>CM028136.1:356570000-357932500 GCA_016271365.2 Neoceratodus forsteri | reverse complement strand
GGGGAGCATAATTTTCAGAAGTGACCAAAGTAATAAGGTACACACTGCTTCGCCTGTTGTCTGGTAGGTTCTCTTAACGTGCGCTGTTTTCTGTAATATTAGTAAATTCTGGTACCATGTTAGAGACTGTCCCCTACTGTAGTAGTAGTAAAACAACTTTATTTATACAGGCAATTATTTGACAAGCAAATATTACACCATAGGGCCAAACAAGCTCTGTTTTCAATGTGTTTCTGTGTTTAACATTATAAGTTGCAACACAATAAATACAGCACAATTAATTACAGCAATATACAGCACATGGATGGACACAAATTTAAAAACAGCTTACTAACTAGTAATTATCATATTCAACATCATTAGACCTGAAAAACCTATACAAAGAGACTGTAATAAGACACTAATAACAGAGACATTCATGCAGTTCTGGTTTCACATATTGTTTATATATATATATCTACGGGCAAGGTCAGGTCTCTTCATTAGCTTGGAAAATTATTCCAAGCAGTAGCTGCCCGATACTTAAAAGTCAGCTCCCAAAATGTATTTTTAGCTTTGGGGATTTTCATACATAGGTTTTTATCCCTCAAATAGAAGTTGTGATTTTTCCACTCAATTGTGCATACCAGTCTGGTTGACTCTCCTGATTTTAAGCTTTTAAATAAAAGAGATAATTCCAAGATAGGTCTTGATAAAGCATACAGTGGTGAACATTATAATCACATTTTAGTACAAATCTGGCTATTCTGTGATGTCACATCTAGCCTGCGTAGTGATTGTTTTGTACAGTTATTAAATAGATGGCTAGCATAATCTAGAAAGGGGACCAGTAGTGATTAGCCACTACCATGCAGTCTTTCCTACTCAAACATTGTAATGCCCATCTCTTAGCTTCCAACTTTCTCCCTACTTTGTTTACCTGAGAGTCAATATGAGACTTAAAAAATTTAGCTGTTGGTCGAATTCCACTCCCAGGTACTTATAATTTTTCGCCTGGGATAGGATGCAACCATCACCTGCCCTAATTTTCAAGGTTTGAGGTAATTTTACTTTATTCCTCCTGTTTACACAGAACAGTATGCTTTGAGTGTTTTTTTAATTATTTAACAATGCTTTAGAAACAAACTATTTTTCAATGCTGTCAAAATCAGCCTGGAGTTTAGACCCAACATCTTGAGCATTTGTTCCTTCCGCAACTATTACTGTGCCATCTGCATATAATGTTATGTGTGTGTTCTGTACAAAACTTGGGAGGCTATTCATATATACCAGAAACATTAAGGGGCCCAGTATCGAGCCTTGGGGTACGTCCCTAGTTATCGGATCCAAAACAGAATTTGTATTTCCTACAGATACCATTTGGGAACGACTTTCTAAATATGATTTAAACCAAGTTAAGGGTTCATTCTTTACTTCAATTGCTTCTAAACAGGTCAAGAGTCTTCTATGTTCCACCAAATCAAAAGCTTTGGACAGGTCAACAAAGTCCGCGCTCACGGGGAGCTTTTGCTCTGCAACCTATATTTAACTTTTTTAAAGTTATCAAATATTTCAAACATCATTGTACAATGACCTGGTGTACAAATTGCAGACCTCATACAACTATTTAAACCTAACAAAACAAGCGGAAGTAAGATAGTTACTAAAGAAGTGTTATTCCTTCTAAGGACTAGATTTCTCTGGAACAGAGGGTGCCCTTGAGTCTGGGATGGACGCTGTGGAGCCCTCCAAAGATCCTAGTATACCCATCACGGGGAAGTGCAATACTACACCATTGACATTTATTTAGCCTCAGAACTTTAGGGGTCTGCTAATGTTTGCACACAGGAATTGCAAAGTCAGCCCGGGAGGAATTCATAACAATATTTGCAGGTGCTTATTCTTTCATGAGGCTAATGTTTCATCCCACAGAGTGCATAGCCCTGCAAATTACACTTCTCAATCCAATATTTTAGTATAGGGAGCCCCTGCTGCCATACCAATACACATATACCAGCCATGATATCCATATTGGTGATGACCTCTGACCTTCCCCAGCAAGTCGGTGCCCATGGGCATCCGCCTTATGATGAGTTGTTAACAGGTTGAAGAAGGGCTGCCCTTTCATTGGCTGCCTTTCAGTATGCTGCTTTGCAGCATTACCAGAGGTAATGGGCATATGTCTCTGTATGTAATTCCAGAGGTTATGCCCATACCAAACAATGCTGAGGCAAAAATTGCCCATCTGCTTTAACTGAAGTGGGTAGCCTTGTGACAGAGGTTAGTCATCAAGAATTGGGAGACATTGTTGGGAATACGTGATGACTGAACTGCCTTCATACCTGGGGACCAGTATCAGAAATCAGCCATGGCTCATCTATGCTATTAATTTTGTCCAAGAGCCTCCTGGTACCCAAATAGTATATGACACTAGGAAGGAGGGTGTGCTGCTGGGGATTAATAGTCATGGCCATGCAGAGTTTTGTCACATCTCTCCCACCACTTACAGTACCCAGGCTGTAAAACAGTTCTCCCCCTTTCAGTAGCATGCTCCAAAAAGCCTCACTTCACTAGTAAAACTACAGGACTCTTCCGTGGGAGAGATTCAGATTGTTAAAACTCTTATTTAAAAATTAGATTGAGCAAGAACAAAAAGGAAAGAACATCAGAAACAATTAACCCTTGTCCTAGCTGTGTGAGACCAATCGTCTAACAATCAAGCTGCTTATGTGCAGTGAGTTAGTTCTTAGGAATCATCCTGAATGAAACTAACATTAGGCTCTATAGTGTTAAAACCACAGTAGTCAATGTGAGCCCTTTTTAACCAGGGAAACAGTTATTTTTAACCTCAGGGTGTTTTACCCTGCCCTGCCGGGATCACCGGTAGGTATGGCACCCTCCAGATCATTTACAGGAGGGGGAAGGATGGCAGGAAAAAGCAGAAGTGCCCCCCCTTAACAGTCCAGCATGTATCAGGCATAAGAGCTCAGCTGTTAATTTTACCACCTGGAGTGTCCCCTCTTAAAATCATTAACGTCATTGCAAAGTTTCTGTCCTCCTGCTCATATCTGCAGGTCAGCTTGTTCTCTGTCAGAGGTTTGGGCTGGTATTCCCAATAGTAGAACTGGCATGGCTTCTGCCTCATTGAATAGCCCTGTAGACCACTCAGAACAGATGGGTGCCCAGTCTGATGGAATCTGTGATGGCTGGCCTTCAGAGAGCTGTGGTTGTTGGTCTTGCATTCTGGATTTCAACAAAATCACAGCCCAACAACAGCAATCATGAAGCTCTCAGATTACCCTTTGTTATCTTGCTATAGGCTCTCCCCATCCTCCAAATGTTACATTCACAGGAATGAGTCCCTAAATCTCTCACAGACTGTTTCAGAACCCACTTGGCTCAATCCCCACTCCAGCAACCATACCCTTATGGACTTGGTTCTAACTTCTAACCCTCACTGCATTATTGCAGCAGGTATATTGCCAGATTCATTTAGTAACCACTCCATTATGTCATGCGTCTCAGGAAAATAGAATGTCTTCCCTCCTCCCCAAAATACATCTGGTACAGACCTCTCCAGTCACTAAACATTAAGGCTCTACTGAGTGACCTCACTGTAAGAGACTGATCATACATCCTCTCTGCCTCTGATATCGATGTGGCCCTTACCTCATTCCACTCCAAATTATCATCCATCTGGGATAAGGACACCTCCTTCAGAAAATCCAGAGTCAAAACATCCCACCACCCCTGGATTACTTCCAAAATTATCAACCTGTGCAGGTTTCGTGATTTTGTTTGGACCCACTATAAGTTATCCCACCCCTCTCCTGATCTCAACTCTTAAGGGCTCTAAGGAACAACTGTACAAAGGCTGTCTGGGCCATGAAGTTGCACTATTTCAAGGCCAGCCTCCAGAAAAGCTTACCTCCCTAGCTAAATTCTGGAAGGTTATCCACTCTCTTTTTGACCTCACTGCCTAGTCTGCTCCCCAACCCTCTACATTAAAGGTTCACCTGTGTCTGATGCTATCACTGCTGTGCACTTCAATGCATTCTTCATAGCCTGTACCATCCCTTCTTCTCCCCCTCTAAGCTCCTCTCCTTCCTCCCTCCCCTTTCCCCCTTCCTCTCCCCAGCCCTCCTCGGTTTCCACTTCCCTCCATCACCATCCAGGAAACTCTGCTTGCCCTATCTTCCCTCAAACTGTCTAAGTCCAGTCCTGATGGTGTGGACCCCAAGCTCCTTCACATCTCTGCCCCTGTCATTGCAGCCTTATTACTCAGCTACTTAGACTTTCCTTCTCCCTCTGTGCTGTTCTTCAGTCCTGGAAGCTCACCAAAGTTATTCCATTTCACAAAGAGAGTGATCCCTCCTCTCCTGCCAACTGCCATCCCATCTCCCTTATCCCCCTCACTCCCTCTGTAAGTTGAAAGAGAAAATAGTCCATTCCAGGCTCTATTACTTCTTTTCAGGAAGTTTGGGTTCCAGAAACACAATCACCATCCCCTCCCTGCTGCATGTCACTGATTCCATCTTCTCTGGGATGGATCAGGGTACATAACAGCCACCATTTTTATTGATCTAGCCCAGTGATTGTCACCTTTTGGACCAGTCCCCTGGCCAGCTGTCAACCATGTCAGGGACTCCCTACCAAAAGTCTACTGATTTAGCACCTTGTTTAATGTTTTGTACAGCTGTTAGACCCTGAATAAAATGCAAAGCAACTATAAACCAATGTAAAAAAAAAAAGGACTTATAGTACTGCACACTAACAATGATAAAACTAGTTACATTCTGTGGCACTGCTTTCATATAAGTCCTTAGTGCTTTCTGTATGACTACTGTCAATGATCTACTGTTGGGGGGGGGGGTGGACAGCTTTCAACTTATAATTTCAGTACCAAGTACCCAGCAAACTGACTCCACATCACAAAAGCTGATGCTGATAAAACACTGATATACTACTGCTGTATTTATTTCAATATTTCAGTATAGCTGCATGAACCCTGCTAACTAACTGAGGTACTTAAAAACTCCACCTCACAGAAGCTGTCTGTATTGCCAAGCTAACACAGTAAATAAAACACTGGTAGTTAAAGCCCCAGTGAGGAGCATGGAGTGAGGAGTGGAGAAAGGAGAGATATCTGCACCGGGCTGACACTCAGAACGGACCAGCTAGGAGTGAGGAGCACAGAGCGTGGACCAGAAAGAGGAGAGATATCTGCACCAGGATGACACTCAGAATGTACCTGCCAGTATCAATGAACTCAGGCAAGTGATTCACATTTGGTCACTGAAACTTTTTCAGTGAGGGTACAGATGATACAAATCAGGGGAGTCATCAGCAGTAATCAGCAAAGAATGCAGCACACGTACTTGACAATACAAAGGCTTAACTCAACTAGGGAGAAACTAATTAATTAAAAACTAATCGTTGCAATTCCCACTAAGTTAGTAGAATATTGTGGTGTTAATGGAGCTAACAAGTGATTCAAGATATTCAAAAACACCCCAGAACAGCTACTATAGTGCAAGCATTTAACTAGTGATGGATTGCATTACTTCTATTGCAGTCAAACAGCAGACCAAAAAAAAAAAAATATTTAACCACAGTTGCACTTTCTCGGGGTGTTCTGCAGACCTCCTGGTGGGTGCTCATGGACTCCTGGTTGAAAACCCCCTGATCTATCCAAAGCCTGTGATTCGGTGTCCCACCCACTCCTCCTTGAAAAGCTCCTGTGTCTAGTGTGTTTTGATTCCAAGATGGCTGCTGAACGCTATGTGACTTGAGGAGTCACAGGAGCAGGAGTTACTTAATGCCTTCTTGATAGTTATAACAGGTAAACCACTGTTGCCTGTACTATTCTGTAAGCAGTCTTACCAGTCTTAGTTTTGTACCTGTCTTGGTCTGCCAGTCTGCCCTGTGTGCTTCTGTTTTCCCCAGGTCTTGTCTGACAAGTGGAGTCTTTTGGTGAAGGAGCTGTTTGATTCCCACTGGTGGAGCAGGATGCCTTGCAGAAGGTGCTACGTTGGGGCCAGGCTGTGCTGAAGATTGGAGCCTTAAAGTGCCAAAGTGCTGAAGCAAAGAAGTAATGAAGTACTGAACTTGATTTCATAGGTTTCATAGGTAAAACAGCCAAAAAGACCATGGTCCATATTGCTCGCCAATTTATTAATTGTACCCTTTTATTAATTTTGTGCACAAGAAGATATCCAATCAATTTTTAAACAAACACATACTTTCACTGGCCACCACTAAAAGTGGTAGGCCATTCAATATTCTAGACACTAACTGAGAACCATGAACTTCTCGGTTTTGTTCTACAGTGTTCTACCATTAATTGTAACGGATAAGTCCTGGTTTCATAAACCACCTCTATAAAGACTAATCCCAAGGCATCCCATAAACTATTGTCTTGTAGGGCATGATACACCAAACTTAGATCTCCCCTCAATCTGCAATATTCCAGACTATAAAGTCTGAGTTTAGTGAGTCTATCTTCATACTCTAAACCCCGTACTTCATCCATTTTTTTAGTTGTCCTTCTCTGGATTCGCTCTAGGGCATTTATAGCACCCCTATCTACTGGTGCCCAAAACTGGGCACAGTACTGCAGGTGCGGCCTAACGAGTGAGGAATACAAGGGAAGCAGGACCTTACTGCTATTACTTTTTATGTGTTTATTTATACAATGGAGAATGCCCCCATCCTTTTTGATTATTTGTTGACAATGTAGACCAAAGTTTAAATCATTTTTTACTCCGATTCCCAAATCACGTTCATCTTCAATAACTTCACGCAATCTACCACCCATTGTATAATTTGCTTTTGGATTATTCTTCCCAAAGTGCATCACAGTGCATTTGTGTATATTAAACATGAGTTTCTTTATCTTTGCCCAACTTTCTAATTCACTTAAGGTATATTGTAAGGTAATTACATTTTCAGATTTATTAATTGTGTAACCAATATGGGTATCCTCAGCAAATTTGGTTAACCAGACATCCGTTGATGAAGTTAATGAAGAGATATGAAAATTAAAGAGACAGGGGCCCAAAACAGAACCCTGAGGGACCCCACTGGTGACTTGTTCATATTCTGAATACATTTGCTTTGCTTTGATTCACATACATGCTCAGCGAATAACCAAAGTTTTTTGGTGGAACAAAAATGGCTGAAATAGCTCTGAACTCTCTTATTAAAGTGAGTCTCCATTTCAAGAAATGCACAATTTGTGACTCATGGAGAAGAAACCTGTAGTCCTATAGTTAATGGTCTAAAATTCAGACGACCTAAGGGGCCTATGACCTATTGAGAATTTTATCCTTCTTTTATTTTTGTATGCTGTGAATTTTTGTGAGTTTTTATTTTAGTGAGCTTTTATTGTATTTTTTTTATTATTTTTCTTATTTTTTAATTCAATATACTTTATTGAGAATTTTTAAACAAGACATCAGAGAATACACAACAGAGATAACTGAACAGGGTTAATACACAAAAAAAAAAACACACACAATCCCCCACCCCCACCCCAAGTCTGCGCTCATACACAAATAAATCTAGCTGATCCGGATTGTATATCTGGTATTATAAAACAAAGAAAATAACCATACTTCACCAGATAAATAAAAATTATTAAAATTTCACTAGCATCAACAGGGACAGAAGAGGCTCCCAAATCTTTTTAAAATTATGATACCCATGCCACAGGTTTGCTATGTGTCTCTCTACCTGAATTGCTAGTAACATTTCATGGTACCATTCAACAATAGAAGGATGGGACTCATCCTTCCAATGCCATAGCATGACTAATTTTGCAACTGCTGATGTTAAGGTTATATGTGCTTTATATATCTGAGGTGTCCCAGACGGGAAAATCGCCAGCAGACAACACTCCAGGATAAAAAGAGGATCCAGTCCCAGAATAGGGTCCAGGACCCGCCGTATTGCTCTCCAAAACTTCTGAATATGCAGACACAGCCACAGCATATGATATGATACAGTGACCCAGAGACTGAGCAGCCTCGAGGACACATAGGGGAGGAAGTATAACCTATATTATACAATTTATCTGGAGAGTAATAAATATTATGTAAAATATTAAACTGAATCAACCGGAGCTTATCCGGTTTAATATTTTTATAAATCCCTCCCCATACCTTCTCCCAATAAACGGTGTCCACAGGCAGAGACAACTCCTGCACCCAATAATAACACACCCCCTTAGGGAGAGATGTATCTAAACCTTGAAGAAGCTTATAAATATTAGAGACTGCATGGGGTTGTTCTGCGTCTTGGAGGGCCTTAAAAAGACCATCCATTGACTGTGTTGTCCATTCTTGGTTACCTTTAAAGGTACGTATAGCCACTTTAATTTGCAGGTATTTAAAGAATTCCTGGGGTCTTAGTTGAAAGTGACTCCGCAATACCTGAAAAGAAACAAACTCTGTACCCTGGAGAAAATCCTCCAGTTTAGAATGCCTGAATTGTGGACAAAAAGAGGGTAATATAGGACCCTGTCCAATCTGAAAGTGCCAATTATTAAAAAGTGGTTGGGCCAGAAAGCTGTACCAGTTTTCTGAAAAATACAATTGCATTTGTCAAAAAACTTTCAGAGACCAGGCTGTTGGGGTAACTTTAAGCAGGCCGGGAAGACAGGAGGGTTTGGACAACACTAGGGCATACAATGTGCTTGCCGCACCTCGAGCTAGTCTTCGTTCAATATCAAGCCAGATTGGTACATATGAATACTCCTCTCGGGGTACCTCCGCCTTTATCCAGTGAGCTATCTTACTTAGGTGTTGGGCCCCATAATATAAAAAAAGAGAGAGAGGGCAAGGCCACCCTTTTATTATTTTTCTATAAAAAGCAAAAAGATTCCTGCAAAGAATCCCTATGAAGACAAGTGAGGATTCTTGTAAAGACTGCATTTGTAAAGATACTGTATTTCTTTATTAATGTGCTTCTGAAACTTTGAATGTAGTCATATAAATGAAGTGAGTGCATGTATGAGTAGCTTTAGAAATTTTGAGAACTGAGGATTTAGGAGTATATTAGTATAGTGTCCTCGATTGTTCAGTAACTAAACACTAGCAGTGCCATCTTTTTTTTTTTTTTAATAAAAACAGAAGGAAAAGGCATTTAACATTGTTAGTACAAGTGATTTAGAAACTATTGGGAAGCTTGGGTGCCTTTCATTTTTGTATCAAACTGCTTTAACTATACTAAATAATCACACTACCCATGGTTTTTCCCATCTTTTGATTAATGTTAATCGATTTCCTCACTTGCCTCGTGCACCTTATTTACTTTCAATTTACCTAGCTTACTCTTGATTGATTGATCTTGTTCATCTTTAATTGAGGGCTCCTGTGGCTTATCAGTACACACAATGTTTGTGGCTAGGTAGACATTAGATAATTGATTATTAGAATACTTAGCTGTAGTTGTAAAATTGATTGCCCCTCAGACACCTTTAAAGTGCATGCTTGGTGTTGTGGCGACTGGAGCAAATTATTGTAACAGCTGAGAGGACCAGACGTGCTGATAGTTTTGGAGAGGTGTGGTGTTGCTAGAGTTGGAACTCTGTTTTGGCCATTTGTTAACATGTGTGGTCTTAAGCTTGCAGTGTGCTTGCAGTGACTCACTGCTTGGTGAGTTTTTTTCGTGTATATCATTTGGGGTTCCATGTCATTTGGTGTTCTGTAATGCCAATTGTGATTTAGTAAAAGTAGTGACTGAAAGAGAACATTTGAGCATTTAAACACTTTAAACACTTAAATAATTTTTTAATAGTAAAGTGAACAAAAACTTGTGGCAAAAGGCTACAGGTTCTCACTTTCATTGATTTGTAGGGTACATTTTAGAGCACATTTTAAAATGAGAAACAGTTTTTGGTGGAGTTTTAGCCTATAGCGTTTTATATTGGGTTTTCCTTTTTTCTTCTCTTAGTTAAAAGAAACAGTGCTGAATGGACTGGAAGGTACAGTGCTGAATGGCAGTGATATATTGTCTGATCAATACAGAAAATATAAATAACTGAAATGGGTGCACTGGAGTCCCTGGTTCAGTGTTGGATGTATTTGAATGTTAAAACTCATTCTCTAGGATTAAGGTATACTAGATTTTTACTATTAACTCAGATTAAAAGTTTGTCTAAAACATATTTCCTTTTTATTATTATATATATGTTATATTCTGTATTTCCTCGATACAAGGTAGTATAGTCATAATTTGGTTATAGTACTTTAATAGTTTATGTAGAAAGATATATAACTTAGCAGTTATAAAACATGTCCTTTATACAAGGTACAAAAGCTTGATCTTTTTTAAAGTACTGGGAAATAAAAGGAAGGTATTTACTGTCTTTTGGTTTTTCCTTTTGCAGGCATTTTATTATACCAACTTTGTACCTTATGGGAGGGTGCAGGTCATTCCACCAAGAGAGAGGCAGGAATGATGTATAAAGGCACCATTATCAGTTTTATAAATTGAAGAACTTAACAAGTGATTCAAAGCATTGTTGGAATTTTGGGTCTAGATTTTCAAAGGGCCATTAGATCCATGCAAGCTGCATTAAGCAAGCAGCTTGAGTCAGATTTAGGTGTACCAAATACTGTGCATCATATTTTGCAAGAAAAGCGTTCTCTGTGACAAAGTCCTCCAAACTGATGCAAGATGTCCACTGCATCAACAAAATGGCGTAAGGGATGAGAATGATGCAAGCTGCACCAAAATAAATGGTGTGAGTTGAGTCACAAATGGTGCAAGTTGAGTCAAAAAAATGACTAAAGGAATGAAAATAATGCAAACTGAGTAAACAAAAAGGTGCAAACCGAGTAAAAAATAGTACAAGCTGAGTCAAAAAAATGGAGCAAGTTGAGTAAAAAATGACTAAAGGAAAGAAAATGACACAAACTGATTAAAAAAATGGTGCAAATTGAGTAAAAATGGTGCAAGCTGAGTCAAAAAATGGTGCAAGTTGAGTATAATGCAAGCTAAGTAAAATAAAATGGCAGATAAAATGGCCAAGACTAAGCCCCCACAATGTTCTAAACTAGTCCTGCAGGAGAATACTGACCCTTAATAGTAGCATAGCCAGGTCTGACCACCTGTAGTGGGTCTCTTTATATGCTCTAGTGTCCCTTAGACCAGCTCTAGCTGGTCTAATAGTGACATGCATCTTAGGCACAAGGACAGGACTGGCATTCTTTGAAAATTCTAAATAAGGGGATAGTGCATCATTTCAGTGATGCAGGCATCCCTTTCGACATGGCGCAGGCATTGATTTGGTGCAAGCATGGGGCAAGCCACTCTGGCACATGCAGACCTGTTTTTGATGCAAGCACCATTTAAAAATCAGAATTGGTGCAAGGTTTGACACATCTTGCTCCTTGCATCAGTTGTTTTTGATGCAAGTACCCTGCGTCATTCTCTGGCCTTTGAAAATTTGGCCCCTGGTCTTGTGGAATATTTTTGTCTTTGTACTCTGGACTCCTATGTCTCTAGGCATTTAAGTTGGGGGTTATGCTGTAGTTGGTTATACTTAAGTTGGTTTATTGCTAGGCACTTATAGATACTTATTGGAAATGTGATATATTTTTACATTGTTATAGTGCTATAGTGTTATTCTGTGCTTTTATTTTGCTAGGACAAATATATTTGTGATTAGGTATATACATGTGTAGGGCTTTTGGTCATTCTTTGCTGCATACATTTGTATATTCTAGTTATAGATAAGCACTTGAAAATAGGCAGCACTTTAACACATTTGGGGCAATTTATTTAGTCAAAGTTGAGTAATTATGTAAAAGTCTAATAATAAATCACTTTTAGCTAACAGTAAAAATGAGAACAAGGGAAACAGCCCTACAAAGTACTATTACTGTCATCACTGATTGTGGCTCCATATACTGGTCACAACAGAATAAAAGCTTCACAACTCCTTCAGTGGGTGCGAGTTGGTTTTTTGCTCCTCAAGTGAAGTTACACTTATTTCCTTCTCTCAGTTTTGGGGTTTGCTGCCCCTAGAACTGCACTGACCAACAAAGGACCTGAGTGCACTTCCTGTTTGTTTATTTTTACCATCACTGATTCCCTGTCTGAAGCTGAGAATTTAACTGCAAAATTAAACAAAATGTAAAAGGGGAAAGATACTAGTAATAAACATACTAATAAAGGGAAAAAGGATGAAACCCCCACAGAAAAAAGTGGATAAAGCTAAAAAATAAAATACTAAAGGTCATGTTGGGAAGGGCGCCCAGTCATCGATAATTCCACACCTGACAAGAGTTGAGGCCATAACAGCAGTGAATGATACTAGACTTACTTCTACTCCATATAAAAAGAAATGAGGAACAAGAAAACACTGAGAATCAATATGACTTCAGTACAGATTCAATTAATAGATCTCCTAGTTTAGTAACTGACAGTTTGTATCTCCAGTTTTACAAGATGCAAAACCAAAAAAGTCACTATTGTGGAGAGCAATATCTCTGTTTAGACCCAAGATTTCCCAGAATCAATATGACTTCAGTACAGATTCAATTAATAGATCTCCTAATTTAGTAACTGACAGTTTATGTGAGTTTGTATCTCCAGTTTTACAAGATGCAAAGCCAAAAAAAGTCACGATTGTGGAGAGCAATATCTCTGTTTAGATGCAAAATTTCCCAGTTGTTTTACTATCCTACAACAGCCTTTCAGATATTACATCTCAAAGTAAATAATGTGTTCTGATAAAGATAAGCTTTTAATGCACAACAATGCAGTTGGTGAAATAGTGGAAGAACTTGAAGAGACAATAAGTGGACTAAAAGATTTAGCAAAACAATCTTCCATCATTGAACAGAATGTTGTCTGTCATCTTACCTATTCCCCATTTATAGATGCGAAACTGATTGAGGTTTTAAAGAATCCCCAGATTGTAAATGTAACTATTATGGAAGAACTTGTACTAATCAAAAATGAGATTTCTGACTTAAGGGGTGAGGCTGCAGTAAATGTTATGAGATTGGAAGAACTCTTGGCTATTACCAAAGTAAATCAGAATCCCCCTAGTTCCTCTTCTTTAGTGAACTGTGATCCTGTTAAGTTGATTCTGAGTCCAGACAATATGTATGTGGAGCTTGAAAAAGTAAACAATAATGCTGTAATAACTGATAACATTAATGCAAATGCTGGGGGTACTGAACTCCATACAAAACCTCATATTATTTCCAAAAATAAAAAAATAAGAAAAAGAAGAAGTGTACTATAACTTCAGATTTGAATAAGAAAAGGCCTTGTAACCAGCCTATGAATATTCCCACAAAAGCTAAAAAACAAAAACGATCAGTGGGAGAAAAAAGGGAGGAGATAAAGGCAAAGATAACAGGGGAAATATATTTAAGTCAATAGTGCCTGGTGATGAGCTGGAAGAGGTTTTTGAAATGATTCTGGAAGCACTAGTTACTGATGCTATCAAGATGACAAAGAACATTTGGAACCCCCTGATAACTCAGTACAACAGAATATCCTTTATTGCCATGATTGGAATGAAAAAGTGGTAGACTTGATCTCTAGACCCTTGGCTGATGTGCAGGCAATTATCACCATGAGAGGAATACCTGACGATCCTGATGATAATAAGGAAATCCTTAGAGTATTGGTTAATATTCTCTGTAATGAGTTCCTTAGGTTGGACATAGCAACTGATGACATTGTTAATATGTTTAGAGCCTATGAATATACCAGTGATAATGACATCTTGCTGATTTTCTTCAAGAATGCTCGAGCTGCTCAGTATGTTTTTAGAAATTCTGAGTAATTATACTATTATGATTTAAAAATATGGACTATCCAGTATTAATAAAGCAACTGCTGAAAAATATAAACTGTTACCACTTAACAACTGAGGATTTGGTTACTGAGCTGTCTATCATAATATTCAGGATCTAGTGTATCACAATGAGAATATAACTAATTCAACTGAGGTTGTTCTTTCAATATTTGGATTAGTTTATGCTGGTTGTGGAAAAAAAAAAAAAAAACAAGCTTAACACCATGATCACTCAGCTCTTTTGCAACATTTTGGTGTTGAATTTTTATGAAAATGACATAGTTAATGTTGTGAGAGTGTTTAAATCTGATTCAGAAGGAAGTCAAACTGATGGTACATTGATACATAATAAAAAGGCAGCTAAAATGTTGGAAGCTGCATATAAACTCTATAGTGTAGGGATTTTGATAACAGATCTTAAGAGTAAAACTACAAAATGTACAGAGGATAGTAATATTAAAGATGACTTAAAAATTAAGCAAACCACTATATATAATGTGGAGGGTTCTAATAGATTTCAGCTCTTTACTGAGAATGGTAATTGACTGACATTGAACTATTGTGGCAATGGAAGTACTACAGAAACTGATAATAGTGCTTGTATTATGCTGAATAATGGGTATACTAGGGAACTGGATGAATTCACTAAGCGATATCTAAAAGATTTAAAAAAAAAACATCACTTGGAATGTTGCTGGGCATATTACAAAATTAGCCGATTCTGATTATGTAAATTTTATTAGGCAATTTGATATTACAAATTTACCGGAGACATGGCATGGAAAGGAGCAGGATGATGCTCTTCAACCTAATAGATGTCAGATCCTACATAGCTATGCAATTAAACATTCAAAGAAGGGCAGACTGACAGGTGGCCTTATTATATTTTTCAGAATTTCAAATAATTTTAAACTCATACAATCTAATGTACAGAGTAGTTACATTATAGCATTACTAGCTTTAAATGAATCATTGATTATTATGGTTAATGTTACAATCTCCCTAAGAAATCATTTAACTATGACAAGGAATTATTTAATAAAATAACTACAGAAATTTCTTCTGTGCAAATAAAATATAATAATGCTAAAATATACATAATGGGTGATTTTAACATTAGATATCCCCCTTTAAAATCTCATCTGGGTAAAGATCTTCTGAATAGAGAAAAACAACTTGATATACATTCATGAGTTTCCATAGACCAAATAAATACAGACAGACAGAGATCACAAATTGGAGAATTTGCTCTCCAACCTAGATCTTATAATATTAAATGGTAGAACTGCCTCAAATTGTAAAGGGATGTATTCATACATAAATTATAGAGATACATCGTTAATTGATTATGTTATATTTCACTGAATGATTATCATGATTATCGTGATCTACAGATTGTGATGAGATCTGATAGTAATCACTTTCCAATAGTTACAGAAGGAAAGTTAGATATTAAGCCTCAAGTTATACATGAATCAAATATAGAAATAACTTAACAATAAAAAAAATAAGAATGAACAAGTTTAAATCTGTAGATAGGTTAAAGTTAGCAGCTCATTTTCAAACTATGCTTTTGCCAGAAGTAGAAGGTGAATTAGATCCAGCAAATATATACACTTCCATTCTAAATGTTTATAAAGTGATAAATTATAATACTGTGCAACAACAACTTCCTTTAAAATATAAAAGTGGTTTTATAAGACTTGTTTGACCAAAAAGAAATAACTTACAAAAGTAACTAGAAAGGTTAGAAAATTGCCTTCTAAAGATAATTTAAGGGAGTTAAAAAAAACTTAGAAGAGATTATAAGGATCATGTTAAATTACAGAAATTTATCTATCAGAAAGAACAATGGGATACGATGTTTAATGCTATTGAGGAGAAGGATGATTGGGCATTTTGGAGATTGGTATCCTATGGTACATTGCAATTTAAAACTCAAACTGATTCATATGAACACCCAGATTATTGGATTACTGTAAGTGCTATTTTGATGTATTTAACAGAAACTCTTCATCTACTGGGATACTTAAAAACTTCACAGTTTTAAATTCAGTACCAACAAAAATAGATGATAATGTTTCCTGGATTACTTTGCAGGAAGTTGTAATTTCATTAAAAAACTCTAAAAAGAATAAAGCACCTGGTCCTGATAATACAGTGGTTGATTTCTATTTAAAAGATATAGAATGGTGGTCGAATTTACTGTCAGATTTTTTCAATAAAGCAATAATGTGTGGATATACACCAGTGACTTGGACAGGCAGTCATATTATACCAATTTTTAAAAAAGGTGATAGGGTCTTAATGGAAAACTATTGTCCAATCAATCTAATTGATACGTTAGCTAAAGTTTATGTAAAAATATTACAAAATATTTTATTAGAATGTATTACAAAATACAGTAAGCAGGGCTATCTATTTTGCAGGCTGGTTTTACAAAGGGCTGTGGTACAATAGCTCAAATATTAATTTTTCATCCTTTATTGGAAAAATATTGCGTAATAAAGAAACAAAAACGTTGTCATGTTTGTAGATTTTAAATCTGCTTTTGATTCAAAAGACAGAAATAAACTATGGGTTCAGATGTATAACTTGGGTATCGATCTAAATTTAATAATACTAATTAGTCATCTCTCTATCAACACTTGGACTAGAATACAGTATTCTAAAAATGGTCTGTTAAAAAATGAAATTCCTACTGTTTGCGGTGTCCAAGAAGGTTGTGTATTGGCACCTTCTTTATTTAACATCTATATAGACAAATTAATTGTTAGTATGGCAAGTGCTGACTTTCATTCTCCTAAATTAGCTCAAATGATGATTCCATTATTGGCTTATGTGGACGATCTAGCTATCTTTTCACGGACTAGATTAGGACATCAGAGAAGTTTACAGAAACTTAATTCTTTGTGTAAGAAATTAAATTTACTGCCTAACCTACAGAAAACTAAGGTAATGATATTTGGTTCACAACAAAAGTATAAAAGAGTTTCATCGGACGGTTCTCTACTGGACTTTGCCACAGAATGTACTTATCTTGGCATTATAGTCTCATCAAATATGAAGTGGAATAAACATATTACTCAGTGGATAAAATGAATAAAACAGCATCAGGTTTAAGAAGGCTTAATGTTAGATATGGAGGACATACTGTAGCACCAATGATTAAAGCAATACATTCTAAATTAATTCCTCAAGGTCTCTATTCTGCTGAAACTTGGATATTGTAGATTCACAAAAATTAGATGCAGTTGTAAATAGGACCTACAAACAAACTCTGGGTCTTTCTTTGAGCTCTTCAAATGCATTAGTTAGAATACAGAAACATAGAAGTTGGTGGCAGATAAGGACCTTAAGGCCCATCCAGTCTGCCCATTTTTTCTACCTTATGAATGTGCCACAGGACTGTACTCTGTCAATGGCCTATCTATTCATACTCATCTTTGTTGCTCCTTATGCCTGTCCCATACCTGCTTGAAGCCCTGTACTGTACTGTATTCATATTCACCACTTCCTGAGGTAGGCCATTCCATGCACCCACCACCATTTCTGTGAAAAAGAACTTCCTCACCTTCCCCCTAAATCGGCCTCCCTCTAATCTCATGCTGTGTGCTCTTGTACTGCTATTTTTCTTATATTGAAACATGTTAGACTCTTTCACCTTGTAAATGCCTTTAAGATGTTTGAATGTTTCGATCACATCACCTCTCTCTCCCTCTTTTGCTCTAGGATATACATATTGAGCTCCGTTAATCTGTCCTCATATATTTTCTGATGCAGTCCCTGCAGCATTTTTGTTGCCCTTCTCTGGACTGCCTCCATTTTGGTAATGTCTTTGTGCAGGTGCAGCCTCCAGTACTGCATGCAGTACTCCAGATCTGGCCTAACCAGTGTCATGTAAAGAGGGATTATTACCTCCCCCTTATGACTTGTGATACCCCTACTAATACACCCCAACATCCCTCTAGCCTTACCTACTGCTTTAGTGGTGTGCTTGGATGATTTCAGGTCATCTGTGATGATGATGCCCAAGTCTCTTTCTTCCCTTGTGATTGCCAGAAACTCCCTTCCCAACCTATAGGTGGCTTCAGGAGTTTTCTTCCCTATGTGCATGATCTTGCACTTCTTTGTGTTAAACCCCAGTTGTCACTCTTCCAACCAATTTGCTAGTTTATCCAGATCTCTTCTCATTCTGCCCACCCCATCTTGATTATCTACTATGTTGTAGATCTTGGTGTCATCTGCAAACAGACAAGCCTTACCCCCCGGTCCATCTGCAATGTCACTGATGAAGATATTGAAGAGGATGGGCTCCAGGACTGATCCCTGAGGTACCCCACTTGTGACTTGCATCTCTTCTGACTGTACACCATTAACTACCACTCTCTGTTTTCTGCTCACCAACCAGTTTGCCACCCAGTTGAAAAACTTCTGACCCAAGCCTACCCAGCTTATTAATCAATCTTCTATGTGGAACAGTATTGAAAGCTTTTCTGAAGACAAGGTAGGTGACATCAGCTGCTCCCCCATGGTCCACCACTCTGGTTACCCAGTCAAAGAAATCTATGAGATTAGTTTGACAGGACCTTTCTATTGTAAACCCATGCTGTCTTGAATCCTGTTCTCCTATGGATTCCAGGTGTTGCACTATCCTTTCCTTAAGGAGTGCCTCCATAATCTTGCCCACTACTGAGGTAAGACTGACTGGTCTGTAGTTCCCTGCCTCCTTTCTGCTACCACTCTTGTTGAGTGGGATCATATGAGCCCCTCTCCAGTCTGCTGGGACCTCTCCTGTGCTCAGAGACTCACTAAACAGTTCTGATAATGACTCTGCTAGTTCTACCCTTAGCTTCTTTAGTACCCTGGGATGTATGCCATCAGTTCCCATTGCCTTGTCCATCCTGAGCTTTGTGAGCTCTGGTAGGACCCTTTCTTTTGTGAAGGGACTAGTGCATACCTCCTTCCCCCCTGTGTACATGGTGTTGAGCTGTGGGCCCTGCCCTATCTTTTCCTCAGTAAATACTGAGCAGAAGTATCTATTTAGGATAGATGCTTTTTCTTGGTCCTCCCCTCACACTCCCCCTTATCCCCTTTGATCTTAGCAATACCCCATCTGGACTTTCTCCTTTTACTAATGTATATATAGAAAGTCTTGTCACCTTCTTTTGATGTTCGTGCTATAGTTTCCTTGATTTGTGCCTTTGCCTGCCTTACTGCCTTCCCTGCTTCCCTTAGGGAGGTTTGATATGCCTCCCTATCTTCATCCCACTGCATTTCCTTATATTTCCTGAAGGCCAGCCTTTTGGCTCTGACTTTTTCTGCTACTGTTTTTGAGAACCAAAGTGGTTTTCTTCTTCTTTTGCTCTTGCTTTTCTCTCTAACACAATGGGATGTTGCTTCAAGTATTGCACCCTTAATGCTTGCCCACTTTGCCTGTACTCCCTCACCTGTATTTCTTCTTGCCAGGGCTAGTTTAACTCTGTTGGCCATCTTATTAAAGTCAGCTCCTCTGAACTCCCATATTTTTGCATTGGAATGAGATGATTTAGTTCAAGTGGCCAAATTGAACCATACCATGTGATGGTCACTGGCCCCCAGGTGACCTTCTACTTGGAGATCTGTGATCCTTTCCCTGTTAGTCAGTACTAGATCCAGGATAGCTCTGTCTCTTGTGGGTTGTTCTACCAGTTGTTTGAGGCTCTCCCCTTGCAGGGAATCCACTATGTGTCTAGTTCTAGCATATGTTCCTGCTGGTATTGACCAATCTGTATCTGGCATGTTGAAGTCTCCCATTATCAGAACCTCCCCTTTAGCAGTCATGTTTTGTATATCTTCTAACAGTAATGTGTCTATGTCCTCCCCCGATCTGGAGGCCTGTAGACAACCCTAGTTCATATAGCAGTCCCATTTCCTGTTTCCAGGGTGATGCACAGTTCTTCTGGCTCTTTATGTGTATTCTGAATTTCTGTAGCTTTAATATAACAGGTTAAATTACTTGCGCCCCTGTAAATGAGGTCACTGTGTGAATACTATTCTGATTCTCCCCTTTCTGCTTTGCTACAGGAAATGTCATGGCTGTGCTACCCTATAAAAGGAGTGTAGCATGGGGTGGTTGGGGATGGGGGTGGGTGGCTGGACCCTTCCCCTGCCAAAAAGAAGAACTACGGATGAAAGAAACAAGGAAGTAAGAGCAGAAACAATCAACCAACAACAAATGCAGTAGCCCTAAAAGCTTAGCCTAATGATAGATAAAATTGTAAAACCTGTAAAGCACCACCTGTAGTAATTTCTTAGAAGATATACACTGTAAAAAACACTTTTCTACAGAGAAAAATAAAGCGGTAACATAAGATATACCTTGCAAAAAACAATTTGAATCAGAAGATTACAGCAGTAATCTGTAAGCACAAACATGTAGGCACACCCTGTAATAATGCAGCTGAAAGTATACCCTGCAACAACAATTTGAATCAGAGAAAAATAAAGTAGTAAAATGTTAGCAACAAACACTAACAACCCCTGTGAGTACAAAAGAAAATAACACACAGTAAATCTGCCTAGCCAAAAGAAGCTGAACTCTTTTTCTTTGCTCTGATAAGGTTCCTTGCTCTGTCCTTACAAGCAACCTAGAAGGAAAGAGCTCAGGTGAAGCTAGGTGCCTTTGCCAGCAAACCTAGTCTTCCACCTCCACAGTTAGGACAAATTTCTGTAAAAGAACTGATTCATATTCGTAGTCTGTCTTTTTGGTTAAAATTACAACTATCAGATCATGTATTGCTGAAAAATGTGTTAATAGAAAAAAAGACTTGGTTGGAAAACAAAAAATCTAATTGGCTCTTAGACACAGAACTGTTACTGTATTATTATAATCTAATGAATCTGAAACACTGGATGGATAGGGGGATTATAGTTAATTTAGAAAAATAGAAACATAGAAGCTGACGGCAGATAAGGACTGAAATGCCCATCCAGTCTGCCCATTTCTTTTTCTACCTTATAAATGTGCCATAGGCCTTTGCTCTGTCAATGACCTATCTATTCATACTCATCTGTATTGCTCCCTTATGCCTATCCCATGCCTGTCTGAACCCCTGCACTGTTTTCATATCCACCACTTTCTGAGGTAGGCCATTCCATGCATCAACCACCCTTTCTGTGAAAAAGAACTTCCTCACATTCCCCCTTAATTGGCCTCCCTCTAATCTCATGCTGTGTCCTCTTGTCCTGCTATTTTTCTTATATTGAAACATGCTAGACTCTTTCACCTTGTTAATGCCCTTAAGGTGTTTGAATGTTTCAATCATATCACCTCTCTCCCTCGTTTGCTCTAGGGTATACATATTGAGTTCAGTTAATCTGTCCTCATAGGTTTTCTGATGCAGTTCCTGTACCATTTTGGTTGCTCTTCTCTGGACTGCATCAATTTGATTAATGTCCTTGTGAAGGTGTGGCCTCCAGTACTGCACGCAATACTCCAGATGGGGCCTAAACAATGTCTTTTAAAGAGGAATTATACCTCCCTATTCCGACTTGTGATACCCCTACTAATACACCCCCAACATCCCGCTAGCCTTACCTACTGCTTTAGACATCTGCTTGGACGATTTCAGGTAATCAGTGATGACGCCCAAGTCTCTTTCTTCCCTTGTGACTGCCAGCAACTCCCCTCCCAGCCTATAGGTGGCTTCATGGTTTCTCTTCCCTATGTGCATGATCTTGCACTTCTTTGTGTTAAACCCCAGTTACCACTCTTCCGACCATTTTGCTAGTTTATCCAGATCTCTTCTCATTCTGCCCACACCATCTGGATCATCTACTCTGTTGTAAATCTTGGTGTCATCTGTAAACAGACAAACCTTACCTTCCAGTCCATCTGCAATGTCACTGATGAAGATATTGAAGAGGACGGGCCCCAGGACTGATCCCTGAGGTACCCCACTTGTGACTTGCATCTCTTCTGACTGTATACCATTTACCACCACTCTCTGTTTTCTGCCTGTCAACCAGTTTGCCACCCAGTTGACCAACGTCTGACCACCTTGAGCCTACCTAGCTTATTTATTAATCTTCTGTGTGGAACAGTATCGAAAGCTTTGCTGAAGTCAAGCTAGGCAACATCAACTGATCCCCCTTGGTCCACCACTCTGGTTACCCAGTCAAAGAAATCTATGAGATTAGTTTGACAGGACCTTCCTTTTGTAAACCCATGCTGTCTTGCATCCTGTGCTCCTATGGATTCCAGGTGTTGCACTATCCTTTCCTTAAGGAGTGTCTCCATAATCTTGCCCACTACTCAGGTAAGACTGACTGGTTTGTAGTTCCCTGTTTCCTCCCTGCTACCACTCTTGTGGTGTGGGATCACATGAGCCCTTCTCCAGTCTTCTGGGACCTCTCCTGTGCTCTGAGACTCACTAAACAGTTTTGATAATGGTTCTGCTAGTTCCACCCTTAGCTCCTTTGGTACCCTGAGATGTATGCCATCAGGTCCCATTGCCTTGTTCACCCTGAGCTTATCAAGTTCTTGTAGGACCCTTTCTTTTGTGAAGGGACTAGTGTACACCTCCCTCCCCCCTGTGTCCTTGGTGCAGAGTTGTGGGCCCTGCCCTACCTTCTCTTCAATAAAAACTGAGCAGAAGTATCTATTTAGGATAGATGCTTTTACATGGTCCTCCTCCTCACACGCCCCCTTATCTCCTTTGATCTTAGTAATACCCCCTCTGGACTTTCTCCTTTCACTAATGTATCTATAGAAAGTCTTGTCACCTTCTTTTACTGTCCGTGCTAGTGGTTCCTCTGTTTGGGCCTTTGCCTGCCTTACTGCCTTCCCTGTTTTCCTTAGGAAAGTTTGGTATGCCTCCCTATCTTCATCCTGCTGCATTCCCTTATATTTCCTGAAGGCCAGCCTTTTGGCTCTGACCTTTTCTGCTACTGTGTTTGAGAACCAAAGTGGTTTCCTTCTTTTTTTGCACTTCCTTTTCACACTAACACAATGGGATGTTGCTTCAAGTATTGCATCTTTAATGCTTGCCCACTTTGCCTGTACTCCCTCACCTGTATTTCTTCTTGCCAGGGCTAGTTTAACTCTGTTGGCCATCTTATCAAAGTCAGCTCCTCTGAAGTCCCATATTTTTGCATTGGAATGAGATGATTTAGTTCAAGTGGCCAAATTGAACCATACCATGTGATGGTCACTGGCCCCCAGGTGACCTTCTACTTGGAGATCTGTGATCCTTTCCCTGTTAGCCAGTACTAGATCTAGGATAGCCCTGTCTCTTGTGGGTTGTTGTACCAGTTGTTTGAAGCCTTCCCCCTGCAGGGAATCCAGCATGTGTCTAGTTCTTGCAGATGTCCCTGCTGGTATTGACCAATCTGTATCTGGCATGTTGAAGTCTCCCATTATCAGAACCTTGCCTTTAGCTGTCATGTTTTGTATATCTTCTAACAGTAACATGTCTATGTCCTCCCCCTGGTCTGGAAGCCTGTACATAACCCTAGTTCGTATGGCTGTCCCATTTCCTGTTTCCAGGGTGACCCACAGTTCTTCTGGCTCCTTATGTGTATTCTGAATTTCTTTAGCTTTGATATTTTCATTGACATAAAGGGCCACTCCACCCCCTGCTTTTTGCACCTCAGTCTCTTCTGACCAGTACATAGCCAGGTACTGAAGTCTCCAAAGTGTGTTTACTGGTAAACCATGTCTCGCTAATGGCTACTTTGTCCAGTTTAGCCTCTGTCATTATTGTCTGCAGGTCTGGGATCTTGTTTCCCAGACTGCGAGCATTTGTGTACATGATTTTTCATTAGTCAGATTTTGGTGTGTTAGTTGTTGGACGAGGTCCGGTGTTTCCCCTGTGCATTGTATGAGGAGCCAGACCTTTTTCTTTACCTGGTGATGCAAATGAACTACAAACATGCTGAACTCCTGTTTGACCACTAACTGATGGGGAAGGGGTGTTCTTCCCATTCGATGTTTTGGGTGCTTCACCCCTCTCCCCATTTGTTAGTTTAAATATTCTGCAAATACATCAAACTTCTGCTCTAATGCACCGACTCTCTCCTTAGTCAGATGCAGTTCATCAAATTTAAAGAACTTTCGCTCCCAAAACTGTTGCCAGTTTCCTGCAAATTTGTGTCCTTTTTCCTGGCCCCAGCCCTTGAGCCACATGTTTAGCTCCAATATCTCCCCTTCTCTGACCTTCCATCCATCTGTCCCCCTCTCCTGTACTAGCAGGATCTCAGAGAAGGAGATTCTGGATGAAATTGATGAGTTTGTCACCCAGCCTGGTCAGGTGTTCTTTGGTCTCCACAACTGACCGGCTGGTGAGATCATTAGTCCCTATGTGCACCAGGACGTCAATGTTTACTTCTGCTTCCTGAACAATTTTTGCAATGCGATCAGTGTCTCTCCATGCTGATATAGCTGGGAGACATCGGACCATTACCCCTGGCTGGAGATACGTATCAAAACCCCAAATCATGGAGTCTCCTATGATCAGAATTTTTTAGATTTCCTTTTTGCTTTCTTTTCTGTTTTGGGCACGTTTTGTTGTGCCAGCTCTTGTGCTGCAGTGTCCTGCTCTGCAGTGTCCTCTGCCCCTTTGTTTCATTTCAGAGATAGAGGCAGATTCCTGTTTGTAGTTTTTATATGTTTTTTGGAGGGGATATGTTGGAGAGCACTGAGTGATGGGGCACCCGATTTGCCCTTCCTAACCACCTGCCGACCTCCTGGACCAACTACCCTCTGCAGTCGAGGTGCTTTTGTTGCATGTTGGGGAAATAGCAGTTCTTATAATATAGTTATTCTTGAATATGAAATTTGAGGTGTGCAATCTCTGCCCATGCTGCCTGGAGCTGAGCCCTTAGATCTCCAATTGCCCAGCATGTATGACAGTGTCCAAAATCCTGTAAAACTGCCCTTCTGAAAAGTGTTCCACAATGCCTGCGGTTAATGATATCCATTCCAGATAATCTGCTGGGTTTATAACCTGGTCAGAGTAATTAGAAGGAAGAAAATGAAAGCAAAAGTTTGATTTTGTGTTTTGTTTGTTTACTTTTGTATAACTTGTTATAACAAGTTAAATTACAAGTGCCCCTGTAAATGAGGTCACTATGTGGATACCCCTCTGATCCACCCCTTCCTGCTTTGCTACAGGAAATATCATGACTGTGCTAAAGGTGATTCAGACTCAAAAGCAATCAGGAGGGTTACCCTGTTTGTTACTTGTTCACACTATTGTGCTCCGAGGTTGGCACTGTGGGAGCAGAGGGCCTGACCTGCTGAGTTCATTTGTGACACTGTGTATTGTATTGCTGTTCTCCCATTGATCCTCTCCCTTGGGTCAGACCTAGAAATGGGAATTGGCTCAGTGTGCCTCTCCCAGTTATCAATTTTCAAATAAATAAATACATACATAGATACATACATACATAATAAACAACATAATCTGTATGCTTAAGTGTACATAGATACATACATACAGTGGCATCCCCAGGATAAAACACAATTCTGCAACATTTTGCAGCACTTTGCTTTATTCAGTAGATCTTCTGCAGCATTCTGCAATGTAATTTCAATGGTAATTAGTCCCCTTTGTCATTCAGGAAAATGTGACACTGCCAGGATGAAGTGAATGCCACAGTTTTCTACGTGACAAAGTGGACTCATTGCCTTTGAAATTACATTGCTTTATTCAGTAGGTCTGCTGCAGCATACTGCAGACTGCATTAAAAGTGTGTTTCATCCTGGGGGAAGTCACTGTACATAAATAAATAAATGATTTGTATGCTGGAGTGTAGTGTAGGGCCATCATCATAGACCAGTCCAAGTCCTTTGACATTATTGATTATGGCATCGTATTCTCTGTCTCTGTGTCTGTGTCTGTGACTTGACAATCAATTTCTGAGCTGGTTCCAGAGTTACAGAACCTCTCTGGTCCTTTTCAATGTTTATGTTATCATGGTATTTTTATCTTCTTGTCTCCCAGTAAATAAAGGTATACAGCATTGGGTCTATTCTTGGCCTCATACTTTTTAATTTTATGTGAATGATTTAGTAAGCACTTAATGGGCAATGGAATACATTACTATGACAATGATACCATTTTGCACAGTAGTTTTGGTCTTTCCAATAATTTCAACTTTATGTTCAACAGACATTTGACAAAGTTCAATACTACTTATACCAAAATAAGCTTAAATGCTAGAAAAACACAGACAAGGGTTTAGTTCAGAATGTAGACTGAAACAACTGCTACCAGATTCTCTGACCATTGTAACTATTTATAATATTACTGATGCTGTGCAGATGTACAAGTATATACTGTAGGTTTATGGTTTGATTTGTGTTTATCTGGGAACATTCACATCACATAAACTCTATAGTTAAAAAAATTTTGACCACATATATTTTTTTTTTATTTGCTACAGTGATTGTTGTTCTAAATTGGTCTGAAATAAGACTGTCTTCAGTGCTGATCACATTAATAGATTGTAGTAATTGTATATATGAATCAGCTTCTGTTAACTAGTTAAATAATTTTGATGCAAGTTTAAATTAACTTGGCCATTTCATTTTTCGCTCCCCAAGAGATACTCACTGCTGTGATTTGTATGGTGATTAGGATGACTGCTTATAGTAGAATGTTGACAGTACCATTTTCTTCAGTTTATTCACCCAAGTCTTCTATCAAAATCTTTTGGTTATACATTACTAATATGTTGATACTCAAATCTATAATAAGAGGCTTGTGTCTTCTGCTGGGCATCAGTTGGTACATTTCTTCTTCCAGTTCTTTTGGTAGATGAGCATTTAAAAATTCAGATCCTACCCCTCAGAATATGTTTCTGATACATTTTTGTTCTATATCTGTAACTCTCCCTCATTGCCTTACCTCTGAGGCACACCTCACCATAGCCCGGGGCAACCTTCTCTCCCTATTAAATTACTGCACCCCAATATACTCACATGCACCCTCCTCCTTGCACACAAGACTAAACACTGTCTACAATAGCATCTGTAGGTTTGCATTAATGACACCTTACTCTACATACCATTGCACCCTATACAAGTCCTTAGGCTGGCTCCCCCTGCAAGCAAGACATAACTTTGCCCTTGAATGCATCATAGCTAATGCCATTAGAAGTGGTAACCTGTCACCTTACTCATCCCCGCTCAAACACAAAACTACCCCACAGGGATCCGACAAACCTCAGTCCCACTTCTAGAAGTTCCTAGAATTTCCACTTGCCTAGGTAGTAAAGCCCTGCCCTTTGTGGGTCCCTCGCTTTGGAACAATCTCTTCACCTCCCTCCACTCCCTAGACTCACACCTCACTCACTTTTTTTTTTGGTTAGTACTTTCTCTCCTGAGCTGGCCATCATCCAGGGGAGCCCCCAGCCCCATCCCCCGGTGTCCACCAACCGGTGCTGACCCATACTCCCAGGGCTTGCTCCCCCGGTGGGGCCAGCGGCATTCCCCAACCCTCACTGAAGACCGGATTCAATGGGCCAGCACCATGGCTGGCCAGGAGTGGAGCCTGTGAGGTGCCCTCCACCATTGTGCCACAGCTTCTCTTTTTCCTGGTTTCTCCCCAGGGATTGGGACATGCTATGACCCCCGCGGAGAGGAGCGTGCACACATCTGCATGCACTCCTTCCAAGGGTCTGCCCCAGCTCCTCCCCCTTTTGCAGCATAGTGCCCTCTCCCCAACCTCCACTAGGGAGCAGGCAAGCTCCAACCACTGAGGACCCCCTCCTCAGAGAAGGAGAGCAGTCCATCAGATGCTTAATCCTTCTTCTCCCTTGCTCACCACCAGTGGCCCGTGCTTGTTCCTGAACATGGGTTGCTGGCATAGTGCGAGGTAAGGTGTCCAGCGCCTCATCCTTCAGTGCCACGGGGCTGGCATCACACCTCACTTTCAAAACACATTTTAAAGCCTGGCTGCTGGCAGAAGCCAAATGTACTTGCTCGGCCAGGTATCCCTTCGAATGTGAGTCCTTCCCCTTCTCCCAGGCCAAAGCTGTCCAGTTACTTTGAACTTATATTCTAAGACTGCCTGACTGTGCCTTCTCACATATACCACTTGCACCTTACTTGTACTGTATTGTATTAAATTTTTGTATCTTGAATTCTAAAGTACAGTCACAGCCAAAGACATGGTCAGATATTTCCTGAAATTTCTGCAATGTTTCTAGAGAAATCTACTTTCTGCATTGCCACAGTAGGGGCAGCAGAGAAAAACTCTTTAGAAATGTTGCAAAATATCTGGAAATATCTGATCATGTCTGTGGCTACTACTGTATTCTGCACCTTATCTGTATGTTACTGTATTCAAAGCATTCATTGTATTTCTAGTTTGTTTTATCACCTGCACTATTCCTAATTTATGTAACTGTATTGTATTTCCTATGTGCCATCATCATGGCCCTGGTCGTGCTTGAAAATGGTTCTTTGGATCAGTGTACTTACCAGGTAAACAAACAAACAAACAAATACATTTGTCTGCTATAGTTGATGGGCTTATAAATTAGGCCTAACTTCCGTATTTATGTTGTATGTCTTTATTTTTTTATTTACTTTGTAGCTATCCTCTTGTGTAGATGAAAAATGTATTTATTGCATACTGTACTCAAAATGGAAAAAATTACATTTTATTGTATATGTAACAATGCTGTTTTCACTATTGTACTAGTTCTGGTCTATGCAGGACAGCATTGAAAATGGACTTTTGCTCAGCAATGTATATACGCATCCTGCTCTAAACAAAACACACTTATTTACATGCAAAATAAACATATGCCTGATACAGAGTTTGGTAAGGTGCACCTGGAGTGACTAGGGGGATGCCTATATTCAAGATACCATGTACTTTGTGAGCAAGAGCCTGGTCTTGTACTGTGTGAGCAGGAGCCTGTGGTGGGACATGAAGGAAGTAGCCCTGAATGAGTCATGCCCAGATTTGTTTTGTTTATTTAAAATCTGGTAAGTCCATGAACTGATAACCCATTTTTATGGATGACCAGAACATATAACAATAGAAGACACAAATAATAATACAAATTCAACAATAATCAAAATAAATACACATCTAAAGAGGAACCAAGTTCTAACTATAAGAACATTTGCACTGGCAGTTTGCAAGAAGATACTTTTTTAGTACAAGTCTAAAACAGGATACAGAGGTATTAACACTGGTTATTGGTTAGTGGTTACATGTTTGAGTGAGCAAGTCAGTTCATCACATCATCTATGGCATCTTGAGTGATAATGTGATGAGTACAAGGTCTCCTTTGACACTTACCACCACAAATCCTCATGCTACTTTTATGCCACCAATCAGCTAATGATATAGTAGCACAGAGCTGTCATCATTGCAGAGCCTGCCACCAGTATCACTGTCATCACCACCTTCCCCAATGGCAATGGTCTTTCTAGACTATCACAGCAGCAGGAGAAATCATATAAGGAGAGGCTGCAAGCCTCAACATGTGCTCACTGAAGGCCAGGAGGGAAATGGGGGACTTGCAGGAAATCAACATGGTGGACTGCAGGGAACTCATAATGAGGGCACTGTGATGAGAAGTCATGCATGGAAATTAATGTTGAGTAGGTTCAAGAAGGATATAAGGAATGTTTCTACAGAAAGAGTAAAGGACAAGTGGAAAAATTGGCCAAAAGTGTGGTCCACACAAAGTCCGTGACTGGTTTTCAAACATGGATTGGATACACTTAAAGAAATTATATGAACTGAAGGAAAAGGGGATGGGGTATATTAGGGAAGGGTGTGCAGACACCCCCCCCCCCGGACTATTGACTAATAAATCTGATCCAGTGTAGGCCAGCCACAACTTTAGGTAGGCATATGGACAGACTAGATATGCAACTTGGTCTTTTTCTGCTGTCAAATTCTATGTATCTACATGTATCTACAGTATGTATCACTGTTTATTCATCAGCAGGTGACAGCACCACCATGACCTCACCACTTATTTGTTTGTTTATTTTTTGGAATTTGATAACCAAGACATGCACACTGAGCCAAGGCTCATTTCCAGGTGCAACCTGTGGGAAAAAGAGCTATGAAAAAAAAGTACAATAAAAGCTAAAATTCAGTATGCAGTATACAGGCATACGTAAATTACCAACGTTATTAAGCAGCAGTAAACAAGCTATGTCAAAAGAATGTAAAGAGTTAAGGAATCTACATAATTAAGCAATATAACAATGAATAAAATAGCTATACAGAGGGAAAGGGATAATGCTGGGCATACAATAAAATGACTAGTAGGAAGAGGCAAAAACAGAAGAAGGGAAAAGTAATAATTTACTGGGAAGAGATGAAGGCAGGAGTAAATTAGGCAACATTAATAACTTATGTAAGGGTCAGACTTGCGAACGTCAGAGCAAGAGGAGAAAAAAGAAGTTTGAGATGGTGTATGAGAGAAAAATATTGAAGGAAGGAGACAGGTGGAGTGTGGGGGAGAAAGAGTTCCAAATGGAAAGAAGATGAGGGGAGAAAGTGGATTGCCCAGCAGCAGATTGGGAATAAGATACACAAATAGAAACATAGAAGTTGACAGCAGAAAGAGACCTCTTGCCCACCCAGTCTGCCCTTTTTATCCCTACCTAGTATGAGGTCTGATGCCCAAACTGAACACCAGAGCACTCCCTCTTACCTTCAGGATACCCTTGCATCTGTTTGTGTCTGTCCCACTCATTCTTGAATCCTGTGACCATTTTAACTCTACCACCTCCTCTGGAAGGCCATTCCAAGCATCCACTACCCTCTCCATAAAAAAATATTTTCTCATGTTACCCCTGAGCATTCCCCCCTCCAACTTCATACTGTGCCCACTTGTCTTGTAGCATCTCTTACTTTGGAAGATGCTCCCTTCTTGTACTCTGTTTATACCCATGAAGTATTGTATGTCTTTATTATGTCCCTCCCCACCTTCCCTCCAGGGAATACATATGTAACTCTTTTAATCTATCCTCACAGATCTTCTCCTGCAGGCCCTGAACCATTTTAGTTGCCCTTCTCTGCACCGCCTGCACCCTGTCTATATCCTTTCTCAAATGGGCCTCCAGAACTGGATGCAGTACTCCAGGTGTGGTCTCACTAATGTCTTATACAGGGGCAAAATGAACTCTCTCCTTCTACTTGTGATACCCATCCAAATGCATCCAAGCATCCGGCTAGCCTTGCCAGCTGCCTTGTCACACTGCCTAGCCTCTTTTAGGTAATCCAAGATGATAACTACCAGGTGTCTCCTCTGCTCTGTGTCTGTTAGTACCTCCTCTCCTAGTTTGTAAGTTGCCCTTGGCTTCATGCATCCTACGTGCGTGATCCTGCATTTTTTTGCATTGAATCCCAGCTTCCATGCTCCAGACCATCCCTCCTGTTTTCTAAAGTCCTCTCTCATCTTTCAACCCCTCCCCCACCATATCCACCCAGGTACATACCTTTCATGTCATCCATGCATAAGCATACCTTTCCCTCCAGCCCCTCTGCAATGTCCCCAGTATAGACACTGAAGAGGGCTGGTCCAAACACTGACCACTGCAGCACTCCACTCACCACCTCTCCCTCCCCAGAGTTTCCCAATTTACCAGCATCCTCTGACTCCTGCTAGTAAGACAGTTCTCTACCCATAATACTATTTTAGGATCCTCTAGGTTGTGTAGTTTGCTTATCACTCTTCTATGAGGGATGGTGTCAAAGGCCTTTCTAAAGTTCAGATATGCCATGTTCACCACCCCACCCTGGTCCACCACCCTAGTCACCCAATCAAAAACCTGTTAGGTTTGTTTGGCAGGATCTCCCCATGGTGAATCCATGTTGTTCCAGGTCAGGTAGTCCATTTCTATTGAGGCATTCAACTAACCTTTCCTTCAGCAGGGATTCCATTATCTTGCCCACTACTGAAGTCAAGCTGAATGGCCTGTAATTTCCAACCTCATCCCTATCACCACCGTGGTGGAGTGGGACCACATCCACTCTCTTCCAGTCCCCTGGTACATCTCATGTCTCTAGAGATAGGTTGAACAACTCTGTGAGGGGTGTAGCCATTTCTTGCCAGAGTTCCATTAGCACTCTGGGGTGCACTGCATCTGGGTCCATTGCCTTGTCCACCCTTAGCTTCTCAAGCTCACTTAGGACTCTTTCCTCCATAAAGGGGCTGGTGTCCACTTTCTGATGGTTATGCCCCTGTCCTGTATCTCTGGCCCTGTCCTCGCCACCATCTCCTTGAATACTGAGTAGAAATACCTGTTCAGTATGTCTGCTTTTTGTTGGTCCTCCTCTATGTGAACTCCCCCTTCCCTTTCAGTCTAATTATCCCTCCCCTTGTTTTCCTCCATTCCCCAATGTACTTATAGAATGTCTTGTCTCATTTCTTAATTGTCTTGGCTATAGTCTCTTCTATTAATGCCATTGCCCTCCTAACTGCCCTCTCTTTCTCCCTTTGCCTCTCCTGGTAACATTCCCTATTCTCCTCCCTCTGCATTCTTTTGTATTTAATGAAGGCTAGTCTTTTTGCTCTTACTATTTCTGCCACCACCCTTGTGAACCAGACTGGCTTCCTCCTCCTCCTCCTTCTGTTCTTGCTGACCTGCCTAACACATAGAGCAACCAAGCTATCAATTCCTTGTACAGCCGACTGTTCCTCCACCCCTTTTTGCTCCCACATTTCTTCCAGTGCTCCCTTCAGGCATACTCTAATTTCATCAAAATCCACCCTCCAAGCTGGCCCGGTGGCGCAGAGGTCTGAGGCACTGGCGCCTTACCTCAAACCATGCCAGCGACCTGGGTTCGGGAACAGACTCAGGACACCGGGGGTCGGCAGGGGAAGGATAGGATCGAGCGTCTGTAGGACTGCTGTCCTATCCTGGGGTAGGATTGGAGTTTGCCTCACTCAAGCAGTGGCCCCCAGTGGAGACTGGAGGCACTGCAGGAGCAGCGCATAGAGGGAACCTAGAAAAGTGGAAAAATGGCATCCGAGTGACCGGATGATGGCCGCCTGGATCTCCCACCTCCATGGAGCCCCCGAAGAGCCAGAAACCAATCCCAGCAGCATCAGGGCTGAGAGAAAGAATGCAGGCAATTTCCCTCTGGAAGGAGGGGACCCGTCCGATGATGGGTTACGTCGGGCTACCCTGGTCGGCTGCGATTTGGGGTCGGGGGAATCTGGTGTCGGGGAGGGTTCAGAGTGGAGATATGGGGTAATTCCTTGGCAGAAGTCCTGAAGGAGAGGCCAGTCGGATGCAGAGGGCAATAAATAAATAATGCAAAAAACAAAATCCACCCTCCTAAAGACCAGCACCCTCATTTTGGTGCGGTCTGGTTCCAGCTCAGTTCTTACATTAAACCTCACCAACCGATGGTCGCTGGTCCCTAGGTAGTCTGACATGTCTACGTTATTGACACAATCCCCATTTGTTGGTATCTGGTCCAGTACCACACATGCCTGAGTGGGTTCCATTACAAGTTGCCTGAAGCTAACCCCCTGCAGAGAGCCCAGGATGTCCCTGCTCCTTTAGGTTGCTGCTGCTGGGGGGCTCCAGACCACATCTGGAAGGTTAATGTCCCCCATCAACAACAACTCTCCCTTGTTAGCAATCATTTGTATTGCTTGCAACAGCTCTCTATCCACTTCTTCTGCCTGTGCTGAAGGTCTGTATATCACCTCCATGTTTATTACTGACCCTTTGGTCTTCTGTAATGTGACCCACAGTACTTCCACTCCCTCTGTCCTAGTATTTCTGTAGCCTTCATGCCATCCCTCACATAAAGAGCTACCCCTCCCCCCTTCTCCCTTCCCTGTCCCTCCTAAATAGAGTAAAAGCAGGTATAACCAAGTCCTAGTCCTGATGCTCTTTGCACCAGGTTTCTGTGATTGCTGCTAGATTCAGATCCTCCCCCATTATGACGGCCTCTAAATGTGGGATTATGTTGCCAAAACTATGGGCATTTGCACACATGGTACTGCATCTGTTTTTCCCTCCATTTGTACCATTCCCCATTCTAGTCTCATTCCCCACTGTTAGGGGAGTGCCAGCTAGGTTCCCACTTTCCTTGATGATCCTTTCTTTCTTCCTAGCCTCATATTCCCACCTTAACAGTTTAACTTCAGAACCCCATCCACGTACCCTATTAGCTTCCCCCAGAGGACTCTCAACCCCTCCTCACTTAGGTGCAGTCTATCCTTAGAAAGAAGTCCTACATCCAACCATCCGTTTCCCCATCCTCCAAGACAAATAAACCCCTCTGGCTTGCACCAGTCCCTCAGCCATTCATTAAAGTCCTCGATCTTACTTTTCCTCCCGGTGCTGGTGCTGGGGACCAGAATAACTTCAGAGAATGCTGTAGAGCTCACTACCATTCTACAACACTCTGCCAAAACCCTGAACCTCTGCTGGACAACCCTCACCTCATTCCCTGCCAAATCATTTGTTCCCAAGTGTATAATAAAGTGAGGTTTACCTCACACCTGTCTTGCCTCTTTCATTATAGCAGTCCCTGCCCTCCCCACTTCTTTCCCTGGTTCACAGATGACTGATTATCTGTCATTGGGGTTCATTTCCTTACCCAGTATATGCCCTTTATGATGAAATCTTCAAAGACCACCACTTTTTCTTCCATCACTGACTTGTTTTTTGTCCCCTTGGCTGCTTTAGGTATGCTCCCCCACCATCCCACCTCTTTCCACCCATTATCTCATCTGTTTAAACTCCCATGGTGCTCCATTTCTTCCACTGCCCCCCCATGTTTCACATTTTCTGTGCTGTCCTCTGCCATCCCTGCCATCCCTCACTTCCCTGGTTTCTCCCACAGTCTCACTTATCCTTTCATCTGTGCCTTCTTTCTTCCCTTTATTTCTTCCCTCTCACCTCCTCTTTTCCTTTATAGTTCTTTTTTTTCCCTAAATATTGTTCTGAGCCCACACTGCCTCATGCACCCCCTGTTCCACCAAATCTGCCAGTGCCACAAATCAATTTGATGCAGGGCTTTTTACCCATGTGGAAGCTCCGTCATCCCATACCCTTGCCCTTTGGCAGTTTCCATATACAGGTTCCTTCTCCATTTCCCTCTCCAACACCACTGTGAGGTCCTGTAATCTCTTCAATGGCCTACCTATGACTCAAGGTTACAGTTTCACACCTTATGCCTTGTATTCAAACCTACCAAGCTCGTTAATCCCCCTTGCCTAAGGGGAATCGTTTACAAAAAAGCACCCACACGCACACTTAGATCTACTTCCTTACCCTTATTAGCAATCCAGAAGATGCAATGCCCATCAGGTAAGTGCTCATTCACCTTTTCATCTCCCTCTGCTTGGAATGTCCTCCCCCCTAACTTACTCTCCTGCCCCACCCTATCTTCCTTCAAAAAAGAGCTTACCTCTTTCCTATTAACCCCCCTCCTGTGCAGTTGCTTTAAATAACCCTTATAGCATCATTAATACCTAGTCTATGTTACTCTAATAATAATAATAATAATAATAATAATAACAACAACTTTATTTAATTGAGTGCCTTTCACATTATCAAGGCGCTTCACACAGTCACAGATAATTCAATAAAACATTATTAAAATCACAGCAAATCAGGAAATGCCTTAATCCATAAAAATGTTTTCAGTGCCTGCTTAAAGCTCTCCACAGTCCTGCACTCCTGAAACTGACAGGACAGAGAATTCCAGAGGGTTGGGGCAGCAAACATAAAAGCACGAGCCCCAGAAGAAATCAGACTAACCCTCGGAATCTCCAGCAACCCCTAGTCAGCCAAGCGGAGCTGTTGCACAGGGGTGTAGGGAGTCAGAAGCTCTTTTAAGTAGTCAGGACCAAGTCCATGTAGGGCTTTGTAGGTTAATAAACCTACCTTAAAGGTCATCCGCCACTGAATTGGCAGCCAGTGCAGATCGCGGAACACTGGGGTAACATGAGATCTCCTAGATACCCCAGTCAATAAATGAGTGGCAGCGTTCTGCACTAGCTGCACGTGGCAGATATCAACCCCAGGAAGCCCTAAGTAAAGGGAGTTGCAATAGTCAAGGTGCAAGGTCACAAAGGCGTGGACCAAAACGGGCAGATCACTGGATGAAACAAGGTGCTTGATCCTGGCAATGTTCCTAAGATGGTAGAAGACTAACTTAATGACTGCCGACAACTGATGACAAAGGGTCAGCCCATCATCAAGTATCACTCCCAGGTCATGCACCCATTCAGAGGTAAGGATCTGAGCGCCCCGTCAAGAATAAACCGGAGGGTGAATCAGTCCTCAACCCCTCTGTCCTACATACTGGGTCCACTATCAAAACCTCAGTTTTACCTGCGCTCAACTTTAACCCACTGGAATTCATCCAATCTTGGATTTCAGTGAGGCAGTTGTTAAATACTGAGAGAGCACTAACCTGGTCGGGGGCAAAAGACAGGTAGAGCTGGGTGTCATCAGCATAGCAGTGAAACCTCAGCCCATACCATCTTACGTCTCTGAGAGGCAGCATATACACTGCAAACAACATGGGGGACAGCACTGAGCCCTGGGGAACCCCACAAAGCAGAGAGAGACTCGGAAGAAAAAATTCCTGATACGACTCTCTGAGTTCTACCAGTGAGGAAAGATGAAAACCATCTGAGCACTGTACCAGTCAGTCCACAGATGGACCTCAGGCACTCAAGCAGAACCCCATGGTCTAGAGTGTCAAAGGCTGAAGAGAGATCAACGAGAAACATAGAAACATAGACTTTGATGGCAGATAAGGACTGCTTGGCCCACCTAGTCTGCCCATTTCCCTACCTACAGGATAAGCTGCAGATCCTAGTTAACCAACAGCCTATTTCTTCTTAACCCCCACAAGAATTGCCTTATGTCTGTCCCATGTATTCTTGAATTCTCCCACAGTTTTGGAACCCACAACCTCCTCAGAAAGGCTGTTCCATGTGTCCACCACCCTCTCTGTGAAAAAATACTTCCTCACATTGCCTCTGAACTGCCCCCTCTATCTTTAAATTGTGCCCCCTTGTTCTTGCACATCTCTTTTTCTGAAAGATGCTACCCTCTTGGACTTTGTTGATTCCACTGAGGTACTTAAAAGTTTCTATCGTGTCCCCCCTCTCCCTCTTTTCCTTAAGGGTATACATATTAAGCTCCTTTAGTCTCTCCTCGTATGGCTTCTCTTGCAGACCCTGCACCATTTTAATTGCCCTCCTCTGGACTGCCTCTATCCTGTCTATCTCCTTGCAGAGATGGGGTCTCCAGAACTGAATGCAGTACTCCCGATGGGGTCTCACCAACTGTCTGTACAGAGGGATAACAACTTCCTGTTTTCTGCTGGTGATGCCTCTCCCCATACATCCCAGTATACCCCCAGCCTTCCCTACTGCCTTCTCACATTGCTTGCTAACCTTAAGGTCATCTGATATGATTAACCCCAGGTCCCTTTCCATTTTTGTTGTTGTTACTGCCTCCCCCCCCATTGTGTAATCTTCCCCTGGGTTTTTGTTTCTGAGGTGCATTATTTTGCACTTCTTTGCATTGAATCCAAGCTGCCATACTTCTGACCATTTCTCCAACCTTGCCAAGTCCCTTCTCATCCTTTCTCGCCTCCTTGTGTATCAACCCTGTTGCAGATCTTTGTGTCATCTGCAAGAGGTATTTTTCCTTCCAGTCCTCTGCAATGTCACTTATAAAGACATTAAAAGGACTGGACCAGTACTGAACCCTGCGGTACCCCATTAGTAACCCCTCTTTCTTCAGAGTGGACTCCATTTACAATTATCTTCTGTGTCCTGTTGTCCAGCCAATGTTTTACCAAGGCTACCACCCTGGGACCCACTGCCAGCCTGGTTAATTTGACTATTAATCTTTTGTGTGGGACTGTGTCAAATGCCTTGCTAAAGTCTAGGCAGACCATGTCCACAGCCCTTCCCTGGTCTACTACTTTGGTCACCCAGTCAAAGAAATCAATTAGATTCGTCTGACATAACCTTCCAGCTGTGAACCCACGCTGCCTTTGGTCCTGTGCCCCACTGGCCTCTAGGTACTCAACAGTTCTTTCCTTCAGAAGTGTTTCCATCACTTTCCCTACCACAGAGGTCAAACTGACAGGTCTGTAGTTTCCTGCCTCTGTCTTGGTCCCACTTTTGTGAAGGGGAATCACATCCGCCTTTCTCCAGTCCTCAGGTACCACACCATCCTCCCATGATTTGTTAAAAAGGGTAGTCAGTGGTTTCACTAGTTCTCCCCTTAATTCTTTTAGAATTCTGGGGTGAATTCCATCAGGCACCATTGCTTTGTCCACCTTCAGTTTTAGGAGTTCTTTCAGAACCCTTTCTTCTATGAAAGGACTGGGATTGACCCCCCCATCAAGAGTGCTTCTGTTAATTGGATTAGGCACCTCCCCCTCCTCCTGTTTTGTGAATACTGAGTAGAAATATTCATTCAGTATCCCTGCTTTTTCACTGTCCCACTCTGCCCACCACCCGTCCATTTTATTCAGCCTCACTATCCCTCCCTTTGTCTTTATGCGCTCCCTAATGTACCTATAAAAGGTTTTATCTCCCGTCTTAACTGAGTTGGCTATCTTTTCCTCAGTTTGGGCCTTTGCTATTCTGACTTCCCTCCCTGCTTCCTTCTGCCTTAACTGGTACAGCTTTCTGTCCTTTTCCTTCTGTGTTTCCTTATACTTACTGAACGCTATCTTTTTTTCCCTGACTTTCCCTGCCACTTCTTTTGAGAACCATAGTGGCTTTTTCTTTCATTTTGATTTGTTTATTTGCTTCACGCAAAGGCTTGTTGCCTCTGTGATGGCAGTTTTGATGTTTCCCCATTGTTGCTCCACCCCTCCTTCTAGCCTGTTTGCTAGTGCTTTTCTAAGGCACTCTCCCATCTTGCCAAAGTCAGCCCTCCTGAAGTCCAGTACCCTCACTTTTGTATGGCTCAACTCAGTAGCGGAGCTTATCATGAACCACACTGTTTGATGGTTACTTGTTCACAGATGGCAACCCACTTCTAGATCTGAGATCCTCTCACTGTCCCCATTTGAGAGTACAAGGTCTAAGATTGCTTCCTTATGAGTGGGTTACAAAACTAGTTGTCTGAGGCATGCCACCTGTAGGGCATCAAGAATGGTCCTGCTCTTGGATGTGGCTGCAGCAAATGTGCTCCAGTTAACATCTGTCATATTCAGGTCTCCCATCAATAGTATCTCCCCTTTCTCTGCCATCCTAAGAATGCCTTCTATCATATCCTTGTCCATTCCCTCTCCCTGATATGGGGGTCTGTATAGAACCCCTGTGCAGATTGTGGTGCCATTTCCTGTCTCTAAGGTGACCCACAGTGCCTCCTATCCTCCCTGCTTACTCTTTTGTTCATTGCTTTTATCCCGTCCTTTACATAGAGAGCTACTCCTCCTCCTCTTCTTCTCCCCCCTGTCTCTCCTGTAGGTTATGTACCCTGGTATGTTAACATCCCAGTCATGGTTCCCTGTGTACCATGTTTCTCTGACTGCTACAATATCCAGGCATCCCTCTTCCATCAAGGCCACCAGCTTCAGGGAGCTTGTTGCCCAGGCTATGGGCATTGGTACTCATTACCCTCCATTTCCTGATGGCCTTACTCCTGTCCTTATTGCCTTTGTCACTTTCTCCATTTACCCCTGCCCTTCTGCCTATAGGCGTCTCTATCCTGGTGTTTACCTGACTTACTACCCTGACTTTTTTGGGGAGACTAGGATTTCCCTGATCCTTTCCAGTGCCTTCCCTCTTGGCTAGTTTAAATGCTTGCCAATGAATTATTTAAACCTATCACCTAGGATTCTGGTTCCCCTCCAGGACAGAACAGCCCATCATGCCAGTATAGGCCTGCATCACTCCAGGTGAACCCCCAGTCCCCAATGAAGCCAAACCCCTGAGCTCTGCACCACTTTTTCAACCACTGATTGAATCCCATGGTGTGGAGCACCCTAGCCTCACCTACGCCATAGACAGGCAGCACCTCTGAGAAGGTTACCAAGATGGAGTGGTTTCTCTGATCTCTCACCATCAGGAGATCATTGAGCACCCAAACCAGAGCAGTCAGTACTGTGCCTCTTATGAAAACCTGATTGGAGAGGTTCGTATATACTATGGATGGTCAAATGGTTGTCCAGTTGAGTCGCCACAACTTTCTCGATAACCTTTCCCACAAAAGGAAGGTTCAAGATAGGTCTGTAGTTAGCTAGAGTATCCAGGTCCAAAGAAGCTTTCTTCAGAAGGGGTGTCACCACTGCCTCCTTCAGGGAGCTTGGGAACTTCCCCAATTCCAAGGCGCACCGGACAATCCGAGCCAAGACCGGGCCACTGATATCACTACAACCCAAGATCAGGGAGGTAGGGCCTGGATCTAAACTACAGCATGTAGGGTGCATCCTCTGGACAATCCTCATATCATCAACAAACTCCAGCAGGTCAAAGGTACTCCAGGAAACAAGAGGCATAGTGACCGAGCTCCGACCAACAGCATCCCCCATAGAATGGGTCAGATGGATCTCTAACCTGATGTCAGCCACCTTATTCGCAAAGAATTGAGCAATCTCAACATGCTCCACTTGTGAAAAACTCGACGGAGCTGCAGACAGGCTGGGTTGCACAGCCTGTCCACAGTTCAGAAGAGCTGGGCCAGTCAATTCAGAGGGACAGCAATTTCCCTGGACAGGAATTCTGCCTTCTTATGGTCGATCACTGATTGGTAGAGCTGATAATGCTCCAACAAAATAAGACAGTCTGCAACCAAGGTGGATTTCCACCAGCACCGTTCTAACCTACGTCCCAACCTCCACAACTCCCTCAAATACCCATCAAACCAAGGGGCCTGAGGGCGAATTGGAATGGGGAAAACATGGACTGCAGCAATTGGGTCAAGAACCAAGGAAATGGCCTTATTATAGGCCAGAATCAATGGCTCTGGACCTGAGCAGGCATCAACAAACTCAGAGAGGTCAATCACTGCTGCCAGGTCTTCAGGGACCACGTCCCACAAAGGGCAGAAACTGACCATCTCCACAGGAGCAGACCTACAATGGGGGGCATAAAAATTGAACCTCATGGTGTAATGATGAGACCAACTGACCGGTTCCATCCCCAAATCAGAGGCCTCAATCCCCAGGAGGAAGACCAAATCCAGGGAGTGACCACCATTATGGGTAGCTGAGGAAACAACCTGTGTGAAGCCCAGTGATATCATCAACTGGAGAAAGTGTTGTCCAAAAAGTGAGGATTTGTCATTGACCCAGGCATTGAAGTCGCCCAGAACCAATCTGGGCAACTCCAAAGTCAAGTCAGTGGCAAAGTCTGCTGCTTCCTGCAGCCCCGGGTGGATGGTAGATGAGGGCTATCCTGCACCCCACACCAGCTACCACAGTGCACTCAAATGATTTGGCCTCCTCAACTGGTACACCCGTGAGACCCAATTCGGCCTTGAAACAGACCACTACCCCCTCCCACAATCCAATCTCGGGTGAAGTATCACTGAGTACCTGGGAGGAATAGCTGCCTCCAAAATTGGAGCAGCATTTCCATCCAACCAGGTCTCGGTGATGCAAATCAGATACACTGTTCCAAACAAAATCTGCAATAAATGCAGTTTCGTTCTTAATGGATCTGGCATTGCATGACAATGCTCGAGTTGGACGATGTTCGTGAGCCGTCCTGGCTACTTGCCCACCCAAAAAGGTGGTGCCCTTGGGTATGGGGACTAGGCATGGACCACCACATAGCAGACACCATTTCACCCCAGGGCATCTTCTGAACCTAACTACCTCTATGGGAGAGAACCACTTATTCGAACTCCAATGTCCGCACCCCCCCACATGCCTGCACCCCCCTCCGCAAGCAATCCCCAGCGCACGACAGTGCTGGTAAATGGAAGCAAGCAGGGAGAGGGAGAGAATGGGTGGAGGTCATGGAGAGAGGAGGACAAATAGCACAGGACCGGGGGAGTGAGCAGGCACATTCCACAAATGACCACCAAGATGTGGCTAGAAAACAAAACCAAATAATCCTAATTTCCTCATAACAGAATCCTAAAAATAGTTGCAGTTTACAATTAAAACATAAAAACTCCCAAAGGAGCCTAAAAACAAAAACAAAATTCAAAACAAACCATAACACCCCAAAATCCCATAAACCCAACAAAATCAAATAAAAACAAGACAATACACAAACAATAAAAATCCCTGGGCACCAGGTATTCTCACTAACCAGTGCCCAAAGAACTATTCTGGCACTCTCACTGCCAAAATAGTATAACAATCAACAGAAAAAACAAAATTAATACATTCAAAATATTTCAACATTGATCCAAATACTAAGAGAAAAGTGAGTCTAATAAGTCAGATAAAACCCCGGGCAATAAAATACTCTCACTATTAATGCCCGGAGAAACTATAATGGTACTCTTACTACCATGAGCATCTGATAGATGTATCTTGTAATCCACCTGCTGTCGTATTCCTGCTATGCATATGGGGCTGGATATTCAAAAGGGTTGCACCATGCGCAATAGGGCTGCGCCTGCACAAGTCTGAAATTGCACCATTCTGCCATATTCAGCAGGAGGCAGTTGTGCCCTCCAAGTCAAACTGAGAAACAGCGCAATGCAAATGAATGCATGCTGAACCAGAGGGGGAGGAACCATGCATAAACTGCACAGCCCGCTATTCAGTGGGCTGTGCAGAGTTGTGCAGGTTCAACCCCCAACCTGCGCCTGCACAACTTTGAGCCAAAAAAAAAGGTAGGTAGTGGGCCACCCACAGGTGAGCTGCCACATTGCAGGGCTCAACACAACAGCTGTCACCTGTGGTGGCCCTCAACCTACTCCTGTGCCCCCTACAGCCCAATCACAGGCATATAGTAACCTCCCCGACTGGCCTGATCGCGGGCATATGTGTAAAACAGCCCCCACCCCCGACTGGCCCGATCGGGGCAAAAGTGAAAAATAAAACCCACCCCTATCGCGGCACCAAAGTGTCCAACCCCCCAACACCATATCCCTGGTGGTCCAGTGGACCGCTAAGCCCGATCGCTGGCTGCAAAATGTTCCAACACACCCCGACCATATCTCTGGTGGTCCAGTGGACCACTAAGCCCGATCGTGGGCTGCAAAATGTTCAACACCCCAAGACCATATCCCGGTGGTCCAGTGGACCACTAAGCCTGATCACAGCACCAAAGTTTAAACCCCCAAGACTGTATCCTGGTGATCTAGTGTCCCCCACCCCACCCACCCATGAAGTCCTCACCACCCTGCTCCCAGGCAGTCGGTGAGCAGCAGCGACCATCTTCCACATTTCAATCAGCCATCTCCTCTACTGATTGCTGCCCGGTAGTTGTGTGCCCATTGGTGAAGAGTAAGAGGCTAATGAGCATGTCATAATAGATAAGGTAGTTCAGATGAATGAATGAATCTATCTACATATCTGGACTGCCTTGTACAGTATGGGCTGCACGCCCATTGGCTTTTGCTCTGCACCAATGGGGCATGCAGCCCTACTGGGCAGTCACCGGGCGGGCGGTGGGTGGCAGGCGGGTGGTGGATGCTGCTGGCTGCCGGGGGGCGGGTGGGTGACACTAGGATCACCAGGGATACGGTCTTGGGGAGGTTTAAACACTTTGCGCTGCAGAATCAGGCTTGAAGTGTCCACTGACCACCAGGATATGTTCTTGGGGGTGTTGGAACATTTTGCAGTCCGCGATCAGGCTTTGTGTCCACTGGACCACCAGGGATATGTTCTTGGGGGAGTGTGTTGAATACTTGCAGCCCACGATTGGGCTGGTGGGGTTGTACTGTACACGCTTGCCCACGATCGGGCTGGTGGGGGCTATCTTACACTTAGCCCACGTCATCGCTTCACGGTCCACTGACCACCAGGGATATGTCCGGGGTTGATACTTGCTGCCCACGATCAGGCCAGTCGGGCGGTGGGGGAGATTTTTTACACTTTTGCCCATGATCAGGCTGGAGGGGGCATCGGTCCCCGATGGCTGCTGCCTGGCAGGGCGCCAGGTGCAAGTCCTCAGGGACCGGCGCACCTGCATGCTAATGGCATGCAAATGGGGCCATAAATAGATGCAAATTGCCCCCCCACGCCTTGCATGAATTATGGCCCCATTTGCATGTCACCTTTTGAATATGGGAAATTTGCGCATGGTGCAATGGTACTTGCGCCACCTCAACTTGAATGCTCCACTCTGACCACTTGCGGTGGTGCAAGTTCCACTGCGCCATGCACAGTGGTTGTAAGTAAGATATTCAAAGGAGTTGCTCAATAGTGCAACTCCTTTGAATATCGCCCAGGCCACACCCCTGCACAACTATTTTGTGCAGTGCAAGGGCTTGTGCCACAAAATAGTGCAGTTTGAATATCCAGCCCATGTTGTATAATATTAGTTATTCTATTTATTTATATATGCATAATGCCTGATCTGTTTTAAGTTACTTACCTGGCTTTCCACTGTAATCATTTTTGCAACATTGTTAAATCTCTCTGTATCCTGTATATTATTATTGTATTTATCTATGTACTGGGTTCACTATTGACACCCGGGTCGTCACTGAAAAAGGGACTGCATGGTCTCACTGAACTTACCCAATTACCAAAATTCTAATAAAATAAAATAAAAAATGTCCCATTCCTCCTTCCATTCTTCATTTCCCATGTCATCTGGCCTTTGTGGATCCACCTTCTCCTCTGGAAACTCTGGCACCTCCCCTGCCTCAAACCTGTAGTTGCCACCCCATAGGTCTGCAGTATCCCTAAACTGTTCCCCTGTCCAACTGCCCAACCCCCCATCCACCTCCCTCCCTTCCTTTCTATTATCCACCTTAGCCATTTTACCTCTGCCTTCAGCTGCCCCAGGTACTTGCACAGAAGGAAGCCCCTGCCGTTCACATTGCATCCAAGAATACTGCTGCTCCACATTTATTACAGTTGACTATCCTCCCAATTTTTTTCCTTCCCCATATTCCCCTGCATACCTCTCCTCCCCCCTGAGTGTACCAGCTAGGGTCCCACATCCCAACTTTCCAGTTTTTACCAAAAACTCCAATGCTATATCAGTAATAACAGTATATAAGCCTATAGAAATACCACAACCCTTACATTATACTAATATAACAATACTAATATTATTTATTTTATTTGTTTATTGAAATGTTTATCCAGGAAGGCACACTGAGCAACTGAATTGCTTCTCTCCCAATGTGACCTGGGGGAGAAAGGGAACAATAAGGATAAGACATTTTACATTCAAGTTACAAAGATCAATATAGCATACAATTAATTAGGCATTTGTTACAAGCAGTGTGTTGTGTACATATGTAATTTGTGAAACAATTAATAAGTGCAATGGTAAATGTGAACAAGTGTTATCATGAAAGAAGGCGTGAGGGAAGAGAGGGTGAGTTGACAGGTAGGGAAGAGTCATGCCCTGGAGAGACCCCTTCAGGGTACGGGGAACCCTGCAAGGGGACAGGGGACTGGGGTAGGGATTGGTGAGGGGTAGAGAGAGATGGAGTAAGTATGATTAACACCCATTAGGGGAAATAAGGCTCGACATAAAAAGAGAACCCTTCCGGATGCGATGAACCCTGCAAGGGGGCAGGGAGGTCAGGTGATTGTAAATACTCTTGTGGCTAGGCATTGTAATTGCAGAGGGATAGTAAAAGGGAGGAAATGAGAAATATCACCTGGGGGGATGAGGCCTGATCCAAGTAACCCTGCTGGATGCTGGGGACCTTGAAAAGAGGACCTGGGAGGTCAGGGATAGGAAGGTAGGAGAAGCAAAGGAGGCAACCCTAGGCACTATATGACCCCTTCAGGATACTGAGAACCCTGCATGGGGAGTGTGAAGAGTAGGAAAGAAAGGGAAGAGAGTAAGGGAAGGGAGAAAGGTATGAGAACAAGCACCTAGGAGGGGCTAGAGTCAGTAGAGTCAATAGAGGCAATGGGTAAATTCCGAAGGGAGACGAGCTGTAAGGAGCTAGATGAAGGAAATTAAGGTGGGTAATAACAATAATTAATAATATTAATACTAAAGGATTCAGAAAGTGTGGGACTCCCTAGAGCGAAGTGTATAAGAAGAGGAGGGGTTGTGAGAGAGGAGAGGCAAGGAAAGAAAGATGAAAACTAGTATTTAGAAATGATTGAAGCACAGTGAATGAGGTGACTGGAGGCAAGAGGGGGTATTGAGAGGCTGCTCTAACAGAAATATGGATGGTGATGGCAGAAAAAGATTGATGGTCCATCCAATCTGCCCATATTCCCCTATCACACTACAGATTCTATTGTATCTTAGGGTACTTTGCTTACACTGTTCCCCCTTTTGTTCTCTGTGTTTCTGCCTCCCTCTTCCTGCTAAGTAGTAAATATACCCTTGACTCTATCCTAGTCATGTATGAAGCAGAGGTGCTGCAGCACAGCGGGCTCGAGATTTTTTCCTTTTGTTTAAAATTAAGATAGAAGAGGTGAGTTTCTAACTCACTAAAGTGGACCTTTAATTGATAACTTCTATTTAGAAGCCCAAGAAAGCATGATAAAGAATAGCGGCATTGAACTTTGTTGGATGCTCACAACTGTGCGGGCTGTAAGGTGGTGTCTCTCTTTAAATATATAATAAGGCTGATTATGATCACTGGAGTGACCAGAGAGCTGAATGGTGGGTCCTACACCAGAAATAATATTGCTTTGAAGCAGAATAAGAAGCAGAAGCATCAGCTACAGTGGCTTTGTTGCACCCGGACTGAGAGAGGTGTCTGGCAGCTAAAAGAAAAAGGGGACTGCTTGGTAAAGTTCTCAAACACACTGAGAGAGAGTAATCTGCCTAGCAAAAGAAAAAAGCTGGCTCTGAAAGGAGAATGGAAAGGAAAGATAGAGAAAAAGAAAGGAAAAGAAGTAAATGAAGACTAGAGTTTAACTTGCTCAAGGATAAAAAGACAATGATGTTTGGAAGGATTAAGCATAATGTATTGAGCACCACTAGTAGTCTACAAAAGGTATAATGATGACTTTACACATATATCAAATATATCAAATAACAATTGCAATTATTATTATTGCTTATTATTCCTGGACTTTTTGGACTTTGGATTATAATTATAATTGAGAAAGTGATTTCGCTACTGGTGCCTACTTCGTGCATTTTTTTATCTATAATTAGTTTGTGCTACTTTGTGCAGACAAGTATGGTTAATACACAGACAAAAGCAAAAGCTAATAATAGTCCTCCCATCCTTGAGGAACTGCAGTCTGCTGCATATAAAAATAATAAAAATATGTTTATGAAAGAAAAAGAGAAATCTGTTCAAACTAAACTTACTGAACATTTGAAACAGACAGATAATGTGAAGGGAGTATTTTTCAACAAGACATCCACTCCTAAACTGGGAAGTGGACTTCAGAGTGTTAATAAAATGTGGAATGCAAGTGATGATTTAGGGGCAGGGAGTACTGAAAACTCCCTGAATTACCTGAATGATCGATCAGTTTTAGCTGTACAAAAACTAGAGCAGAATAAAGAATAACAGAAAGAGCAGGAAATAGTGGAACTGGGTATTAATCTTACTATTAGTAAGGAATTTGAAATTTGTATGGTTCAGACACTAAAGAAGGACTATCACAGGAGACTATAAAAGAAAGCCACTTGATAAGAGAATCATCAGGTATAGGAATATAGTCATCCAAAAGTGACCTGAATAGTCCAGATGATTGGGGAGGTATATGGGGGAATGTACAGAGATCAGAAACAATTAGTATACATAATGACTAATTACAAAATGAATCGAGGACAGAAAGAATATGTACCAATTAGTCAGGTGATCTGGTTGATAGTATGAGGAATCCATTTACTGTAAGGCTAATCATTATGGAACAATGCGTTAGTTTTAAAGATGAAATAGACAACATTAAGGGCTATATACAGTAGCTATTAATGGAGCTAGGTTGGACGAGATTAACTATAAACTGGATAAACTTTTGCCAAATCTGACTCCTTTTCTAGAGTTATAAGTGAAGAAGGGGATATACAAAAAAAAATAATATGAATAATAAGAATAATAAAGATAATAGTGGAGCTAAGAAATCTAAACAAACTAAAAATAAAGAAAAGGAACAGGTTAAAGAATATGAACAGAGAGAACAGCCTGAGACTGGTAAAAAAAAAAAAGTAATGGAAGCAAGTAGTAAACAAAATGAACCTAAATACTACCAACACAACAAAAGTGAAGGTAGTGTTGAGAATATGATGAACACCCCTATACTTATGATCCAACCTGATTTAGTTACAGAGGGTCATCAACTAGACTGTAACATGGAAATAAATTTAGGGAAATTAGAGGGACAGGTTCTTTTATTTTTTTTTTGTCAACTTTGTTTCACTCCTGTCGCGGCTCCAAGGTCCTCTCTTAGGCATCCCATCATTGTCCTGCCCACCTGAGGATCCCACACTATGCCTCCTCTCCCTCCTCACAGATGCCAGCACCCCCGGCTAACCCAATACAGGGTGGGTCACCCCTCTCCTACTTGGGGTGCTCTTCAAGACAGACTCTGGCATTGGATGAGGAGTGGGCCTGGGGAAAATGAAGGCAAGCCAGAGAAACCCCGGCATAGGGCATAGAGGATCAGTGCCATCACCTGATCCTTGGAGCTGGGTTTTTCCTGTGTTCTTGGTTACCCCCCCACAACACAAGATGTGCAGTGCTGCCCAGCCCTGATGCGAGTGCTCCCACCCACGTCAGAAAGGCAGCTGCCCAACATCGCCCCTTACTGTATAAGCCCTGGTGTGTAGCAGTGCTGCTGGTCTCCACTGGGGGCCGCTGCCGCACTGGGCTACCCCTGGATCCCTCCCCAAGAGAGGAGAGCAGTCCCATGGACACTCAATCCTCTCCCCCCATCAACCCCCGACAGCCTGAGCTTATTCCTGAACCCGGGTCGCAGGCGTGGTGGGAGGTGTGGTGTTCAGTGCCTCAACCCTCAGTGCCACAGGGCCCAGGTTCTCTTATTAAGACAGGCATTTAAAGATATATGTGGATTGAATGCAGGAAATGAAATTGAGAATGCTGATAATAAAGGTATTGCCACTCAGCAACTGCAGTATTTCACTGTGACTGAGATTGGTAAACAAATAGAAGCAACTAATAATTTGGAGCTGACAGACTACAACACCAATCCTGAGGATAGGTTAAAGACAAGGGAAAACAGGACAGAGAAGCCTTTTCTAAGATTTTGTCACCCTCCTAATTGGAAAAATAATACCATGATTGATCTATGTACCTTGATAAGTACATTGATTAGAATTGAAATAGAGATCTCTTTTAATCAGGAAGATACATTAGAAACTAGGCACATAATGCAGGATGCACTGGATGTCTACTTTAAAGACTCCAGAACTGTAAATGCTATATGATATGAGGCCAAGGTCTTGGATAAAGGCTTTCAAATTCTGTTTCTGAATAGACATGTATTTAATAAATTATGCAAGCCTAATTTGAAAGAGGTGGATGAACCAATATGGATAAGTATGTTTGCAATGAAGAGAATGTGGAAAGAAAATTATGTGAAACTAAGAACAATTTGTAATCTGCTGAGTAATATCATGCATGTGACATTAGGCAGAAATGGGGTATTGAAGACAGTTCATAGTGAAGAGAGTAGCCAAATGGACATATTGATGAAGAACAGAAAAATTGCTGAAAATATCATGGCAAAGCAATCACAGTTAGATAATACGGGGCTGTATTTGGCAAATAAGTCCTTCACAAATAGAATAAGCTCAATAATATAATGTTCAGGTGACTAACATATTTTTAGCCTTGGCCGGGTATGGCAATTGACTCAGTATACTAAATAATGAAAGTGATCACTGTCATGAAGATAGAAGTGTGGTCAGTGTTGATACTATTACTGAGAACCCAGTAATTGATGAAGAACATGACATGCAGATACTCTCATGGAACATTGCTGGTATACAATACAAATTTCAGGACTTCAATTGGCTTAATTTCTTTAAAGAAGCCAATATAATTACTCTCCAGGAGACCTGGCACAATGAATCCTCTAATATAGCAATAAATGGCTATCAGGCTTGTAACTGTGTTGGTACTAAACAGAATAAATTGGGAAGAGCATCAGGAGGTCTGATTTCCTACTTTACATTTGGCTCCTTCATCATTACAAAACTGATATATGTTACAAGCAATGTCCTTGTGACAATTTGCAAAATGTTTGCTAGTGCTTGTTTAATAATTAATACATATATACCCCCACAAGGTTCCAAATTTTATGCACAAAACATTTGGGTTCTATTCGATGAGCTCATTACAGATCTTGTATACTCATTTCCTGGGTGTAATCTAATAGTGGGAGATATGAACTCTAGAGCTTGTGAATCTGATGGCATTAAAGACAATTCAATATTAAGTAGTATTAACGAGCAATCAGTGATGCATCCCTAGATAAAATTATAAACAAGTCTGGACTATGTTTAATTGAGCTACTTAATAAATTTAATATATACCACCTAAATGGGAGATTAGAGGGGACAAGCAGTGCAATTTCACATATTTCAAGGCCACATATGCCTCTACTCCTGACCTAGCACTTTGGCCTGGTAGCCCAGAGGTATAGACTTGCCTGCAGATAATAGTTAAGGGGGGAGGGGAGTGATCACCTCTCTGTGTGTCTGAAAGGATGGTCTAAGGTCAATGAACCTAAAACAAATAGACCAATCCTTATAAAGGAATTAAGAGGGAACAAGAAATGAATATGCAAATATAATTTAGAAGAGCACATCATCCTGGCACTTAAAACTGCCCTTAAAACTTAACAAGATGCCTTTTCACTGCTCAATATACATGAAATTGAGAGTAAAATAGAACGGATAACAGATAGTATAAAGGAGAATCTATATAAATATATTGAATGTAAAAACCTAAATGTGCAGGGCTGGTTTGATATGGAGTGTCAGGAACATAAATCAAAAATAAGAAAATCAACAAGTACAGCTATAAGGACTAAAGATATGGCCTTGTACAAAAATCTTAATAGGGAAAGAACACTTTACAAGGCATTTCTAAATAAAAAAAGGATAGTGTATCAGCATGGACTACAGGAGAAAATGCAGGTAGCTATAAGTACTAAAAATTCTTTTTGGCAACAAATGGCAAAAGGAACTAATAATTGTAAGACAGGAACTGATACATCTATCACAGAATAACAATGGATAAATCACTTTAAAAATATGTTTTATGATAATAATGTAGCTACATCTGAGGTAAGAATAAGTGAAACTTTAGAGACAGAGCACCTTAATATCATGCCAAAAGATGTTTATTTTTCAATTCAATCTCTGAAACTAAAAAAAAGTTCCAGGACCAGATCTTTTACCTGCAGAAATTCATAAATTATGTACTGCAGAATGGACTCCACCTCTGGCTAAATTTTTTACTAAGTGTATAAAAAAACAATTTTATTCCTGAATCCTGGAAGGGATCAATAAAAGTACCTATACATAAAAAGTGTGATCTTTAAGACACCATTATGCATAGGCCTATTGGTCTCTTAGATTTTAGTTCAAAAAATTTTACAAAAATTATACTTGTACATCTGATTCAGCAAATTGAAAAAAATAGGTGGCATTGATGAAGCACAGTCTGGATTCAGAAGATACTCTACAATGGATAATTGTTATGTACTTCAACATCTTGTGGAACAATTTAATTGAATAAGAAAACAAAAATGATATGCTTGCTTTATTGATTTTTCTTCAGCATTTGATACAGTATCTCGAAATATTCTCTGGACTTTAATACCGGAGAGAGGTATCGATCCTGTTTTAGTGAATATTATATCTAACTTTTATAAAGGTACTTGGGCCATGATAAGTCTGAACCAGACAGGTCACATGTCTGCCCCTTTTAAGACAAATAAGGGAGTCAGACAGGGTGCATCCTTGCCCCAATGCTCTTCAATCTTTATATTGATCCCATAATAAAGCAACTAGATAAGGAACAGTCTGACTCTCCTAAGGTTCTGGATATGAAATGTTTATCACTTGCGTATGCAGATGATCTGGTATTATTTTCACTGACTAGTAAAGGTTTACAAAAAAATGGATATTCTACACTTATCTACTAATAATGTCAAAGTTAAAATTAACTATTCCAAAACACAGTGTATGACTTTTGGTAGGAGTAAAGAAAAGATGAGACGGAAAATTGGGAATCAATATGTAGAAACAGTTGGATGCTATATTTATCTAGGAATAACTTTTACAAATACAGGTTTATGGTCCAATTATATAAAAAGAATTATATCTAATGGCAAGAAAACTGCACAGGAACTTAAGTTCTGCCACATGTATGGGGGGTTCTCTGTTCAACCCTTGATTAGAGCTATTAACATTAAATATAATATGCAGGCCCTTTATGGAAGTAAAATTTGGGACACTAAACACAAAGATTATTTAGTAACCCTGGTCATCAAATTGCTACAAAGTACATGTGGAGTCCCGGCATCCTGCCCCTTGATATACTTAAGAGCAGAATTGGGCATGACAAATATCAATGTTATCTTTGATACAAGAAAGATAAACCACAGGATACATTTAACCAGACTGGATATGTTTAGACTGCCTAAAAAAATGTCTTCTTGAAAAACAAAGATGGATTGATAATGATTGTAGTAATAAGAACTGGCTAAGAGATATATATGGTTTTCTAACCAAATACAATTGATCATTTTTAAGTGGGTATGTACAAAGAGGTATAACTATCAGTACCAAATACAAAAAAAAATACATTAAAAAATAAGTATACTTGTAGTGGAACAATATAGATCTTGAAATAATTGCCCAGACAAGATATTCAAAATGGTATGTAGAAAATCAGCCTACTTTTAATTATAAATACTATTTGGATATATTACAGGATCCTGTCCTGTGTAAAACATTTATGACAGCAAAGCTGGAAGTATTAGACAGCAACCTCTTAAGGGATAGATATAGTAAACACTCCTTGGAGCCAAACTATCATTGTTAACAGGGCGGAATTGAAAATTTGCTTCATATGATATTGGACTGTTTTTGGTACAATAATATAAGGAAATACTGTCCGAGTCCTTTTACTGGCACTTTTGGTAAATGTGATAAAAAAAGAACCAACTGTAATTCTGATGACAGCAGAAGATGAGTGGACCATTAAAAGGATGGTAACATTTTTCACAATTACAATTAAAGTTAGAAAACAAAAGATACTTCAAATAAACACCCACTCTTAATGTTATGAATATTGTGAATCAACTATGGGCTTAAAGAATATAATGCATTGGCATCTTTTATGCATATTTTTTATTGCCTTGATTATAGCTATACTTGAATCCAAGATAATGTGAATATTTCTGAGACAAATAGGAATGAATTGCAGAATTTTATATTGTATAATGCGCAATTAGTTTATACCGTAATGTGTCTTTTATGGATTTTTCTCCTTTTTTGTAATGATTATAATAGTCCAACAATAAAAATGTTACTTACTAGTATGGAACAGTTTATGGTTTTGGCATCCACCCCTCTGCCAGCAGGCCATTCTTTGTCAGTACAACTCTTTCTGTAAAATAATACTTTCTCACATCCTTTTTAAACCTTCACTGCATTAGCCTCCACTTGTGGTCCCATGTCCGAGCTTCTGTGTTTGCAGTAAATAGTTCCTCACTATTCACCTTGTTAATTCATTTCAGCAACTTGAAGATCTCTGTCATATCCACCCTCTTTCATTTGGTTTTGAGTGAATACATGCTCAGCACCCTTAGCTGATCCTCATAAGATTGCCCTCCTGGTCCTGAATCATTCTGTTCACCCTGCATTGCACCTTATCTAGCCTGTCCCTGTCATTTTTTCAGGTGGGAATTCCAGAACTGGGCACAGCACCAGCTAGGTGGGGTTTAAACTTGTGATGGGGAGGGCAGGGGCTCGAGGCAAACAATAGCCTGCTCACCCAGGATGAGCGTGGCCTTCTCCCCCAAGTGTGGAGGAGCAAGTACAGCCTGGGAACACAAGATTGTGCACCAGGAGGGCTCAGGAAGGCAGCTAACTGGGATCCCTCTGGGTAGGGGAAAGGGGGAGGGCAAGGAGATGCGTTGGAGGGTGGTCCTGATCAATGCCAAGAGCATGGGTAACACAATGCCCGAGCTTCAGGTACTGTTATTTGAAGGCGAAATGAATATGGTGGCCATCACTGAGACTTGGGCCACTCCTACACATGATGGAACCTAAACCTAATAGGGTACACCATGTTTAGGAAGGACTGGACTGTGGGTGGGGGTGGGAGAGTGACCTTTATCATTAAGGGTGGCATAGGGATAAGCAGGGTGGAGGGGCACATGGAGGCATTATGGGTCACCTTGCAGGCTCCTGGAGTCAAGAGGGCAAAGCTGGTGGTGGTATATAGGCCATCCATGCAGGGAGAGGACCTGAAAGAAAGCCTGGTGGCCAATTGTAGGAGCCACTGTGGTTGGGGAGATGGCAGGACGATGGTGTTGGGTGACCTAAATGTGCCAGGGACTGACTGGGGAACCATGGCATCCTCATTGGCCAGAGAGCAGTGTTTGCTGGACATCTTCCAGGATGTGTTTCTTACCCAGCTGGTGCCTGACCCAGCAAGGAAGGGGCGCATCCTAGATGTGGTCCTGTTGGACTGTGACCTCATCAGGGATCTAGTGGTTGGGGCCCCACTGGTGCGAAGTGATCACGCCCCAGTCTGGTTTTCCCTGGACCTGAGTGGGGAGGAGTAGATCACACAAAAATGACAGTAGTCGACTTTAGGGGTGCGGACTTCAAGTGTATGGAGCGGATCCATAGGGGCTACTTGGATGAGATCAGGTCAGGCCTGGACACTGAGAGCCAGTGGTCAGTTATTAAAAAGGGGCTCCTGGAAGCTACCAAGGCATGCATAAAGGAGTGGCGCAGGACTGGTAGAACCAGGAAGCTGAACAGGTGGACTAGGGAGGTCCAGGAGGCAGTAAGGGAAAAGAAGGCCACCTATAGCTGATATAGGCATACGCATCAGGTTATGGACAAGGGGGAGTATGATGGAATTGCCAGGAAGGTCACCAGGGTGGTGAGGTTGGCCAAGGTGAGGACAGAGTGGAGGTTGGTTCACAGGATTAGCAGGGGTGAAAAAGAGTTCTTCAGGTATATCAGGGAAAGGAGGAAAGGGAAGGGTCAGATTAGTAGACCGAGGTTAGGGAGTAGGTGAGTGGAGGAAGCAGGGGAGCAGGCGGAGATACTAAATTACTACTTTGCCTCATTCTACACTAGGGAGGATGGTGGGGCAGTACTGTATGGGGTGGGGCAGGGTGGCCCTGCTGGTGGGGGATGCCATGGATGGTGAAATCCTTATTGGTAGGGTGTGGGAAGCCCTCAAGGCCCTAAGAGTGGAGAAGGCACAGGGCCCAGATGGTCTTCATCCCAGGGTGCTAAGGGAGCTGGCAGACATCCTGACCACACCTCTGGTGGGCCTCTAACTCTTCCCTTCAGTTGGGATGGGTGCTTTAGGATGGGTGGATGGCCCACATCATGCCTATCCACAAAGGTGGCTCACGTGAGGAACTAGGAAACTACAGGCCGGTAAGCCTGATGTTGGTGGTGGGCAAAGTGATGGAGGTCATCTTAGAGGAGAGGCTGGAGGGGTTTCTGGAGACAGGGGGCTACCTGGATGATCACCAGCATGGCTTTAATCAGGGCAGATCATGTCAGTCCAACCTAATGGAGTTCTACGATTGGGTGATGAGAGCGCTGGACCAGGGCAGGCCGGTGGATGTCCTCTTTCTAGACTCCAGCAAGGCATTTGACTCGGTGCCACATCCTGGGCTGCTGGAGAAGCTGAGGGCATGGGGTGGGGGTGCAGATGGTCAGGTGGATTGGGAACTGACTAGGGGGGCATTTTCAGAATGTAGTGGTCGGGGGAGGAGGTTTCCTCTACCAGGAGGGTCATTAACGGGGTCCCACAGGTATCGGTGCTGGGGCCACTCCTGTTTAATGTTTATATCTTGGATATCAGAAACAGTATCAGGAGAGAGATAAGCCTCTTTGTCGATGACTCAAAGCTGGGGGTGGTGGCGAATGGGGAGGAAAGGAGGGTAGGGTAGTTCTACAGGGGATCTGGAGGCTCTGAAGGACTGGTCACACACCTGAAAGCTGAGTTTTAATACTGAGAAGTGCTGAGTCCTCCACCTGTGGGCCAGGAATCCAGCTGATGTGTATACCTTGGGTGGGGAGACACTGCAGGCTACGAGTAGGGAGAAGGACCTGGGGTGGTAAAGGATGCCAAAATGAATAAGTCGGAGCAGTGTAGAAGGGCTGCAGCAAAAGCAAAAAAAATGCTGGGGTGCATAGCCAGGGTGATAACCTTGAGAAGCTGGGAGGTGCTCCTGCTGCTATACAATTGCCTGGTTAGACCACACCTTGAATACTGCATGCAGTTTTGGCATCTGTACTTAAAAAGGGATGTTGCATTCCTGGAGAAGGTCCAGAGGAGGGTGACCAGGATGATGTAACATCTGGGGGAGAGGTCCTATGGGGAGAGACTTGAGGATCTCAACCTATACTCCCCGGAGGAGAGGAGGGACAGAGGGGATATGATCAAGGTCTTCAAATATCTTAAAGGGGATAAATAGAGCAAGCCAGGATAGGGTGTTCCAGCTGAAAGAGAAGGGGACCACCAGGGGGCACCCAATGAGACTGGTAGGCGGGAGACTCAAGGGGGGAGACAAGGAGGTGCTACTTTTCTGAGACGGTGGTGGAACACTAATACTCTGACAGCAGAACTGGTGTCTGTAGATACTGTGGAGGGGTTCAAGAGGGGTTGGGATAGGTTTAGGGGAGGGTACATCTCAGCTGTGGCAGCATTGGTGTGGGGGCCCAGTCAGGGGAAGGGGTGGGGGACCACATGGGGAGAGGGGGGAAGCAAAGGTGCTCTGAATGGGCACTGATCTTCGAGCAGACTCACTAGACCATAGGGCCTGCTCTGCTGGCTTCTTAGTAGGTTAGTACTCCAGGTGGGGCCCCTCCAGTGATCTATACAGTGGTAAAAGTACCTCCTCCTTTCTACTGCCAAATCCTCTCCTAAAGCACCCTAGTGCCCTGTTAGCCAAGCTGAAGGCCTTGTTACATTGGCTGGTTTATTTAAGGTAGTAACCAATGATGATTCCTAGGTCCCTTTCCTCTGATACTGTTTTCAGCTTAACTCCTACCTTCCAATACTCTGTTCTGTGGTTTGTGTTCCTTAGGTACATCACTTTGACTTATTGGCATTGAATTTCAGGTGCCAGTCATTGGACTAATTTTCCAGCCTTTCCAGGTCTCTCTGTAGTTCCCTTATTAACATTGTCAACCCTACCACAGAGTTTAGTGTCATCTGCGAATAGACACAATCCACCTAGTATTCCCCTTCCACGTTTCTGATGAAGAGTACTGGGCCCAGAACAGGTCCTTGTGATAATCCACTGGTGACCTCCCTTTCCACTGATCTGACCCCATTCAACCCAACACATTTCTGCCTCCCCTCCAGCCAACCTTCTACCCCTTCTATTTGCCTTGCTGTCCCCAGATCCCCATCTTCTTTTTTTTTTTTATTAAATATATTTTATTGAATTTGTTCTCCTCTTTAAGGCAGTCAAGCATGCAGATTTGAGAGATACAACAATTCAGTGGGACTGCATACTGTTACAAAGAGGGATTAAAGACAAAATACAAAGACAAAATAACAATGAAGACACATCAGTTACACACATAAACCCCCTCCCTCCCCATACCCACCCTACCAAGCATTTCCTTAAGGCATTTGATAATATTAGTACATATAATACATAGTGTTGGAGCAGGTTCTGAAGATAATACTGCAAGAACTCAGTCCATTAGATGGATTAGCGGAGGACTTATGGCTTCCATATAGAAAGCAGCGCGCTTCAAGAGGGCCCCAAAGACTGATAAGTTTGGATCCTAGCTCTCATATAGGCAATGTGCTTTTCTAGCTGTAATGCCAGAAATATTTCTCTATACCACTCTGTGATTGAGGGCAAAAATTCCTCCTTCCAGTACTTCATAACTAATAATTTGGCAGTAGCAGCTATTAAAGCAAGGTGTGCCTTCCTGATTTTGTGTGTTTGAGGGGGAAATGAATATATTAGACAGGCTTCAGGGGTGAACAAAATGTCTAGGCCCAATAATGGATCTAGGACTCTCTTGATGGATTGCCAGAAGATTTGTACCTTAGAACAGCTCCACAACATATCATATAGAATACCATTTTCAAGTTTACACCCATGCACATATTGGAGATGGGCAAAGTCCCATTCTGTTTAACTTTACTGAGGTGAAGTATGTATTGTACATAATGTTAAATTGAACTTGACAGAGCCGGTCTTGCTTTATGAATTTATATATATTCTGCCAAAGCTTTTCCCACAAAAAAGAGTCTGTAGGCAGTTCTAATTCTTGTGTCCAATAGTAACAGATACCTTTTGGCAGAGCTGGGTCCATATCCTGCAGTTTTTTGTTTGCTAAAGAGACTGCATGATGTTGTCTTGCCATTTGTATGAGCATATTTAATTCAGTGGTAGGTAAGGTTAAGGTTGTGATCCCTACAAAGGATTGGATGGCTTTTCTAACCTGGATAAACTTAAATCTGGAGGTATCTGGCACACCATGCCGTAACTGATAGTCACTAAAAGGAATAAACTTCCCATCTTTGATAAAAATCAGTAATTTTGGAGTACTTAAGCACTGGCCGGAATGTGGGTAGTATTGGCTTATCGTCTGTTTTGAAATGGGTGTTATATATAAGGGGCTGCTTCAGTGACTTATGCCAGTTTACAGAAAGATGGTTCTAGGTTTGGTGCAATGCTCTAATGGACCATCCTATCGGGATATTTTTGAGTGGTTTCGATAACTTGGAAGGAGTAACATATAAGAGAGTGGACAATGAGCAGGAGTATTATGATGCTAGGTTCTTCTCCAATTCCAGCCATAATGGGGAGTAATTCAGCGTAGTGGAGGGATCCATACACTGGTTCCAGTAGGCTAGTTTACTAACGTGGAACTCACTATAGTATCTAGAAAAGGAGGGAGCTGCCAGACCACCCTGGGTTTTAGGTGCGGTAAGTTTGAAAAAGGCCTTGCAAACTCCTTTCCCTTTCCATATTGTGTTTAATGATTTCTGGAGGTTAGCAAACCATCTTTTGGGCAGAAAACAGCCCAGCATACCTAATGGGTAGGAGAACACGAGGGAGTATGTTCATCTTAACTGTGCTGAGTCTACCCCAGAAGGAAAGTGGGAGGGATCCCCATCTATCCATATATGAATATAAAACTTTTAGCAATTTGGAAAGATTCTCCTTGATCATTGTGGGCATATCCCGTGTTACCACTATGCCCAAGTAGGTAAGAGATTTAGCTTCCCAAGAGAGGTGATAGGCTGCCAGTTCAGTCTGGGTCACTCTGCTGTTAAGAGGGAAAACTTTAGTCTTAGATCGATTTAACTTATAATAGGACACTTTAGAGAATATTTCAATTTCCAATAATGTAGCAGTAAATCGTCTGCATAAGCAGCAAGTGCATATCTTCTCTACCCAACCTTAATACCTGTTATTTCTTGAGAAGATAATAGCTTGCTAATAAATGGCTCTAAATAGCAATTAAAAAGAAGGGGGGGATAGCGGACATCCTTGTCTGGTGCCACGAAATAATGATATTGGATTTGAAAGCATTCCATTACACCAGACACGGGCTGATGAAGAGGTGTATAACAACCCTACCCATTGGATGAACTCAGATAGCCCAAAACAAGCTAGTGTAGAAAAAAGAAAGTCCCAGGAAACACGGTAGAATGCTTTCTCGGTGTCCAGGGACATGTGCACAGCTGGCGTGTCATAGTTCCTGCACGCCGAGATTAGGTGCAACAGTTTCTGCATATTGTCTCCAGAGGACCTACCAACCATAAAGCCCACTTGTTCTTTACCTATTAGGTCACCCATAATGGGGCAATCCTGTTAGCCAAGATCTTAGCAAGGATTTTAATATCTGAATTTAATAAAGAAATGGGATGATAATTTTCTAGCAGTAATGGGTCTTTCCCTGGTTTTGGTATCAGGGTTATGAGGGCCTCCTGAATATGATCCCCATCTTCTTCAGTAGTCTTTGGTGTGGCATTGAGTCAAATGTCTTGCTGAAGTCAAAGTGGAGTAAGTCTGCTGCATGCTCCTTATGGTAGCATGTGAGGTGGGCACCTAAATTAAGGTGCCATCCGAAACAGTGATGCGATGTGGGTGAAAGCCTGAATGGCGAGGGGGGAGGGAGGGCTACCGGATGTGGTGAGGTGGGCAACTGTAGCAACAGGATGTCGCTATATGTACATGCACTGGGGAGCAAGCATGTGAGCGTGGCCTGGGAGGGGCGGAAGGGATGTAGGGGTGGTGCTGTGGGTGGCTGCCGAGCTGCGCCGTGGCATCAGGGGTTGGACCCTGCTTGCGGTGCTGGGGTTCCGGGTTCAGGTCTGGGTCCGGGCGCTACTGTGGTTTTGTTGTGCCCAGGCCAAAACTTGCATTTTTTCTTTCATCCTGTATGCACCCCTGGAGTTGAGAATCCTTAAGTAGGGGTGTGGGAATGAAGCCCTCAGGTGGGTGGGGCACAGCTCCCCACAGAATGCAAATGCATTAAGTCCCCGGCACCGTTTCTGATGTACTGAGGATGTCAGGGTGGTGGAAATTGTTTCACACACCTTGACATCGTGATAATGTGGGTCACTGTTCAGCTCTTGCCATTATCACATAGAACCCTCCTTACCAACTACCCTAGCTACCCAGTCAAAGAATACTACCAGGTTGGTCTTACAAGACCTCTCTGCCATGAATATGTGCTGCTTACTATCCTGAAGCCTGTTCTTCTCCAGGTATTCCACTACATCCTCTTTGACTAATGTCTCCATCAGTTTCCGTATCACAGAGCTAAGGCTGATGGGTCTATATTTTCCGGGCTGCTCCTTGTCCCCTCCCTTGTGCAGTGGAACTATGTCTGCAATCCTCCAGTCCTTGGTAATCACCCCTTACTGCATACAGCTATTGAATAGCCCTGCCAGAGGTTCAGTTAACACCTATGCCAGTTCTCATTGTACTTGCCGATAAAGGGAGCAATGATGAGTAAGAAAGGGAGCATTAGTAGCCAAGTGGCAAAAAGCATTGCAAAGAGTATACAGTCTGGTGACATAAGAGGCAGGATGGCACCAAAAACCACATCCACATAGTCAAACACCAGAAGTAACATCTTAGTGATCATTCTTTCGGAGTGTCTTTCGGATGAGACGTTAAACCGAGGTCCCATTTGCCTGGATTGGTGGTAGTTCAGGTGGATGTTAAAGATCCCATGGCACTTATCGAAAGAGTAGGGGAATTTCCCCAGTGTCCTGGCCAAATTTCCCTCATTCACTAAAAATACCACCAGCAGCTTAATCTGGTTCAAGGTCAGGTGGCATTCATTTGTATCCCCCTCCCCCGGGTCGTGCCTGAAAATAGGCAGGATTTGTCTAGTGCACTTACCCGGTCCACAAAAACTAAACAAATTAAAAAAAAAAAAAATTTCTCAATGGACTGGGAGTGGTGTATAATTATTGTTTCAGTAAAGGGTGCCGAATTTGGGTTAGTGCTTTCTGAGCATGGCATCAATGCAGAAGTCAAGTTTACCATCCAGCTACACACCTAAACATTTGAAATTAAGAACAGTATCAAGGATAGTGCCATTCAGGGTAGAAAACATTATTGGAGAGGGGAGCCCAGCAAGCTTATGACTTGAGTCAAAAGTCTTGGACACCGTCTTCATGGTATCAACCTGAAGGTTGTGTGCTTGGAACCAGCATAGGAAATTATCAAATTCAAGCTGAAGCAAAATTCCAGAGTGGAGACCGAGGCAACTGAGGCATCAGGTATCTGCGTCATCTGCATACGTGTGAATGGAAGATCTGACACAGACAAAGGGAAAGTCATTAAGAAAGAATGAATACAGAATAGGACCTACTACCAGATTCTCTGATGAGTGTGATTCTTGAAAACAAGAATAATAAGACTGTTTAGAGCTACAAGTATATACGTGTATGGTTTGATATGCGTTTATCTTGCAGCATTTATATTACATATATAGTTAAAAAACTTTGTCCATGTGTTGTTTTTCTGTTATTTTGTCACAGTGATTGTTGTCCTGAAATGGTCTGAAATAAATCTGTGGGCTCGATTCTCAAGGGGCCCTTAGATTGCCAGTGCTACTCCTGGTTAAACAACTAAATAAATAAATAAATAAATTAAAAAAAAAAAAAAAAAGATTGATGAAAGCTGTGGCAAAGGCAGCTTGTGTCAAAGCCTAGTTACTTGGAGCCCTATGCCAGATTTTATATCAGGTAGGGTCCTGTGCAAAAGTCTTCATGTAGTCAGGACCTTAGCCATGTGTGCCAAACGGGGCACATTTTGGCAGGTTGCCACAAGCCCTCGGGGCCATGCAGCAATGTAAAGAAGTATTTCCTGGTGGTCCAGTGGCCCTCCACCCAGTCCCTATATCCTTATAATATAGGTTCCCTGGTGGTCTAGTGGACCCCCCACCCAATCCCTGTAACATTATAATATAAGTTCCCCTGTGGTCTAAGGAACCCCCCCCCCAAGCCCCGATCCACCCATAAATGAAACTGTTGATAAATTCCTACCCAGGATGATCTGGCATACCCTCCTGCCCTGATCCACCTGTAAATTAAAATGTTAGTAAATTCTTTACCTGGTGGTCTAGCAGTCACCTCCCCAGCCCCGATCTGCTCATAAATTCAAATGCTGGTAAATTATTTCCATGGTGGTCTAGTGGTCACCCCCCAGCCCTGATTCACCTGTAAATGAAACTGTTGATAAATGCATTCCCTGGTGGCCCAGTGGACCCTCAGGCCCCATCACCCCAGTAGGTAGTGCCCACCACCCCGCCCCTCTACCCCAAAACCTGAGCCAGTGACTGGCACAGCCTACCTCTCACCACCATGATGGGCCACCAACTGAGCTGTCACTAAGCGTGTGCTGTATACAGCATGCACTCACTGACTGACAGCTCAGAGGTGCTGTCAATCAATAAGCGCATAATGTATACAGTATTCACTTAGTAACAGCTCAGTCGGTGGCCAGCTGTGGTGATAAGAGGAGGGCTGTGCCAGTCGTCGGCTTGGGATTCAGGGTGGTGGGGAGCAATGTGGTGAGCACCAGCTGCTGGGTGGCAGGAAGGGGGGTCCACTGGACCACCAGGGAAAGATTTTATCAACAGGTTCATTTAGGGGCTGATAGGGACTGGGGGAGGGGGGACTGCTAGACCATCAGGGAAAGAATTTACTAAGATTTTAATTTATGGGCAGATCGGAGCCGGGGGAGATCTAGTAGATCACCAGGTTAGAAATATATTAACAGTTTAATTTACAGCTGGATTGGGGCTAGGGGGGTGCTAGATCACCAGGGACATCTTTAAATTACATAAAGGGGATTGGGGCATGGGGGTCCGCTAAACCACTAAGGATATTTTACTTTGTCATAATGGGGGATCAGGGGATGGACTGTGGCACTTTGCCGCATATTACTGAACTCTCCCAGATTTCACATTTCAAAGTACCCTTAAACCAGCCCTGGCTGGTCTAATGGTACTTAGAAATTTGCCCTCTGGGAGAGTTTTTGAGAATCTTGATTTAGGGGATTTGGCAGCCTGCATCTGCTGCAAGCCCCTAGCACTGTCCTGCAGCCCATTTTGTGGTGCAGGGGTGGTGCAGGCCCCATTTGGTGCACCCATCCTGAGGCTGATGCAGGCTGCCTTGGAGAATCACTTCTGGTGCATCTTTTGATGCAAGGGGCACCCCTAGCGCCATGTCAGGATCTTTGAGAATTGACCCCACGTATCTTCACAGCTCCAAGTCATGAGATGTGATCTCTAGTCTATTTATTACTATTAAATCCACTGTACCACCTCCTCCTTCTCCACCAATGTCAGTTTTAGATATAACAAAATAATTCAAAATATTAAATTGTTATATATAAACTATAAAAAATTAAAACAATAAAACCTATGTATTGAATGGATGCTACAATCTTGATAAGCAATTCTCTAGTAAATACTACAGTATGTGGAGAGCAGCATATGTGCCCTCAATTTGTATTTTGATGTGTTTTGTTTCTTGGTGTATTATATATAGTATAATTTAAAAATCAATGGTATCAGTGTGCTGAAAATTATAGTGGACTGCACATTCCATTCACACTGCAGACACAGCAATCCCGCACTGCCACACTAAAATCACCTGTTCAAGGAAGCTAGAGTGATAATTATTTATTGTTGACCTTGAAGGACATCATATACACTATTTGTAGTCTGACAAACCTACATTGTGAACCAATTTTTGTAACCCAAATTCATGAAATAAGTTTAAGGAAAAGTGCACCAAATCAAACCCAAACCAAATGTATGGATGGTTAAGTTCTATTATTCCAACAACAGGGGTGAAAACAATTTGTATCACTGATATGTATGCCTGGGAGTAGCTGAATGGATAACCTTTCTCATCCTCCACTGTGAATGAAGCCAGTCCCATCCACAAATTCTTATAATTTTTTACATGAATGACTGAGTGAACTGTGTGTTGTGTGTGACTGATATCAGACTAGTATGTTTTACAGAGTCTAAGAGTGAACTGTGTGTCGTGAGTGAATAGTAACAGACTAGCAGTTTTGCTAAGAAAAAATTGATCATTTGAGTATGTGAGTGGACCCATGTGGAGATGGCTGCCTTGATGTTGCACAGGTTCTTACCAATCCATGAGATTGTAATTAAGAGCCAACCATTTCCTGCCTGTGTAGTTGTGGTGTACACCAACCAGCCAGTTTTTTGCAAGACTAGTTTTTCACTGTAAATGATTTTAGCAAATGTTGCAAAAGCCTTGACTCTGGTGTGTACCCCAGCTGGCTTGAAGCTTGGCCTCAATGTTGCAGTCATGGGGTGGGGCCAGCTGGGAGGCCAGACATTGGCCAGACTGTGTACAGCCCCAGAGCAGCTATCCTTCTCCATGGGAGCAGTGGCTCATGGGATACAGCAGTCTGGGTAATGACTACTGTGTTCCCCAGTACTAACTGGTTGTACTATGCAGTTGTACACTGTCATCTATCTCCCACGAACTCTCTGTGGTAAACAGGAGGGCTGGGGTCCATGATGACTACAGGGAGGCATTTGGGCATCTAGAAGCCAGTCTGAGGGGACAGAGCTATAGTGGTAGCTGTCTGGATAGTGTAATGAAATCCTCCTTGACACAGGCCCACTGGAGCATAAATGATACTGTGCATGCCCTACTTTGCTGTCCATAGGCTGGAATACCCACTCCCTGCCACCTGCTCAGACTGTCCATACAGTTGAATGGGTACAGGTGTGAATGAATCTGGGAAGGGAAGCATAGTGGATGCAAGGCATTCATGTATCTGTGAGTGTCTGTTGGACACCTGGTATGTGCATATCCTGGCCCTGTGCGCAATGTACAATGGTATCTAGGGCCACTAATCCTCTATGCATAGGGTGCATGGTGCTCAATGATACAATAATTACCAGAATAATAAATGCCAGACTAAAGTCCTTTGGCAAGATGTCTTTCCTATGAGAGGGAGAATCAGAAGTCAGGAGGGAGCAAGTTTTTAGACAAGAGGTACTCACCCTAAATTCATGATCACCAGTAGACTTTAATTTTGAAGGCAGCACACACACAACAAACTCTGGCTTATGGATCTCATTAACCTGCCTGGATTGTAGGAGGTCCGAAGATCATGGATGTATTGGGAGCCCAATTCGTTCAGGGCACAAGACTGTCGATCAGCCACCTTATAGCAGCCAAGTCAGGATCCTCACAGCAGCATTCCAAACAAGCTGCAAGTAACAGATTAAACCACTGTGCAAACCCTTGTACAGTGCACTATACTAGTGGTTGTCAACCTTTTTGGTCTGGGGGCCCCCTGGCCAGCTGTCAACCATGTCGGGGACCCCTTACCAAAAGTCATCAGATTTGGCACCTTGTTTAGTGTTTTGTACAGCAGTTAGACCCCTAATAAAATGGAAAGCAACTATAAACCAATGTAAAAAAAAAAAAGAAAAAAAAAAGACTTAGTAGTGCACACTAACAATGGTAAAACTAGTTGTATTCAGTGGCACTGTTTTCATGTAAGTCCTTAGAGCTTTCTGTATGACTGCTGTCAATGATCTACTGGTGGAGGGGGGGGGGAGGGGGTGGACAGCATTCAACTAATAACAGTTTCAGTACTATGTACCCAGCTAACTGACTCCACATCACATAAGTTGCTGCTGATAAAACACTGATATAATACTGCTGTATTTATTTCAATATTTCAGTATAGCTGCATGCACCCTGCTAACTGAGGTACTTAAAAACTCCACCTCACAGAAGCTGTGTGTATTGCCAGCTAACACAGTAAATAAAAAACTTGCAGTTAAAGCACCAGTGAGGAGTGCGAAGCGGACAGAGGAGTGATATCTGCACTGGGCTGACACTCAGAATGGACCAGATAAGAGCGAGGAATGAAGAGCATGGAGCAGAGAGAGGAGAGATATCTGCACTGGGCCGACACTCAGAACAGACCAGCATGGAGCGAGGAGAAATATCTGCACCGGGCTAACACTCAGACTGCACCAGCTAGTATCAGTGAACTCAGGCAAGTGATTCATGTTTGGTCACTGAAACTTATTCAATGAAGGCACAGATGAGATGATACAAATCAGGAGTCATCGGCGGTAATAAGCAAAGAATGTAGCACTCGTACTTGGCAATACAGAGGCTTAACTCAACTAGGGAGAGGCTAATTAAACACTAATCATTGTAATTCACACTAAGTTAGTAGAATACTGTGGTGTTAATGGAGCTACCAGGTGTATCAAGGTATTTGAAAACACCCCAGAACAGCTACTGCAGTTCAAGTGTTTAGTGAAGGATTGTACAGTATTACTTATATTGCAGTCAAACAGCAGACCAAAAAAAATGTTTTTACCGCAGTTACGCTTTCTCAGGTGTTCCGCAGACCCCCTGGTGGGCACTCGGGGACGCCCAGTGGGCCACGGACCCTGGTTGAAAACCCCTTCACTATACTACTTGAGTCTCAAGAAAAAAAAGTTCTGCACTAGTGTGCTCAGGTCAACAGGATCGAGACAGGAATGGAGTGTGAAAATATTTTTAGGATGATAAAAGTGACTGCAGGCAATGACCAGCCCCTGAGAGTCAAATGTCAGCCATCCATCTAGGACTACTATTAGATTACATGCTTCCCTAATAGTATCATGTTGAATCCAGTTTAGTGACTGGAGCTTGAGGCTACTCCCACAGTTCTGACAAATGTTCATTGTGGCCAACCAGAAGCAACTCTGTATTTCTAGAGTTGACACCACAGAGTTGGAGACCATACATGCACTGATTTCTCAAAGGTACTGTTCTAAATATATCACTAATTCTGGTCATTACATAGAAACATAGAATTTGACGGCAGATAAGACCGCTTGGCCCACCTAGTCTGCCCATTTTCCTACCTAACAGATAAGCTGCAGATCCTAGTTAACCAACAGCTTACTTCCTCCTACCCCCCACTAGGACCGCCTTATTTCTGTCCCATGCATTCTTGAATTCCCCCACTGTTCTTGACTCCACAACCTCCTCAGGGAGGCTGTTCCATGCATCCACAACCCCCTCTGTGAAAAAAATACTTCCTCACGTTTCCTCTGAGCCGTCCCCCCTCTATCTTCAAATTGTGCCCCCTTGTTCTTGCACATCTCTTTTTCTGAAAGATGCTACCCTCTTGGACTTTGTTGATTCCTTGAGGTGCTTGAAGTTTCTATCATGTCCCTTTCTCCCTTCTTTCCTCAAGGGTATACATATTAGCTCCTTAGTCTTTCTTCATATGTCTTCTGGTGCAGACCCTGCACTATTTTGGTTGCCCTCCTCTGGACAGCCTCCCTCTGTCTATGTCTTTGAAGATGGGATCTCCAGAACTACACAGTACCCCAGATGGGGTCTCACCAACTGTCTGTACAGAGGATAACAACTTCCTGTTTTCTACTATAGATGCCTCTTCCTATGCATCCCAGTATCCCCAGCCTTCCTTACTGCCTTCTCACATTGCTTGCCCACCTTTAGGTCATCTGATATAATTACCCCCAGGTCTCTTTCCATTTTTACTGTTGTCAGTATCTCACCCCCCATTGTGTACACTTCCCCTGTGTTTTTGTTTCCCATGTGCATTACCTTGCACTTCTTTGCATTGAATCTGAGCTGCCGTACATTTGACCATTCCTCCAACCTTGCAAAGTCCCTTCTCATCCTTTCCACTCCATCTTGTGTATCAACCCTGTTGCAGATCTTTGTGTCATCTGCAAAGAGACATACTTTTCCTTCCAGTTCCTCTGCAATGTCACTTATAAAGACATTAAAAAGGACAGGTCCCATTCTGGAGCAAAGGGTCCATTCTTCAGCTGTAATGGCTAACAATATCCCCCAGTGGCAGCATTTACTCTGCAACACAAACAACATGAACCAAAAGACAAAACTTTGAAGGGCACTTTAGTTCAGAACAGGTGGGCATAACCTGTACAATCTGATCACTGTTAACTGTTCCCTCACTGCCAGGACAGACCTTCACCATTTAAGAACAATCATGACTAATTCCCAGTAATCCTCAAGTCAGTCCCAGAATTCCCAGTGGGCAATGGTGTTAAAAGTGAATGACAGTTTGATAAAAATTGAGATATACACTTCTGCTGGATCCCTCATCATGTGAAGATCACAGTATACTCTGATAATAGTGATCACAGTGCCATGGTGCCCTTGGAAGCCAGATGGGTATGGTTTCCAGCCATCATTACTTTTCAGATGATTATATAATTCCTTGGCAGTGAATCTCTTGATAGCATTAGCCAAGCAAGGCATGTAGGAGATGCAGTAGATCTACAATTTGTGGGATTTATTGGATCTAAACACAGCTTCTTGAGCAAGGGCCTTATTGCTGCTCTCTTTAGGAACCTGGGCAAGAGGTCCTTGTGCAAAGAGGTGTTGATAATTGATGCCAAAACAGGAGTCAGTAGTCCAGTTTACACTTGCCATTACTACACTGGTGTAGGTGGTTTAGAGAGGCAGGCACCAGCATATATTTTTGAGTGCAAACTATGCAGGCATCAAACTGGTGTGCTCTTCTGTTCCTCTCCAATGCCCATTCACATGGTCAAATCTGCTGCATTATTGGTGGTGCACAGCAGTAAGATTATTGCTACTGTGCACATCTGAATGCTACAATTTTGCCACTTGGGGCTGCCATTCTGGTGTGACCACGATCCCTCTTTTCTTGGGATCGCATAGTGGTATGGGCATTCTGCTACAGTTTGTGTGGCCGTATGAACAGCCCACACCACCCACAGCACTGTGACGTGCTTTTACCAGCCTGCACTTGTGTTTTTTTTGTTTTTTTTTCACAGCATGAACCACTAGTTTTCTAGACCCGAGTTCTATAACGAGTTCCATACTGAGTTTGTAAGACAGGAGTAGGAGTTAGCCCTTCAGGCCTGTCTCCCACATTGTGTGGGGCCATCTTTACCATTGGTTGAGAAAATATTTGTCAAGTCTTTTCTTGAATATTTCTATAGAACCTGATGATACCACTTCTCTTGGAAGTGAATTCCAACCCTGTATTGCCCTGCATGTGAAAAAGCCTCTTCTTGTATTTTTTGTACAGTGTTTCATTAGGATTTGCCGTATATGGCAGTGTAGGTCGTTCCTATTTATTTGTATTCTTAAACCCATACTGTTCATTAGTTCACTATCTCTTGTAATTTTATATATCTGTAACATACTGTATCATCTCTCTTTTGTCTCATCTTCAGCATATACAAACCCAGCTCATACAACTTTTCTTCATATGTCTAATCTCTCAGCCCTGCTATCATCTTAGTGGCCCTATGTTGAACTGTCTCCCAACTGTTGGTATCTCTCTTTAAGTGAGGGCTCCAGACTATGGAGCAGTAGTCCAAATGTGGTCTTATACAGTATAGGTTGTAAAACATGAGCATATCCAATTCCTATCCCTTGAAATGAATGCGTTTTTTATGCAACGTAGGATTGAGTAAGATTTTTTTATAACTTTATTGCAATGTTCACTAAAATTAAGATCCTTGTTTATTAATATTCCCAGATCATTTTCTGTTTCTATGTTCTTCAATGAGTTACCCAGTAGGCTATAAGATGAATGAGTATTGTTTCTGCCCAGATTTAGCACTACAATTTATCAGGGTTAAAACTCATAAAATTCATTTGTGCCCATTGTTGTTTAGTTTTAAGACCGTTTTTATGTTGGCTCATGCATGCGCAGCCAACATATTGTGGTAGTAGCAGATTTGGAGGTGCGGTCACTGTTGGGTGAATGCAGGGCACGCATCAGTAGGTGTGTCCCTCATTCCCCTATCAGGCAGCATGCAGGCGCCACATCAGCAATTTGAAATGTGGCCACCAGATCTAACAAAAGGTCATGCAGCGTGACCACAACAGCCTCCCGATGTGCAGGCAACACTGCCGCCACCTTCTGTCAGAATGCCGATAGGGGAGCCCACTCCCCATCAGCATAATAAACCCCCTCCCATTTACAGTGTATGCTGATGGGGTGCCCAATTGTCCTCAGCATCATGCATGCCCCACAACAGTTTCTTTGCCGATGGGGGCCCCAATCCCCGTCGACTTCAGTGCCCGAGTGATGTTACCGATGGGGGAACCCACTCCCCATCGGCATTATGTAACCCCCCCACTTTTGTTGTGTGTTGATGGGGTGCTCAGTCCCCATCAGTATAATGTCACACCCCCCCTGCTTTTGTTATACGATGATGGGGGTGCTCAATCCCTGTAGGCATAATGTAACCCTCCCCTTTTGTTGTGTGCCAAAAGGGGTGCCCAATCTCCCATCGGCTACAGCTGCCCCCCCAAAAAAAAGTCTGTTGGAATGCTGGGAGCCTCACCCTAGCATGCCATATGTTCTGAAAGAAACACGGTCCTCAATGTTTTTTTTTTTTTTTACCCTGTCAAAAGAAAATGGTCCCTCACGGTTTCCTCCTGCCCCTCCCACAACCCACACCCACCCACTGCGCACCCTGCCTCCCCACCTCCCTCACCCCATACTTACCTCTGGAGTCCAGCGTGATGATCTTTGATGGACCGGGAACATGTCTGCACTCTTCAAAGCTGACTGTGAACTGAAGAAATGCCGGTAAGCTGTATAATTGAATAAATAGCATTTTTTTCAACTTTGATGCATATCTCAGGCATTTTTTGGAATTTTGGCACCAAATTTTCAACATGGAGTTTTTGGGACCCCTCCTCATGAATTCTGGCACTGTCATGGTGTTAATCGGCCCTGAAAGATAATTTCACAGTCACTGCATGGAATCACCTTTTGGGACTGATTAACAAAATGACAGTGCCAGTGTTCATGAGGTGGGCTCTCAAAAAGCCTATGTTGCAAATTTGGCTGAAAAAATCCCAAAAATGACTGTTTTACGAGGGTGCGTTGAGCAGTTTCCACGCACGCTTGTAACTTCATGAATTTGTAATATTTTTACTCCATATTTTCAAAATTGCCATTTTTCCACACCTCCTAATGAACAGTATAGCTGTCATTTTACATATCCTGGCCAAAATGTGTTTTCGCATGTCTGGCGCAGAATGGCACGGTTGCTGCAGGAAATGAGTTTTTGGGCCAGTTTCAGGAAATGACGGTGGCACCATTCATGAGCAGAAGTCCTAAAATGCCTATGTTGAAAATTTTGTGACAAAATTCCATGAAATGACTGTGTTACTAGCGTGCGTTGCACAGTTTCCATGCACTTTGTAACTTCACAAATTTGCACTATTTTCATGCCAGATTTTCAACACTGCCATTTTTTTACATCTCCTTATGAACAGTACAGCTGTCATTTTTCACATCCTGCCCTTAATGTGTTTTCACACCTGTGGTGCACAATGGCGTGTCGCTGCAAAATCAATGTTTCGGACACATTAACGGAATCACACTGCCATTGTTCATGAGGGGAGGTCCCAAAATGCCTATGTTAAAGATGTGGTTAAAAAAATCCCCAAAATAATTGGGTTACTAATAGAGATGGGTGAAGTGGCCCCAATTCGCTCTGCGAAGTGGAATGCAAATTCGCGGAGTGCTCCACAATGCGAAGCGGAGTACTTCGCGTTAATGACTTTGCATTACTCCACCTTCCCAAACCACTACTCCACTAATTCTTAAGGTGAAGTGCATTGAAAACAATGTACTTCACCTTACTTCACCTTGTTTTTAAGCTCCAAAGGTGAATTTTGCAGTGATTCATGGGATTTCAGGCCACATGGGATCTAGATTGTTCTGCACAGCCTCAGTTTGGGGTAGTATATGTAGGAAGCTGTAGGAGACAATCTGCTCTGAGAGCTCTTTGTGATTCAAACCTTCTAAAAGCTGCTAAAAAAGCCTTTTTGAGTAATTTGTTTGCTGAAACTTTAGTTCATCGATTATAGGAAACCCTCCTGTGCTCATATTATCGAGCGTTTATTGTTTGTGTGTATTTTGAATGTTAATGTACAACATTCAGTCTGTGTACTGAGAGACAGTGGAAGCGTGCTATGGGGAGGGGTGTATCTGTGGTGTAGGTAGATTAACTTGGAGAAAGACAGTGCTTTCTGTTTTGGTGATATTTCTTGTATAACTGTGTTAATGTACACACAGTAATATTTTCTTTTTTTTTTCTGCCCCCGTGCTTGCTGGTCCTCCACTCCTTCAGGCTCTGTCAAGCTCTCCCTGACCTCTTGTGTCCTTGCCCGGCCTTCCTTTGATCCCCAGATCGCAGCCGACCCCTGGGATATCCCGGTGTATCCCTTCACCAAGCTGGTACCCCTACTCCGAGGGGGAAGGCACCGGGGGGGGAATAGCCCCAGCGCACACTTCTAGGGCCCGGGGATTCTGCTGGGGAACAGAAGGCACCAGGAAGGCACTGGAGGCCCTCAGGAACAGAGAGCCATCATCCGGAGGCCAGCGAGCGATTTTCCTGGTTTTCTTAGAGTGCGTGATGTCCGGATGTCAAGGCAAGAGCCGACGTCTGTCACGCACCACCCCCCCTAATGACCTGACGTGCTGCTCTACCACCGGTCTCCACCAGTGGTCGTTTCAGCACCGGGTTGCGATCCCTTCCCTCCCTGGAGACAGCGAGCAGTCATGGGACACTCAAGCTGCCTCCCCACTGGCCAGCCCTCCAGTGACCCGAGCTCGTTCCCAAACCCGGGTCACTGGCATCGCAAGCGGAAATCCAATTGCTGCGCCGATGGGCCAGCCCCAATATTTTCAATAATTCTTGCTATTTTTTTTGCTGATTGTTGTGGTGCAGCAGTGCATAATTTTAGTTTGTTTAAAATATGTGGTTATATTACTGAAGTTTTCAATTTGCTACGCATTACTTAGTGTGTGTGTGTGTGTGTGTGTGTGTGTATGTGTGTTACACGTCATCAAATCAGACACCTTTTATTGTGCCACATAATTTCAGCAATGTGAACCTGCTATCCACTGCAGCTGTAAAATTTTTTGTACTTCTTTGTGGTATCTTTACTGGTACTCGTACTAGTGACTCTTACTGCAGCAGTGCAGTACACTGCCCCCCCCCCACAGCCCACCCCAACCATCAAAGATATTCTTTTTCAGATTTGACTTTCTGATGGTGAGCACTGGTTAGGTGTTGTGCCTTTGCACCTGTATCTCTTCAGTGTGCAGTGCAATCTTAATCTGTCTGTACATTTGCATCTCTTTAGGGCCCAATCTCTATCTCTAACTTAAGTCACAGTTGTTTCTTTGGCTTCCCTTCAGAGTACTGGACAGGTGTGATGCATAATTCAGCATGAACATTGTACTCATTAATATGCGTTTTTAAGTCAGGACCATCATCAGGAGTCGCTCGTGATACATCATCATGGTCACAAATGCAGTCACAAATTATGATTTACGATCACATCACGAATCACAACAGTAATTTTTTTTTTTTTTTTTTACTAGTTACTTGGATGTATTGTAAGCCTGTTTTGTAGTATCTCTCCATGCTTCACTGCCCCACCATTGTACTCATTAATGAGTGTTATTAAGTCGGGGAGTTTTGTGCCACACCGCATCGGGGTCCAGGGAAGTACAGCCATAGGCATTTGTGTTTCTTTATCATCACGGTCACAAATGCAGTCACAAATTATGATTTACGATCACGTTACAAATCACAACATTAATATTTTTACTAGTTACTTGGATGTTGTATGCCTGTTTTGTAGCATCTCTCCAGGCTTCACTACACCACCATTGTACTCATTAATAAGTGTTTTTAAGTCAGGGAGTTGGACAGTGTCTGCAGTACATACCCAGACTGGAAAGAAAACTGCACCCATACAGTTTAGCACAGTATACTTCCACTGCTCAGAATACATATGGAAGACAACAAAAAAAGGGCATAATTACATACAAGGGTCAGGGATGGTGGAGCAATACATTTTATAACACAGCAAGGAAGGTGTGGGGGGGGCACATGGTATGAGGAAAAAAAAACTAATGTGGAATCCCATGGTGATCCAGCAGCAGTTCCAACAAGGACATAAGTTGCAATTGATGTCCCTCTATGTAAGAAAAATAAAATTTACAGAAAGAATAAATTAAGTAAAAAAAGAGTACAGACAGAAAAGACAAAAAAAATGTAGCTTTTAAAAAAGCTGTTGGGTCTAAATCAAAGTTTAAATCTCCTCCTCGTTCCGATCTCAAAGTATCAGCAGTCACAAAACACACTCCTCTTTCTCTCTGTCTGCACAGGAGAAAGTAAAAGTGTCTGCTTGTATGATTCACTTTCTTCCTGCCTAGCTAAAAAGCATGTGACTTACTGTACTATAAGCCATGTGATATGTGGGGGGCTGCCAAATCTGAAACACTAAGTGGATCACTTAGAATCATAATTAGTAACTCAAAGTCCGTTAAAAACAATGGCTTCGCCTTACTTCGTATTGCCATTCCACCTTAACGTGAAGTGGGAATGACAAGGTGGAGCGAGCACTTTGCATTGCCCACTCCATGTAGCGGAGTGGCAACACAAAGTGCCCACTTCACGTTCACTTCACTGGCAGAATTTAAATTCGCTGCATCTCTAGTTACTGATGTGTGTTGCACAGTTTCTATGCATGCTCATACCTTCACCAATTTTTCATATTTTCACTCTAGATTTTCAATGTTGCCATTTTTTTACATCTCCTCATGAACAATACAGTTGTAATTTTCCACATCCTGCCCAAAATGTGTTTTTGTCCCTGTGTCGCCAAATGGCATAGCCGCTGTGCAAAACCACCTTTCAGCTAACAAACTGATATTCCTCCTGTTCATGAGGTAGGGTCACAAAAAGCCCATGTTGAAAATTTGGAGTGAAAATACCAACACACACCTACAGTGTTAGGGTTTCCAACTGTAGCACCCCACCTTGTTGAGACTGACAGGCATCAGGGGTGTGACTTGGGACCATCAGCTGTAATGCTCATACCATTCCACCCCACCCCGCCCTGCAGCCAGTGACAGGCATTGTGGTGTGCCTTGCACTGTTCAGCCACAATGTTCACCTCATTCTATACTGCACCCACTTCAGTGTATTTCCTTATGGAATTGGGTAAGTATAATGCCCAAAGACCCCAAATCACACCACAACATTTGTCAGTGTCTACAGGGTAGGATGAGGCAAAATGGCATGAGCGTTATAGCCAAAGACCCAAAAGCACACCCCAATGCCTGTCAGACTCTACAGGGTGGGGGATGGGGTTGGCATCATTTGAATACTTCACTGCCATTCCTATTATGCATCTCTAATGCCGGCACTACCAATACAACATTCGGCATTGATAAATGCTTGTATAAACTTGCTATCTGCTCTGTGTTATTGACCACTGATCCCAATTTGAAATCATCAGCAGATTTTGGTGTCCAGTTTGTGTACCTTTTTCTAGACCAGAGATGAACAGGTTAAATAGAACAGGGCCTATTACCAAACCCTGCGGTACCACCACTTTACCCCTCTTAACTCTGACAAGCTACCTCTGATTCTTACAGCCTGTGTCCTGTTGTACAGCCAACCTGTAATCCAGGTTATTAGTTCACTCTCCATATCCAAGACATATCTTTTTTTTTTTATCAAAATATTGTGTGGCACTTTGTCGCATGCCTTCTGGAAAATGAGGTATATAATGTCAGCTGGATTATTTTTGGATAGTGCCTGACTGACTTTTCCATAAACAACTAGCATAGTATTCTTTCTAAATCCACACTGGTTTCAGTCAGATATTTTTATTTTTAAGATTCAGTTCTATCCTATTTTTGATAATGTTTGCATAATCTTACATGTAAATGATGTAAGACATATCAGTCTATAATTGGATGGGTTAGATTTAGTCCCCTTTTTTTTATGGCTGTTGCCCTTTTCCAGTCATCCGGTACCTCTCCAGTCTCAATGGCTCTATTGAATAAGAAGGCAAGTGTTGCTGCTATCCAAACTCTTGTCTCTCTTAGCAGCCTCAGTGGTAATACAGCTGGTTTAAATTGATCTTTTCAAATTGTAGTTTGACCTCTGCTGTGTGAATTACATTATTCATACTGGGATCATGAATCTGACTTTTGTGGTTGTTATGCTCCTCATTAATTGGTTTTATTGTATCCTTTGAGTTGTAAACTGAGCAAAAGTACTCATTAGAAACATCTGCCATTTGTTTAGGTTCTGTTATTTCAATAACATCTTTTTTTAATGGCCCTACTGACCTGTCTACTTTCTTGTTATTAACATATGCAAAGAATGATTTCCCATTGTCCTTTCAGTGTGTGATTTCAGCTAAAGGTTGTGTTTGACAGTTTAAACACAGCTGAACTTGGGGAAGTGGTTGTTTTTTTAAAACTGAGGACTAGAAATGCAAGAAAACAATGTATCAGAGGTGAGCCATGGGCATGTGCATATGTACCTGCATATGTGCATGCCTAGTGCCATGGCTCAACTCCGAGACTGTGTTCTCTTGCATTTCTGCCTTAGGTTTTAAAAAAACAATCACTTCTCCAAGTTCAGCTGTGTTTAAACTGTCAGACAAAATCTTTAGCTGAACTTGGGTCAAAAGACCTATCCACGATCCTGTTATGGTACTACCAATTACTCTACCTTCCCCCTCCCTGCTGGAACCCTCCATAAAATGCCAGAACTTCTGGTGGAGTACCTACAGTGCTCCAGAGCTGGGTGCCTGAATGCTGCGCTGCAGCATTTCAGGGAGAACGGACAGACCAATCTACATAGTTCTGATGTAAATTCTGGCTGTACGAACAAGGCAGAAGACAGAGGAGCTGATATCAAGATCCAAAGAGAAGAACAGGTTCAAGGCATGGCCATGCTGACTGTTTCCAGAGGCAACTGCCTATAGAAAGCCCAAGGAAGACATCGCCTGGAGGAACTGATTTCCAAAAAGAGATGTTTCATCATTGACACAGGTATTGAAGTCATCCAAAATGAGAAGCTTGTGTGAGTCCAACACCAGGTTGACCATGAAGCTCTCAAGGTCCTGCACGAATTTGCACTCATACCCCAAAGGACAGTATATGAGCATGAACAGCTCCCCTTTCACTGCCACACATTCAATTGACCTGGTCTCTCCCATGGTGTATGCCTTCAGTTCCAGTGCAGATCTAAAACAGATGGCAACCACACCACCCCTGTGCTTCTGGCCAGGACAGTGTACCACGGAATAATCAATCAGAATAAATGCTTCAAATTATGGGCCCGAGTCATCCCACAATCAGGTCTCTCTGATACATAACCAGGTCAGCTAAGAAATCCACGATGAAAGCCTCCATCATGGCTGTGTTATTCCTAAGACTAAGCAAGATAAAGGCAAAAAGAATAAGAAGGAAATTTTGTGAGCTAGTAGCCATATGCAGATGCCAAATTGAATCTCTGGACTGGAGGTATGAGATGATCTATGCATATACTAAATTTCACAAAGCAGCTCCATGTTTAAATGCCATTCTTTTCCAGTTTTACTATGCAAGATGTCTTATGGACAGTTGGCTTCCCATTGACATATTAGTAAAGAATGTGGTATCTACAAACATAACAAATTTGAGGAACATTGGTTAAGTAGTTAAACAGATACTGTACATATAAATAGTGGTTACATTGAAAATATTTAGGTTGGAAAACTCTGGATTTTTAAGTGTTGGAACTGTCATTTCTACATGGTGGAACTCTCCTATAGTGGTGAATGGAGAAAAATTACAGAGGTGGTGGATCTGTTTACTCCTGCCCTGTTTAACCCCTACAAATAAAATGCAAGAAACACAAGAAGTATGGCTTCTGTCCTATAGGAAAAAATGTAGTTTGTGCAGAATGCCATTCAGAAAAACTATAATGCATGCATCAACTTCAACACACTCAAAAATATTAACTTCTGAAGAGCTTCATTTTCTTTTGTTAGTTTAAAAAATAAAAATTAAACAATGTCTAAGGTATTGGGTTGAAGATTTCATAAAATAGAGAATAATGGATGGGTAGGGGGTTATAATGATGATTTTGAGGTGGGTTTATTCTGGCATCCACCCCAAGGGGGATGTAACATCCTAGTTTTAAACCCCTACCCATCTTTTATTTTGTATAATTGCTGGGGATCATTTTTCACCACAGCAATTATACAAAATAAATGGGTTTGTTTCGAGCTGTGGACAGTTGGGATTTCAGTGTGTGGTCCGTGGTGGCTCGTTGTGTTTTTTTTATTTCCCCACTGCAATGTAGATTCTGTGCCCAGTGATATTTTTGCTCCCCCCAAAAAAGAAAAGAATTAACCACCAACTACTTGTGTCAGGGAACTGGAGTGGGTGCAGTGCTGAGGAGTGAGATGGTGGGGAATGGCGGAAGATTGCGGTAGGCGCATGCGCTGAAGTAGGGAAACCGGGCACATGTTCATCGTTATGACCAGCTGGTTATAATGATAGAATTATAACCCGGTTTCCCTATGGGAAAAATTGGTCACCAGTTATTATAAGATAACATACTACATACATAAAATGGATACAGATGGTAAGTATTCTCTAGATAACTTTAACAATATAATTATTAGGAGGACAGTACATACTGCAGTTGTAAAGATGATTGTGGGAATATGATCATCTCTCTTTCCTGATATTTGAAGCTTCTGTGATGGCTTATGTACAGTAGTATTTGTGTACTAAAACTGAAAAATGCAGTACATTATCTCACTGAGATATTATGTTTATATTCTGTGAAGCTGGAAAGGGGAATTTAGGAGTGATGTGAGCAAGTACTACTTCACTGAAAAAGTGGTGTATGCCTGGAACAGTCTTCTAGCAGAAGCAGTGGGGGAAAAACAGTGGTGTGCTTCAAGCATGCATGGCATAGACACAAAGGAATCTTGGTAGGAAAGGCAGGGTGGGGGGCCATAGATCAGGTAGGGTCTGTTGTAACAATATAGGCAAGGACAAAATGGGCAGACTGGGTCAGCCAATAGGTCCTTATCTGCTGACAAAGTCTATGTTTCCATGTTTCTGTATTATGCTCTTCTGACAAAATATATATATATACACACACACACACACACACACACACACACACACACACAAAATATATATATTTAACAAAACTAGAGAAAAAGAAACAGTAGGAACGGCTACTGCAGTATATTGGATTGATAATGTTATACATAGATGAGTAAAGCCAAATCAGAACATTAAGACTGGTAATTATATTAAATCAGAAAATGTATGCACACTATTTGCAATATAAATTAAAAATGATAATTTACATTGGTAATAGTGTGTGTAATTTCTATTACCGGTGTAATACTTGCATTATAATTTATCATGCAAGTTATTACACCAGTACCATAACACAATGAAATATTAGGAAAGAAACTATATTACATTGATATCACAACACGTTAGATCAGTGACATTAACAACACAGATAAACTTGGTAATGGTAAGTATCTAAGGACAAAAACATCTCATGCACTATTCACAGTTAAAAATCATAATAGTACAGTAGATCTTAAAAGTACCAATTACACTACTCTTTTTAAAAGTATGGAAATTCTTTGGCAAAACTGTGTTATATCAGGATATTAGGGTTCTCTTCTAACAAAGCCCATCAAGCATGGAAAATAAAAATTAGGGAACCCATGCAAAATCACAATTTACTGGCACAAAGTGGTCAGAACAATTGCTCTGTGACTTCTGTCTTGTGCAATGTTGTGCTATGCATAACTGAGTCACAACCTTTTCTCTGTATCATCATCATCATCATCATCACCACCACCACCCAGTGCACTGTGATTGCATGAGAAATGGGAAGGGGGCAGCCATGGAAATGCAAGGGCTGGAATGCAGCATGCCAGCCCCTGCACCTCTGGTCAAAAGCCACAGAGCCCTCTGCCGGATTAGAACTACAAAAAGCTGTTCTACTGGGGATGTAGTTTGCAACCACCCCAAAAATAAGTTCCAGCAGGGAGAGGGATTACATGGTGTACAGTGCTGCTGAACACATACATTGGAGAGAACAGGGCTGGGAAGGGGTGCAACAAGACACCATGGAAAAAGGCGCAAAGGGAAATGATGGGGGCCACTGGCCATCAGCACATAAGTCTGGCAAAATGTTCACACTTGTCCAAAGTAGGCACACAGTGAGGGGCAAGGAGATAAGGGGACTAGTGCCATTGCCCCATCACTCTGTGCATGCTATAACACTAGATAACTGGCATTCTTCCATGCATAGATCACTGTGGTTCATGCTAGTAGGCACTCACCTTGTAGCATGGTGAATTCACATTGTGTGTGAAGTGGCACATTCAGAGGGGGTTCTATTCCTTGGCAATGGTGCACTGACTTTGAATATGGAACAAAAGTGTGATGGTGAAACAGTGAGCCTAATGCACCCTGATTTTCCGCCATCCCAAAATACGACTGCATATAGGGCCACTTGGTTCCAAATGGCTATGACATTTTCTGGAGTTATTGTTCTAGTCAAGAGTGCTTTCAGTTACTTTGAAACATCATTTCAGTTTCCATTAGGGGTGTGCGAAATCAAAAAATCCTCTGGTTCACAACTCTACATTGCAGAAGTTCTGCATATTTGTTCTCTACGCAGTCTGCAGAATTGCACCAAGTGGAATTTCATAAGTCATCCATGAAATATGGATTTCTACTTGTAGGTGTGGCAGAATTAGTCAGTTTCTAAGGAATCATACATTCCACAGAATCCAAATGCTCTGCTGATTTCTAAAGATGCAGAATGTTTTCAGTATGCCTTCCCGTGGTTTCCATATTTGTTGGGGTTTGTGATAAGTGAATCCTAATTACATACATTTAATTGATAACTTTGAGTCACGCGTCTCAGCTAGGGTAATTAAATTTGTGGTTGGCACAAAGCTAATGAATGTGGTACATATCTGGGTAGAAGAAGACAGTCTGCATTAAGGTTTGAATGTACTGGTAGATTGTGCCGCAAGTGGAAAATGAAATACAATGTTGATAAGTGTAGTTTTTCACCTAGTGCCAAATAAATCAAGTTGGGGCAATAGTTAAATAGAAAACAACTAACAGCAATTGCCCATTAAAAAGACCTAGGGGGGTCATTATTGATGGAGTGCTGTAGCTGTCACTGAAATGTTCAATGGCAGTGGGTAAGGCAAACTGAATGCAGAGTGCTATTAAAGAGTATAACATGCCTTGAACTGATGTGATTCTGCAACAACACAGGGAACTAGTAAGGCTGCACTTGGAGAACTGTGTACAGTTCTGATCACCACAGTATAAAAAGCATAATGCAGCAATAGAAAGGGTGCAACAGAGAGTAACTTTAATTATTACAAGAATGGAGAGGTCGAGCTATGCAGCACAGTTTAGACCAGCTATTGTAGAAGACTAAGTGGAAATATGATTTCAAATTTTAAAATATTAAAGGAATTTGATATGGTGGAGAAGTGGAAACTTGTTGAGCTCATTGAGGCTAGTGGAACTCATGGGCAAAAACTATGCTAAAAGGAGGATTGAATCTGGGGTAATGTTAGGAAACATTTATTCACCCAAAGAATGGTAAGTAAGATACAAAGGAAATGATGCAAGCAGGTAGTGTTGAATTGTTTAAACTCAAGTTGTATCAGTTAACCATGAAGAAAGACATTACTGGGTACCGATTTATTTCATTGTGGAAGGGAGGTCCACATGAAGCATACCTCATAGAATTATATCAGACAGAAAAAAATGCAGCAATTGGCCCAAGTTCCCTAGAGGATCCCAGCACTAATGGTTTCCCTCTTCATGGTGCCCAAATCCATCCAACACTAATAGTTTCCCTCTTTATAGTGCCCAAGTCCAGAAAATGAACAGGTAGCCTTTTGTATTGAAAGGTCAAAGCTATGGTATTTCACATTTTACTGAATACCTCAGCTATCTGGATGACATGTTACAAACACAATGAACCACAGGTAACATTTGTATAGCATGTATGATATTCCTATTGTTGAATGCAGCACCCTGACCATTTTTTTGGCAGCGAATACAAAACAACCTTAATACTCTGTTTAATACTTTGATTGTTGAACTAGCAGGGAACTGTAGTGTCCATTTTAAACTGTCCCATCAAGTCAGGTAGTATTTAAAAGTGGTTCCTGTAAGATATGTGTCCAAGCTGGCTTTAAATGAACTCATATTATTACTACGGTATTAACATTGTTATGTGGGAAAGAGTTCCAAATCTCCTCAATTCTTTGAGTGAATACATTTTTCTATTTTGTGGTTTCAATGCTTGCTGCTTGTACTTGTTTATTATATGTGGAATAAAGTATGGGGTGGTGTGTGTAGCGAGAGTTTACACACACCCGAGGATAGATGCTAAATAAACCCCGACAGCGAAGCTCGAGGGGTTTGTACATGCATCTAACCCCAACGGTGTGTGTAAACTGAGTTTACACATACATCACCCCATATTTTATTTTATATAATTGCTGGGTCTCTCCTTTTTGGCCACAGCAATTATACAAAATAACAGTTTCAGTGCAGTCGCGCTCCTGTTCGGTTTTCGTCTGGTTCTTACATTTAGATTTTCGGAGGTTTCACGTGTTTTTTTTTTTTTTTTTTTTAATAATTAAAACTTGTATCCTGTGGAAAAAAAAAAACTGTTTCTTTTTTTTTAAATGTGACTTACCGCTGTGCCATGATTCTTTGGTGGCTAGGTTGTGGTCGAGCAGAGCACGGCTAGCCAGAAAGGGAAAGACTACAGCGGATGCAGGTGCAGAGGTAGAAGAACCGTGTGCGTGTTTACCATTATAAATGCTCTTTCATAACGGAAAATTACGCCATGGTCTCCCTATGGCAAAAAGGGAAGACCCGTTAATTATGTTTCCAGTTACTGTACTTTGAGCCAAGTTTCTAAACTGAAATCTCATTGTCTCTGTTAGAGTAGAATCTTTACACAGTATATATTACACATTAACAACAAGGTTCTTCTTTTAATCTCCTTTTCTCGAGACTATCGAAATGAAGTGTTTCCAGTCTTTGTCCATAGTCCATGGTTTCCAGGCCATGCATGTGTCTAGCCTCTTTTCGTTGGATTTTCTCAATGTGTGTAATGTTGTTTGCACTACTCCTCCCCAAACTGGGAGCATAATTAGTAAGAGGCCAGACATTGGTGGTATATAGTGGCAGCAACATTCTTTTGGAACTATACACAGAGGGCCTTTTCATTGTGTTGACTAAAAAGTTAGCCTTATTATGAATAGTTTTGCAGTGTCTCTTGCTCTTTAAATCTGAATATGTAATTACACTGATGGTGCACTCTGAGTCCGGCACTTTGAGTAATTTCTCTAACAAAGTATATAAATAGTGTTTATTGTTTCTTCCCATGTGTATACCAGTACATTTATTTATGTTGAAAAATATGCCCCATGTGCTTGCTCAATCACCCAGTGAATCCAAATCAACCTGCAGTTTTCTAGTCTTCAGAGGCTCAATATTCAAAAATGCACAAAGCACAGTGCAAAAATTTGCACTGTGCCTTGCGTTTGCTCAGGTGCCAGAAGATACTATATTCAGTGGAACAGCACACCAGTGCTTTTCAACTGAACATAGGGTCATGTCTCCCTGGCACTAAGCCACTTGCCACTGCCCTGACAGGGCTCCCGAAGTATGCCACCAGAAAGGATAGCACTGGAGCGCTATTTCCAATATTCAGAGGGGCTCATGGAAATGAGCCCAGTGGGCATGCAAGGCACTAAGGGGCAATTTGCATGCCCATTATGGGCTCATATGCATGAGTAGCAAGGCAGGTTAGCACTGTGTGGCCCCTCCAATTGCCCAGTCCCAGACATATATACAGATAACTGGTGCTAGCGTTCCCCCCACCAATCGCTGGCCAGTTCTTAGATATAAAATGATTCCTGGTGCTAGTGGTACCCCCCCCTTCCCTCCGATTGCCATCCCCAGCATAATGTATCTCATCCCTGGTACTAGTAGTAACCCCCCCAGATTGCTATCCTCAGGAAAATGCATATCATCTCTGGTGCTAGTGGTAACCCTCCTTCCTCTAATTACCCCTGGGTTTTCCCCAGGTTACCCCTGAAAAAGGGACATCTTGTCCCAGAATGCCCACCCAGTCATAAATATTCAAATAAATAAAATTACTGATCTGGATCAGTTTTGCTGGATTGCTTCACCTCTTTTGTTTTGGTACATTCTGTAGTATAAAGTCACATCCCTGGTGCTAGTGGTTCACCACTCCCTCTGATCGCCAGTCCCAACATTAGAATAATATGCCCTGGTTCTAGCTTCCCCTATCTCACTGATCACCAGTCCCAAGGTTAAAATAATATGCCCTGGTGCTACTGGCCTCCCCAATTGCCAGCCCTGATGTTAGAATAATGTTCCCTGGTGCTAGCAGTCCCCCCGCCCTCTGATCACAAGTCTTGAGATTAGAATAATATTCCTTGGTGCTAGTGGCCCCCCAACCTCCAATCACCAGCCCTTCTATGACAGAAAGAATCCCTGGAGCTAGTGGTCCTCCCTCCCGCCGATCACCAGTCTGGAAGTTCAAATAATCCCTCTCTGGCATCTAGTGGTCCCCTCCATGGCACAACCTCCAACTCACCCTGGCATTATCTGCAGTGCCACTGGAGCATACAGCGACTGGCACAGACCTTCTCACACCTCCTTGGTGCATCACCCTGACTTTTAAATAAGAGGCATGTTCCCTGCCTGTACATGCAGCAGCCAGCTAAGGAGGTGTGAGAAGGGCTATGCAGGTTGCCATATGCTACCACGGGTATTGCTAAAGTGAGTGGGAGTATGCCCTGTGCTACGGGGGGCACCAGATGCCAGGCAGTTTGTTGTTTTATGTCCAGACCAATAATGGGAGTGAGGGGGGATACCAGTAGCACCAGGGAAGAGATACATTCTGCCAGTAATGGCGGTCGGAGGTAAGGGGGTATAACTAGCACCAGAGATCCTTTTTTCTGAAAGAATAGGCTGGGGACCAGCTGGGAGGGGGGGATGCCACTTGCACCAGGGATCATTATATTTTTGCAGGAATGGGCCAGTGATCAACTGTGGGTATACAGCTAGCACCAGGGATCCTTTCTTTGAAAGAACAGGTTGAGGATTGTCTGGGAGGGGGTGCCAGGGACCACAAGTGGTGGTTGTGCTCCCCCAGTGGCCAACTGACTTGGTGGCTGGATTATTTCTGGCAGTCGCTAGGGGTGCCCAGAGTTAAGTCAGGGTTTTGTTCATCAGTATTTGTGGTGTGCAAAAGGATGGTGCTAAAACCTTTTGCACAGCACAATGCTGCTAAATAAGGGGTTGCATGCATATTCATAGCCACGCCCCTACCCATGCATACATTATGTTTTACTCAGGTGCTAACCTTCTTTGCCTGTGCAAAAGCCACTTTTGAATATTTTATTTATTTAAATAAAAATTTTGTTAACTGGGTAGGCTCACACCTACCTCGTTCCAGCGCAAGCCCCGGTTTGTGCGTGCAAAGAGCTGTTACTGCCCATGTAAATGTTTGAACATCGGGCCCCTGGTGTTTTGATTTTGCCCCCAGTCTTTGTGTCATCTGCAGACTTCACACATTTAAATGTTTTGTCTAACCCTATGTCCAAAATAAACAAGCTAAACAGTGCTGGTCCCAAAACCAAGTTCTGTGGTACTCTACTGCCAACTCTGTGGATTTATAACCATTTATTCTTACTAATTGTGCATGGTATACCAGCCAGTTACTAAGTGTATGGACTATCAGTGGCTCTATGTTAAGAATTTCAGAATTAGTTTATCATACTGTATGGGATAAAATGCTTTTTTGAAATGTAGGAAGATGACATCTGCTGGAATACTGCTTTTAAGTGATTTGATAGTTGGCTCATAGAAGCAGATGATGTTTAGAGTACAAGACCTTCCTGATTTAAATCCATGTTGTGTATGATCTTAGATATGTTTAGATTTGCAATCAATTTCCAGGAATTGTTTGTCCCTTTTCCCCATGATTTTAACTAATATGGGTGTTATACTGCTTGGTCTATAGACTGAGGCCCACATTTTCAAAGGAGATGTACGGCGCAACTGAAGATGCACCAGCGCATCTCCACAAATGCAGAAAAGTGTGATATTCAAAGACCTGAGATGCACTACATAGCTCTGGCTTTGCCCAAGCACACCACTAATGTATTCAGTGCATCATGTGTGGGTATTCTGAAGCATGGGCCATACATCCCCATATTCAGCCACGATGGGCTGTGCAGCCACCTGCACATCACAGAGATGTGCCACCCAAAGTTAGGCATGGAAAGACCATGAGCACAGTAGCCTGCCAGCTCCTACGGCCCAGTGGCATCCCCCCTCCAATCCCCATTCCATTGTGGCCCATAGTGTCATAAGCACCCCCCACCCACTGTGCAGTGCCCCCCATGCCCCATACCACCAGGGCCAGAATCCCTTTATTCTGTAGTGTAGTGGACCCCCCAAGCTGTGACATGATCCCTGAACCCCGATCGCTATAAAACCCTGGGCACTCCAGTCCAATATCCCTGTATGTACAACACTCCTGTGTTGCACATTTGCCATAGCATAGTGTCCCCCTACACTGGTATCCTGATCCCCGTTCACAGTGGAAACCCACCCCGAACCCATGCCATTGTGTATGGTCCCCCAACCTGATCCAGGTTCTCCTTTTGAATATGGAATCCCATGCTTCAAACGTGAGGCCCCCCACCTCCCCCAGATGACCCTTCTCCTCAGCACCCTCCCACAACCGGATCCATGTTGGCATTCGGCACTGCTCTCCTCCTCACCACACCCAGTCATTCGATCAGGACCATGATCTCTACTGTATGATGACATGCATCGCGCCATCTGCACAGAGATCACGGTCCTGATCAGTCAAGCAGTTGGCCATGGTGGAGTGAGGAGGGCTGTGCCAATCGCCAGCACAAGTTGTGTTGTGGAGGGGTGCAGGGAGGGGGTGATGCCTACTGAGGTGGGGGGCTGCTACACTATGGAAACTATTGTGGCAGGGGATCTTACTTTGCACGATGCTCCTGGATCAGGTATGGAGTGGGGGGATCCTACACTATGGACTGTCTATGGGGTCCTATGCAGATCTGAACATGGATAGGGGTACTGGAGAGGGGGACCACATCACTCTGGAACATAGGGGCATTCTATATTATATATAGGGATGGGTTTCGGGCTGAGAGGGGTATTCTTCACTATGGCACCCATTGCTGTGTCTTGTGCTGTATACCAATGGGGATTGGCCGGGGGGGGCAGGCTGTCCCGATGCAACCTGGCCAGAGCAGACATGTAAATTAACCCATAATGGGCATGCATGAGGGCCATTTGTGCCTTGCATGCCTAATGGACTCATTTGCATATCCGGGATGAATATCGCCTTTTGGGGCACAAGGCATCCTCCATTGGTGGTATATAGCCCATCCCCAGGATGCACTGACACATTGGCAGCCACCCCTCTTTGCAAAGCCCACCAGTGTTGCCATATTCAAATGGGATGCGCGATCTATTGGGATCATGCAACCTGTTTGAATATCTCCTTTGTCTGCGCCTACCCATTTATTTGGGCTGTGCATCTGGTTTATGCCGCACATCCCACCTTGTTTGAATATGTGGGCCTGATGGTTTTACCTTTTCTATGGATCAGAATTACCTGCACTATCTTCCAATTTAGGGGTCAATACCTGTATTTAATGAACTATTAAAAATGTAGGTTAGGGACTTACAGATTTCAATTACAGTTTCTTTGGGAACTTTTGGAGTGAGTCCATTAGGCTCTGCTGCCTTATTGCTATCCATGTTGTTAAGCTCCTTGAGATTATCTTCTTTGTTAATAAGTTTGTTCTTACCATTCATGGTGTCTAAATTAATGAGATTACCACTAAGAAATACAGAGCAGAAATACTGACTACATTTTTTTGCCATGATTTGTTAATTTGAATACTTATTATTTATTAAAAGTGGACGAATGTTGTTATAGTTTCATTTCCTTGAGTTTATATATACATGGAAGACATTCAGAAGATTTTTTAGTCCATAACTGATTTTGTTTCCAGTCTCCTTTTTGCTTTCATATTTTTTTTTCACTTTTTTTTCTGCTTTCATGTATCTTATTTCACTGTTTTCTGATGGATTATTTTTCTATTGTATATAGTCATTTTTTCAAGATATCAACTTTTAAATTTTTGAATGCAACCATTTCAGTTTTTAACCTTTTTTTTTGTTGTATACTGTGATTTTATGGATATACTTATGTTGCAGGTTTATCAGTTTATTTTTTAATATTGTCCAGCAATTTTTATGTATCTGTATCCTTCATTTCTGTGTACCAATTCCACACAGACAGATATTCACAAATATGTATATACTGTAGCTAACTGTGGAGAAGTTCACGATTTCTGTTTTTTCTTTTCCCATATGTTTTCTAACTTTAATGGCAATTTTAATGTTTGTGTGGTAACTATTACCTTATGGTTCTCTCAAATGATTTCATATTTCTGACTGGAAATTTAAGACAAGGTCTAGTATATTTGACATGCTAGTCAGTACTTGTACATGTTGTTTAAATCAACAATCCTGTACCATGTCAAGGAATGCCTTGCTTTGGATGGTTTCTGCTGCTAATGCTTCCAGTTAATATCTGAGAGGTTGAAATCCCCAACCACTACAATATCTTTCTTTTCACAGTATGTTCATACATCATTGAGGTATTTTTGGAAAACTTGATTTGTTCTACCATATGTGGTAGAATTAACAGTTTCCAGCAGATATATTTCTGGCTGGCAGTTTTAGTCTAATCCATTTTGATTTAGTTGAACATGAACTGTGAGTATACTGTTCCCCAAACATGAGGTCATTACTCATGTATATAGCCACTTCTCAATTTGTTATGAGTTCTGTTTTTAAATACCACCCTGTAACCATCAATGGCTCTGTCACAAGTATCACCAGGTGTCCCCCATGTTTCTGAAAGGGCCACAGTATAAGTTTTCTTAGATAGCACAAGGTTTAGTTTGTCAAATTTATTGACAATGCTACATGTGCTTACTCTTAGTATATGAATAAGGTTTTGTTTATGACTATTTTACTTTAAATGTGTATCCATATTGTTAAGAGGTAACTTTCTGCAACAACCCTTTTATTCAGTCTAAAAAACACAATTTTGGGTTTTTAGTACTTTGTTAAATCTTGCTGCTAGGCTCTGTGCCCCACAGTTGACTTAAATGGAGACCATCCTTTCCATAGTATTTCATTACTCCCAAGAACATGTCTCAGTGTTTAATACACTCCAAATCATTCCTGAACATCCAGTTGCCTAGAATTTGTTTTGATAATTGTTGTCTGCCTGTGCCAGTAAAATCTAGGGACTGGCAACATTTTGGAGAACACTGCATTGAGACCTACTATTGGTCCTAAAGAGTATTCCCAATGCAGTAACATTTTTAAATATTTCTTGTTTGCATTTTTTTACCCACATCATTTGTACCGACATGGATGATATTGGTTGGTTGTATACCTGAATTCTTGACTATGCCGCTTATATTTTCAGTTATGTCACAAATTACTGATCCTGGGAGACAAGAGACCATTCTATTATTTTTGTTGTTTTTAAAAATGTCAGTGTCCATATACTTTACTCTGGAATCACCAACCAAAATCTTTTTTTCTAATGAGGATGTGCTGATTAGTCTGTGGGCCGATATGTTTAATGGTGGTGAGGTGCTGGGTTGTGATTGTAGGGGAGAAACCTGTTGTTTATGTTAATGCTTCATGATAATTCCCCAGATCAGGAATTTGTGGCTTTCCTTTCCCTCATATTTCCCCTTCATGGTTGGACACATCCAGTCAAATTCATCATTATCCTAATTTTTGTTATCCCTTCATCTTTTGATTGTGTTTGTTCACTGGTTTGTTTTGGGTCCAGGTCCCTTAAGAGGTTATCTATGAAACACTCTAGAAGTCATCTTATTTCTTGTAGTCTGCCAGTTCCTTTTTGACAGAGGGGAGCTCTTCCTTGAGTTCCTCTATGATTTTACAATTTGTGTAGGTGTAAATATTGCTATTTTTTAGTTTGGTGTGCTGTTTGCTTAACATTTTACAGTTAATACACTTTAATAGGTTAGCTGAATCAGGCTGATCAGTTGCTGTTTTGCCCCACATATTTTACAGCAGGAATAACACAGCTGTTAGTGATAAGCTATGATAACTAGCAGGCAGAGAGAAACTTATTACAGTACCTTCATCAACCTGCATAGAGATCTCCCAAACTGTCTGGAATTGGCTGACATCAGCAGACACAATGTGCTTCTGCCAGCATCACCTGCACCTGGTGCTTGCCAACACTTGCACAGTAACCGACATTTATGCTTGTCAGATTGGAAGTGACCTATGGTACACTTCCACTTCACTGGTGAATCAGAGTTTTAGTAAAATGTAAGTTTTAGGCTGTGAAAAGCCTGAAGGGGGGGTAGTATACAGCAGTCTGATGACCCTCACAAGGACTATCCCAACAAACACTTGTCAAGCATGCTTCCTATATCCAACCTGCTTGCCTTTCAGCCAGAGAGAGTGGGGGAAATGATATAGCCAGACACAAGGCTGATTAGAACTTTCTGATGACAAATTGGAACCCCTATCATGATGATGTGCTAGTAAGATCGTAAGTGACCCATGGTACACTTCCGGTTTACTTGTGACTACAAATTTTAATAAAATGTAAGTTTAAGGCTGTAAAAAGTCTGAGGGGATAGTATGCAGAAATCTTTTGAGCATCCATGTTTCATTGTTCATTTTACGGAACTAAATTAATTATCATAGTGGCAGGGTAGCGTCACTATAGTTAGGCCTGAGCAGGAGTTTCTATGTTAAACCTAAAACTTTGCATGCAACCATTCAACAGATTTGGACAACATTTTTCATATGTGGTCTGAGGAGGTAGATCTCTTGACATGCCAAGTTTTATTCTACTAGGATGTTCAAATTTGAAGATGCATATAATGAAAAACATTTAAAAAAAAAAAAAAAAACTTTTTGTGCAGGTTTTTGTCATCACCTAGTGCCCAGACAGTTTGAAATTTTGGACTTTAATTTTCTGGGTAGTAAGAATTTGCCCCACAAATGTGCCTTTCACTGGTTTGGTGAAAAAATATTTGCTCTAAAGTTAATGAATTTAAAAATGTCCATTCTGAGCATGCTCAGAACAGTCTTTTGGATACCTGCTTGGAATGAAAAAAGAATTTGGTCCATAGAAAAAAAGGATCCTTTTTTCCTATGGGGCTAATCCTTTTTTATGAGGAAAAAATCTCCTGCTGCCATCTTGTTTCTGTTTTTAAAAAAAAAAAAAAATGAAAATTTCAAAACCCACAAAAATAACATTCTGCACATAAACTATCACATGTATATTGCTGATCAGGACCCCGTTAGATGGATTTTGCATTTAATTTCTGGAAAAATTACCTAAACATTTCCCCCCCACACTTAAAATTCTTTATCGTGAGCCAATTTTCTTTTTTCATATGGGCATAAAAAAAGAGAATTGTTCCATGTGAAAAAGGGTGGCTTCATACAAAATAAGAATTTGACTTCATTTCCCGATTCTTTTTTCATATGAAGGAAAAAGCATATGAAAAGGATACCTTCATATGAAAAAATAATGGGGAAAAAAAAACTATGTCCAGATTGTTTTTTTGTATGAAAGCATCTTTTTCATATGCTTTTTTCATTCATACAAAAAGATTTTGACCCAGTCCCCCCCCCCAGAGTCTTTTTTTGTATGAAGGACAAGACTTTATAAATGATCATAGCACCCCCTCCCGCATTATGGGGATGTGGGGTGTGGTAGGGTGTATTGTCTGTGTGAAGAGGAGGAGAGAAATTAAATTATCACTTTTTCAGATTCCTTAGACACTTCTGGTACATCAAGTTGTTAAATTCTCAGTGTATATTGACATCAGTACAAATCAGGCTACATAGTCTTAATTCCTTGGTGATCCTTGACTAGAGTTTTTTGTTTGACACTAAAACTGTCAATTTATATTTAAATTATCATTTATAAAGTCCTGTCACTATACTAGAGGTTTTTGAAGTTATGTGACATGATATCCAGCTGAAGAGTACAGCTGGGTGAAAGGTCCAGCTTAGTTTTATACATCATACAGTGTGCACTGATGTTTTGAAGACAACTTTACTGGTAATTTCTTGTCTATAATACATGCATTGAAACTTCTTGGAGTCCTAAGACAATCTTAATAGGTCTTTAATCTGGGTGGGGGTTGCTTTCAGTAATCACATCCTTATACACACTGTGACATGCATAGCTTGATTTAAGAGTCATCTGCTCCAGCAGTGTTATCTTATGTCAATTAAATTTATATGCAGTCGGATTCTTTGTATCTGTTTTGCACCAAGCACCTTTGACCCTGGGACCATCCTGGCTGAAGGTAATATGGTACTGTTAAACTTCTCTGACATTTGTATTTTCTAAAATGAGTATTTTAAGCCAATGGGGATTTTTTTTTCTGTTTTTTTCTGCATGATCTAGCTGTTAAAAGTAGTGTTTTTTCTAAACAATAGCCATTAGGCTTCTGAAGAAGGACTGGTTGATCCGAAAGCTAGAGCACTTTGCTCTTGTTGTTACATCTATGTTGCTCCATTAAAAGGTATCAAATCCTTTGCTTCTGGGTCCATTCTTGCAAGGACCAATATGGCAAATACTAAATCTAGATGATAAAAAAAAAAAAAAAAAAAAAAAAAAAAAAGAGAGAAATCTCAATTTTCAAATAATCCAAAGAGTCCAAGCCCAGTCATTCAAACAGAATTGTACACTGTAAGATCAAATTCTTCTTCATCTAATTCAGATCCTATATCTTCAGGAATCTTTACACTTTTCTCAAAAAAAGCACAAGCCATATCAGGATCTTCCAAAAAAAAAAAAAAACATTTTATCTTGAAAATGTACCCAAAGTCATGCTGGTGCCAATAAAGCAGCCAGCAACCCTGCATCTTTAAACTCAGAAAGTATTGGGAGAAATCCCTTGTGACGACATTGAGTTAACAGGCAAAAGTCAGGGTACAAATGAAAGTGCTGACCCTCATAAACACATTGTTTCCTCAGTCTAGCCATTTGAAGCAGCTTATTCTGCTCTGCCAAAGTATTAAAAGTCAATATAATGTACCTTGCTTTCTGAGGCTCAACAACCAAGTCTTTTGCTTGCCGTGAAGAAGGATGAAATAGTGATTCCAATATCAGTGCAGGCTCAAGAGAAAACACCAAAGAGCTCTCACCACTTCTTTTAGCTCTGTATTTGGGACACTTGCAGGAAAACTAATTAGTCACAAATTTCTTTTTAAAGCATTATTTTCCAATCACTCCATTCTTGATGACTGAGACAGCTGCTCATGCAGTGAAGCATTCACTGCTCCTTCTAGTGTTAAAGTCCATAAAGCTACAGCTTTAATCTCAGTGTCATTGTCTTTAATGGCTTGCTCTGTGGATTTGACTCTAGCTTCAATTACAGAACAGTGAGCAGTTATCTCCGCTAATGAGTTCTCGATATGTGCAGAAGAAAGCCTAACTTCAGCTTGAAATTCAGCCAGGAGATTTTGTATTGATGCCAAAGTTGGTTTAACTGTTGCTTTAGGCTTCACACTCACTTCCAAGCATGACAATATCTCAGGAGAGCTCACTGCTGCAGCAACTGCGATAGAGCCAACAGGCCCTTGCACTGAAGCACCTCTCCAGATTACTTTGGGGGAAATACATTTCTCTATTATGCAGTCTGAGAACGACTTTCACCAATAGGTAATAAATCTCTTAAAACTCTTTCTCAAAAAGGTTAGTTTGAATGAGTTTTCAGGTTCTAAACCACGGAGCTCCAAATGAGTGTGCGTACATTGCTCTCAGCTCAACAGGGCCCACTTTAACTTTACTCTAAAATGCTTTTTCTCTGTTCACTTAAAATGCTATAAGTTCACATTCACTGTTAAATTGCATTACATAGCATAACACATTAACATTCAGAGTACATTTCCCTCCAGAATCTTGGAAAAATCCCAGTCCTTCAGTAAATGGATGCAAGTCCTTCAAGCTAGAAGGATTCCAAACTCACAATACAGAACAGTGTCCCTCTTGAACTAGTCCAATTAATTGTACAGTACCACTTCCCTTTTGGTGAAGAAAATGATGTCCTGGACCCTGTGGAACTGGCAGCAGATCCAATGATGGTGATCTTTAGAGTTGAGTTGGATACTTGAAGCAGTTGCAATCTTCTTGACTGAAGCTGGAAACACTTGTGAAGACTCAGGTACTTTAAGCAGCAGGCTACTCTAGTCTGGCCCTGCTCTCATGGACTGCCCTGCTATCCCCAACACTGGGAAATAGGTGATCCCCTATATCTATTAAATTTAACTGAAGGCTAGTCTCCCAGGCACTATCAAACTGGTAGGCCTCTGTAGGCTAGACTCCCTCTTGTCTGGTCCCTTCAGGTCGCTCTTCCTTCATGAACTCCCCTAAACTGAGCTGTGCAGCTCCTTTTGCTCTTTTTAAAACATTCATTTTTACAAAGTCCTGGTCTGTGAGTGGACAAAACCATGTTCAAACCCTCAGCACCAATCACATTAAATTCCAACTTAGAATTTTGTAGCAGCATAAGCCACAATGGAATCCTAACTTTTGAATTCCAACTACCTTCCCTGAAAATTCTGAAGCTGCCTTGCCCATTAGCATGGACAATTGTATTCAATACATAACATTTTAAACACAAATAATTTGCTACAGCACAGTCTAAGAACTTTTACAGTTTTCCCATGAGAAAACTCACCTTTCCCAGCTTTCTCCAGTATATTTTTTACATATCTTAAGTTTTAGGATCCTAGAGTTGTTAAGGCTGGAAGTTCCCCTACTAAAAAAAATAGCAGCTTGCAGTGACTTTCTCTACTGTCAAAAACTAAATTATCACAAAAATGAGCAATTTCTCCTTTAAATGACTTTTCTGCTTAAGTCTGGAGCTCAGCTTGTTTAAAGATTCATTTTCCAGTGACAAACTCCTCCATGGGGCTGTCTCATGGGCTTCTTAAACATTTCCTGCCCTAAAGTACACCCCCTGTCCTAGCTTCTCCTCTACTCTGCTTCCCTGCAGCATGGATCCTGAATTCCAGTCTCTCCACCTTACCAGGTTAGCAACCCCCTTTCTTTGCTGTTTTGTTCTAGAGCCTTTCTCCCAGTGAAGGACACCACACCCAGTATTGTGTTGGTTACTCAGTTGGCACACCATTTATTTCAATTTAACAATTCATTTCTTCACATCATATCATACAATACTGAGTTCCTTTATTTCACCAACATGTAAAACAACACTTTATTCCATTTAATTTACAATGTCACATCACTTCTGTATTTTATTTACATTTTTACACACTCATCATTATTTCAATACCACATCCTTTTTCTTCACCCCAGGTGTAAACCTGAGGGGGTCTTTCTTAATTATTCAATTTTCTTTTCACCCCCAGATGTAAATCTGAGGGGGTCATTTCTTTAATTGGGGGCCAAGTGTCCATTACTGCCCCCCCATTTTCCTTATTGTCGGTATCCATACCTCTATTCATACCCCTACCTTGATGTAAATCAAAGTTGGTTTCCTCCCCCCTCCCCTACTAAGGACTTTCTTCTTTTCCTTTCCTCCACTAGCCCATCTCCAGCTTGCGTTGGAAGGTGGGCTTCCCTTTTTTTTTTTTATTTATTATTTCCTCAACCAAACATCTATTCCCCATCCTAGCTCTATAAGCAAAATGTGGTTACCCATCTCTATGAGATGGACACAGTCTGCTCTATACAAACCTGCTATTTTGGCATCTAACTCCTCATGCCTCAGTATCCCTCCACCAAACCTCTGGAAGCATTTCCCCACTCTCCTATTCATTCTTCTCCATGCACCCTCTATGGCCTTGTGACTTTTGATATGCCTCCAGACCCTTCTTGGGACCATCTCTGACTATACCACTGTGACCGTCAGCCACCATCCCTTCACCACCTTTAGGTCTTCCTGTATTTGATTAAAAATGTCCAACCATGGTCAGGTACCTAGGCCATTACCACCCAGATGCACAATAATTAAATCTGGTTCCAGATTGGTCCAGCAGATCTCTTCCAAAAATGGCAGGAATTGCCCCCAGTGCATCCCTCGTATTCCCCGCCATAAGATCCGTACTTCTCAGTGCTCAAAGGACAGTTTTTTCCCCTGGCCTCCTTCTCGGCTTGCCTCTCTGCCCAATATATCTATGAATGCCCTACAATCCATACTTCAGCCTGGCGAGCTTTGTTTATAATACATAAATAAAACTGTGAGCACTTCTTAGGTGATCTGCTCCCAACCCCCCATCCCTGCCCCTTTCCATCCTAAATACTCTGGAATCATTACCCTTTTTGTCCAGGTCCTGTGAATAAAAAAACAACATATCTGTTAGAGATTGACACTTCTTGTATATTTTTTATAACAGCTGGATTTCCATCTGCCCAAACTCTTCAAACCCTCTTCCTGTGCCCCTATCCAGAATGAATGTGATGAATATCTCCCAGGATCCTCACCCAGGGCCATAATTCCTTTCTTCAACACCCCAGTTAGATGATTTCCCGTTGCTTCATCCCCATTCTCATGGATGAAGATTAACCCCAACCCCGATGGTCTAATGGCCCCAAACTCCCATAATGCCTGAACAGGGCAAATCACCTCTATCCAATGCTGCTGCAGAAAGACACTGGCCCCTTTTTCCACCTGATCCATCCTGGACTTCCTTAGAAAAACTAATCTTTTCCCTGCTACACTGAACCTCATCCCACTGCAAACTGGACCATGAGGTCACCTTTGCTGGGCCTAACAATGTCCCTACCCTAAATGCTCCTCTGTTCATGTCTGTAAAGACTGCCTTAAACAAAATCACTTCACAGGCAGAGTAGCATACTTGTGGCGGGACACCTATCAATCTTTCCAACAGGCACTCTGTTATGGGCCTTCTCTTATCCTGTTCCCTCCTTTTCTCCCTCTGCTGCCCCATCATAAAGTGTTTCATGATCAGACCCTTACTGGAGGTCCCTCCATCCCTTCTGGGTACTAACCCACCCTATGGCAGTCAAGTGAACTCCCATAGTGGTATGTGCCATCCCCTCTTGCCACCTGGACACCACAGACTTGGCTACCTGATCCTACATGACTGTTCCACTTACCTCCATGAAGTGTGAGGCCCAGAAGGCCTGGAATGCTTTCCAGGAGCCCACATAGGCCTTAACAGTGCTATCTATCCAGGAGTTCCAAATGAGAAACTCTGCTCCTTCCAACCAATCTCCCATAATCCCTCTGGAATCTTTGTCCCTGCCTTGTCTGCATCTGTAGCGATGGCTAGGAATTTGTCCATCTGTAGACCAGAGAGGCTGTCAGCTACAGTATTCTGTATTCCCTCAATGTGCCAGGCCCTAAAACTCATGTTAAGTTTTAAGCTCTGTAAAACTAACTGCTGCACCACCCTCACCACTGCAACCGACTTCGACCCCTTCCTGTTTAGGACCCCCACAACTGCTTGGGTTGTTACATCAAAACATCACCCTCTGGTTCTGCAGTGCCTCCCCCATACTTCTGTTGTCACCCATATTGGAAATATCTCCAATAGGGTGATATCCTTGATGAGCCCCCTCACTATCCACTCCTGTGGCCATGGTTCCGCAAACCATCGTCCCCTAAAAAAGGCCCCACCACCTATATTCCCTGAAGCATCAGAGTAAAGCTCCAAATCCGTATTGAACAACCATTCTTCCTTCCAGAAGGTTATACCATTATAGGACTCCAAAAACTGTACCCACACCATCATATCCTCCCTGACCACATTGCACAAATCTACCCAGTTGTATGGCTTCCTAGCCCCTCTTGTAGACCTGGCCAAATGACGTGCAAATGCGTGCCCAGGGCCAATGGCCCTACAAGCAAAATTCAAATGGCCTAAAACCTGTTGGACCCTCTGCAGCAGCACCTTTCTCTTTCTTGTTATGTCCTTCAACACTTTCCCCAGTTTTCTAACTTTGTCCTCTGGCAGTCTAAACAGCCCCATCTCTGCATCAATTTCTATCCCCAGGAATTCTAGACAATGATTAGCTCCTTCTGTCTTATCCCCCACCAGAGGAACTCCCAAAACCTGGCACATGTCTTTAAAATCCTCCAACATTTTTTCCATCCCTAGCTTTCCTTCCCCTATTAACAGAAAATCATCTAAGTAATGTACCACCACCCCATGCCCGTATCTTTCTTTAAAGACCCACCAGAGCCATGTACTAAACATTTCAAAAGCAGCACATGCTACTGAACACCCCATGGGCATGGTCTTGTCAAAATAATATTTCCCGTCTACCTGGAAACCCAATAATTCTCTGCTCTCTCCTGACCGGCAGTAATCTAAATGCTGATTCAATGTCTATTTTAGCTAACCAGGCCTCTTCTGAGGTCCGGATTAGCTTTACTGCATCTTCTAATGTCCCATACAAGACCCTGCTATCTTCCTTGGGAATGCAATCATTTACTGAATCCCCTTCTGGGTATGATAAATGATGTATCACCCTGAATTCCCCAGGTTATTTATTTATTTTTTTTTTTTTTTAACGTACGAGCCCCAGTGGCGAAACCCTGAGGTGGTCCATAGGAGGGACCTGAAAAAGTCCCTCCACTCTGCCTGCCTCTCTTTCTTTGGCAATCTTCTGCCTCATTAGGTCCTCTTTCCCCTTCACTGACCCTAGGTTTCTGGCCCATCTCCCTTCCCTTAATCCCTGGTATCTTAAACTAAAACCTGTCTTAAAACCCTCCACCAGTACATACCCCATTTTCTCATCTGGGTAGCCTGCCATCCATTTTTCCACTACATCTGCTTTGATTGGGGTTCTTGCTAACTAAAAACCCTACTCCCTGCCAACCACTATTTCTATCCTTGATTATAACCCCATATTCCTGAATAACCTCTGCCCTGTCCTCCATGCTCCCAATGTCCCCCTCTCTGTCTCCCATGGCCACCCCAAAAGGAGTGCCCCAACTATGTCCCTCCTGCATTATTGTCCCCATATGTTCTGCACTCCACTGCCAGGTGGGTACCTCCACATCACGAGCCTGCATGTTTAAACCTACCACTGAGGAAGGAGCAATATGCCCGATTATAGTCCCAGCAACACTTTTGATACCTCCCAGACCCTTTAGTCCACTCCATCTCAGATTCCCCTGCTACTGTTATCATCTCCCACCAAAAGTCCGAATGTCCGGAGTCCAAATGACAATCCAAACCACAGCTTGCCATTCTCGTCCTAAATGTTTCATCATACTGGAGCCAATTTGTTCCTAATTATCAAGGAATAAGCTAATAGGGGAACTCCCATTTCTGGTTTCTTTTCCTTTTACATTGGCACTATAATAAGTGAAACCTAAAGTCCATGGGTCCCACTTCTTGCCCTTATAAATTGGACCTTTCTGTTCCTCCACCTTCTTTACTAAAACTACTACTGCTGCTGCCAATTCTTGTTTTCTAAAACCTTCTTTCCTTCTCCTCATACTGCTCTGCTGTTTACTTGTCTACTAGGGCAAAGATGTCCACACATTCTCCTTTCCATATCTACTCTTTTGTGGCTAGGGGTATGTAGTCCCCTATTCATTCCCGTGCAATGGCTATATTCTCCCCTGGGACAATCCCCTTCTCCGTCTCCTTGGTCTCTGCCACCTTCTCCCTTTCCTTACTTTTTTCTAATTCACCCAGGACATCCCTTAGTTTCTCTATACCATCTCCCCCATACCTCCCAACAATTGTTCTACATTATTCTTTTATACTACTTTCAACAGTAGGATCACCTGTACCTGTGTTGCCTTTGGGGATACCCAATGGTCCTGACAATGGTTGTGGCACTGGAACTGGTGTTGGTATCAGGCCTGCAGGACCTGGCAGCGGTGGCTGTGGGGAAGGTATTGGCACTGGAAAAGGCTCTAGAACTGTATTCGGAATTGGCCCTGGTCCTGCCAGTGGACCTGTGTGTGGACTGGGATGTGGTACTGGAAAAAAATGCAGGAATCAGCCCCGGTGCTGGTTGTGGCACTGGTACTGGCCATGGTTTGGGGATTGGTGCCAGACAAGGCCCCGGTGTAGGGTGTGGTACCAGGACCTGCTCTGGGGTTGGAAAATGAGGTCCCAGCTGAGGACCTGGTCTAGATGCTGGCTCTGGTTCAGGACTGGGAAGGTCGGGCCTAGGACCCTTCGGTGTAGGAGCCCTTGGGGTCCCTCCCTTGGGCTGCCCTTTTTCCTTTCCTGCAGAACCAGCCCCGTCCTTCCTCTTCTTTCCCTTCCTTGCTGGTTCCCAGTTGTCTGGCTCCAAACCATCCACTGCATCAAGAATCTTGTGTGCCCTGTCCACCAGGTCCATAATCAGCTTCATGGTGTCTGCCTTCAATGCTTGAGACCCTCTGGTATCCATGGTACATACATATATACACACACACACACACACACACACGTACGTATGTATGTATGTATGCATGCATATCTTAAACCCTGCAGGTAAAAATCAGCCTTGTCTACAGGCCCGTAAGCACCAGCATGTACAACTATGGAGGAAGGAGTAGGGCTTCCCCCTTTGAGGAAGAAAACGTACAGGCTGCTATAGCCAAGGGTCCTCCTACTCCTGGTGGCAGATCCGCGATGTATGAATCCCTTGCTGTTACCCCATCCCAAATTCTGCACATGGCTCTATAATTCAATAAAAAAACTGAACTGCCAGCTATCCCGCTAGTTGTCACCTCGTGGAATGCTTAAGCTCCCAGTGATAAATGCCATGCAGATCGCCTGTTCCTAAAATGGTGGCCGCATGTGGTCTGCCCCACTCCTAAAATGGTGGCTGCCATGTGGTCCATTTTTTAGCCAAAGTGGCAGCTGCATGCCACTCAGTACGCCCGCTCCTAACATGACAGCTGCCATGCGGTCCCCTTGCCCCAAATTGGTGATCACATGCCTGCCACATGGTCCACCAGTACGTAAACCTGGCAGCAACTGCTTCAACCTGGTGGTCCTGCATGGTGGCCCAACTGTGCTTGCCTGCTGAAAATGGGTCCATGCTTGGCTTTCTCTGTCAACCATCAAAAGGAACCCTGCTATGTCCACCCATCCAATTTGCTGGCTCCCCTCCCCCATGGTCATCTCTTTCACACTGTTGAATACCATTTCCATAGCCTCAGAGTGCCTGACTCCACCGAATACTGCCTGCAAGACCCTTGCACCATATCCCCAGCTTAGGCAGGCCAGAGCGCCCAACTCCTTTTCTTTCTGATACCCTTGCCCAAGGAGTGCACTGCTGACTCCTAGCAGCCCACGGACCCCCTTTTTTTTTTTTTTTTTAAAAACACACGGACCTATGGGTTAGGCACCTGCTCCTTGCTGCTTAATCAGGCATCCAACTGAATCAATGGCTGACACATTTGCCGCACAAGATCTGCAGCCTACTCGATATCATTACCACCCTTGGACTCCAGTTATTTGGTTCGGGTGCATCCGTTTTTGCATTCAAGATGCCCGACCAACTGAAACCATCTGCTAATCAGGCCAGCTTGCTGCCATGTGGTTCCCCACTGCCTGCTGCTGTCTTACCCTTCCAGCCCTAGGCTCCGCAAGCAAAATACCCAACGGAGTTCTACCAGAAACACTGCAAGCCTTCCCAAAAACCCTAAAATAGCTACTGTTAAGTTTCTTAGCCATAATAACTACCACCAGACTGGAGTTTAAGCATGCACTATTCCTCTATTCAGCTCATGGCTTACACAACACTCTAAATGCATATAGCTAAACATTGCCAAACATTGCTAAACAACTCTTCTCCATTTTTGCCAAAATATCTCTCCTTTTAAAAAACAACTTACCCAGTCTTATCAAAAACTTTCATTTATTATCACAGACTGGCTTACCTGGAATTAATAAAACCACGAACATGAACTCTCTGACTGATGTGCTAAACAAAACCAAAATTCTTCTTAGCAAAAGTGAGGGGGAGCCCCTCTGTGCACCCCCTTATATCCCCACCCCTCAGCTCTCATTCTCCTCTCTCTTCTCCTTCCCAAATCCCTTATCTCCCTTGTTACTTTTAGTCCTGCCTCTTTCCTGAGGTCTCATTCCTTTCAGCCAAACCCTCTTTCTTTCTACCTCACTCCCACCCCTCCCCTTTTCTTATGTCACTAAGTCCCCCATCCCTCCCCCTCCTATTTGCTGTCTGCCCATCCTTCAATCCTCCAGGCCTAGAAAATGGGGTCTGTCCTTTAAGGGACAAACCTTATTCATGGAAGACTACTTTTCCCTGGTAGAAGAGCACATCTTAAGCTACATTCCTGCCAAGTTTGGTGTACATTGGACTTAAAATGGCTTGGCAGGTCATTTTAGTAAAAATGTAGCATTTCTCTGCAGTTTAAATTTGACTAATTCATTAATCTCTGCCCACTGAGCTTCTAACAGCTCTATTTTTAAAACCATGCATTTCTGTGCCATAAAATATACATGTAAGTGTTCCTTGGACTGCTAGCTAGCCCCCATGGATTTTTACTACAATTTTAATTAAAATTCATGTTTATTTCATTGTGTAAATTCCACTTGGTTTCCTCTCTTACTGAGCAGCCTTTCTGCTGCTCTAAAATGGCACCTAGCTTGCACTGACATATGTGTGTGGGAACTCATCCTCATTACATGGCAACCCCAAGGTACACCCCACGCATGATTTGCAAATATGCAGAACAGGTCAAACCATAATGGTTTTTCCTGTTGTTGCCTGCAGGATGGGGGTGGGGTGTTAGGGTTGGAAACCCTAACTCCACATTTTCCTACTTTTGTCAATTTAACCCTAACTGGTGCATTAACAAAGTTTTTTGCAATGAATTCTATTACTTAACACCTAAATTTCATTTATGTAGTGTATTATGATTTATAAAATGGGGTCTGTTCAATTCTGCCTCCTCATTGGTCAGGACTCTAACACATGGTATGGCATTAACATAGCACAAACCCCTGCTCAGATGACATCATAGGGGTGCAGTAACTGAGACTACAACCTATTAGGTTCAAAAGGTTAACATGCAAATAGCATGATCCAGCAACATCAAAAAGATATCACACAAATAAAACACACACACACACACACACATAAAACACAGTGGGCCCATTTCATTAAAGCACATGTTATACCGTAAAAGGAGCTGATACTGTCTGTGTAACTATGTGGCCTGTGACAGGTGCAGGGTACATAACATTTATGACCACAAGCACCCACTGGGCACCTGTCTGTGACCCCACCCCCAGTGCACAGCCACATGATGCTGGATCAGTGCTGTGTGTGGGGGTAGAATAGAGGATGCAGGTGGGTATCCAGGAAGATGCTCATCCAGGGTCCCAAAGTAGATCCCTGCTGTGCCCATGTGGAGGATGCTGGGAAGGCATGAACCCAATCCTGTATTAAACTATGGGCAAGTGCCAGAATGGCTGCCCCAGTCCTCCCTGGCAGCCCAGTGGGGTGGGGCAGCAGTGTGGCAGGGGTCTGGGTGCTGCCTCCAACAGCAGGTGTCCTGTGGGGGGCACATGCAGGTTACAGCAGTATCCTCCATCATATAGCCTTGGGCCAGCACTCCACACCTTAGTGAATGGTGCAGGGTATGACCACACCCTCGGACCACCCATGGAGCATAGCAGCCCTGGCAGCCAGGAGATCTGGTGTACATGGCACTAGTGCGCCTGTAGTGAATTCCACCTGGGGGTTCACTGGACCCCGCTGCACAGCATTCTCATGTAGGGTTGTTTATGTACCTTAGATATGCAGTGCATTGGTAATCCACACGTTAGTGCATAGAGCCCGATATCTATTTAAAGAAACATAAGATCCATCTAAAAATAATAAAAATACTTCTTACTTAAAAATCCAAACTCAAAATGCTTCAATTATGCTTTCCATTGAAACAAACCAACACAGAAAAGAAACATACAAGCTAAATGAAAACATAAGAAAATATTCAAAAATAAAATTTCACAAAAGAGCACCCATACATACAGTAGATACAGCACTAAAAAAGAACCAAAACATCTACATAAATTGCTCTAGAAAGTAATAAAATGTCCATTTACTTACTCTGAAAGCAGCAACTGATCATTGAGTATTTTTTTCTGAATCAGCTCCAAATATAGGTCCTGATCCGGAAATGACGCAGCAACAAGTTTGAAATGAGCATATCCCCACCATGCTGCCACACACCCCAGTACTGTGCTGGAACAGGTGCGATCCATTTCACTGTCCCCTTGCTGGCATGAAGCCCCCATTCAGGGACTGTGGGCATCACAGGGAGAGTTCCAGCTTGAATCACTGGGCATCCAATCGGTTGCCTGAGTTGGCTTTTCAGTGGATCCCCTACTTCATGGGGGAACCATAGAAACATAGAGGTTGATGGCAGGTAAGGATAGCGAGGCCTATCCAATCTGCCCATGGGATATAGGGGCTTGTGTCAGTCCTCCATAAGCTACTATTCCCCTATGGGCATTGGACATATTTTCAAGTCATCTTCAGCTGGTGCTGGTGACCCCTTAGCTCTGTAATTATGCTCCTGGGACTGGATGCTGGTGGAGCAGGGACCATTTTTGCCCAGGCTGGTGCTGGGTGGAAAGGGTAAATTGTCACTATGGCAAACCCTAAGGTCATATAACCTGTGCCATCTCTGTCAGCCCTGCATGCTACCCTAGCAGCACTGAGACATGGGCAGTTGTCCACCCCGCCCTGTGCCCACCCCAGCCCAGCTCAGTATGGAAGTGTTCATGTGACTAGGGATCAGATGTGATAAGGATACTCAGTCACAGCTGTGGATGCTGCAGGGTGCATGCGGGGGGCCATATTCTGTACATAGGGACACACTATGGTTTTCCACGGCACTCAGCAGGTACAGACTGGCTGTGCACCTTATGTGGATTAGGCCCCAAGGAAGCAATGCTCACATCCAGCTTAGAATCATGGATCACATTTGAAGAACTCCAAGCAACCTTCTTTTGCCACAAGCATTTAAAGAAACAGTCCCAAGTATAACAGTTCAGCCATAACCCAATTGACAGAACTAGTGAAGCATCCTAGCCACAACCTAACCTTTGTCACATACAGCACTGTTTTTTGTCAGTGCTCTTCCTCAGCCATGGATTATTGCAGGATTTACTCATAAGTAAAGACATTAGCTGATCAATTAGGATACAGGATTTGTTATGCACATTGTACAATTTAAAGTACTGTATGCTAATACAGTACCATAAAACACCAAATTTCAAGACTAAAGTACTAAAGAACAAAACATTACTACGCATTTTATAAGTGGAATGTCAGTTCCAGAGGAAGGATTACATTTGTCAATCTATCACCAGGTGATTTAAGCCCTCAACTTCACCTTGGGCTCAAATCCACCAGGACATACATTAACTTAGCCTTTTCCCCCTCTGTCATGTCATATTGCTTACGAATGGTAATCCACATTCATGTATATCATTACCAGGGCACAGTAGTTTAGAAATGTTTTATGGAAATCTTACAGTACAAGAGTTGCCTTAGAAAAACAACATTTTTGAAGCATGAGAAAGGGGGACTGAGCTGCACAATTTTTCACTATCACTTGGCAGCACAAACTGTACAAGCTTTTGACTGGTTTTATGATGGAGTTGCTCTCCCATCTTGATTTCCTTGTCTTACCCTTTGGAGGTCTTAGGGTTTTTTGATGGCTGGCTTGAATAAACTTAATATTTGTCAAATTTATTATCCACTAAATCTACCAAGTTAGCTTGGTATGTGAGCCATTTATCTATCTTTCAATTAATTCATCAAAATACTAATTTCATGCCCTACTTAGTTAATAATTCTTTTCAAAGGTGGAGACACTATAGTTTAAATGAATTGAAAGACTTGTATAACTCAGGTACATTACTATCTTTTGAACAAATACAGAAGAAATATGTAATATTGGACATTTTTTCAATTTTAATATTTATAGCTTAAAAGTTATAGCTTCAAGAAAATAAAATCTTTCACAACTCCACCTCTTTCAATATTAGAGCCTCTTATGTTAGCTAAATCATCAACACCAAAAACTATTTCAAAGCTTTATGAGTTATTAAGTGATGTAGGGGCAAGGGACCTTAATAATACAAAAGTGGCATGAGAAAAGGATTTAGAAAAGGAATACAACCACAAAACTGGACTGAGATGATCAACTTCTATGTATTTTCATTGAAAAACAATAGACTAAAACAAATTCATTTCAATGCCATACATAGAACCTATTTTTCACCAGCAAAATTACATGAACTAGATAATAATTACTCAGATGATTGTCAAAGCTGTTCAGATTGTAGAGCCACAGTTCACCATATGCTGGCCACATGTTCTAAATTAAAAAAATCATTGGTGCAACATTTTTAAGGTACTGTCACAGATGTTCTTGATACAACTTCCCATTTGATCCTGGTGTTGTCCTACTGGGAATTTAAGTTTATTTTTCAATTTCAATTTATTTGTTTCACCAGGAAAGGTTCCCTTGAGCAACCTCATTTTCAAGGAGGTCCTGGGTAGGACAGCATACAAATTAAAACAATGAATTACAGAGCATAAAGATAGACAGGTTGCAAGTTAAACAATGACTTAGAGAATAGAGATATATAGACATAGTCCCCCATGATAATGATTGGCATTTAAATCAACACCACGTCATTCTTGTAAATTTAGATCTTTTGGTTTCAAAGAAATTTCTATTAAGTCACTGGAAAGATGAAGCAGCACCAAACTGTAATGAATGGCTAGCATTAATGGTAGATTTGAGCAAAGCAGAAAAAATCTTTTTATAAAAAGGAACAAAAGTTAGCATTGTTTGATCATGTTTGGACCCTGTTTGTAACAAAAAAATATTAATTAATCAAAGATCTTAACTGTCCATTACATGTTCTTCTCATATCAATATAGAATAATATTTACTGTAAAAGGAATCATACAATCAGGCCTATGTGAGCATTAAGTTAGAGAAGCATCAGGTTGCAGGAGGGAACTAGGTTATAATGATGAGGCTGAAAACTTATGATACAAAGTTGATAACTAAGTCACCCACACACACACAAAAAAAGAAAAAAAAAAAGGAAAAATACTGTATATGAGAACAGTAGTACCCCTGTATTGAGGCTGAGTAGGTACAGTACCTGTATGTCAAACCCCCTTTTTGCAACTTAATACAGTGGCCATTTCTGGACAGAATACCTTGAAATGTGGCTTACATGTGATCAGTGCCAGGATCTCTGGAATTAATAAATTTGGTAATGGTTGGTTCAGCAGTTGAAAAGTTCTAGAAGGCTGAGTATACATAATTATATGGTTTTAAGTATTTTTCTCACCAATAGCACAATATCTGACAGCTGAAACCTGAAACTTTCAGGTTTGTTAGAATTTGGTGTGAGGATGATTCTTTGATGGGTGTGTTTACTGAAAAAATTGTAGATTGTGAATTTATTAAAAAAAATAAAATGCCATGTATGTGCAGTGCATTTTTTCATAGATCTTTCATAACTAGATTTTGCAAAACTTATATACCTCACTTTCGTGAGTTGGAACCCACTTTCACAAGATAAGACTTATGGTTTTGTGAAGCTTAGCATTCATGAAAGTGGGGGAAAAACAAGATAACCCTTTGCTTATCATTAACAAGAAAATGTGTTAAGTCTGAAATTTATGCACATACAGTGTAAGGTATTAGGTTGATTCTTCAAGTGTTTTTAGAGAAACAATTGTTTTTAAAATTATTCTTTTGCAAATCAAAGAAACAGACACTGCTTTCATGTGTCGTAGACTTGCTTTTGTGACTCACAAAACACCTTTTTCGAATCTTAGCAAACACAAAACATGGGAAAAGAACAGACAACTTTGCACATCAAAACCAAGAAAACCCTTAGGAAGTTAAGTCTTAAATTTGTGTGGTCAACAGTGTAGCATGTGAGGTTAATTCTTCAAGTGTGTATTTTGTTACATACTTTTAAACATTAATGAGAGTAGGCTGAAGTGGACGACAAAAATAGGATCTGCTTTTCTCACTCATGATAATGCTTTTCTAACTCACAAAACCACTTTTATGAGTCACAACCTCCCTTTTGTAACAATCTCAAAATGACAAAACTCTTGATGGCTTTGTAGTGCCATGTTTACGAATATGCAGCTGGGGCCAGATATTCAGAAATGCACCAACCGCCAGTGCAATGCTGGAGCAGCACAAGTGGGATGTGCCATGGCATGCTTGGAGCCATATTCAGAGGTTGTGCCGGCCAAAATGACCAAGCACAAGGTGGCTGAATATGGCAAACATGTGCCATGGTGCAATCAGAGATGCACCAGTGCAACCATAGATGCAGGGAGCAAACCAGAGCAATCACCCATGGAGCATGGAAACAGCCACCACAAGGATAGAGAGGCAAGGACCCAGAGGGTGAAGGAAGCATGCACCCCAGAAGATCCCACCCAAGAACACAGAAGCACAGACCCAGAGGGCACACAGGGTACCAAGGGAAGGTCCACAACAAACCAAAGACCACTGCCCCAGAACATGAACCTGCCCCAGGCCTGCAACAGCAGCCATGCCAATGACAGTGACAGGCAACAGACACCCACCAAACACGGCCATGGTGCATGGAGGGCATGGTGCCAGGGCCAAGACAGACAGAAGGGCCCACCAACCAGTGATGGGTGAGGCGCAGGCCAGCTACCCCAACATGGACCATGTAGGATGGACACAGCCCATGCACACATGGCCTGCACTGCAGGGAAGGAACCTGTGCCAGTAGCACAGGCCTCTGTGGCAGTGCAACACTAGCTGCAACATGGTGTATCACCAGGCACACTCACCAGGGTTATGGCATGCACAGCAATGGTGGCCAGACCAGCCACAGAGACACTGGGGAAACAGAACCCAAAAACCACACTGGAGCACACCCACAGGTAGCACAACAGCATATTGCCCCAGTCTCCACATGGCTGCACTGTACAACACCCAGCACAGGCCCCAAACAACACCACATATGTCCCTGTGCCATCAGCACCACCAGAGCTGGACACCGCAGATGCAAGGCACAGGCAGGCAACACACCCATGGGCATGTGTGTGCACTAGTGCACAGTAAGTGCCATGTGGCAACAGTTGGAACAGTCCATGGGAACATAATTGGCCCATGCATAGAAGACACCAACCTCCCAGCAGCCCAGCCCCAGCACAGAGCAATGCACCGCCAACACAGCAACACACCAAGCATGACCAACCCACAGACAAACACGGCAGTGCCATGAGCAACAGCATTGACCACAGCCAGACCACATGTGCCCACTGCCTGTGAATCAGTACACCCTTGGGTGCACCACAGGCACACAACTGCAGCATGTCTCCACATGCCACCTGCAAATACCACCTTGATACCAACAATCTCCTTAACCCAGCTCAGTCTGGGTTTAGATCTATGCACAGCACCATCTCTGCCTTAGCAAAAGTTACAAATGACTGGCAGACTGCCTTAGACAAAAAGAATAACACCTGTGCTGTGTTCCTGGATCTAAGCAAAGCCTTTGACACTGTGGACCATGAACTACTAATCTCCTCTCTGAACTCCATAGGCCTTGACTCACTCTCTCTTAAATGGTTCAGATGCTATCTCTCCGGAAGATTACAACTGGTAAAAAATGAAGGTGACCTATCTACCTGTAAACCACTCCTAAGAGGTGTACCGCAAGGCTCCATCCTGGGCCCCATCCTCTTTGCCATTTACATCAACAATATTGACTCCAATCTCTCACAATCTAATATTCACCTTTTGCAGATGATACTGTACTATATGTCAGTAATCCTCACCATCAAAAGCCTGTGAGCTTTACAGTCTGAGTTCTCCCTCCTACAGCACAACTTACTAGAAAATAAATTACTACTAAATGCCAAGAAAACGAAAGCTATGTTCTTTGCCACCAAGAGCTGCTCTTCCACTGTCCCATCATTCACCCTCCCACAATTATCTACCATCCTTGGTGAAAATCTGGAATACGTGGACAAATTCAAATATCTTGGAGTCTGGATTGACAATAAACTTGACTACACCAGCCACATTGAAGAGCTCCTGAAAAGCTAGACAAAGACTTGGCCTATTTTATAGGATCAAACACTACCTGACCAGAGATTCCAAACAAAGGCTAATCCTGGCATCATTCCTATCCCTCATTGACTATGCTGACTTCCTATGGCCACTGCTCCTCTCCCATTTAAATAAATTAGACACCTTGTATCATAGAGCTATTAGATTCATTATAGATCTTCCCCCCAGCACCCATCATTGCTCTCTCTACAATGCAGTCAGTTGGACATCCCTACAACATAGAAGAAACAAAAATGCTGCTGTCTGGATCTACAAAGCTCTGACAAACTCACTCCCTTCCTACATCTCGGACTGTTTCAACCGGATCACATCCAGGCCTTACACCCTAAGGATCAATAAACTCATCATGCTGAAGATTCCTATCACCTGCACCCGGTATGGAAGGGCTGCAATCAGCTATTCCCTAGCACTTATCTGGAATTCTTCAAAAGACCTTGAAATTGAGACCTCATTCCTTTAACATCCTTCAAAAAACTGTACACTAGTCTATTCCCAGAATCATGCAACTGCTTCCATAAGGCCTAGTCCTCTCACACCCCTCCTTCCCCACCCCTTTTATGCTACTCCCATTTCTTATCGTTTTCTAGCTTGTTCTCCAACCTACTTCATACAAAAATGCCCACCCAAGTCCAACTACCCGAGCTTTATCCCTACTATTCTGTTTGTTTCTTTCCTTTTAATATGATTTAGGTTTATTGTCATTTTGCCTTGTATATATGTAAATATTTGTTTATCTGTCTCATTCATAAATCATTGTATCTGTGTTTATTCAGTACCATGTTTTTGTGTAAAATTTGTAACCTTATATTGTTATGACCACTCAGGTCCATCTTGTAAATGAGCTATGCTCAATGATGTTCGCCTGAATAAATAAAGATTTTGATTGATTGAAATCAGACACTGACACAGGCCCACAGTGAACAAAAGGCTTTATAAAACAAGTACAGTACAAACAGCAATAAACAGGGACAGGGATGGGGGAGAGGGGGATAGGGACAGGGAGCAGGGGCTATACAGGTGGATATGGGACAGCAGGAAAAGTGTCATTCAGAAGGGATGGGGGCTATGTACAGCAGGGAGTTGATATGTCCATTAATTGTGGCCCCTGATGGACTGCCTAAGCTGCTGGATCTCCCTCCTCAGGGCTGCAGTCTCCCGCATGTGGCACCGCAGCAGGGCGAGGAACCTCCTCTGGAGTGCAAGGACCCATCCAATGATCTGAACATGGGGATGTGCTGCCCCTCCAGCCACTGTCCTGTGACCACCTAGGGGATGGGACAGGACAGCCAATTAGTGCAAAGATACACAAACACAATCCCACCCATGGTGTGCCATGGACTGTGGGGGCATGCACCACTAGAGGACCATGGATGGCATGTGCATGCAGGCCACACCAGTCAGCCAGACAGCACACCACAATGGTGCAGCCAGCCAGATGGTGCTGCACAGTGTGCCCATGAGCGCATGCCCATGGGCACATGGCATGGAGCACCGGCACTATGGCAGCACACAGTGTGTGCTGCACTCACCTCCCCAACAAGTGGTGCAACACTGCCACAGTATTGCAACAGTGGCACAGACAATGGTAGGTGTGCCACCACTGCCCAGCAGGCTTGGTGCCACGGACACCTTGGCCTGACCACGACACACGGCACCCACACCATGACAGGTACCAGCAATGTAGACACACTTACCTGGCATGTGACACCCTACTGGTGCTGCTCACTGTGGCCTACCTTGGCCCTGCACCCCTGCTGCAGCCTCCCTGGCTCACCCGCTGTCCTTGGGCCCTGTGTCTGTAAAAGTGAGAGTGGACATGAATACACAGGCAAGCATGGCACTGCCCCACCGCACAGCCAGTATAGAGCAAGGTGTGATCCTGACTGTCCTGTGGCCCACACCACCTGCATAACTGCAACACGTGCAGCAGCCATGCATGGCATCCAGCAGCCAGCAGAACAGTGCTGTCCCCCCAGTGGGCCCTGCACCACACACCTACCACCACCACAGGGGAGCATAGAGGCATACATGACTATTGCTGACACCTACCTGGCTCTGGCACCGCACTGCACTGGATGCGTGCCTGCATCCTGCACAACCATTTTGGATCCCTGCACCATAGGTCCCCATACTTGTGGCGGCACTGCGCACCACCCCAGTGCGCCGCTTCATGGCCGAGGTCACCTGCACCCAGACATCCTCCCCGGCCTGCTGTAGTGGTACAGCGCCAAAAAGCTGGCCTCAAAAGGCACCACCACCACTGCCACACGGTTGATCACCTCAGCCTCTGACCAGTTGAGGGCCCTCCTAGAGTGTGCCTGAGCCATGTCCACCATCAGGTCTTAATGGTGGCCTGGCTGGCAGTGCGATCACACACATGGGTGCAGCATGTTTGGAATGCACGATGGGGAACTGAATGCAGTGATCACACACAGTGGTGATGCAGTGGCATTGTGCATCCATGGACATGCGCAGTATGCAGGTGGCCACTGGGTGCATGGGGTCAGAGTTCATGACCCCATGCGCATGTGTGCGACATGTGCAGAGGACCACACAGATATGATCACACATCTGCATGATATGGGACTAACAGGGGACGCCATGTGATGCTCCATGCAACACAATAGCTGATGTGCAATACCATTGCGCCATAGCACTGCTACGCCCCTGTAGGGCAGGATGCACGATGGACCCCTGCAATGCCATGTGCACATGCGCACAGCAGGAATGCACACCGTGCATGCACCGGCCATGAACAACAGGATTGCTCCAGTGCAATCACACTGCACATGGAGCAAGTTTGTGATATTCAGCCGCTGTATGCAAATCACTTCATCAGCCAATGCTCAGCGCAGTGGGGTGCATTAGCATCTCATTACCATTGTACATCTGCTCATTTGAATGCAATGCACCTAAAAAGTGCCATTGAACAGCACAGGCCATGGACAGGTATTGCAACCTCGAGAGGTAGGAATATGCTGGCGCAGGGCAACAGAGGCCTGCATAAACAATGGCATGGGGACATGCATGGTACATGCTGACAACTACACAACCTGCTGCCTTTGTCCACAGGTAGCTACATGTCTGGAATGGAGGAAGAGGAAGGCCTGGGCCTGCCTGGAAGAGAAGGCCCAATTTCACAAAGGCTAAGACCAATGCCCTGTATGAGGCCTACCTCAACAGGGAGGGGCTCCTCAGTGGTGCCAGTGACACACCCCAGCAGAGGTCAGATGGGTGGTGTGCGGTGGTGGCCTATGTGAACCAGCACAGACACCACCAATGAAGTGCACAGGAGTGCAAGAAGAAGGCTGGGATGGACAGAGGGTGCATAAAGGAGAAGGTGGTGGCTATACATGTGTCCCGGAGTGCCACCAGTGGTGACCATCCACCATGCCCACCCTAATGGCAACAGAAGAACTGGTGGCATTCACCCTCAGAAGTACGGCGGTGGAGGGTGTCCCTGAAGGAGGCTTCCAGATGGGCAGCAGCCCATCCCTGCACGGTGAGTAGACACCCAACCAGCATATCCGGTGTGTGTGTGTGGCCATGCGGTGGTGTCCGCTGCAGTGTGCATGCCACCTGTGTGCGTCATGTGGACATGCATGGCCACAGGGTGGCATGTGGCATCTGATGCAAGCCCACAGTGTGGAGGGGGATGTGGGCCTGCAGTTCGAGCACTGATGCACTGTTCCTTCTTTGCAGCACCATCATGCATCCATGTGGATGAGGGGGCAGAGTCAGTCCAGACATGGCCGAGGTGGACGGTCCATCCACCTTGACTGGTGTGCATGGGCTGGACAGGCTGAGGGTGAGCACCACTGAACAAACTGATGGCTTTGACCTAGTGCCAGACATCACCCTGGCTAGGTTCATGCATGATGATAGCCTAAGTGTGCTGTGTGCAGAGACCCAGCTGGGGGACATGTCCGGCTCTGGTGATGACATCACATTGATACTGGAAAGTGTTGGGGACATGGTGCCTGACATATCCCTGGATGCATCATGGGAGGCATCTGGGCACAGCGTAATGACTGTGGCTGCACAGCTGTCACCCATCCCTGGCTACATGTTGGTGTGCAACTATGTGCATGGCAGGGGCAGTGGTGGCTGTGTGGTAGATGGGCATGGCGCTGGTCAGTGGCCGGTCGTGCAGCAGCAGCAGGTCACAGAGGCTGTTGGGCAGCATGGCATGGTGTCTGCTGCTGTTGCATCTGAACAGTTTGGACCCAATGTACAGCACCCTGTGCAACATCCACTGGAGCGGGAGGCTGGCCAGGGTGCCACTACATCCCCTGCAGCCCTACACCCCAGTCAGGGTGTGCAGGATGCCAATCACCTGGCTGAGCACACATGGTTGCTACAAGCATCTGTGGACAACCAGGCGCTGCTCTCCACGGAGATGCATGCACTGCATGTGGAGGTGTGACAGTTGGCAGAGGAGCAGGACAGGGGCATTGCACAGATTATGGATGGGCTCAGCCAGTCGCGGGAGGCCATGACTGCGTTAATAGACCACATGTCTGGTGCCATTGTGGCGGCAATGGACTGCATGACCAGTACCATTGTGGCAGGTCTGGCATCACTGGCTGCCACTGGACTTGGCCATGTGCATAGGACACTCCGCAGTGCACTATCCACCCCAGGGTCCGGGTGTCTAGCGACCCCATCACAGCAGACACTGGGATTGGACATTGGCATTCTGGGTACACCAGAGGCAGGCCTGTTTGGGTGCCTCTACACCTCTGCATGGACACGGTCATGGTCCCGTACATCGACCCCTGGGGGGGGCCTCAGACACTCCCCCCCAGTGGCTGATGGCCAGCCTACGGCTGGTGATCCATGGTGGCCAGGGTGCCGTGCAGTTGGCCTAATGTGTCTGCTGCCCTGCATCCCCCTCTGCTGCTGTTGTCCTGTGTACATGTGGGTGTTGGTGTGGCATGCCTGTGGTGTGTTGCTAGCATGCTGTGCTGCATACCCCATGTGTATGCCGGCCGTGCTGCTGGGGCTCGTAGCATGGGTGTGATGATGGTCATTACAGATGCCACCGGCTGTGCCTGTGCACAGGTGTAGTACCTCTGATCCATGCCATGTACTGCTGTGTGTCTGTGTGTGTGTGCGCGCAAGCCTGTGCTGTGTGTGTGCAGTTGTATCCCAGTGCCACTCCACTGCCGGCAGTGCACCCCATACCATGCATGCTTCCAGCTGTGCTCATCTGGGTCTGTGTGTAGTGTGCGGCTCTGTGTGCCTGTGCATCTCTGTGTCTCTGTGCACTCACCTGTGGTTGCCATGGTGCTTGTGTGTCCAGTCTCGGGTCATATCACGTCTCCAATGGGGTGACTGCTCACTGCCCTCCGGCACATCACCGCCATCGTCCCTGCTACTGTCTCCATCATTTGCCTCAACAGCTATCCCATGGTCAATGACCATGTTGTGCAGAATGCAGCAGGCCAGGAATAGGTCACAGGCTTTCAATGGGCTGTATTATAGGGAACCGCCAGACCTGTCTAGGCATCGGAAATACATTTTCTGCATGCCAAAGACATACTCGATTATACCATGCATGCTGGCATGTGCCTCATTGTATCGCTTCTCTGTGGGGGATGACAGTTGTCGGTAGGGGATGAGCAGCCACAGCCATAGTGGGTATGCTCTGTCACCTGTGGGGGAATGGACATGGTTAGCCCTTTGTTGTGCTGTGTCTCTTCCTAGTCCTGGTCACCCCTCACTCACTCCGGCATGACCCCTCAGCAGTGCCGTGCAGACCCTGGCATGCCATACTCACCCACTAGGTGGCCCGTGGGAATGTCCGCACATTCGAACCTCTGGCACAGTACGGAGCTGTGCCAGATGAATCCGTCATGTGCACTCCCGGGGTATGTGGAACAGACATTGATGACGTGCCCCATGGCATTGCACACCGTCTGGCAGTTCACTGATGGGTAACCCTTACGGTTGATGTAGACTGGCCCTTCAGGACCAGGTGGTATGGAGATGCCCATGTGGGTGCAGTCAATGGCCCCAATCACACCTGGCATGTGTGCAACCCTGTGATAGGCCTGTATGTTTGCTGTATGCTCTGCCTGTGTGCTGGGGAAATGTATATACTCCACAGCACGTGGCAGCAGAGCATTGAGGAACTGGGTGAGGAGGCAGGACATGGCCAACTGGGTGACTCCAATGGTGTCCCCCAGTTGGTCTTTGGAAGATGCCCGTAGTGATCAAACACATCACTGCAATCACCTTGGTCTCCACAGACATGGCATGACTCCTTCTGGTGGGTGCCTGCATCTCATCACTGCACAGCTCACAGAGCTGCCTCAGAATTGCCCTGTTCGGCAGTACTGGCCCACTAATTCTGTATCACTGTAGTTCTCGAATTTGATGCGAGCATGGTAGCACCTATGTTGGGCATACTGCAGCTAGGCCCTACATCTGCCATGATGCTGATCCTCCTGCCACCCCTTATTACCACCTCCATGTGGCATGGGCCACCATCCATCACACCCTGGCTCGTCACTGACTCCCTGCCTGGCTGTCAGAGTGAGTGAGTGAGTGAGTGAGTGAGTGAGTGAATATATATATATATATATATATATATATATATATATATATATTGTCCCTCTGTCACTGTCTGTCTGTCTGTTTCTCTCTCTCTCTCTGCACAGGGTTGCACATCCCTGTCTGTGTGTTTGAGCCTGGATTTTATAGGCTCAAGTCGGGGTGGCGCATCTGGGGCCTTGCTCCTCAGTCGCTCCATGGTTTGTGGTTGAATGTGCCATTGCGCCGCTTATTCATGGGTACGCCTCTGCACTTGTGTTGCATACATTACATTTGTGCCTTGGCGCAGTGGGATTTGCGCTGCGCAGTCATGGTGTTTGAATATCGTTCTGTAGTGTATTTCGGCTGTTGCACTGGCGCAACTGCTTTGAATATCCTGCCCCCGAAGTCCACTATATATGCAGCTGCTTTGTGTGTGGCTCTGTGGACCATTCACAAAGCAAGCTACAGGTCTGGCGTATTGCATGCTAATATGCAGCTGCTTCATCAAGCAAGCTATAGGTCTGGTACAGTGTGCATCGCTATGCATTGTTCATCATGGATTTAACAACAGTGAAAGGTAAAGATGTCAGTTCTTGAATATTTTATTCAAACATTTAAGAAATAAGCTGCAAAAAATAATGGTAATGCAGCTATTAGGGTTGAAGCCCAACGTTCTACATTACTATCATTTTCTTACTTATTTACTTTATTATTCCTGCCTTTTTAATGTTTGTATTTGTAAAAAATAATTGTATTGGATTATATTTCCCCCTATTTTCTTCTTCTTCTTTGATATATAACAATTTTAGCATTCTGACTACAAAAAGTATATTATATTGTGACACGCTCGTCTATGGTATATTGAAAGGCAAAATGCTGGGTTTCAGGTTCATATAACAAACTGCCCTTTTATTGTTCTCAAACATAAAGTGGTAGTCCAAAAAAATCACAAGTATTCAATTCAGCTTTCCCCAGTCTGGTCAGGCAACATAAAATGTAACAGAAAACAGTTCTTCAGCCTGACTTGAAACAGGAGTTTCTCACTACTTTATATGGGCTAGCAGTTTGTGTACAATACAGTTCTGAATGAGGCAACAACAGTTTCCCTGAGTAGGCTTGTCTTCAGGCACTCCTCAATAGCTGATTCTACTCACTGTTGTTGGCTCCACTGGATACACTAGTCCTTGATTTCAGAGATCTGTGTTTCAGGCACCGTCTAGTTCCCAAAGCAGGCTTCAGTTCTCTTCCTCAGCAGCTCCCTGCACAGCTTAAACCTTTCTCTCTTGTTTCAACACTGTTTCCTCCCTCTCAGGCAATAGCTTCCAACTCTTCCCCCCTCTCTGCTGAATTCTCTTGCCTTATTTCTAATTGCCCCCTAATTGGCCACACCTGAGGATGCCATCCCTCCCTTGGCCTGTTGCAGTCTCTACACTTCCTTAGTTTATACTCAGGGGTTAACTCTTTGTTCCCCAGTGTGTTGTTTACCCTGTCACATATATAAATGAAATGCTACTATCACTTGCTTTTTCCTGTGTCTGTTACTGATTAGCTACAAAACTGATATATTTGTGACATCCTAATGTGTTCTTTAGGCAGTCCCTATGCTGTACAAATAACACTTGCACTATGAAGTCAGAAAACCCCGATAAGAGCTTTATACGCAGACTCTATGGAGAAGCTGACTAAAGTGGAATGCTACATTTATTTTAAACATGTTGTACATACTGTAATTACTGTATAATGCTGACTTGACTATCTACTCAGTAACTTGGAATATATGATATTTTCCTGCCATGCCATGAATGGCTGCTTTTCTTACTTCCTCTAACTATGTGGCTCTACAAAGTGCATTTGACATGCACTCGTACCTAACTGACAAAACCTTGTGAAGTATGCAGATGCAGCTCAGCAGGACCAAGATGAGTGACAGTCATCATACAACAACTTTAATGTCATGTTTCTTGTCTAAAGAATGTGTGCTTTTGCCACATCACTTTTACAAAAAGCGTTATTCAGTTAACGTGTAATAATGTCCCATCTTTTGACATTTTCACCATGTAGAGCCCTCTGAATTTTATTTGTGTCCCAGTTATTTTTGTTGACAACAAAAAAAGTTTATTCCAGTTAAGTTCTTTTGTCAGTGCGTACTGATCATCTGTAGCCATCTGGACCGTCAGTTGCATACTCCATCTGTCCTGCTAGCACTGCTGTGGCATGTGGTACAGTAGTTTCTTTTGCTAAGCAGTTAATTTTTATAGACATTCTGAATGGCACTGTGATTACTGAAACCTAGCAGGAAAATGACCCATGGGTACTGATCAGCAGCAACTTTATTAACCGTAGTAACTGTGCAGAGTAGCAACTACTATAGTGAGGCAGACTAATCCATGGCATGCATGAATAGTAACTGCATAAGTAGGATGAGAGATCCTATAATACTCTCCACATATCCTTGGTCAATCCACACTTCAAGTACGGTGTGCAATTCTGGTCCACATGTCTCAAAAAAGATATTGACATGATTGAGAAAGTACAGCGGATAGTACCAAAGCAGATGACTGCTTGGAAAACAGGGGATATGAGATCTGGTTGACAGAGTTGGAGGAATTTTCCATGGATGAAAAAGAATCAGGTAGCACATCATCAGTATTTAAATATCTGAAATGGAAAATACAGTACCTCCAGATCAAGTACAGCTCTTTATTTATTTGTACTTTGTATTGATCTGACTTGGCTATTGTTTTGTTCTCTTTGTATGACACTCTGATCCTCAGGGGAAAGGGTGCATGAAAAATAAAAATTGCCTTGCCATAATTAAAAAAAGGAGTATTCAATGGAAATGGAAAAAGTAATGTACTTAACATAATAAGAGTGTGTGTTGGGGGGGGGGGGCACTTGCAAATAAACTTCCACAGCAGTTTTATTTTCTCAGCAGATACTGTAATGACCTTCAGACTTGAACTGACATGTACTTTGAAGAAAAAGGAGTGCTGGGATATTCCCACTGAGGTGGTGGAAGGGAAGAACTTCACAGACTAATGATTTTCTTGCTTTCCCAAAGCTGAGTGTATGTATGTAGGTATGGTGTGTGTGTGTGGTGTGTGTGTGTGTGTGTGTGTGTGTGTGTGTACTATTTTGATAAACTAATCCATACCAAGCAAGTTAACTACATGGCACTGTAAGGTACAGCTTCTACCAGAGTTAAAAAACACTAACAAATGTACCATAGAAACTGAGAGGTCATCAAGTATGCGTGGGCTGGAGAGGCACTTAGAGATAGCTCTTGTTTTTCCATTGGCCAGCTTGCAGGCCTGCCTGGTGGTTGTTTACATGCAAACCTTCTCATTGGAATTTTTTTAATTTAGTATGCTTTATTTCCCCTGCACCCATCCTGCCCCCATCCTGCTCCTCCTCCAGCCCCTTCACCATGACATCTCTGGGACATACCCAACTGGTCTACAGTGCCCCATGGTTTACCCCCCATGGCGAAGCCTCCAAGGACTGGCTGCGTATCCCAGGGGGAGTGTGAGCAGGAGTCCAGTAGGCAGGTACAGAGTCTGAAAAGAATGTGCATCATCCTACAGGCTGGGAGCTTTACTTAATTTTTTCTCCAGGGAGGCATGGCATGCAATGACATATTTGGTGCACATGCTCAACATCCGGCATGCCTCCCAGCCAGATACTGCCCCGGCAGTTGACTCCCGGCCTCCACAAGGGGTCAATACGACACTGGCAACTTCCTCACCTTCCTTCCCAGAGGAAAAGAGCAGTCCTTGGGACACTTGATCCTCCTTCCCCAGCCAGCCATCCAGCTCCTGAGATCATTTCTGATCCCTGACATAAGCGGTAGTGCTACCACTATGCCAGCAGGCTAGCATCTCATTGGGAATTTACCAAACAGAAGGAAGGGGGAGAGTTGAAGTAACAAAGAAACAGTCTGGCTGGAGTTTGAGAGCTGGTCAGTTTGAATCCACATGGAAGGAAAAAAGGTTGTTAGAGGGACTAAACAAGCTAGAAAGGGACTTTCAGTTTGACTGTGACAAAGATGACTGAGTTTTTAGGTCCTCACTTTGGGTATTACATTACAAATACAGTACAACTAATTTTTTTTTATAGTCCTCAAGTTCTTTTATAATTAATTTGTTTAAGGTAACCTTCTTGAAACAAAATCTACCTTTTTTTCCTTGATTGGTCTGTTATTCTCCTCTCAGAATCATCGACTGAAAATTCATCCCTTCGCAGACTGTTAATGGCTGGTGATCACTCAGCAGCTGTGGGACTAGCAGACCCTGTAATACTGCAAAAGCAATGGTTGAACAAATTTTATCAAAGGTCTCAGGGGTGAAGCACTCCATATAATCCCTGGAAAATAGAATGAAGAATTCGTCTTTAAGGGTTGATGACCCTGCGGTAAAACTGTGGCAGCTCCGTCTCCAAGGGGATAAAAGGAATAGGGAGATTCTATTTCTAAAACAAGAAGTAAACATGCTGTGTGAAAAAACTGATGACTCAGAATGTTGGGGTCATAAGAATAACCTATACATCATCGGAGTGCCTGAAGGAGCTGAGGGGAAAAATATGACTGAATTCATCTAGCATATGTTAATGGAACTGTTTAGGCTAAGAAACTTCCCACTGGATGTTCAGAGGCCACACAGAGTGTGGCCCTGAAACCCAAAGCAGGAGAAAAGCTGTGACCAATTTTGGCTCTTTTCTTAAGTACTCTGTGAAAGAAAAGCTTCTGTCTATGGCCAGATTAAAAGGACCCCTATTGTGGCATGGTCACAGAATATTGCTGTACCAAGATTACTTGGCCAAACTGAATAAGAAGAGGGCTGCCCTCACTGGCATCCATCACTCATTGCAGAAACTGGGCATTACATAAACAAGCATTTGTCAATGTCGAATATTGTCTTGCTGGCATTGGCATTAGTAGTGCAGGAGTGAGAGAGATGCATAATAGGAATGGCAGTTAAGTATTGAACTGATGCCAACCCCAAAACCACCCTGCAGAGACTGACAGATGTTGGGTTATGCCTTTGGGTCATCTGCCATAACGCACATACCATTTCACCTCACCCTACCCTGCAGACACCAAGTGTTGCGGTGTGCCTTGGAGTCTTTGGTCTTTACACTCATCCTATTCCATAAGGAAATACACTAAGATGGGTACAGTATAGGAGAATTGGGTGAGCTTTGGGGCCAAAGACTCCAAAGCACACCTCAATGCCTGTTACTGGCTGCAGGGTGGGGGGTGAGGGTGGAATGGTATGAGCATTACAGCCGATGATCCCAAGTCACACCCCTGAGGTCTGTCAGCCTCTACCGGGTGGGGCGTTATGGTTGAAAATCCTAACATCCTGGGTATGAGTTGCTATTTTCACTCCAAATTTTCAGTATGGGCTTTTTGTGACCCCACATCATGAACAGTGGTATTATCAGTTCGTTCGCAGAAATGTGATTTTGCACAGCCACTGTGCCATTTTGCGCCACAGGTGCAAAAACACATTTTGAGCAGGATTTGTAAAATGACAGCAGTACTGTTCATGAGGAGGTGTAAAAAAATAGCAATGTTGAAAATCTGGAGTGAAAATATTAAAAATTGTAGAAGTTATGAGCGTGCATGGAAACCGCGAAAAGTACACTCATAACACAGTCACTTTTTGGAATTTTTTCACCAAATTTGCAACATAGGCTTTTTGGGACCCCACATCATGAACAGTGGCACTGTCATTTCATTAATCAGTTCCAAAAGGTGATTCCATGAAGTGACCACGAAATCACCTTTCAGGACAGAGTAATGAGATGACAGTGCATGTGTTCAAGCGGTGGGGTCTCAAGAACCACATGTTGAAAATTTGGAACCAAATTTCCAAAAAAATGGCTGAGATATCAACCTAAGTTAAAACCCCCCATTAATACCATTATAAAGCTTACCATGATTTTTTTAATTTTGCTGTTGGCTTTTGAAGAGTTCAGATGTGTTCCTGGTGCACAGAAGATCACAGAGCGGGACCTCTGATGGTAGGTATGGGATAAGGGGGGTGAGGGGAGGTGGGGTATGCAGAGGATGGGTGTGGGTTGGAGGAGGGGCACAAGGGATGACGAGGACCATTTTCTCTTTATAGGAACATTCTCTTTCTCTCTCTCTCACAGCAGACATCGGGGGACAGTTTTGTTTATTTAAAGGTAAAATAAAAATGTTGGGCACACTGGGTGGGCTCCAGTGCCCCATGAATTGGGGGACTGATGCAGACAGGGGATTGGTCCCCCATCAAGTAAAAGAAAATGTGTGGGATGGGGAACATGATGCTGATGGGATAGGGCTCATGCCAGCAAAGAAAGTGTTAGAGGGGTATTGATGCTGAAGGATTGGGCTGATTGGCAAAGAAAGTGTGTGTGTGGGGAACTTGATGCCAATGGAGATTGGGCCGCTATCGACAAATAAACTGTGTGTGGGGGGGGGATTTGCCGACACAGGGACTGGCCACCTTTGATGTCGGCTTTGTGGGGATTGTGTGTGGTGGGTGGAAGAAGTTGCTATATTTACTGACATGTTTCACCAGGAAAGGCACGTAATGGAGCCTTGTCATCTGACGCTTCAATGAGGTACTGTAATTGCACCTCATTGAAGTGGCAGATTTTTTCCAAGGTTTTGGCACTCTTTGAAGTTTCATGTCAGTGCTAGCATGCTCGCTAATTGGGGGCTGAGGGCTGCACCCACTAAGGCATTCCATGCATTGGCCAACATTGACACACCTCTGAAATGTGTTACTACTGCAAGATGCTGCCTGCATCTGCACAAGACAACATAAAAATGGCATGACCGACTACTTTTAAAATTGAAAGAAATGGACTACTGTATTTCATGATTTAATTGTCCCCACTGAAGCAGTGAGTTCCATTCAAAGAAACTGGGGAGAGACAATTCTGTCCTTGGCCACCAGTTCCAGGGAACTGCAGGATCACTGTCAAAAAGTGACAGAACAAAGTGATATTGAAATAGAAACTGCTTGATATTCCCCCACTCCAACCACCAGTCAAGCCCCCCCACCCCCTGAAACAGTGACAAAAAAGGAGGGTTAGTCACCATTGGAATGCCCAAGATCTCCAAGCTTCTCAGCCTTCCCCTCATTCAGCCCACCAACATGGAAGCTGCAGCAGAGGTTCCCAAAAGTCCACCCAGGAGTCCCTATCTGATGACTCCACACCTGACCTGAGCAAAGGACACAATTCACACAAAGATCACAATCGATCCATCAGCCCACAAAAACAGTTGCAGCTACCCTGCAGAAGTTATTGGATCAGCACCTCTCCTGGAACTGAACCACCCAAAGTGGCTCCAAAAACTTTCACACACAATCCACAGTCTCCTAGGAATGCCACAAAGGCTTATGTGCAAAAGTGAGGTCTATTCTGAACTACAGCAGACTTGTCATTACAAGCCCTCTTGTTGAAAAATGGGATTTAATCTAATGCATGTAATTGTTTGATGGTACTTTAGGTAATTTGTTATGCAGGCTCCAAGTACTGCATAGGCATCCATAATGTATTTTGGGTCTGTTCATTTTTTCTCATTAGTGTGCATCTCTGGAATGGGTTGGAAGATGCAGGGGTTAGTGCAACATGCCTGTTTGCTTAGCAAGTTGCTCCCATGACATCAGCTCTCCCCCTCACATTCTGAGTTAAACCCTTTTTCCCACTGACAAAACTGGCTGTGACAATGCTATGATAATGGCCAAGGGCTCTGGGCACAACCTGACTGCAGAAAATTATAACTGGGAGACTTTTAATTAATTGTGTCTCTGTGATAGCTTTGAACAGTCTCCTTTCTCATGGTACCCCAATTAACCTAGACAGTAGTGATTTTCCATTTGCCCTTGGCAGCATGGATTGAATTAAAGTCTTGGCCCTGTGCTACCCTGACCCCTTCCTCCATGTTCATCTCTCAATCTTATGTAGGTTAGCACAGCAAGGTGCAAGAGGGCCTGGGTCAAGATGAGACATATGGAGTGAATAACTTGTGATTCTCCAAGTGCTCTCTGCTGTTACTTTGCAGCAGCCCCCTGCTCAGCCACTCTTTCATTCACCCTCTGGACCAGGGTTGTGCATAATCCAGAGAGGGAACCCTTTAGCACTAACACCTGTATGCTAGGACAGGACAAAAGTAATGGCACAGTAATATGTATCCCCTGATGTGTCCACCCCAACCCCCCCCCGGAGAGAAGCTTTACACTGTCTTGGCCCACTGCCATTCTGTCATGCCATCATTACATGTGGTTTGGGCAGTTTTACAACAGTGGATTTCACACTCTACTTACTGCTGGTTGTGTAGTGGTCCACAAGGGTGACTGTACTGAGCACAGGGTTGAGAAGGGAATGTTGGTAGCAGGTTTCTACTTCTCCACATTGGGCTACTCTCACTGCAGCTGCATTTTCTAAAGTAGCAGGCAGCCAACAGTCATAATACATGAGGCGTGGAGTACCTGGAAGTCAGTGGAGGAATTAAGATGTGGTGCATGGATGTGTTCAGAGGTTTTCAGTCTCCTGATAACAGCACTACACTTTTAATGTTCCTGCTGACAAAGAACGACACAGTAGACCTGCTAAAGTATGGTTTTACTTCCTTGTTCATGGTAATGGTACAAGACTGCTAGTTTTGAAGCCAAATGTTTAGCCTCTGTGGAAGGGTAGTGTCTTTACCTACCCTTTGTGTTCACCTTGCACCTTTCCAAGAGATTACTGCTTGTGGGGCCTCTGGGCATTGGTAGACATATTATTGGGTAGCCAGATGTGGATGATGTGTGGAAATTTACTTAGTTATCACCCTCACCCCATTGCAGTCTAGTCTGGCTTCACAATAGGGGGTGTGGGCCATTTTAAACACCCTCACAGCCAAAAAGTGACATGACTAGTTGTAGCATTCCAGCCCACTAGCCCAGGGGGTAGCACCTCTGGATCCAGGGGCTATCATCATGATTTTATTGGTCATCCAGTATAAAATAGTGGACATTGCAATCATGATACATAAATATGAAGAATAGGACAGGAATTATAAAAACAGAGGAATTACATAATTACAAAAAGTGCAATGTAATCAACAGAATAATTTCCTATGTTATAAAAAAAGTATCAGGTGTAAGTTCATGGAGGAACCTAGTAACCATTATAAAGTGCTGTAACTTGAATCATCACCAGGGTCTCTTATTACTATATCTCTTCTTACAAATGGGGGAATGCTTCCTTTTGATCTTTACTACTACCTCCAGAAATTTCACAATTAGTAAGGCTTCAGCGATAGTTTTAGGATGCAAAAGGATGAACAGGGCATTATAATCCATAATCCACAATCAAAACATATTTTGTTAAGAATTATTTTAGTAATTGTTCTTGAGCAGAATTATAAAGGGGGCATTGTATTATTATACGATAAATAGTTTCCTGGAAACCTCTATTACACCACATAAATCTGGGGAAGAACCAGTCAAAAGTGATCTATTAAGAGAAGAGTATCTGGACACTAAAATGCTCAATCTTGCTCAGGAAATTAATTTCCTAACCCGAGGGTTAAGAGATAGTAACAGATATTCTTCTACATAGGGATCAATCTTGTTCATTCGAAACCATATAGCTTGTTTCTGTAATCTGATTAAAGTCATCTGGTGGTTCCGGGCTTCCTGATAGAGTCTTTGTTTCAATGTGAAATTAAAAAGAAAGGACATTGTTATCCCTTTTCATGAATCCTCCCATAAATGAGATAAGGAAGCTTTTGATAATACTATCTGGAGTTGTTTCAGCCAAAGAGACAGAAAGCCCTTCTCACCCCAACTGCACTTTTCTTTAAGACAGAGATCTGGCATGCTATTACACTGATTGTCAATTAATTTCAGACAGTATGAGGCTAATCTTATATTAAGAGAGGTTGCTAAGGGGAGCCCATCTAGTTCTATTCTTACCACTGCATTAGCAGTTGAAAGGGAAACTTGAGGAAGGGCTTTAAAGTAAAATAATAAGGGTCGCTCAATGCTCTCAAAAGAGTTAGTACCCCATACCTCAGAACAATAACGTATGATCAAATTTATTTTAGCACCATCCGCAACCAGTGCTGGGGTGAGAGTATGTACCCCTATTTGTAAATAAACTGTAATAAAGCCTTGGTGGCAAGTTTTGTTTTAGAAGTCTGTTCTTCTAAGTGTGCCGACAATTGACAAATGGAAGAAAATTTAATCCCAAGATATGTATTGGATGAGATTACTTCAATTAGTTGTCATCAAGATACATTTTAGATTCAAAAGCATGGGGGAATAATGATCCAAATGTTATAATTTTGGTTTTATGTAGGTTAATCTTGAGAGCCAAAAAATCACTTTTGGTTTTTGGGATATTTAACGTGTGCTGAAGACCGACTACTGAAAGAGGAAGAAGAAGAAGAAGATCATCGGCATAGGCCAATATATATGAATTTTCTGATTCCTGATTTTAGGGAAATCAAGAGGTTGAAATGAATTAAAGCTTAATAAAGAATCAATATGTAAATTGAATAATAACGGAGCTAATAAACAGCCTTGTTTCACACCTTGGGTTGAATTGAAAAATTCATATAAGTTCCCATGAGTGTCATATCTCACTGCTGTGGTTGTCTTTGAGTGTAGTAAATAGATAGTAAGTAATGGGTTAGTAGGAAGACCTCTTGAAAGCAATATTTCCTATAACGTCTGTCTCGACATGAAATCAAATACTGCCGAGAAATCTATAAAAAGAACATATAAATTCATCTGATGGTACATCCTACATTTCTCAGTTAGGTGAGCTAAAATATAAATATTATCTATAGTTGAGAAGCCATGATGAAATCCAGCTTGAAAAATGGATTGTGGAGAGCAGTCATTAACCCAAGTTTGAAGCTTAACTAATATAATTTTTGAAAGATGTTTCCACTAATATCCAGTAGGCTAATCAGCTTATAATTTGAGGCAACTGAAAAGAGCCTTTCCTATGTATAGGTATTATAATATTCTTGAGCCAAGATGAGGAAACAAAAGATTATCTCAAACAAATATTGAAAACATTTACAAAGAAATGAACACAGTAATTCAAGTGGGCCTTATAGATCTCACTCAGGATTGTATCAGGGCTCGGGATCTTATTGTTAGCCAAATGGGATATAGCATTTTCTGCTTCACTAAAAGAAAAAAAATCAAAGGGATGAAATCTCTTGACTCCAGCTCAAAGAGGAAAGGGTTTATAATGGGAGAACCAGAAGCTTCACCATTAAAAAGAAAGCTAAAGTATGAAACCCAGGCCTCCTTAGGAATATGAGAAGGGAGAGAAAATGAATAAGAGTTCGAACCCTTTGTCACCAATTGCCAGAAAAGTTTAGAATCCTTCATCTCAATTTCGTGATATGTTGCTCCCCAACATTTTAATATACATGCTTGTTTTTTTTTCTGTCAAAAAATTTTTGTAACATTTCTAGGCTTTATTTAACCTAAGAAGTTATCCCTAGAGGGGAATTTTCTCACCTATTTAATAAGTTTTTCCCCAGCTTAGATTTCTCTATTGTACATGGCTTGTCAAACCAAGAATTGGGAGTGGGACTTCTATTGTTGACTGAGTATATTATTTGATTAATTTGCTGATAGCACATGTCCAGCTGTTCACTCAGGTATTTGGCCTCCATCATAATTTCTGCACTAGAAAATAAAAAGAGATGGGTGGGGAATAAATCAGCTCTGCCACTTTATCCCAAGTTTGTACATTAAGAGCTAATTTAGCTTTACCAGATACCCTTAGTGCAACAGGTGATTATGGGAAGGACTATTAAAAGGCTTGTCAGGGAATGTGAGTTGAAAGTGATCGCTGCAAGATCACTCTAAGGCCTCATATGTACTGTCAAATTTTTGTACTGATTATGACAATGGGGGGGGGGGAGGAGTATAGAACAAAATCTATCACATTCTGGCCCTGGGGTGCAAAGTATGTAGTGGCCTCAAATTGATCCTTTTCCCTTCTACCATTTAAAATTAAAAGATTATTGTTTGTAATAAAGTCCTGGAAGTGTTTCCCCGATTCATTCACACTATGCATGGAGTTCCTAGACCCCATATTCCTCATATAAAATAGGTCCTGTAATAATGGTAAACTGTCAAATTTTGCAATTCTGGAATTAAAGTTCCCTGCCAGCATCACAATATCAACATGTCTTCGTAAATAAGAGGCTTAAAGATCTGTTGAGAGTTTTTCCCAAATACCATAACCAGCAGTAGAATGAAAAAGAGGAGAAATGTAAATATTCATCAGTAGTACATCTAAACCATTCCACTTCAGCAAAGTAGACATGTACCCCGAAGATCCAACTATATTATCAACAACTTTTAAACCTTCTCTGATTTTTGCCAGAGTTAAAAGCCCACCTTTGGGCCTACCATAATGATGTTCCTTTGTTGCTGGAACAAAAAAAGATTTATACCCATTTATCAAGGGTTTGGATCTTACCCATGTTTCTTGAAATACAATGATCATGAACCTATTAATAAAGTTAAGCAATTGTGGGTCTGCTAGTATGGCAGCAAGGCCCACAATGTTCCAACTAAGGACTCTGAGCAAGAATAATGTGGAATATTTTCTGAGGATTCAGAGACCGGAGGGTCTAAGGAAGAGGTTACAGAGACCTCCGTATCCCCAGTCAGTCATATAAGGGCTTCTGGATCTGATCGGAGCTTAACATTTGCATCAGATCCAAAACTTGGCACCACATGTATACCAACTGCATCAAAGGCACTGGAAGTTTCAAGTAACATGTAGAACAGTTCTTCTAAATGAATATTACAGTCAAGTTGAGACCCTTCCCCACTGGGGAACACTCGCTTTGCTAAGCTTAAGTCTGAAAGGGGAATATCTTTTTTAATGATGGTAGCCAAAATGGCACCAACTATTGATATCAGGTTTTTACTATTCTCTCCAGTTATTGGATTAATTCCAAAGATAGATACTACCTTTGAGTATGATGCTGGTTCAAAACTCCAATTAAGGGTTTCTAGGGTTGATACAAATACGTCATGAGGTAGCATTTTACAGGGAGGATACCCACCATGGGCATACTTCCATATTGTTACCCATGTTACTGGAGAAAATATAGTGAGGCCTTAATTATTTAGAACCAATTGTTTGGTCGATACAGATTTTGCTATGTTAAGGTTCTCTATCATGACATATACCGAATTTGAGGGATTCTGCCTGTCTCTAAAGACAAAAGAAACAGAATCTGCTGCCAAAGTATCCAGAGGCTAATTGTGGGGTTATCTCAATTTGGGTCCATCAACCATTATTCAAGGGGGGGGGGTCTGCCTCCAATGTACCTTATTCAGGATACTGGACAAGGTCACTGGCTCATGTATTCACTCCCCCACCAGGTCTGCTAGTTAATGACTGATTGACCCTGGCCTCATCCCTTTGTGTGAAATGACATTCTTAATTTGAGATCACGCCATAGACTAAAAAGAGGGTCCACTCCTGGGATTCTCAGTTTCATAGTCACAAAGGTAATATGCAGGTAATATGCAGTAGGTAACCCCCTGATCCATCTCCTTATAAAATACCTGAGGAAATGAGGTTAAGCTATTGTCTTGGATTGCTTTCAATATATTAAGAGGATAGTTGTCCTGACTGGAGAGGTAGGTTCGTCTCTCTGGGGTACAGTTGTTCCACTAGTCTTTCGTGTGTTTTCAATAGTTTTTTTTTCTATTTAGGTTTTAGTAATCCCTAGGCTGTATTACTTAGTTCACAATTGCAGGATGTTGAATGCTAGTAGGTTTAACTCTGCTATGTTCTATAACACTGTTTTGTTATCTCTTTATTTGTTGTCTGATGATGCAATGAAGAAGAAAGGAGATCACCAGTTAAATCCAGAAGATGTGGGTTCTAATTGCTGTTTTGTACATTGTGGGTAGTTTCACCTATGTTGCCTGTTCCCCTCGGTATTCTATAATGGATTCTGAGCACCAGCTTTTCAAATAATTTCCTGAAATTTGCAGGGATTAAATTCCCCAATCAAAAGGGAAAAAGTGCTCATGCACCTTCATAAATCTAACCCTGACATAGTGCTGCTACAGGAGACACATCTTCTCTATGCAGACACACAAAAGCTAAATAGGGAGTGGGTGGGGCAGGTGGTGGGCAACTCATATTCATGAAAGGCAAGAGGAGTAGCCATACTTTTTCATAAATAACTATAATTTCTACATCCTCTTCTGCAGAGGGCAGGGTCTTGGTGAGAAAACTCATTAATACTCAAACAGTCCCGCTGGATAATATTTATGGTCCTAACATAGATTTAGACTGCTTCTTCCTGATGTTGTGCAGTCAATTATGGCTCTTCATCATGAAGGAGATCAGCTTATTCTAGGGGAGACTTTAGTGTGGTTTGGGACCCAATACTGGATAGACTGCTTTGCCTTTATGTGGCCCCATCAAAGGCCAGGGGGTCCCGGCATGTACTTGTGGGGGAATTGAAACTGATTGATCCTTGGCGAAATTTACACGCCACTGACTGTGATATACCTTTTATTAGAACTCGCACCAAACCAGCAGCAGATTGGATTTTTACTACTCCCAATGGATCAAATGCCTGAAGTCCACAATTCCTCTATAGGACCCATCATCATTTCTGACCATGCCTGTGTGTATTTAACAGTAAGGATTGGCCCTCCCTTGCAAGGTCCACCTACAGTAGATGGAGGATGGATACTCATCTTCTTGATCACAAGGATTTCCAATGATGGGTCATGGAGGAAGTCACTAACTTTCTAGCTACCAATGATACCCCATAAACATCCTGGGCTATTCTATGGATGCACTTATTGCATATCTTAGAAACTGAATAATTGGTTATGCTCTTGTGTTAAGAAGTTCAGGCTACAAGAAATTAAGGAAGAATGACATGCCCTTAAGGCAAAAGAGAAGGAATACAACTCCTTCCCCATTCATAATTCCCAACTACATTGGGAGATACTTCAGCTTATGTATCAGATCAATGAGTTTGCCTCTTTGGCGGCCCAGAGAGTGATGCTGCACATTTCTTGTAAGTGCTGGGAGTTGGAGGAGAAGGCTAAGTGCCTCTTGGCATACCGTACTAAAGTCCAGCAAATACCTAAACACATAGGCAGTATTGGACTCCCCTTCATGGTGGTTGCAACTAACCCTGCAGAGGTCAATGAGGTCTTTGTGAAGTTTTACACTGAACTGTACTCCTCTAAACTGGGGACATCTCCCCAGGCTATAAATGCCTTCCTTAATAGCTCTATTGTATTCACCCTGGCAGAGAAGCAGGCAGCAGAGCTTGATGCCCAAATCTCTTTTCCAGAACTGCATTGTGAAATTTGTGCCCTTGCTAAGCAAAAGACAACCAGGCCTAACAGACTGCCAGTGGAACTGTACCAATCCCTTCTCCAGACTGTCTCTAACCCCTTTATGGAAACTCTTACTGATTCCTTTCATAAGGGAACTCTGCCTCCCTCCATATCAGAAGCCCTGACTGTCCTGTTTCTCAAGTTGGGCAGAGACCCTCAGCTTGTTCAAAATTAACATCCAATGTCTCTGCTCAATGTAGTGAAGATTTTGGCTCTGCGGTTCCAAAAATACATCCCAGATATAATTACAAATCAGAAGTTGGGCTTTGTTAAGGGAAGAGTGGCAATGGACACTCTAAGGGCTGCTATTGATGTCATGTGGGCAGAGTCCACTCAGGATTCCCTGGCACTGCTAGTCAGTGTTGACACTGAAAAACCATTCAGTTCTATTGAATGGAGATTCCACCTACAATCCATGAAGCTCATGGGTATGGGTGATACCTTTGTCAGACGGGTACAGATCCTCTACACTAACTCTGCAGCCTGAATACTAACCAATTCTTCCATGTCCCCTCAATTCTAGTTGCATGGGGTACTCAGCAGGGCTTTCCATTGTCCCCTCTCTTAATAATTATAGCATTGCAGCCCCTGTTATGCAGAATCTGTCAATCCAGAGATATTGAATGGGTGAACTTGTAGCTCCACTCAGCTGAAGGCTCTAGCTTATATTTATGATCTGTTGGTGGCTCTCTCCAACCCCATAACCTCACTTCCTAGCCTTCTGGCCATATTAGAAGAATTCAGCTGGGTGTCAGGACTTCAAGTCAACTGGAACAAAACCAAAATTATCCCTCTGAACAAGAATAAAATAGAAGAACCACTAAAACACCTAGGGCTGCAGTGGCAATCAACTCACATCCACTACCTGAGTATAAAGTTGCCAGTGCAGCTGGACTCTAGCGTAGATGTTAACTCAGCCCTCTCTTTCCATCATTGGAAGCTCACTTTTGTAGGTGGAAGAAGTTGCAACTAGCTTCCAGTGGAGGGGGAGACAACAGTGTATAAGATGGTGCTTTTCCCTAAAATTCTGTTCTTCTCTAACTGCCTGACAGTCACTATCTTTCCAGAAAAATTCCAGAGACTGGAAACACTTTCCCAGTCATTACTATGGGAGGGAGCCACACCCAGATTTAGCTTGCAGAAGCTGAGGGCTTCAGGAAAGCAAGGAGGCTGGGCTCTACCACGGCTACGGGGCCTACCACCAAGCAGCAGGAATACATCAAATTCTACATTGGCTTTCACCCACACTGGGCAGTGTTTCAGTTTGGTTCCCCCTGGAGCAAGGGCAGAATGCCAGTCCACCTTGGAGGTGGAATCCTCAAGGGCACACCATGGGGGGCCAGGTAACCCCTTTATCAGTACAGAAATTTGCCAGACAAGCATGGGCCACATTGATCAGATACCATAATTGGAAACAAATTCCCCTAGGCAAATGGGAGCCTCTGTGACATAACCCATATCTGACCATAGAAAATAAAGCTGCCCATTGGGAAACATGAGCAGTGGCAGGTGTAAACACCATGGGAGAATGGTGCAACCTGCATCCCAAGCCCTAGATTCCTTTCATAATCTCAGGATGAGATTTAGTTTACCATGCTCAGATGTCTGGAAATACTTGCAGCTGAAGCATGCTCTTAGCAAAAGAGGTCTGGTGGCATGGCACGAAGAGTCAGGTGGCCTGCCCATGCTTATTTCCAAATAGACTGATACTCTCCTAAGGCTAAGGCACAGAATCTACTCTTGCCTCCTTCAACTACACTGTCCAAAGCTCCAAGCCCAGTGAATGTAATGGGAAGCTGACCTGCAAATCAATATTTCAGAAGTCATGTGGGAGACAATGCTTAAAGCAGCCCATTCAGACTTTAGGGATGTGCACTATCAACTGATTCAGAAAAACAATCCTGCACAGATGGTACCGCACACCTGTGGCTTTACAGAAAATGGTCCTAATGTCCATTAATATCTGTTGGAGATGCCATCAGGATGCAGGATTATTAGGCCATATATGCTGGTCATGCCCTGCCCTTATCAACGTCTGGTCACAGATTATAGCATTCTGCAGCAGAGTAGTTACAAGGCATGTGCCACAAGACCTCCTTTTCTGGATCCTGGGTATCCCATTAACATAGGCTTCTGTTTCACAAAAGGCTGGGAAATGGCTTATCCTGGTGGCCCTGAAAGCCATGCGACAGGTACTCCTTCAGTGCAGATTGGACTTTCCAATGATAATCTCAGACTGGATTGTTGCAGTTACCAAGCTAGTGGAATATCAGCACCTCTTCCACCTAGCAAATCACAATCTGCCCAAATTATTTGACATACAGGGCCTTTTTCATAGGCTGCAAAGCCCGTAAGGGGTTGTATTATCAGATATGAATTATTTTCAGCAGCCTGATTCATGGTTTTAAACCTTTGTAGTATAAATGTTTGAAGATATACCAGGTATTTTGTAGTTGTGGTTAATAGGAAAAGTAATGCACTGTCTATGTATCTTGTACCTGCTTTGTATCTTTTTTCTGTGGTGTTCAATAAAATATTATTTAAAAAAAAAATAAAAAAAATTATAAAGGGAGCTGCATTCCAATGTTTGAACAGTGTTTTTTCCAGATCCAGAATCTGGGACTGAGAGATGGAGAAGAAAAGATTTAAGAGAGTATTAGAACAGATGACCAACAAAGTAAAAAGGGGATGTTGCAGACTGCACTGGGGAGACCCTGTGATGCTGCAGTCCAAGGCGATTCTGGGAAGCAGAAGCAGTCCTTCCATGAAGTCTGTTGTAAGAAAGATCCATTATTATAGCACAAGTTCAGTACCAGTAATCTAGTCTGACCACAGACTAAACCAAATTTCCAACCATGTTCATCTAACCAGTTAATTCAAATAAGTAAAGAACTGTATGTGTTCATTATTTCTTGAGATGAAGATGCAGTAGAGACCCAATGCAAGACTGCAATGCCTGACAGGAAATTTTAAGTTTTAACCTTTACATAAATGCTTTGAATGAAGATGTCAGATTGTAGCCAGTGGGTACATTTTGCAAATGACAGTGAAATGACAAGGTTAGGCAACACAGCAGAAGAAGTTAAAATGTTTGAAAGGGCATGTATTTTCTATATAGTTGGGCAGATATGACTAATGGAACTGATTATAAGCAGTAAGGTTATCCATCTCGGGTAAATGAAAAAGAAATGCACATACATACTTAATGACGCCACTTTACAGCAAAGTGAGCCGGAGTTGAACTTAGTAGTCATCACAAAGGCTATGCTTTTGCCATGATAAATTTTGAACAAAATCATGGTATCACCAATATCAGATTGACAGAAGTTATGGAAGTCATGGTATTTGTCATGAAAAGTCACGGATCCATTTTGTGTTCACTCAGCTACTTCCATTTTGACAGATTTGTATACAAGTACAGTATATCAGCAAAGACTTAAATGCTTTAAAAATTACATTTTTGGCCTGACCCAGTGGTGTGTGGCTTTGCATTGTGCAGCCAACTGGAAAACCAAGGTTCACATGTGAACCCAATATCCTGAACAGGGACGGGTGTATCACAGAGGTGAGGCACAAAATCAGAAGTTTTTTATGACAAACACAAAACATTAAGGTGTTTTCATTTCAAGTATGCCTGATATAGATGTATATGGGAACATTAATAAATAGGCAGGGAGGAGGAAGGGTCTGCGGACACAGACAAGGCAGGGATCATCTGGGCAAACTGGATGGGCCACATAATTCTTTTGTGATGACAAATTCTGTGTTTCTGTATTTTATGAAAAATACTACAAATCATGGTGCTGTCATGCAAAATGTCAAACGTCATGGGGAAGAAGTTTCAAAAAGTGGTTTAGGACACATTCCAGCACAACTGTGCATCATGTGCCAAAAGTTAGACCATAGGAGGTGGTCTTACCTACTAGAGCAGTTGGTACAATTTACAGCCTTTTATTTATTTGTTGCTGTTTGCCGGGGAAGTAAGCCAGGCTTGCAGATGCCTTTTTTCAGGCACAGTCTGGGAGAGTTACAGAACAGAACAATACAGTAACTGTGACAAGAACAAGATAGATCATCCAGGGATAAATGCGGCAATTAAAAATCAGGAAAGCAAAGTCAACAAGAGAGAATAGGAAATACCACACAAGTCAGGAAGCAGTAAGCATAATCACTATAACAACATCAGTCAACCCTAGTAGAACCAGAGGGGATCATAATAAATAAGTGTGCAGTGTAGAACAGGTGCCCCCCCCCCACCAAGGATTGCAGCAATGTTATAGATAACATGGTCTGATAGCTAGAGTAGCCATTTGGGGACAGGAGCAAGGATCAGAGAGGAGCAGAGAGTTATTTAGGGTTCAATGGATGTATGTAACTTAGTGAGGAGTTATGATTAGGTATTGCTGTTGTTATTCGGAAGGTATTTGAATAAATGTATTGTGGACTGTCATATGTGCATACTTTGGTTGTTCACACTCACTGTCCCATGGGGAAACTACTACCCTGTCGGGGGCACTGTAAAGGCAGAGAAACCCTCTTGAGGAGGGTATCATCCCTAGAGGTGCTGTGGAAACATAATTCTTTTAGGCTAAAGGTACCTTAGAAAGGGGCCCCACAGAGAGAGGTGCATCACTGGAGGAGGAGGAGGAGTGGAGGATGATAAACCAAAAATAGTTCAGCACACTTCAGCCCGTGAAGAGATGAATCCAGATCCAGCTAGACCTGGATTCATCTCTTCACAGGCTGAAGTGTGCTGAACTATTTTTGGTTTATTGTCTGTTTGGGCTGGCTACCCTTTGTTTCAGCACCACCCCACTATGCCTTGGCTCGCAGTGTGTCTGTTTTGATTTAGGTTGGAGTGGAGGATGGTGGGGCAAACAAACAGTGCTTCTGAGTGAGGCTGGAGGAAGTTGGCTTAAATAGCTCAGGCAGGGTTGTGGCTGTTTGCTCCTGTCTATTGAACTGCAGGCATAGCATTTGAATTCAATGGGTGTACGCATCTTAGTGAGAAGTTACATTTGTGCAACATTGTTGATATTCTGAAGGTGTTTGAATGAATTTGTTGCTGTCATATGTGGATACTTAGGCCATTCGCACTCTGTCCCATGGGGAACTACAACACTGTTGGGGTACCATGAAGACAAGGGTTCTACCCCTAGAGGTACTGTAGGAAGATAATTCCTTTAGGTTAAAGGTACCTTAGGAAGGATGAACACAGGGCCTGAATGAGGATAGATTGACAGCAACTAGTGATGACTGATAACAGACAGGGACTGAATTGAGCAATGACTAATAGTACTTGGTAATTGATAGCAGACAGAGGCATGACTTCCATAAGGAAAGAGGGAATGGCAAGATGGAAAAGAGGGCTGCCACCCAGTCCTAAATCACAGCAGTAACCTACATGAGTAAACACTATACTATAGGTATATTACATTATAGACCACTTCCTGTGGAGACTTCCTAACTTAATGAGTTTTGGCAAGAAGGAAAGAAAAAAAAAATCTATGAGGAGGAAAGTTATGGGGATCCAAGGCCTTGGTCATTTTCCTTCCATTGCTAAAGATAAAATTAGTGATGGCTTGGCTACCACAATTTTAGAAGCCCAATTCAAGGAGAAATTTTTAAAGAAAGGGGACTCACTCTATCCCTCTAACAGCAATGCAAGGGGGGGGGGTGCCATAAGCCAATCTCTGCAGCTAACGGAGGTTCCCTGTGAAGAAGGCTCACCCCCCCAAGATGGGAGGAGGTGATCAATGACTGCTGAAAGACACTCACCTGGCCTCCACTGAGGGGAGGCTTACAGAGGAAGCCAAATCCTTGAGGGGTAATTCATAGGAGCTGGGTCCTTGAGGAGCCAGGGTTTGCATAATTATATGATCTTCACCCTTGAGGGCAAGAGGAAGGGAAGTAAATGGAGACCAGGTGAACCTTAGACAGTTGCAAAGGGGAATAGCTTTTGAAGGAGCTGCCAATGTGGTCTGCACAGCTAAAAGAGCCCCTGTAGATTTAGAGGCCCCACCCTCTGGCAGCTGAAGTCTTAAATGCTACATGCAGAGGTGCTACCAAGCTGATCTGCTTGGCCAAAGCTTACCCCAGAGCACAGGACATTCTCACTCAAAGGGCAGAAAAAGAAGGACCCTGCCTAAGTCAAGGAGCCCAGCCTCAATATGCAGACTTCAAGGGAGAAGAGAAAAAACATCAGTATAGAAGACAAGGAGCCCTGGGAGCCATGCTATGGTCATGGCCAACATGCATTTGAGTACAGGAGTAGTGGGAGTCCGATGGCAAAGCGTGAAGGCCATGAGCACATGGTAGAAACAAATCTTAGAGTAGACAAAGCTGAATGACTGAATGAGGCATCAAATGACAACTAAGACATGGTATGAGACTGAATGATACATGCCTGGAGTGAATGATGAAAACAGTATAGCCTAGAGGTTAGAGTAATGAGCTGTGAATGGGCTAGGTACATCCAGCAGACCTGGGTTTGATTCCCACAACCTCCACTTGCATACTGTGTGACTCTGAGCCAGTCACTTAACCTCCCCAGTGCTCCCAGGTCACCCCTGAAAACAGGCACTTGTGCCTAGTGGGCTTTACCCGGTTACCAAAGCCTAAAAAAAAAAAAAAAAGCATGCCAACCCATTCCATAAGGGAGGTCAGTATTAGTTGCTGGTGTATTACAAGCCAGGTAGCCTGAGGCAGTAGAGAACACAAAATGAAACTACTAGGAAAACAGGATCATATGAGAACTGAAAACCAGGAAGCAGCTTGCTGTTGAACTGAGCAAACTGATTAAACTACCAGAACACATATGGGAGTGGCTGCCTACTAGGAGCCAGGTGAAAACATTTAAGGATTGTGGTTGAACTGGGCGATTGCAAATGGTATAGAAGAAAGAGCAAACTGTGAGCCTGAAATAACACAAGTCAAAACAAGAATGACAAAGGCAGGGCACAATGAAAACTAGAAGCACAGAAGAACTAAGACAGAAAAAAAACAGAAGATATAAATGAGAACAGGAGTGCAGCAGGAAGAATTGACTGAGAGAAGCACAAACTACAGCCAGGAAGGTAGAAAGCAAAATTCTGACCTAGAAAGCTGGAGGAGGCACAATCCAACCAGAAAGCCCAAAAGCACAAAGGGAAAGCCCCATCAAAGAAACAATACTCCTGAGTGAGGTGGAGGAAGCTGGCTTAAATAGCTCAGTAAGTGGGTGTGGCTGGTTGCTCCTGCCCACCGAACTGAAGGCATAGCCTTTGAATTCTGTGAAACTGCAGGTGATAGGGAAAGGTGACTATACTGGGAGATAGGGAGTTCCAGTATTTTGTTACATGAAAGCCAAAGGGAACTTGCCTTAAACCTGTGGTGCACCTGCATTCTCGACGAATATGTGAGTTTGCAGGTCTCAGCCAGTAGGTTGGGATGGGCTGCTGCAGGTGGGTGGCTAGTGCAGCTATGGAACCAGTCTGAAGCAATTTGTCAACAAAGCAGCCCAGAAGAAGTGAACATTGTCTTGCTGATGAGAGCCAGCCAAGGTCAGTGGAGAATTAGCAGTGGCGTGTGAATCTTGATGTGACCAAAGAAAGACAAGTTATGTTGTTATAAGTTGCATACCATTTAGAAAAGTTGCTTTTGTTTGTGCCACGGAATGCTAACAGACTATAGGTGATACCTTGTAGCAGCACCCTTTTAGGAATAGCCAGGCATTCTTTGGGGGACAGGAATTGCCTGACCCTGTAGGCCATGCCTAGTTTAGAAATGACAGATCTGCAGGTTGTTGAAATATGCAGGGAAAAACTATTGGTGATTTTATTGCATCACAAAAGTGACTCATGCATTAATATATTATGTGGCTATCATTTCTTGCCATAAAGCAGGCACACTTGCTGCAAATGCATCAAAGCATTTGGAAATCATGTTTCATAATTTGGTACATGTGTTTTAATGCAGGTAGAATTCAGAATCAGGCATTATGCCAGCATGAATATTTTTGAAACTCCACACCATGGTGTGTTCATGAAAATACCAAGAGTTTCCTTAGCCAATGCAGACTCCTCAGAGCTCAGAAGCGGTCAAGAGGGCATCTAGAATATTGGCCTGTATTGAAATGGAGACCAGCAGCAGAGAAAGGGAGGTGATACATAAGACATAGCACATGACAGGGTATGCTGTTATAAGGGAATGATGCATGCCTTGGGTGGTTATTACTTAGGCATGAGGCATGACTGCCACAACCAGCTGAAAAGTGCAGTATTACCTTATGAATGCACACCCTGGTGTATGTTATCTCACTTAAATTAAATGTGTGTTCATGTTTTATATAACTCTTATTCCACATTGTATAACTTTGCTTGATTCTCAATCATATGAGCCTTTGATAAAGGACCAGCGGGTCCGAAATGCATCAGGCAGGCATAGTTACAGGTTTTGCACATTTTTACTACTGATTGTCATTTTAATAAAAGACAATGGAGCTAAGTACTTTTGGCATCAGTATCCATTTCTAACAAGGTGGTGAGAGCCCAACATATTGTTTTTACTACTCACTCGTAAGTTTGGATTTATATTTTTGTGGATTTATATTCTTGTATGCATATTTTGCTTTCTGTATTGTGCTTTTAGTAACCAGGTCATGCCTGAAAAAAGGTGCCTGGCACCAGTGCACCCAAACATTTATCAAATAAATAAATTAATATATAAATATAAAATTGACTTTTATTTGTTAAACAATATATAGTTCAGGTGAGGTGAGTTATTGTTAGGAAAAAAGCAATGGTCGTGTGTCATGTTTAGACCAATAAGGTTGCAAGATTTTTATGGCCCTTTTTGTATTTGCCATTTTATAAGGCATTAGTCAGACCTTATCTGGAGTACTACATGCCACTTTACAAAAAGAATACAGAGGCATTGGAGCAGATACAATGTATGACATAGAGATAATCAGAGGACTTAAACATTTAACTTGTGGGGAGCTGTTGAAAGAGCTGGGATTGTTCTCTCTACAGAAAATTAGAATGAGGAGTAATGCACTATAATTGAGGTGCTCAAAGACTTGAAGATTATCCCAAGATTAGATAGTAGTAATATTTCACTAGATCTCAAGGGTCCAGAACAAGGAAACATTCTTTTAAATTGAGATAAGAAATTTTCGACAAGAATGGTATGAAAAATGTTTTTACTCAGAGGATAATAAGTGTTCAGAACAGGCTACCAGAGTGTGCAGATAGCATACAGGGTTTTAAGTCTCTGCCAGATAAATTCTTAGAGGATGACAATATTTTAGCATACTGCTGTTAGGATAACAAGAAGACAGACTTGATAAGACTAAAATAGATTTATTCTGTCTCAATCCATCTGTGTACCTATAATTGCAATAGGTGTTTGTGGAATAATTTGCAGACCTAAATATGGAATGCTGAGTCCCAAATCATGCCCCATACAGCATCCTCTGGGTACTGAAAATTGAATAGATTTTTAAATAGCAGTGCCTTTTAGAAATCCTACTACTAGCTTATATTCAATAATAGAAAAGCTTACATTAAGTGGGTTTGAAATTAGAGTGAGATTTGATAAACATTTTATAGCTGATAACATTTCTCAAACTACAATGCAAGGATACAGCAGGTCAGGAAGTTTTGGTAGGAGGTTGTAACATGTTTCCTGATCAAACTGCAGAAAACCCCACTAACAGAAGAAATGGGCAATAAACAGACAGGGATGTCAGGCGCGCCACCTACAATATAAGCAAACACTGTCCAGTTACTCATGCTATTGAGAAAACTCTATTAGAATACACTGCTGTTTGGGCTTTTGACAGCTTCCTAACTTCAATTAGTAAGTCTACACACAGATAAGCTGGCCTGCTGACAGAGTGGCAGGGCTGCCACCCTTAACACCAGTGACCTGGGTTTGGGAATGTGTCTGCACCATCAGAGGGCCTGCCAGGGGGGGAAGGATTGAGCAGCCCAGTGGATCCTCTCACTTTCTGTGGTAGGAGGCTGCCTTGCTCTGAGGGAACACTACTGCCTGGTTGTCTACAGGCAGAGAGGTAGCTTGGAGCAACATAGGGATCGGGAGACATCACTGCTCTGCACAATGGAATGCAGTTGCCTGTGCATATATGCATTGGAGCACTTGTGTACGAGTAGTCCCTGGGGTGAGCATAAGGGGGGGAAAACCCCAGCAGTCACATTAATGACTCCCAGTACACTTAGGCTCCTCACAACCTACCTTACCCCCTCCAACATCCATAGGATCTACAGAAAGGAGGGGACCTACCCCTTCTGGACCCACCTGGGTGAAAAACTGAGGGTTTGAAAGGTGGGGGCCATGGATGGGGCTGGGTGATTTCCAGAAGTGGATAAGAAGTGGCCGGGATGGAAAAAATTACAAAGTAAAAAGTCTCCATATGGATTACAGCTGGGAAAAACTAGACAGGATGCTGGCCCAGTGGTGCTGAGGGTTGAGGTGCTGGATGCCACACCTCATGCCACACCAGTGACCTGGGCTCAGGAGTGATCTCAGGTTGCTAGGGGTCAGCAGGGAAGGGAAGGAGAGGATCAAGCATCCAATGAACTGCTCTCCTTTCCCAGGGATGGAGAGTTGGCTGTCCTGCTCCTTGGCTGCCTCCTGGTGATGATTGGGTGGCAGTGCTAGGAGTTAGGGAGGCACAAGAACATGGCAATATGGCACATACACCTCTATGCACATGCACGCATGGACATGAGGGGGAGGAACGAAGAAAAAGGAAAAAAGATGGTGTCTGCAGTCTCCATAACCCTGCCTGCCAACCGGCATCCTGCTGCGATACCAGATCACCAGAGACCCAGATTGGATTGGAAGTACTGGGTGGGGGAAGTACAGCCTTTCTTTTCCTGGCCCCAGCATGGAAGGGGAGACTCCATAAGTAGAGTTGGGCAAAGATGGTAAATTTCACTGCTGTGAATTAATTTGTGAATTTCATGCAAATCCGTGAAGTGCAATTAGCAAAATTCACAAAATTCACAGATCATGAAGTGTGAATTTTTCACAACAAAGTGCAGAATTTTGCTGTAAAGTGCAGAATTTTGTCATGAAGTGTGGAATTTTGCACCCAAAATTCCACAATTCACAGCAAAAGCTCGCAATTTGGGCATAGTCAAAGTTTCCCTGGTCTGGGGAAGGTTCACGAAGCTGCATGAAGTGGCAAATTCCAAAACTTCACGCAAAGGTTTACTTTGCCATATCTCTATCCATGGAGGGACTAGGGGTTTGATGGTGCTGGGGAAGTGGTGGATGGACTCAGGTGTCAATGCAGAGGGAGTTAATTGCATGCGGTTGCCAGGGGGGAGACAAATAGAATAAAAAAAACTAGGCAGGATTCATTGTTGATTACTGCAAATCCACTACAGATTTTGGCTTAGATTTTAGTTTTGGATTATAGTTCTGGCTTTTGAAAAGCAGCAGTTCATGATCAAAAACTAATTGACTTCTTTATCCACTTCTCTTTCATTTCATATCATTTCATTTCATTTATTATACTGGTAAATCTTGTGACCAAATAATTGCCCATTTTCACAACCAACCAGTTACATTTAACAAATTAAAAATTAAACAAATAAATTAGAACAACTATACAGTACATTGAAACAGTCACAAACTGACCGAGATTTAAAATAAACAAACAATTTATACTTGAATTATGACATTGTTCTACAATTAGTAACTTCAGAGGGGAGCTTATTATACATATTTGAAGCCTGATAAATCAAAGATCTCTGACCTCATGAAGTATGCATGAAAGAGGGTGAAATACCAAAAATATGAGATTGACTGGTACCCATTATTGTTTTGTTGAAAGGAAAAATTTGTTCAGTACAAAGTGGTGCTTTCCCCAAAACTATCTTATGAACAAAAATTGCATTTTTAAATTGAACAAAATCCCTAAAAGACAAACAATTCATTTTGTCATATAAGACACATTGATACCAAAGAGAAAAAACTCTTGGCTACACTTCACAGACTGCACAAGCCACAAATTAGTGTACGATAAAAAATACATATATTTATTGAGAACAATAGCACCCCCTCACAAAAAACGTTGATGTACTTTTCATGTCACACTGACACGTTATCAAGACATCATGCACATGAAAAGTTCCACTTATGTACAAAGTCATTGCACACATGATAGGAAGACCACAAAAAGCCTTAAAGTGACATAGTGCTTAAAAAGCATGATGCATGCTAACAATAGGTGAAACTTAAATAATTAAACATATTTCATACCATATAGTTAACAGATCAATAAGAAACATATACAAATTGCCTAAATAAATAAATCCACATCCTATAATACACACATTCAAAATAATCTAAAATATATATCTCTAAGGGGTACGTTTACCCTAAATAGATCTATAAAGCACAACTACATATAATTATAAATTACATATATAGTAAATACCAAATCCAGCTTCCTATCTATAGTGCAGTACACTTACAACTGAAGCACTAGAAATAGTTATGAACCTAATATACCATTCCAATATTTTATTAGAACAGAAAAAAATATATATTTGTGTCCAAAAATCATGTATAAATCCATTTAATGTCTTTTCTTCAAATGAGGGGCCAACTGAAAATATCCATTGAGACCAGAAGGATGCCCTGCCCTATGCTGAAATTGTCAGTTCATTTCATGATACATTAAGACACTGTTTAAATCAGCCCCCAGCCCCAATTTTACATGCTCCCATCCAGAGAACAAAAAAGAATGTCCAGCTCCACAGGATTTCACATGCATTGCGAGAACATTCTCTGCTGAGCCCAGTCTTATACTGTATGTTGGATATGTTGAAGTACTCAGTTCTTGAATTTTCTCACAGTTTTGCTGACATAAAAACACCCACAGTTACATAGGACTATGTAGACCACTGCTTCTGTGCCACAAGATATAAAACTGTTAGAGTGGAACACTTGTTCATTATGTGGTAATGAAATATAATTTCCTACCTCGATAAAACCACACACTGTACAGTTACCACATCTAAAGTTCCCCACCGGTAACTTCTGCATTCCTTCATCATCATTTTTTTTTCTTTTTCTTTAGCTTTACCACCTTAGCTGTGCACCAGTAGGTCTTTAAGATTTTTTCCTTTTCCATATGTAAAGCATGAGCCCTCCTGCAATGTTTCATTCAACATAGGTTCCATTAGTAGACAATGTCAGTTCTTTCTAATGATCTTTTCAATTTCTTTAGCCTGTATGTTAAAGACAGTAATAAAGTTTAGGTTGTGGCTAAGGGTACTCTCACGCTTATCCTTAGTGTGTAATAAATGCTCCCTAGGCATATTATTCACTTTTTCTTTAGCATTATGTATACAACTCTGGCTATATCCCCTCTCATTAAATCTATTACTCTGAATGTTACTATTCCTCTCATATGCCTCTATGTTGCTACAGTTCCTTTTAGCCCTCATATATTGGCCCAGTGGGATATTAAGAGCCACATGTTTAGGGTGGCAGCTCGAAAAATGAAGGATACTGTTTCTGTCCCTACTTTTACATTACAGATCTGTTGCCAGTCCACCATTTTGATCCTTACAAACCAATATATCAAGAAAAGGTATCTGATCAATACTGGCAGTGAATGTAACATGTAAATTAGAATCTGTAGATTCCAAATACTGTACAAAATTCTGTAATTCATCCATACTACCTTTCCATATCATAAAGATGTCATACAGGTATCTCTTATAAATATCCATCTTCTCAAAAAATACATTTACCTCAGAGTTATAAATAAACTCCTGTTCCCATTGCGCCAAATAAATAGCAAAACTGGGGGCCATAGCTGCTTCCATGGCCATCCCCTTTATCTGACGGTAAAAATAAGTATTGATTAGAAAATCATTTTTTGTTAGAACCAATTCTGTTAGTCCCACCAGAAAGTCATTAAAACTAGTAGAGAGGGATGTATTCTCACATAATGCTTCCCTTAGGGCCTCCAAGTCCTCACAATGGGGCATGTTAGTATACATGGACTAAATGTCCAGTGTTACTAAAATATCCTGGGGTTCCACTGCTATCTCATTTATGAACTCTAAAAATTGCATACTGTCCCTTAAAAAGGATTTAGAGTTATGTGCCACTCCCTTAATGTATGTATCTACGTACTGTGCCAAAGGCTCTGTTACTAAATTGTTGCTAGAGACAATGGGCCTAGTGGGGGGGGGGACCATTAATCTTTATGTATTTTAGGAAGGACATAGATAACTAGTCTCACTGGTGAATCAACTGCCAAAAATTCATGCACTTGCTTAAAGGATCTAGAGTTATGTGTCACTCAATCAATCAATCAATCAATCAATCAAAATCTTTATTTATCCAGGCAAACTTCGTTGAGCAAGCTCATTTACAAGATGGACCTGGTTAGCTCCGGGTCAAATGGTACCATGCATACAGAGATATTTACAATAGAGCCAAATAACACAAGTAAAAAACAATTAATATTTATTTATTTAGCTTTTGTTTACCGGGTAAGTACACTAGACAAGTATTATGCCTATTTTCAGGAACGACCCGGGAGAGTACAGCATGAGGAACAACAGTCAAGGAGACATGGCAAAGAGAGTATAGTTTTTTGTCGCAGTAAACAAACATGTGAGAAATACATCATTTGACGCTAGGGGAAACATACAGTAGTAAGCACATTTCAGATTATAGACTCTAGACTAGCTAGTTCAACTGACAGATATATACAGGTCATCATACATAGGAGTGGAGCATAGCTCAAGGACTGGACTGGTCATAATATAACTTATAACATTGTCGTATACACCCCCTAGGCTACTTGGATCACGGACAGGTATATACAGCTCATCACATTTTTCTAAATATGCACATGTTAGACAGAAACAGAAACACTTGGTAGTACAAGTTTCTACCAAGTGACCAAGGTGCAATATGTCATGGTTAGCCTATGACCGTGGAGCAATAATGGGTGTAAAATGCCTAAGGCTTTTAGGCAGGAGTAGTCGAAGTCATTGATACAGTGGGGAAAATATCTCCAGGATTCAATGGAGACACCCTGGGGAGGTTCAGACAAAACAATTTGACACTTTACTCAAGGGAGGTTTGGGGCAGTCACATTCTAATGCTAGTTTTAGGAAACCCCACAGGGAATTTCGAAAACTCAGATAGGAGGGGGCAGCTCGGATATCCACAGGCAGCGAATTCCAGAGTCTGGGCACACTTATGACAAAGTCCCGATCCCCCATGAGGGTCCGGGTAGGAGGGACTTTGAGCATCCCTGATGTGAGAGACCTAAGTTGGTAGGGGGTGGGATTCAGTTTAGGCAGAAGCCAGGCCAGCCCCTGAGGGGGTGTTAGATCTGATCACTTTCCCAGAGAGGCATCCCAAACCAAAATCAAGGTATCTAGCTGGTGAGAGCCAGCAGAGTTTCTCATATAGCTCACAACGGGGTGAGGTCAAGGGGCCAAGGCAAAATGACAAATGTTATTGTAAGCAGTGTACCACCGGGTGAGATGTGTCTTTGGAGAGCGAGCAACAGGGTAGCCCATAGCGTGGGAGGGAAGGAGCACACCTTCGCTAGGGCAAGCCTGGCTGCTGGTGTAAAGTTATACTTGGCCCTATAGGCCATACCCAGTTTGCAGTTTGCCACCCTGCAGATGTTAAGGATATGATTACCCATGTCAAGTTGGGGGTCAAGTGTTACCCCCAGATATTTGATGGAGCTCACTATGGATAGTGAGGATCCATCTGCACTGGTGATGTGTAAGCAGGCCGATGAGGCTTTGATTTTAGCCATTGAGCCAAAGAGCATAGCCTGTGTCTTTTTCAGGTTCAGGACCAGCTTGTGACTAGTAACCCATGACAATACCCTGTTAAAGTCATCGGTCAGGTTCTGGTTTAGGGAAGTGGCATTCTGGGAGTGAGCCAGGATTACGAGATCATCTGCATACATGGTGGTGCTACAGCTGGTAGTAACCATGAGTAGTTGATTGATGAAGAGGGAGAAGAGGAGGGGACTCAGTACTGAGCCTTGAGGCACTCCGGAGGTCACCGGCAGGGGCTCGGAGAGGACTTTATTGAAGCAGGTACACTTCTTTCTGCCATGTAGATAACCCATTAGCCATTTCATGGCATGGGGGGAGAGGCCAAGTGACCACAACTGTGCACCAAGCAGTTTGTGGTCAATGAGGTCAAAGGCTTTGGACAGGTCAATAAATATTGCACCAGAGAGTTTGCCCTGGTCCATGGCTGTCCAGATACTTGATGTAATTGAGATTAAGGCTGTGGTGGTGCTGTGTCCCTTATGAAAGCTGTGCTGGGCTGGGGACAGAAGTTCATGAGAGTGGATATATTCGGAAAGCTGCTCAGCCACTACCTTTTCAAGGAGCTTGCTAAGGGTTGGGAGAATGGCAATCGGTCTATAATTGTCAGGTAGTTTGGGATTTTCTTGCTTCAGTACAGGGATAATCTTCGCCTCTTTCCAGATGTCTGGGATGGTCCCCAGACCAAGGGATAGGTTGAAGATAAAGGTTACTGGTGAGGCAATGTGTGCAGCACCAAGCTTAAGGAGTTTAGGCTCCAGGTTGTCTAGGCCAGGACTGGAGTACTGGGAGAGGCCAGCTAGGTGTTTCTGCAAGTCCTGAACTGATACAGCCCTGAGGTGGAACATTTGACGAGGAGGGTGACCCTCCAGCAGAGTGGAGAAAAGGGGGTGGGACAGAAATCCTCATCAGGTGAGAAGAGGGCTGTGAAGGCAGAGAGGTCAGAGAAGTGATTATTTAGGGAGTTGGCAATAGTATGGGGATTATTGCAGGAGACTCCATTTATGACCATGTCCGTAACCCCCAGATTGGAGGATCCACTGACAAGGGATTTAATATATCTCCAGAACCTCCTGGGATTACTGGCAGAGCTTAGTAGGGTGGACTTGCAGAAGTCACACTTTGCTGCCCTGATGGCCTTACAAGTAATGCAAGTGAGTACTCAATGTTACATCAGTCATATCAGTTCAGAGTGTTTCTGTAATATTTAAGGAGGACATAAGATGAGGCTTAGTAGGAACTTCAGTAGGGAGAAGTGATCGGCAGCTCGTGTAGGGAGCTGATGCAAGCACAGAATTTCAAAAGTAGTATAATCACACAGTATCCCTAAATGTAACACTCTAAACAGAAGGATAAGGGTCTTAACAGTTAAGAAGAAAAGTAATTACAGCTCTTTTTTGGCAAATTTAGAATGGACACAGAAGCAGATTGCAGGAACCAATCGGAAGTCAATGCCAAAGAGCACTCATGTTCCAATTGGATGGCTGCTAATTCCATGCTTTGCTAATGGAGAGTCTGAGCTTAAGTTCTCAGGTGGTAGTAGAGGCAGCACCGACCACCCGGTGCCTGGGTTTCCCATGCCTATGGGCAGGGAGCCTGTGGAGAGCATATCCTAGGCAGGGGATGGAGGAAGGGGTTGGTAATAACTACTAGGTCATGGACAATGGAACATCTGAACCAGCAGGAGGACCCCTTAATGTATGTATCTACATACTGTGTCAAAGGCTCTGTTACTGAATTGTTGCTGGAGACAATGGGCCCATGGGGGGTTCCATAAATCTTTATGTATTTTAGGAAGGTCATAGATGACTGGTCTCACTGGTGAATCAACCGCCAAAAAGTCATGCATTTGCTGTAAAATAAGCCCTGATAATACAGCCTCATTTAAATGTTCATCAGTCTCATGTTTAAATCTCATAGTTGGATCAAAAGACAACTTTTTGTAAAAATCACTGTTAGATAATTGAGTACTCATTTCTTTGAAATACTTATCTCTATCCATCACTACAACAGCCCCACACTTGTCCACAGGCTTAATAGTGGTGGTACTGTTGTTCAGCAGTTGTTTTATAGTATCTTGCTCCTCTAATGAACAATTCCAAAAACTGGGTTTAGGATTGTCCTTCATCAAGTTGTCAATGTCCTTTTCACAGGAACATAGAAAGAACTTCACTGCATTATTCATAGGTGGGATAAAGCTGGATTTTTTCTTCCATTTGATCTCATTCATGCTCCCACCAATCTGTTCCTGGATTCCCAAGATATTTTATGTACTCTTTTCACCAATTGTCTTTCCTGGATCCCTTGATTTTTGTTTAGCAAAAAGTATTTTAAGGTTGAGTTTATGGGCAAAGACATGTAAATCAACCACTGTTTAAAAATGGTTGATGGTGTTGGTTGGAATCAAAGTTAACCCCCATTTAGTAATTTCATTTCAGCCTTGGTAAGTGTCTAAGATGATATACTGACTACCAAGTCTCCAGTGTTGGGCGTTTCATTTGTTATTTGCTCCTCCACTGGTGAGCCTTGCCTCTATATTAGTTTTGTTTGGGTCTGTATCTCCCCCTCTCCAGACACATTGATGCATGCTTACTGGGAGATTTGTAACAAATTGGCAAATGGAGTTGTAGAGAGTCTCTTAACTCTAGTCATCAGTCCCTCACCAGCTGAAGAATAACAAACAATTCCATGATCAACAGCTGAAAACTAATAACTAAGTGCAACAATTTTTCAGGACTCAAACATTAAAGAATTCCTGACCCTAAAAAGCAAACCCGATTTTTGATTAGTACCTTTAACTAAATTAGTAGCATGGGCTTCATACGTGAGGGAGCACTCCAGAGTAATACCCAAATACTTAAACTCCCTAACAGTCTCAACTACCTCACCACACCAAGCTACAATCTGATAATCAAGACTAATTTTCCTTTTTTGTCTATGAAACAGCATTATCTTAGTTTTTTTTTTGTTAAGCACCATTTTATGCCTCACAAGCCATCTTTAAAGTAAATCAAAATCCCACTGAATCACTTTCATAAGTTTCCCAAGATCCCTTCCCTGTTTAAAAAATCACATTTGACATTGTTATTGTTTTAATGAAAAGTTTATAAAAATATTATATGAAAAAAAAATCACTCTGTCATCAGCATACATAATCAGGTGAGTCAATGGTAGGGCTGGGTGAAATTTGTCTTCTACCAGAAGAATTCTGTTGAAATTTTCATTTTGCTTCTGCAAACCTTTGTGAAATCTCCATAAAATTGTTGCTAAATTTTGCAAAAATTGTGATTTCAGTCATTTCCATCTAATTTAAAAATTGTTTGTCTAAATTGCACCAACTTTTGAATGGTACCCCGACAGAAGTGCACCAAGTCTCAGATCTCTGTCTTTAAAGCTGACTGAGTTATAAGCCCCCAAACATTTAGAATTCGTAAAGTTACAGTTAACAACTACGTAAACTAAATTTGTCCAAATTGCACCAAATTTGGTATGATGACTTCATCAATATCCATATATAAGTTTCCCATCTCAAGCTTTAAAGGTAACTGTGTTATAAGTCTCCAAACATTCATAACTTTTAAAATTACATTTTGCAATTATGTAAACTGCTGAATTTAAGCCCCTGTAAGTTTAAAACTAGAGAACAGAATATCATCAATGTTGTTAGGATAATTAACCATAAATATTAGGCTTTAATGCAACCTTCATGGCCCAGCATTAGAGCGTCATGCTGCCATGCTGACAACCCAAGTTCAGGAGCAAGCTCTGGAAGTCATGTTGGGAGGCAGTTCATGGCTAAAACTTAATATCTACATAACCAGTACTTCTTTATTTAGCAGTTTATATGACTCTTCCAAGAAAGTATGCATCTAAGGTTTCAGTTATCTAGCTGCAAAAGTGGCTAAGTTGTAAGCATGGAAATATTTTCAGAAATATTCACATGAATATTAAATTGCCAGAATTTGAGCCTCTATAACTTTTCCATGCTTCATCCAAATGTAGCTTGGCATGCTTATAGGGAACATATAAGGCAGCATGCATCCCAAATTTCAGATCTCTAGCTGCAAAGCAGACTGAGTTATAACCAATTAAAGAATTTCAAAAAAATTCTGAAAATGTTCATGACATTTCCTTGAATTTCATGAACATTCCACAAATTTGGAATTTGCTAATTTCACCCAGCTCTAGTCAATGGACATGCATTAGGTAGATGATTCAAAAAGAGAGAAAAGAGCAGCGGTCCCAAAATGGATCCCTGAGGTAGTCCATAATCAATCTTCTGGTAATCAGAAAAAGTCCCCATAATAGCTGTTCTATGCTCTATATCATTCAAATAATTACTAAGCCAATTAGTTACCTCATTACAAAAACTGCAATCAAGATAGTGCATTCTATAACAAAGAATGGTCTACTAAGTCGAATGCCTTGGTGAGATCCACGAACACAACTGCCACCTGGTTCCCTATATACAGGGCCTGATGGATATAGTCTGTGAATCTCATGAAGGCAGTCTGAGTATTATGTTCTTGTCTAAACCATGCTACAGCAGGCAGATGTGAAAAGATTATACTTGGTCGCCAACTCATTGATTTGATTGAAAATAATTCACTCCAATATTTTTGAAAGTGGAGCTTACAATGATATTGATCTATAAAGAACAAAAAGGGAAGCTCAAAGAACCATGGTTCATCATTTTAAACTTACCATTATAGGGAAATAAAAAATAACACCTCACTCAAAGCCAGTTGTGAGACACTCCAAATTCTTTATTCAGCAATCGAGGTGAACAGGCAGCAGACCCAGCACAACATGCACCAACATTTCACACGGGCACAATTTGTCAAGAAGCTAAAGTGCTCAGCTATTGTTCCCATTTTATACACAATTATTTAACACAAGGCAGAAGTGCATTAAAAACTTGCTTAATAGCATGAGTAAACAATGAGTCAGACTTTAGAAAAATAGATGTAATGTAGATGCCAATTGGCTCAATGCCATGCTATTAATAGAGATACTATTGCATAACACACATTTGCAAACCCACAATATTTGTACTCACACAAGATATATGGGCTATACATCTCATCAATTATTACACTTAATGCAGGCAAAAAAACAGTGCAATTAATGCTAACATACTAAATAGTGCTAAATGTTTACATACAGATCAAACTGTTACTGCAACAGTGATTGCCTTTAATTTTGTATGTAGATACAATTAAACAAAAAGTGCTAAATAGCCATAAAAATGATTATACAAAATCATAGTGAAAACAGCTCCTACTGCACTATGTACTAAATCTTGTTTAGTTTTAAAATAAAAAGCAAACTGAAACTGCAACAGTGATTACCTGCAATTTTGTATGCAATTGTGATTTTGCCCAGAAAGTGTTGACTAGCCATTTTAATGACTAAACAAAGTCATAGTTAAAATGGCTCATATTGCACCATAGCAGATATGAGTATTAAAAATGAGCATATGCAAAAGCAGATACAGGCACGAGAGTGCACTATACAGACATCATATATAACATCATTGTTCAGCGATTTCATCACATTCATGAATGGAATTACAAATATTGGTTCAATTCAGTTTTATCATTCAAGCCCCAATTTTTTGTTGCACCTAATTTCTAAATCCAAAATCCTACCCTTTTAGAAAGTATTTTAAAATGTCACTTCCTCTGGGTCCAAAAAGGCTTTCTCGATCCTTATGAAGGACCATTTGTGTGAAGTAGGGTCACTAGAGGAGAGGATATGTGTGGCTGTGGCAAATTCCTCATTTCAACTGACTGAGACTATTCAAACATTATATAAAAAACAAATGCATATAAAGAGCATAAATAGTTATGAGACCAAAGGGACTATGGAAATAACTGTATTTACAATTGGAAACAGTTTAAAGAGTCAGAGGCATACTAATATACAGAATAACCCTCATCCCATCTTAAAGGGACAGCCATCATCCACTGACCCTCAAAATATTGTTAGTACAGATAGTTCAGCTGTTGAATCAGACACAGCATCATCAATTTTTTGGAGGATTTACTAATGTCAGAAGGGAGCCTGACCACCCCAACCACCTTCCCTCCCATACTGCAACCTTTGAGTCACTTTCAGCAGGCAAGCCATAAATGGATGTGGAAATGCTACTCTGGGAGGTAATGGAGGTCAAGACCAACAGAATCAAATGGAGGACAGGGGCAGACAGGAACAAAAGAGGTGAATACAACATCCACAGACACATATGCAGCAAAAAAGAAGGGGTGGGGGGTGGTGGTCAATATCAAACATGATATCAGACCCACTCCTAAACAAGAACAACATTATACATTTATCTTTACATCAACTTTTGGACTAGGAAGTGTCAGTTTTAAATCTTCTGATTCCTCAGGTGAATATCAAAGTGAGATTGTGCATCAATTCAGACCACATTCAACTTTTGTACCACCCATCAATGCAGCTGTAGGGGTTTAGTCAAAGCTTGTGAACAGGACCTTCAAACCCTGATAAATAAAAGCATTACACCCTCATTTGTGAACATGAGTTCAGCAGAGCGTAACTTGATCACAGTTTTGGCAACAATACTAATTTTTTTTTTTACTGTATTTTATGGCTACCATATCCCTAGCCCCACAAATGGGCTCTCCCTGGTTATGGTACCTGACCCTTACTCTGGGAAGTCCCCCCGGAGTGGAGCCACCAAAGCGGAACTATTGAAACTGAAGGGTTGGGTACCGCGCCTGTCTCATATGCGGGGGTTGTTGAGTTTTGTTTTTGTCCCTTGGAGCTAGGATGTGAAATGATGCAAGGGTGCATGCATCTGTCCTAGCTCCACCCCATGTCTTGGTGTGGCATGTCTTGTCCCCCAGCCTTTGCTAGAGGGCAATCGACACCGGCACACTGGAGCCCCCCTCCTCGGAGAAGGAAAGCAGTCCTTCGAATGCTCGATTCTTGTCCTCCCCTGCTGACCCCCAATGATCTGTGCTCATTCCCGAACATGGGTCACCAGCATGGTGCAAGGTGTGCTGTCTAGAGCCTCAACCCTCAGCACCACCAGGCCGGCCCAGCAGCAATACTAATTTGACCATTAAACCAGCTGATAAGGGTGGCAGTATTGTCATGGATACTCATAAGTACATTGCAAAATTGAATGTCAGCTAAGTAATACAAAATTTTACCACAAACTTATTGATCCAACACTGATGTTTAAAAAGAAATTGATGCTTATGTCTTGGGGGCATATTTAGAGGAGTGGATAGACACACATACAAGAGATTTTTTGATTAAACCATTTCTGGTTTGTCAGACTATATACATTCTTGCTAAGGTGCACAAGAGTTTGGAGGAACCACCTGGGAGACTGATCATCTCAGGTAATGATCCCCTCACTGAATCCTTGTCCTCTTATGTAGATCATTACATTAAACCTTCTGTCACATAGCTTAGATCATACATTAAGGACACTTCTGAGGTTTTGTTCATGATGCAGGATATTTATGTTGAACTTGATGGGCTCCTTGTTACTCCTAATAGTGAATCCCTATACACACTCATCCCTCATACAGAAGGTCTTGAAGCAGTACGTACCTACCTCAGTCAGAGGAGGGAGCCCCACAGCATGCCACCTGCTGACGTTAGTTCAACTTGCCAAATTTGTATTGGAGTATAACTCTTTTACTTTTTTGGGTGAGAATTATCTACAAATTAGTGGCACTGTGATGGGTGCCACTTTTGCACCACATTTTACAAACTTATACTTGGGTTTGTGGGACGAGCGTTTAATTTATGATGAGGTAACTCCATTTTTTCAACAAATTTCTTTGTGGCGTAGATATATAGATGACATACTGATGGTGTGGTGGGGTACAGTGGATAAGTTGGGCTAATTTATTTAGTACCTGGAGTCCAGCAACAGTAATTCATGTTTCACTGTACTGCAGTTATAGGAGCATCTCATTTTTAGATCTTACACTTGTTAAGAATGATGAAAATGATAGCGCTACTGATCTATTTCGAAAACCCACCAAAAGGAATACTTTACTCCTGTTTCGCTGTTGTCATCCCCACCACACCATTAATAACATTTCCATCAGTCAGTTTCTTAGGATTTGCCACAACTGCAGTACTGACTTGTTGTTTTAAAGCAATGCATTAGATCTGAGTGAACGATTTAGGGAATGGGGCTATTCAGTAAACACTATAGAATGGTCATATGCAAGGGCTCAGAGTGAGGACTGCCAGACCCTTCTTACTCTGAAATCCCAAACAAACCCAATTGACAATACTAAAATTATAAGATGTAATTTTGTAACAACCTATAGCATGCAGTTTAAAGAAGTAGAATGCATTGTCAGCAACAACTGGCATATACTCAACACTGAGCCTAAATTGTCAGAATGGGTAGAGCACTACCCTAGGATGGTGTATAGAAGGGCTAGAAATCTGGCAGATATTGTCACTCATAGTTTACAGCCTGTTCCTCTTCCTATGTCCACTTGGCTACCCTCTCTTCCACCAGGTTGTCATCTATGTGGAAGGTGTAAATTTTGTGACTATATAACACCATCAAAAATGTTTTCATATCCCCATACTTGTGAAGAATTTGTCACTGGCAGGGTTATCAGTTGTGATACCATGCATGTGATATATATGGCAACAAGTACATGATCTGTCTTTTATGTAGGACATACCAAGAGAAAATTAAAAGGAAGGGTGGGTCATCATGTCAGGGCAATGGAAAACAGAAATGAGGACTAGGCAACAGCCACACATATCCTCTCCTCTGACACTACTTTTCACAAATGGTCCTTCATAGGGATTGAAAAAGCTTGTTTTGGACCCAGAGGAGGTGATATTGTTAAAATACTTGCTAAAAGGGAAGGAATTTGGATTTAGAAATTAGGTGCAACAAAAAATGGGGGCTTGAATGATAAAACTGAATTGATCCCATACTTGTAATTCCATTCATGAATGTGATGAAATCCCTGAAAAATGGTGTCATATATGATGTGTGTATAGTGTACTAGCTTGCCTGTATCTGCTTTTGCATATGTACATTTTTAAAATCTGCTATGGTGCAATACAAGCCATTTTAACTATGACTCTGCATAGTCATTTATGGTGTCCTGTGAACAAGGCATCTGCAATTGAGCACCTGCAAAAACGATGACTCAGTTATGACACCTGTGTTCAGGGCTACCTGGCAGGGTAGCGTCCGGATACCAGGGTGGGTGAGGTAGGGCAATGGGATGCTATACATGTATTTGCATGCACATGTGCAAGGGGAGGAAAAGGGAAGGTATGTGGAAGGGGGTGTGGTGGGCAGCTGCTGAGCTGGACCGCTAGTGTGGTGGGGAGGGTGGTAGGTTGGGAGGTGCAGGATGCAGGGTTTGGGTCCAGCATGGTGCATTTTTGTTGTTGTTGTTGTTGGCAGCAGGCTTTTTATTTTTTCAAGTATTTCACCCCTCTGACATGCACCTCCCCTGGAGTTGAGAATCCATTAGTAGGGGGTGCAGGGGCGCAGCCCCCTGCATTAAGAAAAATTCCCCTAGATCTTGGATGCCATCTTGGTATTCCCCACGAGTGTGCATCGCTGAAATTCATTTTCAGCAATGTACACTCACCCTAACAGCAATTGTTATTCTGCAATCACCGTTATGACATAGAACTGTCATTTATATTGCTAATTAGCACTTTCTGGGCAAAATCACCTATAGTGCAATACGAGCTATTTTAACTATGACTTTGTTTAGTCATTAAAATGGCTGTTCAGAACCTTCTGGGCAAAATCACAATTGCATACAAAATTGCAGGCAATCACTGTTGCAGTTTCAGTTTGCTTTTTATATTAAAACTAAACACTATATAGTATATAGTGCAGTAGAAGCCGTTTTCACTATGATTTTATATAATCATTATTAGGGCTATTTAGCATTTTTTGGTTAATGGCATCTACATACAAATTAAAGGCAATCACTGTTGCAGCAGCAGTTTGATTTGATGTGTTAGTATTAATTGCACAGTTTTTTGCCTGCATTAAGTCTAATAATTAATGAGATGTATAACCCATCTTGTGTGAGTACAAATCTTGTGGGTTTGTAAATGTGTATTATGCAATAGTATCTCTCTTAACAGCATGGCATTGAACCGATTGACATCTACGTTACATTTATTTTTCTAAAGTCTGATTCATTATTTACTCATGCTACAGTATTAAGCACATTTTTAATGCACTTCACCTATCTTGTGTTAATTAATTGTGGATAAAATGAGGACAACAGGTGAGCACTTCAGCTTCTTGACACAGTACGCCTGCATGAATGTTGATGCATTTTTGTGGCTGAGTCTGCTGCCTGTTCACTTCGATTGCTGAATAAAGAATCTGGAGCATCTTACAACTGGCTTCAAATGGGGTTTTATTTTTGATATTGTTCTATAATTACCAGGTTCCATAATTGAACCACCTTTTTGCAAAGGCTATATGGTGACCTGCTTCCAGCGAAAAGGATGCTGTCCACTACAAAGAGAAAAATTGAAAGCTTAGTTAGAGGAACTACCATTGCATACGTTGCTAGCTTCTAAAATATATGTTGCCAGGTTCATTAACAGTTTGAGGATTATATTTTTAATTACAATATAGCACCTCTATTTCTGAAAGACACTTGAAATAAAAACTCAGAACATTGAGATACAGTAATTACAAAGAAAGGCACATTCAGGTTTTCTCTGTTCTACTCTATTGTTAAATCCACCTTTGAATTTGATTAAAATTCCAAACTGATCATTAAGAATAGTGGCTATAGAACTAGCATCACAAGTAAAATTATTATCAAATTGTAAAATTTGGATTTCCCCATGTTTGGTATTTCCTACTAATTCTCTAAACATTTACAAAAAGTTTTTATTATATTGAACAGACTGATTTTGCCTAGTTTTAAAATAAGTAATCTTACTGTAGCTTTCCTAATTAGTGATTTACACAGATTACAGATTATTTTATACTTAACGAAAGACTCATTATTTCTGTTCCTTAAAAACACATCCCGTTTTTTGTTTTTTTTTTCTTTCAAATTCTTCAAAATATCAGAGGTGATCTTTTACACTTATTACCCCAACCTTCATTTTCTTTAAGGGTACCAATTTATCACACACCACATTAAACACATTGGCCCAGATATTCAGAAAGGTTGCACATGGCGCAACACTGTTGCACCATGCGCAACCCACTGATATGCCCCAGTGCGATATTCAAACGGGGATTGATCCTGGCACAAATCCCGATGCGCTGGAGAGCATCAGTAATGTTTGCGGCGCAGGTGGGGGGGGCATGCCCATGCATACTCCGCACATCCCGATATTCAGCCCAGGATGTGCTGAGCCCATGCATGTGCAACCCCTACCTGCGCTGCACACAGGTGAGCCAAAAAAAAGGAGCAACAGCTGGCCACCCACAGGTGAGCTGCCATATTGCAAGGCGCAACATGTCAGTTACCACCTGTGGGTGGAGATCCGAGCTCCGGGTGCACCTTCATGGTGGCACCCCCCCATGCCCAATCACAGGCATATGTAGAAGAATATAAACACATCCAATATCCCTGGTGGTCCAGTGGACTGCTCGCAGCCGATCGCAGGCATCTGTTAAAAATAAAACACATCCTATATCCCTGGTGGTCCAGTGGACCGCTCGCAGTCCGATTGTGGGCATATGTAGCACATTAATATGTCTAATATCCCTGGTGGCCCAGTGGACCACTCACAGCCTGATCACAGGCATATGTAGTAAAATGGAGAGGTCCAATATTCCTGGTGGTCCAGCAGTACCCCCTCCCACCCGCCCATTGAGCCCCACCGCCCGCCCCCAGTCAGCGCAGGTGGCAGCATCCACCCACCTGTCACCCCACCATCTGCTGACTGACACTTACATAGGGTTGCAGCTTCACTGGCTGCGCAGCGGTAGGCTCCATAGCTCAGACGATACACAGTCCAGATATGTGAATGGATCTATTCACGATCTGACTGTGTAGGTACGGTATGGGCTACATGCCCATTGGCTCATGCTGTGGACCAATGGGTGTACAGCCCCACCATAGGTGCTCAGTCGTGGGTGGTGGGCTGGCAGGTGGGTGGGTGCTACCACCCACCGCTGACCGGGGGCAGGGAGGTGGGGCCAGTGGGTGGTTGGGAGGGGGTACCACTAAACCACCAGGATATTGGACCTCTACATTTTACTACATATGCCCACAATCGGGCTGCAAGCAGTCCACTGGACCACCAGGGATATTGGACGTGTTTTATTTTGACAGATGCCTGCGACCAGGCTGCGAGCAGTCCACTGGACCATGAGGGATATAGGATGTGTTTTATTTTAACAGATGCCCGCGATCGGGACTGCAAGTGGTCCACTGGACCACCAGGGATATTGGACATGTTTATATTCTACAGATGCCTGCGATCAGGCAGTGGGGCACTTTTCCGTGCTGTGCAGGGGATGTCAGTCCCTGACGGCTGCAGCCTGGCAGGGCGCCAGGTGCAAGTCGCCGGGATCGGCGCACCTGTATGCAAATGGTGTCATAATGACATGTAAATGGCTCCATTTGCACCTTGCATGCATCATGGCCTCATTTGCATGTGCACCTTTGAATATCGTGGTTGTTGTACCTAGCACAATGGAACTTGTGCTAGTGCATCCCCCTGCTCCACTCTGGCCACTTGCGCTGGCACAGTGCCACTGCGCCATGCACACTGCGGGGTGGCCAGGATGCGATATTCAGCAACGTTGTGCCATGGCGCAGCTCCATTGAATATCACCCTGTCAATGCCCCTGCGCAGCCCATTTCGCTGCACTCAGGCTTGCACCACAGCCTGGCGCAGTCTGAATATCTGGGCCATTAGATATACCTTCAAGGGCTAGATTAATATCAGTAATTGAGTCTAAGAAGGACCAATCTTGCCGACTCAATATCTTATGTAGATCTACTGAATCCAAAGCTTATATATTATGAGTCTCAGTAATCACTGGCTTATCTTTTGGCTTCTTAGCAGACCATTGACAGTACACTGGACAATGGTTGCTAATCTCATCAGGCAATGTTCCAGAACTAATTATCTTTCTTGGATCTAAGACTGTTATCCAATCAATTATTGTGTGGGACCTGTATTTATAATTAAACAGTGTTGGAGTATTTATTAATTGATGGCACCCTAAGCTTTGAATTAAGCTCTGAAATACATCAAAATTTTTATTAGTCCATTTAATATCAAATTCTACAAGACTAGCCACTTCCTATTTTTTTTTAATATTTTTTGAGACTATTAATATTATCTCTCTACCCTCTTCCAGACAACCATGGCATACAAAGCACACTGAGAAATATTTTAACCCAGCAAAAGATTAATTGTTAAAAAATCACACCTAAAAATATGATCAGGATGTACACATTCTGCAACAGCTAAAGAATCCTGAACATAAAACAAGCAGCCTCCACCCTTCCTGCCTTGTCTATCATTTGTTAAAATTGTATGCCCTGTAATTTAGAGCTCACAGTTTTTTTTTATTACATAGATACATAGATACATAGACAGTGTCGGCAGATAAGGGCCTATGGCCCACCTAGTCTGCCCATTTGAGCTTGTAAGTTCAGTTTGTTTTCCTAGAAGTCTATTTCCCCTTACCCCTGACCTCTAGAATTCCTTTATGTCTATCCCATGCATTCTTAAATCCCGTGATTGTTTCAGCTCCCACCACTTCCTCTGGCAGGGTGTTCCACTTGTCCACCACCCGTTCTGTGAAGAAATTTTCTCATGTTTCCTCTGAATCGTCCTCCTCCAACTTCATCCCATGTCCTCTAGTCCTGAAACATCTTTTCGCTTAAAAATAGTGTTTTCCTGCACCTGTTCCTCCCTGTAAGATACTTGTATGTCTCTATCATATCCTCTCTCCTCCTCCTCCAGGGAGTACATGTTCAGTTCCTTCAACCTGTCTTCATAGGACTTGTGATGCAACCCATGCACAATCTTTGTTGCCCTCCTCTGAACCTTCTCTACCCTGTCTATGTCCTTACGTAGGTATGGTCTCCAGAACTGTACACTGTACTCCAGGTGGGGCCTCACTAGTGTCTTGTATAGCGGAATTATGACCTCCTTTTCCTGCTGGTGATGCCCCTGCCTATACATCCCAGCATCCTATTTGCTTTACCTGATGCCTTGTCACACTGTTTCCTACCTTGAGGTCATCAGAGATGACAACCCAGGATCCCTTTCCTGCTTGGTGCATGCTATATCCTCACCCCCAACTGATATATTTGTGCCAGGGTTTTTGTGCCCCATATGCATTATCTTGCACTTCTTTGCATTGAATTTCAACTGCCAAACCCTTGACCATTCTTCAAGTTTCTGCAGGTCCTTCTCATTCTGTCTACACCCTCTGGTGTGTCTACTCTGTTACAGAGCTTTGTGTCATCAGCGAACAGTGAAATTCTGCCTTCTAGATCCTGTGCAATGTCACTGATGAAGATGTTGAATAGGACCGGTCCCAGCACTGATCCCTGTGGTACCCACTGGTCACTCTTCCCCTGTGGAGTGACAGCCATTTACCACCACCCTCTGTGTCCTGCCACCCAGCCAGTTACCTACCCACCACACTACTGTCCTGCCCACACCCATATTCCCCAGTTTGTGTAATAGTCTTCTATGTGGCACAGTGTCAAAGGCCTTGCTGAAGTCCAGATAGGCCATGTCCACTGCCTCCCCTGATCCACCTCCCTAGTCACCCAGTCAAAAAATCAATGAGGTTGGTCTGACATGACCTCCCCTGGTGAAACCATGCTGCCTTGGTCCTGTAGTCCATTGACAACCAGATGTTCCACCAATCTCTCCTTCAGTAGTGCTTCCATGATCTTTCCCACTACCGAGGTGAGGCTGACTGGTCTGTAGTTCCCTGCTTCCTCTTTGTTCCACTTTTGTATAAGGGACTACATCTGCTGTCCTCCAGTCTTTGGGTACCTCCTGTTTCCAGTGATTGGCTGAACAGGATAGCCAGAGGTTCAGCCACCACCTCTCTTAGTTCTTTAAGGACCCTGGGAGCACCCCATCTGGGCCCATTGCTTTATCAGCTCTTATTACTTCCAGTTCCTTCAGGACCCTTTCTCGTGTAAAGGGACTTGTGTCCATTTCTGCACCATTCTCACCCCTTGTACTCCCTTCAGACCCATTACCCCCCTCTTCCTTAGTAAAGACTGAGCAGAAATACCTGTTCAATATGTCAGCTTTACTGTTGTCATCCTCCACGCGGCTCCCATCCTCCCCCTTCAGTCTCACTATCCCTCCCTTTGTCCTTCTCTTTTCACTTATGTACCTGTAAAAGGTTTTGTCCCCTTTAACCACTGATTTTGCAATGTGTTCTTCTGTCTGAGCTTTGGCTTCCCTTACTGACTTCCTGCCTCCTTGTTTCTCCTGGTACTTCTCCTATCCCTTCTGCCTGTGTCTTTTGTATTGCCTGAATGCAATCTTTTTGGCTTTCACTTTCTTTGCTACCTCTTTGGAAAACCATAATGGTCTCCTCTTTCTTTTCCTCTTGCTAACCTGCTTAATGCATAATTCTGTTGTTCTTATAATCCACATTTATTTTATCATGTAACCAGATTTCTTTAATTCCTACCACATAAGACTTATTGACATCTATCCAAATTTGAAATAATCCCAATTTTCTAATAAACTACTAATATGTGCATGGACAATGTTCAGAGAAGCTTTGTTATTTTGAAAATCTGAAACAGGATTAACTGAGCCAGATGCATAGTTAGACAATGGAACAACTGTGCCAGGACATGGATGCACACTGCCTGACAAAAGCATAAGTAACAGAATCATTTTTCTTAAACTAAGAGCTTGAAATCTAGTTATGCTACTCTGTCTTATTAACTTGCTTTCCCTTCCCCACCTTAACCTAAAATGATTGGTTATACATAACCACTCATTTAATACTGCAAAATGTTGCAATAACTGTTTATTTCATGTCAGCTGTGGCCCAGACAGCATAACCAGAAACTTTGAGGCCTCAGACACAGTTCCTCTGAAAAAGATAAGCCAGTTATCCAAATGAAAATTATCTTCAGATCATTTATTTATTTGTTATACAGAAATACCTTTGAGCCAGGGGCTCATTTACAGCGGTTCCATGTCAATACAACAACAAAAAACAAAGTTAACAGAGGTTCACAATGAGTAAAATAAACAAATACAAAGAAAATGCAATTATAATAATTTGTGGGAGGAACATAAAACAAATATTTACAATGAGGATTTAACAAGAATCAAAAAACAGGCAAGATATGATTCAAACAATCAGATCTTTTGTTTAAGTGCTAGAAGGATATATATGCAACACAAATTTGGCCAGAATCCAGAGAGAGAGAAGAGTACTGGAGTGGTAGCATATTGATAAAGGTAGGGAGAGAGGGCTAGTTAAAGGGAAATAAGAAAGGGGGAGAGTGGTCATAGAGGGAGAGTTGGAGGGAATGGCTGTAGACATGAAGGGGGAGGAGATGCTTGAAGGAGAAGGGGTGGAGGGAGCATTAGGTGATTCAATTGTAAATAGTGGCAAGATAGAGAGCTCTTGCTATGGTAGGATAGAAGGAGTGGGGGGCAGGGGTTCTAGGTTTAGCAGTGAGGTAGTGGGGGGAAACAGGGTGGAGCTGTGAGTTAATTGATTGTAAACAGAAGAAAGGGGGCAAGGGAGAAGACTAGGTCCACAGTTGCAGCCTTTGGAAGATGCTAGAAATGCACAAAGGTTTGATTTAAATGGACCCAGCTTGCATTTCTTCTGTGACTCTTCCCTGAGGGAATTGAGCCAGAGAGGTGCATGGTACACATAGGAGCATTGACCTTGAGAGGTCTGGCGGAACAGGACTCTTAGTGGTTGTTTTTCTATGCCCCTAGTATATCTGGAAGAGTTTTGTAGGCTGAGGAGGTTTATCACACTGGGGGTGGGGTGGTGGGGGAGCCCCAGTGTTGATTTCTTAGAGAGAAGGCAGACTTGGTATTGTAGTCTACATCCCAAGTTGTGCCAGCAAGACTGAGCGTACAGCTGACAAGTGTGAATCAGCCGTTCCACACACAGAACAAGCCTGCATGCCTTGTTAAGTGTAGTCTTGATTCGTTTGAGGGCAGAGTGAGCTGCTGCACTGTAAACCACCAAACCGTAGTCAATGACTGACAACACAGAGCTTGAAACTGTGACTCTTAAAGAGCTCCTGACATGGTTGAGATAACTTTTAGAAAATGTAATATTCAGGCATAAATGTAGCTTATATTTTGTAAGACAAAGAACCTCTGTGTGCAAACACTGAGGCAAGGGTTACCCCCAAAGGGCATTTGGCTGGGAAGCCAGGTTTCAAGAAAATACAAAATCACACATGCCCACACAATGCAAAGCATCATGGGCTGCATATGCAAATCACCACAGAATGTTATGTTGGTTCAACTTTAAGCAGAATTGCATGGTGCCGAAAGGCCTCTCACACAGTTTGCTTTATTCTGTAATGCTCACCCTTATTTCCTTACTACTAAGGGTATTTGCATGAATACAGTATCTCTGTCCTTTTAGCTCTGGTTGCCTGCCTACACCTGACATAATAATTCTGTTTATGACATCAGAATATATTTCTATAGAGATAATTATGATGTAATAAATGGGGATTGTGATGCCATGTATAGAGAAGCAGCCAGAGCAGATAATAGTCTCGGGGACAGGGATCTTTTTTTCATGCAACTGTTTTCAGTAATAAAGAAAATGGGACATTAATTACTGAAAATATATGATTTTTTCAAAGTTTTCCTAATGCTGTCAGAGGATCTTTAATGCTTCATTAGTTAGACAGTGTTTGTTCCTAAAAAGCATACCCAACTTAACGTTTGCTGTCCTACCTAACAAGTCAATATGATGAGAACAGAAAACAGTCTGTTGTAAATTGATAAACAGTAGAGGAAAAGTTAACAATATACATATCAATAGCCACATTTTAAATCCCAATCAGTAAAACAATAAAACAAAGAAAAACAAGAATTACCAGCATTAAAGGGGCACTGTCAAACTATTTTTGCATCATATTATTTCTAGTTGAAAACCTGCATTTTCTGATTGCTTACCTTCTCTACAAATTCACTGATACTGCTGGCTGTTTTATCTGTATCCTTTCTCAGTATAACTGAAATGCCTGCTAGTGTTGTAGTTATACCCAGCCTTGTTTTGTTTCAAATTGCTGATCTACTCTTCTTGCATACTTCCTGGACATTAGGACACTAGGAACACCCCCTGAACAATGCCGCCACTTATGTTACATGATGAAATAGCCTCCTCTACTCCCACTGCATAACAAGTGGCTAGACTTTGTTGGGGGTATTTCAGACTCAAGAAAGATGCAGTGGGAGTTGATCAAGGACTGAAAACAAATATGTTTTTGTGTGGTAACACCAGTACAGTTGGCAGTCTGTTTTTCACTTTTTAACAAAACTAAAGGAATAGAAATCAAACTGCTAGCTACATCAGCAATCTATACAGAATGTAAGCAATCATAATGTGTTTTTTAAACTAGAGACACTTTGAGATCTAAGGGGGTTGATAGAGTCCCTTTACTCTCTAATGTTAATTTTGTTTCCAAATCCATTTATACAGTGCCACATTTCATTTTATGTTCACCATGTTAGAGATTTAGTTTTGCATTCTGAAGTTCACCCTAATGTCATCAGTGTGGCATTAAATCTGAAAGCAGTATATATTGCTGGCTAATTCGCACTAGTAACAAAAAGAGTGATGTTAGACAATGTGTTTTAAAACAGCTGATCACATTGATGAAAACATAGGGGAACTTAAATTAATGGCTGTCTCCTTTTCCATTTTTAATTGTATTTTAAAATCTTCTTTGGGGGTATCACAGTCATCAGGTCACACCGTAGGACCATCACCATCAGTAAAGCAGGATCCACACAGAAGATTTTCAGCAGTACAACTGGGGCCACCTACACCAACATCATGTGATGACGTCACCAACCCTATAAAAGGTATGTGTGGCCTCGTTCCCTCCTCAGTTCTTTCCCGCCTTCAATTTGCTCACATGGGTCTCTGCGAGAACTCAACAAAGGTCATAATGTTGTAAGACATTATGCCTCATGGCAAAATCGCGCTGAGGCATAAGTCTTTTTTTTTTTGCGTTGGGCTCCACACCCGCACCTCCATTCTGGGGGCTATGCCCCTAACCCCCACTAAGGATTTTCAACTCGGAGGGGTTTACCCAGGAGCACACTGAAATGGAAAGAAATAAAATGTCTGAATGAAACCCTGTCCCAGATGCAGTGACTGGGTTCCTACTGCTGTGGCTCAGTCCTGTGAGCATTGGCAGCTACTCATCGGAACCCACTGCCAGCAGAGGTCTTATCCTCTGCCTCAGAAAATGCTACTGGTGCAATACCACGTACAGCAGTGTACGTGGTATTGCACCAGTAGTGCAAGCATACTACGCTGTACTAGGTTAGCTTATAATGTTGTACGTTATTAAGCGTATGACATTATGACCAAGTAGGTGGGAGCTCTGATGCAGTTTTGCGCCATTTTCACCAGTGGCTTATTTTCTACCTATTACTTTAGAGCCTTTTTTTTAAATGAGATTCCTTTTATTTTGTTTATGTCAAGAGTTAATCCTTCTACCTCTCTCTTCCATTGCTGCCACTGTGGAAAAAAGATTGCCTCCACAGACAAACACCGTCTCTGAGTCTGCTGTCTTGGGCCTGACCGTGAAGTCGCCGACTGTGAACTCTGCCAAAAGTATAATCAAACAACTCTCAAGCAAAAGGCACTTAAAAATTTCCTAACTGATCAACAGATAGCCAGTTCTGGCAAAGGGTCCTCCAGGGTCCCAGCCTGTCTGTCACTGGCAGGGTCATCGAGCTCTCAAGAAGCTAACACCCAAGACAAGGACACAGGGAAAAGTCACAAAAAGGACCATGATTGGGACTGCTCCCCCCCCGGCAGTGACCGCACTCCCTGATGGCCTCTCATTCTTTGTCCAGGGGTTCATCATCAGCAGTGGCTGCACCAATGCATAAGTCTGCTGTTCAGGTCTCTGTGTCTACCAGACCCATACCAACAGCACCTCTGCCCGATACCCAGGTGGCCAGTCATCGACCTCTGGGTCATTGGCCCCTCCATCATTGTTAATGGGTTCATCATCAACAACCCTTCTGCCAAGGCCTGATCCTAACTCAGGCCCTCAGGCTACAGTTTCATTGGGCTCTCAGGGCCCATGTGGCAGGTCGTTGCTCCCTGTGCTGTTGACCCCCCCTCCATTAACCCAGTCATTGACGGTCATCAATCTCAATGAGATTCTGACTACGTTCACCTCAGTGATTGTTCACCAGCTTGGTGCCTGCAGGCCTACACTGCCTGCGCTGTCAATGGCAGCTTTGTCATCGACCCCTGCTGGATGGCTGCAGGCTGCCCCCCACAGGTCATTGTCAGTGCCTCACACGTCTGACCTGGATCTGGAAGAGGTCGATGTCAAGGAGGAGTACCACCCTGACCATTTTCTTCCTGATGAGGAAGAAGAAGAGGAAGATCCTCTCACCTCGGACAGATCCACTGCTTCCTAATTCAGCAAGGATTCTGTCAAAAACACTCCTAGGTCTCCTCCAGAGGACCCAATGTTTTTTAATATCATGAAGGAGTTATCCTCAGGCATGGGGTTCCATACCGAGGAGGATGCCTCCAGAAAGGATTTGGTGGATTTCTTGGATATTCCAGAGTCTTCTCCCAAAATAATTCCTCCTAGTTTGCCTGGTTTATGGAATGCTATTACTGCAACCTGGCACAGTCCTGACATGGTGCCAGCTATGCCCTGCTGGGCAGACAAGGTTTTCCATGCCCCCAGGGGTTTCCTCATAAAGTTGCTCAGCTAGAAACAGATTTAGTGGTTATAAAGGCAGCTCATGACAGATATAAGGTGCCCAAGTACTTTATCTCCCTCCCGTCAGACAAAGAGTCATTTAAAATTGAACTCTGGGGTAAGAGGGTTTATGTATCTTCCACCCTTGGGCTGAGGATTTGCAATTACCTGTCCCATATAGTAAAGTACCAGCATACCAACTGGAAGAAGAACAAGGCTGCTGCCCAGGCCCTCCCAGAAGGTACACAGAAGTAGGAGATTCTTAAATGCTTGCAGACTGCTAAAGATGTTAGCAAGCAACTCCTGTGGGCCCTCTATGATATTTCAGACATGATTTCCAGGGCTGCTGCAATGGGCATTTGCCTCAGTAGGCACTTCTGGCTGAGGGTCTCTGGCTTTGCTGCTGATGTTCAGCAGAAGGTTCTTAATGCCCTCTTCAATGGCTCTAAGTTTTTTGGCCCAGATGTCCAGGACATCATTAATGACTTGCAGGCATCTGGCAAGGCTATCAAATATGTCCACTCACTCCAGCACACGCAATCAAAGAGCAGACAGTGCCCTCCCTTTCACAAGGCATCCAATAGGTCAGGAGCAGCCTCTCGGCCCCAAGGCAAATGTAGACCCTCTGCTGTCTTGCCTACCCCCTCCAATGCTGGAGCTGCAGCCAAGCATCCCAGAGGTGATGGACCAGCACCAAAGGCTGGATCCACCTCTACTTGACTCCTTGCCAGACCCCCCTCTTCCAGTTCTCGACCAAGAGGTGGTGGTCAAAGGTTGGTTCTCCCTCCATCTCAATCAATGGAGAACCATAACTTCAGATGCCTGGATTATTCAAATCATAGAAAGGGGTCTTACTCTGGAGCTCATCAAGCAAGCCCCAGAGGCTCCTCCTCTGCCCTCCAATTACACCCATCTGTCTTTTCTCCAGGAGAAGGTACAGTCCCTTCTGCACACACAGGCTATTGAGCCAGTGCCCAGGCATCTGAGAAACAAGGGGTTTTATTGCAGGTTCTTTCTAGTCTCCCAAAACACTAGAGATCTGAGGCTCATCTTAGTCCTAAAGGACCTTAATCTGTATGTCCAGTACAAAAAGTTCCAAATGGTAACCTTGCTGGGTCTCGTGCAAGGTGACTGTGTTCTCTGGACATGCAGGATGTGTTCCTGCACATCTCCATGTTCCATCCTCACAGGAGGCTCCTATGGTTTCTTTTCTAGGGTGAGCATTACCAGTTTGAAATGCTACTCTTTGGCTTATCCCCTGCACTGCAGGTCTTTACCAAGTGCTTAGCAGCAGTAGCTGTGGCCCTCAGAAAGGATGAAATGTAGGTTTCCTCTTATCTGGATGATTGGCACCTAAAGGCCCCATCCAGGGAACAGCTCCTGAGGATGTCAGAGAGAACTCTTCAGTTGTTCCTCTCCCTGGGCAACACCGTCAACCTGCCCAAGTTGGTCCTGGTTCCATCTCAAAGGCTACAATACATAGGAGCAGTTCTAGATTCAGTGTAGGGAAGACCTTTCTGCCTCAAAACAGGGCAGAATGCCTTATTTCCCAGGTTCAGGAGGTGGCCCAAAGGCATTTTGTTTCAGCCAGGGTTTACTGTACCTGAGGCTGTTGGGACTGATGGTGGCTGCCATCCCCACTGTTCCACTGGCCAGGCTGTACATGAGCATCCTCCAGTGAACACTCTGGTGCAGTGGGACCAGTGAATGGATGAATTAGATCAGTTAGTGCTGGTCTCTTCCTCAGTCTGCAAAGTGGTCCAGTGGTGGATGGACCCCCTAAACCTGTCACATGGGATTCCATTCCAGATCTCCTCTCCTCTCCAAATCCTCACACAGATGTCTTCAGTTTGGGCTGGGGGGCTCACCAGGGTCCTTTTCAATCTCAGGGCACTTGGTACCAGGTCGAAACCTCCATGTATATCAATGTTCTGGAGATGCGGGCGGTTCTGTATGCCATGTAGGCCTTTCAGAGCCATCTTCTTTCAGATCAGTTGCTAATCCAGTCAGACAACCTCAGTGTTGTGTACTACGTCAACAAGCAGGGTAGAACACATCTGTACCCCCTATGCAGGAAGAAATGAGAGTCTGGTACTAGGCACTAGACCATGGCCTGGTCTGCTCAGTGATCCATGTCCCAGGAATGCTAAACACTCTGGTGGACAGCCCCAGCCAGACTCAGTCCAGCATGCATGACTAGGAGCTTCTGTTATCAATCAGAGAAGATCTAATTGACAGATGGGGTTAGCCAGTGTTGGGTCTTTTTGCATCCCTACCCAACACAAAACTGCCCAATTTTTGCTTGATTGATCCATGGTCCTGCGTTTTCTGGTGAGACATGTTGTCCCTCTCCTGGAGAGGGAGGTTTCTTTAAGCCCTCCCTCCATTTTCTGTGACTCAGAGGGTGTCCACCAAATTGCAGATGGGGTGGGCCATCATGATTCTAGTAGCTCTGTTCTGACCTCACCAGATATGGCTTCCTCTACTATAGCAGTTGGCAGAGAAACCTCTGGTCCCTCTACCCCTCTGCAGGAATCTGCTGACCCAGGCTCAGGGGACCCTGGTCCATCCCAACCTTAGGTCCCTCTATCTGCATGCTTGGCTTCTGAGGACATAGCCATCACCAGATTTGGGGTTTCTAATATAGTGGTGGACATCCTAGTGGCCTCCCAAAAGCCTTCCACCTGAGCCAATTATGCCATGAAGTGGAATCGGCTTGCCATACGGGCTGCAAAGCATAATCTGGACCCTTTCACCTGTCTGGTGAACCAGATCCAGGACTATATGATCTCTCTGTCTGACTCAGGTTTCCAGTACTCCTAACTTAAGGTGCATCTTTCCGCTGTCTTGGCTTTTCATGAGCCCATGGGTGACAGTACCATAGCTCAGCTGGATGTTTCCCATACCTTCTTGAGGTGCATCCTGCATCCGAGACATCCAATCCATTCCCCTGTCCCAACTTGGGATTTAAATTTTGTTTTGTAGTAGTTGACCCTGTCTCCTTTTGAGCCAGCCACAATTTGTGAGCTACACTTTCTTTCCTGGAAAGCATTATTTTTAGTTGCTATTACTTCTTCTTGAAGAATTTCTGAGCTTCAGGCCCTCTGGTGTGAGGAACCTTATTTGATTTTTCACAAAGACAGGATGTCTTTGCACATGAATCCTAAGTTTCTTCCTAAGGTGGTGTCTGAGTTTACACTGAATCAATCTATCCACCTTCCTGTTTATTTTCCAGAGGATGCCAGTCCAGGGAAAGCATTACTTCATACATTAGATGTGCGCAGAACTTTGCAATATTATCTGCTTTGAATCAAGGAATATAGAAAGTCAAAGTAGTTGTTTGTTTCTTTCACCCCAGGTAAAGAGGTCGTTCAGATTTCTAAACAATGTTTGTCCAAATGGTTGATTAATTGTATTGCGATCTGCTACAACAAGTGCAGCAAAGAACTGCCTGGAGCAGACAATGCTCATTCCACAAGAGGCATGGCTACCTCTGTGACTTGTTTCCAAGGGGTCTCAGCCACTGACATTTGTGCAGCTGCCATCTGGAGTACTGTCCATACTTTTTCCAAGCACTACAGTCTGGACATTGCCTCTAGAGCCCATGCAGGATTTGGCAGGGCTGTTCTGCAGGGCCTTCAGTCTTAAGCTTAAGGCTGGCCTTCCTCTCAGACTGTTTGTTTGCACCTGTAACTGCTTGGGACTTGTTCCTATGGTGTGACCTGATGACTGAGATACCCCCAAAGAAGATAGAACAGTTATATAAGAACTTACTATAACAGTAGATCTTTGAGAAGATCTCAGTCATCAGGTCTGCCTTCCCTCCCACCATCCCCCTCTTGATTGGGGAAACTCTTTCCTGGAACTGGCTATCTGGTATATCCAGCCTTTTATACAGGCCTGGGCACCTCTCTCTCTCTCTCTCTCTCTTCAGTCTCCCATGGCTAGAGCTATGCTCCCTTTGTCTCTGGGGAAAAGAACTGAGGAGGGAGCGGGGCTGCTCATGCCTTTATAGGGTTGGTAATGTCATCACATGATGTCAGCATGGGCAGCCCAATTGTACTGCTGAAAATCTTCCATGTGGATCCTGCTTCACTGACGGTGAAGTTCCTATGGTGTGACCCAATGACTGAGATTCCCTCAAAGATCTACTGTTATCGTATGTTCTTACATAACTGTTCTGTTTGTTTACCCAAGTTAGCTAAGTTGAGATACAGTACAATGTCTTGTTTCTAGTGGGATCCTGTTGCTGTCTATTTCCATAGGTGGGTGGTCTTTATCTGCCATCAATATCTATGTTTCTGAGGTTCTATGGCTGAACTGCAGCGAGATTAAGTGATTTGCCCATAGTCACACAGTGAGTATTTGCAGTTGCAGCCACAGATAAGTTGAGATATTTCTAGATATTTCAAGATGTATCTAAAGAGATTCTTTCCGGTGACCCACAATGGTACTGCAGATAGGCTGAAAACGTCTCTAGAGATATCAAAAAATTTGATGAAATGTCATATTTATTTATTTGAAAATTGGTAACTGGGAAAGGTGCGCTGAGCCAAGGCTCTTTTCCAGGTGTAACCGGGGAGTAACAGAAGATAATAAATACATAGCACAGACACCATTCACGTTACAGTAAAGTCCAAAATCAAAGACCATGATGAAACCATAGAACATGCACAATGAATCAACAAGGCAAAAACAACAAATTGAGCATTTCAAGTAAATGAGTGGGGAAAAGAGTTGGAAACTGTTATGGGTAGGGAAAACAGAAGCAAGGAAGGGATGGAACAAGTCTAACCTGATACCTGAAGAGGGAAGAGGGGAGCTGGTTCCAAAGTAAGGGAAGACGATAGGCAAAGACTGATGGGCCAGCAGAGGTACAGGGATGTGGCAAAGAAGCAAGGATCTCTAGAACGTAGGGAGCAGGTGGCAGAGGGGACAGGGGGAAGGAGTGATAAGAGGTAGGAGGGTAGGGACCCAAACCAGTATTAATATATGAAGGACGCACAGTACATCTGGCACTATGAAGGTAGAATGAACATGGATAATGATAAGCAAACTGAACAATGATGAGTTCAAGATGGAGAGTCAGTAGCAAATGAACACAAGGACTTATAGATGGTTAGAGGGTATCCAGTCTGGCCTGGGAGGAGGAGGCAGCAGAGCCATAGACCACATCCACATCCACATAGTCAAAAACTGGGAGCACCACTTTGATAACAAGCTCCCAGCAAACCTGCAGAGACAGACAATCTTTATTGTGGTAGCAAGTTTAGGTCAGAGATTGGATGCCATTGATGTAGACAGTGAAGTCAAGCTTTCTGTAAAGCCACATGCTAAGGTACTTGAAGGAAGGAACCACTTCTAGCTGGGAGCCTTGCAAGGTGGTGAAGATGGGCACAGATGAAAGTTTTTCCAGTTTTTTGATTGGTGCCAAAGGTCACAGACAGAGTGTTTTTTTGTGTTGACCCAGAGTTAATTTGATTGGAACTATTGCAGGACATTGTGGATGTCATGCTAGAGCAGACCTTCCACAGCTGTAGTGGATATATCAGAAGTGTAGATGATTCTATCATCTGCATACAAATGAATATGCAAGTTGGCACAGACCGAGGGGAGGTCATTGAGGAAGATGGTGAAGAGTATGGGACCCAGGATGGAGCCCTAAGGGGCCCCTGCTTGGATAGGAAGAGGAAGTGACAGGGTGCTACCAACCTGTACTGTCTATAGGCAGCCTGTGAGATAAGAACAGACCCATTCAAAAGCAGGAGATGAGAGGCCAGCAGAACTCAGCTTCTCCAGGATGAGAGGGTGGGACACCAAATGAAAGGCCTTGGCCAGATCAATGAAAATGGCTGCCATGATGTGACCCTATCCCTGCGAGGATAGAATCAATGACATGCAGCAGGGAGCAGACAGTGGAATGATCCTTTTGGAAGCCAGACTGGAATGGGGAGAGGAAATCAGAGGAGGAAAGGAAATCAGACTGTCTATTGTAGACAAGCTTCTCTTGCAGCTTGACAAGAGAGGAGGGAAGGGAGATTGGCTGGTAGTTAGAGCTAGACTTACACAGGGTCAAGGAGTAAAGGGTAATCAGGGTTTTATGGGCAGTAACAGGGGAGAAGAGGAAACCCTATGACTGGAGGGAAAAGGGAAGGTGGTGTGGAGAAATGGAGACTGGAGGGAGAATGGCAGGGAGAGCACAAGTGGTGAAGAACTCACTAAAGTGAGAAGCAACAGCGGAGGTGTCAAACACAGGTGAACCATTTACCAGGAGAACTGAGGGGTCAGACTGAGTGGGAGGGTCAAAAAGGGAGTGAATTGCTTTCCAGAACTTAGAGGGAGCATTTTGTTTTTATTAACTTTATTTCCCTCCAGTCACCAGCATTCCTGGGCATCTCTCAGGTAGGGACCCACTATGCATCACCTCTACTACCCATCTGAACCCTTTCCTTGACTGAGGAATCAGATGCTCAGTCCCCCCTCTCCCACGGGCCTGAACAGGAGGAGGTAGGACCATGGAGAATCACATCGGGGTCAGGGCTGGCATTACATGTGTGGGATCAGCCACTCAAGTCCCACCATTGCTTCCCAGGGAGCTGGGGTTTTACATCTTGGTTTCTCCCTGAGGTGTGGATGCATGATGATATCTGCAATGAGGGTGATCCTTCAGCTGATGTCTACCTTTGCTTTACCCCCTAGCAGCTCGCTTACTTGTGGTGCCTCTGGTCTCCTCCAGGAGCCGCTACAGAGTGATGCATCCCTGTACACCCACCCCAGGTGAGGACAGCAGTCCTCCAGATGCTCAGTCTTCTCCTCCCTATGCCAACCCACATCTCCCAGAGTCCATTTCTGAACTCTAGTCACTGGCATGGTGCAAGATGTGGCAACCAGCGCCTCAACCCTCAGTGCCACCGGGCTGGCTTTCAGAAGGGGGTATTAAGGTTGTTCTGAAGGTTGGCCTTGAAATATGGTGATTTTGCAGCCCTGACAGCTTTTGTGCAGGAGTTCCTGCTAGCCCTATACTGGTAGAAGTCTAGAAGGGAGTAAGATCATTTATAGCATGCCCAAGTGAAATCACAGGACTCACACTGATCAATTGATTCTGGGATATTCCAGGGGTGATGGTGAGTTTTGGCCCTGGATTTTTGAATGGGACATGCTTGTCCCAAACAGAATAGAATTTGGAGTGAAACATAAGAGGGTGATGTCAGTGTCAGAGGTGGTGGGAATAGCTGTCCAATGTGATGCAGCAAGGTTGCTCAGGACAGCCTGGGTGATGAGTGACCAAATGGACCTGGACCAGATGTAGTTTGGGGAGGAGGATTGACGTCAGATCTTCCTGACACAGAACTTCTTGCAGTGGTCACTGAAAGTGTCAGGCAGAATACCTGGTGCAACAATGTGATGGAGATGGGAGAAGAGAACCCAGTCCAAAGAGGGTGTGTTTTTTTTTGACTGAGGGTTGAGCCAAATAAATTTGATGATAATCTGTGTGAGGCTAAGAAACTCAACCTTATGGGTGATTGGCCTGGAGGCTGGGGACTGCCAATTGACATTACAATCCCCCAAAAGAATGAATAAACCAATGGAGGAATGAGAGGCATTTGTAGAGGTAGAATCAATCAGAGAGGAGGATGAAATATTTAAGGTACAGAGTACACCAATGAAAATGGACATAAAGGAGAAGAATGACAGCCTGACAAGGAGAAACTCATGGGAAGAGGATAAAACCTGCCTAATAGCCATGTTGCAGGAGAAGCTCTGATGGGTGCAGTTGAAAACACTACCTTCATGTTTATCCCTGTCCTGCCTTAAAAGCTATTAGTTATGACAGGCCAGCTAGAATCTGGAATCCTGAAAGTGAGCTAGGATTCCAAGGCACAGAGGATATCTGGAGAGTATTGTGATATTCATACAGAGAGAAGGTTGAGTTTAGGAAGTAGGATCTGAGCACTGAGGTGAAATATGCTCAAGATTTTGGCATCTAGGGAGGTTGAGAACAATGGAGGGGTGGGGCCTGGGTTGAACTCTATGTCACCAAACATGCTTTGTCTTTCGCTGCTCTGCTTATGTTTGAATCCCTGATTGCCCAGTTCCCAAGCTGCTGCTGTAGCCACCAGATCACACTTCCTACTCTAATTAGTTCTCATTTTCTCTCTCTCTCTCTCCTTTAATTATTTAAAATCTAAAACAGACTCAAAATGGGGAAATATGGCATCTTACAAGACAGGAGAAAAGGGCCCTCTAAAATGGAAAAAAATGTATCGGTGAAAAATGCTATCATAAATGATCTGCTGCTTTAAGCAAAATACAAGAGAAAATTGAGAAAATTACATTAACTGTTGAAAGTAGAAACTGATTCAGGACTTAACTGCAAACATGTAACATCATAACCTATACTACGGGTTAAAGAAGGAGACGCATAAAACTTAGCTACATAAGTTCAATGAAACCAATTAAGACCACATGGGCCATCCAGTGTGCCACCATATTATCTTAACAGCAATAATATCTAATGCCTTTTCCTATGAGAAACATAGTGGTCCAGATATTCAAAAGGGTTGAGCCATGCACAATAGGGTTGCTCCAGCGCAAGTCCGAAAATGCGCCATTCTGCGATATTCAGTGGGAGGCAGATGCGCCCCCCCAAATCATGCTGAGCAAGAGCGCAATGATAATGAATGCATGCGCAACTGAAAGGGGAGGAATCATGCATAAATGGCGCAGTGTGATATTCAACAACATGCACCATGCTCAATAGGGGAGCAAGCGGAAGTTGTGCAATAGCGGAAATGAGCCTAAATAAAAAGGAAAAAGGGAGAGGCACAAGAACGCTACAGGGAAGGCACATGTGGCTGACCTCTAGGCAGACACACACAGGGCAGGACAGACACACAGGGCAGGACAGGGAAAGGGCACCCTGAACCCACAGGCAAAGGGAAGGTGTGGGGAGCCACAGCCAAACACAGTGCAGAAGGGGGAAGTGCCACACAGCAATGAGGCCACCCGAGGAAGGTGTTCCCAGTGCAAGGGAAGTAGCAGCCAGGACAGCGGGGGAAACACAGAAACAGCTGCCGGGGGGAACACAAGCCAGGGACATGGCCAGTGCCACCATCCAGATGGAGGCGGTAATGAGGGGGATGAGAAGACAGGCAGCAGGGGGGCACGGCCGTGGAAGGGCCCATTGGTGGTATGCCCCCAACAGGCAGTACTGAGCCCACACCAGTTTTGAGCTGTACAGCGATACCAAGATCGTGGGCCGGTACTGCCTGAATCGGGCAATTCTGAGGCGGCTCTGTGAGCTGTGCAGTGATGTGATGCAGGCACCCACACGATGGAGCCATGTTCAGTCAGTGGAGACTAAAGTGACAGCTTGCATGTGCCTGCTCACCACAGGTACCTTCCAGAAACCAACAGGGGACACCACAGGCATATTCCAGTTGGCCGCGTCAGGCCACCTCACCCAATTCCTCAGCGCACTGCTGCCACATGCTGCAGGGTACATCCATTTCCCCAGCACACCGGCAGAGTGCATAGCAAACATACAGGAGTTCCACAGGGTAGCACGTATACCTGGCAAGCTAGGGGCAATAGACTGCACCCATGTGGCCATCCGCACACCACCTGGCCCCAAAGGGGCCGCATATATCAATCGGAAGGGCTATGCAAGCATCAACTGCCAGGTGGTGTGTGATGCCAGGGGATGCATAATCAATGTCTGTGCCACGCTCCCTGGGGGAGCACATGATGCCTTCATCTGGCACCAGTCAACACTGTGCCACAGATTTGAGAGTAGGGACATCCCCACTGGCCACTTAGTGGGTGAGTATGCAAACCACGTGGAAAAACATAGAGCTTGGGAGGGGCATGGTCAGAGGTGACATGGGTATTGGCCTAGATGGCCCAAGGCAGGGTGGCGCTGATCACTAAACTAACCTCCACCCTCTACACACAGGTGACAGTGGATACCCACTCCGTCCCTGGCTGCTCACACCATACCGCCGGCCCGCGACCCTTCACAGCAATGCTACAGTGAGGCACACGCCACCACACGCATGTCATCAAGTGGTGTCGGGATGCTGAAGGCATGTTTCTGTTGCCTGAAATGTCTGGCGGTGCCCCACAGTACAGCTCCTCAAAGGCCTGCAGGCTATTCCTGGCCTGTTGCATCCTGCACAACATGGCCAATGACTGTGGATAGCCGTACAGGTCAAAGAGGGGGACAGCAATGGGGACGATGAGGACGCTGGTGAAGATGGTGATGGGCCCCCTTGGGTGACAGGACCCCCGATTGCTCCGGCTGGCACAGCTGCACCGGGACACCATCACAGAGGAGCACTTCAGCCAACCCAGGTAAGTCATGGGGCCATGTGTAACCACCAGTGGCAAAGGCACAACCCACAAACATGCATGGACACACACCAGGGGTGCATGCTGTCAAGGGGTAGGAGGCATGTCTTGTGAGGTGTGTGTGTGTGTGTGTGTGTGTGTGTATGTCCATGTGCCATGTTAGACCTCACCCATCCCTGGCGGTGTGTGCGGTTCCATGCTCGGCCACTTCCCTTGACAGCATGCACCCCTGGTGTGTGTCCATGCGTGTTTGTGGGTTGTGCCTTTGCCACTGGTGGTTGCACATGGCCCCATGACTTACCTGGGTTGGCTGAAGTGCTCCTCTGTGATGGTGTCCCGGTGCAGCTGTGCCAGCCGGAGCAGTCGGGGGTCCTGTCCAGACCACCACCTCTAGCCACACACACGTCCACAGACCACCACGCCCACTGCCTGTCATTGTGCGTGTGTCAGACGCTGGGCACCATTGCACAGTGGCGTACAGCGCAACACAAGCATCATCATGCACACACTACAGCGGACAGCAGCCAGGAGGGTGTGCAGATGGAACGTGTATGTGCGTGCAGGGCCGGGTACTCCACCTGTACATTGCCTGCTGAATGACACAATGCACACAGAGCAGCATCAGACAGTAGCCATGCTGGGAGACAGGTCAGTCACACGCCATAGTGCCACGACTGCCATGGATGTGTGAGCAGCCCCACCAAGACCCACCAGCAGTGACATGCTGACCACTGGCCTCATGGGGTGGCACCGACGGTCCCCAAGGGGTTCCACTGTGTGAACATGACTGTGCTCACGCAGGGGTCTGCAGCACACTGAACATGCCTGCGTCAGGCGTGCTCGGGATGCCCACAGCTGAACCCGGTGTCGACAAGGATGGAGTTGCACAACACTGGGAATGGGGGGTGGACATTGTACTGCACGGTGTCTGCAACACATGGGCAAATAACTGTGTGCCCATTGTGGCCATGACAGCTGTGAATGCCTGTGTCTGCCTGTCAATGGCAGCGGTCACTTCCTCCCACAACCAGTCCATCCCTGCCAGGAGCAGAGTGGTGTATCTGCTGTGCCACTCCTCTGCCTGGCACAGAGCCGCACTCAGTGCATCCACCACCATCACAAGCCGCATCTGCTGATTGACTGATGCTTGCAGTATGCGGGTGTGCTCATCTAAGAGGTCATCTGCCTGATCGGCATGCTGTCCCTCATGGTGTACACGGCCCTGATGTTCTTCACCCCTTGAGGGAGGGCGCTGCACACCCGGGCCAGGCCTGGGCATGACCACAGGCGGTGCACTGACGCAGACCCCTGACACTGTGCCCCATGGCAATTGGCCGACTGCTGATACTGCCCCTCCGGCTGCCACTCTCCAGGGCTCAATGGTGCCACCGCAGTGGCCGCAACAGTCCCACTGTCCTGGACATACACCAGTGCTGCCCCACTGGTGCAGACAGGCACAGGCTGGGACTGTGATGTCATGCAGGCCTCCACGGTGACACCACCCACAGCCATGGCCGTGATGTCACCTGCTGTGTGGCCATCCTGTGGCCCACATGTCTCACTGCTCATGACGTTAGCTCCATCATCATCAGTGATGGATCCAGCACCAGCCCAAGTCTCAGCATGCTGGCATCTATGGACACTGGCACGCTGGGACAAGGGCAGGGCCTCCTCCGCACCTGCTCCACCAACATCAGTCCGGACGTCCAGGCAGGTCCACTGTCGCCTTGACCCCCGTATGCCGGTGGAGGTGGATGGGCCCTCCTCCATCTCCATGATATTGCCCTCAGTGGAGAAGCCCACCACCGCTGACCCATGTAGACGCTCAGGAGCTGTAACAGAAAAACACTAGCATTACTGCATGTGACCTACCCTGTCCCACCCCAATCGACAGACCATGACCTACCATGCAGTGACGGGCTACCACCCATCTGGAATCCACCACCTGGAACACCCTCAATGGCGCAACGCTGCATGCTGCCAGCAACCCGCTCTTCCTGTGGGGTCAGGCATTGCACCTCCGGTTGTTCCCCACCAGTTGCAGACCATGCTGCCCTGATGGCAGCCACCTTCTCTTTAATTCTCCGCCGGTCCGTGCCCATCTTCTTTTTGCACTCCTGCACGGAGCGCTGGGGGCTGCCATGCAGGTTGACAGCATGCACCACCTCCTCCCATGCAGCAGCATGGGCCTGTAGTGTTCTCTGGCATCCACTGAGCAGCAGCTCCTGGTCGAGGTAGGCCTCAAACAGGGCATCTGTCTCTGCCTTTGTGAAGTTTGGCCTCCTCTTCCTCCCACGTCTCTGTTCCTCATCCTCCACCTCACGCTCTGTCATGATTCATCCTGTGAGAATGACAGGTGTTACCTGTGACTGTGCAGTCCCACGCATGTCCCAAACACCACAGTCCACACTTCCAAACAGCATGCAACTCATCACAATAGACTGCAGTAACTGACTATGGCCAGTGCAGCCCAATGTCACATTTTTATAGTGCAACCCATGCAAATGAGGTGAGGCGCATCTTTAAGTGGATGCAAATGCAGTGACTGCGTCATTGAATGGCTGATTAGATGATTTGCATATGCCGGCTGAATATCACGCTGTTGCGCTTTGCGCATTTGTGTTGAACGTGCTGAGCCAAGGGAGCAGTTCTGTGACAAGCACAGTACACACCTAACTGCACATGCCCGGGTTGATGATGCAGGCGCCTGCCGCGCTGCTGATGCGCTGTGCGCAGGAGGCAATGCAGGGCATGGCCACCATTGTGCCAGTGGCACTACAGCGTTGTTCACATATATGGCGCTGTGGCACTGGGGCGTCGTAGGTGCACTGGGGCAACAGCGCTGTAGGCTGCTACAGGAGGTGGCACACAGGCACCCAATTGTGCTACATGCATTGGGTTCCAGTAGCGCAGTGGCTGTCCGTGCACCAGAGACCCTTGACCCTGTGCCCGACCTTGGCCCCCTAGGCACCATGCGTCAGGCATGGGTGCACCACTATCGCGCTGTTCAGTGACAGCACAATAGGGAATGGCAGCGCTGTACCACACAGCATCTGCACGTGGCAGGACAGCGCTGCTGAGTGCTATTTTGATTCAACCACACTGAAGAGATGGCGTGGAGGCATACAGTTATGTGGAGTCAGGTTGAGCTAGCCAACCTGGTGGCAATAGTTGAGCCCCATGCTGGGGCTTTGCATGGAGAGGCACCCCTGGACAGGGCCAGAAGTGCGGTGTGGCAGGAGGTGGCCGAGGCCACCAGTATGGCGCGCACGACAGAGCAGTGTCACCATCGTTACAGGGACCTGAGGTGCAGGGACCCGGACCTGCTTTCCCACCTGCGGGCACATGCCAGGAGGGGCACGGTGCCATGGCCATGTAGGTGCAACATCCATACACTATTATCATCCATACTGGTATCATGGTTGCATGTGTCAGGCACGTGGGGGAGCCTTCCGATGTTGGCCGTGGTGGTGGTATCGGGGTGTGGGGTGGATGGGTATGGCTGTGTGGGATTGCACACATATGGGGGTGGGGGGACCTTGCTACCAGATTGTACTGATGTTCATCTCTCCATATTTGCACCTTAGGGCCAGAAGAACGCCAGCAGAACAGAGACCGGAGGCACTGCCTGGTGGAGCAGTAGGGCAGGAGGGATAATGGTGGTCAGCGGCACGTGAACCAACCTGATGATGGTGAGTGCCTTACATCCATGATTACTATTGCATGCTGTATAACTGGGTGGGCAGCAGGGCATGGCCACCATCCATTGACACCACTGCCATGCACGCAACCTGTTATAGTCAGCACTGTCCAGTGGCACTGCATGTCTGGGAGTGCATCAATGGTGGTCCATGCGTGCACCAGGCACATGGCTGTGGCACTGCCTTCACACCGCATAGCCAAGTCACTGTATGGCCATGGTGGTGCTGTGCAGGACATGGGCGGTGGGTGTGTGCAGTGGTCCACATGACTGTGGCTGCCTGGGTAGGCAGGTCTTGTGGATATGGTCACTGTGGGTGGTCACACACCATCACAGGGGCATGGCACATGGCTGTATTTCATGCACAATGGGTGGGCTGCAGAGGGCAGGACAGTCACACTTATTGACTCTGCTCCCTCATCCTAGGTGGATGGCGACTCCAGGCGATTGAGAGGGGTGTTCGTGAGGCAGTATAGCGCAGTGGTCTAAGGCTCTGAGCTGCAAATCTGGTGACATCCAGCACACCAGACCTGGGTTGGAATCCCACAGCTTCCACTTGCATACTGTGTGACCCTGAGCAAGTCACTTAACCTCCTTGTGCTCCCAGGTCGCTCCTGTAAAAAAGCTTTCAGCTTAGTGTACTATACCTGGTTAAACAACCAAATAAAATAAACAACCAAATAAAAATGAGCTGCTCCAGGTGGCAAGGGAGACATTGGAGCTGCTTCACAGGATCCACCACCATGGGGTGAGGAGGAGGAGCGGCCGATGTCGGCGCCATGTTGAGGAGGACGGGGCATACATTAATGTCCCCATGCCCCTACTACCACCTTCCCCCTTTGACCCACCCTCACACCCCTTCTTGTCTCTCCCATATGTTCACCCCTGCCCCTTACCCACCCCCACCTGTTATGTGGCCCTTCCCCCCTCTTGTAAATAGTTGTATATAGGTTTGTTACTTCTTTTAAATATAAGCATTTTGTTATGACAACTGTGGTGGTCTCTGATTTGCAGTGGGCTACAGGTGCTCAGCTGCAGTGGTGTGCATGGCATCAGGGGTGGTGCACGCATGGGCGTGTGTGTGTGTGTGTGTGTGTGTGTGTGTGTGTGTGCAAAGATGAACCGCCTATGGTGTGGGCAGGGGGATCAGTCACTGTCTGTGGTTTGTGTGTTGTACTCTGTGCACTGGATGCCTGTGTGCAGTGGTCCATGGGGCCTGCACTGTGTGCATGGTACCCCTGTCAGACCATCCATGGCCTGTGCAGCTGACACCCTTGCATGTCTGTGATATGCACGGTCTGCTGGCGTGTCAGTGGTGGCTATCCATGCTGGATAACAACTGTATCCGGCACAATGACAGGTTGCCTTCCATCACCAGTATGGTGCACTTCTGCCTCTGGTAGCACTGTGGCCTCCGCTGTTGTTGTCCCCCCCCATGCTGTCACTTGTGTCTGTTGCAGGGGATGTGCTCCAGTGTCTGTCACCTGTGCTGCGGCGGCATGCTGGTGGCATACAGCTTCATGGTGCCTGCGCAGGGTGGCTGTCACACCTGTGCAATGTAGGGGTGCTGGCCATTTGTACATGTCAGCAGTGGCCACACACCAGTGGCTTGGTTGACCCACTACTGTGTCCCTGTGTTGGTGTGCCCTTGGGTATGGGTGGGTGTTTGTCCATGCACTGTGTTGCATCCTGTGTAGTGCATGCTTCCATGTTACACTATGCGTGTCTGTGCTGGCTGTTGTGGCCATTGCTGGGACGGGATGTGTCCTTGGGAGGGTGAGCAGGGTGCTGTACCACTGGAGGTGGGGTCCGGGGCATGCCCTGTCACATGTGGGGTACCTCGTGTGGCAAAGCATAGTTGGTCTCTCAGCTGTACCTCAGGGGGGATGTGCAGGGTGGCACTGTGTATGCTGTTGTTGCACTACTGTCTGCTGCCACCTGCAGCAGGGTGCACATGGTGGGGATGCCTTGCATGGCTCCATGGTGCCCAGGTTTGCATTGTCACAGTGGGGGTGGTGGCATGCATAGGGTGTCCTGCACTGTTGGGCACTACTCCTGGGAAGGGTATATGGTGATTGTAGTGCAGGGTGTGCTCTGTATTGGTGGGATGGGGTGCCATGGGGTGGTCAGCCCTCCTTGTGTGCCGGTCACAGCTTTCCAAGGGGTTTGCTGGGGCACCATGTCCTGGCTGTGGGTTGGTTGCTGGTATCCATGGGCCAGTGGTTATTCCAGCTCGCCCCCAGTTGTGCAGTGCATGGGGTGTGGGGGAAGATGTCTGTTCTGCTGTGTGCTCCTCTGCCCATCTGTGGCATGGGTGGTGGGCCCCTGCATCCCTGGTTGTGCTGTTGCATTGCTGCTCTGCTGCAGGGGGCATCCCTGGTTGCACTATGGCGCATCTGGACTGCTCCGCTGAGCATCTCTTGTTGCACTATGGTGCATCCAATATGCTCAGCTTCACATCCCTAGTTGTGCTATGGTGCAGGTGGTGTGATATTCAGTAGTCGGCCGTAGGTGCATCTTGGCCTGCTCAGTTTTTGAATATCGCACTTCTTGCACATGGGCGCAGTGGACTTGCGCTTGCTCCTGCTGTTGTGCACTTTTTGGGTGCAGTTTGAATATCTGGGCCTTTGAGTCTTATCTTGAAATCCTGAGCATTATCAGCAAATATCCTCTTTTCTTGTTACCCGTTCTGTGAGCCAATTACTTCTAGGGTGGACAATGTTTCCTTATGTCCTTTTGCTCCTTCCCCACCCTCACTTCTAGTCTTGCCCCCTGGTTCTGTTATTCTGAATTGTGTTAAACAGTCTACACTGGTCTATTTGATAGCCTTTCATGATTTTGACTACCTCAGTCCTATCTTCTCTCTGTCTCCCTTTTCTTTTGTTTCTTTTTTTAACTTTATTTTATTTAAATAACTTTTTACAATAGAAAACAAACAAGAAAAACTATCGTACACAATTATAATCAATAACAACAAACCTTACAGAGTAAAACTCATATATCAAATCAGAGTTATAAATATCAATAAGCGTTGCCTCTGTAAATCCCCCCATCTCTCCCAGCTAGCTATCTAAACAACCAGTAATCACACTCCATTTCTGCAAGGATAAAACATGAAATTAAGTTAAATATCACTATAAGAGTAAGGTAAGACAATCATACTTCCCTTAAAGAGAAAGGAAGAAACATTTTGAAGTGAGCTATAAACTGTCTTGAATTAATAGTTTATACAATTTACCCCATCTGTCATGGAATAAATTGAGTTTATTATAGAATAAGTGTATTAGTCTTGTAATTTATATTTAAATTGTGCACTTTCCATCAGTTCTTTCATACATAAATCCTCCTTATCTAACCAGTGCTTTGCTATTATTTGTTTTGTGGAAATAGCCAGTAGTGATAAAATGAATTTATCAGCAATCCCTTTAATCGTGCTTAGGTTACCCAAAATACATGTCTCGAAACGTATCACCTTTGGTAGTGAAAGTTTCATCCCTAAATTATTTCGCACTTTGTTCCAAATCATTTTCACCTTTGGGCAATACCAAAAGATTTGTGTGATTGATCCCTCTTCAAGTCCACATATTATGCATTTATTTGACTCAGCTAAGCTGAAGGCATATAGTTTTAGTGAAGTCAAATATGCATTGTGTAAAATCTTAAATTGAATTATTCTTAAATTGTCTAGGAGAATGCATTTGTAAATATTGCTCCAAAGATTGGACCAGTTTTGTGGATAATCTTTGGTCTCTTTGTACCAAAAGGAGGAGATTGCCAGGGCCTGTGAAAAGTTCCATGTAATTAACATTTGATAGAAATTGGCAATGGGATGCGATTTTAAACTTCTTAATTTCATATCTTTTAATATATCATTAGGGTCTGATGTCCATATATTAGCACCCAAGTGAGTGTTTAAAGCTATTTTAACTAGTAGTAATTTTTAGGAATAGTTTTTATTTAACTTCTCTTTTTGTAGAAGCTCCTGAAATAGAGTTATTGCACCATTGTTTACTAATGAGTAAACCTTAAACTTTGTAAAGTTGGGAGACCATTTAAAAGGAATTGATTTACCATCTATCTTAAAATAAGGATTCCCTAAAATAGGTTGGTTAATACGTCTGTGTAGGTCTAGGTTTAAATAGGAAGCAATCTACTGATGAATTCTAAGAGAGGTTCCTATTGCAGAGTGTTTCAGATCTGAGGGTAGGTGGTTGAGATTGCAGTATAAGATAACTTCTGGAGATAGTTTATATCTTTTTATTAAAGATATTTCTAAATCCAACCACATTGGGACATAGTTTCCTTGATCCAGTGGGGAATAAAGCCATTTTATAAATTTATTGGCATGAGAAGCCATGTAGTATAAGATAACGTTTTATTTGACACCCCCTTGAGATTTGGGTAGGAATCATTTTTAAGGCTATTCTTGGCGTCTTGCCTCTCCATATAAAATCTGAAATTTCTGAATATAATTTATTACACCACTAGAGAGGAATAAACGTATGTAGCATATTATAGGATGGAAAATTCTTGGAAAAATATTCATTTTGATTATGTTTACTTTTCCCCAAAATTAAAGTGGAAGACAGTTTCATCTTTTCAAGTCTTGTTTAATTGTATTTAATAAAGTATCCAAGTTAAATTTAATAAGTTGGGAATGATCTGAAGTCAGGTAAATACCTAGATATTTCAGAGTAAGAGGATTCCAAGTAAGATCTAAATTAATGAAGTCATTTTTATACACTGTATTATTCAGAGGTAAGACCATAGTTTTTTTCTAGATTGAGTTTATAGTTAGAGTAATGGTTAAATTCTCTTATAGTATCCAAAGCCGCTCTAATTGAAGTAACAGGGTTTGATACATGAAGTAAAATATCCTCGGCCAAAGCCTAAATTTTAAGTTCTAACTTACCTAAAGTAATTCCTGTTATCAGGGGATTTAGATTTTAAAAATATAGCAATGGTGCTAAATAAAAGTTAAACAAAATAGGGGATAAGGAGCAGGCTTGGTGGGTACCACAATGTAATGGGATTGGGTTAGACATTATCCCATTACATGAAATCTTTGCTGTAGTAGATGAATACAGAATTCTTATCCAATTAATAAAACGTTTTAGGAAACCGAATCTAAGCAAAGTTTGGAAGAGAAATTCATGATTGACCCTATCAAATGCCTTCTCCGCATTCAGTGACACCAGTGCCACTGGTGTGCCACAGTCCCTGGACATGGAGAGGACATGAAACAGTTTTCTGATGTGATTTGATGCCTGTCTATGTGCGATGAAACCTATCTGTTCTCTTGAAACCAAGGAGGTCCAAATATTTTTGATTCTCTGGGCCAAAACAGAAGACAACATTTTTATATTGTAATTGATTAAAGAAATAGAGCTGTAATTTCCTACTTTGTCCCTTGTTTGCCTGGTTTAGGCAGTGGTATTATAAGTGCCTCTAGCAATGTTTTTTTCAACCATACCATTTTTTAAAATATAGTTGTAGAGTTCTTGTAAAAGAGGTGTTAAAATACTCTTAAAGGTTTTATAAAAGTTTGCTGTAAGTCCATTGGGTCCTGGGGATTGATTTAAAGTTAAGTTGTCAATAACCTTTTCAATTTCTTCTATTGCTATAGCTTTACATAGCTCATTAACTTGTTCCTTCGTTATTGCAGAACATCTAAATCTATTCAAATGCTCTTGTAATGCCATGGCTGAGGGTTTATTAGGCACTGAGCTATAAAGTTGGGAATAAAACTTATAGAACTCTGAGAGGATTCCTTTTGGGTCAGTCTTAACTGAATTATCCTCAGTTGAGATGATTGATTCTATGTATTTTGTCTGCTATTGTTGTTTAATTCTATTTGCTAATAATTTACTGGGCTTTTCCCCCAGATCTGTATATTTAGCTTTGCATTTGATTATATTGTATTCTACTTTTTGTTTGGTAAGAGAATATCAATCAATCAATCACAACTTTATTTAACCAGGCAGCTTCGTCATTGAGCAAGCTCATTTTCAAGATGGTCCTGGCAGAAGGGAACAGAGCAAGGAATAATACAAATGGACACTTAGTGCAGGCTGGTACATACAGTAAAAAAATAGCAACAACAACAGCGGATAATACAGAGTGTGCAGATTGTTAACAAATTAAATTAAGGGAACACCAATGTCTGGGGTGTATACTAAATTAAGCAATAGAAGTAACAGGGTGTGGTAAGAAGATTATATTGACAATAGAACAAGAAGGCATGAACGGACTGACCAGGAGGGTCGACCCTTTGCGGGGAAGGATGGGGGAAGGGGGGTTTCAGGAGGAGGATGTCAACACTAGAGGGAGAGATGACACAAACATAGTAAGGCCAGGGGTTTAGAAGAGTATACAGAGGGAGAGGTGCAGAGAAGTGCTGGAGTTGTAAGTAAGTGCTAAGTGCTAACAATTTGTTTTTAAATGTTTGCAATTCTGATTTTCCTTGATCTGTTAATGTGTTAGGGTTCTTAGTTTCTAAAAGGATGATACATGCAGATAAATAATTAATTATTTCTGTCATCTGTTTCTTTTGTTTAGATCCAAATCTGATAAATTATCCCCTGATGTAACATTTAAAGGCTGCCCATATCATATCTAAGTTATTAATGGAGTTTAAATTTTCTTTCCAAAAGTTTGCAATTACCTAATTACTATAGCCAATAATATAGTTTTGTCTTAAAAGAGTTATTTAATCTCCATATAGTTTGTCTTGCTGGGATTGCAACAGCATGAAGTGTAAATCAACTAGTGAGTGATCCGAGAGGGATCTGCCCATAATATTTGACTTAATAACATCCTTAATCCATTCTTTTGATATTAAGAAATAATCTATTCTTGAATAAGACTTATGGGTTGGGGAAAAAAATGAGAATTTTTTAACTGTGGGATTTAAAGTTCTCCAAGGATCTGCCACGTTGTATATATCTAATAGCTCAGAGAGGGCATGGGCGTCTGATTGTAAAGATATAGTAGCAGTGTTAGATCAGTCTAGATTGCAGCCTAGTGGAATATTCCAGTCCCCACCTAGAAGCAATCTCATAAACAAAAAGGGAGTGAGAGTCAAGATTAAACCTGATAAAAATAAGGAGGTGATATTGTTGGGGCCATAAACAGACCCGATAACCACTTGGATTTGGTTAAAATGTCCCCCAAATAACTATACATCTACCTTCTGGGTCTTGTATTATTTGTATTGGAGAGAACATTAAATTATTGGCCATTAAGATGGCTACTCCTCCTTTTGATATATATTTTCCTGCTCAGAAAACTTGAGTGAACCCATAATTTTTAACTAGGTTGGGTTCAGAACTTAACAAATGGGTTTCTTGTAGCAAAACTAGGTTATAGCTCAGGGAGCTTAGATAGTGTAAAATCTGTAATCTTTTAACTCTGAGTCTGATACCTTTTACATTCCATGAGGCTATTTTGAGAACCAAAGATATAACACTTTATAGTTTTTTAATAAATGATTGGCAGAAAAGAAAACATATCGTTTTTGAATATAAGGATAAAACTATATCCTTGCAGACCTCAATGTTATTATTTATTAGATAGCTAGATATCTCCTTTAACAAAGATTTAACAATTATCTTATGAACTAAACTTTCCCTCAGTCCTAAAGACCACCCTCCTATACTCACTTTTAACAGTAATGATCCTAGTTCAAGCTCCAAGGACTTCAACCTATAAACATAAATAAGTCTCCAAAGCTAAAACAAATAAACCTAGTAGAATTTTATACTACCCATGCAGTCATAAACTCATTAAGTAATATTTCAATTAAGAAAATCCTGAATCTTTCAGTAAAACCTAGGTATTCCTTAAACCACATTATATAAAACAGATATAAAAGAGCCTTGCAACTATAATTCTTGCTCTCTATCTAATCATATAGATATATATATATATATAATGCCATGGGATCCTTATATCTAAAAATTAAAATGAAAGCTCTAAGGCTTGTTAAAATTGGAGGTAAGGGAATTGTCCTATTTACCTGGGAATATTAACTCTTGAAAAGAAGAAAAAAGAGGTAATTGAGTTCTTAAATAGTAGGGCTCCATAAATGTTATCAAAGGATATAATGCATTCTTAGCCCTTAAACTGTATTGTGTCCTGTATAATGAAAAACTAAACATGATGTTTAGATTACATCCTAATTGAAAACAAAATATTAGGCAAAGAAGGATGAGGTGGAGACCCAGGTGTTAAACTGTCTGGTCAGAGGAGGGATGTCAATCCAGCATATAGCTGCCCCCCCCCCACTTAAGCATCTCAGTATACCAGAAGATTAGACTTACTAATAAAGGAGAGGCTATATCATTTTTACTAGTCTGTGGGAAGTCTGTTACAGGCAAATTCTAAAACCTTATTGCCATGTCCTGGATCTCACCTCACAAATATACTGATGTAACCTGATAATTCGTTGCACTTGATTAACTAAGATAATTAGCAGAGGGGTCTCATCACCTAGCAGGAAACATTAGGAAATTATTATCCTCTTCAGTCCTAGATGTAAGATGTAGTTGTAATAAAACATTTTAGGAAATAAGTAGTGTGGAAACAACCTATTTGAGAGGATGATTCCCCTACCTCCTCAAGGTAATATACCATCTTATAGTTTTGATATGAGGCCCCATAGGTTGGCGGTAGGGAAAACCAGTTAACTACCTCTATTTAGAGGCGAGAAAGTGACAGGGAATTACAACGATGTAACCAGAGACATAATACCCAGGAAAGTGACCTTTCTTTTTAATGGCTGTTACTCAACATCAGGTCTCCTTGGGTCTTTAAAATTAAAATTTATATCCAAACAATCTGTAAATGAATCTCTTTCTTACAGAACAATATTAAAAGCATATTTTTTTATAAAAAAATAATTGCTAATGAGAGAAACGCTCTAAGTCTTCCCTATTTAATGGAAGTAAGCCAAGATAACCTCCACTAGGTAACTTTATAATCTACTACAAATATCAAGAAGCTAGTCCTTTTAATATGATACTAATCTGCTTCACTGTTAGTATACTTAGAGGTTATCATGTGGGAAGCTCTGTTTAATGGGCAAAAATTCCAGCAGTGGTGACAGCATAGACAAAATACGGTTTCCTAAACCTCTCTCCAACCTGACCCCTCCTCCAGGTCTCCATTATCACCCCTACTGTACTCTGTGTCTAGACATTATTTACACATCCCTTTGGGAAGATTAAATAAAATGTTTTTAGAGAGGAGAGGGAGCAGAGTTTTAACTAAAAATTACTGTTTCAAATTCAGCAAGTTCAGTTTGCCCCCCCCCAAGTTGCCTCGATAAGAGATTGTTGCTTTAAATCTAATAATTCTTAGTTAAGGGAAACCTAGGAAAACAATTCTTGTCTTTATTGTAATCAAAAGGGACAGGACCGATTAACAAAGTTTACATGAATGCAAGCTTAAAGACGACCCTTGGCATCTGCAAGTAGGAATGCTTTGGAGCCTCAATACTTCAATTGATTAAGTCAAAGTAAACAATAAAGTGATTGCTAGTTAATAACAGTAGAAGGGAAAAAACAAATAATTTAAATAGTGGACTTTCATTCTTTTCCCTCGATGTATTGATCTCCTCCGATTCATCTATTCCATAAGGGCATCCTGTGAACTTTAACTGCTCTTTGAAATTATTCTGAACCCTCATTGACCCACCTCAATTTAGATTTCTTAACCAATCTCTTTATTTAACTGACTGTACAACTCTTCCTTATATCCCAGCTTAAACTTTAATTCTTTAATTGTGACCAAACCCTACCAAAAGGTCTATCCCTTCAGTACTATGTATTAGTGTAAATCAATTCAGCAAGTTTCAGTTTAATCTTGCACTATTCTGCCCTCTAGAGCTTTGCCTAAAAAAATAATAACTATAGTATGATTCTAACTTTCTAAATTTCTAAAAGCTATATTTTTTTCTTTTCTTTTTGTTTTTTTTAATGGTATGACTCAGAGCATGGGTGCTTCAGTCTATTAAAATTTCTTGAAGACTTCATGCAACATCACCACCATACCATTTTCCAAGCCACATTTTAATTTTATACCAAATTAAACAAATTTTGCTTAAATGGAGACCGTATTAAATTGTGTGTCTCTATCGCTTTTTCAGATATACACACAGCTCTGTCCAGCCTAGCAAACTCCAGCATTTTTTCACTCCATTCTTTCTTAGAAGGAGCTTCCACTTGCTTCCAGTGCTGGAGTATTACCTTGCCAGCCATTGATATACCAATATTCCAAAGAGTCCTTTGTGTTCCCTGTGGGTCCCTAATTTGGTTCAAATTGATTTTATAGCCAAATATTGCAATTCCAGGATCAAAGCGGAACAACAGACCCAGTGATCTCCCCAATAAAGACCATATATATTTCCAAAGTTGTATAAGTTTCTCACACTTAAACAACATATGGGATAATGAACCCCTCTCTTTCTGACATCTTTGACAGAACTGTGAAATAGTATTAGCTATCTTATGTAGTCTCGTGGGTGTAAAGTAGGTTCTATGAACTATATTAAAATAGATTTGCAAAAACCTATTATTTCGAATCTGAATATCTTCTATGTTTCTATATTCTATCCATTCAGTCTCTGAGATCTCCAAATTCAAATCTCTCTCCCATGCCTGTCTAGTTGAATCTGTCTGATTAGGGATCTTCTGTGAGAGAACCTGATATATTTTAGAAATCAAATGTTTATTTGAATTCACTTCAAAAAAACCTTCTTTAGGGGGTCATCCTGGAGAAGAAATGAATTATGATTCTTTCTAAATACAAAATTCCTAACTTGATTAAAATACCAATATTGATTACTTCCTATACTATAATTCTCTTGAAACCAAGTAAAGGACATAATATCCTTCCTAATATAAAAATCCTTTACTTCCTTAATATTTTTTTGAAAATACCAATACTTAAAGGTACTATCTGTCTGAGCCGGTTTAACGTCTCTATTATTATAAATAGGTGTTAGCCCAGAAATCCCTTTCTCCTTTTTCATAATTTTAGAAGCTAATTCCCATGCTTCTACTGTTGTTTTAGTTGTGGACAACATGCCCATTTTTGTAGATACCAGAACATTTTTCAAATCTAACCCAGCTGCTTTTTCCATCTCCATTCCCATCCCTGCCTGTGAATAATTCTGAGAATCATAAATCCAATAATAGACTATTTCTAGCTATGCAGCTCAGTAATATAATTTAAAATCTGAACATGCTAAACCTGCCTCTGACTTATTCTGATGTAATTTTTTTAATGCTATTCTTGGAGGTTTCTTTCGCCAAATAAATCTCCTCACCATATGTTCTAAATTCTGAAAACATTTCTTAAACAGGCTTAAAGGAATATATTGGAATAGAAAAAGCAGTTTAGGGAGAGCATTCATTTTCAGTATACTTATTCTACATATTAATACTAAAGGTAGAGATTGCCATTTTGTCAAGTCTAATCTTATTTTATTTATAATTGCATCATAATTTAATTGAAGCATCCAATCTGTTTCCACTGCCAACACCACCCCAAATATTTAATTTTATCTTTTTGTATATCTTTCAGTTCCTGATTTTCAATAACCTCTCTTGGTCCCAAATAAAGCATTGCAGATTTCCCCCAGTTCACTTTGTAACCTGAAACTTTTCCAAATAGCTCCAATATTTCACAAACTTTTTGATATGTTACCTTCGGATTTTGTAAAGCAAATAATATACTGTCTGCATAAAGCATTAACAGGATCGAACCCATAGAAGTCTGTAATCCAAGTTCCTCAATATGTAATCTCAAATTAATAGCCAGTGGTTCTAAGAATAAGGTAAACAGAGAGGGCGAGAGAGGGCAACCCTGCCTCATCTCTCTAGCCAACTGAAAATATGAAGACAGAGCATTGTTCACCCTTACTCTCACCCTCGGTTGACTATAAATCATTTAACCTATATTTGAAAATTACCTTTTATCCCATAACCATTCAATACTTCCACCAGGAAGGGCCACTGCACCCTATCAAATGTCTTTTCAGCATCTAATGAAAGAAGTGTAGTGTCCATTCCCCTAAAAGCCTTGATAACATTAATAACCTTCCTACTATTGTGCTGTAGTCGTCTCCCCAAAACAAATCCGACCTGGTCCTGATGAAGTAATTTTGGGACAACCTTAGACAATCTTTCTGCCAAGGCTTTAGCAAATATCTTGTAGTCACTATTCAATAAATAAATAGGTCTATAAAATCCACATAAATTTTCTGGTTTATCTTTTTTTTAATATCAGCACTATTTGTACCTTATTAAAGGAATCTGGCAAAACTTCTGATGCTATGAAATTATTAAAGAGCTTCACCAGATATGGCACCCAAACTTCTGGCTGATTTTTATATATTTCAAACATTAAACCATTTAGACCTGTGGTTTTGTTATTTGGAAGATTTCTTATTACCTCTGTTATTTCCTCAATTGCGAATTCTTTATTTAAATCTTCTAAATCTAATTCTGTAACCTTCTGAAGTCACAAAGCCTGTACATATTATTGGATTTTACCCATTTCTGGTAATACCAAGTGGAGGGGGGTTTTGTGTTTAGTTTTAATGATAAAAACCAGGCTGTATCAAACAAAGGGATTGCTCTGCTGAAAACAGAAAGCCTTGGGTCACTACAAGGGAACAGAAATATTAAAAGAAAAGCTCCCAGCTTATCAGAGGTATCTTCAGGAGAAAATAGATCCTAGAAGACAGAAAGAGTGCAGAGTGTTAAGAAGAGGGGAAAAAGGGGGGAAGCAAAGGGAAGTAATATTGAAAGATCTGAGTGTCCTGTGCCTCTCACGACCCCGACAAAGGGATATATTTCCTCACCCATTTGTACCTATGACATATTCTCCTTAAAAAAAAAATTGGGGTAAAATGAAGAAATCCAAAGAAGGGGAAGATAATGTCTCAGAAGAAGGGGGAGATAATGGCTGTAATACTGCAGAACATAGGAAAAAGTATCCACAAATGGGCGACTTATTGGAAAAAAATTTGCCAGAATTGGTAATGAAGGAAATGGGAAAATCTGAGGGGGGAGGGGAATGAGGGAAATATACAGGAAGAACTTTTAAAGGAAATACGGCAAGGGTTTGGAACCTTAAATTTAGTGGTGTCATCACTTATGAGCAAACTTGCAGAGGCTGTAGAAAAATTGGACTCTTTAGTTATTACAGCTGTGGAATGTGAAAATAGAGTCAGTAATATAGAGGACACTTTGCCAAAAATGAACTCTATAATTGAAAATAGTTAAAAAAGAGTTGAAAGAACTGAAAATTAAAACTGAGGACCTTGAATCTAGGTCCAGAAGAGTGAATTTAAAGGTTGGTAACTTGTCTGAAGGATTTGAAGGAAATGATTAAGTATCATTTTGTGAAGAAATGCTTACCAAGGTTCTGGGACTTTCTTATACAGAGAAAAAAATTGAAATTGATAGAGCTCACAGAGCATTTTGTAAAAAAAGATATACAGGTGAGACCACATTTCATGTATATAAAAACACTGCACTGTCAAGATAAAGAATGACCTTTAACAAAAGCTAGAGTGGAAAAAGGTTTATATTATAATGGTCTGAAGCTGCAAACCTATCAAGATATCCCACCAGGGATTTAGGACAAAAGAAAAATGTTTGATGAAGTCTGTGACAAATTTAGAAAGGAAGGAATTCTGCTTATAATGATGTGCCCAGCTAAACTAAGAGTTTATATGGATGGTAGAACTTTTTATTTCAACTCACCACATGAAGCAAACATGGCTTTATTGAAGCACCAAGTAACTTTGAGGCAAGCTACATATCCTGATCCGGGGGGGGAGCTTTGAACCTTGGTGGGGGCTGGGAGAGAGGGTTTTCTTTCTCTCCTTCTTAGCCCCTTCCGTTCTTGTTTTTGGTTTCCCTGTTGCTCCATCCATCTCTTCTTTAGGAGAATTATTTAAGGTAAGGTACAGAAATTAGTTTACTAATGGAGGGGGGCTGGAAGGAGTTAAGGGTACCCTCTTTACCTTCACTATATCTGTTTATCCCCTTGTGAATGTACTCCCTTTACCTCTCACCCTTACTTAGGAAAGGGTTTTTTTATTCAAGAAGGCACTTGAAGGTTGATGGGGGGGGATAGATGGAGGTTTTTCTAACTTTTTCTATTATTTAGAAGAGGGGGTAATAATATATAAATTACTAGTGGACTAACTTTCACTCCAAGTTAACGAGTAACTATACACCCGATAGAGATTAGACATTCTCTAAATGGGGGGGGTAGTACCCAGGGTCAAATGTGATGCTTAGGGAATGGGTATTTAGGTAGAGTTAAAATACACACAAATGTTTTTACAAGAGACACATTTTAATCAAAAAGATGTGAGGTATTTTGGGAATTTGATGGGGGCAAAATGTTTTGCATCTAATTTCACAGATACCACTAGGGGTACAGCAATTTTTCTCGGGGGTCATCTCAGAGATACAGTAGAGAATTATAAAGAAGATGGGGGGAGTTATGTGATAGTAGAAATAGGGCTACAAGGAGGGAAGCTGACTATAGCTTCCATTTATTGTCCTAATCAAGATGATTCGGAATTTTTTTCAGATTTTTATCTGGAACTATCCCAATTTGTATCACCTAAAATAATTGGAGGAGATTTTAATCTTACTTTTTTTCTGGATTGAATAGAAATCCTCCAGCTATGGAGAGGAAAAAACAGGCTTTAGAAATAGTAAAACAAGCACATATGGATTTAAACTTGATGGATCCATTTGTACTGGGGCCGGTCCTTTCTAATGTCTTTATAAGTGACATTGCAGAGGGACTGGAAGGGAAAGTATATCTCTTTGCAGATGACACAAAGATCTGCAACAGGGTTGATACACAAGGTGAGGTGGAAAGGATGAAAAGGGACTTGGCAAGGTTAGAGGAATGGCCAAATGTATGGCAGCTTATATTCAATGCAAAGAAGTGCAAAGTAATGCACCTGGGAAACAAAAACCCAAGGGAAGAGTACACAATGGGGGGTGAGATGCTGACAACAACAAAAATGGAAAGGGACCTGGGGGTAGTCATATCAGACAACCTAAAGGTGGGCCAGCAATGTGAGAAGGCAGTAAGGAGGGCTGGGTGGATACTGGGATGGATAGGGAGAGGCAACACCAGTTGAAAACAGGAAGTTGTTGGCCCTCTGTGCAGAAGTTGGTAAGACCACATCTGGAGTACTGTGTACAGTTCTGGAGACCCCATCTCCACAAGGACATAGACAGGGTGGAGGCTGTCCAGAGGAGGGCAACCAAAATGATGCAGGGTTTGCATCAGAAGACACATGAAGAAAGACTAAAGGAACTAAAGATGAATAGCCTCGAGGAAAGGAGGGAGAGGGGGGACATGATAAAAATGTTCAAATACCTCAAGGGAATCAACAAAGTCCAAGAGAGTAGCATCTTTCAGAAAAAGAGATGTACAAAAACAAGGGGGCACAATTTGAAGATAGAGGGGGGATGGCTCAGAGGCAATGTGAGGAAGTATTTCTTCACAGACAGGGTTGTGGATACATGGAACAGCCTTCCTGAGGAGGTCGTAGAGTCAAAAACAGTGGGGGAATTCAAGAATGCATGGGACAGACATAAGGTAATTCTAGTGGGGAGGTAGGAGGAAGTAGGCTGTTGATTAACTAGGATCTGCAGCTTGTCCATTAGGTAGGTAAATGGGCAGACTAGGTGGACCAAGCGGTCCTTATCTGCCATCAAATTCTATGTTTCTATGTTTCATTTAAGGAGCTTTCAACAGGCTTGAGTAAATATTTGTATTATTCAAAAGCATTTCAGTCTTTCTCAAGGCTAAAATATTTTTTTGTTATTACAGAGTTACAAAAAGAAATAAAAAAGATAGTCTATGAGACAATTAGGGTCTCAGACCATGCTCCAGTAATAATGGAGATAGAAAAAGAGAATAAAGGTAGTTGGTTTCATAGGACCCAGTCCTGGAGAATGGATAGTTTAGTTTGGATAATTCCAAACTTTAGGGGAAAACTCCAAAATGAGATTCAATTGTATTGGAAACAGAATTCTGGACAAGGGATAAGTATTAATGTATTATGGGATGCTCAAAAGGCATATTTGAGAGGTTGGCTGTCCTCTCAGACAATTATGGAAAAAAAAAACTACAGGAGAATGAAATAGTAGAATTAGAGAGAGAATTGTCAATATCCGAAAATGAATATTTACATCAAAAGACAGAACAAATGGAACTTAAATATAGGTTGATTAGAGATAAAGTAGAACAAAAATTACAGGAGAAAGCAGAGAAAGAGCTGAACAAAGCTAGAGCAAAATATTATTATTTTGGGGAGTTACCAAGTAAGGTTTCAGCTTACCAAATTCAAGCTGATAGAAATAAAAATATAATTCAAAGTATATTTAGGGAAGATGGGACACTTATTCAAGAAACAACAGAGATACTAAAAGTATTTTATGAATATTATGAGAAACTACAGTATATTCTCTAAAGTCTATATAGTATCTGGTTGAATATGGCACTGAAAGAAGAAAACAAAATATTTGTAAATTAAATAACCTCCGACATAGCATACTAAAGGAACACCATTTCAACAACAGTTCAAGGCTATGTAATTGATAATAACCGAAAGAAATCTAGGCACTGTTTTAATGGCCACCAAGAAATAATTCAAGTCCTATCTCAAAGTTATTCAGTTCGTAACCTTCTGCTACTGTACCTCATTACAAAAATATAATTTGATTTTACGTTTAACTTCACCAGACCTTGCAAGTAGAGGAGCAAATCAAATATCTGGCTTAACTTTATAATCTTAAATCTATCTCAAAAAGTTCTTACTGTCATGAATAATGCTTAAACATTTCTTCTTTTACTGTAAACCACATCCACTTCTGTAGAGATTAAAGAAAGAAAAGTCCCATTGTGCGAACACTTGGATTCCCGTACAGCCTGTTGCTGATGCACATTAAGCCTTTGTAGGTTCTAGAAGCTTCTTCCAGCTTTATACAACATGCTGAAGGGATTCTTTTGAAAGTTCAAGAAAATCAGTTTATATCCCCAAATTTGCATCATCCAAAATACCTCCCCATAATGTAGGAATATCAGTCAACAAACAGATTACACAATCGGGGATGTTCGAAGCAACACAGAATTTTTCCTCCTCTTCTCTTTACTGAACATCAATTAATGTAGCTTCACTACAACTCAAAAATAAAAAGTGAAAATAAACCCTCTCCCAAGTCCTCAGCTTTTCTGCTTGCATACGGTGCTTCTAAATGAAGCCAGTGTGAAACCAGTTGCCATATTAGTAAACCACTCAGCCTGATTTAAAAAGATCGGGAAACAGTCTGGTCAGTTGTTGCTGAGCTATCTCCGGAGTCTAAAAAGAATGTGTTTTTCCATTTTTTTGATAGATAATTTAGCAGAATATAACATTTTGAATTTTATGTCAGCCAAAATGAGCTTGTTCACAGTATTTGAGAAGTTTCTTCTCCTTTGTCTTACCTCCTGGGGCAGGTCTTGTGAGACTCGAATTCTCTTTCCATCCCATACAGGATCTTTTAACACTTTTGCTTTTTAAAACACATGGATCTTGTCTAAGTAATTCAAGAATCTAATGATGAAAGGTTGAGGGTGATCTCCTTTAGTGGGTAAAGGTCTTAATGGTCTATGAGCTCTTTCAATTATGTAGGAAGGGCCATTGGGAGAACGATCAGCTAAGTTTTCAAAGAGAACCTGACTGAACTGGAGAGGATCTGAACCTTCAGAAGACTCTGGAATGTTGCAGAATTCTAAATTATTCCCTTCTTGATCTTCCTTCCAAATCCTCTAATTTATTATTGATTTTATTAATTTTTTGTCGGATAGATGGTAGCTTGGGTTCGATTCTAGCCCACCAATCTTCAATCGAAGAAATCCTAATTTCTGTGTCAGTGAGTCTAGTTTGGATTTTTTCGATGGCACCTCTCATCATTTTTGACTCCTTCACTAACATGGAAATTGTTGTTTTTAGTTCTGTAATTTGCTCCATGAATTTATCTTTGGTCAGGAGATTCGCATTTTGACTGACTGGAGAAGTTTTACCTACAGATTGTTTTGATCGTTTAGAAGACCCTGATCTATCCAGAGTCAGCAGCGGGGTAAGTTTGATGAGAATCTTCATCTCAGAGTCCATTTTGCTTCTGAATCCTTCTTGACTCATAATCAGAAGGTGAATCCAATCAAGATAAGAAGCCAAGTTGTGATTTTTAGAAAGTGTTAGCTTTTGTAGTATATTTAAATTAGCAGTTGAAGATTGGAGCTCCGTGAGATGTGTCTCACCATGACTGCACCATTTACTGGAAGTTCTGTCTCCTTTTTCTGGGGCAAACAGTGTCAGGTGCTTCAGTCAGTCCTGATGTGTTGTGTTTTTTTAGCCCCCTAATCACTTTTGTAACTTTTTGCTGTACATGTATCAACTTTTTTGTGTCATTTTTTTGTAATGTGATACCCAGAGCATCACACCATTCTACCAATGGAGTTCAGCAAGTGCCTTGTTAAGTGGTGTTATCATCTCCTTTTATCTACTGTTTACTCTCTTTTAATGGAACCTAGCATTAGGCCAATCTTGCTGGCTACAGCCAGGTCATATTTTAACAGTTTTAAGGATCTGTAAAATAACCCCCCCATCCCTCTCCTGCTCTGTCACATCAAATAATGTACCTTTTAGCTTGTAAGACAATTTTCTGTTTCTTACACCTACTATATAGTAGATGTATTTCCTTGCATTTTCCACATTGAACTGCATTTTCCATCTCTTTGACTAACAACCTAAGTTTACCATGCCCACTGAAATGTCTCACATTCTGTTCACCACCCTTGCTAACTTTATATAATTTTCAACCTTCACTAAGTATCTACTAGCAGGAAATCCAAGATAATTAGTAACTACATTGAACAGAAGTAGTCCCAGAACTCACCCATGAGGAACATCACTAGTCATTGTCTTCCAGTCAGACACCTGACCCCCATCCATCACTCTCTGCCTCCTACTTTTTAACCAATTTCTAATCCATAATAAGTTTCCCACCACCTGCTTGCTAATGTTGTTGTGTATCAGCATACCATGGGGAAATATGTATCAGTAGTGGCTACTTGTTTGGGGTGATCATCCCTTGAAAAAGTTATCTGATAGTAAAGAAAAATGTCAGGAGGTTGAGTGCTTATTGGTTAGAAGACCTGTTTACATGACTGCACAATATAAGCTTTATTTTGGCAATTTCAGGAATAAGGTCCTTTCATTATTCATCTTCTTTTGCTGTGGCATGACTATGACCTTGGCATGCTTATCCCTGCACGTGGCTCTGTTTGATTCTGATATACCATGGAGTACCTTGTCAAATGTTTTACTGAACTATAAATACACTGTTTGGAAGGGTAATATAAAGACCTATGATGATTATTAGTGGGCTGTAATATAGTGGTACACTGCTTTCCCCAATGGGAAACAGTAGAATTAAAATCCTATAATACTATTATTGTGATATCATTTCTCATAATACCATATTAATGACATCACAGTGATAGTATTACAGGATTGAACATTAAGAAAAACCTAATGCTAATATGAGTTAGCATTTACTGTAACCATCACACACTGTAAAAACTAACAATGTTCAAGTAGTACAAAATAGCTCAAGGCATGGATCAACAGTAGAACGTAATTCACAAATTGAATGGGGCAGCCTGAGCCAGTGTGTGAGGGGACCTGAGACTAAGCTGGAGACAAACTGAAAAGGCAGGACACTCTATTCCAGGATCTGGGCATACATACAGTAAATCTGGTATGCTGCACAGTCTGGTGGGCAGGAGGCATATTGGGAACCCCAGCAGAATTTTTCTAGGTCATGCTTAGTGTTCTCTAAAGAAAATGACTCAGATCCATATATTACAAAAAATAACATGTAGGGAAATATGTCTGACTTGGCTGTAAAACAATCTTGAGGTTCTGGTGACATGTTGGAAACTGAAGAATTTTGTTTTCAAGGTTGTCATGTCACTCGAATCTCTCAATATTACTAAAGACTTGGAATATACAATTCCCTATCTATTATTCTATTTGTTTTTGTTTCTTTTTGGGAACCTTTTTTTTTTTACTGCATTATAAAGAACCTCAAAATGGCACTGTTAATACAGTTAAATGAAAGGTTGTGCTAACTGAATTTTTTTTGTACGTTCTATGTACGCACCGGGGATCAGGGCATCTCTCAGAAGTACCCTCACAGCCACTGCCTCTACTGCCTCTACTCCCAACCTGAAACCACCTTCCCTGGGAGACACACACATTGCTGAGCACCCCCTCCCAGGACCCATGGACCTATCCAGCCCCCTGGATCACCCCCTGGGGAGGGCCCACCTCATCTACCTGGCAGTCTTTCTGGAATTAGAGGGACAATCCTGAGCCAGGCCGAGGGGCTCAGGAGAGCTGGTGGAAGGCTGGTCTGCCATCGGGATGTGGGCCTTGGCTCCTGGGGCCTCCATCACCTCCCTAAGTCCATCAGAGATTTTTACTTATGTTTCCCCAGGAGTGTGAACCTGCAATGATGTCTGTGTATGTGACGTGCTGATGTCTGCTGACAATCCTCCCACTGTTTCGGCATTGCTACCTGCAGGACCCCACCTCCATCTGTGGCCACTGATGAGTGATGCAAACCCCACTACCCACCCCGGTAAGGAAAAGCAGTCCTCTGGATGCTTTATCCCTTCCTTCCTTTGCTGACCCCTGGTGGCCTGAGTTCATTCCTGAACCTGGGTCACCAACATGGTGTGAGGTGTTGCATCCAACACCTTAACCCTCAGCATCACTGGGCCAGCATGCCTATGGACTTTTAATGTTGTGTTCCCCCCATGTGCTATTCTGTTTGCTAGTAGAAAACTTTACTTGTTTACCATTGTAATGTCTATATTTGTTTTCACTGTGTGGCAGCTTTGTGTGGTTTTTGTTATGAAACTAATAAACAAAAGGGCAGACTAATATCACACTATCTAGAGCATCCCCTATCTATCCATGTTGTTCCCTTATCAAAAAAGAGGACCCAGAACTGACCCATGAGAAACCTCACTTGCCTTTGCCATCCAGGTTGACATCTGACCCTCTACTATCATTTTTTGCCTACTATTTTTAACCAGTTTCTAATCCATAATAATATTTCCCTCACTACCTGCCTACTGATGTTGTCTATCAACATAGCACAGAGAGTACAAAGAGTGGCTACTTGTTGGGGGAACCTTCGCTTGAGAAAGCATCTGGTAACAAAGCATAATGTTGGGAGTTGGGAGTTATCGCTCAAAAGTCATGTTTACATGCTTGCACAATGAAAGCTTTATTTTGTCAATTTCAAGAATAAGGTATCTTCTTTAGGCAGTGCCAGTCTCTTTTCTTTTTCCTGCAGCAAGACTTTGACCTTTGCACTGCTTATCCCTGAAATGGCTCTTTTTATTCTAGTATACCATGTTGTGCCTTGTGAAATGTTTTACTTAACTCTAAATACACTGTTTGGGAGGGTAATATAAAGAGTCATGGGGATTATCACTGTGCTAGAATTTATGAACACTTTTTCCCTTATAGGGAAAAAGTGGAATTAAAATGCAATAATACTATTGTTGTGATATCATCTTCCTTGTAATACCATAATTGTGACATCACAAGCATAGTATTATAGAATCAGATGTTAAGGCAAGGCTTCATGGCAGCACAAGCAAGCATTTACTGTAAATGCTGCACACAGTAAATGCTGACAAGTGCTCTGGTAGTTGAAAAATAGCTCAGACCATGGATTGACTGTAGCACATTATTCTGGACTTGGCAGAGACAGCCTGAGCCAGTGTACCAGGAGATCTGAGACTGTGCTGGAGACAAACAGAAAAGCCAGAACCTGCTCATCCAGGTGCTAGGCCATAGATATAGTGAGTTTCAGTCTGATGCACAGACAGACAGGAGGCATAGACCCGGTAACCCCAGTGGGAATTTTCTAATTTATTCTTAGCATTTTCTAACAACACAAAAAAAATCAGATCCATATATTACAAAAAAATAACAAATAAAATATGACACTTTGGGAACTCGAGGTTCTGGTGACATGTTGAAACACTGCAATAATATTAAAGCCTTGCAATTCATAATTCCCTATGTATTATTCTCTTTGTGTTTGTTTCCTGCTGGAAAACATTTTTCATTATTATAAAGGGCACTAATAATATGATCACATGAAAGGATATGTTTAAGAACTTTTGATGTTAAATTCCCCCACACACTGTATCAGTTGGCTAGGAGAAAAGTGACTTTTTTACAGTTGCAGGTGAGAGCTCTGCAGATGTCATGCTATCACAGTAGAAGCATGGAACTCTCCAGATTCCAAATGGACTAGACAAAATTGGAAGTGAAGTGCAATCACTCCTCTAATGCTAATTGAAGCAGTCTGCCATGTTTGTTCAGCTGAGCAGTGTTGCACTGCACTATTTTGTGTGATAATGTGGTTACTAGCTTCAATCCAGGTAGTAGCCTCTTTCCAGAAAACTTCATAGCTCATAAACATGTTGGCTTAGTCAGCGTTTCCCAGCCATAAGCTATAATTGAGACTGAGGAAGGAGGTTCAGATTTCAGATTCTATTGGGAAAAGCCTCAGATCAACAGAGAGTAAAGTGTTATCAGTTCAGGAAATTTGCAAGAGTTAAAAAAAGACAACTTTTGTAAGTACACTAACTTATGTAAATCACTTAATGAGTTTTTTTGTATTGTTTATTCTGGTTATTGTTTATATTTTTGAAATTAATTGGTGAAATTTAGTACAACAAAGAAGGCTAAGAAACAGATGTTGCATGCAGGCAGAGTCAAAGAGCCCTGTGTGTTTCCTTATATGGCAAGTGTGTGTGTGTGTTTGTGTGTGTGTGTGTGTGTGCACCTGTGTTGCACTCGGTTAACCCTTTCCTGGTACATTAACCTTTTCTTAGTCAGTTTGCAAATGGCTGTAATGCTATATTGTAGTACTGTGCACTGTTCAGAACATAAAGCAGTGTATGTGTGTTAGTGTGTCACAGTACTTATCCTAAATACAATAAAAGTTAGGGTTAGATATATAAGTAAATAGATGCAATATAAGGCAGTGCATGTGTGTTAGTGTGTGTGTGGCAATGCTCTGTGTGTGCCAACAGTGCACTGCTATGTTATACAAAATATATATGCATACATGTTGGTGTTTGTGTGTATATCACAACAATTAGAAAGTGTAGTTAGGTGGCTCAGTAGTTAGTGCAAAAATTACTACTCTGCATTCCCCTGCTATCTAGATCAGTTTCAGAATTATGCATGTCATTGCTGAGTTAAATGAGATGTTCAGCATTGCCCTTTAAAGATGTTCTTTCCAGGCTCCAAGGGACATCTGAGGGTGTGTGGAGGGGTGCCACTAGACACTAGAGCAAGCATAAATACCAAGGGGGGATGGCCATCAGAAGGTGGGGGTGCCACTAGATACCAAAGATAAAGTGAAATGCTATGGGGTTGGGCATGGAAGGGTGGGGGGTGCCACAAGACACCAGGGAAAGAAATATTACAGGGATGACAATTGGAGGGTGGACACCAGGGAAAATATAAAAACATTTGAAGTCACAGTTTTATGTGGGGGCAGGTGGTTTGATAGCAAGTCACAATATTTGGGTTTGTAGGTATAGTTTGCTGTGGGGATGGCCAGTGTCAGGACAAGCAATGGTCTGTCTCTCTCCCCCTGCACATGTACAAGTGACTGTCTCTCTTTCTCTTTGTTTGATGGCAAGTGACATGTTTGGCTTTGAGGTTGTAGTTCAGTGTTGTGGCAGGCAGTTTGATGGTAAGTCATGGCATTTGGCTTTGTAGTTGCTATCTGGTGTAGGGATGGGTGGTGTGATGACAAGTACTAGTATTTGCAATGAGATTGGCGGAAATGCTATGTACAGTATTATCAAAACATTTGGGGTTCTATCTGTTACATTGCTGCAATTGCATCTTAGGATTCTAGGGACATCAATAACCTCTCGAGCGTTACTCTTCAGGTAATGATATCGCTAAAATCCCTCAATGGAGTTACTGCACTATAACAGAGAAAAAACATGTTATTCTGTTTTTAGCATATTTTAAAGGCTGTTGTCCAGGGGTCTCAGCATGTTGCAATCCAGGATCTCCAGACATAACTATATTCAAATAGTGATGCTGTAGCAGCTATTCCATTGTTTAGCCCATTTTAGTGCCTAATAATGCAATACTCTCAATCAAGTGATGCATAGTTTTAATCAGACAGTAAACGCAGTATGCCTTATAGGACCCAGTTACTGTGAGGAGTCATATGTATGCAAGTTGCAGTGATAAACAGCAATAAGCAATTTAGATGAGCTTCCCTAATCAGGATGCAGGGGACATAGTCACTCTGGTTTTAACTGGAGAGCAATTTGTTCAGAATGCAGGAGAGTGGCTGAGGCAGAGATGCTCTTTAATTAATAATGTGTGGGTCATGGTAAATACATCGACACCCACCCCAACACCACCACATGCATTCATCCCCTTCCCCCCCACCATGGCAGTTCTAGAACCTTCCCTGGATTACTGTAGAACTAGTAATGATCGCAGAAACTTTATATCTTGCTTCACTTCTTGCACTCTTGATCGCACCCACAAATGTTTGTGGGCCTAAGCGCTTCAAAATCAGCTGATCGCACCTATGGTGTCCGCGACCAGCTGATTTGACATTTTCATATACTTCTCTATCTGCTGTGACTGAACTGCAACCATACTGTACTGCTTCTAAAAATGTATTTGGTGAGGTGGTTGAATTCACCGAGTGCAAAGGCAGCAAAGAAAAGACATTTCACTGTACTGTAAACCGCAGACCTAAATGCCAAAATTCCCTCTGTGACAGCCGGCATTTCAACATCAATGGCAGAACCTGCTCAGATCGATTTCTGAATTATCTTTGATTTTCTCGCATTTTGAATAAAGTTTTGCACTGACCTTATGAAGATTTGTTGTGTTATTTGGGTACAGTTTGTTCAGCCAGCAGGATGCAGTTGTGTTTGCTTTGCCAAAAAGCAAGGAAGCAGTACTTTTGTTTGTTTGTTTGTTGTGACCACATGGTCACGTTTCGGCAAATAAAAAAGTTTATCTATTCATTCTTTATTTGCTATACTGTCACTCCTACCACTGCAGTACTGTACACTGGCCTGGAAACTAGATGGGACATACACATCAAGGGTGAGTGTAGCAAGTTATTGTGGATGCGACCATGTTGTGTTTTTAAAGCAATAGCACAGACACATAAAGTCCATCAAATTTCACCATAAAAATAATTTCACTGAAAGGTCTTCATCAGCGAACATAGTGATCATATTTTTACAGCAAAACTTTCTAGTTCTACAGTAAAATGTTTTAAAAAATATATGGATGCAGGGATGAGAAGCGAAGAGAGCTTACAGTACTTCCTGAAACACTGTTAGTTGAAATAAATGACTAATATGCAGTACTTCTTTAGTTACAACTGTTTTTAGTTGTTCTTGTCATTTTTCAGAAGTGTGAAGACCAAAGTAGTAGCAATGTGCACTAGTGATTTGAACACAACACTGTGTAAGATGTGACAGCAGGTTAAAAAAATGCCACTGTGACCTTTAGCAAGTTCCCTGACTTCCCTGTGGTTCTTTCACCAACTTCTAGAAGGAACCGCAACAAAATAAGAAATCAGACATTCCAATGTAAATAAAGACAATCTTCACCTAGAAAAAACGATATCCAGCCTAAGAGGCAAACTGGTCACCTGCAATAAGAAATGGGGAAAACTCCATACGTTATACTCCATTCCTCAGCAATAGGGTTCAAGCACTCATCTTGTATTTTGACCTGTACCTTTCAGGGTTTTACACATCATAGATATGTTGAATATACCTTATTTACAAGTAATGGATATTTATTGAGGTATATAATCACCAGGGAAATTTGAAAACCTATCACAAGAATATAATACATATAGCATTTCTCTTCCTTTTAGATTGCTTTAAGAATTTGGGTATATGGGAGGTAGGGGAGGGGGGTCACAGAAAGGTAGGGCTAGAGGGTGGGGGAGTTTGGGGATGACTTTGTCTGTTGTTATCTAAGGAGGGTCCTATTGATCCTGTGTTTGATATTCATTGTTATCCCTCCATTTGTGACTTTGTAATGTTTATGGACACATTAATAAAACATATTGAATTAAAAAAAGTAAAATAAAACAAATTCCAATGTAAATAAACTGGTCCCTTGACATTTATTGTTTCTGTAAGTCATACATATTCAAATGATCATTATAAGTTGATGCTAGATAGCATAGGGTCCTCTGCACAACAGTGAGCAGACTCGAGCAAAAGTAACCATCAACATTGCTTATCTGTAATATTTTCTTGTGACTCTTGTTTTGTTTCTGCAGTTGTACAAGTCAGTTGCTGTACGGAGGGATATGTGTCTAGGGGGTTGGCTGTAAACTATTATAACTAAATGAAATCTGCATGAAAAGAGCCAAGGAATATCCAGTGGTTAGTGCCTGTCAGATATAGTAACCAGAGTAATGCTGAAAAGTCTGGTGTACTGTATCTCCACCTTAACAGCGTTGCCCACTTTAGGCATTGCAAGTTCACTTTGTTTAAATGGAGTGCAATTTAAGAATGCAGGAGAGAGACTGAGACAGGGAGGGTGCCGTTTCTTTGAGTACATGGGCAATATAATGTGTCAGTCATAGAAAATACAGCAGCCCCCTCCCCATGCATCAAGCCCCCCCCTAGCATTTTTATAGCTCTACCTGGATTAAAATGTTTGGCAAAATATAGTGATGCAGGGATGAGCAAAGGACAGTGCCTACAGTACCTCCTGAAACACTAAGTTTAGATGAAAAAAATATTAATATGCAGTACTGCCTTATTTACAATGACTTACAATTTGTATTGTCATTGTTTAGAAGTGTGAAGACCAAAACAAAAGCAACGTGGACTAGTGAGTTGAATGTAATACTGTGTAACATATGGACACTAGGCTGAAAAAATACCACTGTGACCTTTAGCAAGTCCACTGACCTTCCTGTGGTTCTGTCACCAAATTCTAGAAGGAACCCCAACAACATTAGATCTCACTTGGGCTATCCCAGGGTAATTAACCTGTTTCCTTGGCATTTATTGTTAATGTATTGCATATATAATTAAAAAAAGTCTATTGCTTCTCTCTTCTGACATGTTGCTCCTGGATGTTTATATCAAATTAACTGTTTTCTGTAGTTACCATATACAATGATAACAAGTGTTTATAATAATAGTGGTCTCCTCAGAGTGTAAAGATAATGTGGAGGCAGTGTGATTAGTGCACTGACATGGGAACTGGGACTTCACAGGTCCAAACCTCACTACTTCTACAAACTTGAATAACTGTAAAAAAACAAACAAAAAAAAAACAGGCATCTCTCTCTTTTTCTCATTGCTTTCTGTGTATATTTTACTAGTACAGGTGAAAAAGCACATAAAGCAATTGTCAGTGCTATTCACCACACTGACACAAACTTCTGTGAATGTACATATATAGCTATATCCACTCCTATAACATGCACAATCCATGTGATGTGGAACCTTTTCTAATGTGGAACCTTTGGTATCTGACAAGGAACCTTTGTAAAAGAGCTTTCAACTCAAAGGTACTTGTAATTTGAAATCGAAATTAATAAATAAAACAAATAAATGTACAAAACTATTTATAACAATAATCATATTTTGATATTATCTCTTCCAGCATTACTCAGCTTTTCCATAATAAAACTGATTTATTTCATTCTCAATGATTTATAATGTATGGTCGAACATTATTACCTGAATTCTACTGATTCACCAGGTTGTTGTACTATTGGTGTGACATCACGATGTTGTTATACCATCCTGAGTACGTCACATCGATGGTATAACAACATAAAAGATGTTCGCACATACGCATTCTGCAAACTAGAAAGTACTCACACATGCATGTTACACGAACTGCACTCTGAAATGTCCATGGTGTTACATAGATACATAGATACATAGACAGTGTCGGCAGATAAGGGCCTATGGCCCACCAAGTCTGCCCATTTGAGCTTGTAAGTTCAGTTTATGTTTTCCTAGAAGTCTGTTGCCCTTTACCCCTGGCCTTCAGAATTCCTTTATGTCTATCCCATGCATTCTTAAATCCTGTGATTGTTTCAGCCCCACCACTTCCTCTGGCAGGGTTGTTCCACTTGTCCACCACCCGCTCTGTGAAGGAAATCCTTCCTCACGCTTCCTGAATCGCCCTCCTCCAACTTCATCCCATGCCCTCTAGTCCTGGAACATCTTTTCACTTAAAATAGTGTATTCCTGCACCCTGTTCCTCCCTGTAAGATACTTGTATGTCTCTATCATATCCTCTCTCCCTCTTCTCCTCCAGGAGTACATATTCAGTTCCTTCAACCTGTCCTCATAGGACTTGTGATGCAATCCATGTACCATCTTTGTTGCCCTCCTCTGAACCTTCTCTACCCTGTCTATGTCCTTACGTAGGTAAGGTCTCCAGAACAGTACACTGTACTCCAGGTGGGGCCCTCACTAGTGTCTTGTATAGTGGAATTATGACCTCCATTTTCCTGCTGGTGATGCCCCTGCCTATGCATCCCATCATCCTATTTGCTTTACCTGCTGCCTTGTCACTGTTTCCCACCTTGAGGTCATCAGAGATGATAACCCCAAGATCCCTTTCATGCTGGTGCATGCTATATCCTCACCCCCAACTGATATATTGTGCCAGGGTTTTTGTGCCCCATATGCATTATCTTGCACTTCTTTGCATTGAATTTCAACTGCCAAACCCTGACCATTCTTCAAGTTTCTGCAGGTCCCTTCTCATTCTGTCTACACCCTCTGGTGTGTCTACTCTGTTACAGAGCTTTGTGTCATCAGCGAACAGTGAAATTCTGCCTTCTAGGCCCTACGCAATGTCACTGATGAAGATGTTGAATAGGACCGGTCCCAGCACTGATCCCTGTGGTACCCCACTGGTCACTCTTCCCTCTGTGGAGTGACAACCATTTACCACCATCCTGTGTCCTGCCCAGCCAGTTACCTACCCACCACACTACTGTCCTGCCCACACCCATATTCCCCAGTTTGTGTAATAGTCTTCTATGTGGCACAGTGTCAAAGGCCTTGCTGAAGTCCAGATAGGCCATGTGCACTGCCCTCCCCTGATCCACCTCCCTAGTCACCCAGTCAAAAAATTCAACGAGGTTGGTCTGACATGACCTCCCCCTGGTGAAACCATGCTGCCTTGGGTCCTGTAGTCCATTGACAACCAGATGTTCCACCAGTCTCTCCTTCAGTAGTGCTTCCATGATCTTCCCCACTACCGAGGTGAGGCTGACTGGTCTGTAGTTCCCCACTTCCTTTTTGTTCCCACTTTTGTATAAGGGGACTACATCTGCTGTCCTCCAGTCTTTGGGTACCTCCCCTGTTTCCAGTGATTGGCTAAACAGGATAGCCAGAGGTTCAGCCACCACCTCTCTTAGTTCTTTAAGGATTCTGCGGTGCACCCCATCTGGTCCCATTGCTTTATCAACTCTTATTACTTCCATTTCCTTCAGGACCCTTCCTCATGTAAAGGGACTTGTGTCCATTTCTGCACCATTCTCACCACTTGTACTGCCTTCAGACTCATTACCCTCCTCTTCCTCAGTAAAGACTGAGCAGAAATACCTGTTTAATATGTCAGCTTTATTGTTGTCATCCTCCACGTTGCCCCATCCTCCCCCTTCAGTCTCACTATCCCTCCCTTTGCCTTTCTTTTTTCACTTATGTACCTGTAAAAGGTTTTGTCCCCTCTACCCACTGATTTTGCAATGTGTCCTTCTGTCTGAGCTTTGGCTTCACTTACTGACCTCCCTTTGCTTCTCCTGGTACTTCTTCCTATCCCCTTCTGCCTGTATCTTTTTGTATTGCCTGAATGCAATCTTTTTTGCTTTCACTTTCTTTGCTACCTCTTTAGAAAACCATAATGGTCTCCTCTTCCTTTTCATCCTGCTAACCTGCTTAATGTATAATTCTGTTGCTCTTGTAATCCCCATTTTAAATACTGCCCACTGTTCCTCAACCCCTGATTTCTGCTCCATTCCCCTTAATGCCTCTTTCAAGTATCTCCCCATTTTCCCAAAGTCTGCCCCCTAAAATCCAGGATACATGTTTTTGTGTGGTTTGGTTCTGCTCTTTCTGTGATTTCAAACCACAATGACTGGTGGTCACTCTTCCCCAGGTGCTCCCCAACTGTTACCCCATCATACTGTCCCTGTTTGTGAGCACAAGGTCCAGTATTGCCTTCTGCTGAGTTGGTTCCATGACCAGTTGCTTGAGGAAGGCACCCTGAAAGAAGTCCAGGATAAATCTACTCCTAGTTGATGCTGCTGCTGGGATGCTCCAGTTCACGTCTGGAATATTGAAGTCTCCAACCAGTACTACCTCACTCTTGTCTGCCATCCTTTGGATGGCTAGCATCAGCTCCCTATCTGTTTCTTCCTCCCGGGCTGGTGGTCTATAGACCACACCTGTGCGGATGGCTGGCCCCATTTTCCTTTCCAGCTTAACCCACAGTATCTCTCCCCCATTTTGTTCCTCCTGGATCACTGTGGCCCTTATGTCATTTTTCACATAAAGTTGAGAGATGAACACTGTAGAACAGAGGGGGCCCGGCATAAATGTGAGTGTGATGGACTACTAATAGTGGACCATACACTTTGAAAGACAATGTATGGTCCACTATCAGCAACAAGCTTGTGTATCCATCTCGAGGTAACCATGGTGACAGAAAACCTCGAGAGTGAGTTTAAACAGTTGCCATGGCAGCCTATCAATAGCTACACAAGCTTGTTACCATTAGATGACCATACATTATAAAAAGGGTCTGAGAAATAGAGCTTTCTGATTGGCTGCAGACATTCTAACAGCCTTATGTTAATCTTTTATTAACATACATGTAGAACTTAGCCATATGCTGAACGAGGTTTAACACTTTAAAAAAATGTTTTTATTATAATAGCAATAAGGCACTCCCAGAGATTATGTTAATGGTCAGTTAATCATCCTCTAGGGGCATGTGGCACTCGGCTCCACCTCGTGCCACAGTACACCCCTAGAAGGTGATTAACAGACCATTAGCATAACCCTTGGTCATGCCTTATTGCTTAATTATCCTCTATCTCATACCCTCTTTTTTACACATTTTTTCACTGCCTACAATACCATTAATTTGCAGCCATATTGGTTCTTGCTAGAGTTTGTTGTATCATTGTAACGTCTATATTTGTTTTCACTATGTGAAAACTGTTTTGTCATGAAGGTAATATTCCAAAAGGTAAAGAAAATCAAACTGTCAAAGTCTAGAGCATCTCCCCTGTAAGCAATAAGACACAATGTGCTGTGGACTATGCTGGGTTTACAGCACACCAAGGAGTGAGGTAAGTCACATAAGCTGAGTGTTTTCAGTCCCTCGTGTGGTAAACCCAGAACAACCATACCCAGAGTTTCTTATTGCTTGTATAAAATGGGTTCATGATGATATTTAAGAAAGTAATACAATTTCTTACTCTTAACTCATTGCCTCCACAGGCTCACTCTGAGATTACACCACTTGTCTACTGAATCTCCTGTATACTTTTAACAGTGAATCCTGGGCCTTTCTAAGCAAAATCAAGCCATAGTCAGCATGTTACAAACAAATGCTAATAGCTCAATAACTGTACATGCTAGACACAAAGTATGAGTGGCAGAGTTATTCAGCACAAAATTGCCTTTCCAATGGTGGCATGCATGTAATAATAAGTAATTTTGTTTTTTTTCTATGCTGGTCGAAAGAGCAAACTAAATATTTTTTTCACTAAAAAAGGGCAACATAAGCCATTTTTTGTTGGAAAATATGTAAAATATCAACACCAAATTAAGCATACAGACATTAGATGGTGTTTTAATATTATCTTTGTTAAAAAAAAAAGATATCTTTTTACTATAAAATGTAATTTTTCCCCATTTTAGTCAAGATGCTTTGGTGAGATTTGAGGGATGAATCTCACCCACACACCATATCATAAACAAATGCATATAACTCCAAAAGTATATTGATACACACAAAGTGTCAGCATGAAAGTTGATGAGCACAACAATGCCTTTCCAATGGTGGTATGCAAATAATAATATTTAATTTTGTTTTTTTTTCTATGCTGGTTGAAACAGCGAAAAAAAAAAAAAATTTCACTAAAGCAGGCAACATAAGCCATACGCACCATACCATAAACAAATGGAAATAACTCCTAAATTATACATGATATACACAAAATATCAGTGGCAAAGTTGTTCAGCATAAAATTACCTTTCCAACGGTGCTATGCAGTCAAATATATATTATATTCTGTTACACTATGTATTAAAATATATAAGTCACTTCTCCAGACGTTGCAAGGGCACACTGAGAGTCAGTAGCCGACTTCTGCAGGCGTCATCAGGACACACCAGTGTATTTTACTGATGACTACAGGCGTCTGCTAGGAGACAATGAGTTAAGACATATATCTGTAGTTAGGATCAAATAGTTATCTGCCTAATAGTCCTACAATAAGAAGCTATGTATTTATGTAGTACACCTGATGAATAAAGCCATTTCATGTCTAAGTAATTTCTCTCTTGTATAAAAGCAGTATCTCTCTAATTAAGTTTTAATACTGGGGAGCTGTTTGTGGTAGATGTACAGGCCAGAGCAGGTCAGCAGGGCTATGAGCTGTGCAGTGTGATTTTAGGAGCAAGAAGGCAGATTTGATGATAACAGCAACATATTGCTTCATTTTCAAATGAAACATATATAAAAGGTAATCTCAACAGAAAAGAAAGTGTGAAAATAAACAACATTTCAATAATGAATAAAGGCATGTGTGTGAGTTTTACTAACCAGATGAATTTAACCAAGTGGCTTTATGAAGTGGATAGGCAGATGCTATTTAAGGTTCACATTTGTTATTTTTTGAGGGGGGGAGGTAGCTGCTGTTTAAAATGAAAACTTACTGTGTTGTTGCAGCTGTGCACTGCAAAAAATTAAAAAAACATTTCGACAATTATCAGTGTTTGAAAATGCAGGGGGAAGAAGAACAGAGTGACAGGTTTCAGTTTATGTGAATTAGCTGGGATCTTTTGGAAATGGATGCCACAATACATGGCTGGGCAGTTACTATGACAAAAAACATGTATTATGGTGTTTGAAAACATTGGCAAAATGTGCATTATAAAGGGCTGCTAGTAACGTTAGCCATTTTTATTGCTGACCCATTTTCCTTTGCCCCCTTACTGTATTTTGTGAAGGTCCTCTAGCTGTACTATTATTAATGTCACTTTGCCAGTGTCATCTTTTCTAATGTCAGGGAGCACTGTGCTGGATTTCAGCTGCTCAGATCCCAGAACAGTGCAAAAGTCAATGGTGTCATTGTTGTGTACTACTGGATCTTCTGATATTTCTGAGAAGGACCTGGAGTAAGGTACTAGGGAATCCAGGGGGCCATGTGAGAAAAAATGCTTTTAAACATTAAGTTGTTTTTGTATTCACATTCAGACAATGCATATAGCAATTCAACATATTATGTGGGTAGTTTTGTTTAAAGCACTGCAATTGCATTGTAAAAAAATCCATTTTCCCTTTAAGTAACACCATGGGCCCAATTTTAAAAGGGGTCTTAGAGCGATGCAAGTTGAGTTGCTCTAGGGCTGCAGCAGACTCTGGGTGTGTCAGAGATCCTGAGACTAATTTTCTAAAGGGGGGGGGTCTCTGCACCAAATACTCAGGAGTTGCCGGAGCAACAGGCTTGTGCCAAACATTTGGCACACCTGCGGAAATGGACACAGGGATTCAGCCCCCCTGCCCGGCACAGCAGTAGAGTGGCAACAAAGGTGGGTGTGTGTGATTGTGCATGCCAGAAGGGGGCAGGGTTGGAAGGAGCATTGGGGGTGTCTTAGGGGGTGTGAGGGAGATGGTGGAAGTGCAGGGAGGTGATGTGGCACCTTACTGAGAAACAGTTGTGGCAGAACTGCATTTCACCAGGCCGATATCCCAGGTGGAGGGATGCCTTTTCTATCCTCTTCTTTTCCATACTGAAATCTGTTGTGTAACGGTTTCTTCTTATACAATACTTTACCTTTTTCTGCCCCAGCATAGGTTGTTCACCTACGTCAGTCTTTTCTGTCTCTCACTAAAACTTTTTTCCTACTACTTTTATTTCTAATTTCTGTATATCCATCCTTCACCAAGAATTCCCCAAAATCATGCACCAGGCTAAAGCTAGCTGGCAGGAATGAAATAACGTGCATTTAGGACATTTAATCCCAAAGATATAAAATGCCTTTAAAGAGATATAAGGTGCTGGTTGAATGAGTTGCATAAGAATAAATAATAGAGTGTGTTTTGTGCCATATTATGAGTTTAAAGTGCTAACATACTAAAATGCCAGAAGAATAGGCCTAATGGTCTTTCGTGTCTGCTCATTTGGTCAGCCCCCACCCTGGGAGCTGACCTTATTGCCCCCTCACCCTCTCTGGCTTCTTCCTTCCCAGTCCCGGATATTCCCGTTGCACAGGACTTTGCTTCCAGAACCCTTCCCCTGTACCTGTCCCACCCACTCTTGAACCCCTCCACCGTCTCTGCATCCACCAGCCCCCTGGGCAGTGCATTCCATGGCTCCACCACCCTCTCAGTGAAGCAGCACCTCCTCCTTTCTCCCCTGAATCTTCCCCCTCCAGCTTCCACCCATGCCCTCTAGTTGTCCCCCCTCCTTCCTTCGGAGCACCCTGACTGCTCCTCTCTTATTTAACCTCTTTGTGTACCTGAAGACCTCTATCATGGCCCCCGGTCCCTTCTCTCTTCCAATGTGTACATATTTAGCTCTTCGAGCCTCTCCCCATAGGTCCTGTCCCCAAGCCACAGATCATTTTGGTTGCCCTTCTCTGGACCCTGTCCAGGAGTTCAATGTCCCTCTTTAAGTGTGGCCTCCAAAACTGCACACAGTACCCGAGGTGCGGCCTCACCAAGCAGTTATACAGAGGGAGTATCACTTCCCTCCTTCTGGAGGTGATCCCCCTAGCGATGCATCCCAGCATCCTGTTGGCCTTGGCCGCTGCCCTCCTACAAGTCTCAGAGTTGTTTATCTTGACATCCACTGCCACCCCCAGGTCCCTCTCAGCCATTGAGCTTTGTAGCATTCCCCCTCCCGGGTGTACACTTGGCCTGGGTTTCTGGCACCCAGATGCAGTACCTTGCATTTCCCTGCATTGAACCTCAGCTTCCACTTTCTAGATCACCTTTTCAGAGCCTCCAGGTCCTCCTGTAGGGCCACCTTCCCCTCCTCCTCCCCATCCACCACCACCCCTAGTTTTGAGTCATCCGCAAAGAGATTCATCTCACTCCTGATACCCTTCCTTATGTCAGAGATGTAGGCATTTAACAGGAGGAGCCCAAGGACCAATCCCTGAGGGACCCACTAATGACCCTCCTTGGGGATGAGACTATCCCACCAACCATGACCCTCTGGGTCCAGTCCTGGAGCCAATTGCCTATTCATCTGATGATCTGGTTCCCCACCCCCATTTCTCCTAGCTTATGCAACAGGCCCCTGTGAGAAACAGAGTCAAACACCTTGCTGAAGTCAAGATAGAGGATGTCCACTGGTTTACCCAGGTCCAAGGCACTCGTCACCCAGTCATAGAACTCCACAAGGTTTGTCTGACACGATTTCCTTGGGCCTAGCCTCTCCTTGACAATGCCCTCCATCACCTTGTCCACCACTGATGTCAGGCTGACCGGCCTGTAGTTCCCTGCTACCTCCCTTGATCCCCCCTTGTGGATAGGCACTATATGCACCACCTTCCAGTCTTGGAGCACCCACCCTGTCCTCAGAGAGATGCTGAAAAGCTCCATCAGGGGATTCACCAGGACATCCGCCAGTTCCTTCAGCACTTTGGGATGTAATTTATCTGGACCTGGTGCTTTCTCCATCTTAAGGGACCTGAGGGCTTCCCTCACTCTCTCTGCCATGATTTCCACCTCCGCTACCTCGTCCCTCTGCTTTGCCTTCCCCCCTTCTGCTAGTGATGCCCTCCCTCTCCCCAGACCCACCAATATGCAAGGGTCCTCCCCCCTTCTCAGTTGCACCATCTCCTCTCATGTATGATGCAGCCCCCCCATTTTCCTTGGTGAAAACTGAGGCGAAGTACTCATTTAGTACCTCAGCCTGCTCCCCCGGGTCTTGTGCCCATCCCTCCCCTGTTTTAATCCTGCTAATCTGCCCCTTCACCCTTCGTTTTTCCCTAATGTATCTAAAGAATCCCTTATTCTCTCTCCTAATTTCCCTGGCCAGGTTCTGCTCCTTCCTTGCCTTAACCGCCCTCACCACCCTAGTGGCCCTTCTGGCCATCAGCTCGTACTCCCCTCGATCCCTTTCACTCCTTGAGCACTTGAGATGCCTATAAGCTGCCTTCTTTTCCCTCACCAGCTCCTGAACCTCCTTGGTCCACCAGCAGGGTTTACGGGACCTACTGAATTTTTGTCTTACTCTTGCACAGGTGCTGGTAGCGTCCTGCACCCCCCTCCTAATGATTTCCCACCTACTGTCAGCATCCATGTCTGGCCCAATCCCATCCAAATGCTTCTTAAGGATCCTTCTCATTTCCTTGAAATCTGCCCCCCTTGAAGTCAGTTACCTCCGTCTTTGTGCAGCCTTCTAACCCTCCTAGGTCCAGGCTGAACCAGACCCTGGCATGGTCGCTCCCCGCCAACAGGTCCCTTACCTCCAGGCCCCCAATCTGGTCACTGTCTGTCAGGACCACATCCAGTATCTGCACCTCCCTGGTCAGTTCCCCCATCTGATGAGTTAGGAATGCATTCTGAAAGACATCCAACAACCTCTGTTCCCTTGCCACTGAGGATGTCATAGTCTCCCAGTCTGTTCCTGGCATGTTTAAGTCCCCCAACACCACCACCCTTCCCCTGCCCAATCTACAGTGCCTACCAACATCTGCCACCAGATTCTTCTCCAGCTCCTCGGCCAGCACAGGGGGTCTATACACCACTCCTATTTTTACTCTCTTGCCCCCCCTTGTTATCAAGGTGACCCAAATCACCTCCACAGTTCCCTCCGCCTCCTCCTCTCCTCCTATGCCAATGGAGTTTTTGACTATTATTGCTATCTCTCCTCCCCTTCCCTCCCCCCTGTCCTTCCTGAACATGGTGTAACCCTCCAGGTTCAGGTCCCAGTCATGCCCTGCGGTGGCCCAGGTCTCAGTGACCACTGCCACTTCCACCTCTCCCTCAGTTAGCATCACCTGGAGCTCAGGCATTTTATTGCCCAAGCTCCTGGCATTTAGCAGGACTACCTTCCACCCTTTCCGTATATTTCCATTTCTCCTGCTGCAGTGCTTAATTAAATTAATGCTTCTGTCATTTATGTATATGGTGCAGGAATGTTTAGAAATGTTTAAAATGGCAGTTAAATACAAAATAACATCCACTCTGATAGGTGGATTATGGATACAAACAAAGTGGCATTATGCTTATGCTGTTTGAATTATTTTGTAGACTGTTATGCCAAAGGAATCCTGCATTGAAGCAGGAACTGTTTGAACCGAGCGGCAAACTTTCAGTTTTACTTTTGCTAACACTTGGTATCTGTGTAAATAATTACTGATGCCCCTATATAATTAGAACTCCTGGCTGCTGACTTTGTATAAAATATGCTGTCGAATTATGCCAGATAACCGTGGAGGAGTCCATGGTATGTGTGCAGCCAGTCCAGGCTGCTAGAGAGGCAGGCTTCCCCAAGTAATCTGTGCAGTCTGAAAAGCGAGTGCTTGAAAATAAAAAGGGACAATGCTGTCCCTGGACATAAAAGCTACAGCCCAGTATAAAAAGAAAAATAAAGGGGCTTATCAAAGCTATGCAGAGCCCCAAAGCAGAGTGGCTAGATAATGATTGTCAAGCAGTCTGCTGCTGTACTTCAGCATAGAAAATAAATAAATTAAAGGGACAGGAACGTCCTTATGCATGTGGAAATGCTATACAGTTAGAGTAGCCCTCAGAATTAGGAGAGGGCTGCAAGATAAACTAAACACAATAAATAAATTAAACAAATTAAATAATAAAGAGACACTACAGGTCTCTAAAGGAGCCCTCCTTGAACACCAAGAGTCAGATTAGCTGAACAAGGCAATCTCACTTACCTGAGGTTAAGGTAAGAGAAGGACCTGTGCCTGAAATAGGAAATTTATCTCAAGCAGCAGGAAAGCTGATGATTGAATTTTGAGATACCTGAAGTAAAGTGAAAGATCATTGTGCTGGTGTTTGTTTTCTAGTTCTGTTTGAACTGTTTATTTATATTTATTTATTAGTTTTACTTTAGTATAAAATAAAACACTATGTGGGTGTGTTGTACCCTATTTACTGTGTCCTGTGTTATCCTTGCATATCCACATACCTGCGACAGCATTGTGCAATGCCAGGCAGCCAATCAGCTGGCAGTCCAGGAAGGGTTGGCAGGAAGGGAAACTGATCTGGCCCACGGTGGGCACTGCCATGGCACCTGTCCCAGAAGGCACCTGGGAACAATCCACAAGCATGTATGTGGGAGGTGGCCTGCCACAATGTGGGAGGGCTGAGTGCCAGAGGACTGTTGTGGTGCCCAGTGAACGTTCCCCTCCACAACTGGCAGCTCTCACTCTGCAGCCAGTACTTCCCACATACATGTTTCTGGATCAAGGCACCTTTGGAGCAGGTGCCACATCAGTGCCGACCTGGACCATGTCCTTTTATCTCTCTACCAACCCTTTCCAGTCCACCAGCCAATTGGCTGCCTGGCATTGCACAATGTACCCTGACTGGGTGCCACATCACCTCCCTGCACTTCCTCCATCTTCCTCACACCCCCTAGGGCACCCCTGTGCTTCTTCTGCCCAGTTCCTCTCCTGGCAGTCCCCCTACAATGTCAACATAGTCCTGCATTGGAGCAGGGACCTTAGACCACCCCCTGGCTGGTATATGCAGAGCCCTCTGTTGCATCCATGGCAGGACTTGCAAAATTCCAAAAAAGGGGATGATGCAGCCCTGCCATGGCACAAGCACCCTTGTGACTTGGTGGAAGGGTGCTTTTGCCACAAGGGTGGTGCAATCTTGATTTTGATGCAGCCTGTGTTTGAAAATTGGGATTGCCACAAAGTTTTATGCAAGGTGCCACCTGCAGGTACCTTGCATCAAACTGCACCTTTTGAAAAATTGGGCCCTATGTCTTTCATACTTTTGGTTGGAAACATTAGACAGTAATATGGAGTTCTAGGGAAGAAAGGGAAAATATCTGAGTTTGAGCAGTGATCAGAAGACAAGAACAGATCTGCAGAAGAACGCTGGGGGTCAGGGACAGTTAGTGGGGACTGCGACAGAATTATCAGTGCAGTGCAGTAAAAGATTCAGAATTCACAGCCACTTGTGAAATCATATTCTATGACTATGAATCTATTAAACTTGAGAGTTCAATAAAAGTCACACTTACACAAAATGTCTTTACAAGCATACCCTAGCAAGTGGTGAAAGATGCCATCTGCTACCTTTTGGTTGTAATGCTGTGAGCTGCACTTACTGCCAAAGAACTCAAGAATTCCTCAGGGAGGTGTCAGTAAAAAGACACAAAACTGCTGTCTTACAAACCAGCAGGTTACTCTACTGTATGTTAAATGGAGTTTCTATAGAGAGATCTGGGACATATAATCTATGTACAAAGCAACATGCTTGTAGCATGTTTTTTTACAAAAACATTTACAGGGGACACAAAGCCCAACTTTTATAATGCCTCATAATTCTTTAAAATATGTGACTTTCATGACATGGAGAAAACACGTTTTCCTTTATATGATGTACTGTATGTGAGAGCTAAATCTTACAGATAAATAATTTATTTTAGTCACTAGAGCATTCTAAATGAGGATAAATCATTTAACCTTAATATGGCCAAGTATTCTCAATTAAGGCAGGTCACAAAGGAACCTTAAACCAATGGGAGAGCAGCTCAATGACATCACAATGACCTCTGCTGTACTCAAAACAGATCAGTGAAATCAAACAGAAACAGTTACACCTTCATAAAACACTCTAATTATAGGGGCATGGTTGCACACCTATAGTTAGGGTTGAGTAGCCTGTTTAATGTTAAACCACATATTTTACATCTTAATAACTTTTGCGTTCTTTAATGAAATAGCCCACAATTTGGCATGCACCATCAGGTTGCCAGAATCTCAAAACGTGGACAATATTGTGATGGCATATTATACAGTTTTCGAGATACGAAGCACCAAAAAAAACAGAAGAAAACACATTTGATTTTCCTATACTTAACACTGGGTATTTTTTTCTCTCACCTACTGACTAGAGGGTGTGGAATTTTTCTCATGAAATTTTCAGGGTTGAAGGGGGCCATACCAAGGGTGTGCCACTGGAAGATGTGGTGAAAAAATATTAAAGGGTTCCAGAGTTATAATGATTTTAAAGTTAACAATCTGTTGCAACTGGTAAAAAAAACTAATGTGACAGGTAAAAAAAAAACATTGTAAGTGGTTATTTACGTGATTTACTTTCCATGTGAGGAAAAAAACAGTCAAGATGGCCACCATTTTAATGTTTAAACTTACAAACAGTAAAAGTACAATCAAATTGTGGATTTTTTCAAAAAACAAACACCTGACCCTAGCTAAATGGGACCCATTTAGCTAGATTCTGTTGTTTATTTATTTTCAAAGTTGCCAGAAATAACATTTCTCGGCATCTAAAATAAAGGGTGCCCAGCTTAGTGAGAATGGCTGTTGACCCATGTTCTCTGTATGAGAACAGCGGGACTTTCTTAACTTCTGCAGCCACAGCTGCAACTCATGCTGTGGGCTACAGTAAGAGCAGTGAGCCACCATGTCCCTGGTGTTTAGTGGTGACCCCCATTGCCATCCTTGTATGTGTGTTGTGTTGCCCTGGGGTCTAGTGGCACCTCCCACCCTCTGATTGCTGTACCCATAATGAAGTAATCATCCTCTTGTGTCTATTGGCACCTCCCACTCCATGATCACCATTCCTGTTATAAACTAACCTTTCTCTGGTGTCTAGTGGCACCCCTCATCCCCCAATTGTTGTCCTTGTAACAAATTAATCTTTCCCTGGTGTCTAGTGGCACCCCCATCATCCGGTCACAGTTCATGTAATAAATTAATCTTTCCCTGGTGTCTAGTGGCACCCTCCACCCTCTGATCATCATCCCCATAATGAACTAATCTTTCCTGGTGTCTACTGGCTCCTCCTACCCTCTGATCACCATCACCACAGTAAATGTATCTTTCCCTGGTGCCTAGTGGTACCACCCACTCCAGTCACCATCCCCATTATAAACTGATCTTTACCTGGTGTCTAGTGTCAACCCCACCCTCCAATCACTGTCACTGATCTTTCCATGGTGTCTAGTGGCACCCACCATCTTCCAGTCACCATCCCCTTAGTAAATTGATCTTTCCCTGGTGTCTAGTGGCACCCCCCACTCTCCAATTGCCTTTCCTGTAACAAATTACTCTTTCCCTGGTGTCTAGTTGCACCACCCCACCCTCTGATCACAGTCCTACTCTGAAAAAGAGAAAACCATCGCTCAATGTTTTTTATTTGTTTCTTTAACCTGCAAAAAAGAACATGGTCCCTCGCTGATCTGACCCCCCACCCCCATCTCCCACTCAGCAGTCACCACCCCACACCCCGCAGTACACCCACACACACTGACTCACCTGAACAGGTCACTGGGCAAAGATCCACCTTCCAATCCAAGAAACATCTTGCTGCTGGAACCACTAACTGCAATATGAGAAACTAAGATAAGTATGGTTCAATGTATTTCAAAGGGGTTTGCAGCTTTAATGCATAACTTAGCCATTTTTGCATATTTTGACACCAAAGTTTTAACGTGGCCTACTGGAGACCCCCACCTTATGAACAATGGTGGTGAAATTCAACAAATCCAACCCAAAAGGTGATTTTAAGGTCGGTTGACAAAATCACCTTTCAGGTGGGATTTGAAAATGTTCACTGCTCTTGTTCATGAGGTGGTGTCATAAGAAGACTATGTTGAAATTTTTGGGTCAAAATATGTAAAAATGGCAATGTTATGTGCATATGTTGACATTTTACTACACTCGTTTGTAACTTTGCTAATTTAAAATATTTTCACCCCAAATTTTTAACATAGCCATTTTTTACATCACCTCATGAATATGACAGCTGTCATTTTTCAAACCCTGGCCAAACTGTGTTTTCTCACCTGTGGCGCAGAATGACATTGCAGTGGTGTAGAATGATGTTTCAGAGAGGATTTGAAAATTCTCAGCACAATCCTGAAAAGGTGAGGTAAAAATAACATTATGCTATTAATTTGGTTGCTGTTTTGGCCAGGCCCTGCACTTTCATGGAAACATACAGGTATGCATGTATGGAAGGATAGGAGTGCAGGGCTCTCTGGGCACTGCGCTCCCATAGGAAAATAAGGACATGATTATAGTATCTTGAAGAAAGGGCAGGGAATGGGTCATTGAAAGGGACCTGCAGTCCCCCTCCCCCTCACTCACCACTGCTGCTCCATCGGCCACAAAGGAAACCCCACAGGACCTCCTGCACACCCCAGCAGTAACTTGAAGAAAAGGCAGGGAATGGGTATTTGGACGGGACCCATGGCCACCCACCCCCCCACTCACTGCTGCTGCTCCACCAGCCACAAAGGAAACCCTGCATGACCTCCTGCACACCCCTACCCCAGCAGTAACTCAAAGAAAGGGCAGGGAATGGGTCTTTGGATGGGATATGTGGCCCCCCTCCCCTCCACTCACCGTTGCTGCTCCAACAGCCAAAAAGGAAACCTCACAGAAACTCCTGTACACCCCAACCCCAGCAGTAGCTAGAAGAAAGGGCAGGAAATGGGTCTTTGGATGGGACCCGCAGCCCCTCTCCTCCCACTCTCTGCTGCTGCTCCACCGGCCACAAAGGAAACCCTGCAGGACCTCCTACATACCCCTATCCCAGCAGTAACTCAAAGAAAAGGTAGGGAACAGGTCTTTGGATGTGACCCGTGGCCCCCCTCCCCCCACTTGCCATTGCTGCTCCACAGGCTGCAAAGAAAACCCTGCAGGACTGCCTGCACACCCCTACCACAGTAGTAACTTGAAGAGAGGGATAAGAACAGGTCTCTGAATCGGACCCCCAGCCCACTTCCCTCCCACTCACCACTGCTGCTCCTCTGGCCACAAAGAAACTCCACAGGTAGTTATTGTGCACTGGCTTGATTGGTTTTAGAGCTCCTGCTGGGCCCCACGAGGTGAAGGGGAGATGGCAGCCATCCTTGGAACACTGAAGCCAGCCGCATGAGTTACATCTGACTGTGGACTATGTGCAACTGTGGGACCCTGTTAGCCCTGTATGGTATTTCCAGCTGTTTATATAGCACCGTAGGTGATTGTAAACCTGTGGGTCTGTTAAATTAGGGGAATGTTAAAATGTGTGATTACCATAGCTGAACTGCTGCATTTCCTTTTGTGCAAACTGAGCATTTAGTCAGGGATGGAAGTCTTAGTTCTACAGTGCCTGTGTATGCAGACATACGTGGCAAAGTTGTAGCAACAGTACCGCTTCTGCCGCATCTGCGAGTCACCCTACAGGGTTTAGCAGCACTCTGATTCTGTCTCTGATCTAGTGAACCTAAATCCATAGTAAATGCTAAGGGAGGCAGACCTCCCTCTTCCCCTTTTATGTAAATAGGCAATAAGAGGCTCATAGTATTATACAACTAACTGGGAGCTGTGCCCTGATTTAACTAATGTGAGGTCCAAACTTGATTCTAGTCTCTCAGCTGCTGTAAGGGTTTGAGTGCGGGGACTCCCGAGTTCACTTCACGCAGTGCTGAAAAAGGAATAACCCTCTTACCCTCCCCCCTCCCAGGGGGTGCTCGTTTTATACCCTAACCCCTTCATTTGGCCTTCCCACAAATTGAGACACACCTGGCTATAATCTCTGTCATTTAAGCCTAAATGTGCTCTCTCCTGTTTCATTGCAGAGCTCTGTTGTGTCCTGCAGTGTCAGATTAGCCTCCTATACAGGTGTGTATCGTCATAGTCGGCTATTGACACTACCTAGCCCTTTTTTCTTTGTTAGCTTGCTTATGCCCAGAAGTCTGATATATATCTACTTTTCTTTTCTGCACATACTCTCACTCTCGTCTACTACCATGTTTTTTCTTCCTCTCAGTTTACCTCCTCCCTGTGCTCTTCACATCTACTTTTTCGCCTTCTCCCCCAGCTTTCCCTCTCCCTCATCCCTATCCCCCCTGGGCACTCCCCCCATGGTTCTCCAGCTCCCACATCTCCACCTATACCTCCCTCTGCCTGTAGTTATCACCTTTCTCTTCCACCCTCTGTTTACCCTTGCTCTTTTCCCCTCCCACTTCTACTCCCTCTCATCCCTCCCCTTGTATCTCACACCCCTCCTCCAGCCCCTTCATTCACCCTGTACTGCTCCCCTCCTGCCTTCTGAACATTGAGACCCTGATTTGCTGTACAAATCCTTTTGCTCCCCCTTTCTCTCACAATCCCAGAAGGCACACATACCCTCATCACCTGTCTCACTTCCTGTTCCTTCTGCTTCTCTCCGGTAATGTCCAGCCTAATGCCAGCCCTCCCTCTACACCCTCTACTCCTTCCCCTACCTACCCAGACACCCCTCTGCTCCCGTCCCCCCCACCAAAGGGTCTTTGTGCTTTTTATTTAAAGACTCGGATCCTCCTTCCCAAATTGGACACTCTTAAAGTTTGGATCACCCAGCACCCACCTGACATTCTCTGTGTCACAAAAACCTGGCTTTCTGCCAGAATTCCTGACTCTGCTCTCCCCATTCCTGACTTCAATATTTACCATCAGGACTGATGTAAGCGTGGTGGTGGCATTGCCTTGTACATCAGACAGTCTCTCTCCTGCACCATTACATTCAAGGAATCTTGCCCCTCCTCCCATGAACTGATCATTGTTCTGGCATCCCTTCCATCCTCTGATCCTCTTTTCATTGGTACACTCTATGCTCTACCTAAAACATCTCCTGATTCCCTACTCTCCATTATCTCCTCTATCACCTCTCACAAAGCTAAAGGTGAGCTCCTCCTGCTAGGTGATTTTAACCTAGACTGATTCTCCCCCCTCCTTAAAGCCTAACCTACCCTATTCAGGATCAAAGCCCTAAACCTCACACAACTGATCTCAGAACCCACTCCCATTAACTTTTATTCTCAATACCACTCCCTGCTAGACTAGGTGTTGTTCTCCCACCCCCGCTGTGTCACTGCAGCAGGCATCCTGCCAGATGCCCTCAGTGATCATCATGTATTGTGTTAACAAGATTCACTTCCCCCGCACCACCACCAAATACATTTGGTCCCATCCCAGCCACAAAGTTGACATCATAGCCCTGCAAAATGATCTCATTGAAGCAGATTGGCACCCTGTATTTACTGTCATCAACCTAGACTCTACCCTATCGCTGTTCTCTGGCATACTTAACCATGTTTGGAACTAACATGCCCCCTCTTAAGAAAGCCAAAGTAAAACACCACCATAATCCCTGGATGAATGTACATCTACAGGCCAAATTTAGAGCCAGGGATGAGGCCTGGTACCAATATAAAGGTTCTTTAACCCAGGCTGACTTCCAAGCCTACAAGACATTCAGAAATAGCTGCACCAAGGCCATCCACCTCTCTAAGGCTAACTACTTCAGGTCCCACCTCCAGCATGCTCAAAACACACCAGCTTCCTTTTGGAAAGTGTTGCACTCTCTACTTGACCCCCCTGCCTAACAGACCATCCCTGTCCTCAGAATCAATGGATCCCCCATCTGTGACCCTTCCTCAGTAGTGGAGACCTACAATAAATTATTTACCACCAGTGCTTTCCCCAACAACCCATCTCCCATCTTTCCAGACTCCACTGACATCCCAGATAATTCACCCTATTCCCCCTCCGCTTTCTACTTTCACCCTTTCTCCCCCCACGAAGTCTGCCTGGCCCTTAATCAAGCCAAAACCAGTCCCGATGGTCTCCACCCTAGGCTTCTCCATATTCTCAACCCCTGCTATTGCCACTCCTCTAGCCCACATTCTCTACCTCTCCCTCTCAACTTCCACAGTCACAAAGGCCTGGAAATCTGCAAAGGTGTTACCTCTTTTCAAGGGTAGTGATCCTTCTGCACCCGGTAACTACTGGCCCATCTCACTCCTACCCTCTCTTGTCAAACTTCAGGAGTCTTTTATACACTCCAGTTTGGCTGAGTACCTTACCAATAAGAACACTCTTTTCCCAGTGCAGTCCAGTTTCAGGAAACAGCACTTAACCATCACCCCCCCCGTTATGGGTCACTGACTCCATTTTCTCAGAAATGGAAAAGAGTCATATCACGGCTGCCATATTCATAAACTTGGCTACAGCATTCGATTCAGTCACCCATCCCCTCCTGCTACAAAAACTTAAAGCTGTTGGCCTTGCAGAACCAGTTGTTAACTGGTTGTGCTCCTATCTGCATGATAGGCAACAATTGGTCCAAATAGGTGATGCACTGTCCTCCCCCCTCCACATCCTCACAGGGGTACCTCAAGGCTCCATACTTGGCCCCGTCCTCTTCTCTCTATTTCTTAATGACCTTCCCTCTGTCTGCATCTCCTCCAAATTGCACAAGTATGCAGATGATACCATCATCTACACATCCGGCCCCTCTTCCTCCAGCGTGTGATCTCCTCTCCAGGAGGATTTCAACAGAGTACAGTCCTGGTTTCAGTCAAATCAGCTGAAACTCATTACAAAAAAACAGTAGCCATCACCTTCATCACTAGACAAAAGCAGGCCACTCTCCCATCTCCCCCAGATTTCTGTACCCTGGACAGCTCTCGCTTACAGTCTGTTCCAGCTTTTAAATATTTAAGCATCTGGCTGGATAGCCAGCTTGACTTCACCATCTATGTAGATGTTATCTGTTACAAACTGCATCCTAAGCTCACAGTCCTTTATCACCACAAAGATAACTTCTCTCCCCACTCACCGAGAGCTTGTCTGCAAGATGATGCTTCTTGTCATTGATTATGCTGACGTTGTCTTTTGCACTACTTCTGCTACCTCCCTCTCCAGACTGAACACTCTCCTAAACTCTTTCTGTCATTTCACTTCTGCCTCCCCTCCACTTACCCACCACTGACTCTTCTATTCTGCTCTCTTGCTAGTACCTTTATCTCATAGGAGGTTGCTTTACTGCACCTCCCTTGTTGCCAAGTTCTAGTTTAGAACTCTCTCCTCCTACCTCTCCTCCCGCCTTTCCCCAGCAGCCACTTCTACCTATGCCCTTCACCACAAAGACTTACACACTCTTTCCATTCCTCACCCCCACTCTGTCAAAGGCCAATCTGCCTTTTCCTACCATCTCCCACTTCTGTGGAACAAACTTCCCTCTGATCTTTGACTTTCCTCCTCCCTATCCTCCTTCAAATTACTCCTCAGACTTCTTCCCCACCCCCAGTGCTCACAGTGCCTGCAATCCTCATCACCCCCCCAAGCTTCCTCCCCACCCTAAAAGTCTGCACAAGAACTCTCACCCACCCTAAACTCCCTGCTGCACCCAGGTTGAACTATGCTGTTGGTTTCTACCTTCATTAGCCAGTAAGCTTTTAAGCATTATCATTATTTTGTTTTGTTCAATTGCCCATTTTTGAGTTTGTAGTTACCTTTGACTGTTTTTGAATGTATTATTGCTCCCATTATTGTGTGTGAGTCTTGTAACCTTATTTTGTGTATGACTTGTAACTGTGGCCCATGAATATTGATTGTATGCTGTGTCTTTCCTTTGTGCCCTTGTCCCTGGGTCACACTTGGAATCGAGCCATGGCTCAGTGTGTCTTTCCCGGTTATCAAATTTTAAATAAATAAATAAATCTCAATCTCAAAAAGTAAAGAAATTCTTTGCAAAAACTGTGTTAATGCACCAGTTAGGGTAACTTAATGCCACAAAAGTAGGGAGATGTAGCATTAGGGTTTCAAACCCTAATGCACTCCCCAACTCCCCAAACAACAAAAGGAAAAAACAGGGTTTTTGGTCTCCAGTGTCTTGGTGAATCAGTGGTGGTGTCTTCCTTGGGAGTTGTCAACCCTAATGCTCCCCCTAAGGCAGACCCCACCACTGATCCAACAAGACTCTGGTGATCCAAAACCCTGATGTTTTTTTCCTCTTGCTGCTTGGGGAGTGTGTGTGTGTGTGTGTGTGTGTGTGTGTGTGTGTGTGTGTGTGTGTGTGTGTTAGGGTTTGAAACCCTAATGCCACATTTTCCTACTTTGGTGGCATTAAGTTACCCTAACTGGTGCAATAACGCAGTTTTTTTTGCAAATGATTTACAATATACTGCTTATAATACATGGTATACATTAAATACACATTATCCTAACTCAGAATAAGTAATTTATCCTCACCTGTGAAGGGGAAGGACCTAAATAACTCACTCATGGCTCTGCCATGCATGAGTTATTGTCCTGCCCCATCATTTGTGATGATAAATAGCAAAACTAAAGTTTTTTTATTATATCTACTATTTGTATTATTGTACGTAATGCACCTCATTGTTTTGTACCAACTTCCCCCTCTCCCCTCTCCCAGGACTCATCTGGAAATTAACTGTTACCTGCTCAGTATGTCCTTCCTGGTTAAAATCATTTGTCACCTGGTAAAACTTTTGAAATTAATATATAAATATTCAGAGTCAGCCCATTGGGCATCCCACATGTATTGATTTTGCAGCCCTTACTGTTTAATTCACAAACTTCTGAATCTATTTTAATAAATAAAATATAGTAGGTCACAATGACTGCTTGTGGGCAAACATCCCCAACTTACTTATACTGTTAGAAATTTGCTTCAGTTTTCTTTACTGATGAAGGTCCATGGGAATCCATATTTGGAGCTTGCCGTCTGCTCATGCACACAGGTGCACTGTGGGAAAAAATAGGACCAACCAGCTCTGGCGCAATATTCAAACAGATCCAGACCACACTGTCTGAATATTGGGCCATGGTAGTGTGGTGCACAACAGGCAGTTGCCATGCTGTGTGTCGTGCTACCAGAGTGCTGGGCTGAGGACCACCCATACGGGTAAAGTGTGGCACACAATGGTTAGTGCCATAGCCACTATGGATGATGTTCAGCCCAAACATGCAGATGAGCCCATTGGGCATGCATTGTGTTAACGGGCCATCTGCATACCCATTATGGATTTATCTGCATGCTGTGAATTGGCCAGCTGTGCTGGGCTAGGTCATCTATCCCAAATCCTGATCACCACTTGTACAATGGGACAGTACTCCCTGGTGGTCCAGGGGTCCCTCCCTAGCCCCAATCCCCTTTCACTATATATGACAGTACTCCCTGGTGGTCTAGCATTCCTCCTCCCTAATACTGATCTACCCATAGCATACATATATATGTCCCTGGTGGTCTAGTAGATCCCACCTGATCAGCTGATTGTACATTAGGCACCCCTTGAGAGCTCAGTCTGTGGCTGGCCATGGCGGTGAGTGGAAGACTGTGCAGCCACCAGCTCTCAGGGTTGGGACAGGTGAGCAGGTGGTCAGACAGTACCTGCCTGGGTGGGGGGTCTACTAGACCACCAGGGACATATATATGTATGCTATGGGCAGGTTGGGATTGGGGGAGGGTTGCTAAAGCACCAGGGAGTACTGTCATATATAGTGAAAGGAGATTGGGACTAGGGAGGGACTGCTAGACTGCCAGAGAGTACTTTCATACAGTATATAGTGAAAGGGGATTGGGACTAAGAAGGGACTGCTAGACCTCCAGGGAGTACTGTCATATGTAGTGAAAGGGGATTGGGGCTAGTGAGGGGCCACTACACCACAAAGGAGTACTGTCATATATAGTGAAAGAAGATTGGGGCTAAGAAGGGCCTGCTAGACCACCAGGGAGTACTGTCATATACATAGTGAAAGGGGATCAGAGCTAGAGAGGGACTGCTAGACCACCAGGGAATTCAGCCCTAGCTGGTGCATGGACGGGGTGCAGGGAACCCACACCCTTTGTGCACTGTTAATGGCTAGGTTTCAGAAATGTTAAACTGCACTGCACAAGTGACTGATTAACGCTTTTGAAAACTGTCAGTATTGTGCTGTGCCACATATGCATGAGGGATCCCACATTTACATGAGTGCAGTGCAATATTGTGCACGGCAGTGCTGTTGAGGGTACACCATGCATAGGTGGCTTTTAAATATGGCCACACCCCCGACAGCTGGCGCTGTTCCAGGTTAGCATATCGCAAACCCAGTTTGTGCTCCGTTAACCTTTTGAATATGGGGCCCTCTGTCTGTAATAAAATAACTCAGGTGTTCTGATCCCTCTTTTTTGAACTATATAGACTTACAAAAGGCTTTCTAGTCATTGCAAGTAAACTATTGTACAGTAAACAGACAGTGCATGTGTCCTAGCCTGCACAATTTCTTTGTTATAGTGCCAGCAGCCATCTGCTTTAAATTTTTTTTGTAACTAGATAACAACTTAAAGAATAATGAAACAAGAATTCCAATCTTGAACAACCACCAGAGAAAGAACTTAGGTCTGAAATGATGAAAATATGTAACTATTAGATTGCATTTTAATGTAATTGCTATTAATGCAATTAAATATATTAGTGAAAGTATTTATACTTCTTTGGCTTATGGATTGTTTTAAAACATTTTACAATATTTAGCGTAAGATAAAAATGTGATCCAAGGTTCTGCTGCTAATGTGACTTTTTTCCCTTCAGTACTTCTTATAGTTGTGAAAAAAAAATTTACTATTTGATGTTACAGGAGTACACTGTTATTTATTTTTTTCTGTGCATTTTAAAAACTAAATTGAGAATAATATGTGGTATCATGTTTTAAAACTTAAAGTTTATTGATGTACTTTCACATAAGACATAGTACAGTTTACGTATCAGCTTCTTAGCATGCTTCATCTCCATTATATGCCTTACAGGCATGAAGAACCATCTCTGGGCAGAGAGTGTACTTCTAATTGAATGAACAATGCAGATATAAACAAACAGGAGGACAATTGGCCATCCTACAAAAAAAAAAAAAAGAAAACTTGTAACTTATGGGCAATCCTTTAGATCTTTGTGTTAAAGTTCATGAAACTGTGGAAGAGATGCTCCTTTTTTGTAGCCTACAAAGAGACTGTATGATTAAGCTAGAATGAGTTAATTATTTTGCAGTGGTTTAATAAGAAATCTACAGTATAACAATGCCAGACTCTGCGGAGTTTATTGTAAAATGCAGTTTTGATGTGGGGGTTTCCTTTCTCAGTTGCTCACTCAGGGGACCAGATCAGAGTTCCTTCTCCACCACTCCTCCCAATTGTCCTAATTGTGTATGCTGCCAGGGCTGCCACATTTCAAGGAACTTTCAGAGACAGAGCTGTAAGGCTGCGTGATGCATTCCATTGTTTCCATTTCTGAGATCTTTGTTTTCCAAAGTTCTATAGTTGGGAGGGGGGTCAACCAATGCATATTAAGACATTTAAGGGCTGCGACCCTTAGTATTTATTTCTTTGGCTCCTCAGGAAGGAGGTAGCCCCAAAATCAGATCTGGGGAGAAGTATAGAATATGGGTTGTGGTTAATGCCTGCAGTGCTGTGTGTGCTTCTACCCAAAAACAGTGGATAATGGGACTGCTCCAGAATATGTGGTGGTGGGTTCCCCCGATTGACAGTGCCTCCAGAACGCATCTGTGCGTGTCATTTTCAATCAAATCAAACTTTATTTCTTAAGCACTGTTTTATTAGTTTTAAACTGTTTCATAACCATGGGGTTCTAAAATGCCTTGTAAGGAGTCTCCAGCTAAACTCCCACCATGTATCATAGAAACATAGAATCTGATGGGAGATAAGGCCCAGCTGACCCACCTAGTCTATTCATTTCCCTTCCTACTTAAACTCCAAATCCTAAATGATCTGCAGCTTACCCTCTCTTTCCTACCACTAGGGTTGCCTTCTGCCTATCTCATGCATTCTTGAATTCACCTATCATACTAGCCTCTATGCCCTCCACTGGGAGGCTGTTCCATGCATCCACCACCCTTTCTGTGAAAAAATACTTCCTTTTATTACCCCTGAGTCTCTCCCCTCTAGCCTCATATCGAGACTCCTTGTTCTTGCACATTTCTTCTTCTGAAAGATGCTGCCCTCCTGAACCTTGTTGATTCCCTTGAGGTACTTTTGTAGATGAAGGAGAAGCGGTTATGACCCAGCTAATAAGGAGGCGTTTCTTCTATTGGTGGACTGGACTAAGAGTCCAACTTTCTGTCTCCCACCTTACTCGAATTTGTTCCAGTGGAGGGTCATCCCATCTAGAAAGTAATTTATATACTTCAGAGACTATGGGGTATCATTTAATAAACTTTAGTGGTGGTATTAACAGAGAAAATAGCGATATTCAGCATTTGTGAAAAGAGTAGAGCTGAAAGACAGCTAAGGGGATCCATATTTGGAGGCAATTTAAAAATAGGATCAATACCAAACAAACCAAACAAAAAGGCCTAGAGAAAGTGCAGGGGTAGTTGTGTGAAAAAGTGGAGGACGTCCGTGGATGGAGTTTGCTGTTTTTAACTATATATATATATATATACATATATATATGTGTGTATATGTATATATATATATATATATATATATATATCCTAAAACTAAGTCGCTGGTTTTCAGGCACTTCTAGTGTCCATGTAGCCACATTTGTTTGTTTGGTATTGGTGAAAAGAGTCCTTCCACCCTTCAAGTGATCAATTTTTGAAGGCTTGTCACAGCCCTGGGCCTAAGTCTGAGTGTGCAGCTCATCAGTACAGGGAATACTCCTTGCACCAGTGTGACTGCAAAGTTTTAACAGATCAGACACAGTGGCAACATCTACTGTACATAATAGTAGTAAAATTGATTTTTATATGGGCTAAGCACAGAAGGCAAAGCTTATTTACGGTGTTGACCTGTGTTGTTCAATATACCTTATTATTAAAAAAGATTTAAAATTATGCATTCAAATCGATGGATATAGTTTCAAACATCAGTTACATATAAACATATGATTCAATCCACTCAAAGTCAGATATGTAGGGCAAATATCAGAAACAATCACAATCAGCACACATAGACAAACTTATTTTTGCCTGAAAGAATGCACAGCTGTGGAACAGTGTTGGTGAAGACATGCTACCACTGTTTTACAGTTAATCTTTTTATTGGAAATTTGTCACAAAACATGCTAGTTAAAAGGAAGCACAGGCACTCCATGCTTAGTCCATCAACAGTCCGAAAAATGTAAATAGCAAACAAACAGCTGGCACTCCAATGCTTAATGTATTTTAAATACACTGGCCTAGATATTCAAAAGGTGAGCATGGCATTAACTGGGATAGTGTCAAACTAATCTGGATTTCAGGTGGTATCTAGGTGGGCCTATATTCAGAGGGCCCTGGACCACCATGAAAATCTGGCAGCCTGATCACCCTAAGGATACTGCTTCACCTTTACAAATGAGGGATTCCCAAATGCATAACAGTGCAGCAGTATATTAAAAGGGTTTCAATGGCACTAAACAGTCACCAGATCAGCGCTATATATCACCACTGAAAATTTAGCCTTAACTTTTCACTAAGCACCCTCCAATGTATGGTGGCTGTACTGCAGTCACACTCCATGGCAATCCACTGGAAACCCCTCCTGACTGCCCAGGCTGCAATGTAAAAGAACCATCCCTGGATTGTAGGGGCCAACCCTCCCTTCCCCCAACTGCCTAGGCTGCCATGTAAAGGAACCTTCCCTGACATCTGGTGAACCTCCTCCCCCTCAATAACTCAAGCTGCAAATTACATGAAACATCCCTGGTAGGCTAGTGGCCCCCCAGATCAATTGCCACCCCCACTTGTGTGACAGCCCACCCACAGTGGACCCCACACTCTGATCTCCCCCAACCTGGTCACCAGTTCCACAGACATCAAAGGCTACCAGTAGAGCTTTCTGCACACCTTCTTGGCTGGCAGCTGTTTTTTTTTTTTATTTGAAATGAAAGATCATACAGGAAAAATATGAGCAAGGGAAAAAATAAGGCAAGGCATTGTTTATTTCTTCAGTGCCCATTCCCGGAGGCTCTGGGTGCTTTATATAAAATTATAAAAGAGTGTAAAAACATACAACAAATGCCCATACAACACAGTACACACTAAAACACCTACAAAGCAATAATTAATACAGAGCAGCAGTCTTTCTCTCATATTTAAATAACTATGTCTGGGAATGCCAATGAAAAGAGATGGGTCTTAAGGTGACCCTTAAACACCTTGACTGAAGGGGCCTCCCTGATGGCTGGAGGAAGCAAATTCCACAGGATGGGGCCGGTGATCCTAAAAGCCTTGTTGCCAGCAGATTAAAGTCTTGTTCTAGGAATCACCAGAAGTCCTCTAAAGGGGGAGCGGAGGGAGAAGACTGGGGTAGCAGGTGTAAAGAGATCAGATAGATAGCCAGGGCCTAGTCCATGTAGGGACTTAAAGGTGAGTAAACCCATCTTGAAGATAACCCAGCACCTGACCATCAGCCAGTGTAGTTCACACAGCACCAGAGTTAAATGACAGAACTTCAAAAGGCCTGTTAGCATACTTGCAGCTGCATTCGGCACCAGCTGCAGCTGGCAGAGGGAACCTACCAAGACCCCAAAGTAAAGGGCATTACAGTAATCAAGTCTGGAAGTTACAAAGGCATGGACTACAGTGGGCAGGTCCTCAGACTGAACTAGGGGTTTGATCCTGGCAATATTTCTCAAGTGGTAAAAATCACTTTGGACAACCAATGTCAGCTGAGATTCAAATGTCAATCCATCATCCAGGAAAACACCAAGATCTTACACCCCAGAGGAAGCTATCAGCGGCGTTGGCCCCAGAAAAAGTCCAGTTGCCACATCGGAGGCATTCCTATCAAACCTTCAGCCAGCTCCCACTACCAGAACCTCCATCTTGTTGGGGTTCAGTTGCAACCAGCTGGAGGACATCCAGTCATTGATCTCAGCCAGACAGGTGTTGAGCACATTCACAGTGTAACCAGCCTGGCATAGGGTTGATGTTATTTTTTGTTTTATTAGCACTGTGCGGTGCCTCCATTATGTAACCCACTACCTGGCTGTCTGAGTTTCAGGGAGAAAATTGTTGCTCGACATTTTGGCTAGGGTTGACTTCTAGTCAGGGGCACCCAAGTAACTCCAGACACAGGAAACAATAACTGTAATGTCCAAACCAGGAGTGGGATTCTAGAGTGTGGCTTTTATTCAAAACAACAATAGAATAATAAAGCATAGATGGTCTCCCACGGGGCTACACTCCCTGGTAATGCAGACCATCGAAGACCAGAACACATCTTCTTACACATTGTAACCCTCAGGTTCTGAAACACAATGGGTTCTCAGCCCGAACTTGTACTCTTCTCTGGATTTCCCTGGCATGGCACATCCGCCCAGCACTTGGACTACTTTCCATATGGCATGGATAGTTATTGGTGGCTTTCTAAACAACCCATGAGCCCATACTGGCTCCATAAACTGACAATCTTCCATCTAATCCCACGTCTTGGTACTTTCAGAAAACACTGGCCCAGTACCCGGGAGAAAGCTAAAGGTGCCCAAACTGAACCCGTAGAGGTAAATCTGGTTACTCCAGATGGGGTGTCTCCCACCTCTTGCTCCCAAATCTATACCCAGCCATTCATTTGGAATCAACACCTTTCCATATGAACCTCTCTGGTTGTAGATTGCTATCTCGAAATGTATATCACACAACAATCTACAGTGTCTGGAAAATAGTGTCCTGACTTGTAATGTTCTTTAAGTGGCAATGTCCATCCCTGTAGACCCCCACTGATTAGAGGCATTTCAAGCCATACACAACTTAAGTACTGTACTTAGCTGTCCTTTCCTGACCCACAGTAGCAGATACTTAACACAACAGTCTTGGTGAAACATAGGCTGTCTGGGAGAGATGACTCATCCTGGATTGCAGGTGCCCACAGGCTTCTCACAGGAAACACAAACATGCTTCTCGGTGCCTCAGCACAAATCTTCTTATGCAGCTTCTCCTTTTCCAGATGGGCCAGGGGATTGCCCCTGAAGAGCTGGTCTGGTTCCCCCCATCCCTCTCAGGGATGGGGCCCTGGAACAACTGGGAGATGGTCTCAACCACTTCACAAATGTTCTGTGTCCTTCTCTGGGGCAAGAACACACATCCACTACAACTGGTAGCTCTGATCAGAGCTGAGAGCTCTGAGGGACTGCACACTGCAGTACACCTCCTCCCTCCACTGAGCCTCCTACTTAGACTGCCTCAAGACTGAGTCAAAAACCTCCCAACCTTCTAACTAACTCCCTGCTACAACATTCCAAAGTGGCTTATGCTGCTGCGAGAATTCTATATGATATCATCCCTCCAGCTCAGCTGAGACTGAGGACAGAGTGAGACAGTGTGAAATCCATTTAACTGGTGTTTCACAAGCTGCCTTTCCCTGCCTGCCACTAGATCTAAGTAGGATTCTTGTAACTCTGAGTGACAGGGGGGTTACAACAGCATCGGATGTTCCAGGGGCAAAGGACAAATACAAATGGGTATCATCTGCATAGCAGTGAAAATCCACATTGTACTTCCTAATGAGCTCACCCGGGGCAGCATATACACTGTGAGGAACATTGGTGACAAGATCGATCCCTGAGGTACTCCACATGACAGGAGCATCAAGGAAGAGGGGAAATTCCCCATCACTACCCATTGCTTCCTGTCAGTGAGCTAGGGTTCAAAGCAGTGGATGACAGTGCTGCAAGCCCACAGTACTCTCTGAGATGATCAAGTAGCACAAAGTGATCAACAGTGTCAAATTCTGAAAAAAGACTGAGCAGAACAAGAACTGACCTGTCTCCTCTATCTCTCACCCAAAGGGGGTCATTGCACACCCAAACTAATGCTGTTTCCATGCTGTGCCTAGCTCGGAAACCAGACTGGAATGGCTCATAGATATCAAAGGTCACAAGGTACTCCTCAAGCTGTTAGGCCACAACCTTCTCAACAACCTTTCCCAAAAATGGAATGTTGCAGATAGGTCAATAATTCACCAAGATATCCGGGTTGAGAGATGGTTTCTTCAGAAAAGGCCTCACCAGAGCCTCTTTCAAGGAATCTGGGAAGACACCCTCTGACAATGAGCACCAGACAATCATGGCAAACACCAGGCCAACAGAATCAATGCATCCCATTAAGAAACACGTTGGCACTGGGTCCAGTTCACAATAGCTGTGCTTCAGCTTCGCGGCCATCTCAATGACCTCAGCCACTTCCACCTGTTTAAACTCCCCCAGACAGGTGGAGTGCCTCTGGTACCTCCAAAGTGAGCACTGCGAGTCATGGAGTGACTTACTGATGGGATTCCCTGCTGGATAGAGAACACTCCGTCAGTGAAGAACCAAGCAAACATGTCACACAAAGTGACAGAAAAAAACTTTTTCAGCTGCAGGCAGACCGGGTGTAACAGCTTGTCTACAGTCCAAAAAAGCACAGCTGGTCAGTTCTTCCCTGCATCAATCTTCCTGGACAGGAATTCTGCCTTCTTATTGCCCCTGGTTTTCACCATAATGAGTACGCAGGACCAGTTTGTCCTCCTCCAGCCCGGTCCTCTGCCAGCAACATTCTGACTTCTGACCCCTAATATTCATCACCTTGAGCTGTTCATTGAACCAGGGAGACCTCAAGTGAGAAGATTTTGGTCATACATGGATCGGTGTGAATGCATCAACTGCCATGGACATCACCTTATTATAGGTGGCAACCACCGCACTTGTGCCATTTGCACAGGTAGCAGCTACACAAGATAGATCAGCCACCACCAGAAATCCCTCCAGGGACATTCCCTTCAAAGGGCAGTTGCTGACTATCTCAACAGGGGGAGGGGTTTTGGGGGGGCTTGAACAAGAACCTCACCATGCAATAATCAGACCAAACAACCTGATCAGTCTTGAGTTTATGTACCTCAAGCCTCAGTGAGAACCCCTGGTCCAACATGTGGCTGCCATGATGGGTCACAAAAGTAACCTCTTGTGCCAGGCCCAGAGATTACATCATCTAGAGGAGGTTGGAACAAAGACTGGAGGACTTGCCATCAAAAAAAAAAAAAAAAAAAAAAAAACAGAATATAAAAAAGTAATATCAGTGTAGAAGCATTTCCACATGATGAACATAATAGATGCATAAACATAATAGGAGCATAAACCTGGCTCTTAATTTTGTGTATCACATAAATGTTGTATACATGTATACATCTTTGGAGCACAGTTATAGTTAAATGAAATGAAAGAGTCCCATATTCTTGAAGATCTGCAGAAAGGGATTATATGTTGTTGTAGATCATGGTTATACTAATAAATAGCTCCCAGATATGCTGAAAAGTATCTGTCTTATCTCTTACATAATAATGTATTCATTCTAGTCTATAATGATCTACCATTACAGTAAGCCAAGCTCTTACTGAAGGAAGATTATGGTCCTTCCATTCAATCCAGATACATTTTTAGCCACAAGTAATCACAAGAAAAGTGATCCAAAGGAAAGACATTTTTCTTGTGCATTGGAGCAATGATGATGTCTTAAATTTAGCCCAAATAAAACTTGAAAAGGATCATCATTTAATTTAATTTAATACTGTAGCTGTAGCTTTCTCTAAAATTTGAAAAACTGAGTGCCAAAATTTAATACGTTTTTTACAAGGTAAAAACATATGGATAAGGCCCTGGGGTGAGATTAGCATCTGGGACAGTTTTCATTGAAATTTAGATTGAATTTATGCAGTATAGTGGGAGTAAGGTAGTTTCTATTCACAATAGTGGATTAGATTTCCTATTGCTGGTTGAGTATAATTCTTGCAATGGGTAACTAAGTATGGAGTCCCAATCATCCCTTGTTACATTTTTACTGAGATACTGTTCCCATTTAGATTTTAGATGTTCCAACTTAAAAGGAACAAAATTCTATAATAACTGATAAACTGAACAGAGGGGTTTCTGAATGGAATTTAAGGATGGCAAAATGGTATCAATAGGTGAGAAGATTAGAGAAACTGGCTTTTGTAATATAATCTTAGATTTGAAGATATCTATAAAACACTGAACATGAATACCAAATTTAGCTCTTAGTTTGTTAAAAGAAATCAGAATGTCATCTTCAAATAAATCTGCCAGTTTTTGGATGCCTGAATGCTCCCACGTATGGAAAACAATATCTGATAATAACAGTTTAAACCCCAAATTGTGATAAACCAGAGTATACCTTGATATCTGATTGGACCAACCAAGTAATTCATGAGCCTTTTTCCAGCAATAGCAAGTATTCTGAGTAACTAGTAATTTAGGATGACTCAGATTAGACAGCTGACCACCTGTGACCCTTCCCCACCCTTTACCATTATAATATTGGGCATGAAGGATGTTCCTTGGATCCAGGTAATTATGGAGCTGTTGTTCTAGTTTTTGACTACTTGTTGGTTCACCTTGAAACCAATCAATAATTTTGGTAATTTGAGAAGATATATAGTAGTTTTTTAAATTTGGGAGCTCTAACCCACCATGAGACTTTGATAGCCTAAGTTTATCTAGGCTAAGCCTCAGTTTCTTCTCTTTCCATAAAAAAAATTAAAATTAAACAATCTAGAGCTTTAAAAAGTCTATCCAGGATAAAATATAGGACGAGCCTGAAATAAAAAGAGAAGCTGAGGAAGGGTATTCATCTTAATAACGTTGCACAATCCTATCAGAGTTAAAGAACATTTCTTCCATTTGTCTAAGTCTTCACAAATTGCATTTAACAAGGGCAAATAGTTACACTCGAAAAAGACATGATAATTGTTTAGTAATTGTCACCCCTAGATATTTAATTTTGTCAGATAATATATTGTTCAACTGAGTAAGAACAAGAAAATTAAGTGGTGGGTTAAGATGTAAGGCCTCCATTTTGGACATATTAATTTTACACCTGGAAGCTTTTCCTAAGTCCTTTATTACTGGTAAAATCACCTGTAAAGAAGACAATGGTTACATTAAATATAATAGGGTGTCACTGACATATTGCCAGTAGCTTTTGACATGTACAGAGCATGATTACAAGTAATATAGAAACAGTTACATTACTCAAGATTACACTCTGTGCAGGTCAGATGGCAGCCAGCCGAAGAGGTGAGTGGAGGGCTGTGCTGGTTACTATCAATGGCCTTGAAACCAGTGACCAGGCTGAGGTGTGGTTTGGGTATCCTCAATGGTCAGGAAAGCAGGGGGGTGTCACATGGATGGGGTGGCATTTGTTCAGGGTGGCAGTAGCCTACCTGGGATGTTTCCTGTACTTTGCAAGCTTGGCAGTCAGAGAGGGGGGGTCCAGTAGACACCAAGGAAGGTCCCATTTCATGGCAACCTGGGTGATCAGGGGGTTCCCCTAGATGTCAGGGAGGTCTCCCTTACATGGTAGCCTGAGCAATTGGGAGAGGTGTGTCAAGACACCATGGAAGATTCCTTTACATGGCAGCCTAGGTGATCATGGGGTCCAGTGGTTGTCAGGGAAGGTTCCTTTACATGGAAACCTCAGTGATTGGGGAGGTGGGTCTACTAGATACTTGGGAGAGCTTGGGTATCCTATCATCACCTCCCCTCCAATGGCACTAGTGGGTCACTGTGTACATGCAAATGAAACCCATAATGTGCATGCAGGTAGATGCATAGCACCTTGCATGCCCAAATGAGCTCATTTGCATACTAGGGCTGAATATGGCCCACAGGAGCCCTGGTGCTATTCTTGTTTGGGTGTGCTATCTCCTGTGGGCCATATGACACTTTGGGCCATGTCAGCACAGCCCAATATTCACTCAGGTAGTGCGCACCCTGCACTACTTGCAACATAGTCCTACTGGCTGCACAACACTATCGGCCAGCTCCGAATATCAGGGCTATAGTACAAAAACATGCATATCATGCAAAACAGGCCAGAGACACACACAATAAATGAGAAAGCTACTCCCCTTATTTATTGATGCAATGATTGCCTTCTTCAGGGGGCAGAGTCTTGTGAATGGAGGCATCATTTAAATAAATCAAAGTCATTATACAGTACATATGTATATTAAGGATTTACAACATATCAAACATCAGGCTCAGAGACACATATATTAGCATTTTAATAGGAAAATTCACAAAAACAAGAAAACCGTAGCACTCACCACCGATATCAGCCATGAAAGTCCGGGCTGATTAAGCAAAACTTTATTGTGTAGCCATAATCACCAACAATGCCAAACTCATTTTACAACCCCCTATGTGCTTTTTCAAAGTCGAAGGCAGCACAGTGATACATAGGATAGTGTATGGCACCCCATAAACAACAAGGCTATTCTTCCCCCGTGTGTTCTCAATGATGGCTGATGACCTCAAGAAGCCATCATTGAAAGCACAAGGGGAAGGAGTAACTGAGTTGTGTTCAGGGTGGCATACACTATTCTTTATAGTGTATGGTCCCAAAAACACATTCGCTTACTTTTTTTATATTAGAGGGAGACAGCCTTTGTTGTCTATGACCCACATTTCACCACCTTAGGATCACCGTCCAGCTCAAGCACACAACACTTCAACCAGCCCTGTGCTATGATCAGCACTGATGGGGCTGGTTGCATTATGATGTAGCTACTAATGCAGAATGAAAAGTCGTTTTGTGTTAGCAGCTACATCTTTACTGAAGCAGAACTACTTTTTACAGTGTATGATTTTCCATACACAACCGCTCTCGACCATGCACTATAATACAATTTATATCCATCCATTTCAATTGACAGGATTAGTAATGATGTCTAGGACATTGGATGTTTGATGTTTAGGATCTTCTTGCATTCATAACCATTCAATATGTGGAAGAAAAATAAACCTGGAAACGTAGCCTAGGAAAACACCAAGCACAATAATTAGAAAGCAACAAAACAACCAGGGGGAAAATATGGAAAAAATAGAAAAAACGTTACATTCAGCAAAATGCACATTAAGTGACATCCTTATCTATCTTTAAGAAACAGTGCCAGACTGAATCCATAACAGACCTGGCCACTTACCTCTTGTGCAAATCCAAATGGATTCTCTCTGTAGCACATTTCTGTCAAAATCACCTCCTCCCCTAGCATTAGAGGGAGTGGTACCATTACAGATCTTCTGTCCAGATTTGTAGATTTTTTCATCAAGCCTTTTGTACCCCAGAAACAGTCCTACATTAAGGATACAACAGATGTACTAAAAATATGTCATGATTCGGAACTTTTCTTCCACACCTTGAATGGCCATGAATGCAAGTGGATCCTAAATTTAAACCTCACAACTGAACTAAGTGGTCCATTGGCATACATTTTCTAAATGTCACTAGACCAAGGAGAAGTGTTTGATTCCTGGAGGTCTACCATAGTAATACCATTACTCAAAAAGGGTAGTAAAAGGGATCCTAGTAATTATCTACCTGTTAGCTTAACATCAGTACTGTCAAAGGTCCGAGAGGGTATTATTGAAGACTACACCGGACTGCATATAGCAGCTATAAATATGGAAGATCAGAGACAACATGGATTCACAAAGGGCAGATCCTGCCAAACAAACATGTTAGAATTCTACGACAAAATTAGTAGAGCCATGGACCCGTGCAAATCAGCAGATATTATTTTTCTAGACTTCACCAAGGCTTTTGACAAACTACCGCATCAGGAATTAATAGTAGTGTTAGTGGAATTAGGTTTACACAATTGTATTATCAATTCGATTATAACCTGGTTATCTGAAAGAAGACAGAGGGTATATATACAGGGGATTCATTATGAGTGGGCAGAGGTCATAAGCAGGGTCCCTCAGGGCTCTGTCCTGGGACTGAGTTTGTTCAATCTCTATGTAGCCTCTTTGGGTAATGATGTTGAGGGCATGTGGCTATCTTATGGATATGGATGCCTTGCCTTACCTTTGCCTTGTCTTGCCATATGGATATCTAAATTTGTGGATAATACTCGAATGGGATCAATAATTGAAACAAACGATGCACTTAAGCTTCAAAACTCTCTAAATGCAATTGAGGACTGGGCTATTAAAAGGAAACTGAAGTTTAATATTGCAAAATGTACAGTTATGCATCTAGGAAAAAAAATATCCAGGTGGATTACATTTTAAATGGCTGCTTATTAAAGGTAGTTACTAAGGAAAGAGACCTAGGGATAACCATCTTGAATGACCTCCAGTTTACAACGCACTGTCACAAAATCACACAAAGAGCAAATGGGATATTGAATAGCATATTGAGATGTATCACCAGTAGGGAGAGGGAGGTCATTATGCCACTGTATGTTTCCCTGATGAGATCCCATTTGGAGTATTGTGCCCAAGTTTGGGCACCACATAAGAAATCAGATACTGAAAGGATTGAGAGAGTTCAGAAAAGAGCGACTCGCATTATTAAAAACCAAAAGGGCAGAAGCTACAAGGTTAGACTCCATGATTTGGTCATATTCACACTAGAGTACATATGTTTATGTGGGGACATGTATTTACATAGAAACATAGAATTTGATGGCAGATAAGGACCACTTGGCCCACCTAGTCTGCCCATTTCCCTACCTACTGGATAAGCTGCAGATCCTTGTTAACCAACAGCCTACTTCCTCCAACCCCATTTAGAATTGCTTTGTCTGTCCCATGCATTCTTGAATTTCCCCACTGTTTTTGACTCCACTACCTCCTCTGGAAGGCTGTTCCATGTATCCACAACCCTCTGCTTGAAAAAATACTTCCTCACATTACCTTTGAGCCATCCCCCCTCTATCTTCAGATTGTGCCCCCTTGTTCTTGTACATCTCTTTTTCTGAGAGATGCTACCCTCTTGGACTTTGTTGATTCCCTTGAGATACTTGAAAGTTTCTGTCATGCCCCTTCCCACTCCCCTCCTCAAGGGTATACATATTAAGCTCCTTTAATCTCTCTTCATATGTCTTCTGGTGCAGACCCTTCATCATTTTAGTTGTCCTCCTCTGGACAGCCTCCATTCTATCTATGTCCTTGTGGAGATGGGGTCTCCAGAACTGCTTGCAGTACTCCAGATGGGATCTCACCAGCTGTCTGTACAGAGGGATAACAACTTCCTGTTTTCTACTGGTGATGCCTCTCCCTATGCATCCCAGTATCCCATCAGCCCTCCTTACTGCCTTCTCACATTGCTTGCCCACCTTAAGGTCATCTGATATGACTACCCCCCAGGTCCCTTTCCATTGTTGTTGTTATCAGTATCTCACCCCCCCATTGTGTACTCTTCCCCTGGGTTTTTGTTTCCTAGGTGCAATACTTAGCACTAAATCTAAGCTGCCATACATTAGACCATTTCTCCAACCTTGCCAAGTCCCTTTGCATCCTTTCCACCCCACCTTCTGTATCGACCTTGTTGCAGATGTTTGTGTCATCTGCAAAGAGATATACTTTTCCTTCCAGTCCATCTGCAATATCACTTATAAAGACATTAAAGAGGACCGGTCCCAGTACTGAACCCTGCGATACCCTGCTAGTAACTCCACTTTCTTCAGATTGAACTCCATTTACTATTACCCTCTGCGTCCTGTTGTCCTGCCAATTTTTTACCCAGGCTACCACTTTGGGACCCACTCCAAGGGTAGGGTAGCTAACTTGTATATTAATCTTGTGACTATGTCAAATGCCTTGCTAAAGTCAAGGTAGGCCATGTTCACAGCCCCTCCCTAGTCTACTACTTTGGTCACCCAGTCAAAGAAATCTATTAGATTCGTCTGACATGACCTTCCCACTGTGAATCCATGCTACCTTGGGTTCTGTGCAACACTGGCCTCTATGAATTCAACAATTCTTTCTTTCAGAAGTGATTCCATCATGTTCTGTACCACTGAGGTCCATCTAACAGGTCTATAGTTTCCTGCCTCTGTCTTGCTCCCACTTTTGTGAAGGGGAATCACATCTGCCCTCCTCCAGTCCTCAGATACTACACCATCCTCCCATGATTTGCTAAAAAGGGTAGTCAGTTGTGTCATTAGTTCTACCCTTAGTTCTTTTAGAATTCTAGGATGAATCCCGTCAGGTTCCATTACTTTGTCCACCTTCAGTTTTAAGAGTTTTTCAGAACCCTTTCTTCTGTGAATGGACTGGTATCGACCTCTCTATCCAGAGTGCTTCTATGGTTTGATTTAGGTACCTCCCCCTCCTCTTCTTTTGTGAATACTGAGCAGAAGTATTCATTCAGTATCCCTGCTTTTTTCACTGTCCCCATCTGCCCACCCTCCCTTTATTAAGCCTCACTCTCCCCTCCTTGGTCTTTCTTCGCTACCCAATCTACCTATAAAAGGTTTTATTCCCCATTCTTAACTGAGTTGGTTATTTTTTCCTCAGTTTGGGCCTTTGCTATTCTGACTGCCTTTCCCGCTTCCTTCTGCTTTAACTGGTACAGTTCTCTGTTCCGCTCCTGCTGTGTTTCCTTATACTTCCTGAATGCTACCTTTCTCTCCTTAACCTTCCCTGCCACCTCTTTTGAGAACCGTAGTGTTTTTTTTCCTTTTTTTTGCTTTGTTGACTAGCTTCACACAAAGGCTTGTTGCCTCCGTGATGGCTGTTTTGATTTTCCCCCATTGTTCCTCCACCCCTCCTTCTTGCCCATTTGCTAGTGCTTTTCTGAGGCACTCTCTTATTTTTCCAAAGTCAGCCCTCCTAAAGTCCAATACTCTTGCTTTTGTATGGCTTGACTCTATGGCTGTGTTTATCATGAACCACACTGTTTGGTGGTCACTTGTTCCCAGATGGCTACCCACTTCTAAATCTGAGATCCTTTCTCCATCCCCGTTTGGTCTATAAATCTATTTCTGATGATAACTTATGGGATTTATTGGGAATGGAGCTCAGAGTTCAAACGTATAACACACACATAACTTTACAGCTCATGGGGGAAAAATGCAATTCTTACAGAAGACAAAAATGGTTCTTACAAAGAGCAGTTACCTTTTGGAGTTCATTACCACTTGAGGTAGTAGGAAGCAAAACTATAAACGAATTTAAAATCAGATTAGGTAGCTATTGCATAAAGAACAACATCCTAGTTTATGAATGAATCTTGGCAAGCAGTATGGACGAAAGTCTGCTAGCTCTGTTACTACCTATGATGATACCTATAATAGAAACTAGAACAGCTGTTTTCCTAACTGCCAAAATGTGAACATCCTTAGGGAATATATGCATACTTGGACTAATAAGTGTCAACACTTTTTATGAAGTTGTACAGGTGTTGGGTTTTAGTGTCACTTTAGCTTTGGTACCTGTGATTGATGATGTGATGATTACCCAGCCTGTCAATTGAAATGGACGGATATACATTGCATCATTACCATGCTGCCTTCACCCTTATAAAAGCACACAGGGGTGTATAAAAAGCATTAAGAATTGTTGGTCATTATGGCTACACAATAAAGTTTTGCTTAATCAGCCCAGACTTTTATGGGCATTATGGGTAGGGATATTACCTGTCCTGATTTTTGCAGGACAGTCCTGATTTGAGCAGATTTGTCCTGCAAGAAAAAAAAAAAAAAAAAAAATGCTACATGTCCTGGTCATATTGTAATAAAAATATTTTCTTACTTTTCTCTAAATGCTGCAGAAAACTATAATACCATAATAAAAATACCATATAAAGATAAGAAACCATAGGAACAAATGAAAAATTCGGATTTACCAAAAAACGCCAAGTGCTGTGCAAAGGTTTGTGCTGCACTTTGCGGTTGTGCTGGTGGACAAACCTGCTATTCTCAGTTGGATAGCATGGTGCCCTATCCAACTGTGAATAGGGGCCAGCCAGGAAATGGTCCCACAGCCAATAGTGCCCCCGCGCTAAACTGCTATGCACAAGAGTAGTAGGTTTACTATGTGGTTAGGAAATAAGGGAGCACTTCGGCCAATCGAGAATGTCCCCCACAATCGTGGAATGTTTATACAAGAAGGTTGTTGGAGTAATAAAGTACATCTAGATTTTTTTAAAGCTATCAAAGCTTGTAATGTTGATAGCACTCTGTGGGAGTCTATTCCAGGCCTTGGTTGCTCTAATGGTAAAAAAATTATCCCTCCTGTTGGTGTTAGCTTTTGGAACTTCTAGTTTTTTATTATGTTTTCTTAGATTAGCCCTAACTGTACTAAATTTTAATTCATACTCAGCCATTAGTTCTGGGGACAGCATTATTTTAAAAAGAAATAGTAAATCACCCCTCTGTCTTCTTGATTGAAGTGAGTATAGCCCTGTTTTTTTTTTGCATAATCTTTTCACTGAAAAAGAAAAGTTTTAGTTCAACAAATACATGTACAACAGGTACAAGGACATATAGGTACAGTTACATTTTGATTGATTTCTTATACATATGCACACATATTCCATATCACACTGGATTTAATTTATCAATTCCCCTTCTATCATATTGCCTCCAATCCCATCATCTCTTTTTCCTGTAAGTGGGCTATCTTTCCTATCTCATCTCCTATCTGAGGAGGAGGAGGAGTGTATATGGAACTGATGCCTACTCTCCAAGCCCCTCATACAAAACTAAGGCTTCTGCTGGGTTAAGTGATGCTAGGAAAGGGGTCTATCTGCACAGAAAGTCCTCTCCCCTACCTTTAATTACAATTGTGAGCCTTTCCAATGCTGGAGATTGTATTGCCAAAGTTCTCCATTGCTGAATCGTGGGTGTTAAATTTGACACCCATGTATTTTGGATACAGTACATTGCTAGTATCATCAGGATCTTTGCCCATCTGGGTAACACTGTCCAATCCTCCCCATCCCCCACTTCCATTCCAAAAAGACATAGGACTGGGTTCAGGAGGCGTGTCCTTCCTATTATTTTAGACATTTCCTTAACCACCTCCTTCCAGTACCTCTGGAGAACTGGGCACATCCAGAAACAATGGAAGTATGTTCCCAATTCTGAGTTACATCTACTACACCTGGGCGACACCTCTGGATGGAATTTGTGCACTATTATCAGGAGGTAATATAATCTGTGTAGGAATTTGTAGAAAGCTCCTTTGAATTTGTTACATGTGTGATGTAATCATTATTTTCCAAATCTCTTCCCTTATCTGTCTTCCTATATCCCTTTCCCATAATTGCTTTGTCTTCTGGGTTAGGTCTGGAATCTCCTGTTTCCCCATTTGTGTCACCTTCCAAATAAATCTCTTGGAGTCCCTGTTAGTTTGTTATATTATCGTCTCTAGTCTCTAGGTGATGCTTCTCTTGCTTTCGACATCCTATACTTTGTACAAAAGCTCAAAGCTGTAAATATCTAAAAACATTATGTCCATCCAGTCCAAGGCACTGTTGTATTTCCTGGAAAGATCCTAAATTCCTTCTGACTAGGTCCCCTACACTTCTAACACCCCTCTCCTCCCATTCCTGAATCCCTGCATCCTCCATTCTGGGTAGGAAAAAATAGTTTTTTGCTATCGGAAGTAGCAAGGTTTCCCCTTCCTTTATTTTCCTAGATCTTTTCACCTTTTTCTAGTTCTCTAATACTTCTTTTACCAAGGGGTTGACACTCCCCAGTGCCCTATATGCTCTCAGGCCCCTACTATCTAGATACGCCGACAGTCTGCCCAGACAGCCAACCTGTTCCAGGTCCATCTAGCTGGTTACTTTTGTTCAGTGAACCCAGTCAGACACATACCTTTGCTGTATAGCTAAAAAGTAGTTATCTATGTCAGGGAAATTAAGCCCCCCTTAACTGTGTCCACTTTCAGTTTTCTCATGCTGACTTTTGGGCATTTCTCTTGCCAAATAAATTTCACAAATGCTGACTCCACCCATTTGATATATCTCTTTTGGTTAGCCCTATGTGTACCATTTGCATAATATATATAATCCTGGGTAGTATATTCATTTTAATTAGATTTACGCTCTCCATCCATGAGATGGGGAGAGACCCTCACTATCTCAGATCAACTTCTATATTCTTAATCAGGGAGTGTAGTTTAATTCATATATAGCACGTAGCGATTTACCTATCTGAATACCCAGATATGTAAAGTTCTTATCTATTGCCTTTAACCCCCACGTATCTTCCTTACCCCCTTTACAGGAAAAAGCAATACCTCAGACTTATTAATACTGATTTTGTAACCTGAGAGCTGGGCAAATGTGCCAATCAATCTTAACAGCAGGGCCATCAATGTTTGTGGGTTCCTTACAAACAATAACATATCGTCTGCATACAGTGCAGTCTTGTGTGGCAAGCCCGTTATCCCTTTCACTCCCTCAATTTCTTCATCCTGCCAAATCACCTGTGCTAGTGGTTCCAGAGCCAACACGAACAGGAGAGGGGAGAAGTGGCATCCCTGCCTCATTCCTCTTCCCAAGGTAAATTGATCTGATAATATCCCATTCACCACTATTCGTGCCCTGGGGGACTCATACATTGCCTGTACCCAATCTGTATAAGTTTCACTCAGACCAAACCAAGCCATCACCTCAAACAGGTATTCCCATTCAGTCCTGTTGAATGCTTTTTCCACATCCATGGAGATCACATATGTTTTCCCCTTTAAGTGATTCACCCTCCATATCACGTTTAGCAGCCTACAGACATTATGATATGATAATCTCCCCATAATGAACTTGGTCTGGTCTGGGTGAATCAAGTCTGGCAGTATCTGTTCTAGCCAGACTGCCAGAGATTTTGCCAATATCTTAAGATCACAATTTAACAATGATATGGGTCTATGCGAGGTGCTCTCTGCTGGGTCATTCCCTGGCTTGGGGATAAGGCATATGACCGCATCAAAGCATGAATCTGGTATCATGGGCTACTCTCCCTCTTTTCCCTGATTAAACACCTCTTTCAGATGATCTGCCAACTGACTCACCCTGGCTTTATAGTACTCTGCAGGGGAACTGTCAGGTCCACTAGCTCCCCCCCCCTCAGGTTCTGTATTGCTCCCATTAGTTCTATCCTCATGATGGGCCCATCCAGCTTATTTCTCTGCTCTCTGCTGAGTTTCAGGAGTGTTATTTTAACAAGGAAGTCTGCAGTTATGCCTTCCTTCCCCCGTCATTCAGCTTCATATAGCCTTTTATAAAACTCTTTAAAACAGTCCCTTGTCTTCCCCATAGCTCTATGAAAGGTACCCCTTCATATTTTATCCCATTAATCCATGTGGGGCATTTACCACCTCTCATTAGACGTACCAAAAAAGGGACAGGTTTGTTACCCCATTCAAACATCTGATGCTTACAGAAAGCCCTGTTTTTGATCATCTATCCTCGTAAGGTTTACTCCTTAAACCCAGTAGCCATGCAAATGAGCCCATTGGGCATGCAAGGCATTACCGGCTATTAGCATGCCTATTTTGGGCTCATTTGCATGGCATTGTGTGGCCCTCCACCAGTCAATGCCCCACACAGCTGCAGTCCCCAAGTGTAGTGCTCCCCATCCTCCAATCACTGACCTCATAAAGGAAAAAAAACCTTTCTGTAGTGTAGTGGTCCCTTCCCCCTCATCGATCTCCCACCTGAAATGTTCAAAACAATTCACCACAGTGTAAGGTCACTCCTCATTCCCCAGTCTCCCACCCAAAATGTAAAAACCCCTTTCTCTATAGTGTGGGGTCTCTCCCCATTCCCTGATCTCTCACCCAAAATGTAAAAACCCTTTTTCCATAGTGTAGTGTAGTGTCCTTCCCCATTCTCCAATATCCCACCCAAAATGTAAAAACCCTTTTTCCATAGTTCATGGTCCCTCCCTGTTTCCCAGTCTTCCACCCAAAATGAAAAACTTTTTCCATAGTGTAGGGTTCCTCCCTGTTCCCTGATCTCCCACCTGAAATGAAAAAAAAAAAATTTTCATTGTAGGGTCCCTTCCCATTCCCCGATCTCCCACCCGATATCGAAAAGCCTTTTTCTGTAGTGTAATGGTCCATCCCCCCTCCCCAGTCACTGATCACTGTCCCCAAATGAGCATACCTTAATCCCCGTTAGTCACAGTCAAGAAGCCATACTGTATACAATATGCACTCCAAGAGGGCTCAGTCAGTGGCCAGCCACGGTGGTGAGAGGACGGCTGGTGCTGGTTACTGACTGAAGATTTGGATGGGGGAGTGGGTTGGTAGGTCACACTTGACAGGGTGGAGGGTGGGGAGAGGGACCCTAGACTACCAGGGATTAAGTTATGCTCATTTGGGGAGAGCAGTCGGTGACCAGGCAGGGGGAAGGGACCACTACACTATGGAAAAGGGTTTTTTTCATTTTGGTGGGAGATTGGGAAATGGAAGGACACACTTTGGAAAATGTTTTTTTTTTCATTTTGAGTGGAGATAGAGGAATGGGAGGGACCCTACACTATGGAAAAAGGGGTTTTACATTTCAGGTGGGAGATTGGGGAATGGGGAGGAACCCTACACTATGGAAAAATGGGTTATACATTTCTGGTGCGAGACTGGGGAATGGGGAGGGATCCTACACTATCGAAAAATTATTGGTGTTTAGTGCTATGGTTTTCTTGTGTTTGTGTATTTAGTGTTACCTTCGGCACCCAGTACCTGGTGCGTCCCCCTTTTTTGTTTTATTTATTAATTTAAAATTTGTTAACCGGGAAAGGCACACTGAGCTGAGGCTCGTTTCCAGGTGTGACCAGGGTGCATATTCAGACATGTACACAAACTGGGGCAGGTGAAATTACTTATATAAAGAAATAATAAAGACAAAAACAGAAAATAGTACAACTGTTAACTAACATTACAGGTGTTATAAATTTTTTACTTTATACAAAATAGTACAATAACAAGATACAACGTTATTTACAGTATTTAATTACACTTTATTCAATAGAGCTCATTCAGCAAGAGAGAGAGAGCAAGAGAGATTTCATTATAATAAGAAAATTCCAGCTTGAGAGAACTATTGAATAAACACAGGGCTGCAAGTTAAAAAAAAACTAGAGGGGGTACTCCCAAGGAATTACTAAATGTTTCTTAAAATAGCCTTTTTGGAAATAAGTAGTATTTACTTATAAAAGTAGTAGTACTATGGGAATTGGTGGACATACTGGCTGCACCCCTGGCGGAGCTTTTCAGCAGGTCACTTGAGACAGGGAGGGTACCTAGGGATTGGCAAGAGGAACATGTGGTACCAATCCATAAAGGGGGGTCGAGGGAAGTACCAGGTAACTATAGACCCATCAGTTTGACCTCGGTGGTGGGAAAATTAATGGAGAGTATACTAAAGGAACGATTGGGGGTTTACTTGGAGGAGGTGGGAGGTCTGGATAGTCGGCAACATGGGTTTGTGCCAGGTAGATCATGTCAAACCAACCTTGTGAGTTCTATGAATGGGTAACATCAGAACTGGACAGGGGTAAGCCTGTGGATGTATTATTCTTGGACTTCAGCAAGGCGTTTGACTCTGTCCCCACAATGGTCTGAGTGGAGAAACTGATGGGGTTAGGAGTAGGCCCTTTGATGGTCAGATGGATTGAAAACTGGATAGCTGGATGCACTCAGAGAGTAGTGGTCTGCGGGAGCTCCGAACCCTAGAGAGGTTGGTAGTGGGGTACCACAGGGCTCAGTCCTGGGTCCAATCCTGTTTAATGCATACATATGGACATCAGGGATGGTATAGGGTGTGAAATGAGTCTTTTCACGGATGACTCCAAGATGGGAGCAGTAGTTGAGGAGAAAGAGGGAGGTTGGCCTGCAAGAGACCTGGACACCCTGGAAAGCTGGGCTCACACATGGAAATTAAATTTCAATATCACCAAGTGCAAAGGTGTTGCATCTTGGTGGAGAAACCTAAACACAGGTACACCCTGGGAGGAGGCTGGAAGCCTCAATAGGGGAAAAGACCTAGGGGTCATGGTGGATACATGTATGAATAACTCTGAGCAGTGCAGGAAGCAGCTAGCAAGGCAAACAGGATGTTGGGATGCATCGTGGGGGATCACCTCTAGGAGCAAGGAAGTGATTCTGCCACTGTACAATGGACTGGTTAGACCACACCTTGAGTACTGTGTACAGTACTGGAGACCACACTTGAAAGAGGGACATACAGCTCCTGGAGAGGGTACAGAGGAGGGCAACAAAGATGATCACAGGGCTAGGGATTTGACTTATGAGGACAGACTTGAGGAGCTCTGCCTGTTTTCATTGGAAGAGAGAGAGACAGGGGACATGATTGAGGTCTTCAAGTACCTCAAGGAATAAATAGGGTAAACATGGAGGGATCTTTAGACTAAAGCAGGAAGGCATCACCAGGGGCATGGTTTGAAGTTGGAAGGTGGAAGGGTGAGGGGAAAAGAGAGGAGGTTTTCACCGAGAGGGTGGTGGACCCTTGGAATGCACTGCCTGGTGAGCTGGTTCAGAGATCCACAGTGGAGGGTTTAAGAGAGGTGGAACAGACACAGAAAGGGGATGTATCAGCTGATGGCGGTTCAGGGGTGGGGTGGGGATGGATGATAGGGGTTTCTGGAGCACAAGGGATGGGAGGGTCTTGGCACCCAACTAAGGATCTAGGTTCGAGCAGACTCGATAGACCATAAGGCCTAATCTGCTGGCAAATAGTATGTTAGTATGTTAGTATTTATTTGTTTAGCTCTGCCCAGGAAAAAAATGTATGGCTCCTATTGCCTCCAATTAGTGCAAACAAAAAAACCCCATTAATGAACAATATTTGTAAATATAAAATGCCATGTGAAGCAAATTTTTGTAAAAACATTAAAACCTTTTAAAAGGCAGACAGAAACTTGACTTAACTGTAGGTATCTGGCATTACTATTATTTGATGTCGTTATAAATAGTGACTATCCACAGCAATTTTATAAAGATGCTAAGGCAGGCAGTAATTGTCCAATAAGAAAAATAAGACATATATGTCACACACATTTTATTGAGTGTAGTAGTTCCAAAGTCACATTTCAAAATATGATGCAATACAAATGATAGATTATCCATGCTGGAATGTAATAAATGTCCAAGACAGCTACAATCAAAGTACAGTGTAGCAATTCTGCAGTTCTTTACCTCATTCTGCAAAATATTATTTCCTGAGCAATTTTATGCTGTGTGGGTCTTCCATTAGGCAATACTGGAAGGCTCAAAGCTGTATTCACAATAGCTCATTCCCACTCCTAAAGTGACACTTCTGTCCCAGCAAACAACCAAATGTGTTTTGGGTTACAGGTTGCATTCCGCTATTATAGTAGGGTTAATATTCTGGGGTTCATGCTTAATTCTCAGGAAAAACAAAATGATTCTGCAAGCTATACAGTCATTAATGAGACTTGTGGGCCCCAGTGAGTAGACTGTTAAGTACTATAATAGAAAGTGAAGGGCTAACACTGTGGCAATGATATCCTCTAAATGTCCTCCAGCCTGCTGCTGTTTGCAAACGTGCTGCTTACCTAAAAAACACAGAGCTGCATTGCTGGCTGCTCAATGTGCTGACCTGCCATTTGTTAAAATAGATACACAGAAAGCAGCTGGCCTGTTGGCACCATGAGCATGCTACAGCACGCAATGCTGTTGTCCTACTGTGGGTCTGGGAATGAGCCAGTTATTGAAGGGCCTCCTCGGGGGAGGCATGACTGCCACCATCTGACCATCTCCTGGGTGACCATTGGTGGTGGTGCAGGCAGGGAATTCCATCAGGGTGGGGGAGATATTGATTGGCTGGATTAATATGTTGCTATGCTTCTACATGTGCATGTCCGTCCACAGTCTGGCCCAGTGTCTCTGAGGGTGTGGGAGGAAAATGGAGGAGAAAAAAGCCATCAATGATGCAGGATGAAGCTCCATCATTATTCTTGGGCCTCAACACACTGAATGTCCATTTGCCCACCCCAGAACAGAGGGTGTCTGAGGTTAAAGGGAGCAAGGTAAAAGGCAAAAAAGAACACAGTCAGTAAGGGGCCTGTGCTCAGCAGTGCATGAACCGGGGTGCTGCCTCAGGGTGAACAACCCCTACAAATGGACAAACTGTTCAGGAAAAGGCACACTCACCACTTGTCATCTGTACAAGAATTGCAGAAAGTCCAGGCTCAAAATGCAAAAGAAAGTTTCTTAAATTCAAAAAGCAAATCAACAGGATATACATCCAGGCATGACTGCACAGCAACCAATGAAGTGTCCTGGTGCTTTGACCAGGTGGGACCCCAGGCTGAAGACTCACCTACTCAAAGTACTGGGGCACATTACACCAGGAATAAAGAGAGGTGTACTTTCACAAAACATCCCAGAGGATCATAATATCCATGGTAGGAGATTCTAGATCAACAGTAGACAGTGATCAGGCAGCTGCACTAGTGATACGTGTCCATCACCACCTGCTATTATTACCAGTTTTTAGTGTAAAAGACCTTTTCTGGCAGCCCGGCCCCTACATTCAGAAACTTAACAGGGGAAGGGACTCTGGGAGGCCTCTGGGGAAATCAGGGGTATAAGTGTTGATGGCTTTTCTGTGTCCTGTGGGCTATCGAGTTTATGGAGTGACAGCCTCAGGCACAAACCAAGACAGATTGTAAGCAGAGCCTATAAAGGAAGGACTGTGATGGAGAAGGGAAGATCTGGTGGAGATCTCATGGTGGAAAGGTCTGCAGTGCTGGAAGTGGGAGCAAGCTGTGTTACACCAGGCCTCAAACTGTTAACAGAGCTGCTGAGTTCCAGGGAGGAAGTGACTGGCAACCATGTGCAAGCCAGCATGTGGGTGATGCAGAAAATAGTGTGGAGAAAAAGGCCAAGGGCGGCTTATCAAGTTTCTGCTGAGGCACTACAGCATGGTGCCAGGCTGTCTCTGACATAGAGATTTGAAAACCAGGACATGTGAGGGTAAGATTGGGGCCTCAACATTCTGCAATGAGTGGAAGGAAATTGGAAGAGCCTGAGGTCGTTGCTCAAGGTACCAGGTTCAGCACGGGGCAGAGGAAGAAAGCCTACTTGCAACATAGATGCCCCAGGAGAGTAGAGAGACAGTGGCCTGCTGCATCAGGAGGAGCCATCTAGGTCTGGAAACCATGAGTATGCCACAGTGTGGCATTGTTTCAAGGGACAGCACCTGTTGTTTCACCATGGTTCTCAGTCTGGATTACAAATACCCTGTGTTGAGGGTTTTTCGGCCACTTAATTGCATGGCTTGTAGTATTTGGGGAATTCAGCATGTTGCGCTGTTTAAAGCGCACTAATTTGGGCCAACCTGCGGCAACATTTATGGACATGCAACAATTCTACACCTGTGGTATCCAGGAACTGCATTAAAGGGAGCTCACATTTGGGTCTGTTTAAAACCTGGTACCTAATGGGAAAGGTTAGATCTGACCTGCCTAGGAGGGCACCTAAGAGGGCAGTGGTTAAAGTTGTCATTTGCACTAAGCCTCCTTCTTGCAGGTAGTCGGTTGCTAATAAAGCTGTGTTATTCCATTAAACTTGAGCTAGTTATTGACTCCCCATGTGGTGGAGAAATTAAAGGTTTCCTTATTGAACACACTGATAGCCAAAGCCTTTGTGGCTCAGTTGATTGGAGTGTCTCCAGCACTCGCCCCCGAACCACAGTTTACGGACTGCACCCGTTTACCAAAGGTGGTGGCAGCGGTACGTGCAGGGCCTGGACACACCTTACCACAGGGTCCATCACATTAATCATGCCAACTAGCTAGCTGAGCTGAAATTGATGATTGCTGCTGGAGTCACCTAAAATTGTAGAACATGCTACCACCATGACTCTGCAGGATCAAACATGCATGCAACTTGTCAGCAAACTATCTGTACAGTAAACAGCCACCAGTAAAAGCTCCTGTACTTTATTAGCAACATGTGACTCTTTAGAGCAGGAGAAGAGGGATATATAGCATACCATTACTGACATGAACCCCATGCAGGCAAGTCACACTCAGAAAGGAACCAAGTGATAACAATTAGGAAGATGACATGGTGCAGATTAACCTTACTCACAGCACCATCCCTTTGTTCTCAGCTGTGAATGCACTGCAGTGCACCACTGATCCCCCTTCTATTGATGTAATAAAAGAGCTGCAGGGTTTCTGTCTTCCTACGGAACAAATGCCATTAGATCAATGTTCTCCCTCTGTGCAACTGTATGGTACCCAACAATAACATCTAAGGGATGAATTCACAAAGGTGGATGTCATACACTTAAATTCAGCATATTCCAGTCCCTGCTAAAGCTTTGTGCACTCCAGTGCTGATCTGCAATGGACAGCAACCACAGCCCCTCCCCTCTGTGCCCCACAGGTGCATAGCTCCGCATAGCAGCAGGGTTGGCAAGGGTGGCTGAGCTGTACAGGACACTGGTATCTAACCAGATGCTGGTTCAGCACTGTCTTGCATTATCAGTTCCATGTGGAGTGGGTAACCATGGAATATGGCAGTCCATGTCAGCCTTCCAAGGACTGTGATTCTGTGATATCCCCATCATGGGACATCAGTGATTTACACCGGTGTAACCAACCACCACCTTCCAAACCTCCATCCCTCCCTGTCTACATGGAGGGCTGGGGGCAGGTGGACAGGGGTAGATCAGGCCCATTGAAAAGACAACAGCGGCTGGGAGGAGGGGCTGTGTAACCAGCCCTCATCCTGTGAAGTCTCTGCTCCCTCCATCGGCCCTCTGTAATGCAGGATTGTGGGTATGCATGCCACTGTTTCCTTGCATGCCCTAACCCAGCTAATAGCATAGCAGTGTGCATGGCAAGGTATCAGGTGCAGTGGGGTTTGCAGTCAGTGCTGGGGATACCAGTAGGTCTCTAAATATGTGGAGCAGGACCTCTTCACACCTCTTGCCCACATAGGCACCTCTAAGTAAGTGCAGATCCCTTTGTAGATCAAGCCTTTGGTATGTTTTCATTTTTAGTACGTCAGAAATCACATGATATTAAATGCACTTGCTGCTATTGTGTCCATGACTCTTGCTGCAGGCGCCCTCCATGGCTTCCTTCACACTGTGCTTTTGGGGCCACCTTTGGGCATCATGATGGCTCCACCCAGCAGCTCAAGCAAGTCAGGATACCACTGCTGAAGGTCATCTCATTTATGCTGCAGCTGCTTTATCGTATGAGAGATGCTGTTCTCCTGCTCACCAGCATCCCTTTTATTTTCTCCTAGACTTTCTCCCTTTCAGTGAAACCAAGTCACTTGGGGCCAAAAAGGACATCCACATGCTTATTGACTTTTTTGGATGAAGAGTGTCACCGTTTCTGTCTGCAAAAGTGGTGCCATCTTCATGGAGTTGCTGCTTGCCTGTCCCTTTATTACTTGCTTGTCATCGTTCGCTCTGTGCCCCTCTCTCAACCTCTCTCTCTCTCTCTCTCTCTAGCTCTCTCTACTTCTCTCTCCAACAACTTTATGCAAAGTCACCTACAAAATCTCTTCCTTACTCTAACACTTAATTACAGGCCTAGACCAAATTGGTAAATAAAATAAATTAGGAAACTCTGTTAAATTAAATAAGAAATTAGCACTGGTGAATATTTCAAAGGGTTCCTCCTGAAAGTTCAAAACTCAAAACAAAACTCCTCCTAAAATCCTTTCTCCAATGGATGAAATTTGATTCTGGCTTTGGGGAATCCAAAATATGACATTCAGGAATCTGTGAATCAATAATCCACAGCTTGCAATCCTATTCCATTCTTCCATTTACATAGAGTACTGTTTATAAACCATGAAATTCTATTCTGGGATTGTGCATTAAAATGCATCATAAATTTGCAATACAGTTGTTGTGAAAAGGAATTTTACATTTAGCATGAACCATTCTGTGGTTTACACTTTTCAGTTTTTCTATAGACACCCCAGACTGGCTCAGACTTCAACAATGAAAATAATGCATTTATAAGGGAGTGCTTCATTGCAGACAGGTGGGGAAATGGATGGCAGGTTGACCATATTTTGTTACTGTTGTGCACTTAACTAGGACATGGAGGACTGGTGCAGAGGGCAAAGATGATGGTGGTGGAGAGACACTCCATGACACCAGGGAGTGTCTTGAATGACTCTGGTGTATGTGCAGCATTGGGAGGGAAAACATTTAATACCTGACAGCACTTCACTAGCTTCAGTATGAGGGCAGTGCAATAAGCGCATGGGGGGGGGGTTGCATTCCTTGGAGCACATAGTAATATTTATTATGTTGGTGGCAATTTGGTTACGGTAGACATGTGAAGAGAAAGCCCACAAAGATTGCATTTGCTACACCTGTGAGAGGCAAAATTGCAAGACAAGGTACAAGATCTGTCTGCAGTGGGGAAGATATGATCCCATATGTGTGTGTGTGGGGGGGGGGTTGAGTTCCTAGGCATGGCTACTGCTGTGCTGCTCCATGGGGGAGATGGACCATGGAGGACTGACAGTCCCTGCACTCTGCAGAGGCATGACTGTGTGTTTCGCTATGCAAGCAATTAAACTTAATTCTAATTATCATTTTACTTGCTGTTACTCACCATTAGCTTTTATAGGAGTAGGGAAGAAGGATAGAAGGGGGACAAGGTGAGAAATCATAGGAGTTAGCTTTATTATTTTGTAGGTAAAATAACTGTTCAGTTTGTGGTGCCTCTGGTCAAACTTACTTGCAGTTTCTGAAAGCTTTCTGGCGCACCCTCATGCCAGGTAATGTGAGCAAATTGGACTCACTGGCAGTTAGATGTCAGCTGCTTGGATCAAAGCACCTTGGATGAGCCAGCTGAAGCCTTGACAAAATCAAAACACCAGCTAAGGCTTGATTGTGCCAGATGAGACTCCTAGTGTAAGTGACAGTAAGCTGGGGTGTGGAACCAGTTCTGCTCAGTGAAGCAAGGTGGAGCCCGGTCCAGTACATGCTGAGAGAAGGTGCAGCCACTGGTCTGTACATCTGTAGTAGAGCAAGCAGTTGTAGTAGAAGTACAGGCAAATACTTCATCTGTTTGCCTGCTGGAGGTGAGAGTTGCCTACTTACTCTGTGGATTGCTTTCTCGGTGTTATTGAGAGCTAGATTATTTGTGGATTTACTGGATCACTTTCCCTCTGAAGAGCTGCTGTGGCTGTCCGAGAGCATTTAGAGAGCCTTTGGGCTACAAAATTCTTGACTGCTACCATTTTTACCTCTGTACTGGTGGTGGTGAGAGTACCACCTGATACTGCATATGTGTTTTATTTTAATCTAAAAAAAAAAAAAAAAGATTCCTGTTGTGAGAGAAGAGGGTACAACTTCTGCTGTTACTGACTGTTTTGGACTCATTGCTGCTTCCCCATCTGGAACTTTAAACTAATGCATTATGAACTAACTGACTATTGGATTCTCCTCTGCTTGACTGATTATTTTGTGTTTATTCAAAAGGGGTTACTGAGAGGGTGGTGTGGATTTGTAGGATGTTATTTTAAATGTCGGAAATGAAAGATGTGAGTTGGATGTGTGTATGAGTAGGGATGTGTGTATAAAAATGTTGTGTGCATTGGGGTTTGATTGTGGGTTACTAGCTGGTTTAAGGGGTGTTTTTTAAAGAATTGGGAAGGTGTATGTTTGGTTAGTGTTTTGTTGTGAGAGGACTGTGAGTACTGAGGTGTGAGTGTGGATTTTCAGAGATTTGAAGGAGCCGTTACGTTTGCACCTTAGCATTAGGATAGGATGCATAGAGGCTTTAGTGAAAACAAGGACATCTACTCTAGGGATCACCTGCAGCTGTTTCATCCATTTGGAGGAGTCCTACTACTGTAGTTCTCCTGGCAGAGGTCCTCAGCCACTTCAGGGAACTTGGGATCCTGTGAGGGAGAGGCAAACACCACAGAGGAGATTCCGGGTATGATGATTAGGGGGACATGATTGGCGTGTTGGGGTCAAGGAGATGCCCTGGGAGTGTACAGAATCAGGATCAGGGTTTGCCATGCCTGATTTCCCTCCCCAGGACCCTGCCTAATGACAATGAGCAGGTAGTAGTGCAACCAGCCGGTACTAATCCTCCCCTTCAGGCTGTTCTTTGTAACATGAGATCACTGAGGAATAAGACAGAAGTGATGGAGGGTTTCATTACTGATTCCTCTGCTGACCTTGTCTGCATCATGGAGATCTGGCTGGTGGTGACTTTGGACCTGTTCTGGGGGCATTTGTCCCACCTGGATTTTCTGTGGTACATTGACCAAGAAGGGATGGCAAAAGGGGTGGGGTAGCCATCTGCTTTAGATCCACTCTGGGATTCACTGCACTCCCCATGAGACCCTTCAGGTTTTTAGAATGTGAAATGACTAGATGTGTTTCAGGTGTCAGTGGCAGAATCATTCTCATTTACCAACCCCGGGCAGTGGGAATGATTTTCTGCTGGAGTTGGCAGACTTCATTGCCGAACAGATGTTGAATGCCCCCAGACTGCTGTTGCTGGGGATTTTAATGTCTAGATCGACAATGAATCCTCGCAGTTTAGACAGGAATTCCTTCAGTTGATGTCTTCACTAGGACTGACATAGGCAGTTAAGTCTAAAACCCATCAGCAAGGTCACACATTGGACCTGATCTTCTCATTGGGACTTGACATCTGTGTGGTCAAGGTTGATCCGGTTTCTTGGTCAGACCATCATGAAGTGTCATTCCAGTGTGGAGTCCCCTGATTAAATTCCCCCTTATGGGGATTATCCAGTGCCATCCTAAACATAATTTGGAGCCTCGCAAACTTGAGGAGGTATTGAATGCCTTAGGTATGTTGCTGGCATGTGCACAAGGTCCTCAAGTGGCAAGGAATGCTATAACATGGTGCTTACAGCCACTCTGGGCTTTATCACACCCTGTCATTTTCATCCCTTGGCCACCCCCTCCCCATCATAGTTCATTGTGTTATTGTGCTGAGCTACTATGACAATTGAAGACTAAGGGATGGAGGTTAGAGCATTCCTGGAGAAGGTACAAGTCTGTGGAGGAGAGATTGGCAATGAAAATTTACTATGCTGAATATCACTGGCAACTGACCTGAAAAAGGCAGAGTTCCTGTCACAGTTCCTTGCTGCAGGGAAAAATTGTGTAGCACAGCTCTTCCACACTGTTGACAGGTTGTTGAATTCTCCCTGTCTGCAGTTTGTCAGAACATTTTCTTCAGAAAAGTGCAAGGAGTTTGGATGTTTTTTAATGTATCTGCCTTTAGACGGAGTAATTCACTGGGTGGCCCGGTATGGGCTGGTAGTAGTCATACCTTTGGTGAAGTATATCTGCCTGTCTGGGACAAGTTTTGACATGTTTTTGAGGCTGAGGTACTCAGAGTGATCTCCAGTTTGTACCCTACCAACTGTGTGCTGGACCCAGGACCAACATGGCTGATTCTTAACTGTGACGGTTTCAGGGTCCAGTGTTCAGGGAGATCGTGAATGGGTCCTTGAGTGAGTGTATCTTTTCATTGGCCCTAAAAAGGGGTGCCCGGTCAATACCCCAAATGCACATATGCATGGTTAAAAACTGTGCCTGACCATGTGGGCATAAAGGCATGTGTGGTCTCGGAGTTTGTTTATATAATCTAGTGCCATTTCAGACCACATTAGATTACACGGACCGTGCAGCGCACTTTCATCCTTGCCATTTTTTGTCACAGAGTTTTGACACAGTGCCTAAAAGAAGGCTGTGTTTAGTGAACTACAGGCCTGTCTCTAACCTTCCCTTTTTAGGGAACATTATAGAGGAGGTGGTGGCAGAACAGCTGACAGACTGCCTAGAGTCTTTCTCCATCTACAGACCTCTCCAGCTGGGCTTTTGGCCCCGGCATAGCACATAGACTGTTCTCATCAGGGTAGCCCATGACTTTCACTTTGTGAGGGACTAAGGGCAACATTCCATCTTGATGATTTTAGACTTCTCATCAGCATTTGACACAGTTGACCATGGGGTGCTTTTGGATCACCTGAGGGACTATGTGGGCCTAATGTCTGCAGGTTTTTGATGGCTCAAGTGTTACATAACTGGGAGAACACAGCAGGTCGCCCTGGGGAATTTAACCTCAGAGGCCTCTGTATTGTCCTGTGGAGTTTCACAAGGCTTGATTCTCGCCCCATTCAGTTTTCGGTGTACAAGCTGCTGTTCAGGGAGATCATTAGATGATACAGAGTTGGGTTTTACTGCTACACAGATAGCACTCAGCTGTACCTGTTTTGTTCTCCTGATTATGATCTCACGGCATTGGTTGTGAGTCAGTGTTTGGCCAAAATTAATGATTGGATGGCTTTGAATTAGTTGTGTCTCAACCCAGGTAAGACACAGGTCATGGTGATTGAGCCGAGTTGCTGGGGCTTGGCTGCAGTGAATGTTTTGGCTCTCCTATCATTGGACAGCTGATTTCTCATAGCAGATGATACAGTAAAGAACCTGGGGGGTCATTTTAGACTGCAGATTGATGCTAGAAGAACAGATGTCATCTGTTGTCTGATCTGGCTCCATAACATTGCCAGGATTAAGCTATATCTAGCTCAGGAGGACCTAGTGACAATCATCCATGCTTTCGTCACCTCTAGGTTAGACTGTTACAGCGTTCTTTACCTAGGGTTATCTGGAGGTTTGATGTGATGCCTGCAGCTGTTGCAGCTGATCCAGAATGCTGCAGCTTGGATGACTGTGGGCTCCTCACAGAATGAACATATTCCGGTGCTACGTGTATTGCAATGGCTGCTTTTGTGGTGGTGCATCACTTTCAAGATCTGCTTTTATTTTTTAACTAACTTTATTTTATCAAGTTAAGCAAGTAACGAGGATCATGTGATGAGCTAATTGGGGAAGGACGTGCTGAGCAGAGCTCCCGGGCCCTACCGAAATATTTCAAATATATAGTTATATTTGGCCCTGCGGGGTGGTGGAAATAGGGTGCTTAGCCTACCAGAGTCTTCTATCCTCCCTTAAAGAACCGCTTGACTCGAATTTGGAAATTTTTTTCTTTGCCGAAGCGCGGAGGCTCACGGGGCCAACCACAACACCCGTGATGGAGTACGAAACTACCGAGAGCCTGGATGCATGAGCGCCGGCAATGAAACGCCCAAAACCCCCATCGACTGTGCCAGATGATCAGGGGTCTGGTTTGGAAGTGGCAGGAGGGGGTCAGGCATCCCCTGAAGACATTATGGAAATTAAAAACTTACTTCGGGGACTTGTGGCTGATTTCTTTTCAGTAAAGCCAACACTGAATGCTCTAGCACAAAGAATAGGAGATGTGGAGGTGCATATGGCCTCTCAGGAACGTAAAACCCTCTCACATGATCAGGGTTTGGTGGCCCTCCGAAAGCAAGTAAGAAGGTTGGAGGATCGAGTCGAGGACCAGGAATCTCGTAGTCGGAGGAATAATTTAATCCTGGTGGGTCTCCCAGAGAGATCGGAGGGTGCAGATTACATTACATTTATCCAAGACTTGCTAATGAAGCTTTTAGGCCCAACACCATATGGGGATTCATACAACCTGGAGAGAGCCCATCGGTCGCTCAGAGAGGTACCCCTGCCAAGGGCCAGACCAAGAGTCATTATTATGTGATTCGTAAACTTTAAAGAGAAGTCCCATGTTTTAAATAAAGCAGAGCACTAAAAATCTTCAGTGGAATGGTGCGTCCCTGTTGGTATTTCAGGACCAGACTCCGGCGATCCGGGAGAAGCAGAAGGAGTATGGGGAAATAAAGAAAAAACTCTATCTGGCTGGAGTGAAGTTTAGGATGCAGCACCCTGCCACTTTGGTGGTGAAGTTACAGTCTGGGGACCAGAGGTATCTAACGGCGAAGGATGCGGCAGAGGGACTGCGACGGGAGCTCCCAGACCTGTTTAAATCCACGACCTGAAAATGGCCTATGAAGGAGGGCTCTGACCAGATACGGTATTTTCTCAGGATCCGGACATGTCAGTGATAGCTGAACAATAGGAAAGAAATGAATCGGAAAACTTTATATAAGAGGGAGAGGTTGGGATAAGGAAGAAAGAAGAAAGGAAGAAGAGTAAAAGGAAGACAAGGAGGGAGACAAGAAGGAAATGGAATGGAAGAAAATATCTTCTCCCTCTCTCTTTTTTTTTTTTTCTCTTTTTTCTCTGCAGTTTCTCCTCCAGGGACTGGGGGGTTGTGGCTGTTATGTTCTGATATTTCCTTTAGCATTCTAATATGGGCCAGAATAAGCGGGTGGGACAGATTAATCTCACTCGGAACTGAGGACTTACTAAATATAGTATGTTTTTGTGGTAATTAAATTCAGGTGTAATCGTAGGCTTACAATATGTACTTGATCTCTAAGTCAGATCTAAAGGGATTAGATTTAATTTAGGATTCCTCTGGGACAAGAATCTGACATTTCACGAGGGGACATTTTATTCATTTTTTTTTCTCTGCCATGGGGACCATTGGTATTTGCCATACCCAGGATGCTATTGCTAATTTCTTTCCTTCTATTTGTACAACATAATAGGGTGTACTTAAAGTCATACTTATGAGTGTAAGCTAAAGGGAGCGTGGGGGGGTGGGCGTACATTTAAGGGAATTAAGTAGATATAGAGTTGGTGGTAAGGATTTGGAGGGTCTGGGGGTCCGCTCAGTAGATGGCTTATCTACGTATCTATTTAGCTAGGAGAGACGATCAAGGATGGGGGATGGGGGTGGGATTATTGGGAGAGGGAGGGGAGAGAGTCCACGACCTACATGTATCATAAGGCAGATTCTGATGGAGCGAGAAGCAGGGGTATTAACAAAATTGCATGATCAATATTAAAATTATCACTTGGAATGTTAAAGGCCTCAGAGGGAGAAGGAAGAGAATGGTGATATTAAAATATATCCACCAGCTGGGAGCTCAAATCGTTGCTTTGCAGGAGACCCATCTATTAAAGGATGAGCTGGGTCTCTTAAAGAAGCTGTGGGTAGGACAGGTTTTTGGAGATGAAAATGCTAAAGCCTCAGGAGGGGTAGCGGTCCTGATTGGAAAAGACTGTCCGTTTATGGTCCTGTAGGTTAAAACTATGGAAGACTATCGAGGGATCTACGTCACGGGGACCATTATGGGTAAATTAATATCGATTGCCTCTATATATGCTCCCACACCACCTAACCCAGACTTTTTTGCTTCGGTGGAAGTGGATTTAGCCCTATTTTTGCCCCATCCTCTAATCCTAGCAGGAGACTGGAACCTTTGCTCTAATAATAGAGTGGATAAAAAGCCCTCTTCAGTGCGGCCTCAATCTACTGCACGGGTAGCTATGGCCAAACTCCTGGAGGTGGCAGCGCTGGTGGACCCAATTAGGGTATGTAGCAAAGGTGACCACACCATAACTTTCTACTCGGGGGCACACAAAACTTATTCAAGAATCAATTTTTTTTGGTTAATAAAGAAGCAATCCAGGGGGTGAGGGAGCTGATCACTCATACTAGAATATTATCTGACCACTCTCCAGTCCAATTGACTTGGAGGATGGAAACTGTCCCAAGGAAATCATACAGATGGAGACTCGACGATTCTTTATTAGTAGATGAAAATATATTACTGAGATTAGAACAGGCATTAGTGGAGATCATTCAGACCCAGATTCCTACACTATCAGACACGAGATTAAGATGGACCACCTGTAAAGTTTTATACTCAGGTTTAGCTCAGAGGTTCACAGCTAGAAGAAACAGTATGAAAAGGGTGAGGGAAGAGTTTATTCTGGGTGCTATCGACTCACTGGCTCCCTTAGAGGGTACTTCTGAGGGGCTGGACCTAGAGCTTAAGGAATTAAGAGATGAGATGGCAAGTATTCTCTATGGTAAGTTGGAACAGTGGGCAGAAAAGATTCAGGCTAATTATCTAATGCAGGGGGATACTCTGGGAAGGCTTCTGGCAAATAGAATAAATGAATGGGAGGCAGCTCATGTGATTCCAATGATAAGCTTCCAGGGGGAAATAATAACAGAGTCCCAGAAAATGGCTGATGCCTTCGCGGCCTACTTCGTGGAGATTTATCAGGGGGGTGTTTCGGTCAGGGAGGGAGATATTATGGATTTTTTGGAGGGTATACCTCTTCCAAAATTGGATCCAGAACAAGCTCAGTGGCTAGCTGCCCCTATTTTGGATTCAGAAATATTAGAGGTAATCAATTCACTCCCGAAAGGTAAGACACCGGGACCTGATGGTCTAACAGCACAATTTTATAAAACTCATGCTACAACTATATTGCCTCTGTTGAAGGAATTATTTTCAAATATTATGCAAGAAGGGGTTCCACACCCACCACTGTATCAGGCTTATATCACACTCATCCCAAAGCCGGACAAGCCCAAAGAATCTCCTGGGAGTTATAGACCTATTGCCTTGATGAATCAGGACCTGAAGTTGTTGACGAAGATATTGGCCAATAGAATTTTGAAAATTGCCCCTAGGCTAATTAATCAAAAACAAGTAGGGTTTATGTCAGGTAGAGGGGCTCATGATGCACTTAGGAAACTCCACCATATATTACATAAGGCCTCAAACTCTAACTTACCCATGACCTTAATTGCATTAGATGCCGAGAAGGCCTTCGATAGGGTTTCTCATAATTTCCTATTTGCAACTATGTGAACTATGGGATTCCCGGAGGGCCTTCTTAGAGGCATAAAAAATGTATACACTGCTCCCACGGCTAGGGTTCTATGTAATGGCTATTTGTCGAAAGAAATCTGTCGGGATAATGGGACCAGACAGGGATGCCCCCTATCGCCAATTCTATTTAACATCTATTTGGAACCCCTTCTAAGGGCGATCCAGATGGACTCGGCGATACAGAGGATTGTCGTTGGAGAGACGGAAATGAAAATTTCTGTCTTTACGGATGACATCTTGCTACACCTTCAGGAACCAGCAAAGAGCTCCAAGAGGGCATTAGAGATAATTGAGAGATTTTCCAGGGTATTGAATTACAAGCTAAACCTGAGTAAGACACAGGTTCTCCCCCTCACTGTATTCACTTACAAGGCGGACTTCGAACCTCTGCAATTGAAGTGGTCCCCGAAAAAGATCAAATATTTAGGCATTTGGATCACAACCAATGAGAATGAGGGTCTCGAAGCAAACCTAGGTGAGATATTGTCGGTAATTAAAACGGATATGGTCAGATGGAATAAACTCCTCTAAACTGGACAGCAGACTAGGGTTTGATTAAATGAACCTATTACCTAGACTTTGTACCCAATACATTTTATCCCCATATAACATTCCAAAATGCTGGTTTATCAAAGTGCAAAAGCTTATTTCCAGCTTTTTATGGAATGCTAAACCCCCTAGGAGAAAGTACAATATATTACGACTACCCTATAATATGGGAGGTCTTAAAGTTCTGGACTTACATCTGTACTATGTAGCTGGACAATTAGGGATAATGGGCAATGGGCTAGATCGGTGGAGGAAGGGGGATATATCCCAACTTGGATACAGGTCGAGAGACAGATCCTTAGAGAGTTGGACATTTCCCCAGAAGCAGTACTGTTTTTCAATCCAGTAGATTTACCAGAGGGAGGAAAGCAAACCCCAATCTATAAGTCACTGTCAGCCTGGTGGACTTTCTTGTCCCCAAATCAAAGGAAAGCCCAGAAGGGCTCTAGGGAGCAGCCTGTTTTGGGTAACCCAAATATGCTTATTGGGGGGCAGATAATTAGGAGGCACTGGGCCACTCAATTGTTTAACTTGAAATGGGCAGATTTTTTAAGAGGGGATAAGGTGGTCTTTCCTGATCACTGTAAGAAAATCAACTTCTTTAAGAAAATACAGGTTACTAATATGATACACAGAATGGAGAAAGGGAGAGTTGGAGGCCAGGACCCCCCGTTCATGTGGGACAGCTTTAAAGATGTTAACTGTTCCAAAAGACCCCTGTCTAGGATTTATAAGCTACTATTAGATTTTCTGGGCTGAGTTGCTATTGTAAAAGTTTCATATTGGGAAAATAAAAAGGACATTATCCCCCAGGGGCCTGACTGGAAAGAGGTTTGGAGGAGGAGTAGTAGGTATATTCCTATTCCTAAATATAAGATCATGCAATTTTTTGTAGTTTCTAATATATACTATACCCCTGCTAAGCTATGTGCTAGGGGTCTCAGACAGACAGACCTATGTTTTAGGTGTGGTGCAAACCCAGGGGACTTATTCCATGTCATGTGGCACTGTTCCAAAATCTATCCAGTTTGGGAGCAAATTAGACACAATATGGACCCCGTGGTGAACTATAAGGACTTTATTGTTCCAAAGATCTGTGTGTTGGGGAACATGACCGATATTCAGTACACTTATTAAAGGTCATATTTCTCTAATGTCCTCTTTAGTTAAAGCATTTGTCTTGAGGCACTGGAAAAATTATCTGATTTATTCATATGACCAGTGGGTGGGAGATTTGCTGAAAATGCTGAGTAGGCTTAGAAGACAAATGCTTCGAAACGGACGAAAAGGAATCTATGATAAGAGATGGAGGACCTTGGAGGCGGTCTATACATTGCAGTCTAAATTCTCCCAGGCACAGGCCTGTCTGTCTGATGGTACATAGTTAAAGACCTGTAGATAGGGAGTAGATGCTATAACTGGAGTGGGTCCTATTGGACTACTCCTAATATATGCACTGACCGGATATTATTCGGATATGTTATAGGAACCCACAGAGTCTGCTAAGTGTGGGTGGGGGGCATGGACACTCTCCTTTCCTTAGCGACGCAGCTGCAGGGCACTACCCTAAGGGCTACTGTTCGGGGAAGCATGGTTTACAGCTACGCAGAGTAAACCTGAGATCTAAACCCTGAAATATAAATGTACGATTCTAGGCAGAGGTTGTCCTACATATTGTTATCGAATATAGATATGGAGAGGGTGATTGAGGGTTGTGCAAGGCAGCTGTGTATGTATATAGTTAATGGCTGTACATAGTTTCCTCACTCAGTTTTGGGGTGTGGGGCCCGGGGGTAACCTGGGCGTTTATGTATCTTTGTCTAACGATCAGTGGAAAAACAAAATGACAATGAAGAAGGCTTTAAAAAAAAAAGTTAAGCAAGTAACAACAATATAATGAATAATATAGAAATAAACACATGTAATAGATTCAACATAGTAAGAAGGGATTGGGAGACCTTAGCAGTCTAAATGAACAGAGACTAAAACACATAGAGATAATAAAAAAAATATGTCATTATACCTAAACTAGGCCTGTATACTAACCCACTATGCCAAAGGTCGAGATACAAACATATTAGACCAATAAGTTAGTGTTTATCTATAAAGGAAGGCCCAGTAATAGGATGGGAATCTATTAAGTATGGACCTATCATTATTAGGTAAAATGGGCAATTTAAATCAAGAGAGTAGAAGAAGGGTGTCCAACTTCTCCCATTTCTTTTGAGAGTATTTATTGAATGTCTAAGGTTGGCTATGGATTTTTCTATATGTAAAACAGAAATAATTTCTACGTGCCAGTCCCAATATGAGGGTGGAGTTTGATCCATCCAGTGGTATAAAATAAATTTAGCTACAGCCATGATGAGGGCCATATGATATCACTGAGAACCTAATAAAGTGTCTATACCTATACCCAGCAAACAGAGATTGGGAGTAAAGGCATTATCCAGTCCCAGTAAAGGGTCCAATTGTGCTTTAATTTGTTGCCATAAAGACTGAGACATAGGACAGTCCCATAAAACATGTTTTAATGATCCCTCATGGGCATTACATTTCATGCATACAGGACTGGTAATTAGTTTCAGCTTATGCAGCTTTTGTGGGGAAAAATATAAATTATTAATGATTTTGGACTGCATAAAATGCAGTTTATCGAGCTTAATGTATTAATGGACATAATTCCATGGGGAAGAGCTTTTGAAGAAACTCAATTGGTTAGGGAATTCATTCTCAGAATAAGAGCTTCTAATTTTATGCTTATATCCAAGAAGGTTCCTCAGAGCTTCATAGAGTGCCGAAATAACATATTCTCTGGTAGCTAGGCCAACCAAATTGCGATAATCGGTCCCATCAGCAAATTGCCATGGGTAGGGCCCTATAGTAGATCGCAACATATGGGTGAGTTGTGAAAAGGGAAAAATGCTAGTGGAAGAAAGATCATTTTCACATTGAAATCTAACAAATGGTATAAGATGTTTATTCTGGATCAGATGAGCCAATTGGCCAAGATTCGCCTGAGGCAACTAAGATGTGGGGATAGTTTTATGACCATGTTTAAAATTAGGGTTGAATTGAAGTGGTTGGGAAAGATCTTTCTGGGGCACATAACCTAACAGTTGACAGAGTTGTGAGTTTATCTGAACAGACCAACCAATAGGAGTGTTTTGAAGTTTAGAGGGGAGTTTGGAACAAGATAGGGTAAAGTTTGATAGCTAATAACATTGGCCTTACAGAGATGAATCTCAGTATCCTTCCAATGTAGAGAGTACAAGTTCAGGGAAATTCCCATGTCCTGCACACTCCAAGCAAGAAACTTACTAGTCTGGGTAACAATATAGTACCAGCAGAAGTTTGGGAGTTGTAGGCCACCATGATATTTCACCAACGTTAACTTGGAATATGCAATACATGGTTTTTTACCTTTCCATAGAAACTCCAAAAGAATTGTCTGGAGTTTAAGAAACCATACATTTGGTAGGGGAATGCCTATCATACTAAGTGGATACAATACTCTTGGAAGAACATTCATGCGTATGACAGAAAATCTACCCCAAAGCAAGGTCGGTAATGTCTGCCATCATTGTAAATCTGCCTGTAAAGTTTGGAGTAAGGAAGAAAAGTTCTGAGTCATAAAAGAGGGGACATCAGTAGCGAGCATAATGCACAGGTAAGTGAGACAGGTGGGGGACCAAAGTCTTACTCCAGTGGTGGAGAAGATCCCACTTGTGAGCTTTATGGTTAAGAGGCATGATCATGGTTTTAGTTAAGTTTAGTTTGCAGCCCTAGAGTGCACCAAATTCAGTAAGTGCTTGAAGTGCAATTAGTAGGGATTGGGCAGGATGAGTCAAATGAAGTAGAATATCATCTGCATATGTGGAAATTTTAAAGGAGTGGGAACCTATAGAAATCCTTCTAATCTGTGGGTTTTATAAAATATGTTTGGTAAGAGGCTCAAGATACAAATTAAAAACATATGGGGACAAGGGCAGCCTCTACGAGTGCCTTTTAATAGGGGGAAGGATTCAGACAATACACCATTACAGACAATTCAGACTGTGAGGTTAGAATATAATAGGGGGATCCATTTAATAAATTCATCAGGGAATCCAAAGGCAGAGAGGGTAAGGAAAAGGAAAGGTCAAGATACTCTATCGAAATCTTTCTCGGCATCCAGGGATACCAGTGCAGCAGCTTCTTTTGAATCCCTGGATGCCAAGATCACATGTAAAATTTTCCATATATGGTCAGACACAAGCCAGCCTTGCATAAAGCTGACCTGTTCATGGCCTATTAGGGGTAGACAAATTCTACTAATTTTATGAGTTAGGATTTTGGCTAGAATTTTTATATAAACATTTAAGAGGGAAATGAAAGTATAATTGCCTATGTCAGAATGATCTTTCCCAGGCTTGGGTGTGAGAGTAATATAAGCCTCAAGTAATGAGGGGGAGAGACAGTCTGTATGATGACATTGATTGTAGAAATCAGCTAGATGGGGGGGGGCCAGTTCAGATTGGAGTGAAATATAAAAGTTAGATGAGAAGCCATCTGGCCCTGGAGCTTTATCTGCGATAAGAGTGGCAATCGCATTCTTCACTTCATTAAATAGAGATATGGGCTTTGATAGACTCCACAAGTTGAGGGTTTAACTGGGGAAGCTGAGCCTGAGAAAGGCATTTTTTTTTATTAAGGTGTGACAATTTGGAGGGTGTTCATCCGTAGCATAAATACATTCATAAAAAGCCTTAAATTCTGCAGCAATGTCTCTAGGGAAGTTAAACATGTTACCATAATTAAAATATAGAATTGCTTTCATGAGACAAGCAGCCTCTTGTTATTTAAGGTACATAGCAAGGATCTTGCCCACTTTTTCACCATACATCTCGTAAGTAAGTTTAGCTTTGAAAAGCATGTACTCTGCTTGTTCTCTGTTTAGTTCAGAATATTAATCCCTTTCTTGGTTTAACCTAACCCAATCTTGTCCAGGGTGAGAAGACTTAATATTTTTTTGATGGTCTGGATAGAAGCAAGAAGTTCCTGAGTTTGTCTCTCCATCCATTTCTTTCAAGTTGTAGCCATTTGCATGAACTCCCCATGGATGGTGCACTTCTATGCATTCCAAAGAGTCTCTGCCAACATAGCTTTGGTTTTATTAATTCTAAAGAATTCACTTGTCATTTGTTGTAGCTTAGAGAGGCACCCATCATCTTTGAGAAGATGATTCTTTAATTTCCAATGTTTATCTACCTCTGTCATAGAGAGTAAATGGAGGGAGAGAGAAACCAGAGTATGGTCAGATATGACCTTACTATGAATTTCAAAAAACCTGACGGTCGGTATGAAGGAGGAGCTTATCAATGCATAGCCCAGTCTAGATTGTGTTCCATGGGTGGGGGAATGGAAGGTATAGTCCCTTTCAGAAGTGTGCAAAACCCTCCAAATATCAACCAAGCTGCAATTATCCATTCGGTCCCTGAGGGCCCTTTGTGCAGGAGAGAGACCTTTACAAAGTTTACCAGACCTATCTGGTGTATCATCTGGAATAAGATTCCAGTTCCTCATCACTATTTTTGGGTTGCTGATTATGAGTTGAGAGAATATTCAGAACGCTGGTAAAAAATGCTGGGGAATCAAAGTCAGGGTCACACATGCAACCAAGCAACATTTCCTACAGTCCTATCAAAGCCTGACTTATGATGAATCAGCTTTCAGTGTCCAGATTTTCCTGAAGGACTTGAAAGGGGAGAGCTCTCCTAACCAAAGTGATGACACCTGCCCTTTGAGTATTATTACCAGCCCCATATGAAGACCCAACACATGGTCTACAAAATATGTGTACATTTACAGAGAAAGTGTGTGTTTCCAGAAGCATGGCTAAATCTGCATTAAGTGTGTAAAGATGTTTAAGGATTTGTATCCTTTTTTCCTTCACGTGCCCCCCTTTAATATTCTAAGTGACACAATTCAGATGTGTTAGAGCCATATACCCAAATTAAGTAAAAATCCAAATGCTGCTTTAGATAGTGAGTAACAAACAGAGAAGTCCATACCCTTCCATAAGAAAGTAGCAATGAAAATACTAAGACCCTCATTCTTAATGCTATTTGTAGACATGGTAACAAACAACATGTAACAATTGTAACAAGAGGGATAGGGAAAGCAACAATAACTTGTAATGAAAATGGGCAGGAACCAACAACAAGATAATCCTTAAAAAATAAGTACAAAAATCCTGTTTTCCCCTGCCTACATGGGAAGGGTTAGGGTAGGGGAATAACCCCCCAAAATGGGCTAAAGCCAGTCTTCACTAGACAGACCATGGGGATGCAATGGACTTACATTCTCCCAGGCAACCATGACCAAGCCAAATTGATGTTAGGCCTAGGCTGTCAGCCAACAAGAGGAAGGAGTTCCATATAGGAGTTGGGAACCGGGGTGTAATTAGAGGGGTAACACATAAGTGAATGCCCATTCAAAAAAAAGTCCTGGAGATCAGGAGGGGGAAATTACAGCTCACTAAATTCGCACAAATGTAAGTAAACAACCATTGAGCAATCAGAAAACAAGAATGGATAAAAAATGACCAGACAAAAATCTATAGGCTATAATGCATAAAAACAGAAGGAAAAACAGGTTATGGAAAGCTAGATTTATGTGGGTCAGGTATAGCAGGGTCCAGGTCAAGGGTGCAGAAATGGGAGTGTGGGTGAGGGCAGAATATTAAGAAAGGTCTCACTAACTCAAAGCTAAAAACTGTCCAGCAAAGTCCAATAAATTGAGAGGGGTCGATCTACTCGAATAACAAGAGCACTGATGTAGTAGTTCAGCTCCTTTGTGGCAATGATGTTTCCTGGAAAGCAATAAGGAAAGATAAAAAAAAGAAGGAAAAAAGGAGGAGGGGGAATGGAATGAAAGAGAAGAGGTGGAGGGAAAGAAGTGAAAAGACAAAATCACCCTGCACCTAAGCGGGTCACTTCTGTGATCCCATGCCATCTATAAAGCTCCAGGAAAACCGGAATATCACTGACAGAAGATGATCTCCGATGTTACCATGGAAATGAACACTGCTTCTGTATCAATTGGTGTCACCAGAAAGGTGCTCGCCAGGAACTGCAAACTAGGTACAGCTAGATGGGAAGGAGTGGGAAGGCAATAAGGGTCAGATCCAGGAAGATGGCGCTCCAGGGGTCTATGTGGCATGAAAACAACAGTCCACAAACATGGAGAGCAGGTCCTTTCTGTTGTCTTCAGTGCCATATTGAAACTTAGATGTACCACTATATCAATCTGGGAGCAGACAGTGGTGAGCTGTGACTGACCAGACAGTCCCTAATAATGAGGTAAGTGAGTTCGGAGGGCACAAACTATGAGTTTATTTCTGTAGTGAACCGTTAAGCAAGTTACTGATGTAACCCAACAGAAACAGTAGAAGAAAAAAGCCACTAACTATAAGGTGCTAATAATTTGGTAACAAAAAGAAAATCAGTAGGCTCTCCAAAGATCAGGTACCAGGAACAGGAAACTGAAATTAACTCAACATATTGTATATTAATGTGGGCTATCTGCAAATATATGTAGAAGATGCTTTGGAAGCTCCAGGCGGGCTTGCTCTGCTGAGGAGCTATAGTAGGATGTGGCTGTAGTGGTAATAATGAGTCATGTTGGGTATAACATATGGAACTGTATACCAGCTTTATGTAGCTTCATTTTAATAGGTTTGTAAGCTAATTGCTTGTCGCATACATGGGGGGGGGGTAACATCATTGAAGATATGGTAACAAGGGCCATTCAAGAGGAGGGGTTGCTTTTCCCTGGCCCGTTTTTGAATAAAAATCTTATCCTGAAAGCTTAAACAACGAAGAATAATCACTCAGTTTTCCTTGTGGGGAGGCTGTGGCAGGATGGAGCAATGGTTAAGTTCAATAAGGTAAGACAAGCCATGGGGGGACCCATTACCTTCTTTATAAACAATGACCTGAACAAAGGAAAGCACAGCATTGCTTTCAGCTTGTTCTGGTATGCCAATCAGAACTAAATTATTCCTATAGCTGTGTCCCTCCTGGTCCTCCACTCTTGCTTCTAGCTTGACTACTTTCTTTTTAAGCACCTGCAATTCCCATTGGTCCTGGGCTTGTGTATCCTCCATGGAACTGATGCAGGCCTCTGCATCTCTGAGGTGATGGTGGAAGGCCTTGAGAGCTGGTTTAAATAACTGCAAGTTCTCCACTACTTTAATTAGTGTAATTTTAATGCCGGCAAGTTCTGTTAGTAACTGGTTCAATTTATCTGGTTCAGCTTCTGTATCGGAAGGAGAATCTGGAGTCGGGGGGGGGGGACATTGTTTAACCAGGAGTAGCACACTAAGCTGAAGCTTGTTTCCAGATGCGACCTGGGAGCACACGGAAGTTAAGTGACTTGTTCAGGATCACACAGTATACACCTAAGCGGCTGTGGGATTCAAACCCAGGTCTCCAGTTCTGCAGCTCAGAGCCTTAACCCACTGCACTATACTGCCTCCAAGTTGGGTACTTCCTAGGTGGTTGCGGCCTGGGTGGGGTAACAGAGATGTTTTGGTCACCACCGTAGACTCGCTTCTCTCCATTGTAGCCATGATAGCTGGGTTCAAAATATGCCCAGTCGAAAATCCATTATCACTACAGCTGACTCATAAAGAATTTTAGTTGACAAACGGGAAAAATGACATTTTACCGCCAGGGTTGAGGAGTCTCAAGGAGATCCGACTGATCAGCCCAAGCACATCACGTGACTCTCAAGATTTGCTTGTTAACATACAAGGCCCTATGTGGTTGGGTCTGGACTACATAAAAAAGCTCCTGGTTCCCTACCGCCAAATTAACCCTCTCCACTCCGCCAATGCAGGCTTGCTCATTGTCCCTATATCAAGGCTCAATTTATCAGGCTGTAGAGCTTTTGGAGTGGCTGCCCCATTGTTATGGAATTTGCTCTCTTTTTATATACATATGGCCAACATGGTCGAGTCCTTAAAAGCCTCTATGAAGACCTTTTTATTTCAACAGGCATTTCTTGATTAATTAATGTCTCTACAGAGTGATTATTTAATGTAAGTATATTTTAAATATCTTCATTTTGATTCTATGCCTGAACTCTGTACAGCATTCAGAGCCTTCTTTGGATTGGGTGCTTTATAAATAACTTTGCCTTGCCTTGCCTTGATTGCTGTAGTACATGGAAGTATCAGCTAGTGGCCATGCAGCAGAAAACAGTCCCTTTGTCACTTCAACTGTGTATGGCATAGCAAAGCAACAAGTCTTGTTCTAAGAGAACTCATTGAGTCTGATATACCCATATAATGCTCATAAGGGTTCCCTGGGCCATGCTCAGCTCCCTGTCACAGGTAAAAACAAGAATAACAAGGTTACAACATGCATAAACCCTTCCAACCCAAGAAGCATACATGGTGCCAATAAGATGAACAAAAAAGAGAAAAACCAACCACATTTTGGTTGTTCACACCTTTGCCATTTAAGACTCTTTCTGTTGTCTAAAGACAAAAAACTCTCTGCCCCCCCCACCACACACATATAGAATCCAGTACAGGACCACCATTGAAGGCAATCTCTCCATTACGTCTACTGTTTGGTAAATAATATGCAAGGGAACATCACATTCTTTATGAAAGAAAAGGCTATGCATTTATTATAAATACAATACACTGGTACACAGTGTTTCACTCCCTCACACTCTCATGGCTTAACATGCTCTCAGAATGGTGTCAGCAGCTAGAAGAGAGTGTCTGAAATGCTGCCCTGTGAGCATGTACCATACAGTTGAACTTACTCTGACAGGAAGAGAGTGAAAGAGAGTCTGACTGCTTACCAAGCTGATGTTTTGTTTTCTAGTGGCAGCAATGCAAGGATTAAAGTTCATGGAGTATTACCTAAATGATTACTTTCTCTGCTGTCTGGTAACTGTCAGTTCCACTTAATTCCTAAGTTGTTTGGGGGAGTAAATGCCAAAAGAGAGCTTTGCAACTGCAGAACAACAGCCGTAGCCAGCACCTCACTTTAATGATACAAATGTGCGGAACGGCAGGGCTACAGGTACACAACAGTGTTAATGATATCATATTTCCATTCAAAAATGTATTTGCCTCATTTTTGTCCCTTAAGGAGACAGCTGCATTTTAAAGGGGAACTGTCATCTTCAAGATTTCTTAATGTCTGAAAGCCCATAAAAAGCTAATTTGAGTGAGCTATTGTGTTTATCTGTGAATCTCTACAGTCCAGAGTTATTCATATGTAAATCAGCCTGTAATTAAGGGCCGGGGGGGGGGGGGGCAGGCATGTGCTTCAGGCTCCTGACAGGAAATGATGTCTCCGAGGGTCTTGGCCCTCCTTTAACAGTAGATAAAATAACAGGTTAAATAAGAAATTGTCTGTTTTAGTAACAGTGTTTTAACCCTTAGGTTGCCAACAAAATTAGAACATACAGGAATTCTGGACTGATATATCAGTCCACGGCTCTGCAAGGGTTAAGGGTGTTATTACAACACTTTCTACAGTTGTAATAATTCTTTGGTATGTGAATGAAACTAGTGAGCTGTCACCTTTACATTTTAAACTGTTAGTACTAAAAATCCATCTTCAGGATTGCTTTAACCTCTAGGCTATACTGCCAGCTGATAAAATAGTACACATCTCAAGGCTGGCTCTGTGGTGCCAACAGGTATTGAGGCCCCATATCAGGATTTCTAAACCCTGGCTGTGTTCATGTCAGTATAGATTTCTGGGGCTGCCACAGCACCAACTTATGTCTTTTTTCCATTCCCTCTCTTACAGCCTTTTCTCTTACAATTTTGGGTGTGAACTCAGGCCTACAAGACACAAATGTGGCTCCATGCCTACTGGCCTGGCATCATGGAGCCAGCCTTGAAATGTGTAAGTTTTGATTATCAGCTGGCAGTATAGCCTAGAGGTTAAAGCAAAGAGCTGTGAACAAGCTATGTTCATCCAGCAAAATGGGTTTTGATTCAAACATGCTCTATTTGTATACTGTGTGACCAGAGCAAGTCACTTAACCTCCCTATGCTCCCAAAACACACCCAGGAACAAGCTGTAGCTCAGTGCACCTTTCCTGGACAAAGACAGTAAAAATAATCTGAGCATGCGTTATGATTCTGAAAATATTAGTCTCTTTCTATCCAGATTTGATTTGAAAAGAAAAAAATAGGACACTTATTTACTAATTGCAAAAACACATAGATGGACAGCATTGTTAAAACATGCATAATCTGAAATGCATTAGAGAATAGAATAGAATGAGAATAATATTTTCAGAGTCATAACACATGCTCAGATTGTTTTTGTTGTCTTTGTCCAGGAAAGGCACACTGAGCTTGTTCCCGGGTGTGTTTTGGGAGCATAGAGAGGTTAAGTGACTTGCTCTGGTCACACAATATACAAGTAGAGCATGTTGGAATCAAAACCCATTCTGCTGGATGAATGAAGTGTGTTCACAGCTCTTTGCTTTAACCTCTAGGCTGTGCTGCCAGCTGATGATCAAAAAATGGAAGTTACATATTTACTGTAATTACTGATCTTTCCAAATGTCTTCTTCATTCATTACTGATGGGTCCTACCAGAGGTCAGGACCCTGCACAGAAAGAAAAAGGGCACTGCCTCTTTAAATTTTTCTGAGCTGGAGGAGTTGACACTGGGACAGCACCATCTACAAGACCAACGATCTATGTGATGCTCGTGGGTTGGCCAGTAATCGAACCAACCCATCCCAACACTCAGTTCTGTCCATTAGGTGAGCAATTTGTCACCCCCCTTTTATTTTCAAAGGATCACAGATGTGGACCTTTGTCACCCTTTCAGGCTAGGGTGAAACTGGAGTGTTAATAAAAAATGACAACTCCACACCTGGCAAAGGATCATTTCCGTCCTCACTATCGAGAGGACATTTGAGATTGAACAATCTCTGTCTGACACAGTTTCAGGGTAGCTCAGCCATGCTGAGAACAAAGAAGGTTTGACCCCAGAGAGAGTAGGGCTGAAAGCCAGAGGCAGTTCCTAAGGAGGAGCTATCACAGTAGACCCAAGGATCTAAAGAAAGCCGGCATGATGTAATGCCAAGGCTTCAGGGTTTGTCTGGAAGCTGACCTTTCCTGACTCTCATCCCAAGGAGGTGGGGAGAGTAAGAGAAATGGAAAGGGTGGACTGCCCAGCATCTGATTACAGGGAGGGTGGGTGGGTGTTGAGAATGGTGAAGATATTTGGGAAGATTAATAATTATGGTAAGTATGTAATTTCCATATCTTCCCCAAATTAATCTTCACCATTCATTACTGATGTGTCTGAGTATCAAGATAGCAGACACTGAGGGAAACACTATTTCCACCAGCCTCCTGGTGGGGGGGGGGAGTAACCACAGGAGAAGGAGGCCAATTACAGGCCTGTGGACTTAACAGGGTCAGCGAGCTCTCCCTAGATCTGGGAGAGGGAATGTGCTCCTGTAGAACCTGCCATGCCCTGCAAGAAAGCTCCCTGAATTGTTCCCAAGTAAGAAGTCATTTGGGGCTAAGAAACCCTGGAAAGGGGGGAAGACACGACACAGTGACCAGAGGAGAGACAGCCTGGCCACATCAGGATGATCCTCTGCCAGAACTAGGAGGTTGTGCAGAAGTGTCTTGACCAGGGGGTGACCTGACCAGCCCCTCCACTCCACTGCATCCAACTGTAGAGGGATGGAGCGGGGGGTTGCTCCTGAGGGAAACCCCCCCAAATGGGGAGGCTGGAGCTATGCAAGGTCCACTGGAAGGCTCCCATTCCCAGCCACTGCAGAACCCATCTCCGAGAGAAGGGAAGACAAGGACATGCCTGAGCCGTGACCCCACCCCCCCTTAGCACCACAGAATGAACCTCGAGAAGGTCACCACCTGGATCCAGTCCCACCAACTCTCCTCTTTAGAGAAGAGGATCCGTGCCTCTGTGGTGGCCCAGTCAATGTATCTGGGCTGACCGCTTTAGGAGGAGTAACCCCTGCTCCCCCCAGCGAGGCATGGGAGTCCTCCCAAGGGTCCTCATCATCATCCAGAATCCAGATCACAGCAGGTCTGGGTCTGGCCAATGAGAGGGCCCCCTGATCCCAAGCTGGCACCAGTCTTAGCCTTCACAGCAGAATTGGCCACTGACCATGGTGCAGCCAATGGAAATGGCACCAGATATGGCACCGCCACTAGTAGAAACCTTTGAAGGGGTCCCTAGGAGTCCCTCAGCACCAGAATTAGCACCAGAGGGGTCTAGAGTGGAAGCAATGACCACGGCACCATCTGCTGATGGTGACACCAGCCTGGAAAGAGCAGCATGCCCTGCAGACATCCGAGCTGAGTCCCAAGAGCCCAGGATCCAGTCAGGGTCATCCCAGTCATTGTCCTCTGAAACAGGAGGTGACACCAGGGAGACCTCCAACTGGGCTACTACCTGAACTTGGGACCCTCCACTGCCAAAGGAGACATCAGAAGGGGGCCTGGACATGCCATCAACTACGCCCCACTCACCAGCACCAGCAGCAGATGTGGGAGCTCAAGCAGGAGGTGACTGTGGTCTTGAGGGGATCTCCCAATAAGAGCCCATGTATAGCCATTACTCCACTTTGGGGGTCATTCAGTCCTCCAAGGAGGCATCAGACCAGACTGCAAGGGGTGACCAGCCACCCTCCCAGAGGAAGGTGGCCTCCCTACTGACCCCTCGCTGGGACCCCTTGACCTAGCAAGCTGAGGGGCAGAGGGGGTTCTTTTCCCTGCTGGCTTGTGTAGAGCCAGGGGAGGATTTTAGGAGTAGAGCCCAAAGATCTTGTCTTGGTGTTTCGAGTGTGGTGACATCCACTGAAAGTTGGGGGGTCTCTACCCAACTGTGCCGCACAGATAATGAGGGTATGGAAGTCCATAGTGAAGCTGGTGTCACACTCGTCCATCAGATGGCAGGCCCCTAGACAAGAGAAACAATGTTTGTGGGGGGTCTGATACTGTTATGTAATTGCTGCAGGGGCACCGATGCATGAGGGCAACTCCCGATCATTTAGACGTTGAACAGTGCCCTGACCCCAACATACCATAGTGCAAAAAAGAAATAAAACAGGAATAAACAACACCCGGCACTGACAGAATAAAAAATTTAACAACAGAAAAGCTCCGATGCCGAATTGCACTGGTACTCACAGCACCACAGTACTTGAGGCCAAGGTGTAATGCAGTCGAAGCAGTCTTCCCATGCAGAATCTTTCCTTGATGGTGGACAAAACAGAACTGAAAGATGGGTGGAGTTGGTTTCAGTTACTGACCAACCTGTAAGCACCACATAGCTGGTCTTGTGGGTGGCACTGTCCCGAAGTTTACTCCTCCAGCTCAAAAAAATTAAAGAGGCAATGCTCTTTTTCTTTCCATGCAGGGTCCTGACCTCCAGCAGGACCCATCAGTAATGAATGGTGAGGATTAATTTGGGAAAGATCTACATATTTCAAGGCTGGCCCCGTAATGCCAGGCCAGTATGTATGTAGCCACATCTGCATCTTGTGGACCTGAGTTCACACCCAAAATTGTAAGAGAAAAGGCTGTAAGAGAGGGAGCAGAAGAAGACAGAAGTTGGTGCTGTGGCAGCCCCAGAAATCTGTATTGACATGAACACAGCCAGGGTTTAGAAATCCTAATATGCTGCACCAATACTTGTTGGCACCACAAAGCCAGCCTTGAGATGTGTAGTTTTTGATGATCAGATGGCAGTATAAATCTAGAGATTAAAACAATCCTAAAGATGGATTATTTTTACTAACAGTTTGAAATGTAAAGATGATAACTCACTAGTTTCAATGCACGTACAAAACCAATTATTATAAATGTAGAAAGTGTCATAATAATACTCTAAAATACACTTAATAAAACAAACAATTTCCTATTTAACCTGTTGTATTATCTACTGTCAAGGCAGGGCCAAGACCCTCGGGGACATAATTTCCTGTCAAGAGCCAAAAACACATGGCTGCCCCAGCCCTTAATTATAGGCTGATTTACATATGAATAACTCTGGACTGCAAAGACTCACAGATAAACACAATGGTTCACTTAAATTAGCTTTTTATGGGCTTTCAGACATTAAGAAATCCTGAAGGTGACAGTTTTGTGTCAGTAAGAGAGTGAGTTAAAACTTGACAGTGGGAGTGTCTTTATGTGGCATAGGAATGTAGCATTGAAAACATATTACTCCTGCTCATTTCAAGCCCCAAATCCATACTAGGGAGACCCAAACTATACACATAAGATGCTGTGAATTATTAGGCTCACATACCATGCCATTTTAAACTTAGAAAAGATAGGAGGAGCTAGACAAGCAGATACAATAAAGAGTGAGACTTACAACTCCTGCAGGTGGCCATCCTTCAGGGGGTAAGTAAGCAATAAGACACAATGGGGTGTGCATTAAGCAGACCTGGCTGGATGCCCAGAGGTGTAGTAAGACATGAGACCACATGCTGAGTGCCTTCAGCCCCTGCATGTGGGGTCAGATCTGTTCAATGCACACCCTGGGAGTGTCTTATTATGTTTATAAAATGGGCTTCATTTTTTTCACTTTTAAATGTTAGAAAAACCATGTTCATAGATCTCTCTCTCTCTCTCTATATATATATATATATATATATACATACTGTATATATATATATATATATATATATATATATATATATCTACAAGGAAAATAATACCAGAATTTATGATAAAATAGTCTTTCTGCTGGGTAGAACAAGATATAATTTTATTTTGTAGTACTACTCGTGTCCTTTAGTGCCATTTACTTCTGGTTTGAGTTTGTTGTCAGCATGAGCCAGCAGCCATACCCTCCTCCCCAGCATGTATTGGGTTGGAGGGGACACCCATATTTTTTGTAAGCCTGGGGTGGGAGAGAGGGTCTGTAATCTATGACTGGGATGAACAAGGAAAGCAGATGTGACTGGTGAGTGAGACAGCAGCTGCATGTAGACTGGAGAGCAGGGAAAGCAGTTCTGTTTTTTTCACAAGCCCAGAAGCCAGATACATGAATAGGTATTCAAGGTTATGGCTCCAAGAGTTACTGGTTATGCACTGCTAACAAGAATATGACATAGTGTAAGGTTGTTTTTTTTTAAAGAGCAGCTGATGCCTTCAGGAGAACTTCAACAAAAAAATAATATTCAAATTCAGTTCTGCTTGTATTTCACATTAGTTCTGTATTCCTCTTTCCCATTATTTATTATTGATGTAATTTGCATTAAAACAAATTCTTGCTCCTGAAGAGATCATCTATTCCTGTTGCTTTCTCCCTACCCAAATTCATAGAGTACTGCTTGTGACATCACAATTACTCCCATGGCAACAGATTGTGATGTCACAGCAGAAGATCATGATTTGAAGTAGGGAGTAAACTATAGAGGCAGGTGAACTCTAAGCTACAAAGATCATGTATTCATGCACATTTTTGCAGTAATAAATAATGTTGAGGAGAACTCTATAGAATATATATATGGAATGCAAGTTGAATTGTACCTAAATATTATGTTTTTCATAGTTTTATTTGCAGCGTCAGCAGCTTTTTAAGCAAAGTGCAAGCAACAGCAGCACGGAGTGGACAGGAAGTCACAGAAGCTGAGTGGCAGCGTGATGTGTATGTGTTTTGGGGGGCTTAATCAACTACTGCCATTATTTGTGGGGCTTACATTTGCTTTATTTACTATTATTGTGCTACAAATTGATGTACTGGGCTCATTACTTTGTGCTAGTGTGCTTTTTGTTTTCCTTGCAAAAAAAAAAAAAGATGGTTGTTTTAAAATGAGTGCTCAAAATGACTTGTTGATTTTACATTGTACTCCATCCTGAATCCTGATTTGGGGTACATGTTATTAGCAGTGCATCAGACAGATTTGATGCACAGGTAGCAACCAATCAGGATGCAGGAATTTCCCTGCCCATTTTATAAAAGAAAACACATATGCAGAGAAAGAGGATAGAAGCAGAGAAATAGTGGTACAACACTAGACAAGAACCACTGGTAACTATGTGTTTTCATTTATCTTACACTTAGATTTCATTCTTTTTATTTCAGGATATACTTTACAACCAGCATCATTCAGGGAGTGCTTGACATGGTGGTGTCATTTTCCATAATTCCCATGTTTCTTGTCTGTGACAGGCTCTAACCTTATCACATGCAAGGGTTCAGGTGTGTGGGAAACCCTCTGGGATGATTGTGGTCTGTTTGTAAAGGATTGCCTACATTTGAGCAGAGTGGGAACAGCATGTTAGGTAAGAAATTAGATGCGTTGACCATGCTTAAACTAGACAAAGGGGATGACAGCACTCAGACACAGTATCCAGGGTACAGCCAAAGGCACAAAATGGGCTAGAGCTATAGACATACAAGAGTGGGAAAGGGAAATATGATGGGAAAAACACTGGAGTACTGCAAGGAAATCCTTGACCTCAGAAGGCAGTGGTAGGGCAATTTAAAAGCCAAAGGGCACAAACACCAAACAAGAGGAAAGAAACTAGAGTATACCAAAGCAGAACAGCAGAACAGAACTCATGGAAGGCCATATGCATAAATACCAGGATCTTGGGAAACCAAATTTATGATGTTCAGGTGGTGGTGGTGGGAAGCCTAGTTTTGGAGGCCATACTAAAACATTGGACAACACAGTACCATGGCTGAAAGCTAACACTTCCCAGCTATGCCAGCTCAGAAAGGATAGGGATAAGTGTAGAAAAGGGGAGATAGCCCTGTATGTGTGGGAAGGAATTAAGGCAACTAAAGACAGGGCTCTGGGGAGGACAACAAAACCAGATTACTGTGGGTAGATTTGGTGACAGGTAAAAGGAGAGCAGTAAAAATGGAGGTAGTCTATAAACCACCACTCCAAAAGGAGAAGCTGGACAAAGAACTAGGGGATGAAATAAGAAGTGCATCAACCCAGGGGATGTTATGTTAATAGGAGACTTAATGCTGGAAGTGTACTGTATTATCCTAATGTCAGGAAATAACAAAATCCACCTGATGCTATATCAGTGCCTGGATATTTATGATGGACACATGCTGCGAGAGAGTGAGAGTCCAGGGGGACCTGGATTCGCTGGAGGGGTGGTCAAGGGAGTGGGGACTGAAGTTTAATGCTGGGAAATGTAAGGTGCTGCATTTGGGGTTCAGAAAACCCGGGCCATGTGTACACCCTGGGGAGGTCACACTGCAAGCCACATCGGGTGAGAGGGATCCAGGAGTGGTGGTAGATGTCAAAATGAATAACTCTTAAAACTGTAGAAGAACCACAGCCAAAGCAAACAGGATACTGGGCTGCATAGCCAGGGGGATTACGTCCATGAGGAGGGAGGTGATCCTCTGTATAATGCCTTGGTCAGGCCGCAACTCAAGTACTGTGTACAGTTCTGGAGACCTCATCTGAAGAAGGACATAGCACTGCTGGTGGGGGTCCAGAGGAGGGTGACCAGGATGATTCAGGGCATTGGAGGGAGACCCTATGAGGAGAGACTGGAAGAGCTCGGGCTGTACACACTGGAGGAGAGGAGAGATAGGGGAGACATGATAGGGGTCTTCAAATATGTAAAAGGAATAACTAAGGGTGGAATCAATGAGCTGTTCAGGCTAAAGAAGTAGGGAACAACCGGGGGCATGAATGGAAGCTGGAGGGGGGAAATTACAGGTGGGAACGTAGGAGACATTACTTCACTGAGAGGGTGGTAGAGCCATGGAATGCACTGCCTGGGAGGCTGGTGGAGGAGGGCACAGTGGAGGGCTTCAAGAAGGGGTGGGACAGGTAGAAGGGGAAACTGATGCTAAAGAAGACCATCTCAGGGGCCGGAGGGGCAGGAAAGTGAGCACCCACTAGGTGGCTGGCTACTGAGCAGACATGACAGACTGTTAGGCCTATTCTGCTGGCTTTTAGTATTTTAGTATGTTATTGCCACTAGGGAAGATGTATTGTCCTTTTGCCACATGCCGCATGCTCCGTACTCTGGTAATGCTGTAAGTCACAGATCACTATGGCCTGAAGAGACCATGGAGCTACAGTGGAGAAAAGTTGTTTGTTGTGGTAGTGAAGCAACATAAGGTCTACCAAGTAGGAGAATCATATGCCCAGGGACAGTATGTATGTATGTTAGGCCCTGGTGAACAGAGCATGAGTCTGAGTAATGGGTGCCTAGAAAATGAAATGATGGCTGGTGTGGAAATCATACAATCAGAATGGCCCTTGCCACAAACTTGGATAGCTGGTCCTTGGGCATTTTTCCTGGGCCACCAGAGGTGGTCTCCTGTGTATTTATGGAGTAATTTTTGGCTCATCCCTTGCTGAGGTCCACCTTGCTCTCTTTGTCAGGTGTTGTGTTCTACTGCTGCTAATTCTGTGACCACCCATTGAGGGGTGCTGCGGAAATAAAGAATATATTTTTTTCAAAGTATTTTTACCCCCAAACAAAATGCATACAGCCTACAGCTTTGTGGTTTCTTATGATTTTGTTAGAGATATTATATATGGCCATCTCTTACAATTCAACAAAATGTAGTTCAACAAAAAGTAGATTAAAGAAAACAGCCCTCTACTTTCCATTGAACTGTCGGAGATAAAGTGTATTTGTCTTTATTTCAGCATTGGAATGGACTACATGTATCAATGAATGAATGAATGAATAGACTACAATAGAAAGATGGCAAGCCAATCACATATACTATATTGACATATGTCCATAACTAACAAGAGATGACATATTAGAAATATAGTTTTTTCCTTTAATTCGACTGCATACTTAGGCAAGGCAATTTTAATGTGGGTGCCCTTTCCCAGAGGCTCAGGGCATCATACAAATCACAAAGCACACAGTCAGTAAAATAAAAAAAGCATGACAAGTACTGTAAGTAAAAAATAGATAAATATTGTATAAACAAGTACACTGTAAACATCTCCAAAGAACAGAGCATCCTCACAAACAGCATTTTTGTTGATCTACTGTAAATTATTCAGGGTAGAACGTCTGCCAGCTTGAACAGGAGGAACTTTAGGCACTTTGAAGGCCTCCACAATGCTGGCAGGATCAACGTGACAAGGCAAGAAATTCCCTAATAGTGGCTCCCATAAATGCCCTGTCCCCAGCCAACTTCAGCCTTGACTGGGGCACACTTAATAAGCCAACATCAGTAGAACAGAGAGGGCAGATTGGGGTATGAGGGGTCAGAAAATCTTTCAAGTAACCAGATCCCATATCATGAGGTAAATACATATATTAAAGCATTGAATTTGGAATTACATTACAGACTAATTTTCACCACCCACCTAGCCTGAGGGACATACAGTATTACCAGAGTACAGAGCATGTAGCACCTGGCAGAAGGACTTAACCATGATCAGTTGGCAGGCCGAAGAAAGTAGTTGGTGGCAGGTGTAACAATAAATATATTTTTACATAAATGTAGCTGACCCCCTTGACATCAGATACTTCGGGGCTCTGCCACCATAGTAGGGGGCCATCTAGGGTATTGACTATAATGTGACCCTAAGTTATAGAGTTGAATGGTTCACCTTTAAACTTTTAAAAGTAGGCAGCAAATTCAGAGTCCACACAGATCTTCCAGTTAAGCAGTAGGGGTTTATTTACAGTAAAAGGTGTTCTCCCTGGCTGGTCCAAGGCATGGGGAAGATGTAGTGAAGCCCCTGTGGACTTCAGACAGTCATAGGGTCCCTGGTGAGGGACCTCAGTTCACATGTGAAGGCACTATGTTGTTTGTTTGGCTGCTACCTCCTGGGAGACAGTACACCAGCTCATATGGCACATTTCTTACAATATTCTTTTAACATTATGAGAGATACAGAAGGTACACATTGTAGTTATGTGACAGATCCTTACATTGTACCCCACTCTCATTCACAGCTTCCTGGACAAGCAAACTTTATCAGAAATCCCTAGGTAACAAGAATAATCCCTGTTGGCGGAGTGCAGTATGCATGTGAGCTCCACTAGCATACAGTACATGTACAGCAGTTATTTTGGAGGATTTCCCCTTGTCTCACCTTTTGTAATGTTGAATGGTTTCCAGCACCAACATCCATCACCCCCCAGATCAGGTTTGAAGCTATGCTGACCTTTAGTATCCCCTTTGTATCTTATACAGCTTAAGTCAACTATGGAGGTGGGTTTTCAGTAAGAAATTTAGAGTTTCTCATTTTGGTACATTGGTTTCCCAGTGGTGGACTCAGCATTGCTCCTTCAGCTGTGGATGCACTCTGATAAATTCTCTCCTCTCTGGCTCATGACTTACCTGGCTGGATGAGTCACCATTCCAGCCTTATGGACGCCTGTTTCAGGTCTCTGCCCCTTTACCTGTAGGCTGTTAGGACTCAGCTGCAGACCCAGGTAAAGGAAATAGGACCTGGAACAATAGGGGCCTGTTCTGCAGACTGGACAGTTCTTCAATGCAATAGCCCCCTCACTGCAGCTCTGCAGATTCTGGAACTCTCTGAAAAATGACTCCATCTTGGCTGTGTGACCACATTACTCAGGCAGAGGGTCAGACCACAGGAGAACCTTACTGTTAACCCCTTCCCTACACATGGGGGTTACAGAAAGAATAAATATGGTGAGTTTGACCAGCCTTTTGCTTGCAAAATAGGAGCAATACAAGCTAAGAAGATGTTAATAGTTGCTCTGGTAACCATTATTGATATTGTAGTCATACAAGCTGAGCCTACTGTCCAAAAAATTAGTTACATTACACCCCCCCACACACACACACACAGAATTGTGAGCAGAACTGCCCTGCAGCTTATCAACAGGTCAGGAGGTCAGTAGACTAGAGGGGTAAAAGTTATCTTCTGACATCCTGCACTTCATAGAGTACAAAGCATCTTCAGCTATGGAAAACAAACAATGATTATAATAATGTATCTTTCTGCTACAGTCCTCCTCTATAGCAAATGGGTAAAAGTTGAAACCTGATTGGCTATGTTGTACATAGAGACACTAATGTGCAGTTTTTAATCTGTGAGTGAACCCTGTGCACTTCTGATCTCCTGCAACAGTCTTGTGAAAGCAGATTCCTATCTCATTGAGATTCTGCTCCTTTTAGCAGACATGGCCTCACCTTGTGGGTCTCTCACACTGTGTACTAAATAGAGAATAATGGATGGGGTGGTGAGTATAACAAGATTTTACACGTGCCCGAGGTGTGAGATGCTACATAAACCCAGAGGGCGAAGCCCGAGGGGCTTATAAAAACCATCCCACATTGAGGGTGTGTGTAAAATCGAGTTTTATACACAACCCCATCTTTTATTTTATATAATTGCTGGCCAGTGCTTTTTCGCCACAGCAATTATATAAAATAAGACAAAAAAATCAGATTGGTGTTGAGGCAGCCGTGGATCGGTCGAGATTCATCACGGTCTGCCAAGATTTTAAATTGCTTTCATGTTTTAGGGTTCCAGAGTGGGTATTTATGTTTTTGTATTAGTTCTTGTTTTTTTTCTGTTTTTAAGGTATTTTACTTACCGCTGAGTGGCGGTTGTGCCGTCCCTCTAGCGAGAGAAGTGGAGAGACAGAGCAGCTGGTGCATGCGCTGAGGCAGGGAAACCCATCATGTGTTTGCTGTTATAACCAGCTGGTTATAATGGCAAATTATAACTGGGTTTCCCTATGGGAAAAATCGCTGGTCAGTAATTATTTATAGAATAATGCATAGGGAGTGTGTGTGTAATGATTTTTTTTATACATTCAAGATATGGGATAGGCAATAAATCATAAAATCAAAGCTCGAATTGTTTATTAAGGTATCCCACACTGAGGGTGTGTAAAAAACTGATTTAGCACCTCCTCATGCCTTATTTTTATTTTAGCCGCTTAGTTTGTTTGTGATTTGAAATAACTGTGGGTACTTGGTATAGCTGCTCAGTTGATGCTGTTTGTTTCAGTTTGCAAATGCATCTGCTGATATTGATAGTTGGTTCCTGCAATTTGGAACAACTACATGTTTGGTTTTTCATTATGTAATATTGCCTTGTGATGTATTTGTATATTTTGTAAATTGTGTACATTACCAGTATTTATTGCTTGGGTTTCATTTTTCTCTATTGTACTGCATCAGTTGCATTGTGTCCTGTACCTTTTTTTTTTTTTCTTCTTTTTGTTCCTCAGCTGGGGGGGTTGTGCCTTTGGTTCCGCCTTCCAGCCAGCCTTCACGGCCATTGCCCCAGTTAAAGCCAGAGTTCACCCCCCGGTGCAGTCCTTCCTAGGCTGCATTGCAGCAGGTACTTACCCCACCACTGTGGAGACCTGGAGGGTAGGCACAGGAGGGAGCTGGCTTGGGCATGTCTGTGGCAGAGCTGTTGGGGCAGCCGTCATGCTGCAGAGGGGATTTTTCTTATGTATTCCCCACCCAACCTTGGCATGGGTGTGCAATGGTGTCAATGATGTTGCAACGCATGCTCCCATATGTTGCATGTCAGATGCCACCCATGCCACCCCATCCAATTGGCCCTGAGGATGCACCAGCCCCCAGCTGCCACCAGGAGCCGGCATCTCAGCAGACCGCCGTACCCACCCTCCCCAGAGGAGGAGAGCTGTCCATGGGATGCTCAATCCTCCTGCTCCCAGCTGACCCCTGTCAATCCATGCTCATTCCCAAACATGGGTCGCCAGCATGGCGCAAGGTGTGGCATTGAGCACCTCAACCATCAGCATCACTGGGCATGTCCTGTACCTTCTTGACTGCTTGCCCTGTCACTCCATTGTATTGCATTGTGTTATCTAATTTAGGGATGGGTGGGTCAGCTGTGACCTGGTTCTGATTCTGACTTTGATTTTTTCCAAAAAAGTTCTGATTTACTCTCATGAATTGTAGACCTATTTTAGTCTATTTGAGTATTAAGAATGTATCAGTATTATTATTTAGATCTGTTTGTTAAAAAAAAAGATAAACATAACCTTTTTTTTTTTTAAGAAAATTGTGTCTGTATTTTTGTATCATTTTTCAAGGTCGGCAAGTAGCCAAGAGCAATGAAATACTGTATAACAGGAAATATTTACTGTCTTTTTATGTTCACTGTTTTCGCTGGTTCCATATTACAGTGAAAATAAAAAGACAGTGAATATTAGATAAATCACTATACATAGCAGTACTACTGTTCCACCAGTGAAAATAAGAGGACATGAACATGTGGGGGTGTGCTTGGAGCACTGAATATAATGGATGTGAGTTTAAAGTGCTATACAGTAAATTGACTGTTGTTCTTTCCAGTCCTGTGTGTCAGCCACCACGGCATTCATAGAAAACAGTGGGCTTGATTCACAAAACTCTTGAAAACCCAGCTGCTGCAGGAGAAACTTGGCACAAGAGAGTTGCCACTTGCAGAACCACAATTTCTCCTGCAGCTATGGTATTCTCGAAAGTGGAGCCAGTTTACGACCAGCTTCGCGATTTATGGCAACTTACAGATGGTGTTGCCATGGAAATCCCTGCAGCTATGGAAAAATGTTACGGCTGGTGGGACCAGCTGTAACATCTTCTGCAGATGTGAATAGCAATCTCTGCAGCTGCAGAGATTTAGATCTGCAACTGGAGTTGAGGTATGGGGCTCAGTCCCAAAAACATCTCTGAATCCAGCCCATTAAATGCAGGTCATTTGGAGCTTTGCAGTGAAAGGAGGCAGTGTGTCAAACATTAATCAGAGACAGAGAGAGAAAGAGAGAGAGAGAGACTAATGAATTCCACAGTAGAAAGACAACAGCAGAGTGCAGAGTATAGACCTTTACGGAGTCTGGCATGCTTTTTGGTGAGAGACAAGCAGCATGAGCAGGATATGTGATAGGGCCTCAGCCATCCCTCCCTCCCACCCTTTCGACTTGAGATGTAATCTTTTTTATTTGTAATTATTTTGCTTGCCTACTTTGTATTATAGCAAGCATTATGGGTCCCATACCATCCCACGCACTCCTACCTGATTGGCCAATTCGTTTTTATCATTTGTGTTTTGTATCTTATCTGGTTGACCTTGCCACCTCACCCAGCATTGCAGTTTTTGGATATATCCTACAAGCTTCCACAACTAATGATTTGTCAATTTTTTTTTTTATAGACCTGTTTGGCCCCGACTGCCACATACTCCTACCATGAAGCTCACCTGCCAGTCCGCAGCAAATTCCCAGAGAGCCTGGGTGCAAGGCAATGTTACAGGGCCACTCCCCAGTTTTGAATAAACATCAAAATTATGATTTGGGACCTTCAAACCTTGTGGGCCCAAGTGCCACTGCACCCCCTGCACCCTTGTAGCTATGCCCCTGAGTCCCATCTCCGCTCCCCCATCATCAAACCTGTGGGTATCTGCATGGTGCGGGACCTGAGGACTGTGGGGGCAACACTCATGGTGGCAATGCATGCACATAGGTATTTTTTCTTTGTGTTGTCCCATTGGTCCTGCCCCCACCCCAGACATCCCTCAATTCACTGCCTGTGCCCTGCTGGTATTTTCAACTTTCTGAATAAACAAATCACACTCCATCTGGGTTCCCAAATTGAACGTGAAAAACACATACAGCAATACATGTGATGTCATATACACCATGACCTCACAAGAAGGATTTTTTTACTTGCTCTTTCTGTTATAGTTGCTCTCCTTTGTCCTCTGAATTCAAAGAAATAAATCATCAAATTAAATAACATCATCACCTTTGTCTTCAAACACCACCAAGGAAGCACCCTTATTAGGAGACAACTGTTGCAGCTGTTCATCATCATCGCTTTTACGTTCCTGCCACTCTTCACTGAACTGGTAAGAGCATTTGTTGAGATTGACTTTTAGTAAGGTAAAGCGCTGTACATTTTCAGGAGTAAGCCTTGTGTGAACATCAGAGACAACATTTCTAGCTGTGTTAAATATACGCTCACAGTAAACAGTAGTGGCAGGGCAACTAAGAAGCTAAATAGCAAAAGCAGATATTGCATGCCAGATGTTTTTCTTTTCTAGCTAGTACTCAAAAGGGTCATCAGTGATATTAATGAGTAGTTCTCGTAAATAGGCATCCACAATGTCAGACAAAGACAAAGAAGATGGCTCCGTGTCAGACACATCTGAGTTACCAGTTTCCATGAGTTTTGACCAAAAAGTGTCAGAGTCATCTATGTGCTTTTCAGAATGACATACCTTTTTCAAGGGACGTGAAAGAGTACTTTGTGCAGGACTAACCAATGTTGATGAAGTAGTGCTAAGTGGAAATTATTGCTGTCACCACCAATAGATGTTGATCATCAGACGCAACATCCACATCACTTGATTCACTTGATTATCAAATACATTTCCTTCCTTTTCCTGTGCAATTGCTGAAATCAGCATGTTTTTGTATTTGAGATAAGAGTCAAGAAGATCTGAAGCAGGTAGCTGCTGCAACTTAAACCAAAGGTCGAGAAGAGAGGAAAGAAGAGCAATGTTGTCTGTCATGAGATTGTGAAGTATTCTGCAATTTTGAAATTGCTGTATCAGTCGGTCCCTAAGGGATTCACCAGATTTGCCTCCTTTTTGGTCAAAACCTCTATGCAGTCTCCTGAGTTCCTTGTTCTCTAAATGTATGAAGGTAATAACCTGGCTTAGAGTAGCATTCTCCTTGCTAATCTGTCGAGTTGATTCCTCAAAGGGAGTCAAGAGCAATGTAAGATGCTACATGAGGCCCCACTGGAATGAATTCAGCACAACACCATCTGCTACATTGTATTCCATGATGTATTCTTGGACTGCCTTCTTTGTGTAAGAAGTATCTCTCACACACGTAAAACGTTGAGTTCTATTTTGTTGGAACATTTTGTTTTAGTTGCGTATTGGCAAGCTGGAGGAAAGGAAAGAGGAAAAACCGAGAAGGAGGGGTGGTAGTAGTAAGCAGGTTCAGGATGATGCAGGGAGTGGTACAGTGCTCTGCGTGTGGTGCAGCAGTCTTCAGATGAACATTCTGGGTACTGTAGTGCTGCTCGATATGTAAGCACCTGTCTGGGCTGAGGGCGGAGGTTGCCAGTCTCTGGGCTGAGCTAGCAGGTGTACTGGGGACCCTCACCCCAACCCGGAGGCCACCATGTCCCCAGCAAATGCCACAACAGCTGCCCAGTCAAATGGAAGAGTAGACTACAGTGGGCTCATGGAGATTCAGGGAAGGGGGGCAGAGACATATCCACCATCTAGTACAGCTTAAAAACCTCCTTCACTGTTTTGGATGGAGTGGAGAGTCCTGCAAAGGAACCCGAGGCTGAAACCAGGGAGGATGTGTGGGTCCTCCAGCAGGGAGACCCAGTGACGGGAGGAAGAGAACCCCAAAGGAGGAAACAGAACCCAGGCCACAATGTGGGTCTGTATCAGGGTGGCAACAGTGATAATGCCAGTAGTAGGGGGGGTTGGATTAAGTAATCAGTACAAGGTTCTGGTATTGGTAGCAGAGGGGGAGGAGAAGGAGGATGGTACCCTCAGGAGTGGGGCAGGTGACAGTCAGGGTAGGGAGAATGCTGGAGACAGTATTCCAGATGGGGAGAGGGCTCGATAGGTAGGGGTAGAAGATGGGGAACAGGATAGGGAGAGCGGGGGGGATGCAGCCAAGGACGAGTTGGAGTGACACTTGGCGAGGTGGGAGGATCATAGATTGTGCGTTGGCCATTGGAAGTTGGGCAGTAGGCATGGGGGGAAGAGAGGTCTGTCAGAAAGTGGAAGGGGAGGTGCGGGGGAGGGACCGGGTGCTGGTGGGTAGGGAATGGTGAATGCTCAAGAGAGTGACAGGGTTTGCAGGAAGTTAAAGGCAAGAGGTGGGGAAGGGGGGGATGGAGTAGTAGTGATGAGAGACTCTATACTAAAGGGGATCAGGTGGGGAGGGAGGGGTGAACGGCACAGTCGGATATGGGTGGAATCCATACCAGGCTTAACAGCGGGAGAGGTGGGGCAGGCTTTGCTTAGATGGGTCAGGGAGGGAAGAGAAAAACCTCTTGTGGTGGTACATGTAGGCACCAATGACCTGGGAGAGAGTCCGGTGGAGCTGGTTAGGGAGAGATTTGAGGAACTAGGGAAGTTGTGCATGGAGGTTGGGTGCTCGGTGGCCTTCTCAGAAGTGCTTCCAGTACCCAGGGTGAGCAGAGCAAGGAAGGACAAGATTGTTGAGTTTAACTCTTGGCTGGTGGGGTGGTGTTGCTCTCATGGATATGGGCAGGTGGGAGACTGGGGGAACACATGGATCAACAGTGACATATACGAAGCAGACAGATTTCACTTGAGTAGAGCTAGGCAGGGAGTCTTGAAGTGGAAACTGGAGGCATACTTAGCTTCCAAGGGGGTTTTAAACTAGGAAGGGGGGGCAAGTGTGCAGCTAGTAGGCAAGGTCGCCAGGTAGGGGATCTGAATGAGCTGACCCCCCCATGACAGCAGTATTTGTAACGAGATTGGACCGTGAGGGAAGAGTCAGGTAGAGGGGGCGCGGAGTAGAGAGAAGGTGGGCAATGGGTGGAGGGTGGTCTCCCTGAATGCGAAAAGGCAGGGTTACAAAGTAGCAGAACTACAGACTCTCTTAAACATAGAGACCGTGGACACTGTGGCCATCATGAAGACATCGGCCAGCCAATACCAGGATTGGGATCTGGCGATCCCTGGGTACAAGGTTTATAGGAAGGACAGAGGGGTGGAAAAGGAGGAAGGGTGGTGATTTATGTAAAGAATGGCATTTGATGCACAAGGGATGGGGAGTGGAGGACTGAGGCACTGTGGATGCAGTTCCTGAATTCAAGGGGTAGGAAACTGAGGCTAGGGGTGGTGTATAGGCCACCAAGGAGCTGGATAGGGAGTTGGTGGATCAGATTCGACGGGTGTGTAGTAAGAGGAGCATGGTCACTTTGCGGTGCCTCAATCTACCTGTGGTGGATTGGGGAACCCAAGCCACCTCTAGTGGCAGAGAACAGGTACTTCTGGATGCGTTTCAGGATAGCCATCTGGCACAGATGGTTGGTGAACCAACCCAGCTATTTAATACATTGAACCTGGTGTTATCAAATGGGGAGATGGTAAGGGAGCTATGGTTGGAGGACCCATTAGCTGGGAGTGATCACCTTTCAGTGTGGTTCATGCTCGACATGAGCAGAGAGGCTGTGGGGTCAGCAACAAGGGTAGTGGACTTCAGATGGGCAGACTTTTGGAGGATGAGGGAAATACTGAGAGGGCATCTTGAGGGGATTGGGTTGGAGATGGACTCACAACAGAAGTGGGATACCATAAAGTCTGGGCTGAGGGAGGCTACTGAAGCATGCACCAGGACTCTGAGCAAGAAGACCAGGGCTAAGGTGCCATGCTGAATGACCAGGAATGTGTTGGAGGGGGTGAGGGCTAAGAGAGCAGACTGAAAAGAACCAGGAGGGAGGAGGACAGGGAGATGTATACGAGGAGGTCCAAGGAGGAAACCAAGTTAGTAAGAGAGGCCAAGGCCTCCAAGGAGCTAAGGCTGGCTCAGGGCATCTGGGAGGGGAAAAAGGAATTCTATAGATATGTAAGTGAGAAAGGAACTGCAGGGACTGGATAGTCTGGGTCAAGAAGGACAGGGGTGGGTGGAGAAGGAGGAGGATCAGGCAGAAGTACTGAATAAATACTTCTGCTCTGTGTTCACAAGGGAGGTAGGAGGTCCGCTACATCAGTGGACTGGGAGGGTGGGGACGAGGGGTGAGGAGGTGACTGACTGGGTGATTCTGGAAAGCAAGTTATTGGAAGGTATGAAGGCACTTAGTGTGGATAAGGCACCAGGTCCGGATGGCATTCACCCTAGGGTGTTGAGGGAGATGGTGGAGGTGTTGGCCGGGCCACTGGCTGACCTGTTCAACACCTCCCTGGACACAAGATGCATGCTGCAGGACTGGAGGTTGACTCATGTGGTGCCTATCCACAAGAGTGGCCCAAAGGATGAGCTGGGTAATTATAAACCCGTCAGTCTCACTTCCATAGTGGGTAAACTTATGGAAGCGATCTTAAAGGAGAGACTGGTAACCTTCCTGGAGGTCAATGAGCTCCAGGATGGGCAGCAGCATGGATTTGTCTCTGGAAGATCATACCAGACCAACCTAATAGAATACTATGACTGGGTCACAAGGGAGTTGGACAAGGGCCATGCAGTGGATGTCCTGTATTTGGATTTCTGCAAGGCCTTTGATTATGTCCCTCATGAGCAGCTGGGGGCAAAGCTGAAATGAGTAGGGGTGGGGGCTATGTTGGCTAATCGGATCAAGAATTGGCTGGAAAATAGACTGCAATGGGTGGTTGTTGGGGGGGGGACTCTCATCTTCTAGGCCAGTGACCAGCAGTGTGCCACAGGGCTCTGTGCTGGGGCCAGTGTTGTTTGGTCTGTTCATATTGGTTATTGCCCACAGGGTTAGGAGCAAGATCAGTTTGTTCGCTGATGACACCAAGAAGGAGGCTGTTGTGGATGACATAGAGGGATGGCAGAAGTTACATGGTGACCTAACTAGACTTGAGGAGTGGTCAGCAAGGTGGCAATTGGGTTTTAATGCAAATAAGTGCAAAGTTATGCACTTCGGGGAGAAGAACCCGAAGAGGGACTATCAGTTGGATGGGGTGCAGTTGGATTTCACTGAGGAGAAGGATCTAGGGGTCATAGTAATGGGGAGCATGAACAACTCTGCTCAATGCAGGAAGGCTGCGGCTAAGGCCAATAGGATACTGGGGTGCATTGTGTGCGGGTTCTTGTCCAGACACAAGGATGTGATTCTGCCCCTGTGCAAGTCCTCGGTTGGGCCGCATTTGGAGTACTGTGTGCAGTACTGGCATCTTTAACTGATGAAGGATATAAGGCTGCTCGAGGCAATGCAGCATAGGGCAACAAAAATTATACAGGGGGTGGAAGGCAGCACCTACGGAGAAAGGCTGAGACCCTTGAGTTTGTACACCCTGGAAGAGAGAAGGGTTCAGGGGGATATGACTGAAACTTTCAAATACTTGAGGGAGATCAAAAAATCTGGCACAGAGAGTTGTTTAAGCTGAGGAAGCGAAGGGACACAAGGGGGCACAGGCTAAGACTGGAGGGTGGAAGATTCAGGAGGGAGATGAGGAGGCATTATTTCACTGAGAGGGAGGTATCAAAATGGAACACTCAACCAGAGGAGGTGGTGCATGCAGGATAGTGGGCAGTTTCAAAACAGCATGGGACAGGGCAAGGGGGAGCTGAGTAAACAACGCTGAGCAGTTTCTGAGGTGAGGGAGGATGGGTGGCAGCTGCAGTATAGGGCTGCAAGCTGTGCATTCGAGCAGACTTGTTAGATCATGAGGCCTGTTCTGCTGACAAGTTTTGTATGTTTGTATGTTTTTTTTTTCTAGAGGTCAGCCGAGATGCCATGTGATTTTGCAGAGTGACTAAAATGGTTACAGATTTTCTTTGCAACTCCCACTAGTGTTACCATACTGTTGTCACTGGAAAGGAAAGCTCATACTAACAGATTTAATGAGTGTGCAAAGCACAGAATGTGAGTAAAACCGCCACATTTCAATGCACTAACAATATTGACGTTATTGTCTGAAACCACAAATTCAGTAGTGAGTCCCAGGGGCTCTAACCACTCAAAAGTTTTGTCACGCAACTCTTCCAAAATATTGTCAGTGGTGTGATGCTTACCAAACATAGTAACACAAAGAGCTGCCATTCTTTGTCTACCTTCCTGTACACTGCTGCTTGTGGTGGTGTTTGAAGATGATCATGGTACCCAATGTGCTGTGATGCACATATAATCAGTGGTTTGAGAACGCATCCATATGTCTGTGGTCAGGTGCACAGAACCACATTCACTCTCTTGAAGAATCAATTTCATTGTACTTTGCATACATTTGTGCATTTTGGAAACAGCCACAGTTACAAAATATTTACGGCTTGGTATGTTGTAACATGGAGCAAAAAATGTTAAAAGGGCTCTAAAACCTTCATTCATCACCGCAGAAAATGGTTGCAAGTCTTTGGCAATAAATTCAGCTATTAACTGACTAATTTTTAGCCTGACTTGATGTGATCTACTGTGGGCAGTTTTTTGTTCAAGCATCGCAGTAACAGTCTGCTGTTTCATTTGTGCGGGGGGACAAAAACCACAGGACTGCAGTGGTGAAACTGTAGCTTGTCCAAATACTTTTGTCAGTGAAACTGAACATGTTTTTTTTTTCTGCCCTGTCTCTCATCCTCATCACCATCACTATTGTCTGTAGGATCATTTTCATCACAGATATTTTTCCCTTGCTCAGGACTGCTGCCCAGCCAAATGGTTGGATGTGCTCTTTGCAAATGCCTTTTTAGTGATGCCCCAAACTGGCCCCTCACTTTACCCCTTGCTAACTTCACGATAACAAAAGGTGCAGACAGCAAAACATTCATTTTTGGGATTTATATGAAAATAACTCCACACAACTGAGGTGGAACATTTTGTCCTTGTAACCCCTAGGTGGTGCTATCCCAAGGGCTACTACCCCTGCCTATATTGCTAGTGACAGGTTAAGGGGCCTTGGTCCAGTGTCGGGTGCCTCCACCCAGAGGTCAGGGCTGGTAATGGTTAAACTAGCTGGGTACAGCCCTCTGGGACTCTGGGACTCCCCCTTTGTTCCCGCTAGTGGCCCACACAGTACACGGGAGTTACTTTCCCAATACCCCACATATGCGCACTTTTTACACATATAGATACCACTTACCCTCGAGACTGATTCTGCAGCACGTCTCTGAGGAACCTCTGTAAAACAAGGTTAAGCAACATACACAACACAATGCAGTGCTGGTTCTATATGTACTGACGCCACAGACAGTATATTGTTCAATAACAACAAATCTGATTTATTTAGGGGACAGTAACACGGGAGGAGGCAATCTGGTTGATTTGGTTTGGCAAGGTTCAAATCACAGTACTGTGCATACATATACGGTCCAAAATTTCACTTCTCTGGGTACCCAGGATGGCGGGGGGGGGGCTAGCCAGGTCCGTTGCCCGGGGTTGGCCGGCTGGTGCAGATGGATGGGGCCCTGTAGGAAGAAAATATATGCACAACACACACTGTAATGTGAGATGGCTCAGTCCATAGAAAGAAAACACAAAGAAATCAGTTGACACACTTTGATTAAATGAAGGGTGCCAAGAGCCACCCTGATTTGTACTCACGATACCCCAAGTAGAGAACCTGATGGGAGTGGTTGTTCTGGATTGCCAGAAGAGCAGGGCATGGAGTTTAGACCCTTGTGACAGGGCCCAACTGCTTTGGATAGCAGCCGGATTCAGTCTGATTAAATTGAGTTCAGCTTCCAGCTTCAGCTCACTACTCACAGTGAAAGGAGAAATAGAATCGCGATCCCCCAAAAGCACTAGACACGTTCATATGTAAGGGAAATTACTATACTAGGCAGCTGCTTCTCATTCCCGATCGCAAACACTACAAATTACCCAGGAGCACGCACAGCATCAGCAGTCCCCGACAGGCTGAACACACTTCAGCAAATCTTTGGTCTTCTACAGGGCAAGCCTGGTTCTGCACACTTCTTCTTTCTCTTCCGAATTCGGGTTCAGCCTGATTTACACACTCTAATGGCTGCAGACCGACTTCAGGGCCTCCCATGTGCTTCCCACACGAACTACACACCGCAGCAGCACAGAGCTCCTTCTCCTTACACAGTCACCTCACATCAGGCTTCTGCCCCAACAGTTCAGGGCATTTCCTTTTGCTTCACACAAGTTCGGTCGGTTGATTCGGCTGTCAATCACTGCAGGGCTCCCTCTGTTGGTACAAAAAGGCACCAAGGTCCAAAGTACAACTCCCAGAGGTACCTGCCATTCATCCCCCTTTGTAGCAGGCTCCAGGTGAGAGTCCAAGTTCTGGTTGGCCCAAGCAGTCTCCATTTTAAGGCTCCCCTAACCTAATTGGTCCAGCTCAGCAGTCCAGGTCCAAAATGGAGGGGCAAAACACACAGAGTCCCAGCTCCAAGAAAGGCAGGTTAGACAAACTGCAGTTTTACTAATACTCTAAAGAATTTCAGGCAAACAGTTACTTCTTTAGAAAGTGCTCCCTCTGCGCTCTTAGCGACTGCAGAAACAGAGCAATTAAACAGTAGTTTGGGTGGGATTTGAGCATTAAACACACAGTCCCCCCGTTCAAACTAATTAAGCCTGCGAGCAGGCAGCTCTTAAAGGGACAGTACCAGAGGCTCTAAAAGCACTCGCTACAGTGCCGTTCAAATGGCTTAAACGCCAAACACCATCCAGACTTGAAGCATTTATCAAGCTCCTGGAAGACTTTTGGGAACCCCCATTTGCAGGGGGGTTACACCTTCACGCCAGGAACTGCAGCAATGTTGGTGGCAGTTGTTTCTGACCCTGATTCACGCACACTGTGGTTGTCCCCAGAAGAGCTGCCATGATTATTGATTATTTTTCCGCTACTGGCTACCTGAACCCAGGTGGCATCTTCTGCCTAATCAGTATCCCATTCTGATTCATCACCTTTGGAAGAGCATAATTGTGATACTGTACATCGTGATAATGTTCTTGTACATTTCCAACCTCTTCTTCATCAGAGGCACTGCTTTCTGATGAAGGAGCCCAATATGCACAAGTGGCATATTGTGGAGTGCCACATCAAGTGGTACTAGACAGATCTTGTTCCTTAACTATTGACTTTCTAGGTCTAATGGTTTTGGTTACCTGTTTTTCTGTTTTACTTTTATCTGATTTTTCTGGCAACGTCAACAGTTCTGCACTAGTTTGAACAGGGGCTACATCAACTTTCATATTTTTTTCTGAGTGTGTTGCTTCAGCTTTTTACGGTTGTGTTGCTTCATTTTCATCAATTGTATTATTGTATATCTTTAGCAGAGAATTTCCCTATTTCTCTGAATTTCTTTTTGGGAAATATTTTTATTGCTAGGTATACCAATTTCAGCCATACTGCTGGTGCCGGCCACATGTTCCATTTCCATAACAGACTCTGATTCTGAATCCATTTTTTGGGCCCAACTTAACTGATTACTTAGCAGTATTAGTTCAGTTGCAGAAATGGGCAAAACAGAGTCTGAGACGTGACTTCCCCCCTTCACAGCCTGTATGGCACTATGACCTAGTAGTAGTTTGGGCACAGAGATGGGCCACACAGAGTCTACGCTATGGCATTATGACCTAGTAGAAGTTCAGGCACCAAGATGGGCAACACAGAGTCTTGGCTATGGCAGTATGATCTAGTAGTAGTTTCGGCACAGAGATGGGCTACACAGAGTCTGAGATGTGACCCCCCCCTTCACAATCTGTATGGCACTATGATCTAGTAGTAGTTCAGACACACAGATGGGCAACGCAGAGTTTATGCTACAGCAGTATGACCTAGCAGTAGTTCAGGCACAGACATAGGCAGCACAAAGTCTGAGACGTGCCCCCCCTTCACAATCTGTATGGCACTATGACCTAGTAGTAGTTCAGACACACAGATGGGCAACGCAGAGTCTATGCTACAGCAGTATGACCTAGTAGTAGTTCAGGCACAGAGATAGGCAGCACAAAGTTTGAGACATGCCCCCCCCTTCACAGTCTGTATGGCACTATGACCTAGTAGTAGTTCAGGCACACAGATGGGCAACACAGAGCCTACGCTACAGCAGTATGACCTAGTAGTAGTAGTTCAAGCATAAAGATAGGCAACACAGAATCTGAGACATGACCCCCCCTTCACACTCTGTATGGCACTGTGACCCAGTAGTAGTTGTTCAGTCACAGAGATAGGCAACACTGAGTCTATGGCAGAATGACCTTTCAGGGCAGCACAGAGACTGGCAACACTGAGTCTAAGACGTGGGTGACACGGCCCCCTTCAAAATCTGTACAGCACAATAAGCTCCCCTCAAAATTACTGAGGCACTATAATCTTTAGACAGAGTCCTTCTGTCCTGTTTGACTCTGCTCCCCTTAATATTTTTTTTCTGCACTCTGCTGTTGTCCGCTGTTGAATTTGTTGGTCTATTTTTCTTTCTCTCTCTCTAATGAAAAATGGGTATTTCATTTTTTTACTGTGGAATCTGCAATGTCTGCACTCTGCTGTTGTCTACTCTGCACTCTGTTATTGTCTTCTGTTGAGTTTGTTGGTCTCTCTCTACTCTCTCTCTCTCTAATGAAATCTTTTATTACAGAGTACAATGCTGAAATGTCTGCACTATGCTGTTGTCTGCTGTTGACTTTGTTGGTCTCTCTACTCTACCTCTCTCTCTCTCTCTCTCTCTCTCTCTCCAGCTTTTTCTCTCTCTTTCTGACTAAGGAAGGAAGAAAATGAAAAACGCTGTTTTGTTTTCACTATTTTTTCCTTTTTTGAATCTCTCTGCACATACACATGACTGTCTTCTTTCAATGCAAAGTCCCAAATGTGTGCAATACACTATTTCCTAGACATATCCTGTGTTGGCTGACACACAGGATTGACTAGAACACAAATCTATCACAGAACAGAAACCCTCATTGGTTGGCTTCCTTCAGGGCCATAGTATCACGAGCATTTGCCTTTGTTGGCCATTAGGTGGTCTAGAGATCGTAAAAAAGAATGCATTTTTTTAAAATTTATGCACCCTGCCCTGCCTTGTTTAGTAACTTGCTTGCATGCATTACTGGTGGTGAGAGTGTTATTTCCATACTGGACCACACTTCCGAACCATTCCAACTTGACAACTCAGGCCGAGCCATGGAAGACTCCATTTTTCTGGTCAGAGCTGAGTCTGCCCAGTCCGGGGGGGTGGGGTTCAGAAGCGCGGCAGAGCCAGTTCTACCATTCCTAATCTAGTTGCTTCTAGTCCTTTATATGCTTTTTGCTTGCCTGTATGTACTTACAGTATTGTCATAACCCATTATGTACCATCTTGATGGCCTGAGTCATGCCTGAAAATGATCCCTGGGACCAGTACACCCACCCATATGAATGTACATATGAACATGCCAGTCGATAAAGGCTTTATGGCCTATCTTGTCTGCTCTAGTGTGCAGGTCCCCCCCCCATGTCTACAGTGGGACCTGCCCCTTCTCTCCAATATCCCCTGACCCCCCAATTCCCACTCCTCCCTACCCATAGCAACCTTCCCCTTCATTCTTGTCCGATCCATGCTATACACCATTTTCAGGAGACCACATCCTCTAGAAACGCGTTCCACTTGAACACCACTCTCTTGGTTTGATAAGTACCTTCTCATCTCTCTCACTCTCTCTCTCTCTTTTGAATCTTCTCTCTACCAGCTTCAGACTATGCTCCCTTGTGAACTTGTTCCCAGTAAGAGTAAAGAGGCCCTCTGTATTCAACCTATTAATACCTTTAAGGTATTTGAAGATCACAATCATATTCCCTCCTCCCCCTTCTGTCCTCAAGGGAGTACATGTTGAGCCCCTTCAGAGTCTCTTTGTAGTTGTTGTCCTGCTGGCCCTGGACCATCTTGGTTGCCCTTCTCTGGCCTGTCTTCAGCAGGTTAACATGCTTCTTAAGATAAGGCACCAATACTACATACTGAACTCTTGGTGCAGTCTTACCAGTGACCTGTATAGCGGTAGTATGTCCTCCGCCTTCCTGCTGGTAATCCCTCTGGCTATGCAACTCAGCATCTGATTTGCTTTTGCTGCTGCTGTACTGCAGTATGTTGAGTACTTTAGGTCACTCTTGATGATAACTCCCAGGTCCTTTTCCTCATCAGTCTTGGTAACCTGCACCCAACCCAACCAATAATATATATATGTTTTTTTTTGCTTACAAGTGCGTTACTTTGCACTTTTTAGCATAGAACCCCAGTTGACAAATGCCATACCACTTCTCTATCCTAGCCAGGTCTTCCCTTAATTCCAGTCTTCCATCCTCCATGTCCACTCTCCCACAGAGCTTTGTGTCATCCATGAACAGGCAGATTTTACCTTTGATCCCATCCTCTATGTCACTGATGAAGATGTTAAGCAACACTGGACTGAGCACAGAGTATTCTGTGGGACCTCACTGGTCACTGGCCTAGCTTCCGAGAATCTCCCCCCAACCACCAAGTTTTGGCTTCTATTCTTCAACCAGTTTAGACCCATCTAGTGAGCTTGGTCTTACCCAGAGACCTTCCAGCTTCCTGACCAGTATCCTATGTGGTACAGAGTCAAAGGCCTTCCTGAAATCCAGATGATACAGGACATCAACCGCTTGGACCATGCCTACTGTCTTGGTCACCCAGTCAAAAAAGTAAATCAGATTAGGTTGGCAGGACCTCTCTGACACAAACCCAGGCTGCCTCTCATCTTGCAACCCAGTTTCCTCAAGAAATCCCACTTGTCTTTCCTTCAGAATAGTCTTCATCAGTTTTGCCACTATTAAGGTCAGACTGACTGGCCTGTAATTCCCTGGTTCATCCCTTGGACCGCTTTTATGGAGAGGTATCACGTGTGCAGTTCTCCAGTCCTGGGGCAGACTCCTGGACTCCAGGGAGGTGTTAAATAGGTCTGTCAGGGGGCCTGCAAGCAACTCTTCCAGTTCCCTTAGGACCCTCGGGTGCTCTCCATCTGGCCCTAGGGATTTGTCCACCTTCAGGGCCTTTAGGCTGTTATGCATCCTGTTCACCTCTATTACACCATTGGTGACTCCTCTATTCCCCACACCCACTCCTCTTCTCCTTTCTGGCACTGGTCCATTCTTCTCCCTAGTGAAAATGGAACAGAAGTACTTGTTAAGCACCTTCACCTTTTCTTTATTTCATACACTACTTTCTTCGTTTTACTTTGTGGATCTGCTCTACTTTGATTTCAGTAAGACTTTTGACTCGGCACTTCACAAATGATTACTCAAGAAGATGGAAGACCTGGGTGCAGTTAAGCCCATAGTGAACTGGGTGGGTAACTGGCTAGAGGGGAGGCAGCACAGGGTGGTGGTCAATGGGGTTAAATCAGAAGAGAGGGAGGTTATGAGTGGGGTAAGGTGTTCCACAGGGATCAGCCCTGGGTCCAGTCCTCCTCAACACGTTCATTAGTGACATTGGAGAAGGAATCCAGGGCAGGTTGTGTCTCTTTGCAGATGACACAAAACTATGTGGGAGGGTGGATAGTGGTGAGGGAATAAGGGAAATGTAGAGAGACCTACAAAAACTACAGGGCGGTCAAAGTTTTGGAAGTTAAAATTCAATGCTAAAAAGTGCAAGGTAATGCACCTAGAGGAAAAGAACCCCGAGAGAGAGTACTGGATGGGAGGAGAGAGACTTGGCACTACAGATGAGGAAAGGGATCTAGGAGTTATCATTAGCAACTTGTTTAAGCAAGCAAGTCATTGCAACAAGGCCTATAGCAAGGCTAACAGGATACTGGGATGTATCGGGACGGGTACTGATAGCAGAAGAAAAGAGGTAATACTTTCCCTCTCCAAATCCTTGGTGAGGCCTCACCTAGAGTACTGAGCCCAGTTTTGGAGTTCTCACCTCAGAAAGGATAAGGCTAGGTTGGAGACAATGCAATGCAGAATATAAAAAATGATCCAGGGTCAGCAGGGCAGATCCTATGAGGAGTGCTGTACTCACTGGAGACCAGAAGGGAGAGGGGAGATATGATAGAGACCTTCAAGTTCCTTTCAGTAATTAACAAAGTGAACTGCGGTAAACTATTTAGCTTGAATACCAATTCACGGTCACATGGGCATGAATGGAAATTAACAGATGATAGGTTCAGGAGGGATATGAAGAAGTACTACCTTACGGAAAGGGTGGTAGAACCTTGGAACAATCTGTCAGTTGAGGTGGTGGGTGCAAAAACAGTCAGGGGATTCAAGCAGGGCTGGGACATAATGAAGGGAATAGTTGTAACCGGGGGCGACACGACCAGGAAGGAGAAAAGAGAGATGACTGAGAGGGTTAGTATCCTAGAGGAGCAATAGGTTCCAGGAACTTGGGCAGACTGGATGGACTTCTGGTCTTTTTCTGCCATCATCGTCTATGCTTCTATGTTTCACTTCCTTCTTCCCAACCCTTCCTCTCCTTTTTTAACCTGACAATCTCATCTTTAATTTCTCTTTTCTCTCTCATATATTTGAAGGCCTTCTTACACAATTTTACTCAGTGCCAGCTGTACTTCCCTTGCAGACTATGCCTGTCTAACTTCTCTGCTTGCCACACTTGATTTTGCATTGTAGACCTCCCTATTCTCCTCCTTCTGAGTATGTTCGTACTTCCCGAAGGCTGCCCTCTTTTCCCTTATCACACTTGCCACTTCCTTTCCAAAACAGCAAGGCTTGCTGGCTTTAGATTACTTGCTTTTGATTTTGGCACACTCACTAGTGGCCTTCATCAATCTCTCATTTATTATGGCCCATTTCTGTGCCACCTTTATCTACTTACTGATCCCAGCAAGGTGTCCTAACAGAATTTTTCCCATGTTAATAAAATCAGCCTTTCTGAAATCCAAAAACCTCATCTTGGTCCTAATTATCCCTCTGTCCATGTCCAGGTGGAATCACACTGTATGGTGGTTACTCCCTCCAAGTGGTGCTTCCACCTTTGTATCCTGGACATGCTCATGGTTGGACAGTATCAGGTCCAGTACAGCTCTCCCCATCATGGGCTGTATGAAGCTCTGTGTCAGGAATCTAATCTGGAATGCGTCCAGCAGTACCTGCTCCCTGGTGCTGGAGGTAGCCAGGATATTCTAATCCACCCCAGGTAGATTGAAGTCCCCCATTATTAGTGCCTCCCCTTTGCCTGCCACTTCCTTGATTTGGGACACCAGTACCTTGTCTAGCTCCTCATTATGTGAAGGTGGTCTGTAAACTACCCCATCCTTAGTTTCCTCCCCTTAGTGGATTGGGCCTTCACACATAAGGCTTCTGTTTTTCCATCCACCCCTTCCTTTCTTATAGAGGTTATCCCCTCCTTCACATACAGAGCCACTCTCTGCATTTTCCCATTTCCCTATCCTTTCTACACATTTTGTGCCCAGAACTGCGAGATCCCAGTCATCATTTGGTGTGGCCCATGTCTCTTTGATGACCACTACAGTATATCCACCTCTCCATTGGCCATTAACACCTTCATGTCAGCCATTTTATTTTCTAGGCTTCTGGCATTTGGAGACACTACCCTCCACAGCAACTTGGAGTCCACTTTACCCCTGTCCTGCCCCCCTCCCAAGCACCTCCTTCCCTTTTCTCCTCCTTTCCACTCCTTCTTCTCTATTCAGCCTTGACTGTGGGGTGAGGTTTATCGGCCTCCTACATCAGGTGACTGTGGGTATTTTGCACCCTGCTGGCCCCCCTGTCAGTTTAAATTGGGACCTATCCAGCCGGCCTGGTGGTACTGGAGGGTGAGGTGCTGGACACCACAATTCACACCATGTCAGCATCCCAGGTTCGGACATGAGCCTGGGACATTGGTGGTTGGCAGGGGTGAGCGAGGATCGAGCATCTGGAGGACTGCTCTCCTCTCTCAGGGAGGGAGGGATTGTCATCCCACCTGTCGGCTGCCCTCTGGTGAGGGCTGGAGGGTGGTGCAGACTGGGAGGCCAGGCAGCTGGTGATCGCAGCATATCTGTGCCTCCACACATGTGCAGTTGTGCATCAGGAGGGAGGGGGGGGTCACCAGAAAATGGAAAATGGTGACTGGGGGCTTCATGAAGCCTTGTCCCTGTCCCGCTGGTCCACCATCACCACCTCCTCAGATTTGGATTGTGCTCCAGGGAGGAGGGAAGCTCCCTTCCCAGCGCTGCCATGGGGTGCAAGCTGTGGGGGGTCTTGGGGCTGGTAGGTGGTGGTCGGGATCATGGGTGGGTGGCTCAGTAGAGTTCCCTCCCCCAATGCGTGGGGAGCAAAAATTGTAAATAAAAAATATAAATTAAGGCCTTTCCCCATGAATTCCTCTGCTTGCCCATTGTGCCCTTTTAATTACGTGTAACCCATCTGGTGCATACAGTACAGGTGACCTTGCTGTAACCACTTTGTTGTATATCTGTAATGTTTTACCCTGTAACCTCCTGGGCCATGCCTGAAAATAGTAATCTCTATGGCTAATGTGCTTACGTGGTACGCAAAAATGAAATAAAAATAAATAAAATTTATTTTCACAGGTCCCTTCTTAGTCACCAAATATCCCGTACCCCTCCACCTCATGTCACCATCTGAGCCAGACTTTGAATTCTCAGTTCTAAGTTTCTTCGCAGTGCTAGCCCTTGGGACTGGTAGTAACTACAAGGCTACTAAACTCCCTACTTTGCCGCATATTTTCTCTATATTCCTGAACCTTTCATACACCACCCCCACCATGCATCATGCAAGGTCATTCATATCCAGCAGGTGTACTGTTATGTGAGGTTTCCTACCCCCTGCACCACATGTTTGGCTATCAGAGGTCCCACTGTTTCTGCCATCATCCCTGACATACATTCTATCCTCCTACAGTTTGCTGTTGACCCCTTCCCTTCCCTTCCCACCTCACCCCCTTTACTACTGAATCCCCCAAGATCACCACCCTTCCCCACCATCATTTGCCCCTGCCTCTCCGTCCGTGCTCTGCCTACTCCTGCCTGCCCCTCCTTCCCTTCCTGCACATCCCGATACTCTCCTTAAACCCTTGCACCAGCTACCCCTGTCCCAGCCCCTCCACCTGACCCTCAGTTCCCCTGACACTCCCCATCCTTACTCCTTTGCTTACCCCCTAGCCTGTCCTCTCACTCACGATTCCCCACTGTTCCCTTCTCTACTTCCTCTGCATGCTTCCTCTCACCTGAAATTTTTTCTTCTAATTCCCTCTCCCTTCTATCCCTGAAGTCCTTCCTGTTACTGCTTCCTTCTCTCCCCATCTCACCATGCTTATCAGTCCCTCTGAGATTCTCCTCTTCATATCTGTCCAGTGGGAGGAACCTGTTCTTCACCACCACCTCTGTTGGTGCTCCCATGCAACACCCTCCCCCCTCCCCTTCCCTCCCTATCTTGCCATTCCCTATGCTGTTATCCGCCCCCCTGCCCAGTGTATTCTTTCCCCCTGGGGGAGATGGATCCTGGGGGCCAGCCTATTCCCTTCCTCCTTCCTTTCTTTCCTTAGTGGCCCCTCTCTTCACCTTGGCTCCCTTGCTGTTCTCCCCCCCTTTGCCTGCCTCCAAGCCCTGTGGCCCCTCTCCACTCCCATCTGTACCATACAGATCCCGTCCCACACCAAAGCACCTATCTTCTGCTTCAGCTGGCACAACTCTCCCCTCAGCTGTCAGAGTCAGCTGCAGAGGCAGGAGCCCTCCCTACAAGCAAGGCGCACCGGGGAAGCACCCCTTCCCTGAAGCACTGAAACAGTTGGATCGCGAGGGCTACAGAGGCAGGAGTCCTCCCTACAAGCAAGGCGCACCGTGGAAGCGCCCCCCCCGAAGCACCGAAACAGGTACATACAGTGACTTGCAGCGCATGGAGCAGCACGTGGTTAAGGACAAAGGGACTGTGTTTGGTGCCATTTCCCAATTCAAAATCTCTATGGACCTCCTGTTAAAGTAGTTGGCGTAGATGTTAAGATAGTTTTTTTTTGTGCCAATGCTCTTTCCTTAGGCAGCTTTCACACTGTTTTTACCCTGTAGCCTTAATTGCACATCAAGGGTCAAGCCATTTGCTGCCAGTCTGCATTTACTTTTAGACCCCATTGTATAAGTTTATTACTGCCAGACTGTCTGTATTTTAGATCTTTACTTCCAGACCCCTCTGCATAAGCTCTTTGCTGCCAGACTGCCTGTATTTTAGACCCCTCAGTATCTTTTATTTACCCCTCAGCATAAGTTCATTTGTACTGCTCTTTAGGAGGACTAGACACTCAGGCAAACTCTCCCTGGACTCAGAGTCCTTACCTGCAAAAACATAGAACTGCACAATCTTAGAGCATATAATTACCTTGCTCATTCTGTCGCTCCTCCCTCCAAGCAGACTATTTAACTCCCTCTCTCCTTTTCTCCGCAGTTGGGTCATGAGGGCTGCAGAGGCAGGAGCCTTCCCTACAAGCAAGATGCACCGTGGAAGCACCCTGCCCCCGAAGCTTACTAAACAGGTACATGTGACTTACTATGCATTGGTTAAAGGCCCCGCTGGCGTGTGCACCCGGCTCACCACCTCCCCCACCACCGCCGTTGGTGGGCTCCTAGTCTTATAGGCTCTCTCACATGATCTGAAAAAACCTATCAGCCCACTCTCCCATTTGCAGCTTATCAGCTGCTTACACTAGTGGTCACTGTACCGGGATTTAGCCTCTCTCTTAAATCCTTCTTACCCTCCCCACTGATGTCCCATCCCTGTAAGCCTGCTATGTGGATTCCTCAACCTCCAGCAATCCTATCTCTACTTATTTCAAGTGCATAACCTGCCCCAGACCTATATTGCTGCCTAAGAGCCCTCGCAAATACCATCAACCTAAGTGATTCTGTAAAGTAAGGGCAGCTAGTCTGTAGTTATTCAGGTACTACATTCCCTGTCTTTTCACAGCCAGACCTCTCATCTCTCTGCACCTACGTTACAGCTATTATCCTCCTGCCTTAGACATCCCATAATAGCACGAGTGCTCTTACTGCCCCTGACTCACTTTTGGGCTTGCTGTGTTGAACCTCTCCCCCTCATTATCCAAACTCCCCCTTCCCCTGTACTCCTGTTACTCCCTGGATCCCTGGGACCCCTCTCAGATCCACAATATGTGGAACCTGTCACCCAAGGTCGCCCATACCAACTAAGTACAGATGCAGAGGACTGCCCTTCCCTTCCCCATGGTTGTCTCTCCTCTGAGCCACATTGGAACCCCGTGCACCTCTCCAAAACCCCTTGAGTCTCGGGTGGATCGATTAAATAAGCCTAGCCTAATCTCATACTGACCTCTCCTGAAAAGCAGCTGCTATTACCCACTCTACTACCTAAATAAGCATGTCCAGTGGAGGCTCCTCCTCTTCCCCCCGATCACTACTGGCTACCTTGCCAGGCTCAAGCTCAAAGGTTGCTGCTGTTATTTATCCCCCCACCTCAATGACACTGACCAGTGGAGGATCCCCCTCTCCCCCCCCAAGACCACTGGCTTTCATGCCAGGCTCAAGCTGATGCTGGGGGGGGGGGCATTGAACCAAACCCTGGTCCCTACTCTCCAAATCTCACCCTTACCGACCCCACCATCCCCCTCTGGGCCAATGCCAGTGGACTCAAACTGGTACACATGAATATCGGCAGCCTAAGGAACAAAATCCATGACCTGGAGGCTTGGGCAGCACTGTACAAACCCCACACACTAGCTGTTATCGGAACATGACTTAAACCTCAGATCCTCCCCCATGAAGTGGACATAGCTAGTTACCAGGCATTCAGAAAGGACTGTGTGGGGAAAAAAAGAGGAGGTGGGGTTCTCATCTACCTCAGATCCACTTTGAACGCTTCCCTGATTGACCACCCCTCCCTATAGGGGTCGCAGAGTGAGATCCTACTCATTAAATTGTTCCTAGGCAACACCAAGCCCCTTTACATACGGTGTGCCTACCTCCCGCCCCATTCGGCCTCTGCCTCCCTCGAACCCCTAACCAACGCCCTAGTGGAGCACCTTCTGGGGGAGACTATCCTCCTCGGGGACTTTAACCTAAACTGGCTTGCCCTAGGGTCTCCCATGACCAAGAACATAATACTTGACTCCCCACTTACTCAAATCATCGACCTGCCCACCAGGCATAATACTAAGTCCGGCAACCATTCCTTACTCGACTGAGCACTAGTCTCTTGCCCTGACTGCATACTGACTGCAGGGGTCATGTCAGATTCTCTGAGTGACCATTCACCTATTTTCTGCACCTGGTCCAATAAACTCTCCAAAATCTCTGCTCAGGTCATAGAAGCCAGGAACTTTAGTAGGTTTGTACCTGCTGACCTCTGCTCTGACCTGGGGAAAATTGACTGGGACCCCATCGTCTCCCTCCCCTCTCTTGATGAGGCGCTTGAGTACTTCACCAACTCATTCCTCTCCCTGGCCAACCTGCACACCCCACAAAAGAAGCTCAGGGTTCAGGGAAAGTGCCACAAATGGCTGAGCCCTAGTATTAAGCAAACAATGCTACTCCGTGACAGGGTTTGGGGACTCTACACATCCTCCGGAAGTACTCCTGACTGGGAGAAGTACAGGAAACTGAGAAACCTCCGCAAAAAAACCTCCAAACAGGCTAAGACCAAGTACCTAAGAGACCTCCAAACTAGCCACCTACACAACCCAAAGAAATTCTGGGGTCACATTAACTCCCTTCTCAAAAGTACCAAAAATGCACAAAACGATTCACTCCTGGTTAGGGATACCTTAACCAGTGACCCCTCCGCAGTTGCTGAATCCTTCTGTGCCTCTTTCTCCAATCAAATGGACCCTCCCCCCCAACTCCTCTGGGCCCCCCTCCCACACAAACTTGGACTGGGCACTTCCTCTGCCCCAATTCCACTTGAAAATTGTCGAACCATCCACTGTACTTCTGCTACTGCTAAAAATAAACCCTAACTCTTCCCCGGGGCATGACCTGCTGGAACCTCGGCTGCTGAGAGCTGCTGCCATGTCAATTGCCTACCCTGTCACCCTACTTATCAACAGGTCCCTCCTTGAAGGAACAGTCCCAAATAAGTGGAAGGTTTCGACAATTGTCCCTGTCCACAAAAAAGGTCCCCGGGACATAGGGGGACACTATAGGCCAATCTCCCTACTTAGCCCTCTAGGGAAAGTGCAGGAGAGGCTCATTTACAATCAACTGCAGGATTACCTTGAGCAGCATCAACTCCTTGCCAATATACAGCATGGCTTCAGAAAAGGCCATGGCACCGACACTGCCCTCATTCGGCTTACATCCGACATCCTCAAGGCCATGGACCAAGGCTCTCCAATGGGTGCATTATTCATTGACCTATCCAAGGCCTTCAACCTGGTCAACCATGAACTTCTCCTCTCTAAACTGCATTGATTGGGTCTGGATGAACACTCGCTCTCCTGGTTCAAGAGCTGACCAATAGAACCCAAAAAGTCCGCTGGAGAGGAACGCACTCGGGCACAAGACCTATGGTCTCCGGGGTACCTCAGCGCTCAATCCTGGCCCCCTACTATTCTCTCTCTCTCTCTTTCTCAATGACATTGAGAGAGTCGGCGTGCCTGACAACCTCATCCTCTACACGGATGATACTGTTGTCTACTTCAACGACCCCCACCCCAGTGTCATCTCTGCTAAACTGCAGGCCTGTCTCTCTGCTCTTGAGGCCTGGTTCACCTCTAATTCCCTCAGACTGAATGCTGACAAAACCAAGGCCATCCTGTTCAGGACCAGACACCTGGGCACTGACAGAAGAGACTTACTCCAGCTCATCACTGCCCTAGGAAGGGGAGTAGAGGTCACCGAAAAGTTCAAATAACTTGGTGTCCTCCTTGACCAGGAGCTGACCTATAAATCCCATATCTACTCCCTAACCCAGTCCATTCACCAGAGGCTTGGTCTCCTCTACTGTCTGGAAAACTGTCTCTCTGGTGAGGCGCGACGTGCCATAGCCAACTGCAACCTCCTCCCCACGATCCTATACAGGGCCCCCTTACTTCAGTTTCTTCGAAAGACAGAGCACAACAAGCTCTTGATGCTCTATCACAGAGTGGCTCACTTCACAACAAATTCCCCCCCCAGGAGGCACCACTGTGAGGCCCTTGCAGAACTAAACTGGCCCACCTTATGGCACAAGCTGGCCTACTCCTCTGCCTGCTTAGCCTTCAAATTCTCCTCCTCTGGCCCTCCACCTCACCTGCGTGACCTGCTCACCCCAAAAATCCAGCACCGAACCTGTCGATCCTCAGCTAGCTGTCTCCTTGACATCCCCCGTATTCGCACCAACCAAGGCAAATGCTCCTTCCACTATGCTGCTCCCTACCTATGGAACTCCCTCCCAGCAAGTCTAGTCAACAAGCCTTCTCTTCCTCGGCTCAAATCAGGCCTCAAAGTTTATCTCCTGGAACTTAGTCTCTGTGGATGCAATCGTTAGCCCCACTATCGGGCCTACTCCTCTGCTACCTCCAACTTAACCACTTTAGTCCTCCCTAAGAAACTCTTACGATAAATGCTAAAGATACAGCGTACCTACCTTAATATCTGTGAGCCTTTTATTCCTTCAGTCTCGGTGCCAAATGTTCAAAATCATCTTCCTTACATGTAACACCCTAAACTTCTGTATTTTAATACCTGCTTATGTACTCTCTATAACTATATAAGTAGTCAGCTAAGTTTTTCTACTGTGGCACCTACGTACCCAACTCCTTGCCATGTACTACCTAATATCACTGCATATAAATTCCTAAGTAAGTATTCTCTGTAACTATTTATGTATCAGCTAAAACCACTTACCATGTATTACCAAATATCCCTGTATATAAATTCCTATGTATGTTTTCACTGTAACTATTTATGTATCAGCTAAAACTATTGTCTAATGTCACCAATGTATGTACTCTTTGTAACTAATTCCGGGTCGCCCCTGAAAAAGGGACCTCTGGTCTCAGTGGACCTACCTGGTTACCAAAATCTAAATAAATAAATAAAATAAACATGCAAACCAGGCATCCCCCATCTCCCAGACAGCTCCTAGGAACACCACTGCCCCACAACCCTTACAACCCTACTAACCTCCCCTTGCTCCCACTCCATGCCCTTCTCCACATTTTATGTTCTAGGCACCCCTTAATAATGCACTAAACTATCCCCATTACCCTTATAGAGCTTTTGCGGCTCTGGAGACAGAACACAGATAGGTAGGTAGTAGCTGCAGTTTCTATTGAACCCCCACCTACTTCCCCTATCTCCCCTTGCCTTACCTGCCATCCTTAGGGCAGCATGGCCAGTAGCCTGCGGTGCTCCCTGTGGATGCCTTGCCAACCCCCCAGATGCCACTTAGGTAGGTGCCACACTTCTGCTTCATGGAACTCATGCTTTGGGGTTGCTAGGCCTTGTGGGAGTTAGTTAAGACTATAAAAGCCCTATTCAGCCTCTCAAGCCATGTAGTCCAGTGTTCAAGCCACTGGCTGTCTTCTCCATACACCAGCTCCTGCCCTCCAACCCCTCTCACTGCAGCCCTCCTCCCTTCCCTCAAACCCACAGGAACAAATGCAAATTAAGCCAGTTTTTCTCTTTTTTTTCCTTTTATTTAGCACCTCTCAGTGATTCCTGACTCAGTGTGCTCTTGCCACTCCCTCTTCTTTCCTCACTCAGTAACAATCCTCAAGGAAAGGACTCTCCTCGCTCGGTGATGATCCTCAGAGAAACAAGTAAACAAACAACAAACAAATACATTAATTAATTAATTAATTAATAATACATTATGAGATTGAGTTGTACACTTTAGAGAAGCACTTCAGAAGCATTAATCATTAAAACTGCATTAAAAGCAAGAAACATAGAGGAAAGTCCACCCTCACAAAAGTTAACAGAACTGGACTTTCACTTAGTCTCTCCCCTCTCTACATCAGTGAAAGACCTATTCAATGCTGGCTATTTTGAGGAATGATGCAATTGGTTTGGCAGAGCTCAAGAGGGGTTTCAATCCTGTCAGCTGGGAGTCGGGACTAGCCCAAGCGTGTGAACAGCTGAGACAACAGTCAAACTGGATTCAGGATTTTGAAGATCATAGATTTCTTTTTATGTTGGCTTGCATGCATGCGCAAGAAACATCTTGCAACAGTGCGGGTCTTCGGGGCGCGGCTGCTCTTGGGCGAATTCAGGGCATGCATCAGTAGGTGCGTCCCTCATTCCCCAATCACCCTGCATGCCACTGCCACACCATGCATTCATAATGGGGCAAGCACATCAAAGCAAAGGTCCACTGCAGTCCGAGCAAAACTTGTCATACACAGCGGTCCTTTGCTTGCCGTGCTCACCGCCATTATGATCATGGTCGGCGAGCGGGCGGCCGCCTCACTATTTCCGACATCGGGGTGCCTAACTGTCGGCAACCCCCTGTGTTTGTGCCGACGGAAGCCCACTTTCTGTGCCCACCGGGGAGACTACCCCCGCCGGCATCACCCCCCAACTGTTGATCGCCGAGGTGCCCTAATCCTCGGCCTCACGCCTCCTTCTTTGTTTGGCCGGTGGGGTGCCCAATCCTCGTCGGCTACTGACACCCCCCACAAAACCCACTTGGTATGCTGAGGAGCCCACCCCAGCATGCCAAATGCCCTGTAATACAAAAACTGTCCAGCGGCAGTTTGGCTTTTTCTCCACCTGCAAAGCAACCGTCCCTCATAGTCTACATGCCCCCTCCCCCACCGCACCCACCCACTGAGCACCCTGCCTCCCTCACCCCCCCTCCCCATACTTACCTCCGGACTCCAGCACGGCGATCTTCCGTGGACCAGGAACATGTCTGCACTCTTCAAAACCCGACATGAACTGAGAAATGCGGTAAGCTGTATAATGCAATGAATAGGGTTTTTTCAACTTTGCTGCGTATCTCAGGCATTTCTTGGAATTTTGGCACCAAATTTTCAACATGGGGTTTTTGGGGCCCCTCCTCATGAATTCTGTGACTGTCATGGCGTTACTCGGCCTCGGAAGATGATTTCGCAGTCACTGCACAAAATCACCTTTTGGGATCCATTAATAAAATGACAGTGCCAGTGGTCATGAGGTGGCCTCTCAAAAAGCCTATGTTCCAAATTTGGTGGAAAAACTCCAACAAATGCCTGTTTTACGAGCGTGCATTGAGCAGTTGCTACGCAGGCTCATAACTTCACGCATTCGCAGTATTTTAACACTGTATTTTCAGCATTGGCATTTCTGTGCACCTCCTTGTGAACAGTATAGCTGTCATTTCCCACATCCTGCCCGAAACATGTTTCCGCACTTCCGGCGCACAACTGCGCAGTCGCTGTGGGAAATCAGTGTTTGGGACAGATTATGAAAATAACAGTGACACAGTTCATGAGCAGAGCTCCTAGAATGCCTATGTTGAAAATTTGGAGCTGATACCCCATAAAATGACTGTGTTATGAGCGTGCGTTGGCAGATTGCGCACATGCTCGTACCGTCGTGCATTTGTGATATTTTCACTCTGGATTTTCACCATTGCCATTTTTACACACCTCTTGATGAACAGTACAGCTGTCACTTCACATGTCCTGCCCAAAATGTGTTTCTGCACTTCTGGTGCAGAATAGCGTGGTCGCTGTGCGAAATCACTTCTTGGGACACTTTGAGGAAATGACAGTGACACTGTACATGAGCAGAGGTGCTAAAATGCCTCTGTTGAAAATTTGGTGCCGAACGCCCACAAACTGGCAATGCTGCAAGCGTGCCTTGCATATTTCCCACGCACCCTTGCAGCTCCGCAACTTTCATATATTTGTATGCCACATTTCCAGCACTGCCATTTAATTACACCTCCTTATGAACTGTGCAGCTGTCATTTTTCACATCCTGCCCAGCATGTTTTGCCGCACTGCACTAACAAACACCCACAGGGATACCCTAATGCCTCTCACTCTCTGTAGGGTGGGGGTGGGTTGGCATCAGTTCAATACTTGACTGTCACTCCTATGCTGCATCTCTCTAACTCCTGCACTGCCAATGGCAGCAAGACAACATTCGGCATTGACAAATGCTTGTTGTAATATGGCATAACCAAACACTGTCATACACCCCACATTATATAAAGGTCTGTATAATGGAATTTGTTAAGTGCTGAAAACTATGTATAACTAAGGTTCATCAGTTCATATATCATAACAATACAACACATCAGGTGTTATTGCATAATTAACAGGGACACTGGTTTACTGGGATTGAAAAAGGGCATATTCCATTTTGCACATTGTCAAATACGGTATTGTCACCGGTGTCTGCTAAGCCAAAATCCAGTTTTACCGGTATTTGGTTCTGTGTACTTTATTTAACAATTTTTAACTCTGCTAACATGCATTTCAGTAATTTTGACCTCCACTATTGCACATCCTTCCATCCTTGTACCAATTTAAAGTTATTTTAGGTACAAGATGTGATGGCAGCAGCAGCACTACAGCCCCTCTCTCTAAGGTGTGATGGAAGCAGCACTACGGCCCCATCCCTCAGGTGCGATGGCAGCACCAACAGCACTACAGCCTCCCATCCCTCTGGTGTGATGGCAGCAGCAACAGCACTATGTCCTCCCTCCCTCAGGTGTGACAGAATCAGCAGCACTGCGGCCCCCATCCCTTAGGTATCACTACAGCCCGCACCCCTTTGGTGTGATGGCAGTAGCAACAATGCAGTCCACATCCCTCTGGGGTGATGGCAGTAGTGACAGTACTATGATTCCCTTTCTTCAATACCCACACCCCACATGCACACGTTATAAATTACTTGGTCTCTTTGCTTGTTAGAACTTCAGATGTGAATTAATCTGAACCACCACCACTAAGGTGGACTACCTTTGTTTTTTCCTATCTATAATTTAACTGCCTGAATTGGATTTCTGCCTGGGACACCGCTGACCAGGGTTAGGGAACAGACTTGGGTGTTGGGGGGCCAGCTGGTGGGCGAATGTTTGAGTGTCCAATGACCACTCACCTTCTCCTGGGAGGGAGGGTGGGTTCACGGCTCAGCATTTGCTGGCCCCTGGTGGAGGCCAGAGGCACAACAAAATGTCGGCCCTCACTGCGGGAGAGAGCATGACAAACATCGTCTTGTGCCTTGATATCATGTGGCCTATCACCCTTCCAAGAAAATGGGAAAACACCCACTGGCCAACTGAAGGATGGTTGCTGGTCCCTCCATAAGCCAGAAGACCCAGACATGTGTCCGTTTTGACCCCTGACATGCTCAGGATACACAGGAAGCTCTTTGGGGCAATTCTCCTCCCCTGGTAGCCTCCCACAGGGGTAGGGACCCACTCAATGAAAGGTTACTTTGGGTTACCAGTTAGCACAGCAGTAAGGGACAGTGGATGGTGGTCGGATTCAGCAGTGGTGGTATGGGGCCTTGTTAGGCCTGAAGGAGTGGATGGCCAGGGTTAGGAGGAGCAAAAAAAAAAATGCTTGAATTTGCTTCTTTGAAATAAAGTATCTTCACCTAAAAAATCCACAAGTGATTAGTGGAGGACTTTCAAATGGATTCATGCATCTCCCAGACATGTGGATGCTTTTTTTACTTGGTGTCCATGAAAAGGGTGTCTCCCAGTTTTCATGTCTGAACTCAGATGTGAATTGAGCACCAATCTGCCCATCAGCATCATACAACCCCTGGGGTCTTACCTTCTGTATGGCATTGAATGTGCTTTCAAAGTCCACTGGCCAAACATAAGTACACTTAAATACTTAACATTTGCTTTTTGTTGAAGCAATCTATCAGAAAACTTTTTTGTCACAGAGACTGAAACAGCAGGTGGGAGAAAAGGTATAAATGATACAATTCACCTAAATGGGGTGCTGACTGTGAAGTCTTTTCATAAGTAATAAGACAGCTTTTTCCTTGTGAACATACTTTCATTCAGACTAGTTTTCATTCAAACAACTGAGGATTTTGGATGGCCCTGCTGATTATAAACTTGAATAAGCTAGTTGGAAACAGTGATCCTGCATTTAGCAATCTACAACCTAGATACTCGTATGCAAAGAATACAAAAAAAAACCTGACTAAAATCTAAAAACAAGCTTATAAAACACATAAAATGTAGTTGAACATTTATCTTTACCTATGCAAAATCATTGCAGCCCAAGTAAAACTCAAGAAAATTACATGGTACCCTGACTACTATTCTATGATGTAGTACTAAACATATATTGATATTCTTTTTTTTTATATTCTTTGTAAACCAGGTAAGGCCCACTAGGCAGAACTGCATGTTTTCAGGAGTGACCTAGAAGCACTGGGGAGGTTAAGTGACTTGTTTGGAGCCTCACAGTATGCAAGTGGAAGTTGTGGGAATCAAACCCAAGTCTGCTGGATGTACCCCGTTCAATCATTGTTTGTTATTCTAACCACTAGGATATACTGCCAGCCATAATAACACCCATATGTGTAATGTTTTAATATATGATTTTAATAATAGTGCACAATACCTACAGTACAAATTATGAACATGAAACACTTTATAACATTTTACTAAAACTGAACTATTTGCCACTCCATCTGCTTATTTTTCTTATACCAAAGTCAGTGAATAGTTGACAGCACTGTAAATAGCTTTTGATCAGGCTTCATTATTTTACATCCAGAAACAGATAACATTTGTTTATTCTGGATTTATTTAATATTGATTTTCTGTGGCTCACTAAATAGAATCTAGCACTGTATGAGGCAGATGTTTTTACATTTTGGAAGAGGCAACACATCTTATACAGTTAGGATTCATGTTAGAAACGTAATTTTTTCATATTTAAAACATATTCAAGTGTCAGTGTATTCATTTAGTAGTTTATGCTGACTAATATATGCTGTAGAAAACAGTAAAGATTTATTGTGAAGCACTCAGGATCTATACAAATCCTGCAGTTTTCCAGCAAGTTTTGCAAAAAATCTCTGCAATTTCAGGTTACTTTTCCTGCAATTTTGCAGTGGCCTGCTCATGTGTGCTGATACTTGTAGAGTCTTAGGCACATACTATGTGAAAACTGTGGTTTCAGGAAGGAAAGCAGTTCTCAGGTGATGGAGATGTTGGTGGGAAGCATAGGTGGTTAAACTGAATGGCTGATTACAACAAAGCAGTGTGGGTGATTTCCTTACTGTCTCTATATGCAGCAAAGCAGAAAGAATGCAAAGCACAGCAGCATTCATTATAAGATGCTGAAATCTGGGTTGGCCTGCTGGTGCTGCGGTAGCACTACTGCTTGCAATACCAGTGACCCAGGGTCAGAAGTGAACTCTGGTTGCCGGGGGTCTGGCCAGGGGAGTAGGATTGAGCACCTGGGGGACTGCTGTCCTCCTCCAGGGAGGGTGGACTGCAGGTCCTGCTGCTTTACCACCACCTGTGTGACCATGGGTGGTGGTGCAATAATGCTGCAGAGTGATCAGGAGGGAAGGGCGCTAGCCAAGATCTGGAGCAGTGGCATGTCTCTGTGTACCTATCTCCTTGTATCTCCTCTAGTGCTGGTGCCCTCAGGACAGAGACCAGAAAACCAGGAACAATCACCCCACATCAGCCACTGGCAGAAGGGACCCAGGTGCCCCAGACTTCATAACCAAGCTCCATGAGGGACCCACTGGGCTACCCAACACACACTAAGGTAGTGTGGAGGGGTGACCTGGGGTCCCCTCCATTCTCACCTGGAGGGGTTACAACCCAGGCAGGATAGGGGCAGGCACACAGGAGCTCCTGAGCATTACCTAAGGGTGAAGCTAGGAGATACCCAGCCTAGAGATTTCTGAAAAGTGGAGAATGATGCTGTGAGAAGGGGACATAGAAAGAGAAAATAAAAAAATGTAAAAAGATGCTGAAATCTTAGAGATTCTGTGCAGTGACATGCAATTTCCGTGAGGCACCGGTACAAGAATTCAAAATCCGCACACCAAGTAGGATTCCATGATTGTTACCGGTGTTACCGGTAAAAATGGAAAACCAGGGTCCCTGCTAATTAATATAAATTACCATCTTTATCAGGTTTTTATCACAATGGTGAGATTTAATTTTGACATCAACACCATCCATAAAAAAATGCACTCCAAACTTGGTGCACTCTATAGCATCAAATCCTGGTTGACATCCCAGTCCACCATGAGCCCATTTTCATTATGGCGTTTGACTATGCAGATGTGGTCTAGACTCAGTGTTGCCGTCAAAGCCCTTCTGTCCAGACAGGACCTCTCTTCAAATCCTTCTGCTGATTCACTCTTGGCCCCCTTACGTATCACTGTGCTCTTTTTTTGTCAATTATATGTTTATTCCTCATCATAGAGCAGTCACCTTCTGCCAGCAACCCCAGCCCTATCACCCTCCATCCCAGGCCTCATCCCAATTACTTACTGCTATGAGTGTGTGGGTGCCACATGGGGCAGTGGAACAGAGCCTGCAGGGTTGTCGGCCAACATCCTGCTGCTTGGGGTTTTTCTTTGAGTATTCTTCCCTGTCCCTTAGGATCAGCAACATGTGCCATGGTGCAGGTGGATGGTGTGAAGATGCCAGACATACTCAGCATCTGTATCTGACCCTTCTAGAGGCAACTGCTGATGCTGTGACACCCAGCCTCCATTGGGTGCCAGGCAAGCAGTGGCATACACCACCCCTCTTCCCAGCAGGTGGAGGGCCAGATGGGGATGCTCAATCCTCCTACCCCCAGCTGCCCACCAACTACCCTGGTCCATTCCCAAACCAGGGCTGTCAATGTTGTGAGTGGTGTGGCAACCAGGCCTCAGCCCACTGCACCACCTGACTGACCCATCACTGTGCTCTTTACCTCAGTGTCACTTTTCCCTCCCTCAGATCATGTCACCTCTTGTAATGTTCTTGTTTTCTGGCAACATTCTGGGTCTTCCCTCTCACCTCCTACCTCTTAACTGTCCTCACCCCCCTTTCATAACGTCATACTCACTCCACTTCTGTGAGACTCACAGTTCCTTATATCCCCCACTGCAAATCCTCAGTCAATCAATCTGACTTTTCTGTCTGCCTCCCTAACCTCTGCAACAACCTCCCTTCCTCTGCTTGTTTGACTCTCACCATATCTCTCTGTCTCTCTCTGTCTCTCTCTCTCTCTCTCTCAGAACTTTAGTTCCATTTCTCACCTCCTGCAGCTAACTAATTTGTCCACCTTCTGCTCTTATCTCCTCTCTCTCTCTGTCATAGCAATTAGTGCTATTTTTGGTTCATTGTATTGGCACTTTTTCTGTATGCACTCTACTTAGCCCTTAATCAGTCATTTAATAATAATGTTACCTTATAAGGTGTAGCCTACCTGTTTTGGATTGCTACATGATTTTGTTCTCTTTTGCACCTGTATATTTTTGTGTGCTGTACAGAACTGTATCTGTCTCTACCTTACTCTGGAGCCCCCTACTGAGTTTCAGCTCAGTGTGTCTTACCCACTTAACAACTTTTAATTAACTAATTAATTAATTAAATACCTAAAGCAATCAATCAATCAATCAGGTGAGCTTTCTGACAACGTAAACAAGATTTCTATTAAATTATTTGATTAGTTGGTAAAGCTCCACAAAAGGAATTGGCAAAAGTGAGAGAAATGAAAACTAAATCATTAAAGCTATTAGTAAGACATCTAAAGGTATGGATACTTTCATCCAGTCATACTGTATCTGCACATTCACCCCGTGTAAGCTCTTTCAGCAGAAAAAAAAACTCAAATGGAGATGTCAAATTACAGTTTGCAAAATCAGTTTACCATCTCCCAAATGTATTTAGTAATCTTCAATGGCTGGTTGATCATTTTTAAATTTAAAACAAAGTGTACTTTTGAGACTTAATCTTAAGATCATCTGACAGTGATTACAGCATATAGAAATCTTTGAGGACTGGTAGATCATGTTAAAGTTTCAGAAGCATTTTTTATGTGAAATATTTGTCATTGCCAAATAAACAGGGAATTGTATTAGAATGCAACAGTGATGTACAGTATCTTACAATGCTGTTTGAGATAAATGTAATATACTCCTTTATCATTCCTATTTGTTAGGATTCCCAAACAAGCATTTGCAGGTGCAAAGTATCTTGCCTATAGCTACATTACTTTGTTTAATTAAATACAAATATTACAGGTATAACCAGTTAATTTCATAAATTAGTTGTACACAGTCCAGCCTGATTTTCTACATTAGCTGTACCTGGAACATCTTGGATAAAAAACCATCATGCCATCTGGGACTAGTGCTCTCGAAGCTGTTGCTCATCAGGCATGGGAAGGATGGACACATCATACAGCCAGTGCTTTCACTCCCAGGGTAAGGAGAGTTACAGTGCATTGCTGATGCACCTCTGTGGTGAAGAGTGGAGTAGAACTTGTCAGGGTCTCAGAGGATACCACCACCTGCATCTCCCATGTCTGAAGTGGTGTGCTATTATGCATCTAGGAGACAGAAGGGTAGGGGACAGAAGAATATGAAGACAAACAAGGGCATCTGGCCACAGAAAAAAAATGTATCCATCCACTTCTAGTGTAACTGTAGGTTTTCTGAACATTATCTTGTATTCTTATCCTTCATGCAAAGTCCTTGGAATTCTGTAGGTCTGTAGCCACAGATCTGATTATGGGATTTGTATCCAGTTACAGAAGTACATTATTGCAGCAAAATCTACACTGAATTATTTTTTGTTTAACTATAGGTTGTCAATAATTCTTAGCTCTCTTTTCCTCTTTGTTCTTCCTGAAGCCACTTCCAATGCTCAATATCTGATGTCATGGATGGCATCACATGAAATCTTAGCCAGATGGTGGGACATAAACCTGCTGCTAGAGATGTCACAGTTTCGACTTAACATGGAAACATAGAAACATAGACTTTGACAGCAGATAAGGACCACTTGGCCCACCTAGTCTACTCATTTCCCTACCTACAGGATAAGCTACAGATCCTAGTTAACCAACAGCCTATTTCTTCTTACCCCCCCCACAAGAATTGCCTTATGTCTGTCCCATGCATTCTTGAATCCTCCCACAGTTTTAAACCCCACAGCCTCCTCAGGAAGGCTATTCCATGCGTCCACCACCATCTCTGTGAAAAAATACTTCCTCACATTGTCCCTGCACCGCCCCCCTCTATCTTTAAATTGTATCCCCTTGTTCTTGCACATCTCTTTTTCTGAAAGGTGCTACCCTCTTGGACTTTGTTGATTCCACTGAGTTTTGAGTATTGTGATAATGGTAAATATTACTAGCATGATACATTGATTATATAGATAATAATGAATAGGCAAGTGTATGTTATGAATATATATAATTACTGGTGTCCTGATTTATCTACCGGATTACTGGTCTGTTAAAATGCTGTAACAACTGGATTTTGGGTTATTACACTCCCAAAAGCCATAATAACCCGAAATCTGGTTATTATGGCATTTTCCAAAGCAGCAAAGGCAACAATATTGGCCACGCAGCACTGACAGCATGAGGCACTTCACATGGGAACTCATGGTTGTCTGTTGAGGTGCTTGAGGTACTCGCATGTCAGCTGCATCTCGGAACTCTCATTGGTGGTAAAAAACCTAACCAATACCAACTACACAGTCCTTCTTTAAAAAAAACACTGAGATTCACCAATAATTTCTTAAAATTTGCCTAAAAAAATCCACAACTTTTCACACACTCCTTAACCTTTCTTTTTACTTCCTTAGATCTCCACGGACAAGAAATGACCCACCAACTCCATGGAAACACTTCCTGATCTCCATTCCTAATGAACTGTTCAAACTAACACAAAGTTTTAAATATTTAGTTTTACTGCTAACACAAGACTGAGAAATACTTCGTTTTTCTAAAACTGTGGTACACGCTGGTACTCTGAACCACTTATTTCTTCATAGACCGTGATCCAGAAAAAAGAAGAACAGCTGGACTCCCAAGGACATATGTGGTAATCTAAACCAATATCACAGCTTAAACAGTTTCAGTGTTTAAAATAGTTCATTTGCATTAACTTTAAATTTCTGTTCAGTGAAACTGCCTAGTTCTTCTCCTTACTTGTTTTACTACTTGATAAATAAACAATTGATGCACAAATACCACATTTCTCTCTGTTGCCGTAATAAAGCTGATAAATCAGGGCACCAGCAATAATAAAATATAAAGGATTAGTGAATGTGTATTTATGGATTTTTTTTACACACCCTCTGTGTGTGATGACCACATAAAGCTCTCAAGCTTCGCTCTTGTGATTTATGGATCATTACACACCTCGGGTGTGTAAAAAAATCCATAATATGCCCTTACCTATCCATTATTCTTTCATTTTTTTCACACCCGAGGTGTGTGATGACTCATAAACCTCAAGAGCAAAGCTCAAGAGATTTATGTGGTCATCACACATCGAGGGTGTGAATAAAATATTCATAGACACATACTCGCATATCTGTTATTTTTTTATAATTACTGGTGCAAAGAGTCATAGCTAGTGTTTTGGATACATGTGCAACCACCCAGTCCCTGGGGTTACTAGAACCCTATCAGTATTATTGTTAGGAAAGCAGCAAGCAGCTGGTAGGGAGTTCATTACGGACTTCTTACATAATGACATCATTGTTTACTCAGCTAGCCTGAGGGAGGAATGATTAGGTTATTTAGAAGTCTTGCAGCAGCATTATCCACACTGTGTGGATAGCTGCTCTGGGGAGCTTAGAATGCTCAGTATGAAATAGTCTGTAGTGAAGTGAGGAGGTGAGAGTGGCAGAAGGACTGCCAGTGGGCTCTGACAGAGGGCCGAGGATTTCTCACCCTAGACAAGTGTCATTTCCAGCTTCCAGTTGAAGTGGTGGAGACAAGACTACAGCAGAATTTCCTGATTTCTACTCCCTGTGAAGTGAAAGGAGCTGCTTGTTCTCTGTGGACTCGAGGGGCAATCCTCTGAATGTTCTGTGGTGTTTTCAGTTGTCTTGGATAGGACCTGAAATAGTCTGTTTGGACTGGCTACCCAGAAGAGTGCCTTTCCTTTTCCTTTTTGGTTGTTCCATGCCCAGTGGATGGAACAAGTTTCTGTGAGTACTGTAATGGAGACAAGATCTCCACGTGTTCTTAGGGGAGTGGATAGTATGGGGTGCGTGTGCCCATAGATAAGGCTGGATTGCACCTGTCAGTGCCCCTAGTCTCACCAGTGTGAGTGAAGAAAGTTAATCTGTGGACCCCAGTGAGTACAGTTTATTTTCTCTGTGTCACCCCAGTATTGTGACAAGTAAAGTATGGGACATCTAGCATTTTAGTGGGGAATAGAGGTTTCAATGGTGTAACCCTGAAGAATGGCAGAGACTGTGGGTTGGGGCCAAGGGTGGGAGAAACGCCATCTAAGGGTTTACAAGACAGTGCTTCCTGGTTCATAAAGGGCACCAGTATTTTTACCTGAGCAAGTGGCCAAGCTGCAGGTTAAGGTGTGTGGCTGAGTTTCACATAATTGCAACTATGTCCAAGAAGAGTTCTGAGCGTGTGGCTTAGATTCACTAAATAGCACTCCTGGGAAGAAAGATGTGTATGTGCATGGCCCACTGTCCATAAATGCACTTTTGGAAATTTGGGAAGATGTTTCTGTTGCTATTCATCAACTGTACTGCATGCAAGGAGAGTTCTTGAATCTGTACCTGTCCAGCCTGGACCAACCCTTGGTAGTCCACTTCAGCTTTACTTACCATCTGTTGAATGAAGCCATACTGCACAATCCCAGTCACTGTTATGGACATCCTGTTTATTGCTTCTGGTTGTGTGGATTTACTGGGCCCCCTCTGCAGGTTAGATCAAGCATATGCCTAGCAGCCTCCACCCAAGACTTGGGTTGTGTTATTTAGACAGGGTTCAAGTTGTTTGTTTCTGTACCTCCACCCCCTTTCTTCCTCTAGAAAATGATCCAGGTATACATCCTAACACCAAGGGTGGTACCTACCTTTTAGTAAAGTAAATGATATGCCAGTATATAGGCACCAGTGTCTCCAGATATTTAATTTAAGTGAGCACTACAGAAAATGGGGGCTGTGCACACTAATTAAATAAGTGGTCATGGTAAAAATACACTTGTTCATCAGAATTAAGTGTATTTAACATTTTGCTTTCATAACAGACTTAGGAGGTGCATTTAGCAGTGCTAACATGAAAGAACACTTGAAGTAGTTAACTTTTGGGGGGTTAAAATGTGAACTGTAATATTACAGAAATACCTGAAGTCCTGTTTCAGAAGTCTGATTGAGATCAATTTGGTACTTCAAGAGACGGAAAGGCAAACAAGGCAAACAACAGTATAACTTTCCTATAAGAAGATAACTTTTGAAGAACACGTTTAAAATAGTCCAAACTAGGAAATATTTAAAAGGTCAATCAATTCCTGGTGATGGATTCCTGCATGATGATCAGAAAGTGTCGCTATGGTGATGAAGGTCTTGCAGTTGCTGTGGAGACCTGTGTGGAATAAAGAAAAACTGTAAGGGAGTGTCTGCAAGTTCTCTAGTTTATGAGCTTGTTATGAGTGCTGCTAAGTAGTTTTTTTGAATAAATTTAAATTTTTTTGGGACATTTGTCACAGATGGAGGAACCTGTACTATACCACAGGAGTTGTGTGAAGCAGCACTTGACAGGAGAAAACCTGTAAGTAAGCGCTTGAGCTGTCACAAGCACAGAGTCTCACTCGAGGAAACTGACAGTGGTTCTAAGCTACTTAAATGCTGTAATAACCTGATTTTGGGTCATTACAGCATTTGACAGCACTCGTAATCTGGTTGATAAATAGGGTCACCAGTAATTATATTAAGTTAAAGCTCTTCTAAGGTTTGAAAAAAGAGTGAAAATCTGATGGGAGCTGGAATTTCAACCCTACGCAGAGAGAGACACACCATAAGAACACCGGAGGTTAGCATGTCAATATGATTTATCACTGTGTACATTGGTACATTGTGCTGCATACTTTGACATGCCTTTATACTGCATTATCTCACGTTAAACTTGTAACTCTTATTACCTTCTGTGCTTCAGTTGGTGGTAGACTGTGAAAACGTGAAAGATAACAGTAGTGAGAAGAAGTAGTGAGATGTGTGTTACACTCCTAGAAGAAACAAATGTGGAAATCGGAATTTAGAAATGCCATAAGTTATCATTAGTCTGCAATAGAGCAAACAATTCAGAAAATGTGTGTAAAGTGTCTTTTGAAAATGTTGTATCAATACAAAATTACTTTTATATTGGCATATACAGTATGTTGCTATAACTTTTAAAACTCAGAGGTGATAAATTCAGAGGTAATGTTAGGAGTCACTTCTTCTCCCAATGGGTTGTCAACCTATGGAACAGCCAGCCTGCCAGTGGAGACATTGAATATGAAGACAGCACATGACTTCAAGGTAAGTCTGAACACATTTTTGCTTATCAAGGGAATCACAAGGTACAAAAAAACCATACAAACAAAAGTCAGCACCATGAAGTAGGTTATTAGCACAGACTTAATTAGTAATGTACTGTACTGCAAAGTTTCAGTGTAAATAAATGGCAGTAAAGTGCTACAATGCTACAAACTATTGCACTTATTGTATTAGGCAGGGCACCTGAAAACAATAAACTGACAGTGTGGCTCAGCTGGTTTCACTTTTAGCTTCTTCAGGAGTCCTGGCTGTGACTGACCGTTGCCCTTTTAAAGTGCAGCATTTAAAACTGATATAACCCCGATATTCAATAACAGTGCAAAATAGTGCAAAAAGTGCTTACAACTTTAAAAACAATAGCATTCATGGACTAGTAAGCAATAAGACATGATGGGGTGTGCATTATGGTGTGATAACCGCACTCCTAGGAGCGTAGATAGGCGCGAGGCCGAAGACCGATTGTCGGTTGTCCCTAGGAGTGCAGTTATCACACCATAATGCACAACCCCAGAGTGTCTTATTGCTATTCTAAAATGGCCCTTTATTTTTAGAAGCAGTTTTTTTTATTTTGAAACACATTTTTAAATAAGTAAAAATGTAAGTGAATCTGTGCTTTTAACATAAAATAGTCCTTCTGCCTATTGGTGCTAGATTAAAGTAATGTTATACAGTGTGTGCCTCCTTGTCCGCTTAAGCTTCATATTCCCCTGCCAGACACAACAATTCACAAATGATGTTTTCCTCATTCTAAGTATGACACATAGCCCCCTTAATGTATTTCATTCTCTTTATTCTGTAAACAAAACTAAAAGAAAGTCATAACAAAGGCTTCTCAGTTCCCTGATGCTGCAAGCATGAGCATGGTTCAAAACTGCCACACTCACTGACAGCATCATAAACTGCTTGCTCTGTCTTAAAAGCTAAACAGTAGGGTGAGTCATTTACCACCTTTTCTCTTTGTTTATATAGTATTTTTGCTTACTTTCTTTCATTCTGTTTTTTTTTCTCTGTGTTTCCCCACATTCAAGAAATAGAATGTTTATCATGGAATATTTATCATAGAATACAGGGATTCAAAATTCTCCTCAGTTCCACTGGCAAAATGTTCCTCTCCTAACATACTGTATACACACACACGCACACACACACACATACACACACTTTTTCTAAAGCCACAGACTCAATTATCTCACTGTCAGGGAATGCAGAAGAGATTTCCTTGATGAACATGGTAAAGATAGAAGAGGGATTTTTCACTGTCAGCAAAGAAACAGTTGTAATGAAAACTATAAACAATACTTATTGTTTCCAATTTGTTTGTGTGTGTAAGGAGAGTGTGATGATCAAGGAAAAAACATTTAATTCGTTTTATTTTTTATTTAAAGTTGTTTCATTTTTAGATCCCAGTTGAAGGTGTTTACAGTGTAGAGGTAGCAGCCATGTTTGTGATGGAAAATCAGTTCTGGTTGTAGGAGGACTGATAGAAGATAGTTCTGGTTGTAGGAGGACTGGTAGAAGATAGTTCTGATTGTAGGAGGACTGATTTGCTTATTGTGTGATGTGGTTTAGGACCAGGAGGCCTGTGCATATATAGAGATTTAATGTACGGTCAGCTGATGTCTCTTAGCCAATGAGATTTCTAGATTTTTTTCATGCCATTTTACAAATTATCTTTTATCATATGGCAAGCACTAAAGCTTGAATGTGGTTGGCTTCTGCCCCTTGGTAGATAGCACTACTACCAGTTGACAGTAACTACTGCCAGTCTTGATGCCCAGTCACTAAGGCAGTAGATTAATGTGCCCACATTTAAAATAATTTCAAGTTGCCAGAATTGTTGCCTCCGGTAATTCGTCGGTAAACTGAAATGTAATTAAAGCATCCCCGATGTGTGACATGCTTGACAGTTACTTCGCCATTAAGTTTCTTGAAATAATTTAGTTTCTGTCATGATTATGATGAAAAAGTTAACATAGCACCAGAAAGAAGAAGAATCAGCTGACAGCTGCTGACAGATGAAAGCTCCGTGAGTACAAATACCAGCACTGAAACTGAAGCCACCAGCACTGAGGAAAACAATCACTCAAACTCCGAACTGTTGTGCCAGTGTGAGCAATCCCAAAGTACAGTGAGATGTTCAGTAATAAAATGTCTGGAAAATGTAGTTAGTCTCTCTCTCTCTCTCTCTCTCTCTCTCTCTCTCTCTCTTATGAGAGAAACTCTCAATTATCTCAAGAAAATGAATGAAGTAACTGTCTACTATGTCACACTCATTGGGGCAGATTTACCTCAGGCAAGAGAGTGGCAGTTTGAAGTTATATCCAGTGTGGGGCTTGACACCCATTCAACTTTCAGTAGTAATGCTGAAGCTGCTGGCTGACATGGAAACAATCGCTCATGCACTGAATGAATCCTTGTGCCTGTGTGAGCAATCCCAAAACACAAGTGCAAGTTCTGTGATGATATGTAATGAAAATATTCTAAAGAGAGAAATGGCAGGCCAAAAATTAAAAGGACCCTTTCCAACAGCAAAGCATAATATACCTGCTTTTGTTCTACCCCCAAAATGTTTGAGACTACTTTGTTCAGCGTAACAATACATAACCCTATTTAAAGTTATTTTAATTTGAAAAGGTCATATTTTTGTGTCTGTGAATTTATTGGAAGGGCTTTTGCCTGTGATTCAATGTGGAGGAATTGACTCCTCCCACATTCTCCATAAAAGCCAGCTTCTCCCAGCAACCTCTACTCAAAGTGTCTTGAATCTCCTGAGTGGCTGCGTAGTCCTGTGGCTATGCCCTTTCTCCATCCTCTGCTTGTTTTCTGTTTCCTCTTCTTCTGCCTCTCATTCTGCTCTTTGTCTATACCCCTCTTCATCCTTTTCTTGGCAGTTTGCCACCCTCCCCACTGCCTTCCTGTTCCTTCTTTGTCACTTGCTCCCCCTTCCTCTTAGTTCATGAAGCCCCTGTGGCATTTCTCTCTGCAGTCTCTGCCCCCCATTGCCCCCTACCTCCTCCTTCTTCTCCCATTCCCTCTTCTGTGCTTCATCGGTCTGACCCCTTTCTTCCTCATTCTAGCAGCCTTGACTGCCTTCTTTTTGGGGTCTCCTCCCTGGCCTGCTCTGTTTTCAGAGTACACTCCTCTACAGGGTTCGTGATGCAGCTGATGTTACTGCCCAGTATATCCTTCACTCTCTACTTTCCACATCAAGATTCTTCCCCTCTTCTCTGTTCCCACCTGCATTCACTCCTTCAACACTCTTTAGCCCATAATGATACATTTTCTCTGTAATTCAGAGAAAATGTTTTCCTGCCTCCAAGTTAACCATTATACAAAGTAAGAATTGTAATTGTCATTGTAAAGAGCAAAGTGATTGTGTATGTGCGTATTGTATGGCTACTTTATGGTTTGCAACATAACTGAAGAAAGTACTTAAAGCTATAGGCAACCAAAAATTGCAGGTAATAGCCTTGCATTTGCACCCTGTGAATCATATGATCATGTTCATGCTAATCCTTTCTCATGACTCACTAACATTCTAGCTAATTCTTTCTCTTTAAAATGTTGGCTTAGGCTCCAGTGCAGTCAGTGAATTTATTTATACTTTAGCTCTCATTCCCTAAATAATTTGAACAAACCCTCTCACTTATAATATATCAAGCCATAGCACACCAGGAGCCCTTTCCCATGTTATCATAACAACTTGAAAGGAGTTTCCATGCCATTCAGTTCTACGCTGCCCTTTAAGCATTTTTCTCCAGTCTTCTGTTTCTTTCACACCTGCTGCTCAACTCCTGCTTTCATTCCATCACATCAGCCTAACTAGCTAGCCTGCTCTCTCCTAATCCTCCACATCACTCACCACCAGCCCCTCTGGTTCTGTCTCCACAACTTGTACTTGGACTTTATTGACCCTTGTCCACCAACATCAGGTCTCCACAAATTCAAACAAGACTCAACATAATGAATTCTCTTTCATTTGGAAAGCCAGCATTTTCTCCACGTATCCGTCTTCAGCTCGACTTCATCCAGCCACTCCAATTCTGTAGAAATTCAGCTCAGGCAAACTCAGACCACTGGAATTGTTCCATCTACAACATGTCCAGCAACTAGTCTTAGTGCACGGGGTTCATCTTTTTCTGGAGCCACCAGCAGTAACACCTTCCACTAAACTCCTGATAAGAGTACTCACCCTTTTCTCCAAGTTTGTAAGACTTAAATTCCTCTGCCAGTGGTCTGTTCTGCTGAGCATCGCATGAGTGTCATGTCAGCTCAATAGTTTCCATTTCTACTGGTCCTTCATCTGCAGATCCAAAGAAGGTCTGCAGGGTACCCCCGGATTTCTTCATTCACACATCCATCTGCAAGGCCTCAGTTTTGAGGCAGGCCCTCAGGGTCCCCCTCTGACCTCCTTAGACACTGTCCATTGTTCAAAGACTCCTCAAAGTTTCTGTTTACACAGTCAGCTCTGAACAAGATCCTCACAATTCAGAAGGTCCTCTGGATTCCCCTTGGACTTCCTTAGGCACTTATCTATCATTGAATGACTCCTTGAAGCTCTGCCTTCTACAGGTTCTCACCATCAGAGTCTCCTTACCTCGGACCTTCAGGAGGTCTTTGAGCATATGTAGGGATAAACTTTGTCCACCAGAGACGGGAGTCTGCACCTTTTGATCAACTAGCAACTTACTAAACTCTCTTCTCATTCCAAAATCAAGCAATTTTTCAACTCATCCCAGGCTAGATTCCATCTTTTAGAGGTGGGCGTCTGCCCCTTTTGATCACTCAGCACATTTTGAACTAATTTCTCATTATGAATTCAATCAATCAACTCGTTACATCTCAGGGCTTGATTTAATCCGCTAGAGGTGTTGTTCTTCACAGCTCGAGGTGATCACAGTTTATTGGCGTGATTTATCCTTGCAGATGTCCAGGAATGGACTCTAGCTCTTGGGTTCATTCTCCTTCTTGTCCTGATGGTAGTAATGTTTCCCTCAAACTATGAGAGAGCATATGTCTCCCTATTCAGGTTCATCAAATGCTTGAGTTCCTCTGCCCAGGGTACACTCCCTGAATCACAATTCAAAGTCCTGTATTGGCTGTATGACATTTTCACTCTTCCATTCTCTTGATTCAGCCTCAGCTCGCAATACTTGCTGACCTTCTATTCTCCAACCATGATGATGTTCTAATGCTTACCAACCATGTGCACCCATCTTTTGGGAATTACTGATTCATCAGAATTCAAGTACTACTACCTCCTCAACCACAACTGTGCTGCTCATCTGCTACAGTTTACTATAGAAAGGATCCATCTATAGTAAAAAAAGAATACTTTCAAATATGTCTCATCTCATCTTATGGTACACCGGAATCAAATGAAATTCTTTAGGGCTATTGTTGTCCCGTTGAATTCCAAATCTATGTAATAAACCCGACTAGGAAGAAACTGTCGTCTGGGATGTTCTCATTTCAAAAGATCTATTGTTAGACCAGACTCTCCTATAAAAACAGTTTTTTCTAAGCACCCATCTTGGAAGGTCACAATTCTAACTGCAGCTGTGTGAGCTTCCATACTATAACTAATCTGAGCTAACTACGAATGCAGATTGCCTGATGCAGTTCCCGTTTCCCTCTTCTTGATCTGCATGATGTCTTCCTATAGCTTTCTTCTTCTGATGCGCACAGATGTCCAGACTCCTCAAACATGCAAAGCATAGATTTGCACAAATCATCAATCAATGTCTGCAGAGCTCTGGCTTCTTCTTGTTGCCATGCATATGCTCATCTCCTCATCTAAAGTGTTAAAAAAAACATGTTTTGTCTTTCATCTCAGGATACACTACAGTGTCTGTAACATATGGATATTCTGCAGTCTCGAGCATTCCTGTAGATCCTGGAATTTCAAGACTTCTACTGACATGTCTCCAAAAGTCTCCACATGGAAGCCACTGCTCTTATACAGTGATAATTCTGGTCTACATCTGTATTGCCTTCTCAATCAGTATCCATCAGTAGATATCATCAAAGACCAATTCAACATCCATCTCATCACATGGTTACTACATTAATGTCATGCCACTGCAAATCAAGCAGCTGATTCTCATCTTCATTTCTTCCAAGTCTTTGTCACATCCACCGTCAACAGACCTAGCTGAATCTTTTCCTCTTCAAATCATCAATCTCATCATGTCATAGACTGCTATGGTCAGCAAGCCAAAGCCTTGAGCATCCATTCCAATATTCTTAGCTCCATACTTTGCACCATCTAAGCAATCCATAGGAAATCCTTCATATCACGTACTGCATTCATAAGCTTCTGCATCAATGCAAGCTGAGCCTCTCAGGTGACCCATCCCTGCACCTGCTGTCAAGCTACTCAGCATTTCAGGTTTATCCAGTCAGTTTAGGATTTCTACATACACTTATCACTTTCTGTATTTTACTACTTTCCAACCTTACAAGCATCACTTGAGATCATAAAGTAAATTTACCCAATCTCAGGTGGGTGGGAGTAGACCAATCACTGTCAATGAGTGTGTACTGTATACAGTACACACTTATTAACAGCTCAGTTGGCAGCCAGCTATGGAAATGAGAGGAGGGCTGTGCTGGTTACCCTCTGGGGATCAGGTTGGGGAGAGTGGGTGGGAGGACAATGTCTGACAGGGTGGGGGGTAAGTGGTCCACTAGACCACCAGGGTGACAGTTTTCCATATTTCATGAGATGGGGATTGGGGATGGGGAGGGACCACTAGACTACCAGGGAATGTTGGGAAACAAATGCTGGGAGGGTACTTGGTGATCGGGGGGGTGGGACCACTAGACTATCAGGACATATTATCTTGAATAATGGGAGAGTGATTGGACACTGGGGAAGTGACCACTGGACTAAAAGGGTATTTATTTTTTTTATATGGGGTGGCGATTGGCAATTAGGGAAGGGCCAATGGACTACTAGGGTATTTAGTTTTTTTATATGGGAACAGCAATTGGGAAGCGGTGAGGGATGATTGGACCACTAGCGCATAAGTTTTATTACAAAGGGATAGTGATCAGCAAGGGGGGGGCACAGTACCTCCACCATCCATTAGGGTTGTGCAGAGTTAAGAGGAGGTTTTCTTCAGCAATATTTTCTCCACACAAGAGAACCCTGCAAAAGCCATTGCATACAGAAACTGCTTAGTGAATGGGACTGTGCTGATATGCAGATCCCTTCCCCCTCGTTTGCATTGCAGCCCCCTCAAAACTTTGCCTCAGCTCACACCCAGTTTGTTGGTACAAACTGGGCTTTTGTGAATACCACTTTGCTGCAAAGTCCAGTTTGCATGGCGCAGACTGGGTTTCTGATGGGGCGAAGTTTTGTGAATCGGGCCCCAGATTTCAAAAGACTTCCTCAAGTTCACAGAGGTTAATGAGTGTTTTTTTCTACACATTCACAATATTTGAAGAACCCACTTTAAAATGTGCCATGGGGAGGGGATTACTATGCACTGAGTAGACAGATATCAGGTTATGTCAGGGTATGGACAATCTTGTCACCTAGGTTCTGAGCCCTGCTATACACCATGCATGGAGGTGTTTGGGTATGATTTCTTAAAATAGGGTCTGACCTGTGTATCCACCAGTGGTCCATCACAATATCCTTTATGGCTCTAGATTGATGCCCGTAGATGGTAATGAAATTCATGTGTTGTTTGGGGGGAGGGGCTTGTCTCTCCTTCACCATTAGGATGCTTGTACAAGAGAATTGTCTGACTTGTTCACAGGCCTCCTCCATGCCCTATTATTGTAATCCTTACCACAAAACATGTTTAACATTTCCTGACTCTGTACCTCATAGCCCTCAGCCTCACTACAGTTTATCCACACCCTGGAAAACTGGGATTTGGAGATGATCCTGATAATTTATCTGGGGTGACAGCTTAAAGCCAGTAGGACCATATTCCAGTTGGTAGCTTAGCAATACAAAGTTGTTTTTATTGTACTGTCCTTGTTCTTAATGACCCTCAGATCAAAGAAGTTAACTTCTTCCTGATTGGCTTGAAGAGAGAATTATTGATTTTTATTGATGCTTTCAGACAGCTTATGTAATGGGAGCTGAGGCTGTGGTGGAAGGTTACAATGTGGCTCTTATTGTGGTTGTCAACTTCCAAGCATCTCTCTGTGTACACGCCTTGATTTCCCACAGCAGATTGCCATGGTTTGATGGTGACCAGAGGAGGTTGAAAACTAAGTGGTGGAGGTTGAGGTCTTGTTGGCATAGGTCCCGCTCAGGGGAGGATAAATTGGAACTGAGGGCTCATTATGATGAGTGTCAGTGGGCAATCATTCTGAAAAAGTCAGTGCTACTGTCACGGGTGATTGCTGCTGGAAAGAACTGACCAGCTCAGCTCTTTAATACTATGAACAGATTATTAAATCCTATCTGTTTGCAGTCCTACAGAGCATTTTCCACAGAAAAGTGTGATGAGTTTAATAATTTTTTTCTGGACAAGATGTCCTCTATCAGGGCTGAGATATCCTCAAGTGGCCTATCACTGGCCGACAGTATTCGATCTTCAGAGAGGGGCACTTCATCTTTATGAGAGGAGTTTGAGCTGGTGTTGGAAGAGGATGTCCTCCAGGTAGCTTCTAGACTGTGCACCACCTACTTTATATTGGACCCTAGGCTGAACTTGCTCCCTTTAGAGTGTTGCAGTATGCTGGGTCCAAATTTTTGTAGAGATTGTTGGGCATTTGCTTGGGGATAGGATTTCTCCACTGTTTTGAAAAGGGCAATGGTGATGCCCCTTCTTAAGAAACCAGTTCTGGACCCTGATGTTCTCTCAAATTACATGCCTGTCTTGAACCTTCCCTTTCTGGAGAAGTTGAATGAGAAGGTGGTGGTGCAGATGGAGCTGCCCCAGGAGAAGTATGACGTCTATGAGCCTTTCCAGTCAGGTTTCCAGTCTCATCATAACACGGAGACTGCTCTGGTTGGGGTGCACCATGACCTCCTCCTTGCAAGGGATAGCAGATGTAGTTCCATCTTGGTTCTGCTTGATCATTGTTCAGCCTTTGACATGGTGGACCATAGGGTTCTGTTGACCAATCAGAGGCAATATGTATGTAACCCCTAGGTGGCACCATCCCAAGGGCTACTACCCCTGCCTGCTTGGATAGTAGCAGGTTAATGGGCCTGGGTACTGAAACCGGTGCCTTCATTCAGAGGTCAGGGTTGTTAGTGGTCAAGCTAACCTGGGCACAGCCCTCCAAGACACTGTAACCCCCCTTTTTCCCTTCTAGTGGCCTGAACAATATACAATAATCACTTTCACAATGACCCTTATTCACCATGCAATTACTCACACTGTTTGCACTTACCACTAGGGCTGGTTCCTCTCGTTCGACCACGGGATCCCCCTGTAAAACAAGGTTATGCACAGCAAATAGTAGCAATAAGGTATTATTCGCACAAACTGGAACCACAGTCAGGTTAAATGCAAAAAGAGTTAGATCTGATTTATTCAGAGGCCTTAAACAAGGAAGGGGCGTAATCAGGTTGATTTGCTTAAAGGCTATATCAATCAGACAGTTATACATGCACTTCAGAGTCCCTACACAGTCACACACTCTGGGTACCCAGGTAGGAAGATGGTGTGCTAGCCAGGAACGTTGCCTGGGGTAGGCTGGCTTGCAGCTGGTTGGGGCCCTGTGATGGAAGAAAGCAACATGCACACTATACACTATTTGTAATCCGGAGCTCGAGGGCTCAGTTCATGACAGAAGAGACAACAATGAAATCAGATGACAACACTTTAGATTCAGCTGTTGTTGCAGGGAGCTACCCTGATGTTTACTCACAATACCCAATACAGGACACAGGCAGGATGAAATCGAGACAGCAGGTTTTTGAACTGGAGTGCCAGGAGAAGCAGGGCCCACACGCATCACCGAGACAATGTTCCTGTTCAAAGTGTGAGCAGGGGACTGATCCCCAGGCAAGTCTCTCGTCAATGGCTTTCTCTGTGCAGCGGGTAGTCTGGCTGGGCCAGTGTGGCAAATTCCAGGCCCAGTGGAGATGAATACGAATTCAGTCCGTGGGAGCTGGATGCAGCCTCCAGCAAGTAGAAAACAGTTCAGCACACAGTGGGGAACCAAATCATGACCCAGTAACAGCACACAGCACATTTACATGTATGAAATTCTACTGTACCTAGCAGATTGCTATCCAGTTGCAAGTATAGAGTCTTTGCACAAAACGGGAGTTCAAAGGTGGCTGGAAATCCTGACAGGCCGATTGCATTCAGCAAATCTTCAGTCTTTTCAGGTTAAAGCCTGGTCACAGTTCTGTGGCTTAAATCATCCTCACAATTTGGATTCAGTCCAAATAACCTTCAATTTCCATCTCAGGGACAGCAGGCAGACAGGCAGGCTAAAACCTAGCCCTTTCACAGTTCTCCTGTGTGAATCACACAGGGGCTGCTGCTTGAATCACTCAAGCTGTTACCATTTTCACTCCCCAATTCAGACTGACTGAACTGCAAACAGTCTGGGACTTTCCCTGGGATCCAAAAGTTTCGGTTGGCTGATCTGCCTGTCAGTCACAACAAGGGCTCCCCCTCCAGGTCTGTCTTGGCGCCAAAATGCAAAAACTACAATTCCTACAGAATTTTGCTCCCACAAAGCCCATGGGGACAGGCTCCATTTTAGAGTCCCCAAAGGTACTGATTGTCCCATTTCAGCAGTCCAGGACCAATATGATGGAAAGAAACAGAACTGTCCATGCTGCAAAAAAGGCAGGTTAGAACAAACTGCAATATTATTACTACTCTAACAAATGATCAGCAAACAAGTACATCTTTTAACAGAGCTCCCTCTCAGATTAATTATGACTGCAATCCAGGCAGCTCTTAAAGAGATAGTACACAGAGGCTATGTAGGCACTCTCTGGCAACACATTTAAACTGCTACAATGCAGGACACTAACCTGGCAGTGAGCATTTAATAAAGCTCAAGGAAGACTTTTCAGGAACCTCCATTTGTAGGGGGGGTTACACCCTTCCCTGCCTGAAGAAAACTTGGCAACCGTGTGAAGTCTGTACCATCATGCATCAGTTAACATAAACTTATTACTTTACTATGCATATTCACTATACTTCACAATACTATATCCATAATGACAATGCATATGCACATTTCATACATGTGATACTGATCCTGCTATGATTGACATACTTGTAACATCACAATACTGATTCATGTTATAACTTCCTGTACATTAAACAATGTAGGAGGGGACCCTTCCCTATCAACTAACTTGGGGCCTGATGAGGCAGGGGCACCATACTGAGAAGGAAGAACAATCAACCTGGAATTGGCCATTAAGCTCAGTTTGGGTAGTGAGCTCTGAGAAATATAAACACCTTTGTGAACCACATTGAGAGGCAAATCCACTGTCCTCCTGGAAGAAACATAACTGAAGCGCAATACTAGCTTGACAGCTCGGCCAGTCTTCCTGGGGGGAACAGCCACAGTCTCTGTACTTTTAGCACTAACTTTGGAATGTTTGTCAGTCATGAGGGGTACCTCAGCATGGATGGGAATGTCCAAACTGGGAGCACTGTCAGCTCCTTGCTCTGTAGGCTCTGTCTCCACACCACTAGGCTCATTTAGAGAAGGTTCTGGCACAATTAGGCTTTGTGGCACTGAAGGGGGCTGTCAGCACTCTCATATTGTTGTTCAAGAGACTCAGACCATCAGCGTCTTCTTCGGGCAAGTCACACAGTTCCACTAAACACAGGGAGTCCACATCCTCAGACATGATACTTTGCACTTCACTTTCAGGGAGCATTGGCTCTAAGGACAAAGTTGGGGGGTTAGGCAGTCCAGAAGGCCCAGCTTCATCCGCACGATTCTGCATAGGATTTCCTTGAAACAACTGACTCAGTTCATAGGAGGGATAATAGGCATTACCATAGTCACGTTCATCAGAGGTGGACCGACAGTCACTATCATTCTGGGACTGCTGTGGGGGAAACTTTAAATCTGTAACTACTGGGGTAGGTTGACTCTGTCTCTTTTTTGCAGCAGCATGAGTCACCGGCCCATGGGAGGCAATGTCTGCTGGCTCAGCTTCAATAATAACTTGGCCGATAGGCAGCAAGTGGTTACGGTGCATGATCTTGACAGCTTTGGAGTTCATCGCTGGGTGTACCTTGTACACTGGTAGATCATCCAACTTTCCAACTACTACATGAGGAAGATGGTGCCACCTATTAGCAATTTTGTGCTTGCCATGTAGTCCCAAATTGCGTAACAACACACAGTCTGTGTGCCGTAGTTCTTGAGCCTTTACTTTCTTATCATGCCTCTCTTTGTTGGTGAGATTTCTCTTGGTGGCCCTTGTCTGGGCCAGTTTATATGCATGGTTCAATTGAGCTTTCAGTTTCTGTATGTACTGCAGGTAGTTTTCAGCTCGGACCCCATCTGGAGAGACCCCAAAGCAGATATCAACTGGCAGTTGGGCCTCCCTCCCGAATATGAGGCGGTAGGGGGAGAACCCAGTAGCATCATTTTTGGTGCAATTGTATGTGTGTACCAAGGTGCTAATCTGCTGGCTCCACTTATGCTTGTCTTTTGGATGGAGAGTGCCCAGCATGTCTAGAAGGATGCGGTTAAAATGTTCTGGTTGAGGGTCACCCTGTGGGTGATAAGGGGTGGGTCTTGACTTCCGCACCCCCCACAGGGAAAGCATTTCTTTGATTAGCCTACTTTCAAAGTCTCCTCCTTGGTCAGAGTGGATCCGCTGGGGGGCACCATAGTGGAAAAAGAATGTTTCCACTGGCACCTTGGCCACGGTAGAGGCTTATTGATCTTTAGTTGGAAAAGCTTGTGCATACCATGTGAAATGATCTGTAACCACTAACACATTACCAATAGTCGATTGATCAGGTTCTAAACACAAAAAATCAATGCAGACCAGTTCCATGGGGGCACTGGTAGTGATATTGACAAGGGGGGCAGCCCTCTGAGGCAGGGCTTTTCTTTGGAGGCAATGACTACAGGTCTTTACATGATGCTCAACATTGGCCCCCAATCTTGGGCCAGTAGAATCGAGATCATACCCGGTCGACAGTCCTGTCAATACTGAGGTGCCCCATGTGATTGTGGTGGGACCTCAGTACCAAGTGTTTAAAGGCTGTGGGCAGGACCAGTTGTTGCTTGTCTACTTGACCACTACAATCCACTGTCTCTCTGTATAACAACTGATTGAGTAACTTCAACCTGGGGCCTTCTTTAAACAATAGGGCAGTTCGCAAGTCAGAGGAACTCAACTTAGACACATTTTCCCTGCACGGAGGGCATCAAGTGCTGGTTGAATCATAGGATCTTGGGATTGAGCCCACTGAATACTGTCATTGTCAAGCTGAGGTAGTACACTAATATATAGAGCAGAGAAATGTCACTAGGCAGCCAGTATGAAGGTATCAGGAGGGCCCAAGCAATCTACTAGACAGTCCACTGTGTCCGCAGACATCTGTTCATCTCTGTCAAACTTTTGGCACAATGCTCAGATGTCAGGTTCAGACAGCCCGACCCAATCACTCTTGGAAGTTGGCCTTCATGACAGGGTGTCAGCATCAATATGGTTCAGCCCCAGTCTGTATTCAACAACATAATCATAGGTTGATAAGGCAAAGAGCCACCAGTGCCCAGTGGCATCTAACTTAGCCAAAGTCTGTACATAGGTCAATGGGTTATTGTCGGTCTTCACCAATATCTTTGCCCCATAGAGGTACTTATGAAACTGATCAATGGTGGCCCATTTTAGGGCAAGGAACTCCAGCTTGTGCACAGGATAGTTTTACTCTGATGGGGTCAAACTCCTGCTGGTGAAAGCGACCAGTCTCAAACCATCCTCATGGTCTTGATACAGCACAGCTCCTAGGCCCTGCAGACTAGCATCTGTATGCAGCACATAGGGCTTGGTAGGATCAGCATAGGTAAGAACGGGGACATGGGTGAGCTGGTATATGACTTCATGGAAGGCTGCTTCACATTCAGGTGTCCAGCAGGGCCCAAAAGATCCACCTGTGCAAAAGTACACTTTTTCTGGTTCTTTGACAGCCCCCTTCTTGTATTTATGGTTGGTAGGGGGGTAACCCTGGGTAAGATTCAGGAGTGGTCGAATCACCTTTGAACAGTCTTTTATGAGCCTGTGGTAGTAGCCACAGAACCAAAGAGAACATTGTAGTTCTTTCAAGTTATGGGACTGGGTCCAAGTAGTCAGTGACTCAACCCTACTAGGATTAGTCTCTATTCCTTCTGCAGGTACTATGTGCCCCACATACTTCATGGAGGTTTGAAAAAAATGACACTTGTCAATGGACAGCTTGAGGCCAAAATTTTCCAATTGGTCCAGCACTTTAAACAGTCAAGTCTCATGCTCCTCTAATGTGCGTCTGAACACAATGACATCATCTAGGTACACTAGAAATTCCAGCAAGTTCATATCTCCCACCGCATGTTCCGTCAGTCACTGAAAGGTGACAGGGGCACCCAAAATCCCCTGTGGCATTCTCAGAAATTTCTAGAACCCCAAAGGACAGATGAAGGCTGTTTTCTCATGGTCCTCCGGGGCCATCAGAATCTGGCAATATCCGCTGTGAAGATCCAATACCGAGAACCATTTGCTCCCATTCAAGCAATCCAGGCAACTTTTATACAGGGCATGGCATACTGATTTGGGATGATCCGCCAGTTCAGGGTTCGATATTCAACACACATCCTCACAGACCCATTCTTCTTATGCACAACCACAATGTGAGATGCATATGGGCTCCTTGATTCTTGTATAATGCCAGCAGCGAGCATTTCCTGCAGGTGCCGCCTAACATCATCTATGTTCGCTGGGGTGAGGCGTCAGGATCGCTCTCAAAATGGCCGGTCATCATGCAGGTGTATGTGATGCTCTGCACCCTGGACACACCCCATGTCCCATTCTTTTAACGAAAACACTTGGTCTCTCTGGGCGAGTTTCTTGCTAATTCTAGCCTTCCATTCAGCTGGCAGCGGGGAATCACTAAAGTTGAATAAGTCCAGCGTCACTCTTTCGTTTTCACCAGAGTACATGTTGCTGGGTAATACAGCAGTGTCTGTGTAGTGTACTGTAGCTAGGGTGCACTCTCTGTTCAACCAGACCTCCTGATCTGACATATTCCGAATCTGGATCATCACTTGTCATGCATTGGCATGGGCATGGGCAGGCAAAATGCTGGGTTTAACCAATAATCCCTCTATCAGCTTTCCATCACCCAGTGCATCCAACATTAATATTTTATTTTTCAATTCCTTTCTAATGCAAACCTCTACCTGAATGGTATACTGAGCATTGGGAGGGAGTACCAGAGAATCAGGATCTTTCTTCCACATTATCCCCACAGGTTCATCTCTGTCGGCTTCGGTAGTCCATTTTTGCAGATCATAGGCTCTCTTTATCAGGGCTGGGATTCTCAGTGCCCACCCAATCCATTTCCCTTGTTTTTTGTGACACAACTGCACTAGTCTTGCAAATATGTGGGCGTTGGTTCCAATGAGCAAGGGAATCCCATCATACAATCCCGTAGAAGGGCACACAAGGGCTAATGTTGCTACTTGTTCATCTACACCAGTTACAGATGCAGGGAAAGACAACCAGAGCTGGACATATCCTAGGTAGGGATAAGATTAGTTGCTCAGGCTCCACACATGCAAACCTTCCAGAGATTGTAGTGGCACATCAGATAAGTGTTTGTCATACCAGTCCTGGAATACAATGGTCACTTGCGACCCACTATTGAGCACAGCCAGAGCATGGATACCATTGACAGTCACAGAAGTCTCCATCTAAGGACCCACTATTCTGGACCAGTCTCGAGAGGCAGTAGCAGAGGGCTGGACAGATAATTTAACCACAAATAAATTTGAGTTAGGATTTCTCAATCCTGCACAGCAGTCATTTCCGGTGCTCCTCTGCTATGGTCTTGCTTTCTGAAGCTCCCCTTGAAGTCTGTATACAACTTTATCTAGGTCTTTTGGGGACCGGCATTCTCTCTCTTCATGTGCCCATCCTTCACACAATTATGGCAAAATGTGCTTTCTGGGGTCTGGTGTGGCCAAGACATCACATTGGGAGCTGAGGCGGGGGTACTACCAACAGAAAACTTTGGTTCTACCTCTGTCTGCAGTGTGGCGAGTATTTGGAGACATCGCATCAATTCTCTCACTTCCATAGTCAAGACATCAATTTTTGAGCTGCTGTCAGCAAGAGATGCCTGGGTGTGCACCGCCACCCCCGTAGCAGATGCAGTTGAATAAGGATTGTGGCCTGTACTCACAGGAGTGGCCTTCATAAAGAGACTGTTTTTTGTGTCTCTGAACTACCTCAGTGGTTCATCGCATGGCAGAGCATCTATAGCAGTCCCTCTCTGGCTGGGTACCCTGGTGCTGACATTTAGTTCTGGGATTCCATCATGTGAATGCAGTGATTCCAGGCTATTAGCGACCGACCCCGCACTTGGAGCAGGGGTTGTAGCAGCTACAACTGCGCAGGGTTCTGAATAGCCTTTCTCCTCCTCAACTTCCTGTACCTCCTCCATCAACACATGGAAGAGCAAGGGACCAGATTTCCTTTGATGCAGTTGCAATTTGAGCAACACCAAGCTGGAATGCCAGGCAGAGCAGAGTCTATGATCCAGTCTTACCTGGTCCACTTCACTAGAGGCCCAGCCTCCTTTCTGAAAAATGGTTTGTAGGATTCCCTCTAATTGATCCATGTAGGCAGATAATTCCCCCGGCTGTTGTCTAACATCTTTAAGTTCCCATTTCAAGGCCTCAACACTAGTGGTGCCCCCAAACACATTTGCAAGGGTGACTATGTACTCTTGGGCTTTGGTGTCAGAGTCAGAGGACTTCAGGGAGCAAAAAGTATGTAGGGTGGATCCCTGGAGGCTTTTCCCCAGGCGGGCCCTTTTTTCGGCCTCTAAGCATTGCTAGTCTTGTACCGCAAGAGTAGCAGAGCCTATACAGGTCTCCAGGTCAACTTCCCCATTAGTAGTAGGGCGGATGCCAGAGAATACCTTGAGCTTGCGGTAAGGCCATGACTACTTGCTGGCTCAGAGGCAGGTACAGCAGTTGGTGATAAAACAGGTGCTGGGGTGGGTGTGGTCAGTGGGGAGGTGACACTCCCAAGTGGTCGGAATAATTTTGTTAACTCCTCCAAAGTTTTGCCCTCCTCCAGTAACAACTTGACAAACATCTCCTCAAAAGACTCAGATAATGGTGGGGGCTTATCCTCTAAGGGATCCTTGCTATCTTTGGTTATCACCCTCCAGGTGGCTGGGAACCCTTCTGGAGTGATAGTCTGGGGCACCTTTGAACTGTCCAGGGGGTCGCTACACTCCACCAAGGCCATGAGAGTTTGGGCAGTTAAATCAGCCTGTTGACCCACCACTACAACTTTTTTCAAACATTCAACTTTAGAAAGTGCCCCTTCAACAGTGTCCTTACTAATGGCCATAGATATATCCAGTATAACAAAGCATTATGGGGGTCAATCTCTTTCCCCATACACCACCCCACCAACTGGTGCACAGCCACTTCTGTTGGGGTAGCCATTTATGTTTGACAATAATTCATAATTTTGGCCACTAGAAGACACAAAATCCCAGTGGTGAGCCTCCAAGATGTAACCCCTAGGTGGCGCTATCCCAAGGGCTACTACCCTTGCCCGCTTGGCTAGTAGCAGGTTAAGGGGCCTGGTTACTGAAACGGGTACCTCCACCCGGAGGTCAGGGTTGTTAGTGGTCAAGCTAACCTGGGCACAGCCCTCCGGGACACTGTAACCCCCCCCTTTCCCTTCTAATGGCCTGAACAATATACAATAATCACTTTCACAATGGCCTTTATTCACCATGCAATTACCCACACTGTTTTCACTTACCACCAGGGCTGGTTCCTCTCGCTGAACTATGGGGACCCCTTGTAAAAGTAGGTTATGCACAGCAAATAGCAGCAGTATAGTACTCTTGGCACAAACTGGAACCACAGTTAGGTTAACTGCAAAAAAAGTTAGATCTGATTTATTCAGGGGACTTAAACAAGGGAGGGGCATAATCAGGTTGATTTGCTTAAAGGCTATATCAATCAGACAGTTATGCATGCACTTCAGAGTCTCTACACAGTCACACACTCTGGGTACCCCGGTAGGAAGATGGTGGGCTAGCCAGGAATGTTGCCTGGGGTAGGCTGGCTCACAGCTGGTTGGGGCCCTGTGATGGAAGAAAGCAACATGCACGACACACACTATTTGTAATCTGGAGCCGAAGGGCTCAGTTCATGACAGAAAAGACAACAAAGCGATCAGATGACAACACTTTAGATTTAGCTGTTGTTGCAGGGAGCTACCCTGATGTTTACTCACGATACACAATACAGGACACAGACAGGATGAAATCGAGACAGCAGGTTGTTGAACTGGAGTGCCAGGAGATGCAGGGCCCACACTAATCACCTACGCATTGTTCCTGTTCAAAGCATGAGCAGGGGGCTGATCCCCAGGCAGGTCTCTCGTCGATAGCTTTCTCTGTGCAGCAGGTAGTCTGGCTGGGCCAGTGTGACAAAGCCCAGGCCCAATGGAGATGAATACAGATTCAGTCCGTGGGAGCTAGATGCAGCCTCCAGCAAGCAGAACACAGTTTAGCACATGGGGAACCAAATCATGACCCACTAACAGCACACAGCACATTTACATGTAAGAAATTCTACTGTACCAGGCAGATTGCTATCCAGTTACAATTACAGAGTCTGCACCAACTGGGAGTTCAAAGGTGTCTGGAAATCCTGACAGGCTAATCACATTCAGCAAATCTTTGGTCTTTTTCAGGTTAAAGCCTGGTCACAGTTCTGTGGCTTAAATCAACCTCACAATTCGGATTCAGTCCAAATAAACTTCAATTTCCCTCTCAGGGACAGCAGGCAGACAGGCAGGCCAGAACTCAGCCCTTTCACAGTTCTCCTGTGCGAATTACACAGGGGCTGCTGCTTGAATCACTCAAGCTGTTACCACTTTCACTCCCCAATTCAGGCTGACTGAACTGCAAACAGTCTGGGACTTTCCCCGGGATCCAAAAGGTTCAGTTGGCTGATCTGCCTGTTAGTCACAACAAGGGCTCACCCTCCAGGTCTGCCTTGGCGCCAAAATGCAAAAACCTATAATTCCTACAGAATTTTGCTCCCACAAAGCCCATGGGGACAGGCTTCATTTTAGAGTCCCCAAAGGTACTGATTGTCCCATTTCAGCAGTCCAGGACCAAGATGATAGAAACAAACAGAACTGTCCATGCTGCAAAGAAGGCAGGTTAGAACAAACTGCAATATTATTACTACTTTAACAAATGATCAGCAAACAAGTACATCTTCTGACAGAGCTCCCTCTCAGATTAATTATGACTGCAATCCAGGCAGCTCTTAAAGAGACAGTACACAGAGGCTATGCAGGCACTCTCTGGCAATACATTTAAACTGCTAAAATGCATGACACCAGCCTGGCAGTGAGCATTTAATCAAGCTCAAGGAAGACTTTTCAGGAACCCCCATTTGTAGGGGGGTTGCATGTAGGACTCACAGGGACATCGTTACGGTGGTTTGAGTCCTACCTATCTGGCAAGGTGCAGCAGGTGGCACTTGGCTTTTTCATCTCAGGCAGTGCTGTGCTCTGCTGTAGTGTGCCTCAGGGGTCAATCTTGGCTCCCATGTTGTTTGCTGTGTACATGTTGTAATTGGGGGGGGTCATTAAATGATATGCCTTGGGATTTCATTGTTATGCCAGTGATATACAACTGTATATGCCTTATGCTTCTGATGATAGGGCAGCTTTCAAAACCAAGTGCCTTAGGAAAATTCAGTACTGGATGGTGGCTACTTGGCTTGGACTGAATCCTTTGAAGATGGAGGTGCTATTGGTGGAGCTGGCTTGGTTTGGTTCATCAGCTTTGAGTTGTTATACCACTTTACCATCTTTGGATGCTATTGCTCTTGAAGGTGTATATAGGGTGAGGAAGCAAGGTGTTATCGTGGACTCTAAGCGGACATTAGAACATCAGGTAGTGGCTGTTGTCCATAGTGGTTTTTACTGTCTTCATAACATCTGGATCAAGCCCTTTCTTTATCTGTCTGACCTAGCAATACTGGTGCACGCACTTGTCTCATCAAGACTGCATTACTGTAACACTCTACACCTAGAGTTATCCACGAAGTTGCTGCATTGCTTACAGCTGGTCCAGAACATGGCAGCCTGGCTTGTTGCTGGTACCTCCCAGTCTGAGCATATCATGCCAGTTCTCTGTGCTTTGCACTGGCTGCTGATGCAGTAACACATCAACTTCTAGGTGTGCTTGTTTACTTAATAGGACTGCATAGTTTGGGTCCAGGCTACCTGAAAGACCTCTTGACCCCATATGCTTCTGGCCATTCCCTTCAGTCAGTGGATGTGGGACTTTGATCTGTCCCAAGATCTCACCTAAAGTCCTTGAGAGAGAGGGCGTTTGCAGTGGTGACTCCACTTCTCAGAAATGCACTTCTCCTGGAGGTAAGAAGTGCCCCTTCCCTGACCATTTTTAAATCCAGTCGTAAAACTCATTTGTTTACCATATGCTTTTGACATGATGCTGCTGTTTTAATACCCTGCTGTGTTTATTTGTTATCTGATTATTATTTGTTTTAACTGTACAATGTTTTATCAAAATTGTTCATTTCTGTGAGGTGCTCTGAGCCCCTGAGATAGGGTACCAATTTAAATAAAACTGCTGTTCCTTGTCTTGCCATTTCAGGTATCTTATGAAAGCATCTGACACTTCCTTGCTACCCCTCCAGATCATGATGATGTCATCTATATAGTGCCTCCATAGATCAACTCTATGGTAGATAGGGTTGACCTTGGTGCTATAGATTCTTTCTTTTCCCACAATCCCAGGTACAAGTTGGCATTACTGGGGGCAAATTTAGCCCCTGTAGCTGTACCTTTTACTTGTCTGTAGTATCTATCCTGGAACAGAAAATTGTTAGTGGTCAGAACAAGTTCTGGACATTCACTTAAAAATGAAATAAAGTCCTAGTCATATTGTGTAAATTTGGAAAGTCAGTGGTATAATCCTGCCACACCCTCCCTATGGGGCATGTTTGTATATAATGCCTTGATACTTATAAATCTTCTTCAAGGATATCTCTTACATCAGGCCACACCTGGGGAACTAATAGTCACCAGGTGCTAGGAACACACAGAAAGTTTTGCAAGCAGTCTGTCAGGGGCAGCCAACGGTGATGTCAGACATCCTCATATACATAAATTTGGGCGGCCCCTCCTTACCTCAGTATTTTTCCCACCATTGAACTAACTGGTCAGACTGCAGAAGGAAATGCCACTGCAATTGTCACCATTTTCCTGTTTTCCAAGTATAACAAGTGATCACTTTTACAGCAACTTTTTACACCTGTATGTAGTCAGAAGAACTGTTGAAACTATTTAGGTATTGTGAGTGTGGAGACAAGATCTACACTAGTGACTCCCATGATGTCTGTGTCTGCTGCCTAGGCCCATACCACAAAGTGACGGCCTGTGAAATCTGTTGAAGTTTCAATTCTGTGACCTGGTGACTCCATAAAAGGGTTCTCAAAGTTTCTTACTGAGCAAAAAGTAGCCAGAATGGAGCAGGGGCTCCAACAGAAGGGTGCAGCATTGTCAGCCCCATCAGGCAGATCTAAGTTGGCCAAATCCTGGGACAAGGCATCAGAGAATCACGAACACAAGCTCTGGGATAAGGACAAGGAGAAGACCTCTCCGGTGTGTTCTAAGTTGCCCCTTCATTCTGCAGGTACAGTCTCTTCAGCACTGTTGTCCACTCCAGAGGCAGTGCCACTCACTCCCTGACCATAAACACAACTCCAAGATTTTGGCTTGACACAAGCACTACCAGGACTAGCATGGCTGGTATGCTGCTATTGACATCAGGGACTCAATCTCCCCTCTCGACTCCTGTAGTCACATCCCTCGACTATATGGCTGCTGATGCTCAGGTATTCCTATCATCATTCTCGGACATTAATAGACACCTACTGCCTGGCCCCCCAGTTTCAGGGGATCTGATGGTGGGGATTACCACTAACCCCCATTGACACCGCAAGGTCCACCTTTGCCACAGCCTCCTCCTAGGGTGCAGCTGATGTTGTCGGTGCACTCTCTTCTCCCATTGATCCAGTCGATAATGAGTATGAGTGTAATTCTGACTTAATAATATAAAAAAAGGAAGATGAGGCTGAAGAATATGATGAAAGCCACTATGAATGTGGCACCAGCTCTACTGTTTCCACATGTAGTAAGGACTCTGTAGTGCACACACCATGGTCCCCTCCAGAGGCTACCACCTTCCTTACCATGATGTAGGAGTTGCAAGCTGCCATGGGGTTTTGATCTGGAGGAACAGAACACTACCAAAAAGAAGTTTAATAGTGTTTCTGGAATTTCCAGAATCTCATGCCATTGTGGTACCACCTCTACTTCCTGCCTTAGAGGATGCCATCTCTGCTGCTTGGTACAGACCAAACCTCATTCCTGCTGTCCCCAGAATGCAAACAAAATGTATCTGTCACCTTTGGTGGAGCTTTTGTATGCCAAACAATCTGAGACAGATTCGGTTTTGATTAATGCTGCCTATGATAGGTCTAGGGCACATAAGCACCTTGGTTCCCTTCCTCCCTCCTGATTAAGAGTTCAGGAGGTTGAATATCTTAGGCAAAAGAATGTTTGCTGCAGCATCATTGGGCCTTCATATTGCTAACTATGAAGCCCACACGATGAAGTACAAGAACACACTCTGAAAGAAGACCAAAGTAGCTGCACAAGCCTTGCCTGAGGGTTCCCCTAAACAGGAGCTTTTAGAAGCTGTTACTGATGGAGATGATGTGGGCAAGTATTTGTTCTGCACAGCCTATTATGTCTCAGATACTTCTGCCAGGGCTGCATCCTTGGGTATTTGTCTTAGGAGATATTCTTGGCAAGGAGTAGCAGGCTTTGCGAATGATGTGCAACAGTTCATTCTCAGTGCCCCATTTAGAGGTTACAGGCTGTTTGGTCCTGAGATCCAATATATTTTATCAACTCTTCAAGCCTCAGGAAGGACTCTGAAGTCTGTGCATTCCATCTACCATACTCAGCCCAGGGGGTTGAAGCAGGGATCCCTTTGGTCCAGCTGATGTCAGGCAGCGCCCAGTCACCAGACAGTAGGGTAGGGCAAGGGAGCAGGAGCCTTGCAGACCCCGGTACTACCCCAGGTGTCCATTCAAAAGCACCTAAAGTAGTGCCGCAGGGGGAGCCACACCAAGCAACTCTGTCTGACTCTTTCTATACCCTCAACCACCTTTATGTCCATGGGTGGTTGTAGGGGGTTGACTCTCCCTCCACTTACATCAGTGGAAGGAGGAGACTACAGATGCATGGGGCCTGGAGATCAAACAACAGGGTCATGCTCCTGGACACACCTCCAAATCAACCCCCACTTGTGACAACCTATCCTCCAGAGTACCTACCGCTGCTCCTGGAGGAAGTGCAGACTTTGCTTCAAAAGTGGGCCATAGAACCTGTATCCTTGGAACAAAGGAACATAGGTTTTTACTGCCAGTACTTCCTTGTCCCAAAGTTGACAGGAGACCAATGGCCTATTCTGGTTCTCAGGGAGCTAAACTACTTCATAAAGTAAAAGAGGCCCAGAATGGTCACCTTGCAAGGCCTTCTCCCACTGCTGCAGGCAGGGGATTGGATATGTTTTCTTGATATGAAGGATGCACACCTCCATATCAAAATCCAGAAGCCTCACAGAAAATATTTGAGGTTCCTGTCTCAAGGGGAACATTACCATTTCAGAGTTTTGTCTTTTGGCTTGTCTTCTGTTCCATGGGTCTTTATCAAATGCTTGGCAGTGGTGGTAGCAGCCCTTTGCAAGGAAGGTCTCTATGCTTTCCCGTACCTGGATGATTGGCTATTGAAAGCCTACTCCAAGAACTAGCTCCTGAAGACTTTAGCTCAAATCAGACAGTTTGATGCTCTGGGGTGACAGTCAGCATATAAAAATCAGTGCTACCATTCATAACTGGAAATTTCCTGATTGTTCTGGGCCTACTGAAGTATGGGTCTCCATGTTCCCAGATTATAGCATAGAGTGGCCGGAACTGTGGCATAACTGCCACAAATTTGTGACTTAAGACAGGCTTAGATTAATGCAATTGTATATCCTGCATAATGCATACTGTTCCCCCTCCCGATTATTCAAATTGGACCTTAAGCCCGCTCCAACTGCTCTAGATGTTCATTGGAGGAAGGAACAATTCTTCATGTGTTCTGGTCTTGCCCCAAAGTGTCACCCCTGTGGACTACTATTAAGCAGTCAATTGATCCTCTTCTGGGGCTCGACGACCTGTTTAGGCCTGCAGTGTGCATTATGGGTGATCTCTCTGAGGTCAAAGTGAGGGCTTGTAAATATCACATAACTCTTATGGCCATGTCAGTGAAAAAACTTATTTTAAGACACTGGACTGACCAACAGGAGATCACTTATACTGAGTGGCTGTCCGAACCTTTGGTGAATCTTAGCACGGAAAGGGCCATTGCTAGCCTTCACAATAGAATGCAGCAATTTAAGAAAATCTGGGATTCCTTATATACCCTTTACTCTTTACACAATAGTTGATCCAGCTATATGGTCTTTCTGTGCCCAGTTTGCTAATCTGATAGTAGAAATAATGTCAAGGTGAGTGTACGATGTACTTTTTGTGCTCAATATGGGTAGTGAGGGCTGATGGGAGGGGAGGGTGAGGGATGTGGTTTGGGGGGCTGACTTATGTTTTTAATTGTCTAATGTATCATGTTCATTTTCATGTATGTCTGCCATGTGTATGTAGAGGTGGTATTAACAAAATGTTCTTAATAAACTTTAAATAAAAAAAACCCAAAAAAACAAAAATCAGCATAGACACTCTGCCAGTGACTGCAGTATTCAGGAGCAGTCCTGGACATGACCCAGGGCTAATTTTTTTCTGCCTGTGGACAGGGCAGACCACCTGGTTGCCCAAGCACAATTAGTACACAGTAGCAGTTATGCCTTAGCAAGGACATTCCTACACCTTCTGGGCCTCATGACAGCAGCCATTGTCACAGTACCACTGGCCAGACTGCATATGGAGAGGGATCAGCTCACAGATGATTTAGAACAGTTGATTCTAGTCATGTCCCCTGTCCACAAAGTGCTCACCTGGTGGATGGAACCCAGCAACCTGTTCAAAGGGGTTCTCTTCCTGATCCCTTTCCCTCTACAGATTCTCACTTCTCAGCTATAGATGATTCAGGGATAGACTGGGAAGTGCATTTGGGCCACCATTAGACACAGGGCATGTGAATTTTAGTGGAGACTGCCTTGCACATAAATGTTCTGGAAAAGCAAGCTGTTCTGTATGGAATTCAGGCCTTCCAGAACCACTTGCCCCCAGGTCTTCTGTTACAACAGATGGCCAATGTCAGTGTGATGCACTACATAACTAAAAAGGGAAGACTCATTCCTATCAGCTGTGCAAGAAGGCAATAAGGGTTTGGTATTGAACTCTGAAAAATGTTCTAGAACTATCAGCAGTACATGTTTTAAGTGTACAAAATGTCTTAGTAGACAAAGTTAAGCAGGTCACAATCCAGGATGCAAGAGTGGGAACTGTTGACCTCCGTAGTTGATGACCTATTCAAAAGATTGGGTTGGGGTGGGAGACCCATGGTACATCCTACATCCGGGTGACAGACAGCACACGTTATTCTCAGCCCTCTCCAATCACACTCCCATATTGATTATTTCCTAGTTAGCCTCACAGGTCTGCCTGGTTTCTCCCCCTGTGCAGGGGCGGACTGGCTGGGTCACAGGCCAGGGTGCTACCTAAGGAGGACAGGCCACATCCGCCTGCGCTGACTGGCACCTTCCTATATGAATCATAATTATTCTTACAGTAACTGCAGTAGTGGAAATTGTCCTAAAATTACAAGACCAAGTGCAAATGTATCAACATTAAAAATCACTACTTGTTAAACTTGACATCAATTTAAAATAAACAACCACACACACGAAGACTTTTAAAAATCTTTTTTACTGTATCATGCCTATTATATTGATGCAGAAACAAAAGCTTTCGTAAAGATATCTGACGTGTCAATGCCGCATTTTCAGAGTAAAAATTATCTTTTATAATAATTGGTATTTTAAGAAGGAGGACTGTATTTAAATCTTAAGTCATTTGGTCCCAAGTAGCTGTATGTTAAGCACTGGAATAACATTCTGGTATTTTCTATCTTTGCTGAACATGTCTTTCACTTAAAGAGCACTTTTCTTGTGATTTTTCAATTGTAAAAAGATAAAACAGGGAGCTCCCTTACCCATAGGAGCCAACTTTTATTTTTTCTGTGGGGGGCTAAACAAATGGCCAGGGTCTCGGCCCCCAGAAGCTCTGGGGTTTTTGGTATTCTGTGGTGCATTTTGAGGGTTTTACTGAAGAGATGACACAGTGTCAGCAAACACCCTTGAAATCATAGCTCAGTACTCAAATTTGACAGTATTTTGGGTGGTTCAGCTTACTTCTAGTAGCAACTATTAGACCATTTACTATGTGCAAATGATATAGAAACCCAAAGCAATCACACATAGTACATTTCTATTCATACTGTTCTCCTGGTTTCAACTGTATGTCTCAAACATCAGAGAAAGAAAAATATAATATAATATAATATAATACAATATAATATAATATAATATAATATAATATAATATAATATAATATAATATAATACATAACAGCACCATACATTGAAAAATAAGTAATAAGTAAAATATGTGGTGGGATGGGGGTGGGGTAGCTGCAGTATAGGGGTGCTAGCTGTGCATTCAAGCAGCTAGCTGTGCATTCAAGCAGACTTGATAGACCATGAGGTCTAGTTATGCTGTCAAGTTTCGTAGTACTTCAACGGCATTGGTTGAGTTTACCGGTCATATCCATGAAGCACTAGACAAAGGGCTCTTGGTGGGGGCCACTTTCATCGACCTCATCAAGGCCTTCGACACAGTCAACCATGACTTGCTTCTCACACAACTCTCTAACATTGGTATATCCTCTGTGTCTCTAGGCTGGTTCCAGAGTTACCTCTCTAACAGGACCCAGCAGGTCAAGATTCATGACGTTCTATCCGACCATCAGCATGTCAACACAGGGGTGCCCCAAGGTTCCATTTTGGGCCCCCTGCTGTTCAGCCTGTTTCTAAATGAATTCCCCAAAGTCTGACAAAATAAGATCCTTCTATATGTAGATGATGCTCTTCTCCACATGTGTCACTATACTCCGGAAGAGCTGGAAAAAGGCATGCAAGATGACTTTACTGCTGTGGAAAGATGGTTCCTTCAGTCTAAGCTCTTGCTCAACTACACTAAGACTAAAACAATGTTGTTTGCCTCCCATCAAAACTGTCATAAGTCCCATCATCTCAATATCTATAATAACAAGTTTGATACACTCAAAATGGTCACCACCTTTAAGTACCTTGGTGTCTACTTTGGCAGCTCTCTCTCCTACAACCAGCACATAGACCATGTTGCCAAGGCAGCTAGTGCCAGACTAGGTCAGCTCTACTGTCATAGGCAGTGCCTCACCCAAAGTGCCATCAAGCTTGCAGTTAACAGCTCCGTGCTCTCTATCATAGATTATGGACTGGTAGTCCATGGAGCCAGTACCGATACAGCACTTAGGTGAATCAAGATTGTCCTAAACAAAGCCTGCAGACTAGTTCTGGGTGTGGACCATTTAACTCACACCTGTGAACTATACTCAAACACTGATTGCTTAAACCTGAATAGTAGAATTCAGTACCAAGTATGTCTATTAGTGAAAAAATCCACCCTAGGTCTTTCTCCTCCTGGAGTGAGGCAACTGCTAAGAAACTCCACTTCCTCCAGACTAACTAGGGGGTTGAGTAAGCTGCCTTCATTATCCCATTCTGCTGGATCTCACTAGGGCAGCAGTCCTTCAAATACAAGGCCCCCTGCTGGCTAAATTCCCTTAACTCTGAGCTGATTGAGGAAACGAAACTATGCCCATTTAAGGTCAAGCTGCTGCAGCACCTGGCCACTCTTAGTAATTGCGACTGCATCACCTGTGCATAATCCTACTATTATTGGTAGCTTATCTGTCCTGCATAGCACCCATCCCTCCACTTCCTCCCCTGCCTGGTGTGACCCCACTGAGCACTTACCCCATGTCCCTCTTTATCTCCCCACCTTCCTGCTTTCTCTTCACAAATACTAATCCCCTCAATTTTCACCCCTCCCCGGTTTCACCCTCACCTTACCCCCACTTTAAAACCCTTTCTCTTATCCTCTCTCCCCACATCACTCAGCCCTGCCCTATCACCTACTTACGGTGACCCTGGGTAGATTCATATCCAATCACATCCCTCTGACTACTCAACCCCTTATTCTATCACCCTTTGTCTCACCCCCACCCTCCCTGCTCTCATCTATTCTATCCTCTCCTCCTTTGGTCACCACCACTTTGACCCTCCATAACTCTACCTGCATGCTCTAAAGCTCAGCTACCTCTATAAATTGCTTGTCCACCTGTATGCTCTAATACTGTTGCAATAAAGCTGACCTCTCTACCTGATGTATTCTAACTGTACTTGCTTGAATCTGTATCTGTATCTGTATGTACCATAATGTACTTGCCTGCTGTATATACCCCTATCTGTTTTGTAATGTCTAAGTACTTTGTCTGTTGCCTTTCGACGTGGAATCTTTGTAAACGAGCTTTTAGCTCAAAGGTGTTATCCGAGATTCCAATAAATAAATAAATGTTCATAAGTAATACATTCAGAGACCAGTATATTGTCTAAGAAAAGAGACTTGCATTTGTTGCAGAAATAAACAACTATCTTTACAATCCCAGTTTAAAGGGAAAAATATTTAGGAAAATCTTGAACAATTACACCAATCATCAAAGGTCAAAATACAGCAACTCTACCACTCAGATAGACTGATAGCAGTAGTCTCCACTCATCTGTTTTCATACTGCTGTAATCTCAGATCCCACATGCCAGGAAATGGGGTAACACTGCAATGGAAGCCAGCAGTCAATAGAAACCGTGTACCAAATCCTACACCAATACTAAAGCCGTATGGCAAACTATCCTGTTTCATTTTTCTAGGCTGACAAGTAGCATGCAGACTGTAGAAATTCCTGCCTGCTTGAGGAGGCTGTATAGCGCTGTGGTTTAGGACTCTGAGCTGCAAACCTGGGTTTGAATCCCACAGCCCCCCCTTGCATACTGTGTGACCCTGAGCAAGTCAACTTCTTTGTGCTCCCAGGTTGCACCTGGAAACTAGCTTTGACTTAGTGTGACTTTCCTGGTTAAACAATTGCCCTTTCCTTTACATTTTTTGCTGTATATTTACTCATCAAGATAGGCCAACTGAGATACAATACCTAATTTTCAGTGAAACATAGAAACACAGAAGCATAGAATTTGACAGCAGATAAGGACCGCTTGGCCCACCTAGTCTGCCCATTTTCCTACCTAACAGATAAGCTGCAGATCCTAGTTAACCAACAGCTTACTTCCTCCTACCCCCACTAGGACTGTCTTATGTTTGTCCCATGCATTCTTGAATTCCTCCACTGTTCTTGACTCCATGACCTCCTCAGGGAGGTTGTTCCATACATCCACAACCCTTTCCATGAAAAAATACTTCCTCACATTACCTCTGAGCCGTCCCACTCTATCTTCAAATTGTACCCTTGTTCTTGCACATCTCTTTTTCTGAAAGATACTACCCTCTTGGACTTTGTTGATTCCCTTGAGTTACCTGAAAGTTTCTATCATGTCCCCTCTCTTCCTTCTTTCCTCAAGGGTATACACATTAAGCTCCTTTAGTATTCCTTCATATGTCTTCTGGTGCAGACCCTACACCATTTTGGTTGCCCTCCTCTGGACAGCCTCCACTCTGTCTATGTCTTTGCAGAGATGGGGTCTCCAGAACTGCACACAGTGCTCCAGATGGGGTCTCACCAACTGTCTGTATAGAGGGATAACAAGTTCCTGTTTTCTACTATTGATGCCTCTCCCTATGCATCCCAGTATCTCTCCAGCCTTTCTTACTGCCTTCTCACATCGTTGCCCACATTTAGGTCATCTGATATAATTACCCCCAGGTCCCTTTCCATTTTTACTGTTGTCAGTATCTCACCCCCCAATGTGTACTCTTCCCCTGGGTTTTTGTTTCCCAGGTGCATTACCTTGCACATCTTTGCATTGAATCTGAGCTGCCAGTGGTGTCCTTCTTTTGCCCATTTGACAATGTATTTACCCAGGATAGGCTAGGTGAAAGCCAGTATCTCACTTGGGTTCTATTTTTACACATTTTCACACTATAGTTATCCAGGATAGCACAGAGGAGATGCTACATCTCATTTTTCAGTGGTGTCCACATTTCACCCATTTTTACCACTCCGTGCATTTAACCAGAATAGCCCAGCTGAGATGTAATTATTTGTTTTCTGTGGGATCCTGTTTTTACACATTTTTTACAATATTTTTACCCAGACTATGCTTCCTGAGCATATCTCTCAACCTCGAGAACTGAACACCAGTATTGTTGTTTACTGTTGCCCATCCATTGTCTTGTATAGTGTATGGGCAACAGTAGATAATCGGTGATCACTTCTTCCTTAGCTGCGACATCAGACTTTGTTTCCATCCTCCGCCCTCTTTCCAGTCCAACAACAAGCCCTACTCTGTCCCCGGTTTCCTTCTTCTTAGAGCATCTGTGTTTTTTTAAATCTATAGTCTTCGGCTGTAAAGGGCAACAGTAAAAGGGATATATGCCCTACTTTGAGCTTGTAAGCACTGACTCACTGCCGTGGCCATTTCCCAAGGTCCGGAGCATTGCAAATTGTGCATGCGCAAAGACGTTCTAAGCTGTTGTACCATCAATGTGATGTACTCAGAATGGTACAATAAGACTGGGAAATGATAGAATTCTGGTAAAAATAACTCTCCCATATACTATTAACTACTTCTTAAAATTCGCACCACATTCTTGTCCTCTATTTTGGTTCCACTAGTTCTTTAATAACTGTCTTTAAGGGCAAATACAATTATAGACAGCGTGTAACTAGAGAAAAACTAAAGCTGGTCATGTGAAGCAGACAGGCTTCTGTGGTATAGTCAGCCTGTACACAGTGCACCAGTTGCTCAATTGAGCTTCCCTTTAGCACTATCTGTCAATATACCAGTCACCTTCTTCAAAGATGTCCACACACCAAGGGAGAAACCTTTTTTTCTCTGCCATCCTTAACCCAGCAGTCTCCCCTTTGTAAGTGCATGGGGTCCCACTCCCCATTACTTCACCAGTCTCCCTTAACCTCCACCCAGACCAGAGGGTAGTGCCATTTATTCTTGGAGTACCTGGTCCCTCAAACCAATATCCACAAAGGGAGGGGCACTTTCACTGGCACTTACCTTCTGTACTGCCAAAATATTAACACCACACCCTTTTGTTGTGAAGCGCCCCTCCCAATGTATAAGTTAATTTAGAATAATAGATTCAGAGCTTCCAAGTCAGCATTTCCCCAATTAGGGTGATTTTCTGATTTCCACCAAGATCAGAGACTTTCACAGGGCCCTATTGTATATGCCCAACTCTAAGGTGCTAGAAATTATTTGCTCAAGACATTTGAAAACAGGACTGTCACCCCTCCCACACTTTGTCAGATGCCTACAGCCCTCACTGACAATCAAACCTGGGACTCGTCCCTGAGTCCTGATGCAGTGACTCAACCTCCCAGCTGTGGGGAGGAGGGGGAGTTTCACTGACAGTTCATTGTTTTGTAGCTCAGGGTTTAGAAAGGAGGATTAGAATTAGATTAAAAAGTTGTGTAGTGCGATTCATTCTTCAGTGAGCATCAGCTATTCAGCAGGCAGTAAAAGGACCACCATTATGAACATACGAACATACGAAATTTGCCAGCAGATAAAGGCCTAGAGGTCTATCAAGTCTGCTCAAATGTGTAGCTAGCACCCCTTATTCTGCAGCTGCCCCTCCCTTCCACCCTTTCCCTTCATTAACACTCCCCCTTGTCCTGTCCCATCCTCGTTTGAAGCAGTCCACTGTTCTACTGCATACCACTTCTGCATGTAACGCATTCCACCCAGCCACCACCCTCTCTGTTAAAAAGTGTCTCCTCATCTCCCTCCTGAACCTTCCTCACTCCAGTCTCATATCATGGCCCCTGGTGGACCTCCCTTCCCTTACTTTGAACAGCCCTCTGTACCCATCTTGTTTATTCCTTTCATGCATTTAAAGGTTTCAATCATGTCACCCCTGTCTCTCCTCTCCTCCAGTGAGTACATGTTCAACTCCTTCAACCTCCTCTCGTATGATAAGTCCCCCAGCCCCTTGATCATCTTTGTCACCCTGCGCTGCACCCCCTCCAGTAACTTAATGTCCCTCTTCAGATATGGACACCAGTTCTGCACGCAGTACTCCAGGTGTGGTCTAACTAATGACCTATATAGTGGCAGAATCACCTCCTCCCTCCTCGAGGATATACCCCTTGCAATACAACCCAGCATTTTGTTGGCCTTTGCAGCTGCCTTCCTACATTGTGCTGAGTTGTTCATTGACCCTGTAATGAGCACACCCAGATCCTTCTCCTCCTCTGTCTGGGCTAGGTGCACTACCCCTAGCTGGTAACTCCTCCTTGGGTTCTTCATCCCAAAATGCAGCACCTTGCACTTTTTGGCATTAAATCCCAGTTGCCAGGTATCTGACCTGGTTTCAAGCTTTGTCAGATCATCCTGCAACCCCTGCCATCCCCCTAGGTCATCCACCACCGCGCCAACCTTGGTATCATCAGCAAACAGACTGATCTTGCTCTTGATGTCCCATGATATGTCTGCAATGGATACCCCAAACAACACTGGTCCCAACACCGAGCCCTGTGGGACACCGCTCATCATTGCCCTTGGGTGTGAGAGTTCCCCACCCACCACCACCCTCTGTTGCCTTCCCTGCAGCCAGTTTCCTACCCATCTCACCAGCTTTGCACCCGACCCTGTGCCTACTAACTTCCTTCCCAGCCTTCCATGTGGCACCGAGTCGAATGCCTTACTGAAGTCCAAATACAGGACATCCACTGCATGGCCCCTGTCCAGCTGCCTAGTTACCCAGTCATAGAACTCGACCAGGTTGGTTTGGCAGAATCTGCCATGTATGAAGCCATGCTGTCTGCTGTTTTGTAGTCCTTTGGCCTCTAGGAGGGCCACCAGCCTCTCCTTCAGGATAGTCTCCATTAGCTTACCCATGATGGATGTGAGGCTCACTGGTCTGTAGTTTCCCGATTCATCCTTGGGGCCACTCTTGTGGAGGGGCACCACATAAGCCATCCTCCAGTCCTGAGGTACACACCCCGAATGTAGTGAGGCATTAAATAGGTCTGCCAAGGGTCCTGCAAGGACCTCTGCCAGCTCCTTCAGTACCCTGGGGTGGATGCCAACTGGGCCTGGCGCCTTGTCCACCCTCAGTGCCTTCAAACCCTCTCGAACTCTACCCTTCATGATTTCCCCATCTGTCACCACTTCCCCCCTGCTTCTGCCATTTCTCCCAACTTGGCTGTCATCCCCCTCTTCTCTTTAGTAAATACTGAGCAGAAGTACTCATTTAATGCTTCCGCCTTATCGTACCCTGCTTCCACCCAACCCTCCTCCTTCCTAATCCTTACTATGTGGTCCTTACAGCTCCTTTTCTCCCTAATGTACTTAAAGAAGTCCTTCTCCTTCTTAATGCCTTGTGCCAGCCTGAGTTCCGAGTTGCTTTGGCTCCCCTCACTGCCCTTGTCACCTCCTTCTGATTCTGTCAAGTACCCTCTCTGTCCTCCCTCCCTGTTTTCTTGTACTTCCTAAAGGCAGCTCTTTTCCTCCTTACCTTTTCCATGACCTTCTTGCTCAACCAGCTCAGTTTCTTAGCCCTAGCCTTCTTGCTCTGGGCTTTGCAGCAGGTTTTGGTTGCCTCCACTATCCCCAGCTTTATGAGCTCCCACCTCTGGTTAGTATCCATACTAGATTGAATTCTGGCCAGGTACCCTTTTACCACTTCCCCCATCCTCCCAAAGTTGGCCCTCCTGAAGTCCAGCACTCTTGTGCCAGATTCCACTCCTTCCTTGCCCATATCCAATGTGAGCCATACTGAGTGGTGGTCACTCCCTGACAGCGGTTCCTCCACTGTAAGTTCTCTCACAAAGTCCCCATTTGCCAGCACAAGGTCAAGGGTATTCCCTAACCTGGTTGGTTCACTGACCATTTGCAGCAGGAAGCTGTCCTGGAAGGCATTCAGCAGTACCTGCTCCCTTCTGTTCCTGGTTGTTGGGGTGCTCCAGTCAACTCCTGGCATGTTAATACCATAAGGAGAATGAACCCATAGAAATTGCATCGTACACCTGAGGGGAAAAGCGCTGTCTCCTCCAACAGCACCTCAAAATGCAAACATAGTTACATCCCCCCGACCCGACCCCAACACCACAAACCAACACCCCGGGAGTTGGACAAACAATAATACTTCCATTTGAATTTCCATCCTTAAAAAACACAACCTGACTGCTCTCGTGACACCAGTGGTTTGTTTTTGTTCTTTGTCTCCCCACTGCGCCTAGCACACCTCTCAAACAAGAGCCACTCCCCCTTGAACCAGATTTCATTTTCTACCCCAACCCTGCGCTCCTGCCCAACACCCCACCACAACCACTGACCCCTACAACTGTCACCCACTCGCTCGCACCCTGCCGCTGCTTTGTTACCCCCCCAGGTTTATCCACCCCACGGAAGAAACAATCACTCTTGTATAAGGTATGTATGGCCCGGGTTGGGCACCCCCAGTGCTGTACCCTCACAGCACAGGCCAGGCAGCACAGTGAGCCACCCCTTGACTCATCCTTCCACTTACTTTTAACCTGGTCATCATCACCACACATCACTGATGACTGTCTGCTCTGGGTCTGGAACCTGGGTGGGTCTGACTCTGAGATCCCACCGCCACTCTCATCTTCTCCAATCTCCACAGCCCTACACCATCACCACCAACCAACAACTGTATCTGCTGTGCTCTCTGCTACAAATGGCACTCCCTCACTACTCAGGCTTTGCCACTTTGGTGCCAACCTGGGAATGGTTACGGGACTTATGACAGTAAGCAGCATGTGCAGCTCTGGCCAACCCCCTCTCCCAATAACAAGTCTCTCTCTGCTGCAGCTAAAAATATACTGGCTATTTGGGCCTGCTAGGTTCTTTGGCATTGGCTTGGCTTGCTTAGCTGACAGGCTGCCTTGTATGCATGGGCTGACAGGGGAGGAGGGATCATTCTGACACTGCGAATGTGTGCTATTGCTATTGGTCGGTGGCACGGCCGGAGGTGGCAGGTTGATTCATATTTTCTAATTTCTATTCTAATTTAGACCCTACCCCCACTCCCCGGGAAAAAAATTAAACTGACATGGTGATGGTCAGGCAGGGGGAAAAAAAGCGAGAGAGGAAAAAAAAAGTACACACAAAAAGCAAGCAACACAGGCCACATACAGATTCAGGTCAGGATGCAATTAGCATCTCAAGCACCCCGGGCCAGTCCGCCCCTACCCCTGTGATATTCTACACACTGTATTGTCTGATCATGCCCTGATCTGCAGGAAGCATTCCCTGAAAGGGCTTGAAGATCAAGGCAGAACCTGGTGGCTTAATTCTACCCTCTTGCATGATTCTAACTTCATCTCATCCCTATCTGAATTAATTTAGACATTCTTTTGAAATAATAATGGTTCAGTTTCTAACTTGGACATGCTTTTGGGTGCCGCTAAGTGTGCCATCCAAGGAGAATGCATGTGTCTTGCCTCTAAGGCTAAAAAGCAGTGTCTTTTAGCCCGGATCTGAGAACTTGAGCACTGTCTGTCTTCAAAATCAGACCCAGTGAGTTGGAGCATGCCCCACTCCTATAGGGCTCATTGCTATGGACTTCTTGTCAAACAGGCCGATCTTGCTTTTCAGCATGCCAAGTTTCATTATCTTGAGTACAGAGAATGGGCCAGCCAGCTACTAGCCCTCTGGTTCCAACAACTTGAAACTAGACAAATGATTCCTAGTCTTCAGCCGTCTCCTGGTGGAGAAATACTCACATGTCCCAGAGCCATTGCGGATGACTTTCAAGCATTTTACCAGTCTCTTTACAGTCCAGATGTGGATGATCAGCCAACTGAGGACATGATCAAGGCCTATCTGAACTCTGTACCTCTCCCCAGTCTCTCTGACAGTCAGAAGGAAGGGCTGCAAGCCCCAATTACCACCCCAGAGGTCCGCTGGGTAATCGACCAACTCCCAAAGAAGAAAGCTCCCAGTCCAGATGGATTCAACACCTGCTTCTACACTACCTTTATTGATATCTTAGCACCCTTCCTTACCAGACTCTTAAACTATATTCATTTTTCCAGACTTGCTGACACCTCGTTTACACAAGTCTGGATTACTTTAATCCTCAAACCAGGTAAACTGGAACTTCTTCCTGGAAGCTATCGTCCCATATCCTTATTGAACTCCAACATCAAAATCCTGGCCAAGGTTTTAGCAACTGCTTACTATTGACCTGGGAGGGTCTTATCAGACCTACCCAAGTGGGTTTCATGGCGGACAGTTATCATCGAGCCATTCTCCGTGAGTTCTACATCTCATTTTGCATCTAGAAAGGCAATTGTAATCCTCTCTCTGGATGCAGAGAAAGCTTTTGATCGAGTGTCTTGGCCATTTTTGTTCGATACTCTCCATCATTTTGGTTTTCCCTCCTCTTTCTGTAACTTGCTTAAGGTCATTTATCATCACCCCTCAGCCAGAATCTGGTGTAATGGAGTACTTTCATCCTCCTTCTCTTTACTGCATGGAACGAGGCAAGGTTGCCCCCTCTCCACTTTTCTATTTAACCTTTATCTTGAACCCCTTCTCTGCTCGATTCAACTTATCTTGGCTATTAAGGGTATCCCGATGGGAGGGGAAGGCTATAAAATCTCTGCATATGCGGATGATCTCCTTCTGTATGTCATGAGTCTACAAACACCTATTCATGCTGCCCTGCAGGAAATTAATAGGTTTTCCCAGGTCGCAGGATACAAGTTAAATTTAGATAAATCCAAGGCCATGCCGTTAAATTCTTCTGTTTGTAAACAGTGGATAGTTGACCTTGGCCTCTCCTGGAACCTAAGATCATCACTTATTTAGGAATCAGAATCTCCAGGTCCATCTCTAACTTGGTTAGGCTCAATCTTTCCCCTCTTTGCCGCAACATTAAACTGGACCTGCAGAGATGGAGCTCTCTTTCTCTTTCCCTATGGGGGTGTGTGAATATACTAAAAATGAACGTCCTACCTAGAATCTTATATCCTCTAGGGATGGTTTGCCATAACTTCTTAAAACACGGTTCCTGCATCTGCAGTGTGACCTTCCCAATTTTCTCTGGAATGGGAAAGCTGCCCGGATGGTTTACTACAAGCTCACCATCTAGAAGGAGCTAGGAGGCTTACATATACCCAACATCTTTCTATATTATAGTGCCATACACGGTAGTAAATTATTCCAATGGGGTTCAGCTCTTCACACACCCTCAGATCATTCCTACTGCCCATTATGGTTATCTCTTGAACAGCAGCTCTGCCTTTTTCATGGTCTGTCAATGCGTAGTTTATTATATATTAAACCGTCTGAACTGCCCAAACCACTTTGGGCCTCCCTTATGTTTTGGTCCCTCAAAGCTCTCCGTCAGATCTACTCCTTTCTCGGATTCAATCCCTATAGAGACTTATCTCAACCACTTATGGGCAACCCACATTTCTGTATAGCGAGTTGTCCTATACCTTCTACCTTCTGCCCACAGCTTCAACAGGCCTTGGTGGCTTCCTTACTTTTTGATGATAGGCTCCCCCCACTGGTGCATTGCAAGACCATTTCCTTATCCCGATTTTCCGCCCCCACCATGGCATGGAGACTCTAACTCACTGTTGCAAACCTTTATAAATACCGTGATTCATCCCCATGCCATCTCTAAATGTTATGTTCTATTTCAGCAGTGGGACTCGAAAGGTCCTAAAGGCCTTTGTTACTATTGGCAATATGAACTGGGATTTGATCTGGATGGAGAAGCTTGGCAGTGGGTCTGGAGATATCTGTTCAGATATGTTAAGCAAGTTCGCCTTTGTTTCTTGCAATTTTGGATTTTGCATAATCTATACTGTACCCCTTTAAGACTATATAGGATGAGTATAAATGTGTCCCCTACATGTGTCTAGTGTGGCCTGTCTGAGGAGACTGTCAAACACATCCTATGGGACTGCCCACTAGCAGTCGCTTTCTGGCAGGCAATACGGGAATCCCTAGACCCGCTCCTGGGTTTGGATTCCTATTTCACCCCACAAATATAACTAGTGGGTCATTTCAAGGGAGACATGATTGGACGTTACAAGGGTTTTATGTGTCTGTTCTCAAGTGTTGCCAAACTAATCATTGTCTGGCACTGGCTAGATAGTTCTGCCCCCTCTCTCAGAGAATGGCACTCGGAAGTGCTTCAGGTTCTTGAAACAGAGAAACACATTGCCCACAGACAGGCCTGCCAGGAGGGCTTCCTAAGAAGATGAGGTCCCCTTTTAGCTCTCCTTCCCATTATTCAAGTTTCCTAGAGGAAGTTAGCCAAAGGCGGAAAGGAAGACTGCTTTTTTCTTTCTTTCTGCTGGCCAGGACACGTTTATGGCCTTCTACTCTTCTTTCCCCCCTGGTTTCTATCCCCGTCATTTTCTTTCCCTCTTCTGATTTATGGGGTTGCCTATGTGGGTTTTACTGCTCTGTATTGTGCTCTGTGGTGGAGGGGGGGGGTTGGGAAGTCTTGTCCAGGAAGGAGTGGGGTGGCTTGTTGGCCTTTACAGATTACTTTGCACTGCTCTAAGTAACTGTTCTGGGTACTTGTCTCAGCTTTACTGTCATCAATATGGCATTAGCTATGGATTGATGTTCTACACACCTGTCTGTCTAATGTTTGTTGTTTGTTTGTTAAATCTAATAAAGTATATTAAATAAAAAAATGAGGCCATTCAGAGTTGTACCTTTTTGTATCCCCACACAATGCAAAACTGCCACTTTTCTGCTCACTTACTCCAGGGCCTGAAGTTTTCTGTTGAGACTCGTTGTCCACCTCTTGGAAAGGGAGTTTCCTGTATGCCTTACCTCCCATCTATCTAATCCAGAGAATGCTACTCAAGCTTCAAATGAAGGGGGCAACTCTGATACTCATTGCTCCCCATGGCTTCAACAGATCTGGTTCCCCTTACTGCAACAGCTAGCAGTGGAACCCCCAGTGTCTCTGTCCCTGTGCAACAGTCTACTGACACAGGACAGGGAACCCTGGTCCATCCGGCCCTGAAATTTCTCCATCTGCATGCATGCATGCATGGCTCCTGAAGACATAGCGATGGCTGGGTTTGAGGTTTATAAACAGAAGCTGATGTTCTGGTGGTTGCTAGAAAGTCCTCCACCAGATCCACTTTTTCCAGGAAGTGAAAGCTGTTTGCTTTATGGGCTGCTTCTCACCACCTGGATCCATTCACCTGTTCCATTAATCAGGCTGTAGAGTACCTGCTGTCCTTATCAGAGTCAGGCCTCCAGTGTTCCTCTATCAAAATGCACCTGGCTGCCATTTCAGTTTTCCATGTACCTATTGAGGGTAGTACGGTTGTCCAGGTGGAGGTGGTCTATAAATTCTTAAGAGGCATCCTGCACCACTTGAATCCATTCACCTGTTCCATTAATCAGGTTCTAGAGTACTTACTGTCCTTATTGGATTCAGGCCTGCAGTATTCCTCTATCAAAGTGCACCTGGCTGCCATTTCAGCTTTCCATGTGTCCATTGAAGGTCTTACGGTTGCCCAGCTGGAGGTGGCCCATATGTTCATTGGAGGCATTCTACATCTGAAACCTCCTATCTGTAATCCAGTCCTGGCTTGGGACCTGAATTTTATTTTAGAAAAGCTTACTTCCTCTCCTTTTGAGTCAGCCATGACTTGTGGCTTATGCTTTCTGTCTTGAGAAGCATTATTTTTAGTTGCAATAACTTCTGCTTAAAGGATTTCTGAGCTACAGACTCTAATGTGTGAGCCTCTTTATTTGATTTTCCATTAAGACAGAGTGTTTGAGTACTAATCCTAGGTTTCTACAAAAGATGATGTCTGAGTTTACTTTAAATCAAACCATCAATCTGCTGGTTTATTTCCCAGAGCAAGCCAATCCAGAGGAAGCATTGCTCCATATTTTGGACCTACATATGATATTCAAGTAGTATACACACTGTACCAAGGACTGCAGAAAGTCTCTGCAGCTTTTTGTTTCATTTGCCCCTGGGAATGAGGCCACCTTAGTTTCTAAACATTGCTTGTCCAAATGGCTAGCAAGCTGTTATTACTTTTTGTTACAGGAAGTACAGTAAGGAACTTCCTGAGGTGGTTTGTGGTCACTAAACTAGAGGCATGGCCATGTCGGTTGCTTGTTTCAAGAATGTATCTGCTGTAGAAATCTTTGTTGCTGCTACTTGGAGTACTGTCCACGCCTTCACTAAAAACTATAGTCTGGACACTGTCTCTCATAGTAGGGCTGGCTCTGGCTTACCTGTGCTACAAGGCCTACTTTCATAGCCTATTGGCTTCAGACCCCAGTCTCTTCATTGTCAGTACTTCTTCATACTCCTTCCATAGATGTGGCCTGATAAAAATGATATCCTCCAAAATGATAGAACAGTTATGTACTTACCATAACAGTAGATCTTCAAGAGAATCTCTTTCATCAAGCCATGCCGTCCCACCCCTCCTTCCCCCCTTTTTGGGTCTGCAACTCTAGGTTCACTGCTCCTGTCTCCATTGGGACATTTTCCAGCCTTGTGCCTCACCAGGCTTGCAGAGTGCTGGATTCTCTCCTGGTTCCCTAGAGAGAGATCCTCCAAGTAATGATCTCCAGAGGGGAACTGAGGAGAGGAGGGGACGGCCACGTTTATGTATACAAGGACATCTGCCATTGTCATTCGTAGCTCCTGGCACACTGCCGGTAAAACATTTCCATGTGGTTCTAGCTCCTAGTGGCTATAAGTAGTGTCTCTGACATATAGAAGATAGCCAGGGTTACTCCTGTCTTCAAAACAGGGTGACCCAAAAGACTTATCTAACTACAGACCCATTGCCAACCTCTCAGTTCTGAGCAAAATCCTGGAAAAATTAGTTGCTACACAAACCATCAAATTCCTTCTCAAAAATGACCTTCTCACAACTGACCAGCATGGTTTCTGCAAGGGCCATATCACCTCCACAGCCCTGCTTAAGTTTGCTTCTGGCACACTCACTGCTATGGACTCAGGCCTTCTAACTGGAGCTGTTTTCATAGACATCACAAAGGCCTTCGACTTGGTGAACCACTCCATTCTCCTTGCCACCCTGAAGTCTTTTGGCTTTACTCATAATGTTGTCAACTGGTTCAATAGTTACCTGTCAAACAGGGTCCAAGTTGTAAAATACAATTCAATCTATTCCAACCTGGCAACAGTGAATATTGGTGTACCACAAGGCTTAGCTTTGGGGCCACTGCTGTTTTCTATATTTATCAATAACATCACCTCCAGTCTTACTTCCACCTCCTCCTTCCTCTACGCTGATGATATAGTTCTATACACCAGTGCGAAAAACATTTCTGACATCAATCTACGGCTCTCCACTGACTTTCAGCGCTCTCAAGCCTGGCTCTCACATTAAAAAACTAGTCCTTTTTTTTATTTTTTTGAACTCTATTTTTTGCCCCTACCTTGCCACTGAACTCTCTCTCCAGCAACCTCCTGGACTGCGATATCTACCTCCCTACATGGCTCGGTTGTCCCATCCGCTCCTCTCTGGCACCAGGCACCCCCCAGGTCTACCCTCTGGGGAACAGTCTCCCCCACCCAGGATGCTGTTTCTTTAAGTATTGAGACACCAGACCGGGGGGGGAACAGCGGAGGGGCCCGAGTCCGTTTCTGGGAGTGTGGACCGCGGAAAGAGGCATCTTCGCCTTTTGGAGGAGGAGGAGGGGGGTTTTGCATGCTTGAGTCCCCAGTGGAGCCTGGCCTATCAAGGCAATGTACTGCCATGGCTCCACCCCCCTGGCATGTGCCACACCGCTACTTTCGGCTAAACCCCGGCTACCGCCAGAGGTCACTCCTCAAGCAAGCTTTGTCCCCTAACCCTCTCTGGGAAAAGAGAGCAGTCCTCCAGATGCTCAATCTCTTCCCTCCCTTGCCAACCCCCAATGACCCCGGCTCGTTCCCAAACCTGGGTCGCCGGCATGGCGCGAGGTGTGGTGTCCAGCTCCTTAACCCTCAGCACCACTGGGCCAGCTACAAACTAGTCCTTAATGAGGCCAAAACCCAATCCATGCTATTTGGGACAAATTCTAAACTCAAAACCTGCCAAAATAATTTCATGGTCTCTTGTCTGAATGGCTCCTCTATTGGTTCAGTGACCTCGTTTAAGTACCTAGGGGTAACACTGGACCAATCCCTAAACTTTGATCTTTGCATCCAGAAATCATGTAAATCTGTCAACTCTAAATTAGGTATACCATACCCGACCAGATATGCACTAACCCCTGCAGTGAGACTTGCTATTGCTCGTGGTATTCTTCTACCCACCCTTACATACGGAGTTGCGACCTATACTGCCGTACCTAAATCCAATCTACATAGATGGCACATTACCTATAATAATATCTGTCTCTATGCCTCCTTCTCCCATCAGCAGAAATACCACTGCCTCCTTTACTCAGATCTAAACTGGCTGTCACTAAATGCTACTAGACTTTACTCCCTTGGGTCGACTGTCAACAGTATTATGTGGTCTCAGACTCCAAAAACCTTAGCTGATCTACTTGTTCCTCAGATGTCCAGCTATGGCCTACACAGCTGGAAAATCCCTTCTATGTGTCCTGAATAGTAACACCACCAAAGGCACCCGTGCTTCTGCCCAACATGCTCCTCAGCTATGGAACTCCCTCCCTTTAGTGATCCATCAAGCACCCTCCCATAACACCTTTAAAAAGGAACTCCATAGCTACCTCATCTCCTCTAATCGCTGCCTTTGCTTCAATCCCCATTAGCACCACTCCTACTCTCACTGCGGTGTACTTGATCTGCTTTCTTCCTAATGCCTTGCACTTAATCCTCCCCCTGCCTGTCTACTTGTCTCCCCTCCCAATTTGTTGTGCTTCTGCTCTTTGGCTTGTTATCTCAAACCCCTTGCCCTGTCTTACTATAACTAATTCTCAACTCCTTAGATCTTTGTAATCATTGCCAAAAAGCTCCTACTTGCAATACTCAATGCCCTATCTCCCAAACCATGTGAATGTTTCTCCCCTTAAGGATCTGCCTACCGTATGTTGTTTTGTAGTTTTCCCTGCTCATTGTACCTGATAGTTCCTTGCAAGTATGTGGTTGTTTGTTTTCAATGAACCTCTTGCCGAACTTTACATCATGATAATTCCTTGCAAATATGTGAGCTATGTCCTGCACTTGCCAACAAATTGCCTTATCGCATGTTTTGTCATGAATCACACTGTTTTGTACCTTGCTCTCATCACCTTGCTTGTACTGTATTTTTACTGTAAAACCTTGTTTTGTTTCTGTGTTTTATGTAATTCCACTCTGTAACCTCATGGGTGGTACCTGAAAATAGTCATTTCTATGGCTAATGCACCTATCTGGTAAACAAAAACTAAATAAATAAAATAAGTTCCATTGGTGAGTCCTGATGAAAGCAATTCTCTCAAAGATTGGAAAGACTGTAAGCCTGAGGTTCAATTGGATGGAGTAACTACGTCACTCCCCCAGCTGGCTTTATCAGGTAGCTCACCCTGGGCCTTCCCATGATTCATTTCTCTTGGCCGCTGGAGGCTTTGTCCCTCCCTCGTCCCTGTGCCTTTCATTTCTCCCTTGGTTTGTATTTGCACTCCTGGTGCTTTGGGTGGCTCACCCGCCGCCCCCCACCTCCTGTCTGCCACTTTGGCGGCCAGCTCTTCCCATTCATTGGCTTTCATTCTCTTTGTCCTTTGTCCCCTCCTGTTTTTTCCTCCTTCCCCAGTGTACTGACCTCATCAGCAGCATCTTTCTGCCGCCCTCTCTGCTTTTCGTGCTTGCTCACTCCTGTTGTGGAAATTTCCTACTTGTTATACAGAGACAAAGAAACAGTCTTGTGCAGAGTTCAAACCATTTATTCACATATGCATATGGAGAGCCAGCTCCCCATGTTGTTATTGCATAGCTCCGATTACAATAGTAAGTCTCCTTCTCTTATACACTTGCCTAGTCACATAACAGTGTCATGGCACAATTTCATTGGACAGTAAACTTCATACAATACTGCTGTTAGTTGCTGATTGGTTATGCTAATACTATGTTAAATACAATACTGCTGTCACTTACTGACTGGTTATGCTAATTATTATGCTAACTTACTTTAGCCACATCATCTATAAGGCATGCATACATTACTACAAGCACACGCTTGCTATGGAATTTTCCACCATCCACCAAGGACATGCTTGCTATGGAATTTTCCACTATCCACCATTTCATGAAGATTGTTTCAGTTCTGCAGGCCATTTTGTGGAGCTTTATGCACAGTGGTTTCTACAGCATTAGGTCAGAAATTTTCTTCCTCTACACCCCCCCTTTTGATACTCTGTATCAACTTCTAAAATTCGATATCACAGTTATAGTAAGGCAATTCTTGCGCATTCTGTTTTACTACATCATAATTATGTATCACAGGTGATTGTACAGTTGGTGTAGGTGGGTTACAGGCTGTGTTACACATTTTCGTAAGCACCAGCTTTGCACAAAGGACAACAAGCCATATACATAACAAGGCGATAATGCCAGCAGCAACATGTGTCATTATTGTCGATCCCCATTGGTCAAACACATTTGTAATCCATCTCCATAGATTCCAGTCACCCTCGGACTTATTTTCGCTCACAATTTTATTCTGTAGTTGCTGTACTTTGTGCAAAATTTCTGTCATGTTATTAGTCACATTTGGTACATAGGTACAACATTCTTCTCCAATTATTGCACATACCCCGCCCTGGGCTGCTAATACATAATCAAGAGAGGCTCGATTTTGTAATGCTACTAGTCTTAATGCTTTTGTTTCGGCACTCAAAAGAGTGAGGCCTTCATTGGTTTCTTTTACCAGGGTTTCAAGTTCATAGCTTAGTTGATCAATATATTGCATGCTTGTAGTACCCCCAGAATGGGAAAATCTGCAGCTAACTTCTCACCCACTGGCACTCTTCTCTTGGCACTAGGTGCTCAGAACCTCCGCACCTATAGCACGCTTTGATTGGGCGCATGCTAAAGAGCCTCGCCCTGTAATACATTATTATCATTTTGAGGGGCACATACACTTGTCACGGATGGGTGTAGTGTAGCTAAGTAACAGCACCCGATCCATCCTGTTGGTAAAAACACATACGCCTTACCCTCAAGACACCCAGTACAAGGCCGGACAAGGTACCAAACTTTTACTCCTCTTAAGCTCAGTTGGAAAATATATACCCTCACCATACCATGTTGTCATATTACCGTCGGACGTATTATAGGTATAAGAATAATTTTGTCCTTCATAATAATTATTAGAACAACTAGACACCCCCACTTGTACATTTGCTCCTGTCTGTGTCCAACTCCTACACACACAATAGGGGGCCTGGGTTTTTGGTCTGTGATCTAGGTACAAGGGTTTTAAGGGGGTTTCCAGTTTTGGGGCTTATACCAGGTGGTGAAGTGGTGTCCTTTAAATACAGTAACTTTGCCCTTATTTAACAAGCTCGTGGACCAATTACCTTTACTATCCTTTGCATGTGCCATAGCAAATAAGAGTAAATATGTGTCATACCAGACCAAGGGTACAGGACGCAAGTGCAGTCCTATGGCGAGAAAGTGGGGAATGCGCACACACATAACAATCACTTAGGTTAGTGTTAGTAACATGTAGCTTCATTAGAGTCCACCAGGTATTAGTGGTGTGTGGGGTTCAAGGCTGTGGCTGCATCTCACAGTCTTGTGGTTTACTTTAATACTTATCAGAGTCAGAAGAACCACAGCGGCTCCCAGCACGCATGCCACCCCTGCAGTCAATAAAACAGTCTTTTTCTTCATCTGTCCTCGGAGGCCGTCACCAACCGACAGTGGGATGCGTGGATCCATGTGTCTCTTTCAGCGATCTTCACGGCTGTCGGTGTCGTAGGAGCACTTGGAAAGGACCACGCCACAAGGGATCACTCCACTTCTTTTGCTGAAAGTCCTTTATCACCACGAAGTCTCCGGGCTGTATGTGGTGTAGCGCTGCTTCCAGATTTGGCACAGGCAAGGCCGCCTTTACTCTAGGGTAAAAAGATCTCAACACAGCATTAAGGGATAAACAATAGGCAATCATTTCATTATCAATACCATGCAATGTTAACCTGCTTTGGGGAAAAGGTGCATTAGTCATTCTCAGAGGACTACCCATCAGAATCTCATGTGGTGACAGACCCATCCACGTTGGTCTACCTCTCATACTCATTAAGGCCAAAGGCAGGACCTTCACTGAATTAAGTCCTGTTTCTGCCATCAGTTTGGTTAACTTTACCTTTAAGGTTTGGTTTGCCCTTTCCACAGCCCCTCCAGACTGTGGATGGTAGGCACAGTGAGCTCTTAAATCGATTTTAAAAACCTCACATAGGCACCTGATAACTTCGTTTGCAAAATGAGTACCATTGTCACTAGATATACGTGAGGGTAGGCCCCAACGGGGTATAATATCCCTCAATAGGGCCTTTGCCACCACACAAGCAGTGCTTCTTCGAGAAGGGAAGGCCTCTACCCACTTAGAGAACATATCCACTATTACCAAACAATACCTGTAGCCCTCATAAGGGCTTAGTTCAATAAAGTCCATCATTATGTGTTCAAAAGATCCTGTAGGAGAAGGATGGGCAGAGGGGGTTACTTGGAGTCTTCTGCCGATATTATTTTGCATACATATAATACATTTTTTACAAACGTTTCAGCATACAAAGAGAAACCTACAACAGACCAATATTTATTTACAAAAGCCACCATCCCCCTTTGACACATGGTTGGCTCCATGAACCAACTTGGCCAAAAGGAAACGTGATCGCTGGCAGGCAAAGTTCAGCATCGGGCCACCCATAGCTTTGCGGGTATGCCATAGGTGCAATATGTTTGCCAGTTCTTTTTCTCCTTTTTATCAGCAGATCGTTGTATTTCAGCTACATCACTGGCAGAAAAAAGATTTACTGGTTTTACTTCTTGAGAAAGCATTAACGGTAGTGGAACAACATCAAGGAGGGCTGCTCTTTTCGCAGCTGCATCAGCTCGGGCATTTCCTTTTGATACAAAGTCAGAAGCAGATGTGTGCGTTTGGCATTTCACAACTGCGACAGCCCTAGGCATTTGAATAGCCGTCAACAGGTTTTCTACTAGTTTCGCATGCGCAATGGGCTTTCCTGATGAAGTCAGGAACCCCCTGTTTTTCCATAGTGTTCCAAAATCATGCACTCCTCCAAAGGCATACCTGCTGTCCGTGTAAATGTTAACGGTTTGGTTTTTAGCTAAAACACAGGCCCTGGTTAATGCCAATAGCTCAGCGCCTGGGCTGACAACTGGGACAACAGCTTATGGCTCTCTAGAGTAATTAACTGTCAGTGCATCTGGCGTATGCCACAATTGGACGACCCTGCCCATCGGTAATGAGCCATCCACAAACAGTTCCAGGTCTGTGTTAGTCAGCGGTACATCAGTCAAATCAGGTCAAGGTCTGCAGTCCGAGTCAATTACTTCCCCACAGTCATGTACGTCACCGTCCTCCAGGGTAGGGAGGAGGGTAGCCAGGTTTAAGGTAGTACAGCACTTAAGGGTAACATTTGACATGGTTAGTAACACATTCTGATATTGCAGTATGCGAGCAGGAGTTAGATGGGCGGTGTGGGCCTGCAGTATAATTGAGTGTACTGCATGTGGCACATGTACAACTAGAGGGGAAAACCCCACCAAATCAGAACAGGCCAGCACCGCCTCAGTAGCAGCGGCAACAGACTGTAGACACGACACCATTCCTCTGATTACTGAGTCTAAATGCTTAGAGTAGTAAGCCACCGGCCTTCTTGCATCCCCATGCAATTGTGTTAGTACAGCAGACATAAACCCATTTCTTCCATCCACATAGAGGTCAAATGGCTTTTTAAAGTCAGGCAGCCCTAGACAAGGTACTGACACTAAAGCTAATTTTAATTGTGAAGCTTTCCGTTAATTTGGTTGTCCACTTGACCTCTTCTTTCATTTGCATACCCTTGCCGTGGATGGCATCTTGCAAGGGCTGCGCCAAGAAGGCATAATCCTTCAGCCAGGCTCTGCAGTAGCCCGCCATGCCCAAAAAGGACATCATTTGTTGTTTTGTTATTGGACGGAGCAATTTGGTAATGGCTTCAATTCATTCTGGGGCTAGGGCGTGCCCTTGCGTCGACAGTGTATGACCTAAGTACTTTACCTGTTCTGTACACAGCTGTAGTTTACTTTTTGATACCTTGTGCCCGTTTTCGGCCAAAAAGAGTAACAGCACCTTTGAGTCCTGCTCACATGCTTCCCTCGAAGGGGAGGCAAGAGCAGATCATCAATGTACTGTATCAACACACTCCCACCGGGGGGCACAAAGGCAGACAAATTGTCACTCATTTGGGCCGAGAACACAGCTGGAGATTCAACATACCCCTGGGGCATTCGAGTCCATATCCACTTTTTCCCTTTATACATAAAAGCAAACCACTCTTGGCTCTCGGGCTCCACGGGAATGCTGAAAAAGGCATTTGCTAAATCTATAACTGTAAAGAAACAACTATTTGTAGGTATCTGAGACAGAACAGTGACAGGGTTCAGGACCACAGGCGTTCTGGCATGTACAGCAGCATTTACCAGTCGCAGATCTTGCACAAACCGGTAGGTGCCATCTGGCTTTTTCACCGGTAGAATAGGAGTGTTTACCATAGCATTGGGACATGGTACGATAACCCCTCTCTACCAATGCGCATGATGCAGGGCGCACCTCTTCTGCTTCCCTTCCAAGCGGGTATTGGTGTTTGTGGGGCCTATAGAGAGGACTTTGGTGTGACTGATAAAGGTTGTGCATTTTTTATTAATCCTACATCGGTCTTGGAAGTGGCCCATAGACTATCTGGCAGCTCATCTAGCCAAGGGGGTAACCTATCATTTAGTTTACTTTCTTTTTCCCTTGTAACCTGTCTGATTGCCTTTATTTCTAGTTGCACTGACACTTGCTCACGTAGAACATGCTTATAACACCCTGTCAATGGGGACACCCATCTGTCACCTTCTTGCTCCCAGTCGCTTAGGTTTTTCATGTGCGCCACCCACTGCCCCAAATCCTTCCACTGTACCCCTTTTCCCTTTGCAAGTGAGATGGGCTGCCCTCCACTACATAGGCTTGTTGTTGCTCAGCAGTAGTTCTACAGCTGCAGCCGCAGCAGTCATGTGCTACGAGAGATCTTTCACTTGTAACTCATCTAGCATTGGTTGAGTACTCCATCTACTTGTCTCGTACCCAAAATCCCTCTCACCTTTTGCATAGTGAGCAGTACAGTGGAGATAGTACTGTAGTTCCTGCACACCCCCTGTCAATTTAGCAGCCCATTCTATCAATGAGCCCACTTGCTCCTCACCTATAAGCTTCCAACAGTACAGCCAGTCACTTGCAGTCACTTTCAAGGGAAAAATACCAGCTCTGGCCGAGGTCAGAGAGTCCCTCATTACTTATACTTATAGTCATGTTTAGCTTAGCCAATAAGTCTCTACCTAGTAAGTTTACAGGGCAAGTCTCACTATACAAGAATTCATGTATTATCATCAGCTTATTTACACTGCACAGTCAGGGGCTGGGTCAGATACTCGTACATAGGTATGCCTGAGGCGCCCACGGTTTCCACCACAGTGTCACTGGGATGCAGGTACAGTTCACAGGTTCGTATCACAGACAATGATGCACCGGTGTCTACCAAAAAGGAGACATTCTTGTTGTCAACAGTTAGTGTCAATTTCAGTATTTTAATGGGGTCAGGGGTGAAGGAGAACATTGCTTGATGTTGTCCCGCTATTTCCTAGCGATTGTACATTGGCGGTTGCATTTCATACAAAGGGTTGTGCACAGAAAAGTCGGCAGCGGAAGGGGGTAGTTCATACTGGGCGGCTCCCCCTTCCTGGGGACAGTTTCTGGCAATGTGGCCCATTTGGTTACAGCAGTAGCAGCAATACTGGCTATGATCACCCCTCCCTCGCTCTGCCTGGGGACCTCCTCTTCCTTGACCTCTCCCTCTGCCTCTTCCCCTGCCCCTACCTCCTTCATAGTACATTAGCTGCACCTTTACTAGTTTCTTCTGATCCTTTTCTTCGTTTCCTCCCTGTTGTCTCTCAGAGTGTTCAGCATACGGCAAAATCTCAGCTAATGATTTTGTCTCCCATCCAATACAAGCAGTTGTAACTCCTTTTTTTATCTCAGGCAAAAGTCCACTACAAAAGGCATGCCCAACAAATTTCCATACGCTGTATCACCAGGCTTCATCCCCGAGTGCTGTTTAAATATGGTTTCCAGTCTCTCTCTATATTCCTGCACTGTCTCACCTGTTTTTTGCTTTGTAGCATGGATGCGGGGCCAATCGGTAGTTTTCTTAAACTTAGTCTGCACTGCCGTCCAAACTGCTTGCAGTTGGTTTGCTCTATCGTCTCTTGCAGCATCCATATTCCAATTTCCCTTGCACTCATTCCACTGGAATTTTAAAGTTCTCCTGAAACACTCAGTCATTTCTCGAGTGGACAGGTCATACATTGCAAATAGGGCTTGCATCTCCTCTATGTACGCATCTACATCCTTCCCAGGGGGCGGTATACCCTTAACTGCGTCAGTCAGTTTGTCAGGGCTCCAAGGTCTCTCTACTCCTATCTGGGGGTTGGCTACATCAGCCGGGTTAGGGTTGGGGTAATATACTAGTGGCATGTTAAGTGCGGGGTCCTCCCTCCTGTCTGTTGATCTAGTCACCACGGGACTTCTTGGGGGGAAGTAGAATTTGGGTTGCCTTCTAGGTGGTTCTACCTTCCCGCTAGTCGTATCGGGCTCCATTCGTGCCACTGCCTCCACAGCATCTTCAAATTCGTCCTGGACCTGCGGACCCCCTCCTTTAGCCCCTCCCAACGGTGGAGCAGAGGGTGGGGGTGCCGATGCCGGGGCAGCAAACGGGGGCCAATACGGGGTGGCGTATCATGCTTTTTCAGCTTTCTTTTTCTTTCCTCCTCCTCTGTTTCTTGTTTAACCATTATGCCGTTCACTGACCTTTCATACCTACTTTCTGCTTCTCTTTCCCATCTATTGAACTTTGTCCAATCTATTACTACTTTCTTTTGTTTGCTTTCTACCTTCTCTAGAATGCTCCTTGCTTCTCGTAAGACATCCAGACTAAATGCTCCTGTTAGGGGAAATAATCCATCTGTTCTCAGGTTCCATTCCAGGACCTCACTAATTGAGTTGTTCCCATATTTATCAGCCATGCATTTTACTGGTCCACACAGGGGATCAGGCAACTTTCCCTTGCTCTGTTTCACCCCCATGTCACTGTCCTGTGTTTAGTTTATGTATTACACTTTACACCCTTCTTGCTTAGCTCTGTTCCGGGGTTAGCATCACAGTTAAAACTCAAACCCCCTTTTTAAGTTACTTTTGTCCCAACAGTTCAGGTCCTGGACTACTTTTGCTACAAAAGCTCAAACCTATGTTTCGGTTACTTTTGCCCTGGCAACTCAAGCCTTCTGACCACTTTTACTAAAAGGACTCAAACTTGTCTGAGGTTACTCTTATTTTAATAGCCTAAATCTCTAGAGTTTTACATCACTGTTTTACCACTTTACTTCAAACTACTTTTACTTAGTTTGGAGTCAACACAAGAACTTTCTTACTTTTTTGTCGATCTGCGCTGTCCTGGTTGGTGCGTCCTCGCTCGAACAGCCCAAAGCAGGTCCTTGCCTCGTCTTTGTGAGGTGGTTTCCCTGCAATGTCCCCTGGACATCCGCCAGCGTACTTCAGGTCTTATTCCAGTGAAGACTCCACCAAACAGAGCCGTGCAGATCCTGCCAACTACTCCAAGATTGTCGTGGAAATTTCCTACTTGTTACACAGAGACAAAGAAACAGTCTTGTGCAGAGTTCAAACCATTTATTCACATATGCATATGGAGAGCCAGCTCCCCATGTTGTTATTGCATAGCTCCGATTACAATAGTAAGTCTCCTTCTCTTATACACTTGCCTAGTCAGATAACAGTGTCATGGCACAATTTCATTGGACAGTAAACTTCATACAATACTGCTGTTAGTTGCTGATTGGTTATGCTAATACTATGTTAAATACAATACTGCTGTCACTTACTGACTGGTTATGCTAATTATTATGCTAACTTACTTTAGCCACATCATCTATAAGGCATGCATACATTACTACAAGGACATGCTTGCAATGGAATTTTCCACCATCCACCAAAGACATGCTTGCTATGGAATTTTCCACTATCCACCATTTCATGAAGATTGTTTCAGTTCTGCAGCCATTTTGTGGAGCTTTATGCACAGTGGTTTCTACAGCATTAGGTCAGAAATTTTCTTCCTCTACACCCCCCTGATTTGTCCCCGCCCTGCTTCTTTGCTGGCTCATTCACTGAGTTTGGTGGCTTCTCTGGTTTCTCCTTTCTCCTGCCATCTCTTTGCCTTGGCGTTCCGGTGCTGGCTCAGTGTGCTCGCTGGTGCGTCTGGGAGTATCATCACCCACCCCTTTTCTCTGTCACATCCTCTCCTGGTGGATCTTCCTCCACTTCTCCTGTTTTCCTGGGTCACCTCAGCTGGCGGCTGTGCTCCACCTGACCCTCTCTGAGGCTTTCATCCCCTGGCTGGCTGACCGTCATGCAAAAAAAAAAAAAAACATTAATTTTCTAGCACTCCAGGCTTGTGCTCTTGTGTCCACTGCTGCATTCCAGGACTACTGCAGATCTCCTTGTGGATCCTGTGGTCTGCATCTGACCCATGCATCCCAGTGTTTCTCATTTTCCTAGCAGCGGCCTCCACTGCCCAGCAATGATAGCTTTCTTCTTCCTGCTGCTGCATAATTCTCCATTCGGATCTGCCAAGCGTCTCTTCTGCTTGGTTTCCGGCATGGGAGCATGAGATTGTTTTTCTGTGTTTCAAACTGTTTGCACTTTTTGAATCAGACCTTGCTCAGGTCACTGGGCTTTGGTGCTTTTAATTTTTCTGTCTCAGTTCACGCAAGAGTAACCCTGAGCACAATTTCTTAAATCACTCTCTCTCACTGTGTGAGGAACATCTACTTGACACAAGGCTTTTCAACTTGGACTGAATGCCTGTCCCTGTGCCTTGTGTTCACTAGCACTGCAGACAGGCATGTCATGCCTCTTCAGCTACCACAGTCCATTTCTGTTCCAGGTTGCATCAATACTCAGAGTGGGGAATAGATCTAATTTTGTAAATAATTCCTCCAATCTAGGCCTCTCAGTCTGCCTCTGCCTTCTGGGCTTCCCTTCCTCCTGGCCATTTTGCTCCATTGTGGACTCTTGGCTTGTTCAGTCTGCCACTCTGAGTCCCTTCATTTGTTCTTTCCTATTGTGGGTGCTCTCCCTCCTCCCTAGTCCGGTACTTTCTTTTGGGGTTTCCCCTATCCCGCATCTGGCCTATCCTGCCATCACCTTCCTATTCATTTCTCCTCCCCCTTCAGAGTCTACCGTCTTTCGAGGAGCCTATTTACTCCATGTTGTTCATCATCGATCCCTCCATCACAGATCCTTTGATTCCATAGCCATATCAGATCCACGATACCTCACCTTGACCTGCTCATCTAATTCAATCACTCAATCAGTGTGCCTCAGCTGACTCGTATGCCTCAGCTGCCTCCATCTGGCCTGCAATCAATGTTTCTTTTGGGCATTCCTATCATTAATCATATGCCACCTCATCTACCCAAGGCTCTCCTGCCTCATGTATCAGGTTCATGACTCCGGTCATCATTCACCACTTATTATCTCATACTAGCTGTTAAGGATTCCCTCCAATCATGGCTTCGCTCCATCATACCATCATTCAAGTTCCTTTTCAAGTTTGTTTCCAAATCTACCTCCTTTCGAGGAGCCTACTTAATCACATCACTTTACTGACTTCTGAATCTACCTCCTTTCAAGGAGTCTACTTAGTCAGAAAGCATATCTCTCATTGGGTCCTATGCTACCTCGTCGACCTGCCACCCTCCTACAGTGATCATCACCATCAGTCTTCATCATTGCCTCATGTTCCTTCTTCAACATGTGCCTTCTTTTGTTTTTTTTCCCCCTATCCTGTCATCATCTTCCCTACTCAGATCCTTCTCTTTAGTGACATACATCCTCAAATCAAATGTCATCAGCCTGGAGGGAAGGCAACCTAGGCCTTGGATCCCCAGAGGTTTCCTCCTCAAAGAGGGTTTTTCCTCTCCTCCATGCCAATGGTCATAATATTAGTTAGAGTTAGTGCTTTCTTAGGTTAATTAGTTAGGTTCTGCTATTGGATGGAGGTGGATGGTGGCCCGGCTTTCCCCTCTCTCCTTAAGAAGTCCGCCTTAATCATCTTCTCAGTTTTCATTCATTCATCATCCTTACCTCTTCGATGCTTGACACCCAATTGGGTATTCTTTTTGGGCTTCTTCCTAAGCTACCTTTAGCCTACAGAATCATCACCAAGGCACCTATTGGGGGGGACCCTCCTCTAGGGTTCCTCACATCGTACCCTAATAGGATGGTATATCCCACGAATAGAAAGGCAGAAAGCCACAACATAAATCACATTCACAATGTAAGTCAAGTCACACAAGCATCATCTCATCCAGTTGTGTAAGCACAATTGAATGGGAAGGTTGTAAGCCTGAGGTTCGATTGGATGGAGCAACTACGTCACTCCCTCACCAGGCTTCATCAGGTAGCTCACCCTGGGCCTTCCCAGGATTAATTTCTTTTTGTCCCACCATCCATCCCTCCTCTTCCAGTGGCACATCTATCTTACCCATGGGCTTCTTCCTAAGCTACCTTTAGCCGATGGAGTCATCACCGCGGCACCTATGGGGGGGACCCTCCTCTAGGGTTCCTCATGTCATACCCTAATAGGGTGGTAAATCCCATGGATAGAGAGGTGGAAAGCCACAACATAAATCATATTCACAATGTAAGTCAAGTCACACATGCATCATCTCATCAAGTTGCATAAGCACAATCGAACTATTGTTACAGTAAGTATGTAACTGTTCTTTATCAGCCACCAACCTTTCTCCATTTGCAGGTCTCCAGGATGTATAAAATGTCTTCAGTGTCCCTCACATATGATGGTAGGGATTGTACCAAATCTTTTATATGTATGACTATGTGAGAAAAAAATTGGCAGCTGCACAACCCGACCATGCCTGGCTAAACAGTCATAGAAAACAAGAAAAGCTAGCACCAGTCATGTTCTCCATTTAATGCAGTTTTATTGCTTAATATTAGTCAAAGTGCTTATAGTAGGTACAACATCTTAGTGTAAAAAACAACAAAAAAATGACAAACTGCAAACTTACATAGAAGTAACAACAGGTAAGGGATTTGGGCACAAAACACAGAAGCCTGACTGGTTCCACTCTCATGCTTTCTCAAGAGTTCCCTGAGAAAGCTTTAAAGTGAAACCAGTCAAACTTCTCTGTTTTGCATCCCGATCCCTCACCTATTGCTGCTGCTATGTAAGTTTGTATTTTATCATTTACTTTTTTTGTACTAAGATGTTTTACAGAAGCACTTTGACTGCTTTTAAACAATAAAACTGCATTAGAGACCAAAACTGGTGCTGATTTTTTAATTTTCTCTATATGTATAGCTTCAAATTGTAGGGTCCAGGTCAATACCACACCACCGAAAATGCTCGGTCAATTGTCGCACAGACAAATTGCCAACAGCAAAAACCATGCATCGACAATGCAGCCCAAAGGGATATAAGCACATCTGGGGGGGATAGAACCTTTGGGTTGAGAAAGTTGGTGGGGGGTGTTTTACTATTATAAACTCTGGGGGGATGCAACTCGGGGGGATTTACTATTGCAAACTCTGTGAGGGTGACAATTGGGGGGCATAACAGTCAGTGGTGAGATTTACTATACTAACTCATGCCATTTTGTCCTGTTTGCTGTTTTTCCTAATGCTATTTTAATGATGTGATTTTTGCGGCATGATTATTTCCACACTAAGTTGACTGGATAGCCAAATTGTCATAGGGGCTTCAGTAAGCTTCTTATACCTTCGACAGTTGGGTGTCCTGGGGATCCTGCAAATGTTTATTTACCTTAGTACATATATAAAATCAAGCATGTATTGGATGTTCAACCATTAGATGGGTACATACATTTTCAGAAAAAAATACTCTTTTCTCCAGCTTCCATGGGGAAAGTGTCCACTTGCTGTTTCAGGAACATGGGAGTGGGAGTCTGACTGCAGTGGTTCACAAAAATTGTCTCTGTTATTCTTTGATATATTCTAAGAAGTACACAGTAAGCTTGAACAGCTCATTTCCAGGTGTATCCTGGGGGTACAGGGACCAGTTTTATTGAAAAGAGGAATGTTGGCTAGGTAAAATCCCCATCTCCTTTAAGTGCCTAGGAATCTTGAATTTCCATCTGAATTGCCTCCAGAGATGGACAGAATGCACCTTGGTTTAACATCTTATTCGCAGGATTGCACCTTCAGTGCAGCACTAGTGCTATGCTTTGGAGTAGCACCTCCTAGAGCTACACCACACTGTCAGTATTGGGTAGTTGCCCAAGTTTCTGGTATGAAAATTGAACCCACAGTCTTCAGATCTTCTATCCCCAGAGCTGAGCATGCAACATACTGAGCCACAGTCACTGACCATATTTCACAGCATACTGATTCATTCCTGTTTATGAAGCAAGAGTGGGAGTGGATGGGGGACATGATGGACCTACAGTCCATTCATTCTTTAAATTACTGTGCTGCTGTGCAAGGTACTTAGATAGAATACATGTGTTGTGAAACAATCTGAATGTCTATTAATATAGCGTCAATTTGTATAAATACCATTAGGGAAGTTGGTGCATCACCTACAGTACTACTACTGCTGAATGTTGCTGCCAGGATGATCTCTGGATCAACATTTATTTATTTATTTAGTTAGTTTTTGTTGATCGGATAAGTGCACTAGACAAATCCTGCCTATTTTCAGGCATGACCCGGGGGGGAGGGGGATACAGATGAATGCCAACTGACCTTGAACCAATGTTATTGCAGCAATTGCACTGGCTTCCTGTCAGGTGGCCCACAACTTTCATTATCTTGCTGTTAACATATAAGGCCCTACATAATTTGGGGCCAGAACACTTAAAGCCCTCTTACTCTGATATGTTCCTGTACACACGTTCCACTCCACCATGGGTATGTTCCTAGTTGTTCCTAAGCTAAGCCTGAAACGTTCTGGGGAGAGGGCTTACTTGGAAGCTGCTCTGCTGTTATGGAACTCTTGCCTCTCTCAGTTGAGGAGTACTTTGTTAATTTAATGTGTCACAATCTCTATTTTGCTACATCTGCTGTATTCTATGTATTATTATAATGTATGTTTTTAATGTTATTTATTATTCTTGTGTATGATTATTTTTGAAGCTCTTTGAGCCATTCAAATGAGGCACTATATAAAAATAAATGTCTTGCCTTGCCCATTCAACTTGCAGGTATTTTGATACAATTTTTGAATGCTACAGTATGAGACTATCATGTGAGACTCTGTCTACACCATATACTATAAATCAATATAGTATGAACATGTAGCGATGTAAAGTACTACAGTATTATCGTATACTGTTAGGACAGCAAAACATTTATGGTGACAGCCATTGCAGCAACAAATCTAACAGTATACTGTAATGGTTACGCAGGACCCAGGTACGGTCTCTTCAGGTCTTGTGCCCTCTCCCCAAAACAACTCTGACCAGGAAACATAGAAACATAGACTTTGACAGCAGATAAGGACCGCTTGGCCCACCCAGTCTGCCCATTCCCTACCTACTGGATAAGCTGCAGATTCTAGTTAACCAACAGCCTATTTCTTCCTACCCCCCCCACAAGAAATGCCTTATGTTTGTCCCATGCATTCTTGAATTTTCCCACAGTTTTAGACCCAACAACCTCCTCAGGAAGGCGGTTCCATGCGTCCACCACCCCCCCTTCATGAAAAAAATACTTCCTCACATTGCCCCTGAGCCGTCCCCCTCTATCTTCAAATTGTGTCCCCTTGTTCTTGCACATCTCTTTTTCTGAAAGATGCCACCCTCTTGGACTTTGTTGATTCCACTGAGGTACTTAAACATTTCTATCACGTCTCCCCTCTCCCTCCTTTCCTCAAGGGTATGCATATTAAGTTCCTTTAGCCTCTCTTCACATGGCTTCTCTTGCAGACCATGCACCAGTTTAGTTGCCCTCCTCTGGACTGCCTACATCCTGTTTATGTCCTTGCGGAGATGGGGGTCTCCAGAACTGGATGCAGTACTCCAGATGGGGTCTCGCCAACTGTCTGTACAGAGGGATAACAACTTCCTGTTTTCTGCTGGTGATGCCTCTCCCTATACATCCCAGTATCCCCCCAGCCCTCCCTACTGCCTTCTCACATTGCTTGCCAACCTTAAGGTCATCTGATATGATTACCCCCAGGTCCCTTTCCAGTTTTGTTGTTGTTACTACCTCCCCCACCATTGTGTACTCTTCCCTTGGGTTTTTGTTTTCTTTGCACTTCTTTGCGTTGAATCCAAGCTGCCATACTTCTGACAATTCCTCCAACCTTGCCAAGTCCCTTCTCAACCTTTCCATACCCCCTTGTGTATCAACCCTGTTGCAGATCTTTGTATCATCTGCAAAGAGGCATACTTTTCCTTTCAGTCCTTCTGCAATGTCACTTATAAAGACATTAAAATGGACTGGACCCAGTACTGAACCCTTCAGTAACTCCCCTTCCTTCAGAGTGGACTCCATTTACTATAACCTTCCATGTCCTGTTGTCCAGCCAATGTTTTACCCAGGCTACCACCCTGGGACCCACTCCCAGGCTTGCTAATTTGTTTATTAATCTTTTATGTGGGACTGTGTCAAATGCCTTGCTAAAGTCTAGGTAGACCATGTCCACAGCCCCTCCCTGGTCTACTACTTTGGTCACTCAGTCAAAGAAATCAATTAGATTTGTCTGACATGGCCTTCCCGCTGTGAATCCATGCTGCCTTGGGTCCTGTGCCCCACTGGCCTCTAGGTACTCAGCAATTCTTTCCTTCAGAAGTGATTTCATCATTTTTCCTACCAGAGGTCAACCTGACAGGTCTTTAGTTTCCTGCCTCTGTCTTGCTCCCACTTTTGTGAAGGGGAATCACATCTGCCCTCCTCCAGTCCTCAGGTACCATACCATCCTTTCAAATTTGTTAAAAAGGGTAGTCAGTGGTGTCACTAGTTCTCCCCTTAATTCTTTTAGAATTCTGGGGGTGAATTCCATCAGGCCCCATTGCTTTGTCCACCTTCAGTTTTAGGAGTTCTTTCAGAACCCTTTCTTCTGTGAAAGGACTGGGATTGACTCCCCTATTCAAAGTGCTTCTGTTAATTGGATTAGGTACCTCCCACATCTCCTCTTTTGTGAATACTGAGCAGAAATATTCATTCAGTATCCCTGCTTTTTCACTGTCCCTCTCTGCCCACCCACCATCCATTCCGTTCAACCTCACTATCCCTCCCTTTGTCTTTCTATGCTCCCTAATGTACCTATAAAAGGTATTATTCCCCCTTCTTAACTGAGTTGGATATTTTCCTCCTTAGCCTCAGCTACAGGAGGGCACACCCGGCCCTGGAGCACTCTCCCTACAACTATGAACAAAGACTCCTACCCTAAAATGTCAGCTACAGGAGGGCACGCCCTGCCCTGGAGCACTCTCCCTATGACTATGAACAAAGACTCCTACCCTAAAGCCTCTCCTCGGTCAAATATTACATGCCTGCAGCTGCTGAACTGAACTGCTCTCTTCACTCCCAGCAGCTGAAGTTTTACCGCAGAAAATGCTCAGAGCTTGTCGGGTGCTGCCTGCCTGAATCTACTAAGTTTTTCAATTCGGCTGTTGAAATGTACATACTCCACACAGATAGTGAAAGAGACATATAGATTTGATAGGGAAACAGTCTTTGTCCATGTTTTGCTTAGTACTTTTGTTTAAGTAATACTGCCTCAGATACAGTGCTCATTAAGATTAGACCTGTGTTACAGTTTTGCTTAGCACTCTATCTCAAATGTTTAAACACTGTATGTCCCAGAGTTGTTGCAACATATTATTTAATTTAGAGCGTTAAGACTTATCTCCCTGCCCTAGTCCACTGACCACTCTGCTGTCTCCAACCCCTCCCTCAAACCTCTCCAATCACTGCACATTGTCTTCCTCCTCTTTCCCTATCTTACTATTGTGCTTACCCTCTTTCTTTCTCCTTAGTGTCAGCTACAGAAGGGCACACCCTGCCCTGGAGCACTCTCCCCATGACTACGAACAAAGACTCCTACCCTAAAGGTAACTCGCCAGTCCTAGCAGTGCCTCTTGGCTTTTGCCTTCTTTGTCTGGATTTTTTAATTTTTTCACTGTTTTCTCCTGGATCTTGACCCTGTTGAAACTGCCAAAAATAACTACATAAACGCATCGGACTTGCACCAACTACTGTACTAGTTTAAAACCATATTAAATGTCAACTCACTAGGTGGGACCTTGAAATTAATTAATTTCTGTAGCTCAGCTCCTGGTCTCTGACTTGAACTTGGTGCCAAAAGTAGGAGTTTGAGTTTAGTCTGTAGATAATACTGTAATCACGCCGGATTTCGTGTGTAAGAAATCAACATCTAAGCTGCTGTATTTTAATTCACATTACCAACAGCTTAGGAGGGAGACTGAGCAGCTAGTCAAGCTTTGAGCACTTCATTTAGTGCCCTTTCTAAAATCAATAGAAGAGCTGCTCGACTCGCTCGGCTCTTTTTAAATAACATGCCTGCAGCTGCATAACAAAGTATTGCCACTGCTCTCCTCACTCTAAAATTAAATGGCTCAATTAAACACGCATTGGGAGACCAAAGTAATTGCTTGAATTACTCTCCTCGGTCAAATATTACATGCCTGCAGCTGCTGAATTGAACCCACATCAGGAGACTGAAAGTAAGTTTTAAACTGCTCTTCTCACTCCCAGCAGCTGAACTTTTACCACAGAAAGTTCCCAGAGCTTGTCGAGTGCTGCTTCTCTGCAGTCGCTACACAACTGCTCCCCACCTGCCCCCACCACTCCCACCCTTAGCCGGCTCCAGTTATATAGCTGGAGGCTGAGCCTAAACCACTCCCAGAAGAAAATTAACTATATCCTCACTTTACCATTAGCAGAATATATTTTTTGACCACTAGAGGGTGCCTGGTGTTTGCTTCCATCTCTCTTGCTCCTTTTATCATAACTCTGCTAGCAATTTACCTGTTATTTATCATGCCTTCCTCCCACACACTTCACTTTATGACCCAATCTCCTAAAATTAACATGGCCAGAATTTTCTGTTCAATATTCCTGCTAGTATCTTTTTTTTCTACCCTCATATGGTTCCCCCTATCTTACTATCCACCAATTGGGAACCAGCAAAACACCTGGTCATGGGCTAGCACACTCACACAGGAATCCATCAGCACCAACAGACATGTCAAGGAGACAACGAACAGTGTAAGCTGTAGCAGATTCATAGTGGCAGGAGAAAGCTGGCAGGAATGAAAAATGGGTTGCAGGGTAGTGAAGTCAAGCCAAGACACTTACTAACCAATTTAGTAGTTTAAGGGAGAGACTGCAGAAGAAACTGCATTAAAATATGGGAGTAAAATACTTAAATATGTAGGGAGATTAAGTTACACCTGGTGAAATAAGGATGGGAGAAAAAGCGGGTTAGAACTATGATGAGGTAATGTGGTGAGAGGCTCATCAATCAACCAAAGCTGTGTCTTGTGCTGCTTAATTTTAATTTGCTTCTCCCCAACCTCGGAGCAATATACATCCAGTGTTTTACTTAGCTGATGGAGTTCTCGACATAGCTGTCGGGGGTTGATAGTAAAATCCTCCACTTCTTCCTCTGAATCAGTTTCAGACTCTGGGGGCCTGGCTGTCTGGTGACCTTGCAGGCGGATCTCCTTTCACAGAGATTTGGGGATCCAAGTTAAATTTTTGCTGCTTTAGACTCCCTCCAGCTGCCGATTTCATCTTTCCTCAAGTTGCCATGGTTGGAGGAACCTTCTGCAATAGAAATGGATTCCATTTTTGTGCTAGGGAGGCTGAATTTTAAAGTTTAATAGGGGAGATGTTGGGAGCCGCTTGCTTCTGCACTTATATAGTGTGGTGACATCACCGGAAGTCCCCAAAACATTTATTTTGAGCCATGACAGCCACCATCTTGTTTTTTACCTCCTCTAAAATACCATGGAAGATACATAAAAATGATTTAAACACTTGAACCTAGCTAAATGGGGCATGTTTAGCTTGTTTCTGGTGCTTGATTTTTTTTTTAAACCTCCAGAAATACCTTTTTTGGGCACCACAAAATCCAGGTTTCCCATCTTAGTGAGAGGAGCCATTTACCAGTGTTCTCTGTATGAGAACAGCAGGACTAGATAGATAGCAGATAGAGATGTACTGTCGGCTGCAGTGACAGCAGTGAGCCAGTAATTGCATTCTTTCTTTCTTTCTTTCTTTCTTTCTTTCTTTCTTTCTTTCTTTCTTTCTTTCTTTCTTTCTTTCTCACCCCTTCTGGCTGAGCCAGTCCACCCTATTTACATTAAGTGAACATGGGTGCCCACCCCTGGTACTGCTTTCCCAAACCCTTTCCTCCAGGTCACCCCCCCAACTATATATAGGTGATGACACTGGGTGCCCACCCCTGGTGCTCCCATAGAATACAAGCTGACACTGGGGTACCCAATCCCCAGTGTCAGAACCAATAGTGTAGTAAACCCTGCAAGAAAGAAAACAGTCCCTCAATTTGTTTTAATCTGTAAAAAAAAACAGAATTCAGTCCCGCTCCAATCTGAACCCACCCTGATTCCCCCACTCAGCACCCACCACCCCACCCTCCCCACACCCTCACTTAACTGAACATGTCCCATGATGTAGATCCACTCTCCAGTCAATGATACCATATGTCTTGCTACTGGAACCAGCAACTGCAATATAAGAAAATAAGGTATATCTGGTTTAATATATTTCAATGGATTCTGAATGTATGTTCATAACTGTAATTCTTTACATTTTTCTACCAGATACTCTGTATGGCCATTTTGAGACCCCACCTCATGAACAAAAGAGGTGAAATTTTTCAAATCTGTCCCAAAAGGTGGGTTTGCAGTCAATGCACAAAATCACATTTTTTGCAGGATTTGAACATTTCACCTACTAGGTGCATTAGGTGCAGTTACAAGAAAACAATGTTGATGGTTTTGTATGAAACAATGGTAAAATGACCAAGTTATGAGTGAAAATTGAAATATTTCAACATTCACTCATAACATCGCAAATTTTCAATATTTTAACACCAAACTTTCAACATAGCCATTTTTTTCACACCACCTCATAAATGTAACAGTTGTCATTTTTCAGATACTGGATGAGTTATGTTTTCCCACATGTGGTGCAAAATTACATTTTGGCCAGTATTCTATAAATACCATGGGCTGAATTTTCAAAGAGCAGAGAATGATGCATGGTGCTTGCCTTAAAAAAATTATGCAAAGAGAAAGCTGTGTCAAAAAAAAAAAAAAGACGCCAGGAAAAAGCTGCATCAAAACTTGCAATAGTTATGGTTTTATAATGGTACTTCCATCAAAAAGAGGTCTCTGTATGCCAGACTGGCTTGCGCTATTCTTGCATTAAAACAATGACAGCGTCATGTTGGAAAGGGGATTCTGCATCCAATAAATGATTCACCATCCCCTTATTTGGGATTTTTAAAGCATGAAGGTCCTGTCAGTGGTTTGACCAGCCAGGGCTGGTCTGACACAAGAGTATAGAAGAGGCCCACAGCAGGTGGTCAGATATGAGCATGCTACTATGATGGCATTCTGAAGCAAAAGTTCTGCACTGTATGCATTGTAATGCTGTCTCATGTACTGTAGCATGTGAAACAGTACTTCCAGAGACAAGCCCATATAGTCACAAACAGTACTGTCATGTGGGTGCTATGACTGGAATGGAGAGGGTCAATTATGTAGAAGTTTGATTATAGAGCCAATATTCCCCTATAGGACTAGTTTAGAGCATTTTGGGGGCTTAAAATGCCATTGTCTAGGCCAACTCAACCACAGTATTTTTTTACTCAGCTTTTGTCATTCTCAACCATGCATCATACAGTATTTATGACTCAGCTTCCATCATTCTTATCCCATGCATTATATTTTTGATGCAGCTTCCATCATTCTCTCACCTTGTATAACATTTTTGATGCAGCAGACCTCTTGTATCATTTTTGGGGACTTTGCCACAGAGAGTGCTTTTCTTGCAAAATATGGCACACAGTATTTAGCACACCTGTATTTGGTGCAAGGTGGATGGTTTGATGCACCTTGTATCAGTCTAGGACCTCTTTGAAAAAATCCAGCCCCACATGTCATGTTTATAAGGGAGAGTCATAAAACAACTAGCTTGAAAATTTGGGTTCAGAATAAAAAAAATGATTATTAATGAACATTGTGTGTTGTACCAGCCTTTACACCAATGAGTACTGTTTTGCAATCCTGTTCTGGTGAGCTGACTTTAAGGGTGAGTTGGGTGACCCAGTTGGATGGTCTGAGCTTAGGGGAGAAGGCACTGTCATGCAACATCACCCACCAACCTGGGAAGGATAGGTGCAGGGTTGCCTGCAGGGCCCCAAGTACCATACAGTGAAAATAACTCTTTCCTTGGTGTAAGGTCCTGAATCTTTGCACCAGGGGGTGCCAGAGTGCCCAGTGTTTCAACTGTGAAATGGATTCTTTGTCCTGTTCATCTGTGTCTGCTGCCACAAGGAAGCACAGGACCCAGAGGGGAAATACTATATATGATATCTTTTTCTATGGGGATGACGGCCAACCATTCATTATTTATATATATCTTATAGTGGTTCAGCAGCATCACTGTAGTTAGGGTTGAGAAGGTTTTTAATGTTAAGCCCCAGACTTTGCACTTTAATAGCCTTTCCCCCATTCAATGGATTTGCACAGAATTTTGCGCACACAGTCTTGAGGCCAAGGTCTCTTGACATGCCAAGCTTTGTTCCAGTTGAATGTGCAGATTCCAATATCAAGATAGTAACAAAAGTGAAAAAAATTGAGGGTGGGTTCTTGCAGTTTCTTTGTCATCACCTAGCACCTAGACAGTTCGGAATTTTGGTAGGAAATTTTAAGAGTAGAAAGGGCTTGGCCCAGAGTGGTGCCTTGCATTAGTTTGGTGAAAAATATTAATCTACTCCAGAGTTATAAGGGTTTTAATTTTCAGTTCTGAGCATGCTCAGTAGTCTTTTGGATAACTGAGAAAAGAATCTGGCCATAGGGCAAAAAAAAAAAATGGTTCTGTTTGGTATGGGGGGAGTCATCTTGTTTTGTAGGAAAACATTCTTTTTTCATATGGACACCATCTTGTTTTCAGGTTTCTTTTTCCAAAAATATTTTTTGAAAACCCATAAAAATGATATCATGGAAACACATCAACACAAGTAGTATCTTGTTAACTGGGACCCTGTTAGCTGAATTCTTTAGTTCACATTTAAAAAAATGACCCACAAATGTATTTTTAGCACATTTTAAAAATCTGTTTTCATGAGACAATTTTCTTTTTTGTATGGTCATACAAAACAGGAATAGGACCATCTGAAAAAAGATGGCCTTCATATAATAAAAATAATTTGGACTTAGGTTTTTTTTTCACATTCTTTTTTCACATGAAGGAATCGGTTTTCATGAGAACAACACAATCTCACCAAAAAGGATTCCTTCATATTAAAAAGTAATTTGGCCTTAGTTTTTCCACATTTGAACTTTAGCAAGCCAAGGGGTTGAGAACCCCTTGGAAGACCCCACTCCTGATTCGTCAAGTCTCAGGACAGCCAACACTGTAATGTTTTTTTTCCTTTTGCTGCTTGGGGGTGGGGAGTTAGGGTTGGAAACCCTAACACCACATTTCCCTACTTTTGTTGCTTTAATCTGAATCCTACTTGGTGCATTAGCAGAGGTTTTTTTTTTTGCAAAGAATTTCCTTTCTTTTTGAGATAGTACAATTCTATCCTCATTCATGTAGTCCCCTTTGGGATCTGTGTGAATACATTCACCCCTCTGTGGAAGTGCAGGACACAGAGGGACCCGTGCTTCCATGCCTCCAAGAAAGCAATTTATCTGCTTTGTTGTAATTGTTTTTGTGGGGTGTGCTTCAAAGATAAAGTATATTAAGTGTGCCTATTAACTCTTGGTGGTTGATTGTATATGGGCAAACATGCAGTTTTTGTTAGCCATAAGTCAGTAAAGTTTTGTTTGTTTTGGTCTGAACGTTGCTATGCTTATAGCCCAAGTCAAGGTACACCTTTGGTGCATTTGTGATGATGATTGGAGTTCAATTGTGGATGTGGCACCATGGTGAAGTTTGGAGGTAATTTTGGGGTGAAGTGCATACCCCATGAATTGCTGGAAGGTATTATGTGTTAGTTTTGTAGTAGTCATTGAGACTTGTTTATATATATATTGTGCCCCTTAACTGCAAAAAATTATGAAGTTATGGTTTGTTAAAGTTGCAGCATTGTCCTATAGAAATGTTCATTTTTGAATTTTTATGTTTTTATGTCTCTTTTCAGCTGGTATTTCCTAGAGATGTAGTCTTGTAGTACTCACTGAGACATTTCTTTTGATATATAGATTGATCCTTAACTGGAAAGATTGATTATATTATAACTTGTTGAAGTTGCAATGTTATCATATGGGAAAATATGTTTCTATATGGTCTCTGAATGTTTTGGGGATAATATGTGTTACTCTTGCAGTACTCATTGAGACCAATGTTTTGATATATGAATTGTCCCTCAAATACAAATACTGACATGGGAATTTTCATTTTTTAATATTTATGTTTTTTACAAGTCTGTTTTCAGTTGGTATTTCTTATGGATTTAGTCTTATAGTAGTCATTGAGATCTTTTTTTTTGATACATAGCTTGTCTTTTAACTCAAAATAGTGACAGAGTTATACCTTCTTAAACTTAATTACACAATGAGTGGGATTGTACTTGGTGAACTATGGGAGTCAAAGTAAAGTGTCTACAGCTGGACTGCACCAATGATAGTGCACAAGACTCAAAGATAAGAAGTAATGAATGGCTCTAACTGATTAATGGTAACATTGCCTAGGGAGGGGAATAGTATTAGATATGCAGTTGTACTAAAGGTAAGAAGGTATTCATCTGAAGTTCCCCACTCTCACTTTGCTGGTTATAAGATATGTGGTCTCCTGTCTCTGCCCAGTGGCTTAGTAATGTCATGTTCTTTTTTGACTCTATTCATTGTACAGTAGCTTACACAAGTGGATATGCAGATTCTGCTTATGAATTGTCATGTGCTGAACTTATTTTCTTTTGTACATGCTTTAAGTTTCAAAGTTGTTTGATATATATATGGTTGTGTACCTCTTGTATTGCAGTCTTTGTAATAATATATTAAATTAAAAAAGTTGCAATGTTATCCTATGGAAATTTTAATTTTTTAATTGTTATGTGTTTTGTATAGGCCCTGAATTCTTTGGAGGGTATTATGAGTTAGTCATGTACTACTCATTTAGACCTTTCTTTTGATATATAGATTGTCCCTGAACTCCAAACATTGACAGATGTATGACTTGTTAAATGTAAAATGTGCAAAAAAAAAAAAAAACTAAGTCCAACTTTTTCTTTCTTATGAACCTGTCCTCTTTCATGAGATATTCTTGAGCAAAAAAAGATGGATTCATATGAAAGAAGAATGTGAAACAAAAACAAAGGCCGACTTTTTCTTTCACATGAACCACTCCTCTTTCATGAGAGTTTCCTGAGTGCAAGAAAGATTGGTTCATACAAAAGAAGAATGTGAAAAAACTAAGTCCAACTTCTTTCGTATGAACTGAATCTTTTATATGGCCCCATTTCTCTTTTGTGAGCCATACGAGGCAGTATAGCATATTACTGTAGCTAGGGGCACTGAGCTGCAAACCTGGAGACCTGGGTTTGAATCCCATCAGCCCTCCAGTTGCATGCTGTGTGACTGTGTGACTCTGAGCAAGCCACTTACATTCCTTGTGCTCCCAGGTCACACCTGTAAACAAGCTCTGGCTCAGTGTGCCTTTCCTGGTTAAATAATTTCTCCTTTACCCTTCTTTCATATGGCCAAATTTCTCTTTCGTGAGCCATACAAAAGCAGAAAATCATCCCATGGAAGATGAGTTTTATAACCACATTTCTAGGTCTTTTTTCAAAAAACTAACCCCAGAATCCAGCTAATGGGGGTCCATTTAACAAGATACATGTGTTGGTGTCTCTGCAGAATATCATTTTCATGGGTTTTCAAAAGTTTTTTTTAAATGGAAACAAGATGGCTGCCATATAAAAAAAATAATTTTCTCTCATGAAACAGGTTTACCCCACCCCCCCAATGAAAGAGAAATCTTCTTTCATATGGTCAAATTCTTCTTTCATATGAAACAGTTAACCAAAAGACCCTACTGAGCATGCTCAGAACTAAAATTTCAAATCCTTTTAACTCTGGAATGGATTAATATATGTTCACCAAACTAACAAAAAGCACCATTCTGGGGTAAGCCCTTTCAACTCTGAAAATTTCAGACCAATTTTCCAAACTGTTTGGATGCTAGATGATGACAAAAAAAAAAACAGAAAAAAGAAAAAGAAAAAAAGAAAAACAATTTTTCCTAAAAATGAACTATCTGGATCTTAGAATCCACACACCTGACTGGAAAGAAACTTAGTACACCCAGAGAGCCACCCCAACTGCACATGCAACATTTTGTGCAATTCCATTGAATGGAGGTGAAACAATTAAAGTGCACAGCTAGGAGTTTAAAATTAGAAAGTCTACTCAACCCTAACTGCAGTGGCAATACCACACCTCTATATTATTTGCAAAAAACCCTGCATTAAAGTACCAGTTAAAGTTCAAGTTAGTGCACCAAAAGTAGGGCAATGTGATGTTTGGGTTTCCAACCTTAACTCCCAACTCCCCAAACAGCAAAAGGAAACAGCAATAGAGTTTTGAGTCTCCAGAGTCTTGGGAAATCACTGGTGGGGTCTTCCTTGGCATTGTCAACCCTAATGCTCACCCCTACCTATAGCCCATAGCCACCACTCTAAAGCACAAGGTAGAGCTCTAAGCCAGTGCCTCAGAGTGACTCACTCTTCAAAGGTAGAAAAGTATGTCTCACCACAAGTTGTCAACTAAATCTGTTGTAGCTTTCTTCAGGCAGACCCTGCTTGAAGAAAAGAGATCACGTCTGATCTTGTTTGCTCAGGGAAGGGGTGGGTATTAGGGTTCACAACCCCAAGGATGACCCCACCACTGATTTTTCAGGACTCTGTAGTCCAAAAACCCTAATGTGTTTTTCCTTTTCCTGCTTTGGGGATGGGGGTAGGTACTGCAATTAAGGTTGGAAACTCTAATGTCACATTTCCCTACTTCTGTGTCATTAAGTTGAATCTTAACTGGGACATTCATACAGGGGTTTTTTTTCAAAGAATTTCCTTTCTTTTTAAGATAGTGGAATTGTATCCTTGAACAGATGCAGAATGTACCAACTCCATCCACCTACAGAAGTGTAGGGTTCTGGAGTCCCAGCACTTCTGTGCTATAACAGATACCAATAATTCACAGAGTTATCTGAAGGACTGTGGATGCACAGGGCTCTCTGGCACCCATGTGTGCAGATATGCAGGGCCCTATGCCAAGAGGAGAGTTCTCTTCACTAAATGGTACCTGGGCCCATGTGGGCAACCTGCCCAGCACCTACCCTTTGCACTCTGAGGAGTGGTGTCACATGACAGTGCCATTTCCCCAGCCTCAGCCAATGGAGTAGGTCACTGAGCTCACCCCTAAACTGAGCTCACCATCACAGGATCACAAAGCACTGCCATTTGGGGTAAAGGCTGATACTACACACAACGGTTCTTAATAATTATTATTTGTTAATATTGACCCCAACATTTCAAGGCAATCATTCAGTGACTCCCCCTTATAAACATAACATGTGGTATTTATAGAAACATCATTTTGCACCACATTTATGAAAACACATCTCATCCTGGATTTGAAAAACAATACTTGCTATGTTTATGAGGTGGTGTGAAAAAATGGTTATGTTGAAAGTTTGGAGTCAAAATATTGAGAATTAGCAGAGTTTTTGTTTTCAAATTTAAGTTTATTAAACAACTTGGATCTGTCCAGTCCTTCTGTAGGTGGATGGAGTTGGTACATTCTGCATCTGTTCAATGATACAGTTCCACTATCTTAAAAAGAAAGGAAATTCTGAATACATTACCATGTTGTGTGACAGATACAGACAGCCACTAATTTCAGTTTTCAAGACAATTCACAACACCATGGTACATAGCACAGCATTTTTACAAGAATAATACAATGTATTGGGTAGTTTTCCCCATAGTTGGCATTATGTATATAAAGCCAGGCCAGCCTGGACCCACAGGCACCCCCTCAGGATCAACGCAGTTCACCTAACCCCATCAACCATCAGCAACCACTGTGGATGACTTCTGGGGAAGCAAGCCAGGAGCAGCACTAATCAATGGACTTGGGATAAGTCCCCCAGGGCCAGGTTTGGCATCCACCTGTGTCTGTCAGCTATTACATACCACTACACATCAAAGAGGCCTGCAAATCACAGTGGCTCCCCTTCCCTGCTCCAGGAATTCATTCCAATGGATAAAAGGTCCCTTTCCATTTAGTAGGATGTGCAAGGGTAAACTATGAAATGAAAGGGGTTGTGAGTCTGCTAGCTGTTGCCTCATGTTAGGCTCATCCATAGCTGGACTGGACAGATGTCAATTGGGGGGGCAGGGCATAGGCCTTCAAAAATGATGTGCTGAGAGGATTATGGCAAGTAAAATGGGGCCTGGCATGGTATATCAGCAGCTCTCCTTTTCCCATCAACAGACCTTCCTTAGATGACCCACAGTTGTGCCATACTGTTCATTTGTGGGTTGATGTATTTGCATCCAAACTGATGAGAAGCTGCAAATGCTGGTGCCCAACTGACATCATAACCCACTCCAATCTCCTATGATTCAAATGTCTCTATCTCCAGCCCCCTCCTCTCTACCAACTTTCACCTGCTACTATATTTTTATTAGATGGTCCTTGTTTCAGGTTTGTTTGAAATTCTTAAACAGGTCAGAATCCAACATTCATTTTTAGTGTGGAAAAAGAAACTTGTAAATTTCAATATCAGTCCAGCACTTTGTAATTATGTCCTGCGGTGCAGCTCTGTGTATGCAGTGGTGTGCATCACTCAACTCTCAGATTCTGGCCAATTTTTTTCCTTGCCCTGCCTTGCATCTTCCTCCTTGCTTGGGTTCAAATTGCCCAAACCTCAGTGTTCAGTATATAGATGGAGGAAAATGAGAGCCCCGTTCTCCATTTCCCCCCCTTTTTTAAAAACATTCTTACCTTAGATCCCCTATAATATTGTTCTACTGCCCTCCTGACATCCTTTTTTCATATCCCTTCCAGATGTAACACAGCTGCATATAAGTTCACTTTTTAGTGTGAGTTCAGCTCATTGTACAATTCAAGTCAGTGTCCAGCATTAAAAGTATTCTGAAAAAAGGATAACACACTATGTTGCTGTAAACCAGATGTAGTCCAGAAGTGGCTGACGGCTCGTGGCTGCTATCAAGGCTCAGAGTTCATGAATTAGTGCAAGAGTTGGGTCTGCACATCCTCATCAACTGTCAGTCTGGCTCCCCTTCCCTCTCTCTCTCTCTCTCTCTATATCTCTCTGCTTGATCAGAACTGCCCATGTTGTGATCATCCATAGCCATGAAAGGGTGGAGAGGAGAGTGAATGGTTATGCACAGTGGAGGTGGCCTGTATCAGTCCTGTTGCTTGCATTGCTCTGATCCTCCACAAGTCACATCCCAAGCAGAGCTGAGAAGGTCTCCTCTCTAGCTGGTCTTTCTCCGGTATTGGAAATTGCACTCCAGTTTCTTCAAGGTATGGAGCTGTGGGCAAGTAGATCCACGAACATATTTGTACCATTTGGAGTATACACTCTGAGCCACACTGTGTAGAGGAGTTGGGCTTTCAGATTTTTGGCCCTTCATTGTTTAATCACCCCTCACATGGTTCTCCATTTGCCCTGAACCATCGAGGTCTAGTCATTGTCAATGGAAATTCAGGTGCCCTTGTATCTTAAGTCTTTGTGCTGTCAGGCTTCTTTAAGAATATCTTCCTTACTAATCTAGGTGGCGAGCTTCATTACGATTGATCTGGGATGAGTATTGGCACCAGTGAGTTTCAGGCCTAGTGTTCTATGCATTCTGTCCTTGCAGAGATCATAGTCCATGGGGAGTTTTAAAGAATTTTTAGCAATGTTTGTAGAAAAATGGTGATTTTTCTCTGCAGCATTCTCCACTCCCTCTGGATTTGTATATATGGGGAGGTTTTGCTTCCTACTGCATGCCTCTAGGTCATGCAGCCTGAGTGTGAGTTCCGTGTCTTGAGCTATTAGGTACAGTAAGAGGTGGCTATGTCTGTTGGAGGTTGTGTTGAACTCCAATACCTGTCCCTCTGCTGCTTCTGTGCACTGCTCTGTTTTTTTTGATGTGGGACTGTAGCTGAGTGGGTGTCTTATCAATTGTATGCACTGTTCTGGCTGCTTGCTTGATAACTTGGATGAGGTTAGTTGTTTCTTCCATGTCATCAATCTGCAAATTGTCTCCAGAGTTGGCTGCCATGCCTACATCAGTGGTGTGGCGTGGAGCCGGATGGTGTTGTTTGACATGGAGAAGATCCTTCAGATTTTGTGCAGGAGTCATTGTGGACTTGACTTTCATTGCTCTCTGCCTTGTACCTTTAGTCAGGAAATTTACTGGTATTTTAGGCTGATGTCTGCAGATTAGTCAGTTGATAGACAGAGCCATAGATTTAGGCTGCCAGTACCCAGAGAATGTCTTGTACCTTTAGTCAGGAAATCCTTTGGTATTTTAGGCTGATGTCTGCAGATTAAAGTCAGTTGGTAGACAGAGCCAGAGATTTAGGCTGCCAGTACCCAGAGAATGTCACCAGAACCCACAATTTAGCTATGTTATGAGTGCATGTTGAACTGTTTCATCATTCACTAATAACTTGGTCATTTTACCGTATTTGTTTACCATATTTTCAACAATCTGCTTCTGACCCCACCTCATGAACCCAGTAGGTGAACATTTTCAAACCCCACTCGAAATGAGTTTCCATGGAGCAGCTGTAAAATCAACTTTTGGGATGGCTTTGATAAATTGTGCCTGCCTTGTTCATGAGGTGGGGTCTCAAAAAAGCCATGTTGCAAATTTGGTGGAAAAATTTTAAAAATTTGTAAAGTTATGAATGAGTTTTTTCAGGTTTCAATCATGTTTTGATATCATAAATAAGAGCATAGTACAAGGAATATAGTTACAGCATATGATGAACACTGCACTTGTATGTTGTGTGACACAAGACCACAGGATACATTCATAGATCACTCGTGTGGTGCTGCTGCAAGTGTGATTGGACAAGGCACAAACTCTGTTGCAGGTCTGGTGCAATGTGTGGGAAACTGCTGCTGGTGTGGGCCACTAGCAAAGTCTGCTATAATGTACTAAATGTCTGTGGTGATATGTGTGTTTACGTGTTTTTTACCAATAAAATATTATTAAAGATATTCCAAATTACAATCAATCATCATTGGCATAAGAAAATTATCACATATTCTGAAGTAACTTGAATTCTATCAAAACTTACAATTTAAAGGAAAACTACATCCTCATATAATTTAAATTTTGTTTCCATGTCAACAGACAACTCCTTTCGTGTAGCTGTTAGGGCTATATGTGTTACCTTTAGTTTGTTTTCTCTGCTCATGGTAGCTCCTGTGACTGATCTGGATGTCTCCATTTCATGGTTGTTGAAATATCATTGTCCATGAGAACTGCATTAGCATATGAGAATATGATATCAGATCAACCATTTGTATTATGTATCTCTATGCTGAAAGAACAAATACCATTCAAAAAACTCTCTGGAAACACATAAACTGAATGGCTTTGAAAGGGAAAAACCCTGCATTACAACTCAGATAGTTTGCAAAGCTCACTGAAGGTAAAAGTGGTATTTCATACCTTCTTGCAGGCTTTTTCTTTGAAGACTAATTAAGTAGACAGGCATAGTGGGGAGTTTAAAGGGTGATTATGCATCATGTTCTCATATGCTAATGCAGCTCTTAGGGACAATAAGATTTCAACAACCACCAAATGAAGCCTCGCAGCACAGTTACAGGGCCTAGTATGAAGTGTGAAAATGGACTAAGGCAGTTGCATGCATCTCTAACAGCTACATGAAAAGAGTTGTTTGTTGAAATGGAAACAAATAAAATTTCAAAGCTATGAGGGTGTAGTTTTCCTTTAAATACAGTATATAAATAGGAAAAAATAACAAAATGCTGTTCTTTGAACCAACATCAACAGAAGATAAATTAGACTGTTTATCAGAGGAATATATAATTGACAGCATGACAAAAACAATAGTATCACCCCAATATAATCAATCAATCAATTAATCAATCAGTCAAATCTTTATTTATCCATTCGGGCCTCATTGAGCAATGTTCATTTGCAAGATGGACCGGGTCATAACACATTCATAGTACAGTAACAAGGTAAAACATAGGACAATAACATACATATAAGTAAAATATACATATGTACAGTATTCTATCATTTATACATACAACCAAGATATATTGAAAACCATTCTAGTTCTCCATCAACATTGAAACCAAAGAACCTTTACAACAGATAGGCTCACATATGGATATAGCCGGCATGTTCACTGATAACCAGGAAAAGAAGATAATTACAGGAATCAGAATAGGTGGCTGGCATACATATGGGATGAAAGTGACACCTGGCCTTGACAAAAGCAATGACTGCTTAGATCCAGGGAGGGGGTCTGTATTGGGGGACAGAGACAAAGATAGATGGGAAGTAAAAAATATAGGGTAATGAGAGTGAAGGCAAGGGACCATGGCAAGAAGGAGAGGCAGGTAGGATAGGGGAAAGGCTAGGTGAGGATGTGCACTAGCGATGTGGGAAACAATTGCAGGTTTCCTTCACGGAGCAGTCATAAAGCAACTTGAAGATACTCAGACTAACAGGACAACTCAGCTTCAAATTTTTTTGCATTTTATTCCACAATGTAGGTAGCATAAAACTTATAGCCACTGTACTGAATCGAGATTTGACCTTAGGTATTTGCAGGGCAATTAGAGTGTAGCTTCTTAGAGCATAAGTACCTATCACACTCAGAGGAATACAGAGATGTATTGGGGAACATTTTTGGTATCCGCTCTGAATGCCCATAGTACAGCATTTCTGTTTCTCCTGTAGTGAAGGGAAGTCCAGCCCACTGCTGTGTACAAAGAGCAATGATGTGTGGAAAGGGGAAGGCCAGTTATGAACCTGATTGCTCTATGATAAAGAGTATCCAGTTTAGCCAAAGAAAAGGCAGTACAATGGCTGTAGAGAAAGTCCACATAGTCTATCAACGAAAGTAACGTTGATTGTACCAGCCACATCTTAGCATCTCTAGTAAGGAAGTGGCTGATTCTGAAGAAGAGACCTAGCCTCTGTCTTAGTTTCTTCAGAAAGTCTTCGAGATGTTCAGAAAAGGAGAGTCTGTGGTCAAGCCACACTCCCAGATATTTAAATTTTGACACAAACTCTAGTTTTTCACCTAATATATCTACAAAATATGAGAATCCCCAGTAAATCCAATTTCCAGAACATTTTGTACTTGATAGAATCAGATTAGTAAGATAGAATCTCTATGCCACATAGAGAAAAGATGACATAGGTTCAAAAGAAAGGCTAGAAAAGAGAAGGAGACAGAGACAGCAAAAGAAAACAAGAGAGGCATACTGTAACTGGAGAAAAAAACAGAAATGATTAGCTGACTCCCCTCACAGTGTTTCCAATTTTTTTTTGATAAAATGTTTTTTTTAAACAGGCAGCAATTTGTTAGAATATAAATCCCATTTACAATGAATTCCTGTATAAGCATTGAATACAAAAAACTAAACACAACATACTTTAACAAATCAGTTGCACAATTAAGATAGTTAATAAAAAACAAGTGCAAGCTTTTTTTCAGTGATTCAAATAACTTTAACTTAAAAATAGTGAAGCTGCTAATATGCTTCAGTTCATACAACAAGCTGTTCCAGTAACTGTCTTTACTATTTTGTAATGTTAAATCGTCCATCCTATTGTAGGATCTATGCATAAATATTCTACTATTTGTAGATCTAGTTGTTACCCTTAGGCCATTGGGGTGGACTCTTGTTACAAGACTCAGCAGGGATGTTTATTTTTACTATAAAGTATATTGTGGCACATCCTGGCATCTATATATATCCTGGCTCTATATATATCCTGGCTCTACTAGGGACGGACTGGCTTGTTAGTAGTATCATTAGTAGTATCTGCTGCTCCTCATATGCCCGGGCGGAGACGGGAAAGCACACGGTAAGACACTGCAGCTGTCCTTCTCCTAGGCGCAACATCTCACTTCTAGTGGCGCATGAATTCTCTAGGAAAGGGATCCTTTATAGATCCCTTCTCCTCACTAGGAGCATAACCCTCTGCTCGACTTTACCACCTCTAACCCTCACTCTCTGCCACTTGTTCGTAGTGCTGCTGCTACTGGCAGGGGACATCCAACTGAACCCAGGCCCAGGGATGCCTAATGTATCAATTTCCTCCCCCCTAGACCAGGCCTGGCACGCAGCCAAGGGTCTGAGGTTGGCGCACATGAACATTTGCAGTCTGATGCCTAAGATCCATGAAGTTCAAGCATGGTTGGCACTGTACAAACTAGACATCCTAGCAGTCTCTGAGACTTGGCTAAAGCCCCATATCCTGGATCACGAGGTTGCTGCCTCTGGATATGCCTTCTACAGAGAGGATAGACCCTTGAAAAGGGGGGGTGGGGTTCTTATGTATGTAAAGGACACACTTACATCCTCCCTTGTTAGCAAGCCCCACAGCAGGACCCATGACATAGAATCAATCTTCTTACAACTCATGCTAGGAGGTGCCAAGCACCTCACAGTAGGCTGCGTATATTGCCCCCCTACCAATGCGCTCCACTCTCTGGAGATGCTCCTGAAGGACCCAGTTGTAGATACTGCATCTGAGCTTATCTCATTGGGTGACTTCAATCTAAACTGGGCCCAAGAGGCAAAGTCAGCCATAAGTGGCATATTACATGACTCACACCTTGCCCAAGTCATCTCACAACCGACCAGAATGAACCATAAATTGGGAAGGCACTCAACAATAGACTAGGTCCTGGCTTCAACCCCAAGCAATGTAAAAATGGCAGGCACCATGGCCGATGCCTTGAGTGACCACTCACCTATATTTGCTATCTGGAAGAATAGTGCAAATAAAGTCCAGCCTAGAGTGATTACCACCAGGGACTACTCCAAATTCCATCCTGACCAATTCAATGGCTACTTAGATGACATCGACTGGAGTCCAATAAGACACCTACCTACCCTGGAGGAGGCTGTAAAATTTTTCCAGACAACCGTCACAAGAAACATAGAAACAAAGACTTTGATGGCAGGTAAGGACCACTAGGCCCATCTAGTCTGCCCATTTCCCTACCTACAGGATAGGCCGCAGATCCTAGTTAACCAACAGCCTATTTCTTCCTACCCCCACAAGAATTGTCTTATGTCTGTCCCATGCATTCTTGAATTCTCCACAATTTTAGACCCCACAACCTCCTCAGGAAGGCTGTTCCATGCATCCACTCCCTCTCTGTGAAATAATACTTCACACATTGCCCTGAACCGCCCTCCTTCTATCTTTAAATTGTGTCCCCTTGTTCTTTCAGTCTCTTTTCTGAAAGATGCTACCCTCTTGGACTTTGTTGATTCCACTGAGGTACTTAGAAGTTTCTATCATGTCCCCCTCTCCCTTCTTTCCTCTAGGGTATACATATTAAGCTCCTTTAGTCTTTCCTCATGCGGCTTCTCTTGCAGACTCTGCACCATTTTAGTTGCCTTCCTCTGGACTACCTCTATCCTGTCTATGTTCTTGGGAGATGGGGTCTCAGAACTGGACACAGTACTCCAGATGGGGTCTCACCAACTGTCTGTACAGAGGGATAACAACTTCCTGTTTTCTGCTGCTGATGCCTCTCCCTATACATCCCAGTATACCCCCAGCCCTCCCTACTGCCTTCTCACATTGCTTTTTTTTTAACCAATTATTTTACCAGGTGAGACACACTAAGCTGAAAGCTTGTTTGCAGGTGCAACCTGGGAGCACAAGGAAGTTAAGTGACTTGCTCAGGGTCACACAGTATGCACCTAGGGGGCTGTAGGATTCAAACCCAGGTCTCCAGATTTGCAGCTCAGAGCCTTAACCCACTGTGCCATACTGCTTCCTGCAGATGGATGTGGATGCTTGTTAACCTTAAGGTCATCTAATATGATTACCCCCAGGTCCCTTTCCTTTTTTGTTGTTGTTACTACCTCCCCACCCATTGTGTATTCTTCCCCAGGGTTCTTGTTTCCCAGGTGCATTATTTCGCACTTCTTTGCGTTGAATCCTAGCTGCCATACTTCTGACCATTCCTCCAACATTGCCAAGTCCCTTTTCATCCTTTCCACGCCTCCTTGTGTATCAACCCTGTTGCAGATCTTTGTGTCATCTCTGCAAAAGGCATACTTTCCTTCAGTCCCTCTGCAATGTCACTGATGAAGACATTAAAAGGACTGGACCCAATACTGAACCCTGTGGTACCCACTAGTAACCCTCTTTCTTCAGAGTGGACTCCCATTTACAATTACCTTCTGTGTCCTGTTGTGCAGCCAATGTTTTACCAGGCTACCACCTGGGGACCCACTCCCAGGCTGGTTAATTTGACTATTAATCTTTTGTGTGGGACTGTGTCAAATGCCTTGCTAAAGTCTAGGTAGACCATGTCCACAGCCCCTTCCTGGTCTACTACTTTGGTCACCCAGTCAAAGAAATCTATTAGATTCGTCTGATATGACCTTCCCGCTGTGAACCCATGCTGCCTTGGGTCCTGTGCTCCACTGGCCTCTAGGTACTCAACTGTTCTTTCCTTCAGAAGTGACTCCATCACTTTTCCTACCACAGAGGTCAGACTGACAGGTCTGTAGTTTCCTACCTCTGTCTTGGTCCCACTTTTGTGAAGGGAATCACATCCGCCTTCCTCCAGTCCTCAGGTACCATACCATCCTCCCATGATTTATTAAAAGAGTAGCCAGTGGTTTCACTAGTTCCTCCCTTAATTCTTTTAGAATTCTGGAGTGAATTCCATCAGGACCCATTGCTTTATCCACCTTCAGTTTTAGGAGTTCTTGCAGAACCCTTTCTTCTGTGAAAGGACTGGGATCGACCCCCCTATCAAGAGTGCTTCTGTTAATTGGATTAGGCACTTCACCCTCCTCTTTTGTGAATACTGAGCAGAAATATTCAGTCAGTATCCCTGCTTTTTCACTGTCCACCTCTGCCCACCCACCGTTCATTCTATTCAGCCTCACTATCCCTCCCTTTGTCTTTCTACGCTCACTGATGTACCTGTAAAAGGTTTTATCCCCCTTCTTAACTGAGTTGGCTATCTTTTCCTCAGTTTGGGCCTTTGCTATTCCAACTTCCCTCCCTGCTTTCTTCTGCCTTAACTGGTACAGCTGTCGGTCCTGCTCCTTCTGTGTTTCCTTATACTTCCGGAATGCTATCTTTTTCTTCCTGACTTTCACAGCCACCTCTTTTGAGAACCATAGCGGCTTTTTCTTTCATTTTGATTTGTTTATTTGCTTCACACAAAGGCTTGTTGCCTCTGTGATGGCAGGTTTGATGATTCCCCATTGTTGTTCCACACCTCCTTCTAGCCTGTTTGCTAGTGCTTTTCTGAGGCACTCTCCCATCTTGCCAAAGTCGGCCCTCCTAAAGTCCAGTACCCTCACTTTTGTATGGCTTGACTCTGTAGCTGAGTTTAACGTGAACCACACTGTTTGATGGTCACTTGTCCCCAGATGGCAACCCACTTCTAGATCTGAGATCCTCTCACTGCCCCGTTTGAGAGTATGAGGTCTAAGATTGCTCCTCATGATGGGTTCCAAACTAGCTGTCTAATGCCTGCCACCTGTAGGGCATCAAGAATGGCCCTGCTCTTGGATGTGGCTGCAGCAAAGTGCTCAGTTAACATCTGGCATATTCAGGTCTCCCATCAACAGTATCTCCCTTTCTCTGCCATTCTAAGAATGCCTTCTATCATATTCTTGTCCATTCCTTCCCCCTGACATGGGGGTCTGTACACAACCCCTGTGCAGATTGTGATGCCCTTTCCAGTCTCCAAGGTGACCCACAGTGCCTCCTCTCCTCCCTGTTTACTCTTTTGTTCAGTTACTTTTGTCCCTTCCTTTACATAGAGAGCTACTCCTCCCCCTCTTCTCCCTTGTCTGTCTCTTCTGTAGGTTATGTACCCTGGTATGTTAACATCCCAGTCATGGTTCTCTGTGTACCATGTTTCGGTGACTGCTACAATATCCAGGCATCCCTCTTCCATCAAGGCCACCAGCTCAGGGAGCTTGTTACCCAGACTACGGGCATTGGTACTCATTACCCTCCATTTCCTAATGGCCTTACTCCCTTTTCCCCATCCCTGTCCTTCATGCCTTTGTCACTTTCTCCATTTACCCTGCACTTCTCCTATCAACACCTCTATGTTGGTGTTTGCATACTTACTTCGTGATTATTTGGTGGGGCTAGGACTTCCCTGCTCCTTTCAGTGCTCTCCCCTTGGCTGGTTTAAAAGCTTGCCAATGAAGCATTTAAACCTATCACCTAGGATCCTGGTTCCCCTTCCGACAGATGCAGCCCATCATGCCAGTATAGGCTTGAATCACTCCAGGTGGACCCCAGTCCCCAATGAGCCAAATCCCTGAGCTCCACACCAGTTTTTCAACCACTGATTGAATCCCATGGTGTGGAACACCCTAGCCTCTCCTATGTCATAGATGGGCAGCACCTCCGAGAAGGTTACCGTGCATGCTACTTGACTAAGGCCCCTCACCAATTCCACAAACTCTTCCTGCACTTCTTGAATCCCTTTCTTAGTCAGGTCATTTGTCCCTAGGTGGACAATGACATCCAGCTCCCTCCCCTGTGCAGCTGCTCCAGCAATCCTGAGGATTCGCTCCCTGTCCCTCCAAGCCATGGCACCAGGCAGGCACCTTACCTCCCTCTCCCCTTCCTCCCCCAGTTCTACCTTCCTAACAATGGAGTCCCCCACCAGGAGTTGTTTCCTTCCCCTGCAGGGTCCCCTGCCACCCTCCTGTGGGTCTCCTTTGTGGAGGTTCCCAGCATTCTCCTTGGTCTCCACTGCGGGTGCCTCCATAGAGGAACCACACTTTGCCAGAATGGCATAGGAATTGTGGAGAGGTACAACAGGAGGGATGTGCCTCTGTTCCACCACCCTCACCCTCCCTGAGCCCACTGTGCTCCAACCACTCCTCTTTCTTGGCAACCTCTGAGGCAACGGCAGTGGCACTGGTGGTCCCTGGATGGAAGAGGAGGTCCCACAAATCCTGGCCAACTCAGCCTGGAGATGAGCAACCTCCTCCCTTAGCCCAGAGAGGTGCCTGCAGATGGGACAACACCGCATCCTCCAGAACGTCTCCCGGAAGACTGCTGCTCCACAGCCACTGCACTGCACCACTCCAATCATGTCTTATTTCTGGCCCCTTAACTGTTTTCAACCTTACTCTTTCCTCTGTTTTTGTTTCTCTTTCTCCTTACTTTCTGCCTGTGTGCCTTTAAGCTCTGATTGTCCTGTTCTGAGACAAGAATATCCTATATTTCTCAGTAGACCACTTACTTGCTCAGAGGTAGACCTCCAGCAGCTAGAGGGGCTGAGAGCTACTCTTTCCTTCTAGGATGGTGGGTCTTTGGTGGTTCTGTGATCACTCACTTCCTGCTCCCAAACAGGAAGTTCCTGTTGTCAGTCAAATCCTGTGCCTGTAAAAATAGAACTAGCTTTGGGTGGGGGAGTGGAGGGGAGGGAAGGGAAGGAGGGCAATACAGTCCCAGCAGAGAAGTCCAGTCACACAGCAGTCCTTTCTCCTGGTGTCTTCTGCCAAGCTATTAGCAGAATCTTTCTAAGGCAGTCTTTAAATGTAGCTTCCTTCTAGCTAAGCCACTCCCCCTACTTACAAGATCTTTCTACTAGTAATTTAAACCTCACAGCAATTAAGTCATTTCAATCACCTGAGATTTACACCTAGATAACTGTTCAGATACCCATTCAGTTCAGTTAACCCAGACAAACACACACTTGTTTTTTTCGTTCTGTATGTTAGTTTTTTTTTACCCTAAATTAAAGGTCCAAGGTCCAAGTAAAAAAGTTCTTCTACTTTAGTCCCAGCAGAGAAGTCCAGTCACACAGCAGTCCTTTCTCCTGGTGTCTTCTGCCAAGCCAAGGACCGTTGACCTCTTAGCTCTGATGAAAACCCACAGAGTAAAGGGAAGCTGTTATAAGTGGATCTTGCCCTCTCTAAAAGCTTTGATGATCACCCGTGACAAGGCCTGGAAAAAGTTCAGGAGATCGATGCTACCTGCTGACTTTGCCAGCTACAGAGCCCTTAGAAACCAATTTAAGCATGCCATAAAGATAGCTAAAAAAGACTACATCACCAATCTCCAAAAAACTAACCTAGGCAATCCAAGGTTCTTCTGGTTGCATATTAATGAAATGCTCAAAGGGAACAAAACAACTACCGCTGGCCCAATCAAGGCCAACGGGCAATTAATTGAAGAGGGGTCACTCATTGCAGAGACCCTAAACAGCTACTTCATGAACCTGGATGAATATAAGACTGGACCCCCTGACAACAGGAATGAGCCTAATGCACAGTGGCTCCCAGACCTAGACTGCCCTTTGTTTCACGTGAGGCTGGTCAGGGTAAAGGAGGTCTTGAACATCCTTAAATCCCAGAACTCAAGAGGATCAGGGCGCCCTGACGGCATCCAGACTAGAATCCTCAAGGCTGGAGCCCCAGCACTAACTAAGCCCCTTACCTGGCTGTTAAACAGGTCCATTAAGGAGGGGTCTGTATCTGAGCTTTGGAAGCAGGCTCTCATGATTCCCATATACAAGGGTGGGTCAACTGAGCCCATAGGGAACTACAGGCCTATCTCCTTGCTGTGTGCCATTGCAAAAGTACAGGAGAAGCTAGTTTATTCCCAACTCTGAGAATGCTTGGAAGCCCATTGGCTAATCTCACCATCCCAACACGGCTTTAGAGCCAAGCATGGGACAGATACCGCGCTAACCAAATTCTCAGCCGAAGTACTGAGCAATAGCGACACAGGGGCTAATACAGGCAAGGTCTTCATAGACCTTTACAAAGCGTTCGACATGGTAAACCACAAGCTGCTACTCCAAAAAATGTGCTCACTTGGCCTTGACACTCATGCTCTGGGATGGTTCGAGAGCTATCTCTCAGAACGTACCTAGAGGGTCAAGTGGAAGGACAATATCTCCAACCTATGGCCGCTCAAAGAAGGGGTACCACAAGGGTCAATACTCGGCCCCCTTCTTTTCACACTTTTTATAAATGAGCTGCACACCCACTGTGGGAGCAGCAGCATTATCCAGTATGCAGATGATGTGGTCATTTACAGAGCCTCCCACAACCTAACAGAGCTGGGGACAGCACTCCAAGAGGACATGCTTCAGATGGAGGACTGGCTTACTCTGAACAAAATGGTCTTAAATACCAACAAAACGAAGGTGATGCTGTTTGAGCCCAGATCCCTGGGTCCTGAGAGGTCACTGCTCCTACAACTCCAGTCCAGGGGGTGTAAAAAACTTGAAGTGGTTGCCTCCACCAAATACCTTGGACTTACCTTGGACCAGGGTTTCACATTAAAAAATCATGTGGACCAAGTCACTAAAGCTATCCATGGGAAACTCGGAATCCTCTACAGACTAAAGGATCAGCTTATCCCTGAAGCTAGGGGTAGCCATTGCGGCTAGTGTACTTCTCCCAAAGCTCACCTATGCGGCTCCAGTACTCCAGGGTGTGGCCAAGACTGAGCTATGCAAGCTGCAGACCTTGTACAACAAGATAGTCCACTTTGCCTCTCTGTCACACCCTAGGAGTCACCACTGTGAGGCCCTAACAAGACTCAGGTGGCCGCCTCTGGAAGCTCGCCTCATCTATCCAACCCTCTGCCTTACTTTTAAGCTAATGGGTCCCACACCTCCCCCTAGCCTCAATGGTTTCATTAGGGCAAAACTTAGCCCACGGAATCTACAGACATCAGGCCAAACCCTCCTCATGGTCCCTAAGGCAAGGACAAAAGCAGGGTCCATGTCCTTCGCGTATGCTGCCCCTTTCAACTGGAACAACCTCCCCCTGGAGGTGCGGGAAGCAGAGTCTATCACCTGCTTCTGAACAAAGCTTAAAGGCTCACTTGCTCGATAGGAGCATATGCCTATGTTACAGGACCTGACCATTTAATGCCATCCCAGTAGGTCAACGCACCTGCCTCAAGGATGGGGAGCACTTATGTGTCTGCATGTCCACTTCCCTTTATGCCCATAAGGAAGGAACCACATGACCCTAGCCAATTGCCTTGCCCTAACATTGTGCACACTTAATCTAAACTTGTAACTACTATGCAAAATGTTTCTCGATGTGTAACTACTATGTCCCAACTGCCTGTATGTCTTCCACAACTTACTGTTTGTAAACCTATGAAGTCTTTTCTGGCATATAATATGATAATCATCTGTGTGTGCTGATCTGTTACCTGTAATAATTGTTACTCCCGGGTCGCCCCTGAAAAAGGGACCTCCGGGGCCAAGCGGGCCTACCCGGTCATCAAAATTCAATAAATAAATAAATAAATAGTAAGCCAGATGTATCTTCTTTGTTCTTCTGGATAAAGCCAAATCAAATTATTATAAATTGTACAATGGTGTGTTTTAAATTTACTTCTGGTAACAAATCTTCCCAATCTATAGTAAGTTTGATTTACTTTTTTCAGCACTTTTTGGGTAGCGTGCATATATAAAATTGAGCCACACTCAAGTACTGGAATAAGTAGCTGTGGCTCTGTATGTTAATGAAAATATCAAAGCTACAGAAATTTAGAATATACATAAGGAGCCAGAAGAACTGTGGGTCACCCTGGAAACAGGAAATGGGACAGCCATAAGAACTGGGGTTGTCTACAGGCCCCCAGACCAGAGGGAGGACATAGACACATTACTGTTAGAAGATATACAAACATGACAGCTAAAGGGGAGGTTCTGATAATGGGAGACTTCAACATGCGGATACAGATTGGTCAATACCAGCAGGAACATCTGCCAGAACTAGACTCATAGTGGATTCCCTGCAGGGGAGGGCCTCAAACAACTGGTACAGCAACCCACAAGAGACAGGGCTATCCTAGATCTAGTACTGACTAACAAAGAAGGATCACAGATTCTCAGGTAGAAGGTCACCTGGGGCCAGTGACCATCACATGGTATGGTTCAATTTGGCTACTACATCTAAATCATCCCATTCCAAGGCAAAAATATGGGACTTCAGAGGAGCTGACTTTGATAAGATGGCCAACAGAGTTAAGCTTGCCCTGGCAAAAAGAAACACAGGTGAGGGGGTAAAGGCAAAGTGGGCAAGCATTAAGGATGCAATACTTGAAGCAACATCCCATTGTGTTAGACAGAAAAGGAAGTGCAAAAGAAGAAGGAAACCACTTTGGTTCTCAAATACAGTAGTAGAAAGGTCAGAGCCAAAGGCTGGCCTTCAGGAAATATAAGGAACACAGCGGGATGAAGATAGGGGAGGCATACCAAACTGCCCTAAGGGAAGAGGTAAGGCAGTAAGGCAGGCAAAGTCCCAAACTGAGGAAACACTAGCACGAACAGTAAAAGAAGGTGACAAGACTTTCTATAGATACATTAGTGAAAGGAGAAAGTCCAGAGGGGTATTGCTAAGCTTAATGGAGAAAAGGGAGCATGTGAGGAGGAGGACCCTGTGGCATCTATCCTAAATAGATACTTTTGCTCAGTATTTACTGAAGAGAAGGTAGGGCAGGGTCCACTACTCAGCATCATGGACACAGGGGAGGGAGGTGAGCACTACTCCCTTCACAAAGAAAGGGTCCTACAAGAGCTTGCTAAGCTCAGGGTGGATAAGGCAATGGGACCTGATGGCATACATCCCAGGGTACTTAAGGAGCTAAAGGAGGAACTAGCAGAGCCATTAGCAGAATTGTTTGGTGAGTCTCTGAGCACAGGAGAGGTCCCAGAAGACTGGAGAAGGGTTTATGTGATCCCGCCTCCACAAGAGTGGTAGCAGGAGGAGGCGGGAACTATAGACCGGTCAGTCTTACCTCAGTAGTGGGCAAGATTATGGAGGCACTTTAAGGAAAGGATAGTGCAACACCTGGAATCCATAGGGCACAGGATCCAAGACAGCATGGGTTTACAAAGGAAGGTCCTGTCAAACTAATCTCATAGATTTCTTTGACTGGGTAACCAGAGTGGTGGACCAAGGGGAGCAGTTGATGTCGCCTACCTTGACTTCAGCAAAGCTTTTGACACTGTTCCACATAGAAGATTGATAAATAAGCTGGGTAGGCTCGGAGTGGGTCAGAAGTTGGTCAACTGGGTGGTAAACTGGTTGATGGGCAGAAAACAGAGAGTGGTGGTAAATGGTATACAGTCAGAAGAGATGCAAGTCACAAGTGGGTGACCTTGCAGATGGACTAGAGGGTAAGGCTTGTCTGTTTGCAGATGACACCAAGATCTGCAACAGAGTAAATGATCCAGATGGGGTGGGCAGAATGAGAAGAGATCTGGATAAACTAGCAGAATGGTCAGAAGAGTGGCAACTGGGATTTAATGCAAAGAAGTGCAAAATCATGCACATAGGGAAGAGAAACCCTGAAGCCACCTATAGGTTGGGAGGGGAGTTGCTAGCAGTCACAAAGGAAGAAAAGACTTGGGCATCATCATCACTGATGACCTAAAATCATCCAAGCAGACCTCTAAAGCAGTAGGTAAGGCTAGGGGGGTGTTAGGGTGTATTAGTAGGGGTATCACAAGTCGTAAGAGGGAGGTATTGCAATGTATATGGCAGCACTGTTTTGGCATGCGACATTATAACCCTTTGCCGCTTTTTTCTAGCATTACCACATTAGACAAGAAGAACACTGTATGCATAAGAGGATTTGTAAAACCCCAAACCTTACTCAGTTGGTGAGTCAGTATTGAGAAGATTATAAATAGCATCCCATTTGGATATAAAAGAGTCTGCTTGATCTACCATACAATGTGCTAGTTTTTCCAGCCTAGGAACTTCTAAACATTCAACTCTCCATTCATTGAGGCTGGGCACCCTATGTCCAGTCCATATTTTCAAAATAATACTTTTAAGTGCTGTTCCAAGTAAGATTGATGTGTGTGTTTTTGTTCCTTTGTCCAACTGATGTTAGGGTCAAAATAACCTATAATGCAAGTTTCTATATTTATGTATTTTCCTATCCAATCAATGTTAGTAGACATACAGTATTTATAATCCTATCCCACAAAAGTTGGATTGTCTTACAATTCCAAAAATCTGAATCAAGCGTGCATTGATTTCTCCACATCTATTGTAACAAGAAAGAATTCCTTTGACCCATTTTCTGTAGGTGTACTGGCGTATAATATACCGTATGTAAAGACTGAAATTGAACAAATTTCTAGCTTACCGTCTTAAATGTTTTAAGGGAATGCATCCAAATTTTATTCCAATCCCAAACTTCTGTGTTTTTATTTAAAATTGAAGACTACCATATTATGTTTTCTAATGCATAACCCTTAAGTTCCTCAATTGATACACTACAAAAACAGCAGTTTTAGAAGATGACCTCACAATTGCTAAAACATTATTCATGTTACCACTAGATGAAAGTAAGCAAATGTTATTACAAAGCTGTAGAAAACTTACCTTAAGTACTGTATATCTAATTGATCCTCATCATCACCACCTGGTAGGGTTTTGTCCTGCTTCAGCTTACTATATGTAACCAAGGGTTCATTTACTATTATGTCTAATTTCTAGAATATCTTTCTCAAACCATTTCCTCTTGGAAAGTATTTGTTAATTGCAAGTGATATTGGGATTTTCCCATAGTTGTTGGAAAGGAAATTTTTCCAAATTCAAATTAAGTAATGCTGACCACAGAGAGATTATCTTTTTATTGTCAGCAATAATTTTATTTCTAATAAGTTTCAGAGATTTTGAGAATAATAGGGCCCCAAGTTCCATAGAGTAGCATTCAGTTAAGCTTAACTCTATTTCTAACCAATCCAGATTTCCCCATGCTCCCTTTTTTCCCCTAAATCATTTAGAAAATTGTGAGGATCTGCAAGCCAAATAATAACAGCACAAATCAAGAAATATAACTCCTCCCTTTGATTTGGATCTAGTGAGTTTGCCATAAGCTATATAAAATGTTTTGTTCACCCAAATGAAGTTAGATAGTAAGGACTGAGTGCTCAAGAACCATTTTTTTGGTATCAGGAAGGGAAGCATCGTGAAAAAAATAAATGACCCTAGGCAGAATATTCATTTTAATAGCATCAAATCTGCCCCATAGACCCAGGGGAAGGGAGATCCTCTTCATTAAACTTTATTGTATTTTGGACTTAAGAAAATTAAGATTTCTATTAGATCATTTTAGAGATAGTCCTAAAGACCTTCATCCCTAAATATTCAATGAATTCTTTTTCCCAAGAGATACCCAGCTCAACAATTTCCTCCTTTTGACATCTTTTATTTAAAGGCAGGAAAAGGAGTTATCCTTGTTAAGTTTGTAACCTGAAATCTGACCAAACTCATTGATTATCTCTAAAATTTTTGCTAAGGATCTATCAGGATCTGAAAAAGCAAAAAGGATGTCATCTGCTTATAGCAAAATAAGATATTCTTTTCCACCAACTGTAATTCTTTGATGTCTTTTTCATTCACTCATTTTCTTACTAAAGGGTCCATGAATAAATTAAATAGAAGAGAAGAGAGGGGACATTCTTGTCTCGTGCCTCTTTTTAAGGGGAATGTCTCAGACATCACCCCGTAAGTAACTACCCCTTCTGAGGAGTTATTATACAATAGTCTTACATAATTAACAAAGATTTCTGGGAAGCCATTCAACCTTAGCGAGTCAAATATATGCAACCATGAAATTCGATCAAATGCTTTTTCAGCTTCCAGAGCAAAAAACCCTGCTGGTTTGTTTAATCTACTAGCAGTCTCCTTGAGGTGAAAATGTGTTCTATTATTATCACCTGTGATGTTGTTTCTAATAAAACAAATTTGTTTTGCATCAATAAGATAGGGATAACTTTTTCCATTGTACTTGCTAGGATGTTTGCAAGAATGTTTGTATCTGTATTTATCAATGAGATGAGCCTATACTTTTTACATTCTATAGGGTCATTCCCTGATTTATGTATGAGAGTGATAAGCCCTCGAGTCTTATTTGATGAGAGTGATCTTTTAAGAAGTGCTTCATTGTGAACTTCCTCTAGGATTCCACTGATTTCCTCTGCCAATTTAATGAAAAAGTTAGCTGAGTAGCCATCAGGACCTGGCACCTTACTTTTCTTGAGAAAAGGGATAGCTACCATTACTTCCTCATTCTCTATCCATTTGTTCAATAGTTCTCTAAATTCATCAGATGCCTTAAGTATGAGAATGTTTTGACAGAAATTATAGGGTTTATTGTAGAATGACTTGCTTTCATATCATATAAATCTTTATAAAATTAAAAAAAAAGTTTATTAATATTTCTGTGACCTAACAATATTTATCTGTCAGTCACCCTTTTAATCAAATAAATGCTAGTAGCATTGCTATTTTGTTTGAGTTGAACAGCTAAAATTCTTGCTGCCCTCAGTCCCAAATCAATATAAATCAGTTTGGATTTCCTGACCGCAAACTCTGCTTTTCCCCTTATTAAGTCATAGGGTCTGATTTTCAAACACTGAAGTTTGACACATGGGTCAGGATATTCATACTGCACCAAGCAGTGGCACAAGCCTGGGTGCAGTACAACTGTGATGTGCTGGGGCCAGTGTCCAGGAGATTTCAATGGTGCTGTGCCATGGTGCAGCACCATTGAATATGGCATGGCAGTGCACAAACTGCGCATGGTGCAGTGACATTGTGCCAGGGCAGGCCACAGATAGGGAGCACGGAGATGCACCAGTGCAAGTGCAGTTGTGCTAGGTGTATCACCCATGATATTAAGCAGGGGGCATGCAAATGAGGCCATAATATATGCAAGGCACAAATTGGGCAATTTGCATGTTATTATGGCCCAATTTGCATGCCCTGCACAGGGCAGGCCAGCGACTTGCACCTGGCGCCCTGCACAGCATGATGTGTGCTGTGGGGATCCTGGGGCATCCCACGCCCCATAGCCGCAATCATGCAGTATATGTCACTGAAGTATACCCTGGTAGTCTAGTGACCCCCCCAGTCCCTGAGTCCCTGATGTGTATGAAACATGACCATCCCTGGTGGTCTAGTGGTCCCTCCTCCCACCCAAGTCCCCAATTCCCCTATAAATAACAATATTACATCCCTGATGGTCTAGCGGAAACCCCATCATCCTTTGCTGTGAGTGCAGTAAAGTCCCATGTTGCAATGCCCTGGTGATCCAGTGGCACCCCCCACCCCACCCACACACAGATCCCCTTGCCCACCCCACTGCCCCTCCATCATCAGCTGGTGGCTGCATCCCATCTGCACACTGACCAGCCACCCACAGAATGACAGGTACAGTATGGGCTGTAAGCCCATTGATCCCAGTGTGGACCAATGGGCTTGCAGGGCATGCTGGCACAAATATCCCAAATCTGTGAATGACTCCATTTCACAGATTTGGGACTGTCTAGTACAGTATGCCCTGCAAGCCCATTGGTCCACATTGGGGACCAATGGGCTTACAGCCCATACTGTACCTGTCATTCGGTGGGCGGCCGGGCGGTGTGCAGGCAGGATGCAGCCTCCCACTGATGATGAGGGGGAGTGGTGTGGGCAAGGGGATCTGTGTGGGTGAGTGGGTGGGTGAGGTGTGGGGTGCCACTGGATCACCAGGGCATCGCAATATGGGACTTTACCACTCTCGCGGCAATGGGAGGAGGGGGTTTCACTAAACCACCAGGGATGTAATATTGTCATTTATTGGGACTCAGGTGGAAGGGGGAACCACTAGACCACCAGGGATGGACATGTTTCATACACTTCAGGGACTGGGAGGGCCACTAGCCTACCAGGGATTACACCATTAACACATACTGCACGATCGTGGCTATGGGCAGGGGATCCACTAGACCACCAGGGTGTTGAGTGCTTGTGGAGTGTGTTTCAGGTGGGCAGGTGGCCACCCACAGCTGGGCTGCTGTGTTGCACCCTGCAATACAGCAGCCCACCTGTTGGTGGATGGGAATTGCTCCTACTCTGCACAGGCTCAACTTTGAGCCCCTCTATGTGGTGCAGCGCAGGGGTGCATCGACATATGCACTGCACATCCCAGGCTGAAAATTGGGATGTGCCGCATATGCATGGGCACACTCCCTGCATCCATTATCATTGCACCCCAGGGCATTGGGATTTGTGCTGCACCAGGCAGCCTTCTTAATATCCCACCAGGGTGCAATGCAGGGTTGCACCAGGCACAACCCCTTTGAATATCCAGGCCAAGGTGTCTACACCAAATGAGTATGCCACAAGTGGCACCTTGCATCAAACTTTGTAGCAATCCTGATTTTCAAATGTAGGTTACATCAAAATCAGGATGCCTTGCACCCAACCCACCCTGTGCTACCCTTGTGACAAAAGCTCATAAGGGGGCTTGCACCACAGCAGGGCTGCACCATCCCCTTTTTTGGGATTTTGCAAGCTCCACCATGGATGTAGCAAGGTACTGTACTTAGACCAGCCAGGAGGTGGTCTAAGGGTCTTGCAGCAGTGCCACACATTGTGACGAAGGGGGGGTGGGGTCTGACAGTAAGCTGCTGAGGTAGAAGGGGCATGGGTTTGCCATGTTGGGAGTAATCCAAACTCTTAACATGAAGTTATGCTTTAATATATGGGAGATTAAACCATACAGATAGGGACAGTAGCAAAATAAAATGTTTGTATTGTTCATTTGAATAAGCCACTAAAATGAAGCCATTAAGGGAACCTCAGTTTAATCATGATAGAGGGACCCTTGGTCTTTGCATTGCAGCTGAACTGCATCAGGTCATTGCTGTTTGGTCAAACCAATAAAATTATTTACCTCCAACTGTCTCTGAGTGCTACTGTTGGCACAATAGGGCCATTTGTTATGTTTTTTTTTTTTTTTTATAATATTTTTATTCATTTTAGCTTTTACAACAGTACCAAACATACATAACAAACAAATTTAAATTTAACTACAATATTACAACTTCATTAATACATACACTCAAAACATACATGTGGTGCAATCAAGCGACCCTTTTCTCAATTTATCTCTCCATATATATACACATATACATATACATATGCATATACATACACATACGTACATACACATACACATGCATATACAATACATATACACATATGTATATATAGCTGGACTCTTCATTTGTTAAATAACTAGGATACATGCAATACCATCAGAATATCTGGGACCAATCCACTAAACTAGTTCCATGCCTCCTTCTACCCACAGTCCCCCTTCCCCCTGTCCCCACCTACTCAACTTAAGATACCCTCTTTTAAAATCCACCCCTCCTCAATAGTAAGAGAAGCCAGAAAAGGGGTCCATTTTCTAATGAAGCTTTCCTCCTGCCCCCAAATGACATAAGTCAGCTTCTCCAGACCCAAAGCCTGCAAAACCAGCCGCCTCCAGGTTTCTACAGTTGGTGTAACCTGAGAGACCCATGTATTCTGTATGCCATGGCGGGCCATCACATATAGCACTCTGATCCACCTAGGGAGCAGTGACCATTCTTCTTCTTCTCCCGCCTCCACCCCCAAACAGGCAGCTCAGAGGATCCACTGTCAGCTCTCTACCCACTGCCTTGCCTACCTCAGCAACCACCACTTTCCAATACATCTGCAATTCCAAGCATGCCCAGAAGCAGTGTATGTATGTGCCCCTTTGGACCCCACATCGCCCACACATGGGTGAGACTGTAGGATGATCCTTATGTACTATCACCGGAGGGTGATACACTCTGTGAATAAATTTATAATACGCCTCTTTATATTTATTGCAGGCCATGATTCCTTAATGCAAAGGGAGCAACATCATCCAGTTCTCTTCCATGATGGTCCTCCCTAAAGCCCTTTCCCACAGCATTTTCATCCTAATAGTTCTATCAGGGAGTATCTGGCTTCCTCTCTTCACCGCCTGGCCTATAAAGCCTTTTGCACTATCCTGGGCCTGGTAAATCATGGTCTCCACAGAGTCCATCCTATACCCCTCCGGTCTCCTTTCCAAGGTTTCTCATGTAGGTGCATACTTGTAAGTACCTAAACATATGCCGCCCCTGTCCACCCACTACTCCCTGCAGGGTTTGGTACGAGGAGATCTGCCCCTGTATCAGGTGGTGTCCCAAGCTACGGACTCCCCTCCATTCCCACTCTCAAAAACCCTGGTCCTCCCACCCTGGCAAGAAGAAGGGGTTACCCGCCACAGGCAAGAGTAGCATTCCAGGCCCTGTGTCCAGCCCCACCTCCTAAGCTGCCTCCAGGCCAACAAAACCTGCACTACCAAGGGGTTAACTTCCCCTCTGGCTCTGTATGCCCTGAGGCTCCTGCTATGTAGGTAGGCTGTTAAACCAGCCCGAACCGTTCCTTGTTCTAAGCCTACCCAGCTGGCAACTCTAGGCCTATGTACCCAGTCAGCTATATACCTTTGCTGTATGGCCAGGAAATAGTTTTCCAGGTCAGCAAAATTCAGACCCCCCTCTCTCCCTCTCAGCCTTTGGCCTCTGTAAGCTTACCCATGGGTGTTTTCCTCTCCATATAAAGGTGGAGAATGTCTTTTCTAATCTTTTAACATCCTCCCTCCTTAGGCCTATGTGTAGCATCTGCAAAATATATAGGACTCTAGGTAAGACATTCATTCATTTTAATGAGAGTTATTCTACCCAGCCATGACAGCGGCAGCTGTATCCACCTCTGGAGATCAACCTCTATGACCTTTACCAACTGGATGTAATTCAGACCATACAGGGACCCCAGTGATCTACCCACCTGAATCCCAGGTATGTAAAGCTATTAGCCACCATCTTTAACCCCCAGTGTCTCACCTCACTTCCTGATCCCTGATACCACATGACCTCTGACTTTCCTAAATTTATCTTGCAGCCCGAGAAGGCACTACACCTTTCCACTAGCAATAGCAGAAGGGGAACCAACCACTCTAGGTCGCTCAGGAACAACAACATATCATTGGCATATAGGGCGAGTTTGTGCGGCACTCTCCCTACCTCTCCTACTCCCTCAATCTTCTCACACTCTCAAATTGCAACTGCCAGAGGTTCAATCGCAAGTGCAAACAGAAGGGGGGGGAGAGGGCACCCCTGCCTCATTCTCCTCTCTAGTTTAAACCTCTCTGACATAGAAGCCGGTTACTATCAACTGAGCCCTGGGTGTTGCGTACATCGTCCGCACCCATCTCGAAAAAGCCTCACCCAGACCAAACCGCTTCATCACCTCAAACAAATATTCCCACTCCACTCTGTCAAACGCCTTCTCAGCATCCACTGAGATAATTCTAATGCTCTCTTTGCCCCTATTCACCTGCCATATGATATTAAGTAGCCGCCTCATATTGTGATATGAGTGCCTACCCTTTATGAATCCTGTGTGGTCTGGGCGAACCAACCCTGGGAGCACCTCCTCCAACCTAGAGGCCAAGATTTTTGCTAGAATCCTGGCATCACAATTCAATAGTGAGATTGGCCTGTACGAGGCACATATCTGAGGGTCTTTACCCTCATTAGGAATAAGACATATGGTAGCATCATAGCACGTACTGGGCAGCTCTACGGTCCCCTCTCCCCTCCTCTGCTGGAACACCATGCTAAGCAGCCCTACCAGCTGACCACCCATTAATTTAAAATATTCCACAGGGTACCCATCTGGTCCACTAGCTTTTCCCTGTTGCATGTTTTGTATAGCGCTCAACACCTCTTCCTTAGTTATAGGTTGTTTCAGGCTGTCCCTCTGTGCCTGCGTGGCCTCTGGCAAGTTGATATTCCCTAGGAACCCCAGAATTTTCTTCCTCATTCCCTTGCACTCTGCTTGATAAAGTTGCTGATGGAAAGATTGAAACGTAGCACTCATCCCCTTAATATCATTATGCAAGGCCCCCTTCTTATCTTTTACCCCCATAATCCTGCCTACCCTTCTCCCGCCCTTCATGAGGCTCACTAGCATCGGGCCTGGCTTGTTCCCCCATTCAAATATCTGCTGGTTGTTAAAGAAACAAGTCCTCCTTGCCTCTGTTTTCAGGTGGGCATTCAGGGCCTCTCTAACCGTAGTCAAAGACCTAATAACCTCTCCCTGTTCCCCCCCACAACCCTTAATTCCAACTCCCTTAGCTGTCTTTCCAGCTTCTCTCTCTCTGCTCTAATCTTTGCCTCTTGAGCCGGGCCATGTCCTCGATAATTACCCCCCTCATGTAGGCCTTACCCGTGTCCCAAAGTACCGCTCTAGTGATCTCTTCTGTGTCATTAGTTTCCAAATAAAACTGCCACTTGTCCTCCAGGTGTTTTTTAAATTCCTCATTCTTAGCCATGTATGTTGGAAATTTCCACAAAGGTGGGGTTAGTTGCTTCTCCCTTCCCTTCAGCTCCACCACCACCATGACATGGTCTGATATGTGTATGGGACTATGTCTACAATCCAGCACTCGTGCATACCACTCCCTCATCAGGTAAATGTAGTTCAGGTGGGTCCAGGTCTTACGGGGGTTTGAGTAGAAAGTGAACTCCCTCACTCCTGGATTGGCAGTATGCCATGCATCCACCAAATCCAGCTCCAGCATACCTCTCTGCCATTGTTGCATGCACCCGGTCTCTCTCTTCTTCCCTTCAGAGTAATCCAGTTTTGGATCCATTGTCCAATTCAGATCTCCCCCCATTATAAGGCCCGAGAATTGTTCCTTGATCAATAAATCCAGTAAGGACAGAAAAAACTACTAGTCGTGAACTGCGGGGGCATACACTGACCCCAATGTAATCTGCTCTCCCTCCAATGATCCCAAGATGATTCCTGACCACTCTGTGGACCTCCAAAGGCAGGACCCTATGTACCAGTATGGCCACCTCTCTTTTATGTGCTGAGGTGGAAGCAGCATAACATTTCCCCACCCATCTCCGAATCAACTTAGCATGCTCCACATCCATCAGGTGTGTCTCTTGTATCAAAGCAACCTGCACCCCAGCCCTTTTAAGAGCAGTTAACAATGCTGTCCTTTTGACTGGATTTATAATACCCCAAACATTCCAAGTGGCCACATTAATGTTCTTCTTTATAATCAGTCTTGCACGCTATGCTTTTCCATTGTGAATCCAGCTTCGATTAATGAGAACAAATTGGTATTTTTAAAAACTATAGCATTAAAGCACAATCTTATAAATGCACCACCTTGAAAAAAAAACAGCAACAACAACAACAACAACAAGTAGAAACTTTAAACACTTGCCCAACTGCCCCTCCAACATAGAGATCCCCCCCACGAATCTGGTTCCCTCCTCCCACCATCCTACCCCCTTCTCCACCCCCCCAACAGCTATCCTCAAATTGCACTCTATTCAATACCCATCTGGCGATAGTTTAACTTCTCTCTCACACTCATCTATCCCCGAACACTCCTCTTGTCATCCCTTGTATTTCCCACCTCATCAGATACATAATCCCCCTCTCCCTCACCATCCTCGTTCTCCATGACACTAACTGCCCCACAGGCTCAAGTGTCTGCTGCATCCCCATTACTGACGATGATGCCCCTCACCCTCCTACCTCAGCCAATTTCAACTCATCCCCCCGCCCATGCTTCCTTATGCCATTTCAAGCCCCTTTCATACTCTGCATACCCCCTTCTCCCACAGCCCCTGCTAGCAGCCCACCGTAAGTGCCTCCTTTTACCCGCTACAGCATTTCCAAAAGCAGTCCAACTCCCCTTAGTCCTTCAAATGCTCATTTCCATCCTAATCGGGAGGCGGGAGATCAGGGCTACTGCTTCAGGTGAGCCAGGAGAGCAGGCCGCGCATCAAAAATCCACGCTGTAGGCCTCTATCCCCGCCCATCCACTCACCTTCACCCAGGCACCATCTAGACTGCCTCCTCAGTACCTCTGTCCTTTTCAGAAGCCAGTAGTCCATCTTCACAGTATCCTGCTATCCACCCCGCAGTTCAGGCAGCAGTCAGTCTCTAATTAAAACCATTGGGTCCTTTTTCCTTCTTCCCTTAGGTTCCTGCAAGTGTCCCTACAGACACGCCTGAAGCATCGAAGGTGCATTGGAAATGATAGGCTTAGTCCAATATGTGGGGATTTATTTATTTCCAGCATAGCAAATTTCTTAATGTCCCAAAAAACAACAGTAAAGGCCCATTATATCCCGTCTGCTTTTAACCTCAAACAGCAACATTCAGGCGAAGAAATACAACATGTCGAACAACTTCCACTGCCCCATAATTCAACAGAACCATCAGTCCATAACTCCCACAGCCAACTCAGCGCAGCTTTTCCTTCAGCGAGTGAGCAAACTCTTCAGCTTTTTCCACCTCCCAAAACGAGAATGTGGCTCCCTCATGATTTATTTTCAGGTTCGCTGGGTATACCAAGAAGTTCTTGATCTTACAGTCCCTGAGTTGCTGCATCACGCCATTGAACATTTTTCTCCTCTTAAGCAGCTTAGCTGAATAGTCCTGTGAGATATATAGTCGATGACTCTTGTACACCACTGTACCCTTTTCCCGATATGTCCACAAGACCTGTTCCCTGCCTTGAAAATTGTGGAAGCAGACAATTATCTTTCTCAGGGGCTGGTCACTCGGTGGCCGTGGTGTGCTCCAGCTTGTACCGGCCTTTCGTAGGCTGAAGGCACAGTATTTCTGGCAAAGTCTTGGCACAAAAATCAAGGGCACTTTCCCCCTCCTCGCCCTCTGGCAAGCCTCTAAGTCTAAGATTGAGGCGCCGATTATAGTTTTCCTGATAGTCGAATGCCTCCTTGAACTCAGCTAATTCTTTCTGCAGGGCCGCCACCTGCCCCGGGATCACCAGCAATTCATTCTCCATGTGCAGAATCCTCTCTTCTGCTTCATTAAGTCAGCCAGCTTGCACCGCTTGCTGCTCCTGTATTTCCTTCAGTTTTAGATCCAGTTTGCCTTCCAACTTCATCAGTCAGGGCTCTATGGCCACTATGACCTGTCCTGTGACTTCTCTGCCAAGCACGGTACCTCTGCTGCCGACAGCGAGACTAGGCCAGCATTCTCCCCACCTTTCTTGGCATTCTTGGTTGGCAATCCATTGGCTTTTGAGGGTCCGGGAGTCAGAAACTCATCCATACCTGTCCGTTTTATCGCAAAGCACTCAATTTCCACGAGCAGGGGTATTTAATAACTCTAAAAAAGTATTATTTGGCTGTGTAGAGGGAGCGGCGAGGGAACTTGCATCCGTTCAGCTAGCTGCTCATCAGTGCCCCCCCATTTGTTATGTTTAATGATATTCAGACCTATGGGTCCATTTGATATGGCATGAAGCATGGGAAAGGGGAAGAGGAGAAATGTTTAAAATTAGTAAAATAAAAAGAGGGGAGGTTATTATAAACTGTAAAAATATGAAAAATCACTATACCAATGCTCATGTCACTGTATATAACTCTATGGTTTTACTGTACTAAGCTTATCTGTGAAAACTGTTAGTAAAAAAAACAATAAAAAGTAAAAATCATGCCCGTAACATAGAGGTACTGTACTTAAGTTGCTGTCTGAGATAGTACAACTAGTTATCAGAGACAGAGCATGTCTCTATTCAAATAACAGCTTTATGCTTAGTGGACAGAGGAAGAATGTACTTGATTTAAACATTCATTTGCCAGCATACTGTAACACATTTTGTAAATATATAAGTTCATTCATGGTCTGAGCTACTATAGGAAATGCCAGCCCTTGACATAAAGTGGCACTGTTACTAATATTGGTATGTCTTACTTGTAAACCTATGTAAGACCCTTCTTCTTCTGGACCCCTCCTGGCAAGCAGTTTCACCACCCCTCCAACCATCCCACCCCCTCTAGTGTTCCGCCAGGTTGGGGGTTGGGCTGGATTCATGTGGCAGTTCCTGCAGAGGTGCCACTTTTTTGGCACTAGCATGAAACTGCAGCAACTCCTGGGTTTTTGGTGCAGGGACCCCCCCCCCTTTTATAAAGCTATTTGCAGGATCCTTGACACAACTGGAGTTTGCAACGGCCCTAGAGTGATGTAACTTGCATCACTCTAATTGCTCTTTTGAAAATCTAGCCCATAGAGTTTAGTTTTAAGTTTCAACCAGGAAGTCCAAATGTTTCATGAGGAATCATTAGCAAATGTAATTTCTATTTCTTTTATCTTATTTAAAAGTTCCTCAGATGTATGCTTCCTCCGTCTCTTGATAGAAGATGCTTCACAAATTAGGAATCCCAGAAGCCAAGATTTTAAGCATTCCCAATTACTAGCATAGGAGGTATCCCTAGGATCATTTAACGACAAGAATTCCAATATTTTCCCCTTTATTTTGTTGACAAAAGTCTCATTCTCTAAGAGAAAATTGTTCATTTTCCATATACAGTTATGATTGTAACAATGTGCTTCTGCAAAAGTGAATAACACTGGGGGGATGATCAGACAGGACCTGCTCCTTGATTTCTGCCTGCAATACTTGATCTACCATACCTTTGAGGAAACATGTCTGATCCAACCTGGACCCCAATTTATGGCACTCTGTCCAGACAGTGTAATTTTTAGTATCAGGGTGAAAAACACCCCAGATATGTACCAGCCCCAAATTTTCTACCAGATTTCATAGGTCGTTATCTGATTTATATACAGTATATTGTTTCTACTATGTGATCTATCTAGTACTGAATCAATGATGCTATTAAAATCTCCTGCCATAATAATGGTACTATCCCCCCAAAATTTAGGTTGTTATATAGTTTTGGGAAGAGATTATGTAAAGGGTTAGTGGGTCCATATATGTTAACTAGGGTGATGTATTCATCTTCCAAGTCACTGTTTACTATTAAAATGTGGTCTAAATCATGTGTAATGGTAGTATTAACTTGGAAGTAGAGTTCTGTTTTTATTAATATCATAACTATTGCTTTTTTTAAACTCTGACCTGCCCCAAAAGTCTGCTCTACCCATTCTGTTAACATTAAATTGTAATTATTACCATTTAAATGGGTCTCTTGCAAGAAGACAATAGACGGATTCATTTTTTTTGAGATGGTGGAAAATAGATTACCTCTTGACATTATGGTTCAATCCCCTTTTGTCCCATGTGATAGGAGTAAACTTATTTTAGTTATCCATAATAGTAACTAATCAGATTGTATGGAGCCACAAATGGCAATACAGCTAATATTATGTGGGTCTCACATGTGAAGAAACCAACCTGACAAAAAAGATAATGTCTATCCAGGTCCAGACAATAGTGTACAAAAGAAAGAAAGAAATAGTATGTGAAAAAGAAGATGCAGAGGATAGTACAAAAAAAGAATAGAAGGCATAAAAAGGTTCTACCAACATCATTATCCCCTAAAAATATCTTGCCATGATCCATAGTAGCATTAAGTAACTAGGCTCAAAGTAGCAAGATTCAAGATAATATCACCCTCGCCTCCTTACTAAATCCAAAAATGCTGCCAGGAGTCACAGACCCAAGAATGAACTCCACCACACCCTCCCTTTGTGTATTATTAAAATGTGCCTGGACAATTTGAAAGAGAAAAAAAAAAACATTATATTATAATAATAATGACTATGGTGATTTACATGTGAACTCAAATTGATAGTCGTCTCCCCCATTCCTGTTTCATCCATCTTGAAACTAAGGCATAGGGACCATTTTCACCCCCCAGTTTCTCCTTGTATAAATATTGCAGACAACACAGAAAAAAACAGTCAATAAATACATAACATACATCAGATTAATAAGAGGCTAATAAAAATGTGGTAACACCTTCATTTAGGGAGAATATGGCAATAAAAGCTTAAAGCAACTTTAAAAAAAACTAAAACTATGTTTGTACTGACTGAAAATGGAAGGTCAGGAAGATTCTGAGACTGATTCCCTTCTTCCCATCATGCTGCTCGCCGAGCAGTGTGAGATATCATTCACACATGTGCAGCCAAGCTGTAGTACCCACGTTAACATTCCATAGTTGTAGTTCAAACAGGCTAACCATCATCAGACCGTTCCACAACAAAGACAGTGATAACTGACAATTTTTGAACAGAGCCTGTGATGTAGTTGGGAGAATGTTCTTGCATAAAGTTATGGCAAGTTCCCAAACAAATGTAGTGATTGACATTGAGAGCTGGAATTTTTAGAGTCCGTGACTAAAATTTAATAAATAGTTTTTAAACTCACTGGATAGAATCAACATGAAACCCTAATTTAAAAAAAAATGGGTATTAAGCAGTAATAGCAGAATGTAGCAAAGCACTAGGGTTAACAACACAGTTGGGCACTTAGAAAATTATGAGTGAATGTTGAAATGTAGCAGTAGTAGTAGTAGTAGTCATAAGATATTTTATTTACCATCATATGAATTGGATAGGGACACTCATTTGAGCAGAGCTAATTTTACATTGTGCAAGATACAGGCTTAGGAACTTTACAATAACATGTTTTAACATTGTTACAACATTAGTGTATAGGTACATTCAAGGTACATCCCTACCCCAGTTGCACCTGCATGCCCCCGTCCATCGTGTGGTGCACAGCACTTGCATGTCACCCTGTGTCTGCCTGTATACCCTTGCATACCCCTGCTGTCCCACAGCCCATGCGCATTCATCACACTGCGCGGGTTGCCCTGTGTCCCTGCCTTGGTGCCCTCCTGTGCTGTTGGGGCCCTGTCACATGCATCTATCAGATGGCCACTTGGTATGTCCTCATTCTCAAACCTCATGCACAGTGCCGACTGGTGCCATATGAATGAATCATGTGCACTCCCAGGGTGTGTGGTACAGACGTTGGTGATGTGCCCTGTGGCATTGCACACCACCTGGCAATTCACAGAGTGGTATCCCTTCTGGTTAATGAAGGCAATGGCATCCTCACAAGGTGGTGCACGGATTGCTACATGAGTGCAGTCTATGGCCCCTGTGATGCCTGGCATGAGTGCCACCCTGTAGAACCCCTGAATCGCTTCTGTCTGCTCCACCTGTATGCTGGGGAAATGGATGTATTCTGAAGCATGCAGTAGCAGTGTGGTGAGGAACTGTGTGAGGAGGCAGGATGTAGAGGCCTGTGAAATGCCAGTGGTGTCTCCAGTAGGCCTCTGGAAAGTACCTGTGGTGAGCAAGCACATGACCAAGGGATGGCATGACCTCATGCAGTGGAAGCCTGCATCACATCATGGCACAGCTCACAGAGCTGCCTCAGCATGGTCTTTTTCAGGCTGTATCAGCCTACTGTCTCCACCTCAGTGAGCTGCTCAAAGGATAGCCTGGCACGATACCACCATGGGGCCAGCTGCCTACGGTGCCTTCCACCACCCTGCCTCCTCCTTCTCATTAGTGCACCTGCAATGGCAGCTGCTGCTGGGTTCATTCTGCTGTGGGGTTCTTTGTCTGGCCCTCTGGCTCAGTCTGTCTGGCTTGGTGTGCTGGCTAGCTTGCTGGCTGGCTGTCTCGGTCTCTTTCTCTTTCTTTCTGCCTTCCTCTCTCCCTCTGGCTCAGGCAGTGTGCTGCTGCAGCAATTCAGTCAATCACCTGCAAGTGGGCTAGATTTAAGTCTCCTTCTTTTGCACTTATCTATGGTGCATCTTGCTTTTGTGCTGGAGATGCCCCATAGATGCACCATAGATGCACCGTGGATATGCACTGTGAATTGGGTTGCTCTGTGTATGCATGGGTACACCCTCTGTATATGCGCTGCATATCATTACATTGTGCCTATGGCACATGCCATTGGGTGCAGGGCATCTTGTTTGTGCTGGCACATTCACCCTGTTTGTGAATCATTGTATGTTGCATTTCTGACTTATGCCAGCACATCTGGGTTGCACTTAGCACATCTCTTTTGTGAATCCTGCCCCAGATTTTCAACATAACCTTTTATGACCCCACTTCATGAACCAGGTAGGTGATAATTTTCAAATCCCACCTGAAAGGTGATTTCATGCACCACCCACAAAATCACTTTTCAGGACAAAGATGTCCCTTTTTCAAGGGCATCTTCCTTGTTCATGAGGAGGTGTCCCAAAAAGGGCACATTGATAATTTGGTGTAAAAATATTGAAAAATGATGAAGTTATGAGTAAAAGTTCAAAATCCATTGAAATACATTAAATTGAATTTAGCTTATTTTCTCATATCTCAGTCTTCCGTTCTAGCATTAAAACAGGTCTTTAGTTGGAGAGAGGATCTTTGGCATGGGACATGTTCAGGTGAGTGAGACTGTGTTTGTGAGGGGGTGGGATAGGACTGCTGAGTGGTGGTCAGGGTGGTGTGAGTGGAGGGTCAGATTGCCAAAGGACTGTCTTATTTTTTACAGATTGATTAATAAAAGAAAGGCATCAAGGAAATCTTTCTTTTTGCAGGTTTATTGGATTTGACACAGGGGAATGGGCACCCAAGTGTCACCATCTATTCATGGGAGGGCAGAAGACTTAGATTGAAGGGGGTTAGCAAGTGGTACTGGCGGTGGGCATCCGAGCCCACTGTTTTATAATATTAATCGGGATGGGAAACATGAGGGAGGGCTGGCTGAGATGGGAGGGGGAGCAAATGAAAAGCATGATAGCTAGCTAGATAGAGAGAGAAATAGATAGAGATAGAGAAAGAGTGAGAAAGACACAGAAATAAAGAGAGTGTGATCAAGTGCTGGCTCACCACTGGCACAAAAGCCAGCAGCACATCTGCATCTGCAGCTGCAGATGTTGAGGAACTCCTACTGTTCTCATACAAAGAACATGGGTGAACAGCTCCTCTCACTAAGCTGGGCACCCTGCATTTTGGGGTGCCCAGATAAGGTGCTTTGGGACTTTAAAAAAAAAACACCAGAATCTAGCTAATTGGGTAACATTTAGCTATGTTCAGGTATTTGTTTTATAAAAAATAAATATTTTTACATATTCTACATGTTTTTTAATTCAGGAGGAAACAAAACAAGATGAAAGCCATCATGATCTGAAAAAATGTTTTTTGGTTTGTGAAAGTAAGTGTTGAGAAAGCAGAAAGCTCTCCTGACCCCACATTTTTTGTGTTGTATCAGAGGCTAGCAAAAAACCCTACTGAGGAATCTCAGGAAAAAAAACATTTTAATCTTGATTTACTGGATTTACTGGATAGTATAGGACAAAAGAAGGCACAAGACCCATCGAGATTGTCCTCCAACAACAGTAGGATATTATGGAAAATTAAAGTGTGATTAACCAAGTATCGAGCTTAGATCTGAAGAAGTCAAAGCTGACTGAGTTTACCATCTCCTGTGGCAAGGAGTTCCAACATTTTACTGCTCTTATATTAAAGGTGTTGTCATGTTTGTTTGTATTAGCCCAGTCAATATTAAGTTGTTGAGCATGCAATCTTCCCACTGTTCATTTATTGGCTAGTGATAATCCACCTGACTCAAGTAACATGGATGTATGTGCTAGTTTGTACATGAGCAACAGATCACCCCTTTGCCTTCTTAAATATAAGGGATAAAGTCTTGTTTCTTTAAGTCTGGTGTTGTAGCTTTTGGTTTTTAATCTAAGGATGAATTTGGCGAGCCTTCTTTAGATTTGCTCTTATCGATTAATATCAGCCTTTAAGTATGGACTCCAAAAAGGACACCCATAATCCAACTGAGGTCTAATATAAGCTCTATACAGGGGCACTAAACAGTGCTCTGATTTGCTAATAAAAGTTTTGTTAATCTGTGTTAGAATGACATTTGCTGTTCTGACCACTTTACTACACTGGTCACTTGCAGTCAATGTATTATTAATTGTAATACCTAAGTCTGTTTCACTGGTGGATGATTTGAGAGTTGTTCAAGTAGTATTTATGAAATAAATAATTTCTACCAAAATGTAAAACTTTGCATTTATCAATATTAAAGGCCATTGAATTCTTACTAGCCCATTGCTCAATATGGAGGAGGTCTCGTTCAAGGAGTTGTATGTTAGGTGGGCTGTCGACTCTACCTCCTATTTTCATATCATCAGCAAATTTTGAGATAAAATTATTGGATATGATACTCATATCATGTATAAAGAGATTAAAGAAGACAGGTCCCAGTAAAGAGCTCTGGGGAACTCCCCTCGTAACCCTGCCAGAAGTAGAACATGCACCATTTATTCTAACAAGTTGAGTTCGGTCAGAAAGCCATTTAGTTATCCAATTAACCAGAAATGAAGGAAATCACAAACTATGAAGTTTGTTAATTAGCAAAGCATGTGACACTTTGTCAAAAACCTTGCTGAAATCGAACAATAGTACATTAGTTGGAATATTATTGTCCATAAACGTACTTATATTATGGTAAAAAGATATAATGTTTGTAGTATAAGAATGCACAGACCTAAAACTATGTTGGAAATGATCAGAAATACCAAGCTGTTCCATAGTTTTCTCCATTCTAGATTTAATTAGGCACTCCATCACCTTTCCTAAAACAGAGGTCAAGCTAATTGGTTGATAGTTCTGAAAATTAGACTTATTCCCTTTTATGTGAATTGGTGTTACTATGGCTCTACGCCAAACATCTGGGATTTCATTCTCAAGTAATGATTTATTAAATAACATTTGGAGAGGAATTGCAATTGTGTTTAGAGTTTTCAACAAAAATCTGGCATGGATGTTATCCGGTCATGGACTAGTAGATCTTTTTAGAGATGACAGAACATTCTTGATTTCAGTAAGACCAAATAATGGTATAGAGGAATCATTATTAATATTTAGTATAGAATAAGTGATGGGTTGATCAAAGACTGAGCAAAAATATTTGTTAAAATTATTTGCCATCTCCTTGTCAGATGTTATAGTGGTACCGTCAACTTGAAGCGGTCCAATTTGTCTCATATTCCCCTTATTACTATTTATATATGAATATAAGGATTTATGATTTGTTTTAGAATGTACTAGGTTAAATTCAAATTTAAGCTTAGCCATTTTATTAGACTTTTTAAAGGTAGACGCAGCAGTTTGATATCTATGCCTCAAAGAAGGATTTGGATTTTTTTTTATATTTCCTGAGTAAATGCTCTTTGGTTTTAATTTGTTTATCAATAGTTTTACTAAACCATACAGGAACTTTACCTTTATTGTTATATTTTGTTTTGGTTGGAGCATAGATACCTTCTAAAAGATGTATAATTTTAATTAGGTCTTCATATGGAGTATTCAAAGTTTTATCCCTGAATACTTCAATCCAATTAATTTTGTTTAGTTCGGTATTGATTTCTGCAACATTTGCTTTATTATAGTCCTTATATTTAATGTTATTAGTAATCTTGGGAATTTGAATGGGAATACTCAGAAATAAAGAGTTATGGTCACTATTGCCAATAGGGGCCAAGATGTTTATATCAGAGACTTTATATCCCATATTTGATATTACCAGATCCAGTGTGCTATTCCCACTAGTGGGTAGGCTTACTAGCTGGTCCAGTCCCAAGTCCATAATTGATGTTAAGAATAGTTTTTCATGATTACTTTCACTTGAGAAAAGAGTCCAGTCAATGCCAGGCATGTTAAAATCACCCAGGATGAGACTGTCACCCTTATGGGCCATATCCATGACAATATTTAGTAAGTCAGTGGTGTGTTGAATATCTGCTGTTGGTGGTCTATAACAAACCTCTATTGTAAGTTTAGGGTGACCTTTGAATTGGATGGATACCCAAAGTGATTCAGTATGTGTTTGAATTGAAGTCTCATGTGAGGTAATGTCTTCTCTAATGTAAAGACACCCCCCCACTGCCCATTCTATCTACTCTGTCTTTGTGATAGAGTTTAAAATTAGGGATATGTCTAGACCAGACTAAAGAAGAATCCCACCATGTCTCAGTGACAGCAATGATACTTAAATCTAGTAAGGTACATGTGGCTATCAGTTTGGACATTTTGAGACAATTCAGGGATCTAGCATTAAATGACAGCAAGTTGCAGGTATTCCAGTTTCAGATTTTGTCTCTCCCATTAAGAGAATTAGGAATTGGCCTATTCTCCCTGGTGCCATTTAGTTTAAAAGGTTGTTAATCACAGACACTACAGCTCTGCCCAACAGGGCACTCCCTCTTCTGTTCAGATGCAAACCATCCCAGCAAAATAGTGAGTCCCTATCACAAAAGTTCTCCCAGTGTGGGATACAAAAAATATCTTGCTGAAGGCACCATTTTCTAAGCCATTCATTTGTTTCTTTAATTAGGCATGTCATACCATGTGTAGCTCTAGGCACTGGAAGTATCTCAGAAAAACATACAGTGCAGCCTTTCTCAGTTAATAAATTGTATAATGCCACATAATCTTTTCTTATTTGTAGGGGCCTAGTTTGATTTAGGTCATTAGTTCCTGCATGTATAATAACTAATGGATTATGACCTGTGTTGACAAGAATGTCATTAACCATTCTGAAAATGTCAGAGACTTTGGCTCCCCTGAAACTAGAGCATATTCTTGTTGCTTTATCAGGATTACAAATAACCCTGTCCAAATGCTTTATAATGGAGTCGTCAAGCACAAAAGCTTGGCACAGTTGACTTGGGGGATGAGGTCCAGTGGTATCCATCATATTGTTTGCTTGCCTAGGAGGAGATAAGGTTGAGCTAATCCCAAAGGGGGAATTCCCAGAAAAACATTGGATTCATTAAGAGTGGGAAGGGGGGAGTTTTAGATTGACAGGATAGCTTAGCTGAGGGGACTGGGGACCCAAGTCAATAAAAGCTACTAGTGGGGGATCAATATTATCTTTACTAAGGTATCATCATTATGAATGCTGTCAGTTAAGGTGGAAAGTGCTGAGTATGAGTTATGGATTGGTAGACTAAATTGTTTAGCTCCCCCCCCTTTACACACCCTGGCACAGGTTACTAGTTTCCAGTCATCGTTTTGACCAGTATCATCAGTTTCATCTTCTCTACCCTGCTTTCTCAATGTGAATTTATTTGCATTGATTTCCTTACCAAGGGAATGGTTTACATCCAGATTACTAACCGCAGAGTTGGAGTGACACACTAGGCAATTAAGGGGAGAATGAGAGGATGAGGGATTTGTAGTCATATCCCTGTTGAGCTCAGTTGGAAGGAGGGGATTATTTAGTGCTTGAAAAAGTCTGTACATATCAGTTTGGCTAGCTTCCAACTGCTGTAGTCTTTCTGAAAACATTGCTATTTCTTCATGCAGTTGTTTAACAGTACATTTTTCACAAATAAAACCATTACTTGTACTTGATGGTGTTTGTACCAATTGATACATGCAACAAGTCAAGCATTTAATGCCTACTTCGCCATCCAAAGTCATGATTGTTGATGATGCAGGCACAGTTCCTTTACTGCCTGGTTGTGATAGTGCTATGTTAGAGGAATCCATCTTCTCTTTAGTTTGATATATAAATTATCTAGATGTTTAATACACAGTTGACACAGCAAGTTATAACTCTAAGATGTTAACTATACCTTGTAGTAATTCCTCAGTTTAATATTTGCAAGCCACATACTAGATGCCAGCCACCAAACATGCTAAACACGTGCTAGATGTGCTTGTCTTTGTGCGCGTCTTCACACATGACAACGCACGCTCACCTTGCTCGAGCTCTCCCTGCTCACCACAGGCTGCATTTAAATAGCTAGTCATGACCCACTGAGCACTTCCAGGGTCACAAGCAGCACACACATGGAATAATTAGTCCCAAGTAAAATAAAAGTGCACCTCCACTTATGCGTGGATTACAAAATAAAAGTATGTGCAGCACTCAGCTAGAAAAATGAACAAATACAGTCCCCCCAACAAGTTGCAGTTCCTGACAGGCAGGACAGAAACTGCAGCTCCTCTTCCTGCTCAGAAGCGGTCGCAGGGCTCAATGGTTTTGCACAGACAGATCTAAAAAACAGTGCAGAACTCAGGTTTACTGTGGCAAAAGTACACTCCCTAAGTCAGCAAACACTGATAACTCTAGAACCATTCCCTATTTTTTTCTCAAAAAACTTTCAAAAGGCAGTACTGTGGCACAGGTTACTTCTACCCTGACAGTTTCAGAAAAAAAACTCCTGTTCTGTCTAGTCTGTAGGTGACAGCAAACTAAACATGTGCTAAGTACTGTATAAGAAATAAATGTACATAGTAATGTAAAAATAACATATGTGGATCTCAGAAGCTACACAAGCTGCCATCACAAAACTTTCCACTTATTGAGACCTTGCCTCCTAGACAAAACATGCCAAGTTTGTGGCAATTTCATTCACCACCACGTAAGCCGTTAAGGTGCAAAGTTAGGGATTTAACAGAAACTCTCACTCAGCTCTAACTATGCTAGTACTACCATGCCATTATCATATAAACATGCTCAGAAAAAAAAGTAAAATCCCTATAACTTGGGAACCATTTAATACTTTGTCATGAAACCTTCAAAAGTCATTACCTTGGCCCTGGCCACTTCTACCCAGAAAGTTTCAGAAAAAAATTCTGTTCCATCTAGGCTGTAGGTCAGAGCAAAACAATGTGTATTAAGTGTTGGAAAAACAAATTAGACATTAATGTAAAAATGACATCTCAGAAAATGCACAAGCTGTCATCATGAAACTTTCTACATATCGAAACCTTGCCTTCTAGACAATGCATGCCAAATTTGGGGCAATTTCATTCACCACGGCCAAAGCTGTTGATGTTCAAAGTTAAGGGTTTAACAGAGAAAACTCTCAGTCAACTCTAACTATACTGGTGCTACTGCACCAATATAAGATAAACAGACAGATAGATAGATAGATAGATAGATAGATAGATAGATAGATAGATAGATAGATAGATAGATACTGAATGAGGTAGTAATAGTACCAGAAGCTTCTAGGAGTGACACATCTTTTCTGTTTAATTTTAAAGTCAATTACTATTGTGTACATTTTATAAAATATGAACAAATAGCAGTGATCATTGTTAAAATGTGGTAGTGTTGTATAGTGGCTGTAACACAGGTTTGAGAATCCAGATGCACTGGATAACCATGTTTGAATCCTACCAGAGACACTTACACTACTGTGTGACCTTGAGCAAGTCACTTAAACTCAGTGTTTCAGTTTACTCAGCTGTAAAATGAGTAGAAGTTGGACCCCACTGAAAGTGAAATATTGCATCTCTTATGTGCTACACTGGGTAGCTAAACTGAAAAATGAAAATGGCATTACCATGATCCAAACAAAGGGATCTCTGTACTATTTTAGTGAATAAGTAACCTCTGTGTAAATGACATACTTTAAAAATATCGATGCCCAGAGTTAAAGCAGAGGTGCACGTTAGAGTGACAATTTTGACCTATACTCTTTATTTTATTTTTAATTGCCCTTAACTCCATTCTTGAATTATACCCTTTTCCACCATTTTGAGTCAGTTTTATAACTTTTTATTACATTTGAAATAATTAAAGGAACCCTTCTTTTCTATGGCTTGGTCCAGGTTTTCACTTGATCCAGGTCGACTTCAGTATTCCCAGCTGTTTTTGAATACCCATGTGCAATAGTGATCAGGCTGTACATGACAGTGTAAAACAGATTAATGTAAAGATGTCAGAATGCTGACAGCCAATCAGACCAGACCATTTCTGAGACCATTTTTATAATATTAACTGTTTACCTTTTAACATATGCCAAACATCAAAATAATGTTTTATGTGTTGCTGTGACTTCTTCATGTATGATTTGATCTGAATTTGCTAGTCTGCAACTAGTTGATCTACTTTATGTGACATGTCCCTCGGACTACAGCATTTTAAATCCATTTTTCAGTCCTTCTGATTCCTTCACAGTTGAATTTCCCACCTGTGAACTCTAAGAAAGAAAAGGAAATATTAAGAAATAGAATACAGATAATGATACTGATACATAAAATATTTCAGTTACAAATTACATATAAAGAAATGCACAAGCACGTGGCCACAAATGTATTCAGTGTGTGATACTAATTCAGTAATTTTTTAACTTAATTTATTTTATTAAGTGAAATATAAATGAGTGTACAGATAAGGAGCCAAAAAAGAACCAACATGACAAAATATGCATAGTGTAACGGGGCCAAGAACCAAGATCATTGTAATCAGAGCTATATAAACAATAAAGACAGTAGGGAAAGTATATCATTATAAACAATTTAAACCTATGCACTAAAATCACAAATAGTACTTCAAGTGGAAACATGACAGATTAAAGAGGGTAGGATTTACATAGAAAATCCCCAGAGAAGGCACAATACTGTGATACAATCTGGCAAATTCAAAAAAAGCGATAAAAATTCCTGGAACTGGTAAACCATAATCATAAAGCAGTAGAAGGGTGTGTAATTTCTCCCATTTCTTTTGGTAATATTTTAGAGAGTGTCTAAGGCTGGCTGTATCATGTGGGTGAGTTGTAGTAAAGGAAAGAGAATAGTCTGAGTAAGATTATTATCATGGTGGAACCTAGTGAATGACATAACATGATCATTCTGGATAAGACAGGCAATTAACAGGTCAAGGTTTGCTTGAGGCAAATAAGAAGTAGGGATAGTTTTATGACCAAGTCTAAAATTAGGATTAAGTTGGAGCAGTTAGGAAAGGTCCTTCTGAGGTGTGTAGTCTAAAGGTTTACAAAGTTGTAAATTCATTTTTACAGACCAACCAACAGGGATATTTTGAAGTTTAGAAGAAAGTTTGGACCATTTTAGGTGAGGTAGGATTTGATGATTGATACAACTCAGCATTCTTCCAGTGTGGGGTAATACAGGTTTGGGGATATCCCCATGTCCTGGACACTGCAAACAAGAAATTTGCTTGGCTGGGCTACAATGTAATCTCAGTGGTGGTTCGGAAGCTGCAGATGTCTATGATGCTTCATCATCATTAAGTTAGAGTATGCAATATGTGGTGTTGAGGGAGGGCCTGGCTCAGGGAGAGAAATGGCTGCCACCGGAGTGCTGCCCTTCATTAGAGGGACAGCTCACAGTGGAAATGACATCAAGGGTGGTTACTTTCCTGAACATGTGAAGTCTATGACCAGCTTGTGATGGGCTGAAACTAAAAAGAATGGGGCTATGCCACCTGCCAGAAGAGCTGGCTACTCTGCAGAAGTTGCCCTGCTGCAGATGAGGAGAGTGGAGAACAGCAGGTTGAATGTGTGGAGGAGGATTAATGGTCAATTCTGGCTGAGGTTGGAAACCTGGCACCTCTGAACTTTTAGATAAAGAAAAAGGGAGCAAATTTGTTTGAGATCTGTTATTGGTGCTTTTATTTTAGAAATTTGGAAAATATATACAAGTGCTGCATCAGTGACAGTCAAGTCATGCAGGTGGTCTGCCCCCCCCCCCCATCAGGCACTTTTTTCCTTATTATTTTACACACTACACCTTTTTTGGATTCCATAAGGCTGCTATTGTAGCGATGAGGATATAATTTGGCTGACTTCACTGATCTGGTTTTGAATTTTAGCTTAATTTGCCTATTATATGATTTTAATATGCTTTTTCTACTCCAGAATATGTAATTGAGACCTTTAATTTAATCTATGGACTCTGAAACAAGCGGAGCATAGAACGTTAAGGGAAAAGGATCCTGTTGTGAAACAGAGTCCCACAATGATAGATTTAAATAAAACTAATAGAACCCATTTATAAATAAAATTAAGAGACTCCATTTGTTTGATTTGGCAACATAGCCATGGAAATTAAGTATTATTGAGGCTAAGCTCTCAGAAATCCTATAGCTGGACTCCTGCATTTATTTATCTTACTTATTTTTAAGGAACAATGCACTGCTTCTAATAGCTTGGAAAGTATTCCTTATGAATGAAAATTGGGGCAGCATGATATTAACTTCGAGGTGCACTCATAAATGACTCTTTGCTGTGCTGACAACAGAGCTCTGATCAGTCTCATAGGAACTCCAATATGGGTTTTAGGGATTTACAACATTTGGTGCTTTGATATGGCTTGAGCATTTTATGCCAAAACTCTGGAGTCATCTACCACTTAAATCCTTAATCATTCTTCTCCAAATTGGATAAAGTCCATGCCTGTACTTAAAAGATTGAGTCAGAACTGCACAAAAGGTTGGTTATTTAACACATGCTTTAACAGATTAGTAACAGCACAATTATTTCCTTTAAAAATGCTCAAATAGCAAGACTCCCTATTAAGGAAAATGGGATTACATTAAGATTATTTTATTTTTACTATAAATGTTTTGTTCTTTGTGGTGTTTTATGTACCTTAATGGTGTCACTCTAATTAAAGAGAAGCTACTTGTTTTTTTATTGTAGGTGGTGTGATGTCAGCAGGCAAGAATTTGTCCCTATGAGTATACATATATATGTATATCTATATCTATATATATATATATATATATATATATATATATATATATATACACAGTATATATGAAGTACCTCTGCTCCTCTCCAGAGACCACCTAGTCCAATGCTACTGCCTCAAAGGATGCCAAGAACGAGGATCACTTGGATGACAGCGGGTTTGGGGAGGGTTATGGTAGTCAGGCAGAGGCACACCCCAAATCCTATTCCACTCCAGAACTCATATGCCACACTGGCAAATGGGGACCACCAAACAGAGGTACCCAGAGAAGTGGAGGGGAAGGATGTGGAGGTCAACCAAGGAGGTGACCTCAGTGGGGAGAGCAGTCGACCCCAGAGGAGGAGGAATCCTGGTGGGGGCTCTATCATAAGAGGGATCCAGCTAGGAACACAGAATGGGGAGGACAGGGATGTGAGGTGCCTACCAGTTGCCACACCAGGGAGGGATGGGAGGAAGATCCTGGGGATCTTAGGGAAGGCAAGATGGGGGATTAAGCTGGATGTCATTATCTACCTAGGTACTAATGACCTGGCAAACAGGAAGCCTAAGGAAGTTCAGGAAGAGTTTACTAAATTGGGGAAGGGTCTCAAACAAGTAGCTACTTCTGTCACCTTTTTGGAAGTAATACCTGTGAGAGGCATGGGAGAGTATAGGGGTGCATGCACCAGGAATTTTAACTCATAGTTGAAGAACTGGTGCTGTGAGGAGGGTTTGGATTCATTGGTGACTGGGGACCCACCTGGAGTGATGGGGGCTTGTTCAAGCCTGATGGTCTGCATCCATCCTGGAGGGGAATCCAGGCACTCAATGACAAGTTTAAATGCTACATGGACAAGCATTTAAACTAGCCAAGGAGGTGGCAGGCCAGCAAGGAGGGTACCTAATTGCCCATCCCCCACAGCTAGCAGTGGAACAAGTGAACAGGAGGAGTGGTTATCTCAACAATGCAGTGTGCAAAAAATGGAGATAAGCATAGATATGCAGAAAGGAGGCAAAATTCAACAGAAGGGCAGACAGCAGGGAGAACCAGGGATAAAGGACAATCAGGGAGGAGGCTGGAGTAGAACAGCTAAACTGTCCAGGGAGTTCACATCATGAAAAGCCATGTGTGCCAACATCAGGAGTCTTAGCAACAAGATGAAGGATCTGGAGGCTGCCATGGTGCAATTGGACCTGGACATTATGACCATCACAGAGACCTGGTGTAATGATAACCATGACTGGGAGATGGCCATACCAGGCTGCAACATATTCAAATGAGACAGGGCAGGCAGGAAAGGAGGAGGAGTGGCACTTTATGTGAAAGATGGCATTAATGCCACAGAGATCCAGGAGGAACAAAATGGGGGAAAGATACTGTGAGTTAAGCTGGAAAGGAAAATGGGGTCAGTCATCTGCATGGGGTGGTATACAGACCACCAGCCCAGGAGGAAGAAACAGATAGGTAGCTGATGCTAGCCATCCAAAGGATGGCAGACAAAGGTGAGGTGGGTAGGTAATTGGCTGGGTGGCAGGACACAAAGGGTTGTTGTAAATGGCTGTCACTCCACAGAGGGAAGAGTGACCAGTGGGGTACCACAGGGATAAGTGCTGGGACCAGTCCTATTCAACATCTTCATCGGTGACATTGCACAGGACCTAGAAGGCAGAATTTCCCTGTTTGCTGATGACACGAAGCTCTGTAAAAGAGTGGACACACCAGAGGGTGTAGCCAAAATGAGGAGAGACCTGCAGAAGTTTGAAGAATGATCAAGGGTTTGGCAGTTGAAATTCAATGCAACGAAGTGCAAGATAATACATATGGGGCACAAAAACCCTGGAACAACGTATCAGTTGGGGGATGAGACTACAGCATGCACCAAGCAGGAAAGGGATCTTGGGGTTATCGTCTCTGATAACCTCAAGGTAGGGAAAACAGTGCAACAAGGCAGCAGGCAAAGCAAATAGGATGCTGGGATGCATAGGCAGGGGGATCACCAGCAGGAAAAGGGAGGTCATAATTCCACTATACAAGACACTAGTGAGGCCCCATCTAGAGTACAGTGTACAGTTCTGGAGACCTTATCTGTGTAAGGACATAGACAGGGTAGAGAAGGTTCAGAGGAGGGTAGCAAAGATGGTACAGGGATTACATCACAAGTCCTATGAGAACAGACTGAAGGACTTGAATATGTACTCCCTGGAGGAGAGGAGGGAGAGAGGTGTTATGATAGAGACACTCAAGTATCTTACAGGGAGGAACAGGGTGTAGGAGTACACTATTTTTCAGTGAAAAAGATGTTCCAGGACAAGAGGGCATGGGATGAAGTTGGAGGGAGGGCATTTCAGAGGAAATGTGAGGAAGAATTTCTTCACAGAAAGGGTGGTGGACAAGTGGAACACCCTGCAGAGGAAGTGGTGGGGGCTGAAACAATCACAGGATTTAAGAATTTGTAGGATAGACATAAGGGAATTCTGGAGGTCAGGGGTAAGGGGCAACAGACGTCTAGAAAAACATAAAGTGAACTTACATGCTCAGATGGGCAGACTGGGTGGGCCATAGGCTCTTACTTATCTGCCAACAGTGTCTATATAAATATATATATATATATATATATATATATATATATATATATATATATATACACACACATATATATATATGGTGTCAAATGTTCTGAACCAGCTAGAAAAATGTCAAGATCATATTTTGCTGTATATGGTACTTTCTCTATTAGGGGAATGCTATGACACAGTATTTACAAATAAGTGAATGAATATGTAGTTCTTAAACCAATGTTTGTGGTATCAGGTCCTTAGATTGATGATGGTTGTTGCCAGGATGAGATGCAATATTGAGGAACTTTAAAGGGCCTGGTGAAATTACTTCTGGGGACTCGGTGGGTCTTCTGGGAGTTTTTTTTTTTAGTATTCACTTCTCTTTTAATGTACATTAGGGGACAGTAGAGGAATTGGGATAAGTTGTAACCTGTTGGTTTATGTTGGATAACAGGTCTGCATATATGGGATAAAATGACCTGATATTCACTGTAGGCACCGTTTGTAGGATACTGTATTTAATGCCACAGGGATTGGCTGGAGGGAACTGCCTGCTGGGGAGTCAAAAACAAGGGTATGACGCAACATGTGCTACATGGTGCTCTGGTGGTATTTTCTATGCCCATAGGTTCCACTGACCATATGAGTTGGCTTATTTTGGATCTAATGGCTACAGTTTTCTATTTTTGCCAGAGGCAGAGTAATCCTGTATTGTGTATTGTCCTAGAAGTCTGACTTAATGAACTGAGGGGTGCTACTGGTTCCACACTTTGGTGCCATACTGGTGACCTGGTATAGAGAACAATTTTATGTCTTGAGAGTGAGGGGTCCCACAAGGCATACCCTAATGAGATATCTCCAGACTGATGGCATATTGCACCTGCTGGGTCCTGAACATGCTCTCCTGTCTTGATGATCCATTATATTGGCTGTAAAATAATTTAGGTGTGGTACTTAGCTGGGGAACTTGCAAATTATTTAACACATGTTGATAATAAGGAACTATATTGTATGGAGAATTTAATATTTTCAATTATGGATGCCAATAGTTTTTCCTGTTTCTAGTTTCTAAAATGCATGTACTGTTATTTTATTATTCTGTGCTTAATATTTGTGTGTTATAGTCTGATGGATCTTTTTATCTATGTATGCACATTTTACCAGGAATATAAAATGCACAAACATGATTATTTAGTCTGTAAGGAATTTACTAGATGAAATGCTTACAGTATGTTTTATATGGTTCTTAATCTCTGTAACAATGTCTGCCTTATATGAAATCTAAAACTATAAGGACTGTTGGGAAGCATTTTAAGGTATCATCGTGCTATTTTAAAAGAGAATTGGTATCTCTGGAAATAATTTTAAGAAGGAAAATCTCTGTCTCAAGTATAGAAAAATGGATCTACTGATATTGCAATCTCAAATCAATTGATGAGATTTGTACATTTAATGAGACTTGTACTGAATTTCTGTATGTTTGTATGTTTTGTAAATACTTTTTTGTCAATCAAATAAATTCTCTTTGAGTTGAATATGTGGTGTTTTCCCTTTCCATAAAAAATCTGAAAGGATTTTCTGAAATTTAGCAAACCATGCACTTGTTAATGGGATGCCAATCATGCTAAGCGGATATAGTAACAATGGGAGGATGTTCATGCGTATAATGGAGATTCTGCCCCAAAGCTAGATTGATAATGCCTGCCAATACTGAAGGTCCAATTGCAGGGTTTGAAGTAATGAGGAGTAGTTCTGGGTTATTAGTGAGGGGACATCTGTGCGCAACTTAATGTCCAAATATGTGAGACAATTAGGTGACCACAGCCCCACTCCGGCTGGAAGAAGATCCCATTTATCAGCTTTGGGATTAAGGGGCATGATTTTTTTTTACACAAATTAAGTTTGTAACCTGAGAGTGTATCAAACTTGGCAAGAGCTTAAAGTGCTACCAGAAAAGACTGGGCAGGATGAGTCAGATGGAGCAAAATATCATCTGCATAAGTAGAAACTTTAAAGGAGTGGGGACCAGTTTGGACACCTTTAATATGTGCCTGTTGTAGAATATGTTTAGTAAGTGGATTGAAATATAAGTTAAAAAGATAAGGGGAAAAGGGGCAACCTTCTTGGGTGCCCTTTAATAAGAAAAAGGAATCAGATAACACTCCATTACAGACTGTATGGGCCATACTGTTGATGGGAGACCTGAATATGCCAGATGTTAACTGGAGCACATTTGCTGCAGCAATGTCCAAGAGCAGGGCCATTCTTGATGCCCTACAGGTGGCGTGCCTCAGACAGCTAGTTTTGGAACCCACTCATGAGGGAGCAATCTTAGACCTCGTAATCTCAAATGGGGACAGTGAGAGGATCTCAGATCTAGAAGTGGGTTGCCATCTGGGATCAAGTGACCATAAAACAGTATGGTTAATGATAAACTCAGCTACAGAGTCAAGCCATACAAAAGCGAGGGTACTGGACTTCAGGAGGGCTGATTTGGCAAGATGGGAGCGTGCCTTAGAAAAGCACTAGCAAACAGGCTAGAAGGAGGGATGAAGCAACAATGGGTAAACATCAAAACTGCCATCACAGAGGTAACAAACGTTTGTGTGAAGCAAATTAACAAATCAAAATGAAAGAAAAAGCCAGTATGGGTCTCAAAAGAGGTGGCAGGGAAAGTCAGGGAGAAAAAGATAGCATTCAGGAAGTATAAGGAAACACAGAAGGAACAGGACAGACAGCTGTACCAGTTAAGGCAGAAGGAAGCAGGGAAGAAAGTCAGAATAGCAAAGGCCCAAACTGAGGAAAAGATAGCCAACTCAGTTAAGAAGGGGGATAAAACATTTTATGGGTACATCAGGGAGCGTAGAAAGACAAAGGGAGGGATAGTGAGGCTGAATAGAATGGACGGTGGGTGGGCAGAGAGGGACAGTGAAAAAGCAAGGATACTGAATGAATATATTTGCTCAATATTCACAAAAGAGGAGGAGGGGGAGGTGCCTAATCCAATTAACAGAAGCACTCTTGATGGGGTGGTCGATCCCAGTCCTTTCATAGAAGAAAAGGTTCTGAAAGAACTCCTAAAACTGATGGTGGACAAAGCAATGGAGCCTGATGGAATTCAACAAATGGTTGGGAAATCAGAATTAGGGTCATGTATACACATCAAAGTAACATTTCCTGAAATCCCGCCATAGCCCGAAGAATAATAAAACATCCTTCAGCATCTGCATATTCTTGACGTACCTGAAAAAGATAGTTCTCCACACTAAGATAATGATCTCAGCCCTGCAATTGCTATTGCCTGCTCCGTAAACAGTCCTAACCCACACTCTGCAGAACAAATGTACATCTGTGAATAAAGTCTGTGTCTCTTGGTGCATGGCCAAATCCACATCAAGAGTTTTAAGATGTCTGAGATTTTGCATCAATTTTTCTTTCGAATGGTCTCCTTTGATGTTCCAAGTGACACATTTAAGGTATGTTAAGGCCATGTAGAAACAGTAAGCAAATGTCTTGCCATCACCGTTGGTAATTGAAGAAATAACATATGGGGAAGTTATCGCCCTTCTATGCAAGCATGACAAAAATGAACATAAGATCCCAGTCCTTGGCATTAAGTCTAGGTACAGGTGCAACCTATAAACAACATTTAACAGTTGTAGCAGGAGAACTAGGATAAAAAAACAATAGCATGTAGCCAAAAATGTTAAAAACGAACAACAAAAACATTGCAACTAGAAAGGAAAGCATAAAGAACCCCTGTTTTCCCCAGCCTACAGATGATGGGAGGTAGGGGAATGACCCTAAAAGGTGGCAGATTGCTAGGGTTCACTAGAAGGACCATGGTGATGCAACAGACTCTTTTCATTGTCTATGGTAGCTACGTCCCTGTTGTATTAACCTTGGGCAAAGGCAACCAGCCACAGACAGGAGAAAAAGATGCTAGAAGAGTAGAAGTCCAGGGGATAAGCCGAGGGGGCAGTGGATAGGCGGAGGCCCAGCCAGTTGAGCCCAGCACCAGGAAGGAGGTCAGGAGGGGGAGTAGCATAGGGGCAAAAGAAAGAATATCATGACTCCCTAAAATATTGTTGAAGCAGTCAAACTGCCAATGGGACCCCAGATAAAGAAAGGTGGGCAAAGGGATAATAAAGGAAATACCTGTTAACCATAGTATACAAAAATAGAACGGCAGAGAAAAATAATAGTTTGTACCAGGCTGGCAATATGTAATCAACTTTAAGAATGTTCATACTGAAAGTTGTGGGAATGGAAAACAGGAAAATGAGGGAGGTAAAAACTGGAGCGTGACCCACAACAATAAGAGAACCATGACATCAAGTAATACAGGGGCAAGTATCTTAGTTAATTGGTGGAAGCACAGAACCAAGCAGTGCAACTCGATAAATGGCTGTAAAGGAGAGATTTGTTATCTCCACAAAGGCAGAGCGGAAAGAAGAAAAAAAGGGGGGAACTGCACGGCACATAAATGGGTCACTTCCATGCTCCCATATTGTATATAAATTTCAAGGCACAGAAGGCAAAAAGAAAATCAGGATCTGCATTGAAGCTCAGAGGAAACCATGAAAAGACAGTTGGAGCCATGTTGTCAGCGAGTAACACCAAAAACTGCCAACCAAGGTGGAGCAGAGGAAGGGAAGGGTAGGAAGACTTTAGGACTTGGATCAAGAAAGATTGCGCTTTGGAGATCAAGATTGGTGTGAAAATAAAGTCCATAGTAATGGTGGATGTCTCTTATCCATTGCTACCAGCGCTATATTGTTGAATGGGCACAATATCACCTGAGGCTAGATAGCAGGAGGCAGTCAGATGGTGTTGAGCCTAAAGCCACAGTTAATCAAGGTAAGCAAGTTCAGAAGCTTCAAGCAGTAGTTTATATGCTAAACAATAAAGTGTGAAGGAGGTCTCTAGTTTGGTTAACCCAGGCATCAGGAGAAAATATTGCATATTTCAGTTCTTTATATTGTGAAAGTTGAAAGGTTTAACTGGCTGTCCAGAAACATAATTACTGGTACTGGGAAATGTAGGGTTATTCTGTAGAGTTCATATTAGAGTATGCTGACAGGAAAGATATGTGGCAAATATTTAGAGAGCTCCTGACGGGCTTGTTCTGCAGACAAAAATTCATGGGAGCCAGCTGCAGGGATAATGATATGTCATGCTGGTACAGCATTCTGAATTTTATTCCAGCTTTGTGTAGCTCTGCTTTAATGGATTTATAGGCCACAAGTTTATTCCTTACACAGGGATAAAGATAAAATACCTATGGCTTTTTCAGGTAAGAATTTGTTTTTCAAGGTCTTGTTTCTGGATGTTGAGCTTGCCCTGGTAATTGAGACACCTGAGAATTATTGCCCTGGGTTTACCATGTGGGGGTGGCTGAGGCCAGAGGGAGCAGTTAGCTTGTTCAAAGTAATAGAATGAGCCATGGGGAGATGGCGCTGGCAACCTCCTGTAATAGCTCCCATACAATGTGAAGCATGTCGGAGCCTTCAGCCCATTCTGGTATGCTGACTAGAACTAAATTATTTCTATGTCTGCGCCCCTCCTGATCTTCCACTCTATCCTCAAGCTTAACCAGCTTCTTTTTGAAGTCCTGCAGCTCCCATTGATCCTGTGTTTGGTCATCCTCAGTGGAACTAATACGTACCTTGGCATTTCTGAGGCAACAGTGGAAAGCTTCAAGTGCTAGTTTAAATAGTAGAAGATCCTCTACTACCTTGTTGAGGGTTAATTTAATGCCAGCAATCTCAGCAAGCAGCTTATCAGTTTTATCCATCTTGGCCTCCGTGTCTGATGGGGAATCAGGTGTCGGGTGTTTCCTCTGAGGCTGCAGCCCAGGCAGTAGTGGGGATGTCCCTGAAGAGTCTATAGATTTGTTGCCCTCTATCTCAGCCATGTACACACCAGACTTGGAGAAAGCCCAAATGCAAGTTGACTACATGTACAACTTAAAAGTAAGGAAATGGTAGAAATAAAAGAAGAGCCACTTCTAATGGCCAGGGGTCATAGAGCTGCTGGAGATTTAACCGTTCAGCCTGTGCATGTCATGTGACTCCAGTAATAACTTTTAACATAGGTTATGTTAGTGGTCTGTTATTGGCCATGAAGGAGTATAATGTTTGGTAAACAGCAGAGGAATAACACAGGCTGAATTTACTGCAACAAAAATATGTTTTACTAAACACATACCAATTTGCTTAATAGGGACCATTACAGAATTGCAGTGAGGCCCTCCAGGGGCATATGTTATGTTAGGCTTACAGTCCCTGTCTGCTGTTGCAAGCACTGGGCTTCAGCTCATGCTTCAACCCACCATCAGTGAGCCAATATCATACAATGACAAACCCCTTGTCATAGATTATTGCTTAATTAATTGACTGTTATCAAGTGGAAACAATGACAAAAGGTTTATGTGATATACATACCTGTACAAGCTGAAGACATGAAATATTTTTCTGTGGAAGGTCCATTAGTGCATATAATCCATATTTTGCCACGTGAACAGGTGAATCATATCTCGCATCATTATGCAAACAATAATACCTGACAGGGTGGGCGGTACTGGGCAATGCCAGACCGCCCAGGGGCATAATGAGGCCCAACGCCACAGTTGGAGAGCCTTATAGCCCCTGGAAGGTCTGGTATTGCCCATACCACCCACCCTGGAGGGTATTATTGCACTTAGAAAATGGGCTACCTGTGTCATTTATATGTGGGATTTAAAAAAATTAAAAAAGAAATTTTAAAAATTTAGTTAGATCAAGTTAAAGTTGTCCTGCTGTAAAGTAGTGCCTACTTTTTTATGCTGTTCCATCGCTCTGTTGCTAACTTCACAGAGCTATTCTGATCTTCCCCTCCACACACACACTGATCCACCACATCTGTGACAAGATATGGAGTTTCTTTTACAAAAATGCAGTTTTCTGTCTGTCTTGCCATGTTTTTTTTTTTACCACTTTCTCAGAAGTTGCGATCTAGCATGACCCTGTCACGCAAAAAGTAGGAGGGTAGATTGCCATTTCTTGACTTTTATCCCTCCCCTGCCCTCCTTCCCCTTTAGAGCTCTTATCCTCACCCTCTACCCTCCGACAATGGCCTTCCTGCCTGCATACCCCCTTCCTTCTCACTTGCAGTGCTTATTTCTAAGATTGTCCTTGGCTGGTATGTCATGCTACCTAACATTTGGCACATTTTGAATTACTGGAATTTCCTAAGCCTCAGTCTCTTACTTCTTTTTATTGTGTAACTATGTATTATTATGTTGACCTTTGTATGTATGTATACCCCCCATTCCTTTGACGTGGAACCTTTGTAAATGAGCAGTTCCTGCTCAAAGGTATTTGTAATCCTAGATTTCAATAAAACAACAATAAAAAAATAAATAGCTTGAGAAGCTCGATGTGGCAGGGCAGCATAGAGTACTGTTTTTTTTTCAATTTAAAGAGCGCAATTTTTACTGTGCTGTTTCATCTCCCCCTCCCATTAGTGTGTCCCCTTCTTTCTGCACCCCATTGATGCAATTTTTTTTTTATGTCCTGCCAGAGAAAGCGGAAAGCCATTACCCGACCATGGTAAGGTATGAACCGCGTGCTAAAATCTGACTGATGTGTAAGCTTTTTGGGTGGGGGCAGTCGGGTACATGGAGGCAGTTTAGATAGAGTTTTTTCTGGTATTGTTTGTCTGAAGTAGTGACTTTATGCAAAGCAGGTCAATCAAGCAGCATTTATCACTTTAGCTGCTGTGAGTGAGAAATCTCGTGCTGCATGTTTTAAAACGTTAGTGATAACTGGCAGATCCATGAAGCTGATCACTCTGACGGCTTCTCTTTTATTATCCCACATTTCCTTTTTGTATTATTGAAGAAGTCTTTATTTTAAATTGTTAAAGCAAGGGCGACTGGGGAGGGACTTCTCTCACACTTGGGGGGGCTGCCTCACTCAGTCATCCAGTTACAGAGGCAGAAAGCATAATTTTCAGGAGTGAGTGGGCAGCCAGCTGGAGGAGGAATGAGAGAGAGAGCCCAGTTGGCTCTAATAGCCTGAGAGTTATGGGACATTGGAGAAGAGGTACAGCAATAAAATAAACAAAAGGTTTCTGGAAATGAGCCCAGCTAAGGAGCGCCATATCAGGCAGCTGGTATTGGGAGCCAGTATCTCTTGTTAACTGAGAGTAAAAAATGATGGTGATTTCAGATTAAACTTGGTGTTTTGGGCCAATGAGGAAGCAGGGTGGGTACAGGGATGTCTAAGTGGGTGAAGAGGCATTGGGGTTGGTACTTTTTATTTCCTGAGCATCTATTGAAAGTTAATATACCCCCCGGCAGGGGTACCAGCCAATCAGATGCCTGGAAATAAAAAGCCCATTTTCTAACAAGAATTAGAGGTTTCCTTTTATGTCTGATAGCAGCGTGTTCTGCTATTTTCCCCACACATTGATAACTGCTGGTATTACATAAGCCTTCTGAACCTTATGGCATATCACTAATGAAATGTGAGGAATTTTAAGGATGTCAAATAGTCTTAGCATTTTTGTGGGAAAAACACCACTGCAAAAAAATGGCAGAAGCAGTTAGCCAATTTCCTAAGGGCATATCATTGTGAAATTCTTGACTGCTCCATTCAAATGAATGCCCATGTTCATATTTACTTACTACTGTTATCATGCTACCAACAATTTTACAGATATTGGTTACAGTACTTGTATGGCATACATGACATTCTTTGAACAGCATAAAGAGACATTGCTTGTAAACTATAACATATTCATCTTATATCTACTCAGCACTGCAGTTACATAGTGTAGTGCAGGTAGATGATGTATTTTCAGATTTGGCATGCTTTGAAGGTATTGGAATGAATTGGTCAAAATCACTGTCAGAATCTGTTTCTGAAGATGTGGAAGTACTATCATTTGATGTCATGGTGATGGACTCATCAGTATCCAATTGAATAATGTCATTACTGGTTTCATGGTATTCTTCATCAAATTTGCACAGAATTGCAAACAAGACCATGTTTGGTTTTGAAATGGAAGTTTGTATACATTGAGCTCTTCGAGGTGGCCATTGGCTTGCCTGGCATTTAATGCTATAGCACTGGACATCAGTATGATCCTGTGTGAATAGCATAGCTGCATCTTCTTAAAGTGACAAAAGATCAATCGAGTGTATATCAAATGTTTCCATGGTCATGGTACCATTTAATGAGGAAGTACTAATATTGGGCCCTAGGCACGATGCCTACACACTGTGGAAACCGGGTGCATAGGCATGGATATCCATGAATGCCACCAACAGGGTCCCACAGACCCCAGCAGCATTCATGAATGGTGCACAAGGCAGGTACATGCCAGATCCCTAGGCTGCATGGACAGCAATGTTCCAGGGGCAGGTGAGGGCCTGCTGGGGGCATGCCTTCACTACTTGCCATTCACTAAGGTGCATAGTGCAATGCACCAGGGGACATAGGAGGGCACCGTTAATCCCGGGGGGGGGGGACCCTGCAGTAATTGCAGTAGATGCACAGACCTGCACAAACAGGACCCAAGCATGTACCCAGCACCAGTATGGCAGCCCCCCCACACACATACAACCATCTGCACAAGCACTGGCTGTAGGAGAAATCACCTCCTACACATCCATACCCCCACTCCAAGCCTGTACAACAGTCACCCTTCCCCTCACATATCCACCCCATCCCTGTGGGTTCCATACATAACCCCCCACACATATCTGTCTGTTCCCCATATTGCCAATGCATCCCCTGCACATGCCTGCCCATTCCCTGTATTGCCAATGCATCCCCCCACGCATGATTGCCTGTTCCCCATATTGCCAATGCAGCCCACCCATACACACAAGTCCACCCTGTCCCCGATGCTGATCAAGAGACCCCCCCCCCGCTCACATGGAGGAGCCCCGGTCCACCACACACCAATCCTCAAACTGGTACACCAGCAGCTTCATTGGTGACCAGTGGTCCCCCACCCACCTGCGGCACTGACAAGCCCCCAAACCTCCATACCTGTTGGATGGTGCTGCAGGCATTGATGGTAAGTGGCACAGCTCTCCAGACACCTCCTCAGCTGCCAGCCATCCAACTTAGGCTGGGAGCATGCTGCCTATTATAGCAGACTACTCAAATCATCAGTTGTATGGCCAGCGGCTGAGGAGGTGTGAGAAGGCCACTGCCCGTCAATGCTTGCGGCACCAACTGACAGGCATGGGGACTTGGGGGGGTTGTTTGTGCTGCAGATGGGTGGGGGGACCACTGACCACCAATGAAGCTACTAATGTACCAATCACCAGTACCAGTTCTGGGGTCAGGGTGTGGTGGACTGGAGCTCCTCTGTGACTGGGGGGGTGTCTTGATCAGCACCTGGGACAGGGGGGCTGCATTTGCAACACAGGGAATAGGCAGATAAGTGTGTGGGGGGTTGCTGTGCTACACTGGTGACGGGGCCACTGTGAGTTGAAGGATGTTTTGGCAGGGAGGTGGGTGGCTGCAGTGCATGGAGGGCTTGGCCAGGGGGTCCTCTGGCATACAGGGCATGGCTGCACAGGTCCAGGTGCCTGCATTGGCTATTCACACACCCAGACCCGTGCCTTCCTGCGTAGGTGATCTACTGTGGGATCCAGGACGACATCTGATTGGATGCCTGCCTGGGTCTGCTACACCGCCCACAGTTACCCTGTGTATTTCTACATGCCATGGGGGTGGGGTCACAGACAGGTGCCCTGCGGGGGCTTAGGGTACTGAATACTGTGCACCTTGCACCTGTCTGGGGCTCAGAGCTACTCGGGCAGGATACGCACCTCTGCTGCAAACTTCCTGCCCATTCATGCACAGTCCCCACTGATACTGGTTTGCACTTGACACTCATTGTCATCAGTAGCAGTGATATCTAGGGTCACATTACAATTGTCTTCAGTTGTGTTCTCCAAGGAGGAATTTGTCCAACCAACCAGATATAGAAACTCTTTCACAGTCTTTAACAACAATACGATGAGAGAAATGCAATTAAAGATGTCCCAAAAGTAAAGTTATGTATATAAATATTAATATATAGATACCAGGTCACTATAGCGCTACTGAAACAGTGCAGCAATAGCCACACAGTGTAAAGCATTGCTGAATTTAGAGCGACAGGGGTATCACAGCGGTAGGGAACTACAGCTACCCCGTCCCTGACTGGAGAATACAGAAAGTGCTGAAGAAGCCTCAGGTGCTGTGCCTGGCTGAGCTGCTCCCTTTGTGGAGTGGCTAAGGCCTAGGCACTTGAGGCAGTGTAGACCTGGGGATCAGGGTTTGATTCCCCATCCCCCTATAGGTTTATTTTTTTTTCTGCTGCCAGAGACTAAGTTTCCTTCACCTGAGTTTCCCCTTATCACTTTGGTTCACACCCCCTCATAGTTATTTAATTTGGTTTCAGGGGGTATGGGGGGTGATGCCCCCCACATCAGGGTGTGTGGGGCATGGAGCCCCCCCCCAAAAAACATGAAAAATCTCAGTGTGTCCTATTTGTTTCTGTGGTGTGTGCTATTTTTGTTTTGGTTGGTGTTTTCCCCAACTCTGTTTGTGGCAAGTGGCAATTTGACTGTGGCATTGTTTGTCACATGCTTTTACCACAACATTATGACCCTGTGCCATATATATATATATATATATATATATATATATATATATAAAATGCATAATGTGCTTTTTAAAATGCAGAAAATCCATTTTGGAAATCGGAAAAAAAGATTTGCGTAATAGGATCCTTTTTCACAATTTGCGAAAAAGATTTTCTTTTACCGCAAATTGCAAAAAAGGATTCTTGAAACAGGATCATTTTTTTGCAGTTTTCAAAAATGAATTTTCTTTTTCTACAAAGTGTGAAAAAGGAACTGCGGAAAAGGATTATTTTTTGCAATTTGCAAAAAAAAAAAGAATTTTTATATAGCTGTTTCTTTGTCACTTCACAGCAAACAAAAGGTTTGCAATTTTGGGCTGAAATTTTTAGGGTAGAAAAGGCTTGCGCCACAGATGTGCCCTTTGCTGGTTTGGTGAAAATATATTACTTTGCTCTAGAGCTCAGTGGGTTTAAAATGTGCATTATTTCCCATAGGATAACATTGTAATGGGAGGTGTAGACTGTCATTTCTTTGGCATTGTGCTGTGAAGAAATGTTTTTTAATTTTGTTGTAAAATTTACAGGGTAGAAAAGGCTTACTCCACTGATGCGCCTTTTGATGGTTTCATGAAAATATGTTAATCTGGTGTCAAGTTACACAGGTTTCACATTTTTCTGTGTTTTGTATAGAATAACATTGCAATGTTAGGTTTTTCTTGGAGTGCCAGGCTACCCAAAAATTATGCACGGATGGGAGCACAGAGCCCAGAGGGCCATGCACTCTCACATGTAAATATGGATACCAGTAAGGATGGATGGTCCCTGCACTCCCACAGGGAAATAGGGATACCATTACAATATATCAACAGTTATGGATGGATGGCACTGTGTATTCCGACGCACAAATATATATACCATTATGGAGTGATGGAACCGTAGGCCTTATGCATAGATGGCAGCACAGGGCACATGGAAATACACAGAGGATTATAAAGTGATGGGAGCACATGGTCCTCAAAAATTATTGATGGTTGGGGCAGCTCCGATAAGCAAATACGTCTATGATTATACTTTCTCAAAAAGTAAGGAAATTCTTTGCAAAAACAACTTTACTACTGCACCATTAGGGTTCCAGTAACAAATGATAGGAAATGCAACCTTAGGGTTCCCTATGTTTCCAACCCTAACACCCCACCCCCACCCTAAGCCTTACACCCCCTAACTCTGCAGGCAGAAAAAGGTGTGGGGTGTGCCATGGGGTTGTCAACTCTAATGCTCATCACATTCTTATACACTCTACTCATGTCAGCTTACTTACACAAGGAATGGGGTGAGCGTCTATTTAGGACTTCTCTTGAATCATTTTTGTTGCTCTCCACTGCTCTGCCAGAACCCTTTCTTCTCCTTATTGAGTGTGGTCTCCAAAACTGTATGCAGAACTTCAAATGTGGCTACACCAAGTATTTGTACAGGGATAGAATGATGGCTCACCTTCTTCCTTGTACATCTCCCTGCCTACACATCCGAGCATCCATTTCTCTGCTCCAGTACCATAGGCTCACAGTTGTAATGGTTGCTGCCCTCATGGAAACAGCTGCACTCACTTTAAACAAAAATAAAATAAAATACAGGCACAGACCAAAATACTCCCTGATGAAGAGGCAGAGCACTTTAAGGCACTGGGGCCAGATTGTCCAAATATAATTTGTTGTAAGACTAAATCTTTAATTTTGCCTTTCTGTCTGCACTTGTTTTTTTATAAGTGGGTCCAGCATCTATTTGCCTTCCCCATGGCTCTGTCACACTGTACTGACTGCTTTAAATTTTCTGCTACTAGGATCCCAATATCCCTCTCCTCAATAATTTTTTCTACCACTGCATTTCTTATCCAGCATTCTGGCTTAGCAATTTGGCATGCAGGAGACCATTTGAAAGACAGATTACGTCCCTGCCCAGAACTAGAGGAAATGCTAAACAGGCTACTGAATTAGACATTCTGTGACTGTAACTGTATTGGGATACATGACAATTTGCTCCTGCAAATTCATCCCCCATCAACTTGCTCCCGAAAATTTGCTCCCTGCACTTTTTGCTCCCTGCAAATTTACCACCTGGCAACTCGCTCCCTCGGTCCTCCCTTGTATTTGTCAGCAGTAAAGCATGACTACCTTACCTAGCCAAAAGCCAGCTGACACTCTGTCAGGACCGCTCCCCATGTCAGTCAGTGTGTTGAAGATACAGCTCTATTTATAGATTCTCAAGCTAAACTGCTGTACAAATTAATATAGCCAGACAAGTAAATAAGCATTTCACTTAAGCAAGCCTGGTGACACACTGTATGTCACAATGGAAAGAAGGCTCCTGTTGTAAATGTAGTCTAGAGGGAGTTCTATTAAAAACTTAATGAGACTGTGTTTTCAATCAATCAAGTCAATCAATCAAAATCTTTATTTAACCAGGTGAAAACCATTGAGCAAAGCTCATTTTCGAGATGGACCTGGACAGATACATGGTCCTTACATAGTAAGGGTACATACAAAACAGTTACAACAGAATCATGATACAAATATAAATCAAGCAGAAACAATGTACAATATACAGAAAGGATAACAGTGGGTAATACTTGGAAATAATATATACATAATATACATGGCATACCCCTAGATACTGGTGAGGGGGACAAACACATATGGGGGCTCATCTGGGATGGCATTTTGTGGGTGCCTGGACTGTTTTGGATTATCAAAATGGATACTGGGGCACAGCCTGGACTTTATAGGACTTTCTGGCCTGCATTTGGGTTGATGAAAAGATGATGCAGTGGTGAGGCAGTTTACACCTTCTGGAGGATTGTGTGGTGCCAGTGGGTCTGGAGCGGATGCACTTTACCAGGCAAGACATGTGCCATTTATATAAATTCTGTGTGGCACCTCACCCTGTTTGAATTATTAGGATATCTTGGGGGTTCAGTGAGCCATTTAGCCATGGTAAGAATTGAGTGTGTGAGAGATCATGGCCATCTCTTTGAGAGTGAGCTGTTTATAGAGGAGGAAGAGGGGAGCTTCTGCTAATTTTCAAGATGGCAAAAGCTCCAGAAGCCTCTGATGTCATTGTCCCTTCTGCTATGCTGCGGTGGCTACAGGAAACTGTTGAGAAAGCCACTGGGAGCAAATATGTTTTGTGCCAATTTGAGGGTCCAGGAGTGACTTTATTACCTGTATGCACTATATGCCACCCCCTCGAATGTGTAGCAGCTGTTACTCTCTTAGCCCATTGGATCAGTGACTATGACTGACTCAGACTTTGAGGACTGGGAAAAGATGAGTGTCCAAATGGGTAGGTCAGCAGCGCTGAAGTGGGAAGAAGCCAGCCATAGGCCTAGTAGCCCCCAGAAATCCCTGGCACTCTGTAGAGTGGCTAAGCCAGACCCACTGCTCTGCCTTCAGTGCCAGCTTCAGTGCCCCTAGGATGGGGGCTGGGGCATGCAGCACACATGAAGCTGTTGACCCTGCATGATTTTGGACCAATGGGGAAGCCCTCAGAAATCAAGCATGAAAAATCTTTGAAGGCATCTACCCCAGAGACACCTGTGCTTGAAAAGAAGTGACCAGAAACCAGTAGCCCCCATTGCTGATGCCTTGGAGAAACCCAATGACCCCAAAGTCACAGATGAGGTGATGGAGGAAAAAGCAGAACTCAGGGACAATGACCTGGAAGGGAACATTCCATCCCACTATGAATCAATGTACTTGACTCCTTGGAAGGACAAGCCTACCCTAGATACAAAATGTCATCAAAGGTGGGAAATGTATGACTCAGTAGAAGATGGTAGCCCTGAGGTGAGGAGGTATCATGAGAGAGTGTGGCTGCCAGATGGGAAGGCACCAAGATCTTCAGTCCACAGCCTCTTAGAATGGAGTCAAGTCAAGAGAATCATACATAGGAAGATTCATAAAGATTACCCCCAGTTTGTATACCCTTATCTCCCAGAGAATATATGGGACATCACTGAGGAACATCACAATGACTGTGTGTTTTGGAGTACCTTGGACTATTTGTATAAAAAGTGCAAGCTGGGCCCCATAAGCTCTTTGATGGTGCTCCAGGAAATACAGAGAATAACTAAATGGATGTGTGTTCATTATATATACAAAGGACTCACTATTTTTAAGACCTTCACGTTAATGCAGGACCTGGGAGGAAAAAGGAATGAGCACTACTGTATGTCAGCAGGGTGGATTCCTTTGGACTGGCAACTATCAAACCCAACCTGAAATATTACTTCCCACAGCAGTGAAGAGGCTGCTGGACTTTAGAACTGTTGTTATTTCTGCTGCCCCCTTAAAAGTAGATGGCATCCCTCGGAGGTGGTGCCCTATAAAATCAGGCTAATTGAGATGAAGTATGTGGACCAAATGGACTAAACTGTAAATGGGTGAGATAAACTGCAGTGATTGTGGGTGTATGTAAAATTAATATGGACACTGTTTGGACTGTACTCTGCATCTCAGGGTTTAAAGGGAGGGGTAGTTATATTTCATGTTATAATCTGTACTCCACACACAAAAGTGTGCACAGGAAATGTGGTGCTCAAACCAGTACAAATCAGTGTAGCCATCAGGAAAACTGGCACACACAACCCAATATTTCTAAGGACCACCGAGGCTCTGTCTTCATTATTTAAATATTTTATTCACATTATATGATGGCACCTGCTATGTTTGTCATCTTATAATATGAATAACATATTTAAATAAGGAAGACAGTGCCTTGCTGGGCCTTATAAATATTTGGTTGTGTGTGCCACTGTTTTCCTGATGACTGTTACTATGTTATAATCTACATTGACTGTATTTCCTGCTATAGCTATGTTTAATGTTATAGTCTGCAAAGACTCTATAGTACTATTTAACGATGTAGCAAGCATGTTAAACTATTTCACCTTGTCTGTGTTAAAAGTAGATCATTGCATTCTGTGTGAATCCTAATGAAAGTCTGAGCATATCTGGGCAGCTTGGCAGCATGTTAGGAAGGTAATGGGCAGTCATAATGTAAATAGTTTTTGTGCTGGTGGGTGATAAAGCTGGGATGTCAGCCCTGTAAAGGCAAACCATCCATGCACATACTAATGGTTGGGTCACCAGAAATGCACCATTGTTAGCCAGAGGAAATGGTTGGGATGCCAGGGTTCAGGTCCTGTAGTGTAGAGGGTGCGAGAGTTTATCCACCATTATGGTGATGTAACCAGTGGGCTGAGATGTGGCAGCAGTGATGGGAGTGCACATACCTTGTGTCCCACTGCAAGGCAGCTGGTTTGGGGTGCTCACCAAGGACGGTGAGCATTTAAGGCAGGGGAGAAGTGTAACCCCCCCCCCACAGGGTGTATATTAGGGCTGGGAAACTGTGAAGTTCTGACCCTTAGTAAATAAGAAGCGGAACAAGGTCAAGTTCTGATCTGTTTTGATTAGTTCTGATTTATTGACAAATGTTTAAAAAAATGCAAAAATGCATAAAAGTGGCCAACGTTAGTCACATTTGACACAGAGACCCAAAGGAAATAATTTAATGAATTATTTGTATAAAAATTAATGTAAAACTGAAATAAAAAAGAAATCACTCACTACTAGCCCCTTCATGGCTGGCCTGTAATGGTAGCATATCCTGCTTGGGTCTGTGACATGAGTGTGCATGGAGAAACAGAGAGAGACAGGGAGAAAGAGAGAGAGAGAGAGAGACAGATGCAAATACCTATATCAAAGCACCACCAAGCACTGCAGGCACTGCCAGGCAGCCAAGATTTTTTTTTTTATTAATGGCGCTGTGTCGGTATTATTTAGGTGGGTGTTCCAATCAAAGCCAAACAGGCCAAAGAAATGGATATGAATTATCAAATGAGCATCACTAAGACAGCCCACCTACCTTACCCATGTGAATGATGCAACTGCTTTGCATGTCCCGGTGTATTGTGGTATATGGTATACTACCTGGTCCAAGAGGTGGTAATGTTTTTTAGTACTATGACTGTTTCTACTGAATCTGCCCATGCAGGCAGCCAGTCACACAGGTCAAGTGCAGTGCAGTCATAAAAAAAAGTTTGCCACTGCCATCTGAAGACCTGATGATACACAACACAATTACATCCTTCCTAGTTCACAATTCCTGCCAGCCACTGCCAAGAAATTTAAGTCTCAAAAATTAAATATAGTAATAATCTCTGTCCAGTTACTGTAAGTGAGATGTAACCAGGCTAGCATACCATGCACACACAAACAATAAAGAAATTACAAGAATTTAGTAGCATTGTTTTTCTGTGATGTAATCACAACCAAATATGGGGGAATGTAAGAAATATATTACACAAAGAGTATTCAGTTTCTGGATGTCAGACATCTGCTAAGCCATGCACTATACAAAAATAAAAACAGTACAGTCAGGATCAGTTCCTGAGGGCAAACAAGTGACAAGTAGTAGTAGTAGGGGCTTGAGTAAGAACAAAAACATGACAAGTAGTAGTAGTGACTTGTGAGGACAAAAAGTGACAGTAGTAGTAGCAGTGGTGGTAGTAGTAGAAGACAGCAGTACCCTACCTTCCAGATCAGATACTGGTACCTGGTACCACTAAGTACATGTGTGACATGAAATGCAGTTGCTTGCTGTATTTGGGCTCTGAACCCACTGATGTTATTTTTTTGCTATCCTTTGCTGTTCATGTGATCATTCAAGTATTAGTGGCCTAGCCTAGTCCATCCTGACGTGACTTGTTGCATTTATTTGCTACCTCATGTAGAAGACCCTGTTCACAAAAGATTTTCATCACAGGCATGAATTTTTGAAAGTATTTTGTGGATAGGGCCTGCTCAGCGCAGTCAGTGTACATTTTATTCAGTTATCATATTTGAAATTAAAGTGAGGAGTGTTGACTTTCAGAAATGTCAGGCACTCAGCATTTTCTGGTGTCAAACAGGATTGTGTGTCAGTAATGACATTACCAGCTGAACTAAACAATCATTCTAAAGAGATGCTAGTTGGAGGGCAATTCATGTACTTCATTGCAATGTTTACTAAAGCAGGCCACATATTTTGTTTGGATTTCTAGTATTTCAAACGATTGGCATTCCAGCTAACATTGGGCTGTGCCAGGTATATTGGTGGTGAAGAAGAAGATTCGGCTGCAGTGGTTATGGAAGAAGAGGGGGAAAAAAGCCACAACACTACAGGATGGGCCACCTGATGCTGTGCTGTGTTGTGAAGAAGATTCTGAATCTAACATACTAATTGTCAGCAGATTAGGCCTTATGGTCTATTGAGTCTGCTTGAATCTCAGATCCCTAGTTGGGTGCCGAGGCCCTACCCCACCCTTGTGTTCCAGAAACCCCTATCATCCATCCCCACCCTCCTGGGCAAGGCCATCATCTGGTACCTCTGCTTTCTGCGTCTGTCCCACCCTCTCTTGATGACCTCCACTGTGGATCTCTGAACCAGCTTGCCAGGCAGTGCATTCCATGGGTCCACCACCCTCTCAGTGAAAAACCTCCTCCTCTTTTCCCCCCTCACCCTTCCACCTTCCAACTTCAAACCATGCCCTCTGGTGATACCTGCCTGCTTTAGTCTAAAGATCCCCTCCATGTTTACCCTATTTATTCCCTTGAGGTACTTGAAGACCTCAATCATGTCCCCCCGTCTCTCCTCTCCTCCAATGAAAACAGGCAAATCTCCTCAAGTCTGTCCTCATATGTCAAATCCCCTGGTCCTCGTATCATCTTAGTTGCCCTCCTCTGTACCCTCTCCAGGAGCTGTATGTCCCTCTTCAAGTGTGGTCTCCAGTACTGTACACAGTACTCAAGGTGTGGCCTAACCAGTCCATTGTACAGTGGCAGAATCACTTCCCTGCTCCTAGAGGTGATCCCCCTTATGATGCATCCCAAAATCCTGTTTGCCTTGCTAGCCGCTCTCCTGCACTGCTCAGAGTTATTCATACATCCATCCACCATGACCCTAGGTTTTTCCCCTGTTGAGGCCTCCAGCCTCCCTCCCAGGGTGTACCTGTGTTTAGGGTTTCCCACCCAAGATGTAACACCTTGCACTTGGTGATATTGAAATTTAATTTCCATGTGTGAGCCCAGTTTTCCAGGGTGTCCAGGTCCCTTGCAGGGCCAACCTCCCTCTTCCCCTCAACTACTGCTCCCATCTTGGAGTCATCAGCGAAGAGACTCATTTCACACCCTATACCCTCCCTGATGTCTGATATGTATGCATTAAACAGGATCGGACCCAGGACCGAGCCCTGTGGTACCCCACTACCGACCTCTCTAGGGTTCGAGAGCTCCCCACTGACCACTACTCTCTAGGTGCATCCAGCTAGCCAGTTTTCAATCCATCTGACCATCAAAGGGCCTACTCCGAACCCCATCAGTTTCTCCACCAGACCATTGTGGGGGACAGAGTCAAATGCCTTGCTGGAGTCCAAGAATAATACATCCACAGGCTTTCTCCTGTCCAGTTCTGATGTTACCCATTCGTAGAACTTCACAAGATTGGTCTGACATGATCTACCTGGCACAAACCCATGTTGCCGACTATCCAGACCTCCCACCTCCTCCAAGTACACCCCCAATCATTCCTTTAGTATACTCGCCATTAATTTTCCCACCACAGAGGTCAAACTGATGGGTCTATAGTTGCCTGCTACTTCCCTCGACCCCCCTTTATGGATTGGCACCACATGTGTCTCTCGCCAACCCCTAGGTACCCTCCCTGTCTCAAGCGACCTGTTGAAGAGCTGCACCAGGGGTGCAGCCAGTATTTCCGCCAATTCTCATAGTACTCTCAGATGAATGCCATCCAGTCCAGGAGATTTATCTTTCTTTAGGATCTTGAGGGCTAACCACACCCTTTCGGTGGAGATAGCATCATCCATCCCCTCCATCTTACTGGCCTTTTTATCCTTATCCTGATGTGACACCCCTGGGGTACCGCCCCCCCTTGCTCCATTTCTGTTGCTCCCCTGAGCCCACTCACTACCGCTTCTATCCCCATCGTGCCTTGCTTTGTAGATATCCCATCCCCCTCCCTAGTGAACACAGAGGTGAAGTACTCGTTTAATACCTCTGCCTGGTCCCTCACCTCTTCCATTCACCCTCCTTCTGATCTCAATCTGCTGAGATGGCCCTTAGTTTTTCTCTGCTCCCCAGTGTACTGGAAGAACCCCTTTTCCCCTCCATGTTTCCCCTGTGCCAGCCGCTGCTCTTTACTGGACTTTGCTCCCTCACTATCCAGGTGACTTTTCTAGATGCTAGATGGTACATTTCCTTTTCCCTATCCCCTCTTGTTGTTTTATGTTTTTTGGAGGCCATCTTCTTTTCTCTGACCACTAACTGAACCTCACTGGACCACCAGCATGGTTTATGTGACCTTGCTCCCCTACATTTCACCTTAGCGCAGGTCCTGACTGCCTCATGAAGTCCCCGTTTTATGACCTCCCATCTCTTTTCCACATATGTCATTGATGTAATCCCCTTCAAGTGATCCTTGAGAATATTCCCCATGCCCACAAAATCTGCACCCCTGAAGTCCACTGCCAGTGTCCTAGCTCTTTCCCCCCCTTCCCCCATTCTTATTTGAAACCAGACAGTATTGTGGTCTCTCCCAGTCAGGGAATTCTCTACAACCAGGTCCCTTACCAGATCCCCATATGCCAGAACCACGTCCAGGACATGCCCCTCCCTTGTGGGCTCCATCACATGCTGTGTTAAGAACACATCCTGGAAGCTGTCCAGCAGCCTCTGCTCCTTGGCCACCTTAGAGGACATGGTTCCCCAGTTTGTACCTGGCATATTAAGGTCCCCCATCAACACCACTCCTTCCCCTTTTGGTCCACACTGGGCAATGATGTTGTCCAGCAAACCATCCTCCAGAACATCACCCATCCTGGGGGGCCTATATACTACACCCAGCTTGACCTTACCTTCTGCTGGGGTTCGTAAGGTGACCCATAAGGCCTCCACGTTTCCCTCTGCCTCTTCTACCCTAGCAATTTCTATGTCATCTCTAATGAACATAGCCACTCCACCTCCTCTGCCCTCCTTTCTATCCTTCCTAAGCATAGTGTACCCCCGCATGTTTAGGTCCCAGTCATGGTTTTTGTTGGCCTACTTTTACGTGACTGCCGCCACATCCACCCCTGCCTCAAACAGCATGGCCTGGAACTCTTGCAACTTGTTTCCCAAGCTTCTGGCATTTACTAACACCACCCCCCACCCCTTATCCCTGATCCCCTTTGTCAAACCCCACCCAGATTCCTCATACTTCCATCCTCCCTCTGCTCCTCCTGAAACCCCCTCCCCCAGTCTGTTTCCCCCTCCCCCCTTGGGTTTGAAGGCTACTCCCCTCATCTGGAGGAGAGGGTTTCTGGTCAGCCCCTCCCTTATCCCTCCCTAATCTGGTGCTGCTGTTGTACTCTTTTCCATGACAGCATGCACCTCGTCAAGTATTTCTTGTTTGTTTATCTCTAAACAAGTGTCATCATCATCATCACACAATAGTTGCTTTAATTTGTATTGTGGGTTCAAGATTGTTGCTTTAATGTAGTACTCAGAATGAAGCATTTTACATAGTTTGTCATCTTCTTCAAATTTCTTTCTTTTATTTTATTATTTTTGTGGCTGGATTCTCTATCCTTGAACTGGAGGTCAGCCCAGTGCCAAGCCAGCTGCCCCCCATGCCCAGGCTTAACCCCCTGGGTGGGGCCACTGGGAGGGATCCCCCCCAATGATTGTTATTGGCTAGCCCTGACTTACCCTCAGGTCAGGGTCATGGGAGAGGGATCCTCCTGGTGAGCATTGGTGGCAGTGTGGATGGCCATGGAGCTGGGCCTCATGCCAGAAGGCCAGCTGTTGTTGTGCATGTGCTAGGGCCTTGGGTGTGGGGATGTGCAATGTCAACCAGCATCCACCCCGCCCCCCCATGTATTGGTGTCAACCACGGTGGCACCATGGCCGCCACCAGGGTCCAGGAAGTGGTGGACACACTACTCCCCTCCCCCGGGAGAAGGAGAGCAGACCAAAGGATGCTCACTCCTTCTACCTCTGACCAGCCCTTTGACTTCCCAGGTCTGTTCCCAAACCCAAGTCATCACCGTTGTAAGCGGAAATCCAAATGCTGCGCTGACAGGCTGATCATCTTCAACTTTTTTGATCATACATTTTGTTAGATCTTGTTACATTCTGGGGGCAACCTGCATATGCTAGCAGCACCTCTGGCAGCCTGTGTGATCATGGAACTGTCTTGCTTCTCTAACTTTTTCCTAATCAGATTCAATCTGAACTTTAACATTTTATTAGGGGTATCACCTGACTGATAGTTGCTGTGTTTGCACTATCCTACCTGGTGATTTTCTCAAATGGCTGGAGCAGTACAATGAGAAACTCCAGCATGCCCCACTGTGGTGGAGTAATATAGATGTCTGCATCACCAATTTGAATTTATTCCAGCAGGCTTTGGGAAATATAAAAGGTTGAATTCCATTGAGTAGAAATGTCTTGGATCAGTCTGTGCAACTGTGCTCCTGCTGTACTTTTTCAAACAGATGACAGGCTTTGCTTGAGTGACTGAAATGACTGCATATTCTTTTAGCAGTGCTAATGAGAGCCTTAATCTCCCTGTCACCATTGAGAACACTGTGAACTATTAAATTTAAGCAATGTGCAAAGCAGTGGATGTGAACAAAGCACCCCTTCTCCAAGGCCTTCCTTATGTTGTACCCATTATCTGCAACTATAAAGCCAACTGACAGTCCCTGTGAAGTGAGCCATTGCTGTATTGGTTTTTGGAGCTCTTCACTGCTGTTATATGAAGTATGTTCAGATGGAAAATAAAACATTCTTAGAACAGCAAACTGCAATGCTTCACTGTCCCCAGTCCCAAGTGAATTATCAAAACATGCTCAATGTGCCATGACAGACATGAAGGGTTCAGGCTGACAGCTTGTCCAGATGTCAGCTGTGAGATGTACCACCCTCCCAACAGCACTGCACAATACGCATCTTAATTTTTTACATACAACACCATAAAGATCAGGAATCTCTGTTGTTGAGAAGTATTTCCACAATGGTATACTATATCGAGGCATGAGTTACTCAAGCAGCAGTCTGACTCCTATATATTCAATCACATTATATGGTAGCAAATCAACAGCTATCATTTCTGAAATTTCTTTGGTTATTGTAATAGCAATAGGGTGAGTTGAGGCATAGTTGGCTTTATGCTCATATGTTTCTGAGATGGTAAACTGTTTCCTTGAAGGAGGTTGGCTTTTGAACACATGGTCACTTTCAGTAACAGTAGGAAGAGTCCTTCAAAATGAGAGGACGTGTTGGTGGAGGTGTTTCAGTAGTGCAGCAGGGGCTGCCACTGCTTTTATCTATGGGAGTTATCCCAGAGTGCAGTGAGCTATTACTGTCATTCTCTTTGGGGCTCACAACTGGAGTTCTCAGTAATGTTATGACATATGTCTAGGTGCCTTTTCAGTGCTGAAGTACCCAGTGCTCCTTCCTTTTTATCCCTGCTGATTGGCCATTTACAAATAGTGCATGTTGCCACCAATTTATTGGAAGTACTAATGGAGAAGTATGACCAAGCAAAAGATATTTTTCTAGTTTTTTTCACAGGAAGGCATGGCACCTCGGTCACCTTTTCAAGGACCCTTCCCCTGGATTTTTCATGGGTCTGTTCCTCTTGTAGTTTATTCCCACTACCCCCTTCCACAACCAAAACATTTCTGTCTGTTTCTTCCTCAACTGAAATTTCCATCCCCTCCAGTAAACCTTTTGCTGCCTGATCATTATCTTCATCTTTATTATTAGTATTACCATTGTTGGGTTCAACCTCAGAAGAATCGTATGAGGGACTGGCATTAGCATAGTATGCAATTGTTCCATATCTTTGGGTACCTCTGCAGGTGGTATGCACCAAGCCTTTGGTTTTAACTATATAACTTTTTTTTTTATTTGGTACTGATAACGATTCAAGAGATGCACCTTTTTTTGGATTCAAGCATTTGTTTGGAAGACAAAACCTTAGACATGAAAAAAATAATCTTTTGGGGTTTGATTTTGTTTTCCCTTTTCAGGCTGATTGCTGTCTTTTGCAGTGCCACTGCCTACCTGAGAAATAGAATGCACCTCATCAACACTTTGATCTATTTTTCTTAGTATTCTAACCTATAAAAAAAGATCTAACTAATGTGATATTCTTCTGATGATGATGCCTGCTCACACCCACAGGTCAGGCATAATTCTACTGTCATGACTCGTGACTGTACACAGAACATCGACAGCACATCAGTCCACCACCACATACTTTCAGGATTACCTGACTGACTCATATATTTACTGTTCAGTGACCAAATTCAGCAACTGTTATGTGTGCCTCAGAATTTAAATTGGAGATGCAGACACATCTGGTGCAAGGCTGCATGAGACACAGACCCAGACTGGGGTTGGTTAATGCTTATATATAATGCAATGCAATATACTATAAAACTAATGATAAGGAGGAATAATGGGGAATGAATGATGATGATGATGATGACACTTGTGTGTACTTAACTTGTGTTGTAGTGTAAACAGACTGCTAAGAGTCACGAAGTCAGATTGTCCCCAGGGGCACTCGCAGCCAGCAGCACTAGCTCATCAACTTGTCTGTTGTTTGTCTAAACAGTATTATCTTTTAATACATGAAATCATGAATGAATGTTAACAAGTGATCATGATTAGATGGTGCAATTCAAAGATTTATTTTACCAGCCTGCCCTTGCCCTGTGCAACACATAGCCACACTGAGGCCAGGAAAAAAAACCTTTTTTGGGGATTCCTGAGACTGTTAAATTTCTTTTGGAGCCCCCCAAAATCTCTCTCTCTCTCTCCTCTGGATGGCACATGTCAAATATTTATTTTGCCAGCCTGCTCTTGCTCTGTACACACAGCCACACTGAAGACAGGAAAAAAAGAAACTTTTGGGGGGGGATTTCTGGTTACATTTCTCGTGGGCCCAATGTAGTCTCTTCCACTCCCCACTGGATGGCATAAGTCAAAGAATAATTTTGCTATCCTGTCCTTACCCTGTACACACAGCCACACTGAAGCCAGGAAAAAAAGAAACTTTTATTTGGGATTTCTGGGACTGTTAAATTTCTCGTGCTCCGCCTCCACTACCAGCAATCTCTTGATCTCTCCTCTGGATGGCACAAGGGAAAGATTTATTTTGCTAGCCTGCCCTTTCCCTGTACACACAGCCACACTGAAGCCAGGAAAAAAAAAGAAACTTTTACTTTGGGTTTCTTCTGGGACTGTTACATCCCTCCTCCCATCCCCCCACACAATCTCTCTCTCTCTCTCTCTCTCTCGCTCTCTCTCTCTCTCTCACCTTTGGATGGCACAAATCAAAGATTTATTTTGCAAACTTGTCCTTGCCTTGTACAACACACAGCTACACTGAAGCCAGGGAAAAAAAGAAACATTTATTTGAGATTTATAGGACTGTTAAATTTCTTGTGCCCCCCCCAGTAGTCTCTCTCTCTCTTTCTCCCCACTGGATGGCACAAGTCAAAGATTTATTTTGTCAGCCTGTCCTTGCCCTGTACAAACAGCCACACTGAAGCCAGGAAAAAAAGAAACTTTCATTTTGGATTTCTGTGACTATTAATTTTCTTCTCCCCCCCCACAGCCTCTCTTCCTCTCCTCTGGATGGCAAAAGTCAAAGCTTATTTTGCCAGTCTGCCCTTTCCCTGGCCAGTATTACACAGCCACATTGAGGCTAAGAAAAGAAAACAATCTTTTGTGGATTTCTGCCACTATAAAATTTCTCTTGGGCCCCCAGTAGTCTTGCCCTCTCTCCTCTGGATCTGGAATGGCACAAGTCAAATATTTTACCAGCCTGCCTTTGCTCAGTGTACACACAGCCACACTGTCTGAGGACAAGAAAAGAAAAAACTTTTATTTGGAATTTTCTGTAACTGTAAAATTTCTCTAGGGCCCCCAGTAGTCTCTCTCTCTCTCTCTCTCTCTCTGTCTCTCTCTATCTCTTTCTCTCTCTCATCTAGAAGATCTTCTGAGTTCAATTTTGGATGGCACAAGTCAAAGATTTATTTTGCCAGCCTGCCCATGCCTGTAGTACACTGCCACACTGCCTTTTATTTGCCTTGCCCCCCCGGAGGCCACCCACCAGTGTCTCTCTCTCTCTCTCAGTCCCTCATTGGATTCCTCTCCATCCCTTGCCCAAGTTAGTCTCCTTTCTTTCTCCTCTCTTTCTTTCCTCCCCTCTGGCTCTGCTTCAGAAATAATTTTTTTTGTATTTATAATTCTTTTCTCTCTCTCTGCAATGTGTGCACAACTATAGTGTGTCTGGTTTTGCGTTGCAGCAGCACAAACTCCTCCAACCTCCTTCAACTCATCTGGGCCCATGTTGCACACTCAAAATGGTTATATACTGTGAGTGTATCATGTGACTGTCTATCCTGCTCTGTTGCCTGATTGGATGCCGATGGCTGCCTGAATGTGGAGTGAGCATGCCAATGGTATCCCCATGGCAACAGTACACTGAATGGCACTCTTCAGACCCAGAGCTGTACTTCTGCAGTGAAGACTGTATTTATCCAGGTCTGTGGATTACAGGTTCAACCTGGGAGTTTGAATCTTGGGTGGAACAGTCCCCTGAGCCCTAGTGTATATGTTGTACACAGTTTAGGTTCTTTTGGGATCTGTAATTAACTAGTTAATATGCCTCTTCCCCACTGGTGGTGACTCTGCATGTCGGAGATAACCGTAGGTGTATGGGGTATAAAATCCAATTTTTTACTCCAAGGAGGGAGCCCACATGGAGTTTGAGAAGTGGTATGGGAAGAGTGTGAGAGAACAGGGGCAATTGCTTGCTATCAGGAAGATCTGTGGGTTTTGTGGGTGGCAAAGGGGAAGATAGGTGGGGACTGATGTGGCGGTGACTGCTAGTTTGGGTTTGGGGCTGCTCCACTATGGTTCCCCAATTCTGTGTCTCCTCTGATAGTGCTATATATAACATGATGCCAGAGTGGAAGAGAAGAGCAGTTGGGGAAAGGACAGTGCAGCAAGAGAGTGAGATGTGGGTGTCTTCAGAGGAAGAGAGAGAACTGTGGGAGAGGATGGAACCCAGGGACAGTGGGACAAGTGATGGTTTCAGAGCAATAATGCCAACCCAGTTGTGGCAGCTCCATTGGTGCCTGGTTGAAGCAAGCAGAAGCAAAAAATTGGGAGAGAAATGGCACCCAGAGAAGAGGAAGGCCAACCCAGTTGTGGCTGTGAGTGGAGACATCTGCCTCAGTGCCTATAAGGAGATTCCCCTGCCTAAGTTCTGGTTCTGTGTCCTGAAGAGAAGGGGAGAGAGAAGAAGTAGCCCAATTAGAGAAGGCTATTTCTGTGTTCCTATCTCGAATCAGTGATGTGTGAGAGAGAGAGAGAGAGAGAGAGAGAGACAGAAAGATTGATAGCTAGTTTCTGCTGCTGCCTGTGGGTGGGTCATTTTGACCCAGAAGTACTGTAATGGTGACCGAAAAGTTTAGTGGCCATCTCGACCCAGAAGATCTGTTCCCAGAACACTGGTGGTGGCCATTTCAGCCACATCTAACCACTACCTTTCTCAATGTAACCCCCGTGGTCTGGATTGTAAATAGACTGTTTAAATGGTGCCATGAAGTTTTGTTATCAATTAAATAGGATCCCCACTGTTTGAAGTTACTTTTGTCGCTGACCTCAGCTATTTCATTTAAGACTATTTGCCAGTCAACCTCAAAATTTGTTGTAGACCAGCACTAGAAGATGGCACCCAACTCTGGCCAGTGGATCCATTCAACATTAACCATCCCAGTAAGAAGAAAAAAAATTTGCCCGGTAAGAAGAAATACTGTTTCTACTGTTGTGAGCACCCATCCCCTTCAAGTTACACAAGGCATACCCCAAGACATCAGGGATGGGGGGACTTACAAGTGTATTTATCTACAACATAGGCATGGGAATACAGGGTAAGATTAGCCTATTCACAGATGATAAGAAGTTATGTGGGGGAGCTGACACAGAGGAAGGTATCAGAGTGATGAGGAGCAATCTGACAAAATTAGAAAAGTTGTCTGGGATCTAACAACTCATATTTAATGTGAACATATGCAAGGTAATGCACACATGAAACAAGAACCCCAGAGCGGAATATTATGTGAAGTGTTTCAGAATAAACTGGATTACTGAGGAGAGAGCTGGGTTGGGGGGTGCAGTTATCATTTTCTCAAACAAGCAGCCCAGTGCAACAGGTCATATGCAAAGGCCAACCAGATGCTGTGCTGTATAGGATGAGATATTGCATCAGGAGACAAGAGGTGATCCTGCCATGATGCAGGTCCTTGATGAGGCAGCACCTAGAGTAATGCATACAATTTTGAGTCCCCACCTCCGAAAAGACCACAATTGCTTAGGAAGGATCAAGAGAAGGGCTACAAGCTGGTCTGGTGGTGTGGAGGGCTCAGACACTGGACACTTTACTTCCCATCATGCCAGCAACTTCAGTTCGGGAGCGAGCTTGGACCACTGGGGGTCAGCTGGGGTGGGGGAGGAGAAAACATCCAGAGGACTGCTGTCTTCTCCTAGGGCAGGGTAGACATGATGTGCCACTCCTAAACTGCCACCACACAGAGGTGTGATTGTAGGGCAGTCAGCACTTCACAGAGGGGAATGTTTGGGGCTGGCATGTGGTGTGTGCCTGCCTTTACACCCACATACACCTGTGTCATTGCACACTGATGGACTTGGGGGAAACTGAAATCAGGAAAAAGCCTTGCCCTGCTGAATGAAGTTAGGCACACTGCCTGATTCACACTGCTGCCTGGGACCACCACCTGGATTGTGGTCTGGGGAAGGAAAAAAATACCCTCCTCCCTTGGCACTGCCACAGGGAGAAGTCAGTGGGGTACAAGGCCATTCCTATGGGAGGCAGTTGCCAGTGGGGTGAGGGTCAGGGCTGATGACCCTGCTGAAGCAAGAGCTGCAAAAAAAGCTTGATAAAAAGGGCCACTAAGATATTGTGGGGTATACAAGGTAAGTTGGGTGAGGAGAGTCTAGGTAACCTTAACATGTACATGCTCAAGGCAGGATAGAAAGGGGGGGTTATGACAGAGAGCTAGAACTACATCCATGGGGCCAACAAAAGCAATTTGAAAACACTGTTCAGGCATAATAAGGGGTTAGGTACCAGGGGTCATGAGCACAAGCTGGTGGGGGATACTTTTAAAAGGGACATAAAATACTACTTCATGGAGAAGTTGGTGGGTAAATGGAACAGACTGTAAAGCAAGCTGGTAAGATTCATGTCTCTCCAGGGGTTTAGGGCGAGATGGCCGAAGTATAGGGGCATAACGACTATGGGTTTGGGGCACAGAATGGGGGCAACATGAAAAGTGAGTCAGAGCCTGCATCTGATGGCTTAGATTAAGCCAAGCAGAGATAGGCTGTTGTGGTTATAGGTAGAGCATTGCTGAGTTGATGGACTCCAAATCTTCTTCTGCATGAAAAATTTCTCTGTTTCTGTGTTTCTAAGATGTTGCAAAAAAGATGCAGAAAAGTATTTGGCCTAAGACTGATCAATTAGGATCCCCACCAGTGGCTTTCCTTACCACCAAGGATTTCCCATTTAAGACTTCTCTATGTGTTCTCCCACCCAGCCAGTCTGTGACCCATCCCATAATCTTGTCCCCCATATCCAGGTCCTCCAATTTGTTAACCATTCTTCCATGTAGGGCAGAGTCAAAGATTTTGCTGAAGTCCAGACACAGTATATCTACTATCTGTCCTTTCTCCACCTCCTTTGTAGCTCATTCAATGAAGTTAATTTGGATTTGTCTAAAATGATCTACTCATGGTGAATCCATGCTGTTTTTGTCCGGTTATCTACTGGCACCCAGAAGCTGCACTATGCTTTCGTTAATAATGGCCTGAAAGTAATTTTATCACTACAGATGTCAGACTGACTGGTCCATAGTTTCCTGATTCATCCCTGCACTTATGCAGGGGAACCACATTATCTGCCCTCAAATCCCCAATAAACTGGTATGACTCCTGTTTCTAGTGAATAGTTGAAGAGGTCTGCAAGAGGTGGGGTCAGTTTCTGCCACATTTCTTGTAGCACATTAGTATACAACTCAACCAGGACCATGAAGTTGCCAATTATCAGAGCATTTTGGTCCCTAGCACCCTCTACTCAGTTATCGGTTCCATGTTACATTTTGCCCCCCCCCTCCTTTTGTGGCCTTGAAACTACATTCAGGTTGAGACTCCTTGTCCTCTACCATGAGTACTGTGCATAAACACTCATTTAATATTTCTGATTTATCCTTATCCTCCTCCACCCATCCTTTCCTCTTCTTTTCCCTTTCTGCAGTCTAGCTATCCTCCACTGTGATTTGCGCTTCTCCCAAATGTAACAGAAGAATGCCTTAACCCTTTGGGAACTGAATATGTGTGAAGGTATATAGATTCTGGACATATCTATCTATCTATCTATCTATCTATCTATCTATCTATCTGTCTGTCTGTCTGTCTGTCTGTCTGTCTATATATATATATACTTATGCAATGGGGTGGAGATAAACAGAGTGTAATATATCCGTTTATTTGAGTAACTGTGTACATAAATTTCATATATGTATACAGTGCTTATGTCATCAGCCATTGATCTATACAGTGCGTATGTCATTTAGAATGTTCGACCTGAGTAGCAGTATTAACCATATTCAAATGCAAATAACTTTAAAACGAAAAATTATAGCATGGTACCGTGAGCACGAAAGTTGTTCAGCATGGAAATATCTACAAAATGAGTGGTGTTTTATTTATTAATACCTTTTAGATTTTTTTTGATAATTAGCAAAAACACAGCAGAAAATTCATTTTTTTTTATTTTGTCTGCAAACAAATGTAAATAACTTTAAAATGAAAAATGATAGCATGGTACTGTGAGCACAAAGTTTATTCAGCAGAGAAATATCTACAAAATGAGTGGTGTTTCCTTTATAGATACTTTTTAGTTTTTTCAGAATTAGTGAAAAACAGTAGAAAATTCCATTTTTGTGCACTTTTTCATCAAACAAATGCAAATAACTGAAAAACAAAAAAATGATAGTATGGTACTTTGAACACAAAAGTTGTTCAGCATATAAATATCTACACAATGAGAGGTGTTTCATTTCTAGATTCCTTTTAGATTTTCTATAATCAGCACAAAATGGCAGAACATTCAACTTTTATTCACTTTTTTGACTAACAAATGCCCCCTACAAAAGCAAAAACAAAATAATTGCATAAATGAAATATGCAATGGAAAACTCATGTAATAAATGATTTATCTGCAGTTGAGCAGTTTGACCTCGGACACCTCACTCATGGCTTACACTACTCGTGAGGTTACCTGAGGTCAAACTGCTCTTGTGCAGATAAATCATTTATTACACTTGCTTCCATTGCATATCCCATATATATATGTATATATATATGCCTGCAGTCTTCTATCCCTCCCAATGCTTCTGACTTTTCCCTCCTAGCCCTCTTGTTGGCATCTGTGATCTTATTCGGGTATACATCTGTGTTTTCTTCTATCTAGTTGGCCTTTTAGTTTTTACAGGCTTCACTTTTCTCCTTCACTGCCTCCTCCACCTCCTTTATCTGGCACATTGGTTTCCTTCCTTTCCTGTTCTTTCAGCTGCTCTAATGCAAATAATTGCTGCTTCAAGTGATCATTTTTGAATCAATCCTTATTTACTTTCCACCCCCACTTCTACCACTGCCATTCCCACCACTTTCTCCTTAAGCAATTTCCTCATTCTACCAAAATCTGGCTTTCTAAAGTCTAAAACCTTATTCTATGAATGCTTGTTTTCTGGCTGTAGTTTTATGGTAAATGGCATGATCAGGTGATCCCTGGCACCCAGGAGTTTTCATGGTAGATTGTGTGGTCAGGTGACCGCTGGTACCCAAAGTTTTTTTTACTGTAACCTTTCCAATGCTGTCTTCATTTAGGAGGATCACATCCAGAACAGCCCCTTCCCTTCTCTTGTGGGCTCTTCCACCTTCTGTACCAGGAATATATCCTCTGAGGCCTCTATCAGCTTCTGATGTCTTGCACTCCCTGCTACCAGAACACTTCAGTCCACATCTGGAATGTTTAAGTCACCATTAGCATAAATCCACCATGCATTGCTGCCTTCTTTATTATCTCTTCCAGCTCCCTGTTCACTTTTTTTATTTTGAGAAATAGCAATCTATGTGCCACTCCAACTCCAATAATCCTCTGCCCAGCTATGATTATCTGTGCCCATAATGCTTCCATATTAGTGCCTCCACCCCCAACATTTTCCACTGTAATGGTGATGCCCTCCTTAATGTACAAGGCCACTCTTCAATCTTTCCCCTGCCTCCTATCCCTCCTGAAAACTTTGTATTCTGGAATGGATAGTTCCCCATCATGGTGCTGTGTAGCCCATGTCTCTGTCATGGCCACCAAGTCTAACTGGGCATCTGCTACCATCATCATCATCACTCTTATTGTAAGGCTAAATAGCCATCAACAAATAAATACATACAAAATATAAGAACAGCAACATGTCCTTTATTTAAACATAGCTAAAATCAACACATGATATACTGTACAGCAGGGCATAATTCATATTGAGGTACAAGCTCCCTGTTAGGCTAGAAACCTTAATAAAATGTATCTATTAATAATTGTTACGCTAAGATTATATTTAATTAGCAAGTAGTATTTGTTTACTTCTTGTATATTGCAGAAAATAATTTTGCCATTCTTAGAATTGATCATTCATCTGCAGTATGAATAAGAAAGACTGTAAGCATATTCTCATTGGTTTCATATTTCGGATACATAAAGGGTCCTAACCAGTATGTTCTCTTATTTATATACCAATTACATTTCCACAACACATGAGCAATGTTTTCTATACCTCCTTCTTTACATGTGCAATATTCTAGTTTCTTTTGCAAACCATTTTTTGTTAGTGATAATACGAAGAGGTCATCTGTGTACACTACAGTGCATGGTTGATGACTGATCTTTGGTGAATCAGAGGGGAGTTCATTGATTTCTTCAAGTAAATTATTAATATGTAAAGAAAACAGTGTAGGGGCAAACACACATGCCTGTCGAACACCCTTATTCATCTGAAAGGATGCAGACAGCTCACTGGAAGATCCCAGCCTTATTCTTGCCCATGTTTGGGAATACAAACCATAAATGATATATATGAGGTTAACATCTATTCCCCTGTCATACATTGTCTGCCATAGCATGTTTCTTGATAAAGACTGAAATGTAGATTTGTAGTCTATAAATACTGCATACATGTTTTGTTTGCGTAAATGAATATATTTTTCTATCAAATGTCTCATTACAAAAATGTTATCCATAGTTGATATGTTTTTTTCTATATCCAGCTTGTTTCGATGATATCTCCCCTGTACATTCAATTTCCTCATTCAGTCTATCCAAAGTTATTCAGGAAAATATTTTTAAACTGTCTAAAAGACTGTTTGGTTGGTACATGGACGGGTCTGCTGTACTACCCTTCTTATGTAGGGGAACAATGTTAGCTCCCTTCTAAGATTCTGAGAATTTATCTTCTGCTAGGCATTTATTAAAGCAAATGGCAAGGCATCTAGCCCAAAGCTCTGTCTGACAAAAATATACCTCCAAGGGTATTACATCGGGACCTGGTGCTTTGTTAGGTTTTAATGTGTTTATCACATATAGGGCTTCCTCATACTTGATAGGCCTATCTTTGGTTGGATTGTAAGAGACAAAACTGCAAATCAGAAAAAAGCTGCACAGAGAAAGTGACTGGTGCTATAACTATACCAACCAAATCATCAAAAAAGTAAGCACCCAGTCCAGGAGTAGTATAAAACTGTGCATTTATTGAAAATACAAAGTGCTGTGTGCATAGCAAGCTGGCTTACATCCAAAATGGTTCAGGGCTGGCAAAAAAAAACATTTTGGATGTAAATGCTAACTTTTATATTCAATAAATGATAGTTTTATACTAGTCCTGTACTGGGTGCTTACTTTTTTAATGATTTAAGAGTCTAAACTACACCTTTCTACCATACCTGGTTCCCAAAATATCTTTTCAACAAAATATGTCCACTTTTCTTCTGTTATGTAAGTGTCTATGGAGATTTTGAAACTGTTAGTCCCCATGGCAACCAGGTTCCAGATTTTCTTACTGTTTCTTTTGTTTATTGCATCTAACATTTCCTTCCATTGCCTTTTGTAGTACTCTTTTTTTTCTTTTCTAGCAATAATTTTTTTATAATTCCTTTTTGCCTGATTATGTTCTTTCAAGTTACCTCTATCATTTTTCTGTTTGTATATCCTGTACATTTTCCATATATTTCTTTTTGTTTGTTTACATTCATTGTCATACCAATAGTCTGATTTTTTTTTGTTTTATCTTTATTTCCATCCTTTGTTTTATTGCACTGAACAGGTTGTCTATCTCTTTACTGAGCTGATTGTGTGTTCTTTTGTGTAGCTGTTCAATACTCTTATTAAGGAAAATGTTGTGTATTACTTTACTTATTGTATCTTCTGTGTTACTATGCCATATTATTTTTTTTTTTTGCCCTTATTTCTGAGAATAGTGTAGCCTGACTTTCTTCACTCCTCTTATAGTTCATTATCTCTTTATTGATTAAAACCACTATAGGAAAATGATCACTTTCAGGTCAATCTATAATTTGCATTTTTTCTCATATCATCTCTGTACCTGACCATAGGGCAAAATCTATGACTGACGCTCCCTTAGTTGAAATAAATGTCCAGTTACCTTCAAGATCCCCATTTACTCTCCCATTCAATGGATATAGGTTATTTTCTTTCGTAATGCTAAGTAATTTTAACCCAAAAGCATTTGTCCTTTTGTCTTTAGATTGTCTATACTGCATGTGTTCTAATTTATTATTGTATGCAAAAAATGAGTTATCCATATAGCTATCATATGTAATAATCCTTGTGTTATAATCACCTAACACTAAAATTTCCATGTTTATACACTTCTGTGCTAAGTCGTCAAGCAATTTGCTAAATTCTTCCCGGATCTAAGCTTTGTAGAACACTGAGTTTTCTGGAGGGATGTAACCATTAACTATTATACTTTTCTCTTTTGCTTTCACACTTATGGAAGTAAAGCTGTTCTTAACATGTACAGTGTATAGTTCACTTTTTCAAATTATCTAACTTTTACATAGATGGCAAGCCCCCCAGAGCATCCACCTAATCTCTGCATTCTCTTTCCTGGACTATGGTAACATTCATAGTCATTCAGATTCATTGTATCATCTATATTATTCCATGACCCAGATATTCAAAAGGGTTGCACCAGCACAAGTCCGAAAATGCACCATTGTGCGATATTCAGCAGGAGGCAGCTGCACCCCCCAAATCGCAATGCGCAAGAGCACAATGGTAATGAATACATGTGCAACTGAAGGGGCAGGAACCATGAATAAATGGCGCAGTGCAATATTCAACAGCATGCGCCATGAGCAATAGGGGAGCAAACAGAAGTTGCGCGATAGCGGAAATGATCCAAAATAAAAAGGAACGAGAGAGGTGCAAGAACGCTAAAGGGAAGCCAGATTTGGGAGCAAGGTGACAGCAACCAGACAGACAGTAGCAGTGAGCAGGACAGGGCAGGAGCAGGACAGAGCACACCTGGAAACTACCAAGAACAGGAAAGGAGTGGGGAGCCTGTGCAACTGTGCAGGAGGAAAGGGGAAGTGTCACATTGGACTGAGTGCACTGAGAGTGGGCAGGATGTCCAAATCTGGGAGGTGTTCCTGGTGCAGGGGGAGTAACAGAAAGGACTGTGGGAGGAATAGGAATACAGCTGCTGGGGAAGGGGGTAACACAAGCCAGGGACATGGCCAGTGCCACCATTCAGATGGAGGCAGTAATGAGGGGTGTGAGAAGGCAGACAGCAGGGGGGCATGGAAGGGCCCATCAGCCTAACATGGCACGCAGTCACACACACACACACACACACACACACACACACACACACACACACACACCACAAGACATGCACAAAGGGTAGGAGGCACGTCGACCACAACCGCCACTCCTAGACACACACACATCCACAGACCACCATGCCCAGTGCTTGTCATTGTGAGTGTCTCAGATGCTGGGCACCATTGCACAGTGGTGAACAGCGCAACTCAGGCATCATCATGCACATGCCACAGTGGCCAACAGCTGGGATGGTGTGCACATGGAATGTGTGTGTGTATGTGCAGATCCAGGTACCCCACCTGTGCATTGCATGATGAACAACACATTGCACACAGGGCAGCATCAGACAGTAGCCATGGTGGGAGACAGGTCAGTCATGCGGCACAGTGCCATGGCCACCATGGCTGCATGGGTGGCCCCGCCGAGACCCACCAGCAGTGACAGGCTCACCAATGGCCTCATGGGGTGGCACCAACGGTCCCCCAGGGGTTCCACTGCGGGAACGTGACCGTTCTCAAGCAGGGGTCTGCAGCTCACCGAACATGCCTGCGCCAGGCGTGCTCGGGATGCACACAGCTGAATCCGGTGTCGACAAGGATGGTGTCGCACGACGCTGGGAATGGGGGGTGGACATTGCACTGCTCGTTGTCTGTGACACATGGGCAAATAACTGTGTGCCCATTGTGGTCATGACAGCTGTGAATGCCTGTGTCTGCCTGTCAGTGGCAGCAGTCACATCCTCCCGCAGCCAGTCCATCCCTGCCAGGAGCAGACCGGTGTCCCTGCTGTGCCACTCCTCTGCCTGGCGCAGGACCGCACTGAGTGCATCCACTGCCATCACAAGCTGCAACTGCTGATCCACTGAATCATGGAGTATGCGGGTGTGCTCATCTAAGAGGCCATCCGCCTGATTGGCATGATGTCCCTCATGGTGTTTGCTGCTGTGATGGGCAGCACCCCTTGAGGTTGGGCACTGCACACCAGGGCCATGCCTGGGCATGTCTGCAGGCGGTGCACTGACGCGGCCCCCCGACACTGTCCCCCATTGCCATTGGCCGACTGCTGACACTGCCCCTCCGGCTGCTGCTCTCCAGGGCTCAACGGTGCCGCCTCAGCAGCCGCAACAGTCCCACTGTCCTGGACACACACCAGTGCTGCCCCACTGGTGCAGACAGGCACAGCCTGGGACTGTGATGTCACGCAGGCCTCCATGGTGGTACCAGCCATGGCTATGCCCATGCTGTAACCTGCTGTGTGGCCATCCTGTGACCCACATGCATCACTGTCCATGATGTGAGCTCTGTCATCATCAGTGACGGATATGGCACCAGTCCGAGTCTCTGCATGCTGGCATCCATGGTCGCTGGCATGCTGGGACATGGGCAGGGCCTCATCTGCACCTGCTCCACCAACATCAGTCTGGCCAGTCAGGCAGGCCCACTGTCTTCCTGACCCTCAGACACCTGTGCAGGTGGATGGGCCCCTCCTCTGTGTCCAGGGTATTGCCCTCAGTGGATGAACCCACCACCGCTGACCCATGTAGATGCTCAGGAGCTGTAAGGGAACACAGTAGCATTAATGTATCTGCCCTACCCTGTGGCATCCCCCCCACAGTGACAGATCAGGACCTACTATGCAGTGACGGGCTACCACCCGTCTGGAAGCCACCACCTGGAACACCTTCGATGGCACAACACCGCATGCTGCAAGCAACCCACTCTTCCTGTGGGGTCAGGCATTGCACGGCCAGCTGTCCTCCACCGGTCACAGCCTGTGCTGCCCTGATGGCAGCCACCTTATCCTTAATCCTCCTCCTGTCCATGCCCACCTTCTTCTTGCACTCCTGCACGGACTGCTGGTGGCTGCCATGCTGGTTGATGGCACGTGCCACCTCTCCCCATGCAGCAGCACAGGCCTGTGGTGTTCCTCACTGTCCACTGAGCTGCGGTTCCTGGTCAAGGTAGGCCTCAAACAGGGCATCTGTTTCTGCCTTGGTAAAGTTTGGCCTCCTCTTTCTCCCACGTCTCTGTTCCTCCTCCTCCTCCACCTCCTCACAGTCACTCATCATTGATTCTGTGGGAATGACAGGTGTTACCTCTGACTGTGCAGTCCCATGCATCTCCCACACACCACAGTCCACACTCCCAAACAGCATGCAACTCACCACAATAGACTGCAATACCAGACTATGGCCTCTGCAGCCCAATGTCACATTTATATAGTGCAACGCATGCAAATGAGGTGAGGCGCAATTTTAAGTGGATGCTAATGCAGTATCTGCACCATTGAATCACTGATGAGTTGATTTACATATGCCAGCTGAATATCACGCTGTTGTACTTTGCGCAATTGTGTTGAACGTGCTCAGGCAAGGGCGCAGTTCTGTGGACACTGAACGGCGCATGCTCGGGGTGCTGACACTGACGCCTGCCATGCTGCTGACATGCTGTGCATGGGAGGCAGTGCAGGGCACGGCCACCATTGTGCCAGTGGTGCTACTGCGCTGCTCACATCTATGGCACTCTTGCACTGGGGCACTGTAAGCACCATAGAGCCACAGCATGGTAGGTCACTACAGAGCATCTTACACAGGCACCCAATCGCGCTACACGTAGGGAGAGTACCAATCACACTGTGGCAGTCCGTGCGCGAGCGACCCTTGACCCTGTGCCCAACATTTGACCCCTAGGCACCATGCGTCCACATGGGTGCACCACTAGGGTGCACCACTATCGTGCTTTTCGGTGACAGCACGATGGGGAATGGCAGCGCTGTACTGCGCAGCACCTGCATGTGGTGGACCACGCTACTGAGTGCCATTTTGACTCCAACCAGCTTCAGCGATGGCAAGATGGAGGGCTGCTGTTTGGAGCCAGGTGGAGCTGGCCAATTTGGTGACCATAGTGGAGCCATATGCTGGGCCACTTTTTGGGAATGCACCCCTGGACAGGGCCAGGAGTGCTGTATGGGTGGAGGTGGCAGTGGTGCTGGAGGAGGCCACAGGACTGGAGCGCACAGCTGAGCAGTGTCGCCACAGATACGGGGACCTCCAGCGCAGGGACCCAGACAGGCTTGCCCACCTGTGGGCATGTGCCAGGAGAGACGCAGTGCCATGACCAGGTAGGTGCCCCATCCATACACTGGTTGCATCAGTACAGGTATCACAGTGGGCATGTGTCCACCACACAGGGGGGGTGGGCCGTCCAGTGTGGGCAGTGGTGTTGGTGGTGGAGGTGGTGTTGGGAGGGTTGTGGCATGGCAGGGCTGTGTGGGATTGCACACACCCGGGGGTGGGGGCCTTTGATACTGGATTGTACTGATAATCCTCTCTCCATGTTTGTACCCTAGGCCCTGAAGAGCGGCGCCGAGCCCAACAGGACCGACACTGAGGCGTGGGTGGGGGAGATGGTCAGCAGCCACAGGCAGCCATTTGCAGTGGAATACAGTGCCCAGATCAGGCCGATGATGGTGAGTGCCTTTCTTCCAGGATATTCTGTGCACGCTGTTTTGCAGGGCAGGTGGTGGGGCATGGCCAGCATCCATTGACACCACTGACGTGAACGCCACACAGTACAGTCAGCACTGTCCAGTGGCACTGCATGTGTGGGTGTGGATCGCTAGTGGTCCATGCGTGCACCGGGTACATGGCTATGCCACTGCCTTTGCACCACATAGCCATGTCACTGTACAGCCATGGTGGTGCTGTGCGGGACTTGGGCGGTGGGTGTGTGCAGCGGTCCACATGGCTGTGTGCACCTGGGTGGGCAGGTCTTGTGGACACAATCACTGTGGGTGGTTGCACACCATCACAGAGGCATGTCCCACGGCCATATGCCATGTGCAGTGGGTGGGCTGCAGGTTGCTGTGCATTCACACCTATTGACTCTGTTCCCTTGTCCTAGGTGGACGGCGGATGTGGCGCATCGAGAGGGTGCTGCAAGAGCTTCTGCAGGTGGCCAGAGCCTCCCTGGAAATCTTACAGAGGATGGAGCAGCTAGGAGTCCGCAGGAGGCATGGCAGGAGGCACCATCAGAGCAGGGAGTGGGGCTTCCGCTGAACTTCATGCACCCCATGATTTCACCTACCCCCCTGGACCCACCCTCACACCCCTCCTTCCCTCTACCATTTGTTCACCCCAGCCTCTTACCCACCCCCACCTGGGTTGTGGCCCTCGCCCCCAACATTTTTGTAAATATTTGTAAATAGTTGTTTTCTATCTTTTAATATACATTTGTTTTGTTATGTCTACTGTGGTGGTCTCTGATTTGCAGTGGGCTACAGGTGCTCAGCTGCAGTGGTGTGCATGGCATCAGTGGTGGTATAATCATGGGCGTGTGTGTGTGTGTGTCTGTAGGGGAAGCAACTATGGTATGGGTGTAGCTATCAGTCAGTGTCTGTGGTTTGTGTGTTGCTCCCTGTGCACTGGATGACTGTGTGCAGTGGTCCATGGTGCATGCACTGTGTCCATGGCACACCTGTCAGACCATCCATGGCCTGTGAAGCTGACATCCTTGCATGTCTGTGACCTGCACAGTCCGCTGGCATGTCAGTGGTGGCTGTCCATGCTGGACAGCTACTGTACCCAGCACAATGCCGTGTTGCCTCCTGTCACTGGTGTGGTGCATGTCTGCCTCAGGTGGCACTGTGGCCTCCGCTGTTGTTGTCCCACCTCCATGCTGTCGCTTGTGTCTGTTGCAGGGGATGTGCTCCCCTGTCTGTCACTTGTGCTCCAGGTGCATGCTGGTGGCATACAGCTTCATGGTGCCTGCGGAGGGTGGCTGGCACTCCTGTGCCATGGAGGGGTGCTGGCTGTGTGTACATGGTTTCCATGGCAACACACCAGGGGCTTGGTTGACCCGCTACTGTGTCCCTGTGTTGGTGTGCCCTTGGGTACGGGTGGGTGTTTGTCCATGCACTGTGTTGCATCCTGTATGACACATGCTTCCATGCACCACTGTGGGTGTCTGCATTGGCTGTTGTGGCCAGTGCTGGGTCAGGGTGTGTCCTTGGGAGGGTGTGCAGGGTGCTGTGCCACTGGTGGTGGGGTCCAGGGCATGCCCTGTCACGTGTGGGTTACCTCATGTGCCGACACATGGTCAGTCTCTCAGCTGTACCTCAGGGGGGACGTGCATGGCGGCACTGCGTATGCAGTCATTGCATCGCTGTCTGCTGCGACCCGCTGAAGGGTGCTCATGGTGGGGCTGCCTTGCATGGTTCTGTGGTGCACAGGGTTGCATTGTCATGGTGGGGGTGGTGGCCTGCTTGGGGTGTCCTGTACTGGTGGGCGCTGTTCCTGGGCAGGGTGTCTGGGGATCGCGGTGTAGGGTGTGCTCTGCATTGGTGGGATGGTGTGGCACAGGGTGGACGGACCTCCTTTTGTGCCGGTCACAGCTTGCCAGAGGGTGTGCTGGGGCACCATGCCCGGCTGTGTGTTTGTTGCTGGTATTTATGGGCTGGTGGTTATTCCAGCTCTCCCCGAGTTGTGCAGTGCATGGGGTGTGGGGGGCAATGTCTGTTCTGCTGTGTGCTCCTCTGCCCAACTCTAGCATGGGTGGTCCGCCAATGCTTCCTGTCCCTGCGCATCCCTGGTTGTGCTGTTGCACATCTGAACTGCGCCACTGCACATCCCTGGTTGTGCTATGGCACAGTTGCCTCGAAATTCAGTCATATGCCGCAGGCGCATCTTGACCTGCGCAGTGTTTGAATATTGTGCGTATTGCGCATGGGGCAGTGGACTTGCACTTGCTCCTGCTGTTGCGCACTTTTATGGTGCAGTTTGAATATCTGGGCCAAAGTCTCTTTAAGTCTAATAACATCCTGCTTCAGTATAAAAGTTTTTGAATCTTTGCATACTATTTCATTGGTCCACCTGGCAATTTTCCAAGACAAAAAGAAATATCATCTTTTGTTTCTATGTCTAAACTGGAATGTATGCTTGAGGCTGGGTACTGGCTCTGGGAAACCCCATATCAATTATAGTCAAGGTTCCATGTGATAATTGTGATCACAGAATGGCGATCGCCATTTTGGCAAGTGTACATCGCCAAAAATAAATTTCGCGATGTACACTCACGATGAACAACAAGAGGGTACCTGAGACTTAGCTTTTTTATATGGAAGTGCCCCAACTAAAGGATTCTTAACTCAGGGGTGCATGTTGGGTGGTGCAAAAGTAAAAAGAAAAAAAAAAACAACCCTACTTAAAAATCATGATCGCACCCAGAGCCAAACTCAACACCCTCCCAACCCCAATCTGCCACCAACACACCATGCCACATGCCCAGCTCAGCAGCCCACCACCACACTACACCCCACAAACCTTCCCTCCCCTTCCATCTGTCATATAGCGTGGTACCTCCCCACCCCATGCGCATGTATACATAGCGACATCCTGTCGCTATATTCGCCGAACCCCCTATCCGGTCGCCCTCCCTGCCAGGTAGCCCTGTGCACAGTCACCATGATTGAGTCAACCTTTTTGAAAGCACTCAATCCAGTCGCCTTATACATGGATACCATAGTAGCCTGCCATGGTTTTAAACCTGTTAATTCCTTTAAACCACTCATTGCTTTAATTTATTGCAGTACCATATATACTGTTAAAGCCAAGTATTTCTGAGTCCTCAACATACAATATAACCCCAAACCATCCAACTCCTTGGTTTTTAGCAGCATTTCATCAGCCAAATTCCTACAGCAAATTCTTAAGTCAACCTGTGTATCAGCAGCTTGTCTTTTTGCAAAAATAATTTCTTCAAACCCAATAGGAATCTGAAGTATATTTTCAAAAAGATTATAAACAATGTTATTAAGTTTAAAGCTTGATTCATTTTCATACATCATAAGACCAAACATTGTCAAATAAACAGGTTCAGATTGCATTTTTTCTAACTTTTTGATTTTTTTTGTTAAATTCTTGTCTGTTAGGGAATGTGACACTGAAGTCTGTTCCATGAACTGTTAGACCATTCAGCCATATATAATTGGCCATTCTAGCATCTACACATATTACATCCAGAATGATAGCTGATTCTACTTGCATAATCCTAACATCTACTATATCATCCATGCCAATGTCGAAATCAGACATGACTCTTAATTTATCAGCCATTTGTTTGACTCTCACAATACTAAGTAAGACCCAAATCTTAGGCCCCAGAAATCTTACAAATGGGTATATCGTCACATCTTTACTAAAATCTCCATAATCAGTGCCCTTAATATGAGGTGGAACAAGAGTGCTTTGTACCCTGTCCTCTTTATTTTGTAACACTGGATTTTCTGCCCATGGTTCATAGCTCTTTTCTAGTATTTTTTGTGCAGGTATCAAATTATTTAAATTTTTTGTTTTAGTTTCTAGGTTTCTTAATTCAAAGAGCAAAGGATAGGCCATGTCATCCATGGGGGGGGGGGGATCCTGTTTCAGACTGTTCTAGTAACTTGTTTTGTCTCTTGGAATGTTCCTTGATTATTGTGATCCTATTTTATTTTAAAATGGCATTTCCAATGGGACTGCCACAAGAGCTAGTCTGTTATTTGCATTTTTTTAGCTTTTCTCTTTTTAAATTTCTTAGCTCTTTTTCTATTAGTGTTTACTAACGTTTTTCCTATAGTACTCTCAGGTATGTAAAAAATACTAAAATCTTGTCTTACCCCTTTCACTAGTGCATCCTGTATTTTGGGGTCTGGGTATTCCTCCTCCTTGCCATTTTCTTGTTCTGTCTGAACTAAAATGAGGGAGTCACTTGTCACAGGGGGGTACTTGAGGTTATGCAAGACCTCATCTATTTTAAAGCTGTTCCTTGCTACTTCCACCCTGAGTGACTCAAGCAAATTTTTAGTTACCAATTTTTCCAAAAGTATTAATTAAGCACAGTATGGATTTTTCATAAGATGCAATAGATCTTCACTGAAAAATTCCAGAATATATTCCAGGCTGTTGTGTATAGGTAGATACACTTTTGTAGCTTTTTCATTACAGCAGCAATTTTAGTCACAGGGGCCTGTTTTATTTGCATTTCAAAATGTTTCATCCTACTAACGGTATATTGTAAGGAGTTCATAATTTCATTTATCTCATTGTCTTTTTTATTCTTCCTCTGCAAGCTCTTCATGAGAGAACTATAAGTTTGGAGAGATTTCAATTTTAGCATCTGGTCTGGTTTTCTTATTGGTGGCAAGGGACCCTCCCTCATTGTTGGGTTTGATGTTTAGTTTTCTCACATCTTGCACTGAGTTATCTCCAATTGAATGGGATGTCTGGGATGCATAGGAATTACTTGGATTACTTAAGGACATGGCACATACTGAGTCTCCTATTCCATTTCCCCATTTTCCCCATCATTCTCTTAGGGCTTTTTGGTGTGGATGTTTTACTTTCGAACCCACCATCACCTAATAAGTGTTCTGTAATTTTAGTTTGTCTCATAGAGAACTCCTTTCTCCCTTTGTTACTAATTTCAGAAACCAGAGGAGACAAGTCTGGGTTGTTCAGTCTCTGTAACCTTGTGTTAACCATTATGCTATGTAACACAGCCTCAATACTCAAGTATCACAATGTTAGACAAGCAAATAATCAAATTACATATAATCAAGTTATCAAGTTGTTAGATAATCAGATATAAATACTTTTTAAAAATTTAGCTAGGAAATATATGATGAATATCAATAAGTGATTATATCTAAAACTACATTAATGTCTCTGTTTCCATATCTTGCTTGTATTATTCTCCTATTAGCAGAGCAAATACTATTCAATTTAATGACTTAGCAACTTTAACAGCCCTTGATCCTGGGTATGTTAATTCTTTAAATAATATCTTAAAAGCAAACAGAAATATAAGTTCTCCACACACTTCCCTCTTCCCTTGTCTGTAGCAACCAGCAGACAGTCTGTTTAGATCAAAATCAGAGTCACAATCCACAATCCTTGTAAACTTGTCCTTGAAATAAACACAAGACTCCTTTATCCTACTAATTCCAGGACCATTCAAAATTTGTAAAATGATCACAGTTTTTATTATGACACCAGTCAACCTCTCGATAACTCCTAGTAGACCATTAACAGCTACTTGTTTTCTCAGTGCCTTTATGCCTTTGCCTTTGCTGCTACTGGTGCTTTTGTTATTCACTGTTGGCTGTGGCTGTAGCTTGGTATCTCTTAACTGCAGGCAGAGGAAGTCCCACTTGGGTAATCTATTAAAATTGAATGTAAGAGTGGGTAAGTAACCTGTATAAATAACACTTTCAGATTGCAATGACATATCAGTGATACTAATTAGTGTTAATGCAAAGTCCTTACTTTTAAATAACCATAAACAACCTTCTAACTAAATATGTGTACACAAGCATACATGTACACATGCACATACAACAGCACTAGTATAATACCGCAACCCTGGGATTATAGAAAATCAATTCTCAACTCGCCAGTAAAATGGTAGTATGCTTTTTCCAGAAGCAGGTATACTGAATGCTGTATGCGTGAGCAGATCTCTTTCTTGCCATACAATCCTAAACAATCCTATACTGGTTGCATGCTTCCAGTCAGGGTTTCAGTCTGGGCCCACAGAATATAACTCTGTATCAGAATCAAAGCAAAGCAAATGGTGAATCTGATACAGAGATGCCAGGCATGTGCTCTTTATCTAGTACTAATCTATTGTCTAATAGGCTTATGGCATGTTGCAAGTGTTTACATGTGCAGCTAACTACATGCAGCACTGTGTGACATTCACCGAAAGCCTGATTACCTGATTACCACGTCACCGTGTACCAACTGAGTTAATTCACTATCATCTCTCAACTTGTGACAATGAACAACTACAGGGGGATTCCTTATAGCAAACAATCTAGAAAATTAAAAAGAAAAGTTTACATTTTATGTGGGCTAAGTGCAGTCAAGAAATTCCAGTCCTCTAAAGACATACGGACCTCAGGACTGTGTTAAACAATTTAACAAACAATTAACAAATAACAGTATATTAATGTGCTTTCCAGTCTTGTTTAACATACTCCCCAGATTAGCACACTCATAATTTACTTCTTGTAACCAATACTTTCACAGAGACTCCTTTTTCACAAGGTTTAGTTCCTCTGTTCTGCAGATCTATTTTGCTCTTTGAGCCATGCTCGTTAGGCTCTCTGGTTTGAGCACACAATTCTCCACACTTTGCTCCACTCACAGTATAAGCTACGAGTTCACCGGTCGTTTATTCAGTGTCCTCTTTCAGCATCTTTCAGCATCTCCTCAGATGCACCTCATGTTCATCTTCTGCTGAATTTAGAGCTTCAAAAATTGAATAGCTGCGAAAGTGAAAAATACACGGGAGAAAGAGCTGCAATAGAACAGGGCAGTCTCAAGACAGCTACACAATAGTGCGGTCAAACACAAAGTACAGTACAAGCCACTTAATCGTGACATGGTTAATAGGGACATCCGCTTAATTGGGACCTCCAATCTGGCACCAATTAAGAGGTAATGATATCCAATGTGAGGTAATTCTGCTTAAATGGGATGCCCCTGCCACCTAATTGGGATGATCTGTCAGCTTTGTCCTTCACTAATCCTTAACAGAGCCTTGCAGTTACTCGTTGATCCCTCACTAATCCCTTTCTCACACCTGAGTAGGTGTGAAATTCTTTTCACCACTGTTGTTTGCCATCGTTAATCACTGCTGCTAATCCCCATTCTAGCCCCTCCTCCCTTTCTTACTGAAAATCCAGCATTCATGTCTACTGATGTTTATTTTTTCAGTGCCCCAATCCATTTTCCCCTATGAGAACCAATTGCCACAGCATGACAGATTGAGCACCAGACTGCAGATTGTATGGAGGATGACAGTAAACAGAGTGAGCACCGTGGAGTAAACTGTCAGCAGGATAAGAGGAATGGCATGTTCCATCATGGCTGTGCTGATAAAGTGTGTGCCAATGTTTGTTTTCATTTAAACTATTTATTGTTTCTAGTATATGCTCATAATCCTCACCAGCCCTGTTGGTCATTGAATTTATCTCTAACTTATACCTTGCCCCAGCACTGTATCTGGGTGTACCTTCCACGTAAATGTAAAAACTGTAAAAATTGTCTTTTCTCCTGTTTTTGTACCTGAATGTATTCATCTGAACCAATTACTGTATCAATGTACCTGTTGTACCCTTTTGTACTCTCCCGGGTCGTTCCTGAAAATAGGCATAAAACTTGTCTAGTGTACTTACCCGGTAAACAAAAACTAAATAAAATAAATAAATAGGCTTTTCTTGTTTAGCCCTCCTCCCTCCCTTGCTGTAAATCCAGCATTCTTCTCTGCTGCTGTTTACCATGACTGCTACTGCTGCTGCCGGCTCTCAGATTCTGGCTATTGACACTGGTATGTTAATTTGGTCAGCTTGACCCCCTCCCCCGACTGCTACTGCTGACTCCAGCCTGAGACATGCAAAAAGAAAGATAGAAATAAAGCTATTCTCTACCATTTTTGGCTATTGACATGCAATCCACTTTGATGAGAAAAGCAAGTTTTCACTTGAGCTACCAACACTGTTTAAAATGAATCAGAACTTTTTTTACCATAGGTTCATAGGTTCATAGGATTTGTACAAATTCAGTAGGTATTGCTACCTTTTATGAACTCGCCACTGAATCAAAGGTGGAATTTGAACTTAGAATCACCCAAATAAAAATCTAATTTAAATTTAAATGATGCTAAAGAAATACTGAATACCACATTCACAGGAAGTTTATTCCATATATTTATCACCCTTTGTGTGTACCAGTTATTTCATTCTGAAGTGTTATTTTGAGTACCTTTTAGTTTTAGTGAATGAGATCTAGTATTAACAATTGATAAGTTTTTTTGTAGTCCAATTGTTTCTAGTATTTCATCACTCTGTATAGCTTTATATGTCAAGCATAGATCACCACGCAGTCTTCTATAATCCATAGAATAAGGACCTACATTTTTCAACCTAGTTTCATAGTCAAGTTCTTTTAATGCAAATATTTTTTTTTGTAGTTCTACATTGAACATTTTCTATTAGTTTCTTATCTTTAATTAGATAAGGAGCAGTTACTGAAGAACAGTATTCCAAATGAGGTCTAACAAGACCAGTATACAAGGGTATCAGGACTTTAGGGTCTCTACTTTTAATATTCCTTAAGATGCAATTTAAAATTCTATTCCCTTTTTTAACAGCATTAATTGTATGCATATTAAATGTGAAATCTTTCAAAAGTATTACTCCTAAATCTTTTTCATGTTCTGTAGTCTCTAGATCTATGTTATTCATAGTATATGTAAAGCAATGATTATTTTTGCCCAAATGCATGACCTTACACTTTGATTCATTAAACAAAAGTCCCTTTCTTTTAGACCAATTGACGAGGTGTGATAGATTGTTCTGTAGATCCAAAGCAGAATTTGCATTATTAATAATGCTTCCTAGTTTACAATCATCCGCAAATTTGGCAAGCCAACAAGAGTTAGTTAAAGGACTCATAGATGAAATCAAAATATTAAAAAGAGTTGGACCCAGCACAGAGCCCTGAGGCACACCACTAGTTACTGGACCCCATGCTGACAGATGACCCTTTACAGAAACTTGTTGTGTCCAATTAGAAAGCCATGCATGTATCCAGTTGATAATAACTGGGTGAATATTTAACTTCTCAAGTTCGACAATGAGAACTTGATGAGATACAGAATCAAATGCCTCAGAGAAGTCTAGAAAAATGATATCCACCGATAAGCCACTATCCAGAGCTTCACTAACTGACTTGAGGAAATGTAAAAGATTTGTTTGACATGATCTATTCTTCACAAAACCATGTTGGTAAGTATCTACAAAATTTATATCGTCCAAATATTTGGTTATTCTATTTTTTAATATCCTTTCAAGCAGCTTGCAAAATACAACGGTTAAACTTATAGGCCTATAATTTTGTTGAAGGCATTTACTACCACCTCTGGCAATGGAATAATTGTGGCTTTATTCCATGATGGGACAGTATTACCTGTGTTCAATGATCAATTAAATAATATTGTTAAGGGACCTACCAACAATTCCTTTAGGTTTATTAAGAATATTGGAGGAATGCCATCAGGGCCATGAGACCCACTATTCTTTAATACATTTATCCCTTCCAATACTTTATTTTCAGATATAGAAATGAAAGAAGTTTCCACCATTTTATTAGGTAAATATTCTATGCATTTAGGTTTGAAAACGTTTATTAAATAATTATTAAAATTATTTGCAATTTCTGCTTCATCTGTTAGAATACCAACTGAAGTTTGTATAGGCCCTATAGAGGGACTATTTTGTTTTAATGAGCCGATATAATTAAAGAAAGATTTTTTTATCTTTTACAGTTTTAGCCAATTTTTCTTCAAGATTCCTTTTCTGCTTAATTATCATATTCTTGCTTTTATTTGCAATGTTTTTATAATGGATCCAATTTAGTGGTGTCTTGCTTTTTCTAAACTTCTTATATAGCTTTTGCTTTTTTGCTAAAATTTTCTTAATGTTGTTATTCCACCACAAGGGAGATCTTCATTTCTTATTATATTTTCTCCTAATTGGAACCTATGAATTAATACAAGCTTGTAGTCTGAAGTCAGTTTTGTTCCATACTGCAGTTAGATCACTTCCTATAAGATCAGTAGACCAATTCCAATTCCCTAAATATTCTTTTATTTTTGGATAATTTGCATTTTTGAAATTTCTTATTACAGTACAACCGGTAGTTTCTGAGAAATATGAAAGGTTCATTATTATGAGGATCATATTATGGTCACTGTTTGCTAATGGATGTTTAACATTAACCTTTGAATTTGTGTTTTCAATATTAGAAAAGACTAAATCTAGTATGTTTTTTGCTCTAGTATAAGATTTGACTAATTGCTCCATGTTATTTATGGACATGAGATCCAAAAAAGAGCAGTCAAATACGAGCTGCCTTTACAATTTTTCCAATTTATATTAGGGAGATTAAAATCGCCCACAAATATACAATCTTTATCAGTGAGATTATCTTCAATATTAGTCATAAATAAATCATTTTCTTCCTTGTTCAAATTTGGAGCTCTATATCCTAATCCAACTGTGATGGTATTTTCCAAGGTAAGCTTAATTTTAATCCAAAGTAATTCATTTGTATAATCATTATGAGAATTGTTTTTTGCTAAAAAAAACTTTTCAACTTATTATTTCTGTACAGTACAATTCCTCCTCCTCTAGACTTCAAACTTGTTTTTCAAATTTAGTATAACCTAATATTTCAGTTGCCCAATCTTCATTCTTGAACCAGGATTCGGTCACCCCACATATATCGATATTATTAGAGTGTAAAAAATGTGATAATTCGTCTATTTTATTCAAAAGACTTCCTGCATGTAGTAGTAAGATATTTAATTTATTTTCTAAGTGATGTTTACCATTTAGAAAATTAGAATTATTAACTGACATAGATCTGATGTCATTTAAAGTAGATACATTGCCCACTATTATTTTACTAGAATCCTGTCTGTCATTAAGAGAATCCACAAAAGTGGAAATCTCCCCCCATAACTTAGTTTAAAGTATCTTGAATGTGAGTTAGTATATGTTTACCTAACAAAGCATTACCCCTCGTACTTAAATAGAGCCCATCCCTTGAAATAAGTTCTTCTTTTAAAAAGAAGTCCACCCAGTGAGTTATACATCCTATCTGTTGTTTTAGACACCATCTTCTCAACCAGTTGTTTAATGCCTTGATTTTGTTTAAATTGAACTCTGAAGCTTTAGGAATTGGTAATACTTCTGAAAAGGCAATTTCACAATTTAATTCAATTAATTTATTAGTCATTGCAACAATGTCTTGTTTGATTTTGACTAAAGGTTCTCTTAAGACATTATTCACCCCATCATGTATAATGACTAAAGGATTTTCAGAATTTGTTAGTATATTATCCAGCATTAATGTAATATCACCTATTTTAGCTCCTCTGAAGGAGGATAATGTTATAGATTCTTTGTCGGGATTGCATATTGACCTATTTAAGTTTTTTATTATGGAATCACCCAGAACAAACAGTGGTTTTGCATTCAATTCATGATCAGAATCCATCAAAGTAGGTTCACATGGTAAATGGGATGAAGAGATATTAATAGGAGAAATTGGTGAGTCAGTTGTGCTTTGTAAATCTAGAGTTGCACAGGAGATGTTTTCAACCATATGTTGATTCGTATTAACTACATTTTCATCAATAGTACCTAGTAAGGTGTACTGGTTTGACAGGGGCAAGTCAAAGGCATTAGCGCCGCCCTTTTTTTGCTGCCCTACAGCCTTTTACAGACATCGAGTCACCCTCTTTATTATTGGAATCATTTTCTCTAGGTTTTTTTTTTGTTATTATACGTGGTTTCTGTCTGTAAATTTATATCTATAATAGATTCTGGGGCAGTATCAGATTCTAATATGGAATCACTGACTTGAAAACTTATTAAATCAGTACTCACTGGGCTTCCTATGTCACAAAGGGGATCTATTAAAGATTGCCCTTTTGCATGTATATTTGTTTGGAATCTAGTAGTCATATTTTTTGGCTAGCTTCCAAAATCTGCAATCTCTTCCCAAATGTGCTAATTTCATGTTGCAGTTCTTCATTTATAATACACTTAATGCATTTATAACTTGCTTTTTGATTTAATATATCTGCAGAAAGGGAATACATATTGCAGGAAGGGCATTTAATGCCTACATCACCATTTGAGGTAGTAATAAACTCAACCATATTGAAAAGGGTGAATCCAAATGTTGCAAACACATAACTTTATTAATTTAACAACAGCTTAATAATGCAAACTTAGTTTACTGAATATGAAATGTTAAAAGCTTAAAAATTGCTTTAGCTTAAAAGGATAATCCACTTTTAAATGATTTGTACCAAAATAATCACTCCTCCCTACATATATCTAATGTTAAACTCGCTCCTCGCACCACGCCAAACACACATAACACCCATTAGACACACGTGTCTTTGTGCACGTCTTCCCACGCACTGAGCGCGCTCGCCCTGCCCGTACTCGTCCTGCCCATAGCAGGGCTTGTTTAAATCTCTCAGTTGACCCGGAAGAGCAAAAAGGGGTCAATGAATGCCTTCGCTACAGCCAACAATAAAAATCAATAAAACAGCCCCAAAATAGTAATTCGCTACTATAGTAGCTTACAGGACATAGACACAAGTTGGAAAATGTGTCTAAGAATCTAATATTCAAATCCCTGCTTGAGTTGTAGTCCCACAAAGAACATATAGGACAACAGACCCACTCTTCCTGCTTCCTGAAGCAGGGTTCCTAAGCACTCTACTCTGGGGCAGGTGCGCGTTTACAAGGAATCAGTTCAGAACCCAATATGTTCCTGAAAGGGGGTCCTGATTTACTGCATACAGGACATGCATGCCGCAATCTGTACAAAACAGTTCAGTAGTAAGACACAAATACTGTAGTGGCAGTCTGATTTACCACATACAGTAGAGCACTGATCATACAGATGTTCACTGACAACAAAGCAAAAAAAAAATGTACTTCTGATAATCAGGACAGTCACTTAATTGGGATGAAAGGGTCACCACCAGGGCATCCCAATTAAGTGGCTTCTACTGTATTATATATTAATTGAGTCTCCTTACTCCTTGCTTACTAACCCAACCACAATTTCTTATCACAAACTAGAGAGCGGTACAGATTTGGGGTCATTGGTATATGTTTAAAAACAGCCGCTTCAGTTTCATTGCATTAAAAATGATAAAAGCAGCATAAATTCTGTAAATAAAAGAACCCTGATAAATCCTATCCTGCTATGGCAACCATAGCATACCTGTTCAAGGATAGAGGTTTGCCTTCAGCATTCTCTGCTCACTTGCTCCTCCAGAGTCCTCCAGAGCAAAATGTGAGCAGCGTCAACAAGCTCCCAGAATCCTCCATTTGCTGCCAGTGCCTGCAGGTCACATAGTTTATTCCCCAGGCTTTTGGTATGGATGCCCATAGCCCTCCAGAGTTCCTGATCCTCCCCTTATGTTCTTGTTAGTTGTTTCGATCTTCTGTTTTTCATTCTGACCCTTGGATTGTTCCCAGCTGCATCGCTCTCTATGTTGTGATGGCTCTCAATCCCCCCTCTGTTGTAATCTCCTCCTCAAGCTCCTTCCTGTCCTACACGTTATTCCTATTTTCTTATATTATAATTTCTTATACAGTATATAACTTTAATTATGACATTTAAGGCACTTAATGGACTGGGTCAAAAACACCTCTGCAAACTACTAACCCCCTACCACCCAGGTGGAGCCCTTCATTTCAGGGGCCAGGGGATGTTCATCATCGACCACTCTAGATTAAACTCTGCAGAGGATATAACCTTTTCAGTGGCAACCCCAGTCCCTGAGGAACTCCAGCCCATCATCAAGTCAGAAAATCTCCAGTGAGATCCCATTCAGGGCAGAGATCTGGAGGTGTCTCTGAAAACTCTAACTACCCTGTCCCTATTACTTAATTATATATGGAGTTCATTGCATGTTTTAATCCTTACAGTACTGCAGGAGTACATATGCATCCTGAATCTATATATATTCAAACATACTCAGCACTCAAAGAGTTAAATCCTGACTATTTTATTTTGTAATTAACATTGGTATATATGTATTTATTGTAGCTCCCATCTGATTGTTGTTTTCTTCATTCTGTGGTTATGCAGTAGAAGACTGCAATATACTGTAAATAAAAAAGTGTATCCTATCCTATCCTATCCTATCCTATCCTATCCTGTCCTGTCATGTCATGTCCTGTCCTGTCCCTCCCTGCCCCTCCCTCCTCCCTCCCATCCCATCCCATCCCATCCCATCCCATCCTATCCTATCCTATCCTGTCCTGTCCTATCCTATCCTATCCTATCCTATCCTATCCTATCCTATGTTTTTATGTCCTTCCTGACTCAATAAGTGACCACTGCCCAGTGCTGCTAATCTGGTCAAATAAAGTCATCAAACTTCCTGCCAGAACCATTATCAATCACGTCCTGAAACAGGGCAGTTGGAATAACTTAAATCCTGTCTCAGATGTCATGACTGGTCACAGCTTGACACCCTCAATGATGTGGATAGTGCTCTTGAGCATTTTATCAGCACATTCAATGATGCCTGTGACATCCATGCACCCATGAGGAAACACAGACAAAAAGGCATCAGCAAATCCTGGATTTCCCCAGCCTTCCTTCAATTTATGGCCAAACAGGATAATCGTTGACACCAGGAACATGCATCTGGCAAACAAGCTGACATTCAGCTATGAAAAAGGGCAAGAAATGACTGCACCAGTGCAATATGCATGGCTACACCAGTGCAATATGCATGGCTGAAAGCCAACACTTTAAGAACAAGCTGACTAGATACTGGGGAAACAGTAAAAATTTCTGGAGCAACCTAAGGAACCTCACAGGGAAGCCTGATTAAAGCCAACCAACCTTGTTAGAGATCAGTGGCTACCCAGGACCCCAAATAAATGGCTGACATCTTTAACAATGCTTTTACTGTCCTCAGCAGTGTCCTACCCTGTGACTTCTTTGATCACTCCAATGCACAAATCAGAGTCCAGAACAGTCATGGGCCATCTAGTCCTCCCCCCTTTTGGTTCAAGGTGATCACCAAAAAAGAAGCCAGATGTTATCTCCTGCATGTGCTTAATAAACCCAGCCTCAGCTGTGACACCCTATATCTCAAACTCATCAACCTCACTCTCGACGAACTGATTACCCCCTCACCAAAATTTTTAACCTATCCCTAAGGCTCTCCCAATTCCCCCAGAGATGGAAGGGTGCAGTAGTGATGCTTGCCCACAAGAGTGGAGATAGAGCCCTGCACTGTAATTATCACCCCATGTCAATACTACCACTGCTTCCTAAAGCTCTAGAATGTATTGTAGATAACCAGTTAACAGATTACCTGGAGAAATATCATATCCAATGCCAACAACAACATGGGTTACAGAAATTGCACAGCACCACCACAGCCCTCTTGGAATATACTGGTTTCATCCATCATGCGCTTGATGGAGGTGAGTTGGTGGTTGCAGCCTATATCGACCTCAACAAAGCCTTTGATACCATGAATCACTCACTACTACTACAACAATTTGCAGCAACTGGACTCTCAGCTGAACCAGTGGTGTGGTTTGCTAGTTATCTCAAAGACAGAACACAACAGGTTAAACTAAATAAAGCCCTATCTGATAGACATAAGGTCCGCTTGGTGTCACACAAGGGTCAGCTCTAGGCCTGTTGCTTTTTAGCATCTTCCTTAATTGCCTCCCCCAGGTCTGTGCAGGCAACATCCTTCTTTATGCAGACTATGCTGTCCTTTTTGCCAGTAGTCCAGACTCACTCACCCTGGAGAAAAAAACTACAGGTAGACTTCTCTGTGGTTGAAACCTGGTTCATAGAACATAAACTCCTTATGAATTGTAAAAAATCAAAGACCATCTTGCTCACCAGTCCCAATAACAAATTCAAATCCCACCCCCTAACCATCCGCAATAATACAGGCACTGCGTTGGAAGTAGTCCACACTTTCAAATATCTAGGGCTCACACTCAACTGCTCCTTCTCATTTGCCCACCATGTCGACTATGTTGCAAAAGCAGTCAACACAAGAATTGGCCTACTCCACCACCACAAACACTGCCTGACTCCAGAGGCACTCTGGGTTGCACTCAACAGTAACATTCTCCCTATCATTGACTATGGACTTGTTATCTCTGGTGCGGCATCAGACACTACACTTAGCCAGGTAAAAATCACACATAATGTAACAACACCTGCAGATTAGTTACAGGTGCACATCGACTCACACATACCTGCAACCTATATGCCCAGTCAAGCTGGTTACACCTCAATGGTAGGATGAAATATCAGACCTGCTTTATGACCAAGAAAATGGCCTAACCTTCCCCAACCCTCCGAAACATACTCAGTCCAACATCGAACCTCCATAAGATTAGAGGCAGGACTAGCCTGTCATACCTAGTATCTTTCTGATGCACAACAAAGGGTCAGAGGTCCTTTGATTACTGTGCCCCCTCCTGGTTCAATGGACTGCCTGGAGATATCACTGCTGAACCAAAGATTGGGCCCTATAAATATAATCTTCAGGTACACATCACAGCTTCTTGTGGGTGTGACTGCAATCTATAGCCTGTCCCTCCCAGCCTAATCCAGATCCCTAGCCTTATCCAGCTCTGTTAGCACTATCCACTCCCATCTCCCACCTCCCTTCCCCTCCCCATTTGCCTTCCATGCCTTCTACTTGCTATACTCCACTTTCACGTTCCCTACTCCCACCACTACCCTCAATTGCCCCATCCCTCTCTCCTACCCCCCCACTCCTGCCACTGACAAGGCCTCTGACTACTTTGACCCCCTACTTGCCTTCTTTCCTCACCCTCCTCCTCCCCTTCTCTCCCTTATTCCCATCACCTACAAGGCCTCAGCTGCCCCAACTAGTGTCCCCCCCAAACTCACCCACATTCCTTCCCCACCTCACCCACCCCTTTTCTCCTGCTCACTGACAAGGCCTTTGGCTGTCCTAGCTAGTTTACTCCCTTACCCCAGACTCTTGAAGCTTCTATGCAGTCAGGGACCCGAATACCTACCTTAATGATGATTGTCGCAACATGATTGCACCTTACTGCTATGCTTGTTCATTGGACAAGACTCTGTACCCTGTTTCTAAGATTTTTTATTGCATTTTTATTATATGTTATTGCATGTCATCTGATCAATGAGGAACCATTATAAATGAGCTCTGAGGGCAAAGGCATTGTTTAATTTGAGATTATATAAATAAATAAATAAATTATTATTGTGCAATTGCATACAATACCATAGCTGAAATTGTTATCTGCTGACTGTCTGAGCCTGCCCTGCTGCAGTAGTGATTGACTTCCCTGCCTTTTTACCAGTCACATTGTTGGGAAAGTACTGCTGGAAGCAAGAGTTATGCTGAGAGTGGGATCCACCAAATGGAGTAGAGATAAGAAGAAATGAAAGAACCTTCTGCTCCTCAGCCTATGGTAGTGCTCCCTTGTGACCCAGGTCAAAAGAGACTGGAAAGGTAAAAATGTTCTTGTCAGCATGGTCCCTGCAGCCAGAAGCTTAACAGCTAAATAAATTTGTTTCATTTATTCTGTGCCAGAGCTGAAGTGCCTGGGGTGTCCACAGCTATAAAACCAAGGCTGAACAGTAATAAGCCACTGGGGACTGTACCTTTTAAGCAGAATTTTCTGTTTGAACTCTGAACCTAATAAATGTGTTTGACACACCTCACACTTTCCATGGCCTAACTTGACTCATGTGAGTGTGGAAAACTCACAACACAACAATATAAAGTACTATGATAATGCGGCATGATTAGATCACTTTGAGGCCATCTTTGTTCAACTCTCATTTCCCTGATTCCAGAATTGTTGACTGGGTTTCCACCCAACTAATGAGAATGATTAATATACATGTAATACACAGGTATGCTGATTAAATATGGGATAAAATCTAAACTGAGATGACAGACTGTTAGACATATTTTTCTTTCTATGCATGGTCTTACTATGATTACTGCAAATGGCTGAGTAAATGTTCTCTAAATTGCAATGCATGATTACTTATTATATTAAAGCATGTTGATTATGTTCTGTTGAAGAACTGATTAAAGATGACAAGCTTCTGCCCTCTTTGTTTTCTCTTTATATTTTATTCAAATTCTGTTCATGTTGACACAATACCTGTCTGTCTGTCTGTCTATCTATCTACAGTATATATCTATCTATCTATCTATCTATCTATCTATCTATCTATCTATCTATCTATCTATCTATCTCAAATAAATGATAAGTAAGTGAGGTGTACAGGGAAAGAAACCCATCAAGGGGGCCTGATGAAGAGACCAAACCATGATCCTAGAGGGGAAGTGGCATTATAACTTTGGAGGCCTTCTTGATGAGTTGATGCACCATGTGCATTACCTTACCTACTGTTTGTTTTATATAATACTAGAGATGGTAGTGTTTTATGTTTTGATTGTGTTTATAATCTTGTCTTGGGTTTGCGCTTGAATTTTTGGTTTTTGATTTTTTTCTACTTTGTATAATGAGGAAGATTCAGACTCCTATAAAATTCTTTCAAATGTATTTTTTTTATAGCAATTATATAAACAAAGCTACCAACATCAGCTGAAGCCGATGTTTCAGGGCTTTCAGGTCACTTCCTCAGGGCCATTGGTGGTAAGGCTTAAAGAGCTAGTGTACTGCCTGGAAATTGCCTGGAATTAATTGTAACTTTCAGATGTAGTCAGCTATCACTTCTTATATCTCAAGTATTTTTTCTTTTCTGTTTGCTAATTAGAATATTTTCCACCTGGCAGTACTGGGGTGATATATGGAGCAGCATTCTGTCTGGAGGCTAAAAAAAAGTTAGTTCTGTTCCTCCTGCTACATCAACACTGAGACCACACTGACTGTGACATCACTAGTAACCAGGGAGAACCATTTCTCACTGTCAGATTATTCTCTTTCACATGAAGCCACAGGGACTGGCTCTTCTTGGTTACTAGTGATGTCACACTTTCCTGCATTTTGACTGGTAACTTGTAAAAGTCATGGCTCAGACTGCAAGGATTGTGGTACCTCAGTGTGTTTGGTCACATTTCTAATTATGTAGTGGGAGGAAGAGAACTGACTTTTTTTGGGGGGGGGGGGTTGGCAGGATTGTAAACCTGATGGCAAAACACAACAGAGAAGGCAGGTGTCACAGTATAAATGTTTAGCCCCCAAATACATGTAAAAAAAGACAGCATACCTGGTGGGAGTTCAGAACCTCTGGACACTGCGATGTCACCATAGAAAAACTCAGTGAAAAATGTGCTTACATGAGCTATTATAGCCAGAGATAAGAAAGTCTGTTACCTGGTAAAGGGCTCATCTGTGTAGCAGAAGAACTAAACAAGCAATTCTATTGCTAGACACTGGTGGGCAGCTCACACCTAAGGCTGTTAGGTTTTTCACGTACACAGTGATAAGCATTATGCTGACTAAGGTTGCTTTTGGGTTACGGTACCATGATTCATAAAATATACTGATCTTAGCATTATGGTTAATAGCTGTAGGTGTGTACTAACACCACAAAAATAACTATACTGGATAATATTGTAGTTTGTAAGCACATCATAGCAAGCATGAGTAATTACCAATATGCCTTATGCTGTATCATGGAACATGATAGCCCACATTAGAGACTGTAGGTCATGCAGGTCTACAATTTATTTAGCCTCCAAACAAAGAGCTGCTCCACACATCAGCTCAGTACTGCCAGGTGGGAAATCTTTTAATTAGCAAACAGAAACTAAAACATACTTATGATAAAGGAAGTAATAGCTAACTGCATCTGAAAATTACTACTAATTCCAGGCAGTACACTAGCTCTTTAAGATACAGAAGCTTAATCTTCTCACCTTCCTAGGTTATATAAGCTTAGTTGTATTTCTTAGTCTCAAAAAAGGTTTTCTCATATGTGACACTGTCCCTTTAAAAAGACAGTACTCAGATTTTCATAGGCTCAGGCATCCACTTTTGGTTTCACTGTACGTGACACTCACTTGCTACTTAATCTGCATAATAGCTACTAAACAGGCAGAATAGGGAGCGGGTGTCACATACAATGAAACTAAAAGAGGAAGAGTGAGCTTATTTGTCTGTCTGTCTGTCTGTCTATCCATCCATCTATCTATCTATCCATCTATCCATCTGTCTGTCTGTCTATCTATCTATCTATCTATCTATCTATCTATCTATCTGTCTGTCTGTCTGTCTGTCTGTCTGTCTGTCTGTCTGTCTGTCTCTCCAGCAACACTATCCAGGATACAACTCAGTACCTTGTAGTATCATTGCAAAATGCTGCAGTACGCTACGGTGACTAGTGTGATTCAATGACAATGAAGCTCTTTCGTCATGCAATTTTTTTTAATTTAACATGCTTTACTGAGTTTTACAACAATATATCAATGAACAACTACAACAACACAACCAACGTAAATCATCACAAACAGTTAATATACAATTAACTGAGGAAATATTCCCATCCTCCCACCCCAAACCCCCACTCCAACTCATGGAGAACTTAAGAATCCAGGAGTAGAGGTACGACCAGAAGAACAAAAACATTGCACAAACATAGAGGGGGTATAGACTATTTAATTGTTAGGGGTCACAAAAGGGTGCAGTAATCCTTTTGCATGGTTGTCTATAGCAGGAGAGAAGAAATACCTGTAGACTTAGGCTATGCTTCATCACTCCATCAAGGGTTAGAAGGAAGCAAAAATAAAGTATGTAATTTACTCCACTTTTTAGAATAAGTGGGTAACCGATTATGAAGATTAGCTATTGTCTTTTCAAGATGAATATTAGACAGAAGCTCATTAAGCCATTCAGAGTAAGAGATAGCTTCTTGATCCTTCCAGTGATGCAGTACCACATGCTTAACTGATAATGAAATAATGGACATATAATAACTGGTTTGTATTTTTTTTTACATAGACAAAGCTGGTTATAATTCTAGCATTATAACCAGCTGGTTATAATGACATTCTCGTGCCAGCTTTGTCCACAGCAGCACTCAATAAAAATAATCAGCACGAGCCACATACCTGACTAGAAAGCTTCTCGCTGAAATGCAAGTCGCCACCTCGCACTACCTCTTCTGTGTTCCTGATGTGACGCCAAACGTCCTGTACAAAAAAAAAAAGAAAACCAGAACTGAGTCCCTGAAAGGCAAAACAAAACTATAATTCATATAGAAACATGGAAGCTAGGTTCCAACTATTCGACCCTTCACTACGAGAGCAGTTTATTGATGAGCAACAAAACCAAAAACACTTTCCGTAAGACAGAAATTATTTGTGACTTTTCAAGTCATTCCTTCAAGAAACAGGGGCAAACGTTGAATTTTTAACCCTTAGCCCACACGACCTGGACAAAACAATAGCAAATTTTATATTTTATCTTAAAAGACAAAAAGGTTCTGACTATGAGCCAGGAACAATCCGTGGCATTGCAGCAAGCACTGACTGACACCTAGTTGCAAGAAAATACCCCCAACGTATATTCAAAGGAACAGCAAGAGAGTTCATAGAAACAAGAAAAACCCTTTCAGCCAAACTAAAGCAGCTAAAAAAATTAGGAAAAGGCAACAGACTACTACAAGCTGCCCCATTAACAAAACAAAACATAGAGCTATTGTACACATCTCAAACCTTAACTTTAGAGAATCCCAGTGGCCTGCTCAACCTCTTGTTCTTTAACATAGGCCTACAGTTTGCACTCAGAACTAAGGAACAATATGACCTAACATGGGGGGACATCAAAGAAGGCACAGATACAGATGGCAATACCTACCTAGAGTATAATGAAAGACAAATGAAGACAAGGACAGGGGATAACCCCTGAGATGTCTGCTCAATAAAGCCAAAAATCTACCAAAACAAATGTAGACCAGACAGAGACACAATAACAGCATATCAAATCTACAAAATAAATAGATCACCACAAATGCTGCACAAAGATGCGCCGTTCTACCTTACTCCCATTATAAACAAAAAGGTAGATTCTTTGTGGTACAGAAACATGCCTATAGGTCTCAACAAGCTCTGCAGCATGATGCAAAAAATGAATTTGGAAGCAGGAATCCCAGAAAACAAAAGAATTACAAACCATTCAACATGTAAAACTACCATCCAAAGATTGGTTGACTGCAGTGTACCCCCTACTGAAGTGCAACAAATCTCAGGCCATAAAAATATCCAATCGATTCACAACTACTCAGTACTTTCTGTGACTAAACAACAAAAACTCAGTCAGCTTCTCACATTTAATGCCCCAGATAATGAACAGCCATCTACCTCTACTTCTACCTCCAAAGCACAGCTCTCCAAAAAAGCCACGATGATCCCCATCAACCAGCATGATCAAGCCTCATCAAACACTGTGAAATCTGTGTTCGGGCCAACCTGTATTTTACAACAGGGAGTGTCTGTAAAAATCTACAACTACCAAACTCCACAGAAAAGATTCAGACCCCTGGTCCTTGAAGACAGTGAAGACGCCAACTAAGGTACATTTTCTTCCACATAAAGAAATACCCAATGATCCCAAAATCATCCTAAACTCTCATTCTCTCCACAGGTACTGTGAAAGCTGAAAACAACATGAGTATCACAACGGAAAGAAGAAAATCAGCAAGCAACAGAAAAAAAGAGTTAATTTTAGTAGCAAAATGTTAATATTAGCTAAATATTGCCATAGATAGTACGTTTTAAATGTTTCACTAAGATACAGAGTTCTTTTTTTCCTCGTTCATGGAGCACAATCCTGAGCTGCACAAACTGACCTGCAATGTGAGTGACATATTTCAATAAACAGTTTGCAAAGTTATAAATTTGAAACATCTGTAAATTTGTTCCTAACTTTATTTGCAATGCTTGTACAACTAAAACTGTTATTAATTGTTAAATAAAAATGTTAACATTGAAATACTGCATCCCCTTTTCTATGGTAAAATTCAACTTGCACTGCTAAAAGAATACAAACCACTAATTATACAAAATAAAAGATGGGTAGCCAGTTATAAAAGTCAGTTTTATACACTTCATCAGGGTGGGATGTCATAATAAACCCCTTGAGCTTTACTCTCGGGGTTTATGTGGCACCCCACCCCTTGGGGGTGTATAAAATCCTCATTATAACTGGCTACCCATCCATTATTCTCTATATAATACCTCAGATCATTGACCACAATCTGAAAACAATCACCTATAATGCAAACTTCCAGAGAAAAATAACTGTCTATACCCAAAAGTGGATCCACTTTCTGCCTGATCCTGTCCCAGAGAGGAGCAATTTTGGGACAGTCCTACAAGATGTGAAACAGAGATCCAAAATATTGTCCACACCTGGCACGCAGTGAAGAGGGTAGCTTAACCAGTGCAGGTAATTTGGAGGGAGTAAGGTAAATATTATGTAGAATATACTGTAAAACTGGGTAATACTAAGCCTATCATTAGTGGTGTATAAATAAAGGTCAGTCCAGATGTGGGCTCAGTTAAAAGTATTAGTGGGGAAAGAGGATGACCAGTATTGAGACTGCCCTGTAACATCCGAGAAAAGCCTAGGGAACAGGGTAGAGACAATTTGAGATACTGAATGAGGTTGCCAGGCCAGAGAGCGGAGTGTGTGGTATAGACCTTCCTGATTATTAGACTAAAGAGTCATGCCAAACCAGCTGATCAGCAAATGTCAGAGCTGGTAAATCTTAAAGATGGATCTAGGTGGTAAGTTAAGTTTGACCAGTAAGTCCTGGCTGGTACCAATCTGACCATCGAGCTGAAGATCACTTACTCTGTTACCCTCCAGCTAGGGAATTCCTTCAGGAGTCTCCATCTGCCCCCCCCCAACTAAAAGTTAGGATTGTTACACAACAGCTGAGAAGTAACTGTTAGATTATTGTATCACAGATCCTGACATAATTGGCATGCACCCTTAGTGAAGTGGATATAACTGAATTATGAAGTGACTGCGACAAGTGTTTAGTGGTCTAACCCCTGCTGCAGTAAAGTGGTTCCACCACTACCTCATAAATCGAAGATAACAAATTAAAGCACAAGGGAACTGTCTCTACTAAAAGCTTTGCCATGAAGCATCCCACAAGGTTCTATCTTGGGGCCTATCCTCTTTGCACTTTATATTAACCGCATATATTCTGGCATACTCACAGGAAATGTTCACCTTTTCGCAGATGACACAGTGCTCTATACACCAGCCCCTCTCTAGATCTTGCTTACAAAGAGTCACAGCAGGACTTTATCATCCTCCAACATATCCTGCTGAGCCTGAAGCTCTTGCTCAATGCCAAAAAAAACAAAGCCATGATTATCTCCCTGCACTCTTCCCACAATATGGGGACACCTGGTAACCCCAGATTATCACTCTCCTTGGTGAACCTCTGGAAATAGTGGATAAATTCAAATATCTGGGAGTCTGATTGGATGACAAACTCAGTTTCATTGTACACCTCAGTGAGTTAACAAAAAAGCTAAGACAGCGCCTTGGCATATTTTACTGCATAAGACATCTACTCACTCTCGAAGCTAGGAAGTGGCTGGTTCAAGCATCCTTTCTACCCTTGCTTGACTATGCTGACTTTCTCTACAGTCACTACCCCCAGTATGCCCTCCAGAAGCTTGACACACTCTACTATCACGCTTTGAGATTCATACTTGACAAGCTCCTGAGGACTCACCACTGCCCGTTGTACCAGATAATTGATTGGCCATCCCTCTTCATGAAGAGGCAAATAAACACCCTCATGTAGCTCTTCAGAGCTATTTCTAACAAACTCCCACCCTATATCTGCAACCTGTTCGAACGGTCTAAAGGTGCATATGGCCTACGGAATTCTTCCTTTTTCCTCCTCAAGCTATTAAGAACTAGGACACGTCGTGGCTCAACTGCCATCAGCTCTTTCCTACCATCACTTTGGAACAACACGCAAAAAGCACTTAATCTTTCCCTCCTACCTAGCCCCTATGTATTCAGGCAGCTGCTCTATCAATGCCTGAAGACTGCGTGTGACTGCTTCAGGTAATCACTGGCATATGGATTGAATATTCCCCTAGCTCCTGGACCTCCTTGTCCTTCTTATTCCCCATCAGCAGGCATTCCTTTTTAGTGCAACTACCCCCCTCCTAGCTTTCTCAATCCTTCCTTCCCCATGGCAACCCCACTGGGGGCCTCTACTCTAGCAGGGCTGCCCCCCTCTCCCCTCATATGTCTTTGCCCTCCTCTCCTCCCACTGTCCTCCACTGTCTCCTAACCCATATATGATGAATTGCCTGTGTATGCATATAGCCCTTGTTATCTAAGTTTTGCTCCAGTTACCTAATGACCTCTTACTTAAAAATAGTCTGTTTCAATGTCTGCTGTTTTATGAAATGGTGTTGAATACTGTAAATGAATTTGCCCTCTGTGCCCAGGACTATCTTGCAAATGAGCTTGCTCAGCATTGTAACTACCTAGTTAAATAAAATTTGATTGACTGATTGAAACAAAGAAAAGGCTATCAGGGGAGAGAGAGACAAACCCTTAATAAGGGTCCTTTCAATCTGTAACTACACCGGGATGTAACTGGGTTCTCCTTGTGCTGGGAAGGGGGGATGTTGACCATTTGGTATATTTGGCAATGTGGCTAGCCAAGTATTATAAAAAGAAATTAGGTAGTTTAAGGCCACCATGCTGTTTTGGTGACCCAGATGAATATAGGACCGTCTAGAGGGGTTCCCTTGACAAATGAAGTTAGAAATAATGCTATGGGCCTTCTTAAAACAACTAAGGGGGAGGAACATTTTTAACATGTGGAGGGGGTAAAATAATCTGGGAAGGACATTCATCTTGATAACACTGATTCTCCCTTGAAGGGATAAATAAAGAGGGGAACAACTTTCCAAATCTTGCTGGATGGTAACTAAAAGATCATCAAGGTTCAATTTCTTCAGCTGGGTGTAATTTGAAAGGAACTTTATCCCCAAATATTTAAATCAAGTAACCCAGGGTTCAGATCTATAATATCTGATTTAAGTAATTTAGAATTTAGGGGCATGACCACCATTTTGTCCAAATTAAGTCTGTAGTTGGAAAATTTACCAAAATCTTGGATTAGAGCCACTACTGCTGGGATAGAGGTAGCAGGTTCAGAGAGGTGGAGGAGGATGTCATCCACGTATGCGGAGAGCCTGAGGTCAAATGGGGCTGACTGGGATGCATTTAATCAAAGGCAAGGTGTTTAGGCGGAACAACAGTGGCTCTAAATATAAATTAAAAAGTAACAGAAAAAGCGGACACCCTTGTACCAGGGTATAGTGGAAATGCTGAAGATAAAATCCCATTACAGTTACAATTACAAGGGAAACTGCAAGGCTGCAAGAGCAGGCCCATGGGAACCCCCCCCAGTCACTGAAGCAAGCACCTGAGGAGTGGACGGCAGGGTTGCAAGAGCAGGCCAACAGGAACCCCCCCCACTAGCCTAACCAAGCATCCTGGGAGCAGACTGCAGTGCTGAAAGAGGTAATTCAAGGCTTCTACTGGACTTGATACAAACACCTTAAGGGTGTTAGCCAACAGAGACTGATAGAATTAGTATAGTGGTGTTAGCCCTGTGAATTGCACTGTTTACAACACCTGTACAGTGTTACTTTAAGGGTCTGTCTCAGTACTAGTTTACAGTCTTCTGCTCTACTGGCATTTTCTGTCCATAGCCATTTAGATGTGGTAATTGTTTCAGGTTTTACTATTGCTAGCTGAGTATACTGCATTTAGTTTTACCTGGTTTTGAGCTCGCTGGTGTAGTCGGACAGCAGGAGAGGTCTCCCCCTCCTGCTGCACTGCGTATCTCCTGACAGTTGTGCATGCACAGTCAGGCTCTCAGAATTCCTGCCATTGCTGTGTAATGTAAATCCTCTCCTTTGTCTCCTTCTCTTATCCCAGCAGGCCCACAGGAACCCCCACTCACTCACCAAACAAAGCACCCAGGGAGCGGACTGCAGGGTTGCAAGAGGTAATTCAAGGCTTCTACTGGACTTGATACAAACACCTTAAGGGTGTTTACTCATCGATGCTTCAGGTCGACTCCCCGCCTACCCCAGCCACCCCCCACCCAAGGTCGTCCCTTGCTTTACGTGTCATCTAGGTTACGTGACACACATTGATTTGTTAATCAGACCACTTTCCTATCTGCAGGTTATACTGCCTGACCACTAGGAGTCAGTGTTGTTCCTCCCTTTCCCTCAACTTTTCCTTGCCTCTGAGCTTTTTGCCTCCCTTTCCTCCTTGTATTTGGTATCCCTGTGCATTCCTCTGGTACTTCTTTAACTGGTATTGACTATCCTGACTTCCTCTACTGTTGCTCACACCCCTTCTTTAACCCCCTCCTCCTAATAGTCACATCGATTTTCTCCCTCCCTATTCCCACAACCACCTCTGTGCACCCCCCAAATCCTTTCACCCACCCTGCTCCTCTAAAATTTTTAAACTATCCTTACTTTGTCATGCCATCATCCTTCTCCTTTTATCAGGTAACATTCACCCAAACCCTAGCCCTCCAGCATCTCACGCCCCTGCAGGAATCAGTACTAATTGCCTGCGTATAGCATCTATGAATATCCAGAACTTGATGAACAAATTTACCCCCCGCCAATCCTAGATAGCTCAACACTATCCTGACATCCTAGCCCTGACTGAAGCCTGGCTGTCACAAGGTACTGCAGACACGTGAGTGTTATTAGATGGATATTCAGTTTTCAGAGCCGATAGGCTCAGAAAAAAAGATGTGGGCTGCACCATTTACACTAGGAATCCCCTGCAGGCCCTCCCTCTCACCCTTCCATCCCTTACTCATGGTGCCCTGGCTCTTGCTGTAAAAATAATACTAGACAATTAGAATAAAAATATAAACTTTGTGGTTTCCTATATTCCCCCTCGGGACCAGAAGTCAGCCTTTGGAGAAATCCTGTCTACCTTATCATTCCTCCCCAAAAAAGCAGAAGCTATCATGACTGATGATTTCAGTGTTGACTGGCTGTCTCCATCTGCCAAGCCTTTCATGGATTCAGCAGCTGCCTTGGACCTTGTCCAGATAGTCCAATCGCCCACTCAGCTAAACTACAACACTGGCTCATCCACCCTATTAGATCTTGTTTTCACAAACCATCCAGAACACATCTCCCAGGTCTCTGTCGTCTCTGACTTCCTTAGTGACCACTCTCCCATCACTTGTCAATGGTCAAATAAGTCCCCCAACTCTCCCTCCACCCTCACCTACACCAGATGCTTAAAAAAGGTCTCTTTCCCTAAACTTATAGCCTTTCTTCAGACCTGTGACTGGTCCCCCATTTTCCATGCTAACAATGTGGCTATGGCACTCACTCACTTCATCAACACTTTCAACTGTGCTTGTAATATTTTTGCCCCCTCTAAAAAAGCAATACATCAAAATGAGAAGCAATCCCTGGGTATCCCCTGAACTACTTGAAATGATGCACCACAGAGATAACCTCTGGCTAAGGGTGCTAAATTCCAGACACCCCAGGGATACGCAACTCTACTGAAAAGCCAGAAACAAGTGTATCTGGGCAATCTGCCAAGCCAAAGCAAGCCACTACTGACAAGCCCTTTTGGCTGCACGGAGCTCTGGTTGTGATTTATGGCATACTATTAAAGAAATCACCGGGAAGGTTGTCCATTTACCACCTTTGCAGCTCTCGATCACTGGTACATTTGTCCAGGACCCACTAACCATCACTGACACTTCGGATCTTAGCAAAGTATTGCCTTTGAACTTCTTTGATGCTCCTTCAACCTCAAATCCACCACCAGCCCTATCAAAATCAGTCCCCCCTTTCATTTCAAAGCTATCTCCCCCAGCTCTGCTCATAGATATATCTCTAAATTCGTCAATAAATCTTGGAATAGGGTGATACCATTAACCTAAAATTGCTAAGGCTCACACTTGACAAAGTTCGCCCCCCTTACTAAAATCTTTAATTTATCCCTCTGTCTTGGGCAGTTCCCATCTGCCTGGAAATGTGCTGTGATCACACCCTTACATAAGGGCAGAGACTGTACTGCCTCCAATACTATCATCCCATCTCCATTCTGCACCGCCCCAAGGCTCTGGAGAAGGTTATCTCCGACCAGTTCACTGACTATCTCTACTACCATAACCTACTTTCTCCTGTCCAACACGGTTTCTGCACTGGGCACAGCACAGCTATTGCACTACTTGTATACACGTCTTTCATTCATCAAACCCTTGACAGCGGTCAGCTAGTAGGTTCTGTCTATATAGATCTTACCAAAGTGTTCAATACTGTCAACCATGCTCTACTGCTCCAATCCCTCCCTACTGTAGGTCTTACCCCTGAGGTAGTGTCCTGGTTTTCCAGCTATCTCACAGACTGCACCCAACAGGTCAGAATTGGGTCCACCCTCTCCTCCCATAGTCCTGTCCTCTCTGGGTTCCCCCAAGGATCCATACTTGGTTTTCTCCATTTTAGCCTCTTCCTAAACCCCCTTCCCCTATCCTGTCCAGGTACAATGCTCCTCTACTTGGATGATGCCATTATGTTTGAATGTCATCCCAACACCAATGCACTCCAAAATATGCTTCAGGTGTGTTTCTGAACCAGAGAATCCTGGTTCTTTGAATACAAATTAATTCTTAATTGTAGAAACAACAAATTCCATGACCTTAACCCACCAACAAAGCCATCATCACAACCTAGCCCTTAACATATGATACTCCAGGAATATCCCCCATTGAGCAGGTCCACTAGTTCAGGTACTGTATCCGGGGCTTACCATTGATACCCATCTCTCCTATCATGACCACATACAAGGCCTATTATCAGCACTCAGCTCCAGGATAGGACTGCTATATCGACACAAACACTTCCTTTCCCCTGAGGCCCTCCAACTGGCTGTTTCCTCCTTTGTTCTCTCCTTAGTCGACTATGACCTTGTGATTTATGGCTCAGCTGATCCGACCTCACTATTGCGGATTAAGACGTCCCTGAATAAGGCCTGCAGACTGGTCACTGAGCATGACAGACTGACCCACATTTGTAATTTGTACAAGTCAGTGGGATAGCTGAATCTAGAAGATAGACTCAAATATCATACCTGTATCTTGGCCAAAAAAATATCCCTCAAAACCACCCCTCCTGGGCTTGACCCCTAGTTACCATTGTAATCCATGCCCAAAAGTCCAGAAGCTCTGCTAGGTCCTCCCACTCTATCCCTCACTGCAGAACCTCACTGTGTCAAAGGGCTTTTCTCTACTGGGCCCCCTTATGGCTCAATGAACTCCCAGTGTCAATCACCCACCTACCCACCCTGGGGAAATTTAAAGAGGTCCTAAAGGGCTTCCTAATTGAGCACTCCACTTGTGATTGCTTCTGACCCATGCCCATGAACCAGGTCTCATCCATAAGGCAACTTATACCTCCTGCACTGGATCTCAATGCCTGGTCACCTAAACTCATGATCAAATTGTCAGTAGTATTCTCTTTGTATAACTAGGGACCAACTGGCCTGCTATACCTTTCTGTATACGTATGTGTTTAACTGCATACTCTATTTAACTATGGCCTGTTCTGGCCTGCTTGTAGAAATGTAACAAATGTTGTGTAACTATATTTAACCTCACATTCACTTTATGTGTAATATTCTGACTACGTATCTTGCAATTTGTTGTCCTATGTATCTGCAAATTGTTGTCCTATGTAACCTTGACATGGATCCTTTGCAAAAGAGTATTTGACTCAAAGTTTGTATTCTGATGCATCAAATAAATAAAATACAAATATATTTTCACAGTAGGCTTTGAGTATAAAACCTTGGTCCATTTAATAAAATCGGGGGACAGAATTTACTGAGAATCTTGCACATAAAAGTCCAGTTCACCCTGTCAAAAGTGGCTTTCTATGCATCTAGGGAGACCAGAGCCATAGGCTGGGAAGCCTCCCTGGATGTGGAGAAGATATGAGATAATTTGTGGAGGTGGTCCATCAAAGTACGACCCTTAACAAAGTCTACTTTCTCTTGACTAACCAAACCCTCCCAAACACATGCAATTCTATTAGCCAAGATTTTGGCAAAGATCTTAATATCTTGATTCATAAGAGAGATAGGGTGATAGTTAGTCATCCTATCACAGGATTTACCTAGCTTCAGCAGAATCACTATTATGGCCTCCAGCAGTGTGGAATCTGAAATCCCAGATTCACAAAAGTATGACTAGAGCTGCTGGAGCAGGGGCCAATTCGTCTGCAAATACTTTGTAAAATTTTGACAGAAACCCATCGGCTCCTGGGGCTTTATTGAGAGAAAGAGAACTAATTTCCCCAGAGAATTCTTCTAGTGTGATGGGCCTACTGAGAAAGGAGCACTGAGCTAGGGTTAACAGAGGGAGGGGGATATTAGCCAGGTAAGTTCAAGTCTCCTCAATAGAGGGTGAATTGTCATGAGGACCATACAACTGATGATAATAATGTTCAAATTCCTGACTGATATCTTTATGGGAAGTTTTTAGGGAAATATCAGATAGGGAAGAAAGAGCCAGGACTAAACGAGATTCCTCCTTCTTCCTCAGTTGCAAAGCAAGGAGATGGCTCACTTTATCACCTTGATCCATGTAATGGGTTAGGTTTTGAGAAGAGCAATTTCAACTCTTTTCCTCAGGCTCTCCGCATATTTGTCCCCAAGCACTGCTAAAGTTGCTCGATCTTCTTCAGGACTGTCAGCAGAGATGTTTTGCTCCTATTCTTTGATACAATTTAGAAGACGAAGAAGTAGCTTTTTGCTTATGTTTCCTTGTGGGGGCTAATTGTATGAGCTCCCCTCTCAACACACATTTCAAAGTACACCAAATCTTGTTTACTGCAGAAGTGGAACCCATATTATAAGTCACAAACTGGGTTATGACATCCTTAATCTGAGCTAATACCTGGTCATCCTTAAGCAGCTGAGTGTTTAACTTCCAAATCTTATCCTTGTGAATGGCAGGTAAGAAGTTGCACGCTATCCACATTGGGCAGTGATTGGAAAGGACATGCAGAGCTATTCCACAACTCAGGATACCAGGCAGGATAGTTTTGGTGACTGAAAAGTAATCAGTACAGGAGTAGGACTTATGAAGTGGTGAGTAGAAAGTGTAATCCCTAGTGGAGGGATTCGTGAGTCACCACGGGTCACAGAAGCCCACCGCATTCACCATATCCTGAAGGAATTGCTGAGCAGGGGAAAGTCTGATACACCTCTGACCGGACCTGTCCAAATCAGGGGTAAACACCAGGTTCCAATCCCCAGCCAGTAGAATGGGGGTGTGAAGATAGGGAGTTAGTAAAATGGATAGACTGGAGAAGAAGCCTTGGGTGTCTTTGTTGGGTCCATATATGCAGCCCAAGAGAACTTCAAAGTGATCCAGCCCCCCCTTGCAGCAAAAGGTAACTCCATTGCAGGGCCTACACAGAATGCAGCAGCTGAAATTGCACTCCTTTAGCAAATAAAATCGCCATATCCCTTTGAAAGGTGGAGTTCCCAGCTGCATAAACATGTCCTATAGTCTGGTGGTGGAAGAGCAGCCCCTCCGAGGTGACCAGATGAGTCTCCTGAAGGAATGCTACTTGGCAGTTCAACAGATTGAGATGCTTAAGAATTTGGTACCACTTCACCCTTGAACAGGCCCCTTTAACATTCCAAGAGACATACCTCATACTATACAGATGGAGCATATCTAATATACCCGAGGAAACACCCCCACATGAACAATAACCCCATGAAGACATTACACAAAGTTCTCCATAGAAATAACCCCCCCCACACACACTAAAGCCCTATATAATAGCCACAACCCCCTCATAAATGAAAAATAAATGTAGGCAACCAAGATATCAGAGTATAACGTAAAGGGTATACCGTTGGATATAAACAGTAACAGTACATTCTAAACTGCGGTGTGAAATAAATTCTTGCAACCCTCCCATCCCAAACACCCATACAACAGCCATAGAAAACTGGAGCATAGATTAGCAATAGGAAATTAAGGACATGAGGCAGAGTCCCACCCTCCCATCCCCAAACAAACCACCTACGATCCATAAAACCAAAACCAACAAATATCCCAAGACCCCCAGTCCAACCAACCAAACTCCAAAAGTGCACTCACCCATTATGGGTGTGAGCATGCCCCACTGCCCCCACCCCCCAGCCATTAATACTGAGCAACACCCCCTAAATAACAACTGGTTACTACACTAGAGGAAAATAGAAATATAACAGAACCATACTACAAAAAACTGGAACTATCTGGCAAACATTTCCTCAAGGAACATTAATGGAAACAGCTCAATAAAACAAAGGGGCCCATAAGTCCTGTAGGATGCAGAGGCAGAAAGCCTAAAGATTTAAAGAAAAGGTCCAGCACTGCCCCCTGCTTTTTAAACATCAGAACCAGGGAACATCATACTCTGAGGCACATCCGCTGAAGTTAGCTAATGTCCACAGGCTGCAGTGTAAAGAACCCAGCATGTGAACTAGTCCATTACCAGGAGGAGGCACCCAGCAGCATACTGTGCCAATAGAAACAAGAGCTACTCTACAGAGCTAATGAAAAAAGGGACCAGGTTGAAGAAAATGGGCTGCACCTAATGATCATCTTGAAAAGTCATGGAGGAGCAGAGCTCAAATAGCTCAAACACAACCTCAAGGCAAAGCCCCTCATACAACAAATGTCTGTAGCTCACTAATGCAAAACTGAACATTTGCCAGGTCCCTTGATACAGAGTAGCAGTCAATTCACCTGAGCACTGCCAGCAGGGAAATGGAGGAAGCAAAAGAAAAAAGAACACATGCAGGGAGGTAAGCATCATCAGGCACCTGCACCATACACAGAAACTTTTAGAGATTGCTGAAGCTCCAGGACCAAAAGTTCCCTTATTCAAACAGATCTGGGAGCAGCTTGGCTAAATCAACAGTGGCAACATCAGGGCTTTCAAAGCTAACCCAGGTCCTATCAAGGAGCATTTGTAGGGTAGAGGAGTATCAGACCCGCAATTTTATACTAGCAGCAATCAGTTTAGTGATAATATGATGCAGAGCTGCCCTTTTTTGCCGCATGGAATAAGGAAGGTACTAGGCAATCCTGAGTTTCTTCTCCTCCCAAAGTACCACCTTGAGATCCTGAGTTTTAGTAAGCACATGCTGTTTATCTAAAAAGTTCAATAAGCGGTAGATTATGGGTCAGGAGTTGGAGAACCTGGAGGTGGCATGGGACGAAGGGACCAGTGTGCTCGTTCAACTACATACACCGGTCCACTAGGGGAGGGCCCAGCAATTTTCTCAGGCAGTTTCTGGATGAATACTACAGCCTGGTGACCATCCTTTCCCTCTGGCAAACTGATCACCACCAAATTATTTCTTCTTGACTGGCCCTCCAAATCCTTGAGCCAGTCCTCAGTCTTGTGAAGGTGCTGTCTCAAGGCTACAATGTCAGGATCCTGGGGGTGTCTCCAATCCTCCAGAGATGAAATGTACACCTCAGCATCCCCAACCCAATGCATAACCAAGTCCATGGAGGTACAGAGCTTCTTTAACTCCTCGGTAAGTAGCTGCAACAAATTTTGTAGAGGAACCGTTTCTGTCATAAATTTCTCTTTAATGAGAGCAGTGAATGTAGCCAAAGGTTTAGAAGCCCCTGCAGCCTACTGTTTTGTCTGCTTCATGGTTTTCTCCCATTTGGGTGTTGGAGGGGACTATGCCGTGGCGGAGGCATCTTCATATCCGCATCCATATCGTCACTGAGAAACACATGGAACAGTAAGTAGCCCTGAAAAGCAGCAACTATAGATGTAAGTTTGTAGAGGCTGAATGCTTTATAATCAGAAAAAATGCAGTAATTTGCAGTAAAGGGCAGGAGCAGGGAGCAGGCATGTCTTCCTTCAAGCAGCTATCATGTGACCTCCCTTGTCATGCAAAAGTTTGTGACACATCATTTACTGCAACTTGTTGCTTTGCGTTGAGGCTGGCTCCATTCTATGTACATATATAAAATACATAATAGTATAGACATATATATGATTTACAGTGTTATACAGGCATAGTAGCACCTGTACATTAGGTTTGACTTAGATTCTGTGCAATAGAGAAAGCAGGGGGATGACAACTCATATTGGCATGTTAAAATTGAAAGAGTAGGGACCTAATCTATGAGGGGCTCAACTTGCTGTCAGTGGTCAGGCTAATCATGGTTTGGCTAAATGATAAGACACACAATTCCTTTTTAGAACTGCAGTGGGCATACCCAGGGGCGTCATGCAATCAGAAATTGTGGAGGGGCACAAAATCTCAACCTCTGTAGGGGGGATCTGGGGGCATGCTCCCCCAGGAAAATTTTGAAAAACAGAGGCCAAACGGTGCATTTTGGTGACTTTTAGCAGTCCAGAAAGCTGTTCCCCAACAAGCTACTGTAAGTGCCATAATACTGATGTGGGTTAGAGGAATGATCAATTGTTTTTGTCCTTTGATCATTCTACTTACAGTGTTACCTTTTGTATTCATTTTTTTTAAAGAATTAGTAAGAACTTGTGCATGTTGCGAGTGTTATCGTAAAAGACTCACAAAACGCACAAGTTCAGTTTTACCATATATAAATCACACAACTACTTAGTCCACTTGTAGCAGTACTGTAAACTATGCCACCATAATTCAAAATAATCTCATGACACTGATAAACTTTTGTACAAAGAAAATTTTGTGGAAAATAGGACTTTAATTACAGACTTTAGGCCATGGTTACTGTTTACTCAATTACATAAGGCAGCAAGTAAACATACCGCTTATACAAATAAGACTATATACCAAAACAAGTGGTCAGATGATCAGCCCTCAGAGTAATTGTACTAGCAGATAGGATTGGACAGGACAGAACAGGATAGGACAGGACAGGATAAAACAGAACCCAGTTTTATTTAGTATCTAATACCAAAAAATTACCTCCAAAGGTTTTACAAAGCAATAAGTTTTAAACTGGTAGTGCATTGAATGTGTGGCGATAAATGAAGCTATCTTTATGCACTCAGCAACATGTCATACTGCTCAACCTTTCTTAGCCCAAATGTGGCACACTACTGACTCGCAGAATGTGGCACACTACTGACTTTTGGGGGGAAAAAACTGTAAATAAAAAAAAATAATAAACATAACTTTGTAAACATAAAAGTGTTAAGTCTTTATTTTTTGTAGCCAAAGGCCAGAATATTGAATGCCATTCTGAGCATACAAAATGGGTTAGTGTCTTGCAAATTGTGATCAACACCTCAAAAGCAGGGGCTCCTAAATGTGCCATATTGGAAGGCACACTTGGTAGAGGCATTAACCCAGTTGCAAGTGGCAGTAGCTCATGATAATGTGCCTATATACTGCAGCTGACTATAGTAACATACAGGTGCACGCACATTCAAAGGTCTGGAGAGGTGGAAATAGCTGTTAATACCAGACTATTTACTGCCTCACCATACCTGGTCCAGTTGGTACCTTTCCCATCCCCCTAGTCCTATATTATTTAGTAAATTTCCTGGCATCCACTGTTCCCCCCCCCAACTCTCCTGATTATGCATTCTGTATGATTTGTTACATTCCCTGGCATCTAATGGCCCCCCTGTCGCCCACCCTGTATGATGTATTACATTCCCTGACATCTAATGGTTCCCCTGTCACCCATCATGAATGATTAATTACATTCCTCAGCATCTAATGGTCCCCCTGTTGCCCACCCTGTATGATTTATTACATTCCCTGGTACCTAATGGTCCCCCTGTCATCCATTCCGTATGATTTATTACATTCCCCAGTATCTAATGGTCCCCTGTTATCCATCCTGTATGATTTATTACATTCTCTGGTATCTAATGTCCCCCTGTTGCCCATCCTGTATGATTTATTACATTCCCTGGCATCTCATATTCCCAGTCACCCATCCTGTATGATTTATTACATTTCCTGGCATCTAATGGTTCCCCTGTCACCCATCCTGTATAATTTATTATATTTCCTGGCATCTAATGGTCCCTGTTACCTATCATGTATGATTTATTACATTCCCTGCCATTTAGTGGTCCCACCTCCTCCCTGATCACCCGTCCTGTAAGATTTATTATAAACACTGGATGTGCAAGGCAAAATGCTGCCAGTGGTGGTGAGCAGTGAGCAGTGGGTGATTACTAGTCACAATTGAAGGGAAAAGGGGTGTTGACATGCTGGCCGGGGGTCAGAAGGCATCGGGACTACCAGAGGTAGGTTGCCGGCATGGATGGTTGCTCTGGGGTGGGGCATATATGACCATCAGAAATAGTAACAGTTGGGGGTGAGCAGACAATGGGATGCCAGACAATATAAGATTTCTAACAGGATGAGCAATCAGGGTTGGGGGGGTCACTAGACACCAGGGAATTAAATAATTCATACATGATGAGCAAACAGGGGATCACTAGACCACAGGGATTATAATAACTCATAAAGAATGGGTGATGGCAGGTGGGGCTGCAATCCACATTTGCTCCAGGCCTGCAATGAGGCCTTAACAGGAAACCAATAACCCCATAGCACCTTGCCAGTGTCATGGGGTCATTTGCATAGGGATGTATGAATATGGTCGACTGCTTCACAGGAGCAATCCCCATTTGCAAGCCCTAACCACCCATTTACCACTGCAAGTGGCATAGCCCCTACTGGCCACATTCATCCATGGGCCAGTAGGGGTTGTGGTTTGCAGGAGCACTCAGGATACAGCCTGGCTGAGTTGCAGAGGTGTATTGGGACCACCCATTAACGCTCGCTATGAGCTTCAGGCATGTTCAAATATACCACTGATTTGCTCCAGGCACTAATTTGTGTTTGAAGCAAACTTTTTCCGAGCACATCCAGGGATCTTTGATATCTGGCCCACGTGATCTTAAATGTAAACAGCTAATTCAGTTAGCCTCTGTCAGTATTGTACATCTAGGGTCACTAATGCATCATACTGGTTTCACTGGTCGATATTTGTTTATTGTCTATATATATTCCATAGCAAATACTGGTATTATAGTCAGCTCCTTAAGCTCCTTTTTTTGAAGCATGAAATGTAGTAAAAAAACAAGTTATTGGTGGACTGATGCCTTGTACTACACTAACAAAAATTTGCTAAAGAAAAAGATTTGCTTTCCAGAGTTATACTTTAAGTTAATGAATGCACAGTATTAAAAAAGAACACATTGCTTTGCTTGTTATCTTGACTTACTGTGAATATCAGACTGGGAAGAGCTCTCCATCCAATACCTTTCAACAATTAATGCACCACACCACACAGTTTAGATCAGATTCATTAATAGACCAGTCGACACCTCCAGGAGAACTTTGGGAAACATAATATTTGGACAGTTTAGCTTAAATTTCACATTAGCTTTGTATTGTTTCCCTCTGTTATTCACTACTGAGGTCATTTGCATGAAAACGGGAATCTCTGCTCCTCAAGCGTTCATCGGCTGCAATTGCTTATTCCCCACATGATGTCACAATACCCTGCTTGAGACATCACAGCTGATCCAATTAACAGAAGCACTCTGGATGGGGGGGGGGGGTCGATCCCAGTCTTTTCACAGAAGAAAGGGTTCTGAAAACTGTAGATGGACAAAGCAATTGGGCCAGATGGAATTCACCCCAGAATTCAAAAGAATTAAGCAGAGAACTAGTGACACCACTGACTACCCTTTTTAACAAAACATGGGAGGATGGTGTGGTACCTGAGGACTGGAGGAAGATAGATGTGATTCCTCTTCATAAAAGTGGGACCAAGACAGAGGCAGAAAACTACAGACCTGTCAGTTTGACCTCTGTGGTAGGGAAAGTGATTGAATCACTTCGGAAGGAAAGAATTGTTGAGTACCTAGAGGCCAGTGGGACACAGGACCCAAGGCAGCATGGGTTCAGAGCGGGAAGGTCATGTCAGACGAATCTAATAGATTTCTTTGACTGGGTGACCAAAGTAGTAGATCAGGGAGGGGCTGTGAACATGACCTACCTAGACTTTAGCAAGGCATTTGACACAGTCCCACACAAAAGATTAATAGTCAGACTGACCAGTCTGGGAGTGGGCCCCAGGGTGGTAGCCTGGGTAAAAGATTGGCTGGACAACAGGACACACAAGACAATTGTAAATGGAGTCCACTCTGAAGAAAGAGGGGTTACTAGTGGGGCACCACTGGGTTCAGTACTGGGTTCAGTTCTTTTTAATGTCTTTATAAGTGGCATTGCAGAGGGACTGGAAGGAAAAGTATGCCTTTTTGCAGATGACACAAAGATCTGCAACAGACTTGATACACAAGGAGGTGTGGAAAGGATGAGAAGGGACTTGACAAGGTTGGAGGAAAGGTCAGAAGTATGGCAGCTTGGATTCAATGCAAAGAAGTGCAAATAATGCACCTGGGAAACAAAAACCCAGGGGAAGATTACACAATGGGGGTGGAACAACAACAAAAATGGAAAGGGACCTGGGGGTAATCATATCAGATGACCTTAAGGTTGGCAAGCAATGTGAGAAGGTAGAAGGGAGGGCTGGGGGGATACTGGGATTATAGGGAGAGGTATCACCAGCAGAAAACAGGAAGTTGTTATCTCCCTGTACAGACAGTTGGTGAGACCCCATCTGGAGTACTGTGTCCAGTTCTGGAGACCTCATCTCCGCAAGGACAAAGACAGGATGGAGGCAGTTCAGAGGAGGGCAACTTTCACAATGCTGGTGGCATCCCAATAGCCTTGCTTTGTCATGAAGCCAGCTGCCGAATTCAAAGAGAACCAGTTTGGTCTTTACATTACTATATAAATTAAAAGGTATAACTTATAAATTGATGTTGTACAGATGGAGTACTCAATAGGTTGAGTGAGTCAAAGTATACACTTTATCTCCATTTGCGTGGGGGCAGGACTTTCATAACTCTCTGCTGGCTCTGCCACTTGTGAGTTATGGCCCTGCCACCTAACTCATGAAAATAAGTTACACATTCTGAGTCAGGCCATAGTGTATCCCCTAAATATCCCACAGTATTACATTATTTTATAGGCAAAAACAAACAACCTGTTGTTGAAAAATATCTGATGTGCATGACTCAAGACAGCAGGAAGTTACAAAAAAAATGCACTGCCTAAATAGTACCAGAAAATAAAGGATTCAGAACCCAACTGTTCTTTGTCTCCTCATAGTTTCTTTTGTCTGACTTCATTATGAAAGTGGATAGATATGCAGAGGTGTCACTAAGGGTGCATCTGTAGCAGAGAATAAAGACTGATAAATACTGATCCTATTCATTCCATGGTTCAGCAAGACTGAGCGGAAACAATAGCCTCAGTCCGGAGACAGTTTCTTCCACAAGATAAAGTAGTCTTCATTCACTTACTAAAATATAATTAAAACAGACCAACCTGGAGCCCTAAAAGCAACGCCTAGATAGATAGATAGATAGATAGAAGTAGGTATGTAGGTAGACAGACAGACAGACTGTGCATGTGTGTTTTAGTTACATCAATTTTAGCGCTTTGCAAAGACTGATACATTTAAATCGCAAAACAAGCTAACTTTTCGGAATAAATGAAGATGGATCTACAGTACCAAATACTGCACATACAGTCAGAACGGGCATAACGTGAATCACCACATACGTCTTTTAGCTGATCTTTTTTCTTTGTTTTCTTGTTTGTTTGACTTATCCTTGGCAGCTGCTGCTAGACTTTTGTAGTAGCAACCACTGTTTCCTAACAGAAAGGTTATCAAAAAAATAAATCAAAATAAATAAATATTTTGTACTAAAAAAAAGAAAGTGGCAATGTTTTTGGGGACCTCGGCTCTGCACCACATTAGTGAATCCTAGTCCTCACTAGTTAGGACAATTCTAGCAAGTATACCAGGAGATGGCAGCAAACAGCAAAACAAAACCAAAAGGTCGAGAAGAAAGTGATTTTGTTAGGTTTCATTCGAAAGCATCCTACTGACCTTTTTAAACTAGGAAGCAGGCAGCCAGAAACTTCATTGTGGTCTCAGAGGGACACACAGTCACCGACCGACCGGGCTCTCCTACTGCCGACAGTTGACTGATAACAGGTCTGCGTGTGTCTCTCGAGTCCAATTGTCAGGTGAGGGGAGGTCAGACTGAAAATGCCGCTTGCCGCTCAGCGGAGGGAGGATCACGGACAAACCAATTTGCCGAGCAAGCTATTTCTTCGTGCCTCCGATGTGCAGACACTTGGTTGGTGATAACTGCCAGGCAGCAACCAATCACAGTGCCTGTTCTCTCTCTCTCTCTCTCTCTCTCTCACTCCGCTCAGTCCCAAAGCCAGTCACCAACACAGCGTGAGCAAAAGCATTTTTTTAAACTGTTCTGAAGTTCTCAGTCAGTCTTCCACAGCAATCGATTCGGAAGAATCGTAAACCCTCACCCCCCAGCACCCACCAAAAAGACATTGAAAAATGCCATATTTTTGTGCAGCCCGCAGTACCATTAAAAAATGAAATACTTAAATTCTTTTTTTTATAGCCCTCACAACAATATTGGGAGGGGCACATGCCCCCCCTTGGGCCCTATGGGCATGATGCCACTGGGCATAGCCCTGCAGATCTCTTGCTATCAAAGAAGGACTCAGCTTTCTTCTGACCAAACAACATGTTTGAGTTGCACCACAGTCACCTCCATGTCCATTGAGCACTCCACGCACACTGCACTATTTTTTACTTTTTGGAAAAAACTCAGTGGCATCCTGATCATGACACTGGGGGATTGGGCACCCCCAGTATCACTCTTATGTTTTTTGGGGTGGTGGGCACTGAATGGGAGGGTCAGGTGGGGGAATATGTCTAATTAAAAGAAAACAGTGTCACAGCACACTCTGCCATATTTAAGATGGCCACATCACTCTATTGCCCATATGCGACTACTAGCTCATGTGCAGTAGAGTGTGGTGGCCATCTTGGACATATTAGAGTGTGCTGTGTTCCACCATGACTGATGGTATTTTTTTTTAATTAGATATGTCCCCAACCCGACCCTCCTTCTCTGCACCCACCCCAGAAACGTAAGAGTGACACTGGGTGTACCCAATCCCTCAGTGTTGCCATCCAAAATTCTTGTTTGTATATTTTTTTTATTTTTAACTTATATCCACCATCCCATCCCACTCCCCCTCAGTGCCCCCTGAAACATAAAAGTGACACTGAGGGTGCCCAATTACCCAGTGTTGCCATCCAGAATCCTCTTTTTTTATGCATATTCCCCCACTTGACCCTCTGTCTCAGTGTCCCCCCCAAAGAAACATAAGAATCACATTGTGGGATCCCACTCCCCCATTGTCACTATCTGGTATCTTCTGAATTTTTTTTATACCTGCCAAAAGAAAATTGTCAATTGATGTCTTTTGTAGCTGTTAGACTCCCACCAACTGACCCACCCACTCAGCACCCACCACCCCACACCCTCTTAAGCCCTTACTTACTGATCAGGAGCCTAACACTATAACCCTCTCTGGACTACAGACACATCTTCACTCTTCAAAGACAGACCACAGACTGAGGAAACAGGTATGCGGTTCAATGTACTTCAATGGGGTTTTGAACTTAGTACCATAACTTAGCCATTTTTTCTTTTTTTTGCCCCAAATTTTCAATATGCCTTCTTTAGGACATCACCTCATGAACAAATGCACTGTCATTAGGCAGATCTGTCCCAAAACATGATTTTATGGTCCCTGCATGAAATCACTTTTCAGGCAGGAATTGAACATTTTCTCTGCCTTTGTTCATGAGGTTGGGTCATAAGATGCCTATGTTGAAAATTTGGTGCAAAAATATAAAAAAACAGCAAAGTTATGAGCCTACATTGAAGTTTGCAAATGCAGGCTTGTAACTTTGGTAATTTTCAATATTTTTACCCCAAATTCACAACATAACCGTATCTTTACAGCACCTCATGAGTGCAACAGCTGTTATTTTTCAAATACTGGCCATAATGTTTTTTTTACATCCCAAATGGTAATTTCACATTTCCTGTGTGAAATCAACTTTCAGGCAGGAGCTGAACATATTCTCTGCCCTTGTTCATGAGGTGGGGTCATATGAAGGTTATGCTGAAAATTTTTTTTAAAAATATTAAAAAACAAGTTATGAGTCTACATTGAATTTTGTGAACACAGGCTCATAACTTTCGTAATTTTTAATAGTTGTACCCCAAATTCACAACATAGTCATATCTTTACAGCATCCCATGAGTGTGACAGCTGTCAATTTTCAAATTCTAGCCAAAATGTTTTTTTTTTTTTTACATCCTGAAAGGTGATTTGGCAGTCCCTGCATGAAATTACATTTTGGACAGGAGCTGAAAATTTTCTCGGACCTTATTAATGAGGTGGGGTCATAAGAAGGCTATGATTTAAATTTGGTGAACAAATATTAAAAAAAAACATGTTATGAGGCTACAAACAAAGTTATGAGGCTATGCTGAATTTTGCAAACACAGGCTCATAAGCTTGGTAATATTCAATATTTTTACCCCAATTTTTCAACATAGCCATCTCTTTACAGCATTTCATGAAAGTGACAGCTGTCATTTTTCAACTCCTGCTCAAAATTTGTTTTTGTGTCCCAAAAGTTGATTTTGTAGTCCCTGTGTGAAATCACCTTTAGGCCAGGAGTTAAACATTTTCTCTACCTGTCTTCATGAGGCAGGGTCATTATAAGGCCATGTTGAAATTTTTTTTTGTAAAGATATTACAGAACAACACATTTATGAGCCTGTGTTACATTTTGTGAGCCCAGGCTCATAACTTTGGTAATTTTCAATATTTTACCCCAAATTCCTCATCTGCAGCCCTATCAGCTCTGGCCAGAGTTTGTTTAAATGATGGAATGAAGACAGAAAGTAAGAAAATGGAATGTTTAATTGATTTCCAGGCTTTTTTGAACAGAATGGGGGGGGGTGCAATGGTTCTGTTTGATTCTGATGTTGCCTATACACCAACAATGCTCCTACAAAATGTAAGAAAAAAAAGTATAAGAAATGTGACTAAATTTCACTGAGTTTGCCATGGTTGAGTTTGTTATGCCCTTACTGTTTCATTATACTTGTAATTTGTTACAAGGAAATGTCACTGTGGGGTTTTAAGATAAAATGTTATTTATTTATTTACAGTTTAAAGTTTATACAAGCACAGATCCAAATGAACTGGTGAAACAAACAGATGAAAAAAAGTGACACTGTTTTGGAGTTAAAGTTCATCATGGACAAAAACTTTAAAAGCTAAAAATAAAAAAAAAATACAGTACTTCTAATGATAATGCTAAAAAAAGACTCTAAAGAGTACAGTTGTATTGTTCATCAGAAGGCAGTCTAGCAACATATCTGACATTCAAATTTAATTAAAGTTTGTGTTTTAAATATAAAAACATTTTAGTGATTGACAAAAAAACATCTAGATGGACTTTGTTAAACTCACAGCTCACAAATAACATAGCACAGGTGGTTGCTAATACACACAATCATTATGGCAAAAACTGTCATGAAATATAAGTCAAACATAAACAAAATGTTTGATGTCAAGAAACCCCTAAATGGTTGAAAACATGACCAAAAAATCCTCATGCATTTTGTAATGTAATTAAAATCTAACATGAACAAAATAATAAGGAAACTACAGTATGTCTCATCTCCTAAATGAAGCATGTTAGCACTCACCTCTTGCTTAGGGCCTGCACAAAGCAAGTTAAAACTCACCTCCTGCTTATGGCCTGCATACAGCAAATTAAATCCACCTCCTGCTTTGGCTCTATGTGATGCAATTTAGGACTAACTTCCTGATCTGGGCCCTGCCTGAATCAAGATATGGCTCTATTTTCTAATAAGTAAGGAAATTCATTGCAAAAAAAAACAGCTACAAAATGACATCAATGCATTGTTAGGTTGCCAATGCCACACAAGGAGGAAAATGTGGCATTAGGGATTTTTCAACCCTAAAACTTGACCCCTCGCCCCAACCATTTGACCGAATGCCAAGCTACAGGTCCAGGCCATGTGCTGTGGGTCTTTTGGTTCAAGCTACAGGTCTGGGGTCCTATGTAATGAAAGTTATGACTCATTGTATGTTTCAGGCAGGCAGCATGGGGCCCTGCATGAAGAAAATAATTAATTATGTCCTACTTTTGCAGGGCCTGTGGAGCCCTGTGCAAGTGGACCCTGCTCAAGAAAGTTATGACTGATCTTGTGGGCCCTATGGGGAGCAGCAGTCTTGTGGGGCAGCAAATCAAACCCATAGCTTGAAGCAGCAGATCCTTGTGGCATGGTCCCAGATCTGTAGCTTGGCCTTGGGTCATGAGGCTAGGGGCTGGGGAGCTGGTAGATGTTAGGGCTAAAAATTCATTAAGCTTCATTTCCCTGCTTTTGTGACTTTGAAACCTTAACAATGCATTAACGTAAGTTTCTGCAACTAATATGTATTATACAGGTGTGGTAGCACCTGCATGTTATGGCTATGTTAGTGGAAAACCATTAAAGGAATTAACTTGCAAAATTATTTAATTCTTCAACCATAGTTTATTAAATGGCCGTTAAATATTTGAGGAGTATTGGGAGGAATTTTGATACAGAAGAAAACAAGTATTACTACCTCTATAGCTCACTGGTGAGGCCACACCTGGAGTACTGTGCCCACTGCTGGAGTACTCACTTAAGGAAAGATAAGGACAGGCTGGAAATGGAGCAGCATGGAATAATGACAATGCTACATAGCCTGAAGGACAGATTCTATGAGGATTGGCTTAGGGCAGTGAACATGTACTCACTGGAGACCAAAGGGGAGAGGGGCAACATGATAGAAACATTCAAGTTCCTGAAAGAAATGAACAAGGTAAACTGTCTGAACTATTGAACAGGAATTGCCAATCTAGAACACGGAGACATGAATGGAAGCTGGTAGAAGGAGAGTCAGGAGGGATGTGACAAATCTTTTTTTTTTTTACAAAGACGTATGGATTGAGTTTAGTTGCCTTATTGGTCCTTGTAAGAACATATTCAGAAGCAAATGGTCTGATATCTTTTATTGGACCAACATAGATGTTACAAAAAAAAAAAAACAACAACAATTGCTTAAGCCTTTGGACCAAACAAGTCCTTCACTGGAAGCTTATGACAGTTATTTATGAAATTACATACTATTTACACCCAGATCATGCATAAAACAAAAAAAAAAAAAAAAACAAGAATTCTCAATGGTTCAAAATACTCATTTAAACCACAACTGCAGTTTAAATCAGAGGATTCCCAGTGTGTTGTTAGCTGAAGAGGCTTTCAAGGTCAAATGTCCACTGTACTCACAAATACACAGAGACCCAAACACACTGAGACAATCAATAGTTATGTTAGTGGAGCTTTTTACTTAAAGGGTTCTTATCTTGTTCTGGTCATATTTTACCTTGAAAGACTCCTCAGCTAACATCAAACTGGTGAAATGTGATTCCTCTGATATAAACTGCATGTGGCAGAGTTAGGCTACACCATTGGTTGTGACTGATAGACCACTTTTCTATCTCCTTATTTCCTAGCTACCAAAATGTCTGTTGTGTAATAGTTAACACTTTTTTCTTTGTTTGTCTTCTCCTCCCCACCTTAGGTTGGCCACCAAGTATAGCTCTTTACTGTCCCTACTAAACATCCTATTAGTTCTCTGTCTCTCTCTTTTCATTATTTTTCCATTTCCATCAATCCAGTCCCCAGAGTGATGCCAAACATCTGAAGAGGTGTTGTGTAAGTTCACAAGTGCATTTTGTGTACAAAAAGCATGAAGGCTATTTTAAATAGGAATGAATACAGTTAATAAAGCCTTTTTAAATAAAAAACATTCAGAAGCCATATAAAAACAATAATAATTTCATGATTAGTACAGTTATTAGAAATCCTTCAGGTATTTTTATAAATTTACACTACAAACCTGTTACTGTATAAAGTTCTATGTATGAGGTTGAACAAAAGAATGTGGTATGCTTTATAAAAGTGCTTGTCACTATGGATCAGAGATATAGAGTCAATATCTGTGGAGAGATGCACTGTACCTTTAACTGAACCCGGAAGTCCCCTGAAACAAAAACTCCCTTGGTTTTGAAACAACATGTCCAGGCATGTAAATAGAAAGGGCTCAGTCAGGTGACCCCACCAAAAGATATAAAACCTCTTCACTGAGTTCACTTCAATTCAGTTCAGCACAGATCAGTCTTGAGAGTGAAGGAGAGAGGTGCTACTATAGACAAGCTGCTGAATGCACATGGAAAGGGTCTTAGGAGGTCTAAGATCCAGGACTATATTATACGAGAAACTATTGATATTAAATAGTGATTTTCTTTGCAATTTGTTTTTGTTTTCATTTATTATTTTTCAAAATTTTGAAAAATAAATATCACACCACGACATGTTTTAAACCTGTAAATTTGCCTCATCTGAAGTTTATTCCCACATGCTGTGACGAACCTTGTGTGAAAAGAGGGATAGTACTGGTTGTCCAGAGAAACAAGGGGGAGACCAGTACCCAGATACCAGCCCAGGTATCCAGACATGGGGACAAAGAGCATGATGGTGTACCTCCAGGATCTCATGGATGCCAAGGATCTATTGAAGGAGGAGGGGCATACCAGTGTGCATACCAGAGCCCAGGAGAGGAGAACTGGAGATGAGCTATTAACTGGACTGGAGTTCTTTAGAATGCAGAGGTGAACCATCACTGGAGAGAGGTGGAGCACCACTGCCAGGTGCTGATGGAGGGTTCCCAACCAGAGGATTTTATGGTGGAGGCAGATGACCAGGATCCATGGGTTCTAGAGAAGGAGAACCCTCTGATGGAACCTTTGTTGCCAGCCACTTTTGAGATCCCATTGTTGCCCATTTTTCCAGGCTGCTACTACTTGGAGTATGATGAGATGAAGGCCCAGGTAAGATTATTTCAGGACATATGCATACTGGGATGAAGACTACACATGACAGAGAAGACACCATGGTGGCTGAAGGGACTTTCCCATGTTTTGAACCCCATGTGATATTGAATGAAATTAATAAAACATGTAATGTTTATAATGAATATAGCTTTTAAGGCTGGTGTTGAGTACAGTCAGTTGAGGGTACCAGAATGGTGTAAGGGTTGAAAGGAAACTCCTGGTATGTTACAAATATGAGTAGAAAGGAAACCCATGGTATGTTGCAAATTAGGGTTTAAAGGAAACCCCAAAGGTTTTGGGAGTTAGGAACTGGCTGGTTGAAATTCAGCATGAGAAGATTCCTTCTCTACCAGAAAATATATGAAAGGGAAATGTATGAAATGATTACAAAAAACGTATAACATAAAATAAATGTCTATACTGTATGATATAAAATGAGGAACCTAGGGTCATGGAGTATCTATGTATAGAGTAGAAGCTATGATTGGGCCCCTGAGTTGAAACAATGTGTTAGAATGGGGTTAGAGCTAAGTACAGCTCACCATGGAGAAAGTTGTGTTACAAGCCTGTACAGACACCCTGATAGCTAGATGGAGGAAACTAGAAGTCAGCCTAAAACTGCTGTGTATTACATGTTCTTTTTTAATGTACTGAAGAAGGTATGACAGTGGGTGCACAGGGCTGAAATGATTCCAACATTACATATTTCATTAATTTCATACACAAGGTGGGGTGGAAAGGATGAAAAGGGACTTGGAAAGGTTGGAGGAATGGTCAAATGTATGGCAGCTTAGATTCAATGCAAAGAAGTGCAAAGTAATGAACCTGGGAAACAAAAACCCAGGGGAAGAGTACACAATGGGGGGTGAGATACTGACAACAACAAAAGTGAAAAGGGACCTGAGGGTAGTCATATCAGATGACCTAAAGGTGGGCCAGCAATGTGAGAAGGCAGTAAGGAGGGCTGGGGGATACTGGGATGCATAGGGACAGGCATCACTAGTAGAAAACAGGAAGTTGTTGGCCCTCTGTACAGACAGTTAGTAAGACCACATCTGGAGTACTGTGTACAGTTCTGAAGACCCCTTCTCCAGAAAGACACAGACAGGGTGGAGGCTGTCCAGAGGAGGGCAACCAAAATGATGCAGGGTCTGCATCAGAAGACATATGATGAAAGACTAAAGGAACTAAAGATGTCTAGCCTCGAGGAAAGGAGGGAGAGGGGGACATGATAGAAACTTTCAAATACCTCAAGGAAATCAACAAAGTCCAAAAGGGTAGTATCTTTCAGAAAAAGAAATGTGCAAAAATAAGGGGCACAATTTGAAGATAGAGGGAGGACAGTTCAGAGGTAATATGAGGAAGTATTTATTCACAGAGAGGGTTGTGGATACATGGAACAGCCTTCCTGAGGAGGTCATAGAGTCAAAAACTGTGGGGGAATTCAAGAATGCATGAGACAGACATAAAATAATTTTAGTGGGAGGCAGGAGGAAGTAGGCTGTTGGTTAACTAGGATCTGCAGCTTACCCATTAGGTAGGAAATGAACAGACTAGGTGGGCAAAGTGGTCCTTATCTGCCATCAAATTCTATGTTTCTATGTTTCTATGTTATGAAACGATGTCAAGTGATGGTTTCTAAAACAATGCCAAGTGATTGGTGCTGAAACGATGCCTATTGATGGGTGCTTGACATTACATCTGAAATGTCTGAGTTGTAGTAACCAGAGTGAAATAGTTAGGTGGTAGACAGTCACTACAGACTGAAGTCTTCTGAGAGCACAGATGGGTACTGTGATGAACCATATGACAGCCCCAGGGTAATTTTGTGAATGCACTGTCATATTGCAGTAACTTGGTATAGTGGATAATACTAAAATTACTATATTGAGGGATCCTGGGGTGAAGCTCTCATAGTGGGTGAGAGACAGTTTCAACCAAACCCCATTCTACTTCTTTTGGTAGAATATTTATGACTGAGAGGGGGTTCTTGAAAAGCCAGTATAGTTTTGAGAACTGTTTTTTCTTATGGTGGGAGATGTGTGGTGAAGTTAGGCTACACCCTTGGCTGTGACTGATGGGACACTTTTCTATCTTTTTATTTCCTAGCTACCAAAACATCTATTGCATGATGGTTAACACTTTTCTCTTTGCTTTTCTTCTTTCCCCCTACCCTAGGTTGGTCACCTAGCGTAGCTCTTTACTATCCCTACTAAACTTCCTACTAGTTCTCTTTATTCATTCTTTTTCCATTTCCATCCATCCAGTCCCTAGAATGATGCCAAACACCGAGAGAGGTGTTGTGTAAAGTGCATTTTGAGTACAAAAAGCATGAGGCAAGTTTACATTGGAATAAATACAGTTAATAATTTTCTTTTAAATGAAAAGGATTCAGAAGCCATCTAAAAACAATAATAATTTCATGATTAGTACAGTTATAAGAGATCCTTAAGGTATTTTCATAAATTCACACTATAAACCTGTTACTGTATAAAGTTCTATGTATGCAGCTGAACAAAAGAATGTGGTATGCTTTATAACACTTCTTGGTCACTGTGGATCAGTGATATAGAGTCAATATCTGTAAAGACATACACTGTACCTTTAACTGAACCAAGAAGTCCCCTGAAACAAAAACTCCCTTGGTTTTGAAACAACATGTCCAGACATGTAAATAGAAAGGGCTCAGTCAGGTGACCCCACCAAAAGATATAAAACCTGTTCACTGAGTTCACTTCCGTTCAGTCCAGTAGAGTTCAGTCTAACTCGAGAGTGAAGGAGAGGGGTGCTACTGTAGACAAGCTGTTGAATGCAGATTAAAATGGTCTTAAGATCTTCAAGATGCAGGACTGTATTATGTGAGAATCTACTGTTGTTAAGTAGTGATTTTCTTTGCAATTGTTTTTTTTTTCATTTATTATTTTTCTAACTTTTGAAAAATAAATTTCTCACCACGGTGTGTTTTAAACCTGTAAATTTGCCTTGTCTGAAGTATATTCCCTGATGCTATGACACTGCGGTTATGGTTTAAATGAGTATTTTAAACCAATGAGAATTATTTCTGTTTTTTTTATGTATGATCTGGGTGTAAATAATATGACATGTTCTAAATAACTGTCATAAGCTTCCAGAGAAGGACTCGTTTGGTCCAAAAGCTTAGGCACTTTGTTCTTTTTGTAACATCTATGTGGGTCCAAAAAAGGTATCAAACCATTTGCTTCTGGATCTTTTTTACACTGATAAATTTTTAGGCAATGAACAGCTTGTGAGCTGAAATGCTGGATGCCAGAAGCATCAATGATTCAAACATGGTTGTGACAGAGTTAAGGGCTTAATAGTGAACCAGTGTGGGGAGCGGTGTAGCAGTAAGGCAGGAAGTATTTGAGGGGGTAGGGCTGTGTGGAATGTGGAATTCTGCCATCTGAACTGGTGCAGAAAGGCAATTCCACTTCAGAAATGCTATACAGAATTTCTTTTTAAATTTTACAAAATTCTAAAAGTAATTTCTGTGTAAACTGAGGAATAATTTTCCGCAGAGCACAGAAACCAGAAGAAGAATCCTCAGTTTATATAAGCTGTGGATTATTAATTTTGAAAAACATTTTGCATGTGAAATGTTGGAATTCCACTGCTGAAGGAATTCTGCAGATGTTTGGAAATTCCATGGAATTCTGCTCCATTGTTTATTTTTTTATTTAGCTATTTGAAAATTGGTAACCAGGAGAGGCACACTAAGCCAAGGCTTATTTCCAGGTGTGACCCGGGGGAAAGGGAATACAGTCATTAAGCATACACAGCAGTATTGAAATGGTACAATGTAAAGTACAAATAGTGTACAATTCAACATGGTACAAGTGTCATAATGATAAAAGGTACCAGAGGTTGATGTTGTGAGCAACATTGATGTGCAAATAAAGTGACAAGGGCAAGTTGAAAAATGGAAGTACAGTGGTAGTTAGGAAATGACTGACATAGGCAGAGGTAGAATGCTGGAGGAGGCCCAACAACAGGGATGGAAAGGGCCCCAACAGAGAGAGAGTCAGGTAGAGGGTTGACAAGAGCAGATGAGGGCAGGGAGAAGTTTTACCTGGTGCCAAAAAGAGATGTGGGTGGGAGGGAGAGATGTAGAGAGAAGGGGAGCAGGTTCCAGAGTGAGGGAAGGTGATAGGAGAAAACTGGCTGCTCTGCAGAGTCATAAGGGTGGAGAAGGGAGAAGATGTGGGGATTCCTAGAGTAGAAGGAGTATGAGGCAGTGGGAATAGGTGAGAGGAGTGAGAATAGGTAAGAGGGTAGGGACCCAAACTGGTATTAGGGGATTAAGGAGGTGCAGTGGGACTGATGATGTGAGGGTAGAGGGAGGATGGATGGGGAGGTGTAGAAGTAGCAAAAGTAAATATGAGGAAGGGATTTTGCACTGAAGAAATAAAAAAATGTTACAAAAGATGTCCAGTCTGGCATGGGAAGAGGAAGGGTGGTGCCGTAGACCACATCTACATAGTCAAAGTCCAGAAGAATCATTTTGGTAACCAGCTTCCAGCAGACCTGGAGAGATAAGCAGTCTTTACTGTGGTACAAGTTGGGGGTGGAACTTGTGAGTGTATAGCATCAATGTGGACAGAGGAGTCAAGCCTACTAACAAGCCACACACTGAGATACTGAAAGGAAGAAACCCCTTTGAGAGGGGTGAAGAAGACAGGGATGGGGGGGGGCCTGGCCAGTTTCTGGCTGGTGCCAGAGGTAATGGACACTGATTTTTAGTGTTGACCCAGAGTGGGTTGGAGTGGAACCAGTGTAGGACATTGTGGACGTCTTGCCTGAGCAAGCCTTCCACTGCCTTGCTCGAGGGACAGAAGATGTAGATAACTGTGAAATCTGCACATATATGAATATGTGAGTTGGTGCAGGCAGAGGGAGGTTGTTCATGAAAATGGAGAACAGGAATCCTAATTTTAACATTCCACACAGCCCTAGAGGAGGGTACAGTAGCATGAGCAAAAACCCATATAAACACTAGAGGCTTGAGCCCCAGCCAGGAGGTGGTCTAAGTGGCACATGCCAGTGGGATGAGGTCTTACACTGGGCTGCAGGGTGACAGTAGGGGTGTAGTAGGGGCATGGGAGATGGAAGTGTGGATGTCAGAGAGACAGTTGGGCATTAATGGGACAGTTGTGGCACACGGCGGGTTGCATTTGAATTATGGTGGTACTGTCATACAATCTGTAATATTGTATGATATACTGTACTTATGACTGATACTGTAAATACATATAGAACTGATCTAATCCAACATGTCAATGGAGGGGCACTGGATAAGTTCGGTCATCATGGGACCATAATGAACTGTAACTTGGCAGACTGCAAAACTGCTATGTTTCACAGACCACAATGTCAAGCATTCCATCCAATCCCTGATGTCCTCCATTAAATAGTCATATATCTGTCCCTGGTAGTCTAGTGTACCACTAAGCCCTACCACCCTGGAAGGCAGTGTCCCACCACCCTGCTCCTCTGACACATCTCTGAGCCAGCGACCTGCACAGCCCTTCACTTTCTACCATGGCTGGCCACTGACTGAGCTGTCAAGGAGCATGTACTATATCCAGTACGCGCTCATTGATAGGTCAATCAATGAGCATGTACTGTATACAGTACAAGTAGAAACATAGATACATAGACTTTGATGGCAGATAAGGACTGATTGTCTCACCCAGTCTGCCCATTTTCCGACCTATTGGATAAGCTGCAGATCCTACTTAACCAACAGCCTACTTCCTCCTACACCCCCTACTAGAATTGTCTTATGTCTCACCCATGAATTTTGAATTCCCCCAATGTTTTGGACCTCATGACCTCTTCAGGAAAGCTATTCTATGTGTCTACCACCTCTCCATGAAAAAAAAATACTTCCTCACATTGCTCCTAAGCTGCCCCCCCTTCAAATTGTGCCCCCTTGTTCTTGCACATCTCTTTTTCTGAAAGATGTTACCCTCTTGGACTTTGTTTATTCCCTTGAGGTACTTGAAAGTTTCTATCATGCCCTCCCCTTTCCTTGAGGGCATACATATTAAGCTCTTTTACTCTCTATATATGGCTTCTGGTTCAGATCCTGCACCATTTTAGTTGCCCTCCTCTGGACTACCTCCATCCTGTCTATGTTCTTGCAGAGATGGGGTCTCCAGAACTGCACACAGTACTCCAGATGGGGTCTCACCAACTATCTGTACAGAGTGATTACAACTTCCTGTTTTCTACTGGTAATGCCTCTCCCAATGCATCCTAGTATCCCACCAGCCCTTCTTACTACCTTCTCACATTGCTTGCCTACCTTACCTATCAGTTATGACTACCCCCAGATCCCTTTTCATTTTTGTTGTTGTTAGTACCCCCCCCCCCCAAATTGTGTACTCTTCCCTTGGGCTTTTTGTTTCCCAGGTGTATTACTTTGCACTTCTTTGCACTGAATCTAAGCTGCCATACATTTGACCATTCCTCCAACCATGCCAAGTCCCTTCTCATCTTTCTACCCCCACCTTGTGTATCAAGCCTGTTGCAGATCTTTTTGTCTTCTGCAAAGAGGCATACTTTTCCTTCCAGTCCCTCAGCAATGTCACCATAAAGACATTAAAAAGGACCAGTCCCAGTAATGAACTCTGCAATACCCTGCTAGTAACCCCCCTTTCTTCTGAGAGGACTCCTTTTTCTATTACCCTCTTCATCCTGTTGCCCAGCCAATTTTTTACCCAGTTTACCACCTTGGTACCCAGGCTGGCTAACTTGTTTATTAATCTTTCATGTGGGAATGTGTCAAATGTCTTGCTAAATTCTAGGTAGACCATGTCCACAATTGTCCCTGGCCCACTACTTTGGTCACCCAGTCAAAGAAATCTATTAGATTCATCTGACATGACTTCCCACTGTGAATCCATGCTGTCTTCTGTCCTGTGCCCCACTGGCCTCTAGGTACTCAATTCTTTCCTTCAGAACTGATTCCATCATTTTCCCTACCACTGAGGTCAAACTAACAGGTCTGTAGTTTCCTGCCTCTGTCTTCCTCCCACTTTTGTGAAGGGGAATTATATCTGCCTTCCTCCAGTCCTCAGGTACCACCCCATTCTCCCATGATTTATTAAAAAGGGTAGTCAGTAATTCATTGTGTGCTGCTTGAGCTATGCTTGATTGTATTATGTGATCTCTATAATGTACTGCATCCAATATGTCTCTTACATATTTTAAAACAAATAAAAATATAATTAAAAAAGGGTAGCCAGTGGTGTCACTAGTTCTCCCTTTAGTCATTTTAGAATTGGGGGCCAGGCAAAATGCACCCCACGATCTTAAAAAACTGAGATTAGAGTTGGCTGCCCCACTGGCTAAACTATTCATCAAATCCCTAAAGAGTGGGGAAGTACCCAAAGATTAGAAAAGGGCAATTGTGGTCCCACTTCACAAATCGGGCAGCAGGCAGGACTCTGGAAATTACTGGCTGGTAAGCCTCACATCCATAATGGGGAAGTTAATGGAGACACATCTCAAACAGAGGATCATGGCATTCCTGCAGGCCAGTAGCCATCAGGATCCCAAACAGCATGGTTTAACAGTGGGCAGGTCATGTCAGACAAACCTGATTGAGTTTTTTGACTGTTACAAAGTTTATAGAAGGCGTCGGGGCGGTAGATGTGGTCTACTTAGACTTTAGCAAGGCCTTCGACTCAGTTCCACACAGAAGGCTGGTAAAGAAGCTATACCACATAGGGGTTAGATCAGAAGTTGTTAGATGGGTTAAAAACTGGTTACAGGGCAGAACCAAGAAAGTGCAAGTAACCAGAGCACTGTCATCAGAAGGTAGGGTACCCAGTGAGGGTGCCCCAGGGTTCAGCACTGGGGCCCCAACTCTTCAATATTTTCATATCAGACATAGCTAATGGACTACAGGGAAAGGTGTGTCTGTTCAAAGACAACACAGAAATATGCAACAGGGTCGACACCCAGCAGGGAGTGGACAAGATGGAAGCTGATCTCAGGAAACTGGAAGAATGGTCTAGAGCATGGCAGTTGAGGTTCAATGCCAACAAGTGCAAAGTCATGCACATAGGAAAAAGAAATCCAAATAAGGCATATTACCTTGAAGGGGAAAGACTAGCTGCCTCCACCCATGAACACAATTTGGGAATCATTATCTCAGACAACTTGAAGGTAGGTAAACAATGCGAGAAGGCAGCATTAAAGGCCAGCAGTTTGCTGAGATGCACTGGGAGGGGAATCAAAAGCAGGAAGAGGGAAGTGATCCTGCCACAGTACAGAGCACTGGTTAGGCCTCACCTGGAGTACAGCGTCCAGTTCTGGAGGCCCCACCTCAAAAAAGACATTGACTGAGTGGAGACGGCACAGAGAAGGGAAATAAAAATGATTCAGGGACTGCATGAGATTTGCCACGGGGATAGACTGAAAGAACTGAACATGTATTCCCTGGGGCAGAGAAGAGAGAGGGATGACATGATCGAAATATTCAAGTACATAAAAGGCATAAACCAGGTGCAGATGGACTATCTCTTCCAATTTAACGAAGGGCAGCAGAACCACGGGACATGACCTAAGGCTGCAATGAGGGCAGTTCTCCACCAACACCAGGAAGTTTTTCTTCACCGGAAGAGTAGTGGATGCCTGGAACAGCCTGCCTGCAGAGCTGGTGGGGGCAAGCACAGTGGTAGGTTTCAACAATGCTTGGGACAGATACAAGGGAGTTCTCATACCCAAGGGCAGTTAGAAGGCTAGGCTAAAAGACAATGGGCAGACTAGATGGACCTGGCGGTCTCCTTCTACCATCAACTTCTATGTTTCTATGTTTCTAATTCTGGGGTGAATCCCATCAGGCCCTATTGCTTTGTCCACCTTCAGTTTTAGGAGTTCTCTCAGGACCCTTTCTTCTGTGAATGGACTTATATCGACCACCCTATACAGGGTGCTTCAATTGTTTGGCTTAAGTACCTCTCCTTCCTCTTCTTTTGTGAATACTGAGCAGAAGTATTCATTCAGCAACCCTGCTTTTTCACTGTCACCCTCTGTCCACCCCTTCCCCTTTATTAAGCCTCACTAATATCCCTCCCTTGGACTTTCTTCACTCTCTAATGTACCTATAAAAGGTTTTATCCCCCTTCTTAACATAATTGACTATCTTTTCCTCAGTTCGGGCCTTTGCTATCCTGACTACCTTCCCCACTTCCTTCTGCTTTAACTGGTACAGTTCTCTGCCCTACTCCTTCTGTATTTCCTTATATTTCCTGAATGCTATGTTTTTCTCCCCAACCTTCCCCACCACCTCTTTTGAGAACCATAGTGTTTGTTCCTTCATTTTGTTTTATTCGCTTCACACAAAGCATTGTTGCCTCTGTGGTGGCAGTTTTGATTTTACTCCATTGTTCCTCCACCCCTCCTTCTTGACCATTTGCTAGTGCTATTCTGAGGCACTCTCCCATTTTGCCAAAGTAAGCCCTCCTAAAGCCCATTACCCTTGTTTTTGTAAGACTTGACTCTATGGCTGTGTTTATCATGAACCACACTCTTTGGTGGTCCCTTGTTCCCAGATGGCTGCCCCCTTCTAAATCTGAGATCCTCTCTCCATCCCCATTTGAAAGTACCAGGTCTAAGATTGCTCCCTCCTGAGTGTGTTCCAACACTATCTGTCTGAGGCATGCTCTCTGTAGGGCATTGAGAATGACCCTGCTCTTGGATGTGACTGCAGAAAAGGTGCTCTATTTAACATTTGACATATTCAGGTCCCCTATCAACAATACCCCCCCTTTCTCTGCCATTCTAAGGATACCTGCAAGAGCTTTTGTTTCCTTACTGCCCCCTCTAACCATTCCGCTCTACTGATGAGGTATTGCTAGAGGTTCCCAGGGTTCAGTTAAAGACATCAGGGGCTTGTGCTTTTATATTCATGGCCCCCACCCTGTGGAACTCTCTACCTCTTTGGATACGAGAGTGCTTGACTGTGGAGAGCTTTAAAGCTGCTTTGTAGTCACATTTATTTGAACTTGCTTTTGATTGCTCTGTATAGAATTGTTATTTGCTATTGATTGTTTTTATTGTTTTACTGTTTTAATTGGAAAGGCACTATGATCTTTTGGAATAGTGCCTGTTTTATAAATAAAGTGAACTGAAAAAAAAATGAATTTCCTTGTCCATTTCCTCTCCCTGAGATGGAGATCTGTATATAACCCCTGTGTGGACTGTGGTACCCTTTCCTGTCTCCAGGGTGACCAACAGTGCCTCTTCTGCTGCCTGTTTACCCTTTAGTTTCATTGCTTTGATCCATTCCCTTACATAGAGAGGTACTCCTACTCTTCTTTTACCCTCCCTGTCCTTCCTGTAGCTTATATAATCCCAGTATGTTGACATCCCAGTCATGATTCTCTATGTACCATGTTTCTGTGACTACCACAATATCCAAGTGTCCCTCTACCATCAAGGACACTAGTTCAGGGAGCTTGTTGCCCAGACTACGGGCATTGGTACTCATTGCCCTCCATTTTTTTAAGGGCCTTACCCTTTTTATTCCCATCCATGTCCTTACTGCACTTGCCTTTTTCTCTATTTGCCCCTGTCCTGCTCCCTATCGACGTCTCTACCTTGGTGTTTACCTTGCTAACCACCCTGTTTTGTGAGGGGGGGCTTCGATTTCCCAGCTACTTTTCAGTGCCTCCCCCTTGACTAGTTTAAATGCTTTCCAATGAAGCATTTAAACCTATCATCTAGGATCCTGGTTCCCCTCCCAGACAGATGCAGACCATCATGCCAGTATACACCTGTATCCTTCCAGGTGAATCCCTAGTTCCCAATGAAGCCAAAACCCTGAGTTCTGCACCAATTTTTTCAACCATTCATTGAATCCCATGGTGCAGAGTACTCTAACCTCACCCGTGTCATAGACAGGCAGCACCTCCAAGAAAGTTACTGTGCATGCTACTTGTCTAAGGCCCTTCCCCAGCTCCACAAACTCCCCCTGAACTGCTCTGATCCCATTCCCAGCCAGGTCATTTGTCCCTAGCCAGACAATGACATCCAATGCAGCTGCTCCTGCAATTCTGAGGATTCACTTCCTGTCCTTCCAAACCATTGCAATGGGGAGGCACCTTACCTTCCTCTCCTCTCCTTCCCCCAGTTCTACTCCCCTAACAATTGAGTCCCCCACCAGGAGTTGTTTCCTTCCCCTGTGGGGTCCGCTTGTAGGAACAAAACCCTTGATGGAAAAATGATTATATTTTTATTATGAAAATATTTTTTTAATTACTATTTTATATTCTTTATAAGAGCTTAATTATAAAGCAATACTATAATCATCTGTTTATCATCCTTGTTTACTTGGACTTTGAGAAGCAAAAAAAAGCTGCTTAAGTGAGCATTGAGAAAGGGATACTACATTAGGCTTAAGTTTTAACAGAACAATATTATAGGACTCTGAATATACTAGCACAGAGATAAGGAAGGCCATCCACGTTTTTAAAATGCCTTAAGCTAGGTAATTTTGACAACCAGATAACAGGCCTTGCCAGCATACCAGCCTATATCTGATACAGCCTATATCAGGTATCTTTAGAAAAAAAACTGTTGCCTCTCCTTTAAACTTTGTATATTAAGAAAAGTATTTTACTTATAACTCTAGAACACAATATGGTGCCAGTCTGAAATGTTTACAAATGATAAACAGTATTATGATTAATAAGTAATCAAGTTTCGTAAATGCAAGTAAAAAAAATTATGTATAGAAGTATTTTAAACATTCTTTTAAGATTAAACAAACAAGTCTAGTCTCTAATGAAAGCTAACATTGTGACAAGTTTGAAAATATAACTCTTAACTATGTAGCTTGTTGCTGTGCAGAAAAAAGCCTGAACATTTATTAAAAGCAGGATGATGTTTTGCTTCTTTAGACAGAACAAAGAAAACCATGTGCATGCAGAGAAATCTTGTGTTTAAAACTTTCATGAAAAAAATATTATGAAATAATCTTATATTATTTTGTAGCTTGGAATATTTATAGTAAGACTATTTGTTTTAAGAGATGTTATTAAAAATATGAAGTTACAGCCTTTAATAGTTTAATTCACAAAATATTAACGCTAGCAATGTGAAAAACGTATCAAAGGACTCCATTTGATGAGAGAAATTCAAAAAAATGTTGGTTTAAAAGTTATGTCATTTGTAATAAAGAAGTCAAAAAGGAAAATAATTTCAAGCCTAAAAGTGGATTTGGAGCCACTGGCAGTCCTTGAAGGGGAATGGCCTATGTCACCATTCATCATCTGTAAGGACCAATCAAAATCTGGTGATGATGTCACTTGAGCCAGAATCATATATGTAAATTCTGTGGAGGCAGTATAGCGCAGTGGTTTAAGGTTCTGACCCTCAAACCTGGAGACCTGGGTTTGAATACCACAGCCCCCACTTGCATACTGTGTGACCCTGAGCAAGTCACTTAACTTCCCTGTGCTCCCAGGTTGCACCTGTAAACAAGCTTTCAGCTTAGTGTGTCTCACCTGGTAAAACAAAGGTTAAAAAAAAAATTCTGCTATCCCAACCTCAGTCTTGGTCAAAACACCAATGTAAAAGGGCCTGTGTCAGTCTAGTTAAGAATTTGGCTGAAACCTTAATGGCATCCTAACTTTTGCTAGGCCTAAAAAAGCTTAGACCACACCTGAATTTGGAATACTGGGACCGGCCATTGTTGTATCCATCAGAAGGCACTAAGGACAAGCTTGGAAGCCTACAGGGAATTGCTGAGATCCTGCCTGTAAGCTAACAAGATTTCAATGAAGTCCAGATGCAAACTTCTTGTTATGAGGACTTTTACTGTGGTATGAAGCAAAGTCTATGTTTTATTTACTGAGCATTTTGACTGCAGTAATGTTGTCTGCTAAAGCCTGGACCAGAGACTAACCTTAATATTCACAGCCAAAAGCAAACTGCAGTGTTGTGGATAGGAGAAGTTCTGTACCCTAAGGTTTAAATTAAGATGAATTAACATGAAGACTTCATTAGAGTCCAGTTATTAAGACAACTTCGCTATCCACAAGAAAAGATCCTGTAATACAAGCTGTTGCTACAGAACTTTTCAAATCCTGTTGTCTGATGTTTTCTGTTGAATCCTACTAACTGACTTTTGATGATTAGTGTCATCCCAAACTGAGGCAAGAAGAATCTAGAGTTTTACGGTTCCAGGGTCCAGGAAAAGACAAACTGACTGATAGAGACCTTTTCATTCAAAGCCAGATTCAACCGATATTTTGAAAGTTAAAAGTGAAGAAGGCTAAGCCTATAGATAACCAAAATTTAAAGTATTTTTTTTAAATTATTTTAATTAATAATATCTTAATATTTCAATTTGGCTATTTGAGGTGGTAACATAGTGAGCCTAACTTTTAATTACAAAACCTTAGGTATATAGGTTAAGAAATTTAAACAAAAGGAAATACAAGTCTTATGCAGAAATAATCTGAGACACTAATGTAATGAGTTTGCATGCTCTTATATCAGAAGGTCATGCTAAATACTAAATATGCTGAAAGCCCAGTATATAGCCAGAGCCATTTATTATACTGAATATTGCTTATTCATTTGCATTGTTTATTTTCTGAAATTTGTTTTGTTTACTTGTTTTATTTCTTTATGGTTTGTTTAAGTTTCTAAAATCTTTGTTGTTTATGTTTACAGTGTTCTTAAATTATTTTTATTATGCTTGTTATTTATGCTAATTAGGAATATTTAGAATTATTGTAAGGTGTTAATAAAGTATATATAGTTTTCATATTTCTAAGTGTGGCAGAAACATTTTTCATCATTATCCAGAACCTGGAGAACAGGGATAATATCATATTTGAATTTTATAATTATTTTTGGTATGCTGGCCTGGTGGCACTGAGGGTTGAGGCACTAGATGCATCACCTTGTGCCACACTGGTGACCCTCATTCGGGAATGAGCCCGGGTCATCAGGGGTTGGCAGGGGAAGGATTAGGATTGAGCCTCTGCAGACCACTCTCCTAGTCCTGGGGTGGGTTGGGGAACATCCACCACACTGTAGTGACCTCTGGGGATGCCTGGGATACTACCAGCATTGGCGCACATAGAGGGGAGTGTGTCAGATGTTGGCATGCTGTTTCTGGACATAATTGCATATCTGCACTCCAGTGGGAGCTATGGTGGAGCAAAGGATGGGCACGACTATGCAGCTTGATGGCCGTGCTCTGTGGTGCCCAAAGAACTAATGAGGAGTTCCGTTGAGGAGGGTTTGGGGCAGTTCTGGCTTGGAGAGGCATGGGGGGCCCCCACAACAGGATGGCAAGACAGCCATCCCAGATCCTCCTGGGTGCAGTTCAAGCCACTCAGCTCTTTGAACAGGCAGAGCCAGTGGCTGGATGCTCCAATCCAGTGCACACCATAGAGGGTGGTAAAAACAGTTGTGATAAAAAAAATATTATTTTTGGTAATTTATGAAAATATTTTGGGTAAGGCCAGAGGTAAATCCAAGAACTTCATTATAAAAGTGATATTATAACCCATTGTTCTGACACTGTGCCACCCTCCTGTGGGTCTCCTTTGTGGAGGTTCCCAGCATCCTCCTTGGTCTCCACTGTGGGTGCCTCCATAGAGAACCCACACTCTGCCTGAATGGCATATGAATTGTGGAGAGGTACAACTGGAGGGATGCACCTTTGCTCCACCACTTTCACCCTTCCTGAGCCCACCTGGTCCAACCGTTCCTCTTTCTTGGCAACCTTTGAGGCAGTGGTGGTGGCCCAGGTGGTCCCTTGGTGGTGGAGGAGGTTTTCTAAATCCTTGATTGGTCGACCTGGAGATGGGCAACCTACTCCCTCAGACCAGAGTGGTGCCTGCAAATAGGGCAGCATTGCAGTCTCCAGAAAGTCTCCTGGAAGATTGCCACCCCACAGCCAGTACATTGCACCACTCCCCACATGTCTCTCTCCCTTCCTGTTTAAGTTTTTTTTTGATAGTGTGTGTAAGCATGTGTGTGCGTTTACCCCCTATGTAGCATGCTGGGCTGTTAAGGATATGACAGGTGTATGTCCTTTGTTCTTTTGGGAAATTATGTTGGAACCCCTGGTATAAAGGAAATTATGCACTTTGGGTGGGTGGGATGAGGGCAGGTGGGTGGGACCAAGCCCATGCCCTCCAGAAACAATCAGGTAGCTGAGGCCTAGGCCAGACAATTAGCACCCTTCCCCCTATATGTACTAAAATTTGCAGCAAGTAAAGGCAGCAAAGAAATAGCAGCACCCCTAAAAGCACAACAAAATAGGTTTCAAACCAGAAGAAACAGGTCTCCATTTCAAAGAAACAACAGTCTCACCGAAAGCCCACCACAATGGGCTTGAAATTAGAAAAAAATAGGTTTCCAATTCAAAGAAACAACAGCCCCACCGAAAGCATACTAAAATACAGTAGGTTTGAAATCAGAAGAAACGGGCCTCCAATTCAAAGATTTACCAGCGCCACATAAAGCACACCAAAATAGGTTTAAAAGTTTCAACAGTCCCAGAACAATTCCTTGGTAGCCCCTTATTAGTAGTAAGAAAAAATTAACCTGCTATCAAGTGAAATCAACAAGGAATAACAGCCCCACTTAAAGCACACCAAAATAGGTTTTAAAGTTTCAACAGCCCCAAAACAATTCCCTGCTAGCTCTTCACCATTGCCAGACAGCTCAGTCGGCAGCCGGTATGGTGGAGAGTGGAGGGCTGTGCTGGTTGCCGACTGGGGGATGGGATGGGGGAGCTGGATGGTGGGCCACTTCCTGACATGCTGGGGGTCCACTAGACCACCAGGGATAGTTATATAAATATACAGTGAAGGCCACCAGGATGAAGCCCAACTCTGCAGAATTCTGCAGTACAGTTACTGCAGCAAACAATGCAGTTTCAATGGGAATTAATCCCTTTTGTCATGCAGGAAACCTATGACACTGCTCTTCATCCTGGTGGACTTCACTGTACATGGGGATGAACGGTGATAGGGAGGGGGTCCACTAGACCACTAGGGAAGGCTATATAACAATTAATGTGGGAGATCATGGACAGGGAGGGGGCCACTAGACCACCAGGGACAGATGTATGACTACTGTATAGCAGATAATATTAGCGGCCGATATATTTAGCACGATGGTTATGGGCAAACATTTTAGTGCCTGATATATTTAGTGGTCTCTGTACCCACAGTTACAGCAATACCCAACCACTGATTACCCAACCACCAGCACTATTTGCCCGACTGCTGCACTAATTAGTAGCAGCTTAATCACACAGCATTTTAATAATAAGCACACCCTTCTCTTTTCCTCCATTTACCGTCATTCGGTGCTGGTAATGTGTGTCTCTGATTACTGTACCTTGATTCTGCATTGTTATTGGTGAAATGTTGCTGCTGAAGTGGATCCAGTCCTCCCAAGCAAAAAGAAAATACCCCATGGAGGCTACTACAGTCTCCGATGCAGAGTTGGCTGAGTGGTCTGGCATGGACATAAATGTAGCAATGACGGTCACCAAATAACTTGCTTCAGCTTCTTCCTCTCTGGCCAAAAGAAGCTGCAGCTCCTCTTATGCCTCTTATAAACCCAAGACCAGATTCAAGCTTGGCCAGTATGCTGTAGAGCAGAGATTGATGGCCACAGTAGGCTCTTCCTCGCCACAACTGGAAAACTGATAAATGAAAGCTCTGTCCGAAACTTTAAATCTGAGTACCTACAGCAGCTGCAAAATACACCAGACCACACTACTATGCCCACTGTTCTCCTGAAGAAGACACATGGCCATCTGACCCATCTAGAGGACAACTTAGGGGGTAGCTAAAGAACATCGTTAAAACACTGCACACTGAAGGGGCTGTAGTAGTTTCTGGTGTAATCCAAGCTATAGCAGTGGGGATAGTGAAGGCTAACTCTTCACAACTGTTAGCAGAGAATGAGGGGCATTTAACACTATCCAGCAAATGGGAACGGGGCTTCTTGCATAGAATTGGCTATGGTAAATGCAAAGGAACTAAAGCTGGGTGCAAAACACCTAGAGATCTCTTAAGTCTGAAATCATCTTTTTTGTCTCATATAGCCAGAGCCTGCACCTAAGACCTGATCCCACCACAGCTGGTCATTAACTTGGATGAGGCAGGGGTCAATATGATCCCTGTCTCTGAGTGGACTATGGAGGCTACTGGGGCTAAGCAGGTGTCCATCACTGCCTTAGGAGATAAGAGACACATCTCCACCATTCTAGCATGTACCCTGTCTGGTGAAATGCTGCCTCCCCCCAGCTGATCTACAAAGGGTGAACTGTAGTGTGTCACCTGAAGCACACATTCCCTTGTGAGTTGGATGTTACCCATTCAGAAAATCAGTGGGCAGATGGGGAGACTACTATCCTTTTTGTTGATCAAGTTATCATGCCCCATATACAAGCCCACATCCAATCAATGGAACTGCCGAGAGAACAAAAGGCTCTACTTGTGATCGATCTTTATTGAGCACACACCACTGAAGAAGTGATAAAACATTTGGAGGACAAACAAATTATACCAGTACATGTGCCAACATCATGTATGGACCTCCTGCAACTGCTCTATATTACCATTAACAAGATCTTTAAGGATTTCCTGAAGAAGGGATTTACGAGCTGGTATGCAGGAGTTGTCTCAGATCATCTTATCGCCAGGGAGGCCAACAGCCTAGCAGCCGATCTTAGACTGCTTAACCTCAAGGAGCATCACTGTCTATGCCTGTAGTTCAGCTTCAACAACTAGAAAGCACGTCGGGAGGATATCATTCGTGGCTTTGAACAAGTCAACATCAAGAAAGCCCATGAAAACTGCCTGACCACTGTAAGCAAAAACATCTACTGCACTCTGTTTTGATTGTAAAGTTAGATGCTTAGGATGGCTAGGATGGTAGAGACAGAAGCTGAAACGGCCTTTTTTTGTTTTTTTGCTCAACAGATGGAGCCAGAGCAGCAGTGAGGTGAAACTGCACCAGAAATGAAGCTGAATTAAAGAACAGCAACTTGTTTTATTTTATTTTCATTCGATGGGGTTGCATTGTGTTTACTGAGTGAAAGAACAGCGACTTGGTTTATTTTATTTTTATTTGATGGGGTCGCCTTGTGTTTACTGAGTGAGATTACACAAGTACTTTTTCTGAATAAAGAATGACATTTTTTAAACAGTGCACTGTACTTAACTGCTAGTTATTGTACTGTTTCTGGTAACTGGGTGAGCTACTTGAATGATACGCAAATGGCAAGATAAGAAGGTAATGGGTAGGGTTGATTTTAACAGATAGTATTAGTGGGCATTTAATTTTAACAAGTTTTTCATTATGGCTAATATTGCTAAAGTTTTCTGAGTGCTAATATTACCTGCTATACAGTATTTAATGGGATACATAGGAGATTGGGGGGACTGCTAGACACTGTGGTGTGTATGACATAATGGTTTTGCATTCTGCTGCGGTACAGTTCCTTACGATACCATGGCAGTCAGACTTATCCATTGCCCCTCCGTTGACGTTGGATTAGAGCAGTTCTAGATATATTTACAGTATTGGTTATAGGTACAGTATATCATCATACAATACTAAAGAATGTATGACAGTACCACCATAACGAAAATGCACCCTTCCGGGTGCCACAACAGTCTCATTAATGCCCAATTGTCTCACTGAAACTCCTACTGCCACCTCCCGTTCCCCTTAAGCCCCTCACTGCCAATTGGCAGGATATTGTATTTCTTCATGCCCCAACCATCCTGGCCCTCTTCTGTTGTGCTGGGTGGGGGGCACATCCTGTGGCAGTTCCTGCAGGTGTGTCAACTGTTTGGCGCAGCTGTTGGCTTGCTACAAACCTGGGGTGTTTGGTACCGGGACCCTGATTTTTGTAAAATTGGGTACAGTGTCCCTGGTGCACCTGGAGTTTGCCACAGCCCTGGAGTGATGCAACTTGTGTTTCTCTAAGGACTCTTTGAAATTCAAGCCCTAGGTCTTCAGGTAGGTTAGGGTTTAGACTAGATGGATCACTGGTCTTTTTCTGAAGTAATTTTCTATGTTCTATCTAAAATGCCTTGTGCAAAAATTCAAACAGTCTTATATATCCATTTAACATTTACATGATCAATCAATAAATGTTGGAAATGTGCTGTTGTATCTCATAAATATTTTAATTCCAGGCATATTTCCAGTATATGCTGAGATGTTTAATCTGAGACTTTATTTCCCATATAACACTAAAATGGTGATTCCAAAAGCATTTTCATTTGCTAAAAAAGTTCCATATTGTACGCATTCAAAAGTAGGCACAGTGGAATGTGTATCCATCTACACTATTAAGCATTTAAAAACCAAGGCTTAATTTGGCTCTGAGGAAGGCATCATGGTGACACTGACAGCATAGCAACTGCAGGCAGGACTCTTTTAAGAAGAGTGCTAGAGAGTGTTGCTACTAAAAGCACCTAATGTGCAAACTGAAGTTGCAGCAAAAATACTACTTGAACTGGAGCATCTGGTTAAAAAATGTATGTATTTCGTAGAAATTCACAAATTAATAACTTTTGAACTGCAAAACCGATTTTGCCAAAGTTGCCTAAAAATTAGCCCCTAAGACTGTGAACACATAATTTTATAGTTCTAGGTGCTAAGATTGTCAATATATTGGCTAACAAAACACCCATTTTTGACTCAAACACTAATTCAGCCCTAACATAGAATCTGACAGCAGATAAGGACTGCTTGACCCACCCAGTCTGCCCATTTTTCCATACCTACAGTATCACCACAGACCCTAACTGATCTCCGGCTCATTCTTCCTCTCCCCTTCATTTCCCTTAAAATACTCTTATGCCAATCCCATGCATTCTAGTACCCCCACACTGCCTTTGCCCCCACCACCTCTGATGGAAGGCTATTCCAGGAATCCACTACACCTTCTGTGAAGAAGTACTGTACTTCCTCACATCTCTCCTGAATCTGTCCCCTGTAGCTTCACAGCATGTCTGCTTTTTTTCTGAAAAATACTTCCCTTCTGTACCTTTTTAACCCCTGTGAGATATTTAAAGGTCTATATCAGATCCCCACTTTTCATCTCTTCCACAGTGTACAAACTTGAGGTCCCTTAGTCTCTCCTTGTATGGGTTTTGATACAGACTCTGCACCATTTTAGTTGCACTCCTCTGGACTGCCTCCAGTCTATTTCCTTCTGGAGATGTGGTCTCTAGAATGGAACACAGTACTCAAGGTGGAGTCTTAATGGTGATCTACACAGGAGCAACACCACCTCCCTCTTCCTGCTGGTGATACCCCTCCTTATGCACCCCAGTATCCCACTAGCCCTCCAAATTGCTTTGACACACTGCCTGGTCACCTTTAGGTCATCCAATATGATTAACTCTTTCCTGCTTGGTTGTCATCAATACCACTCGATCCATTTAGTACACTGCTCCTGGGTTTCTGTGCTGTATGTGCATTATTTTATACTTTTTTGCATTGAAACACATCTGCCATACCCTTGATCACTTCTTGAGTTTTCTCAGGTCTCTGATCATCCTTTCCATCCCTGCTGCAGTGTCCACCCTGTTGCAAATTTTGGTGTTATCCATAAAGAGGTAGACCTTCCCCTCCAACTCCTCTGCAATGTCATCAATAAAGACATTAAAGAAGACTGGTCCCAGCACTAATCCCTGCGGTAACCCACTGGTCATGCTCCCTTCCTTGGACTGAACTTAATTTACCACCATCTCTGTCACCTATCCCCTAACCAATTTCTTACCCAGTTTACCACCTTTGCACCTACCCCTAAACCATCCAGCTTGCTTGCCAGTTGCCTATGTGGAATGGTGTTGAAAGCCTTACTGAAATCTAGGTAGGCTACATCCACTGCTCCACCTTGACTAGTTCCTTGGTCACTCAATCAAAGAAATCTATCAGATTATTTTGACATGACCTCCTTCCATGAATCCATGTTGCATTTGGTCTTGTAACTTAATATATTCAAGATATTCCACAGTCCTTTCCTTCAGAAAAGTTCCCATTAACATTCCCATCATGTTGTCAGGTTCACAGGCCTATAATTGCCAACTCCTCTGTGCTACCACTTTTGTGTAGTGGGACTAAATCCGCCCTCCTCCAGTCCTCTGGAACCACTCCTGTTTCCAGTGAGCTGTTAAATATGACTGCCAAACGTGCATCTAGTACCTCCCTGAACTTTCTCAACACCCTTGGATGCCCCCCATCTAGTCTGATTGCTTCGTCCTCTGTTAGATTAGTGAGTCCCTTCAGGACTCTGTCCTCTGAAAAAGGAATAGTGTCCACCTTACCCAAGTGCTGCATCTGTGTAATATATATATATATATATATATATATATATATATATATATATATATATTATATATATATTCACTGCAAAAAATATGTTACTCTATAGTTAAGGTTCTAAAGCCACAAAAGGCAGTAAAAGTGACATTAGGATTTTTGTAACCATAATGCCCACCCCGTCCCAATCCCCTAGTCTTATGAACAAAGGTCAGACTATAGGTCTGGATCCATTCCCCATGGGTCTGCTGCTTCAAACTACAGTTCCAGTCTGGAGTCCTTTGCAAAGAAACCAATGACTTTTCTCTTGCTTCAGGCAGAGTTAATAGGACCCTGCATGATGAAAGTCATGACTGATCTCCTGCTTTGTGCAGGGCCTGAAGAGCCCTAGAATACATTAAGAAAGTTATGACTGATCTGCTTCAAGCAGGGCCTGCGGGGCATGCATGAAGAAAGTTATGACTGATCTTGTGGGCCCTAAGTGAAACAGGAGACTTGTGGGGCATGGCTCTGGACCTGTAGCTTGAGGCAGCAGACCAATGGGGCACAGCCCTCTGGACCAGACGTCATTCGGTCACATCTTTATTTTCACAGTTCCCTGTGAGCCTTGCATGAACTGAGAGATCATACATAACTTTCTTCACACAGGGGCCGCAGACCATTAGCTTAAAGCAGCAGACCAATGGGACATGGCACCAGATCTGTATCTTGGCTTTGGGTGACAAGGCTAGAAGCTGGGAAGGAGGTGAGCACCTATATTTTTATTAGGCCATTAAGTCTATTCTAGCATCCTGTTTTGCACTACCACCCTCCCCAACTGTGGCACTTGCATACACTTGTGATCTCCTTGCACGCTAGCTCACACGTAAGGTGTTTAGAACCATATTGTTGTTTACCTACCTACCCACTACATGGCTACTGCACCTGCTGCAAGTGTCTAAATAGCCACACACTCATGTTTTGTATATTCTGCTTCTTCTGTGCCCCCTCCCCCCTCTCCCCCAGGTCACACCTGGAAACAAGCCTTGGCTCAGTGTGCTTCTCCCAGTTAACTATATTTAAATAAATAAAATGTCACAAAAATTAGTAGCACAGTTCCCTCTTTTGTGGTTTTGTAACCCTAATGTATGCATTAAGTAGTCTTTTGCAGTGAATATATATTATACTGTCTTTATAGCAAGAATGAATCTAGCAACTTCATTTGTCAAAACACATCAACTGACAATGGTTTTACCTACAAGATATGCACTGTAACTACCGTATAATAAAATCTCACTACCAGTCACCTGTGATAAATATAACTACGTTCACACGTTAAATTTCAAAACCAAGCTGCCCACCCCCCTTATTTTTATATTTCTTTCATCAGACCAGCACATCCTCCCCTTAACATATGTGTTTTAGATTCTAATGAGCAACATCCCTGCTACAGCCACACACCAGCACACAGGTGGAGATCAGCAGCTAATCAGCACTACTTGCAGACAATCATTTCAAACTGCTCTTAAAGGAGCCACAATAAACTATTTAATCACTTCTGACTCTACAAAACATACATTTACTGTTCTATTGCACTCATATAGCTGTGTTAGCTGATTTATTAAATGTGCTATGTACAAGGGTTGCACACAGGACATTTGGGCCATTTTATAAGTGTAGTAAACCACTCAAGATTGTAGTTTTAAGGGTTTAAAATGCACTTTCCTGCAGTAATCATAGATTGTTGGTCCTAAAGAGGAAGACTATTTTATGGCTAAAAAAAAAAAATGACAGAAATTTCACACCACTTGGTCTGGTCAATTTTTGCCCCAAATCCCAGGTATCAGTGAAAACTGGACCCCTGGAACTGTACCAAATTGGTAAAAGCTGGAGCAGCAAAATTTGTGCAACTTTAGCCCAGTCCAGCTGTCTGGTTTTTACTGATGTGGCCATTTCCAGTTCCAGTGGTCTGATTTTCACCCATACCCCACAGTCAACATCACAGTGTAGACCTCTCCTTTAGAAACATGATCTATAGTCATTTCAGCACAACAGTATCACAAACGCCACCAGACATAGAAAAATAATAGAAAAATTTAAATATATAGAAAAATCTATTCCACAAACCCATAAAAATGGTGATTCATGGGAAATGTAGTTCATCCCCAGTGAAGCAGACTGCTAGACACACCTTCACCTGCATCCCCGCCACCCCCCAGCCCAAGCCACTAACAAGATTTGATCCCTTAAAAAGTAAGACAGTGAAGCTTGCCCACACTTCCTGAAAGTTACAACCTGTCCTGATTTTGTCAGGACATACTTGATTAGGGCAGCTTTGTCCTGCCAAAAAACATGAAAAACGCTAAATGTCCTGATCCTGTGGTAGAAAAATCTATTTTCTTACTTTCCTCTAGAAGCTGCAGAAAACTATGAAACCTTAAAGGGGACATGAATATTTATCTAGCATTTAGATCATTTACAGGTGTTCCCCAATCTTGTCTGACCATGGCAATGCTATTTATGTTGGTTTAGGGCACATTAAATGAGAAATGCATTTTTTGTTGTGTTCATGTCTATCTTTCAACTATGGCACTTAATGGAGATTTGTTCAGCTGAATTCCCTTCAGCATGGCAAAGCCAGTGATGCTGCATCATGTTTCTTTCTTTGAAAGATAACTCTTAAGCTACCAGCACCACAGTGCTATCAGCTGTGCTAGCATCTAGTTGCAGTCAAAGGGTAATTGTTTAAAAATGTTTTATGTAGTAGCCTAGTAAATAGTTTACCTAGTAAGGGTGATGTGGTATTCATCTGATTCAGAAACACCCATGGCATTTAGAGTATGTAAGTGCCTTCAGTTACCGAAGTTAAAAAGGTATGGAAGTTTGCTGGAGTCTTTATTTGGTCAGTAGGAAAGTTAAAAAAAAAATTTGACTGTCAAGATGCCAACTGTGTTTTGTTTACACATTAACCCCTTTCCCATCTTCAATGTGTAGGTAACTCTGCCCCCTCTATAAAAGTCTTCACAAAGACAGGACATCACCCACCCCCCCATTGTTACCTCCTTAAAATTCATTAGTTACACTGATATTTCTCATTCTGTTTACTTACAAGCAGCTTACATTCAGGCATGCTATATCATGGATTTGTCTGTGAACTTTTGTTCACCTTGTAAGTAAACAGAATGAGAAGCTGTCCCTGTAACTAATGAATTTAAGGAGATAATGATGGGGTGGGGGGTGATGTGCTGTCTTTGTGAAGTCTTTTACAGCTGGGGTGGAGTTATGCTACATGCTGAAGATGGAAGAGGTATTTAGGTTTAAACAAAACACAGTTGGCCCATTGGCAGTCAATGTTTCTTTTAATTCTCGCACTGACCAAATAAAGACTGCAGCAAACCCCCATATCTTTTTAACTTTGGTTACTGAATGCACTTACATACTCTGAAATGCTGTGTGTGTTACTGAATCAGATGAATACCACATCATCCTTACTAAGTAAACTAATTATTTACTAGGCTAGTACATAAAACATTTTAAACAATTACCCTTTGACTGCAACAAGATGCTAGCACAGCTGATAGCACTGTGGTGCTGGTAGCTAAAGGGTTAACCGTTACAGGAAAGAACATGCAGCAACATTACTGACTTTGCTACGCTGAACAAATCTCCAGTAAATGCCTCTCCAGTAAATGCCGTAGTTAAAAGAAGGATATGAACACAACAGAAACCTCATTTCTCAATTAACTGTGCCCTAAACCAACATAGAAAGCATTGCTATGGTCAGAACAAGCTTGGGGGACACCTGTAAATGATCTAAGTGCTAGATAAACATGTGTGCCCCCTTTAACTACAATACCTTAAAATGATTAGACACAATGGGCTAGATTCACAAAAGGGAATGAGACTAAGTACAACACTGGAGCTCCAGTTATGGACTGAAACTTTCACAGCTGCGGAGATTGCTATTTACAGCCACAGCAATTGCAGCTGTTGTGGCTAGTACCATCAGTTGTAAGAGCTTTCTACAGCTGCAGGTATTTCCCTGGCAACACCACCTGCAAGATGCCTTAAAGGAAAACTACACCCAAAACTTAAAAAAATATATTTTGTGCAGTGTTTTAATTTGTATGTGAAGTTCTAGTGTTTCCTTCCCTCTGACTGGTATTAGGAGTTTTTCCCAAATTAGCCTGCTAGATTTATGCTAGTTTTACGACCCTTGGGGATCTTCATCCCTGATAGTGTAATTGTATTTCTTGTTCCCACAGTGCATCTTGTCTCATGTGACTGTGATGTAAGAGAGACCCAACATTCAGCACACACATGCCAAACAAACTAAATATCTTGGAAGCTTTACAAGCTGCACAAAAATTACCAGCAGCAAAGTTTTTCAGGACAGTAAAACCTTTAGGATGAGGGTGGTCACCAAGCTGAATTCTACAGATTTTAAAATATAGCCATATCTATTGTTGTGAACTGATTGTAATGCAATGCTTTCTGCTGGATTTATGGGCTCTGCTACATCACCATCACAAGAAACAAGGTGCATTGTAGGACAAAGAAATACAATTGAGCTATTTGATATGGAGATCTCCAGGGGTCGTAAAACTACCCTAAAGCTAGCAGGCTAATTTAGGACAAACTCCTAATACCAGTCAGAGGGAAGGAAACACTAGAACTTCACACACAAATTAAAATACTCTGCACAACATATCTTTTTTCAAGTTTTGGGTATAGTTTTCCTTTAATTCATGAAGCTGGTCATAATCCGGGTCCACCTTTATGAATATCAGTAGCTGTGGGAAAACTGCGGATCCACAAGTGGCAACCCACTTGTGCCAAATTTTTCTTAAAGCTGTGGGACTTTTGACAGCTTTGTGAATTAAGTCCAGTATAAACAACTAAAAAACTACAACACTGTAGTTGTAGTTCTGGTTATTTAGACAAAAGAAGTCTGTTGCATTGGTTGAGGTGCATATTGTCCAGTGATAAATCATGTTTCAGTAAGTAACCCTACACTTCCCCACCTGCCTCTGGCCCCATTCAACTAAAGGTCAAAACATTGTTCCCTAGTTGGCCCTAAAAGATGTTTGAAAAGACAAGTGTTGCCACAATACCCTGCTCAGTGAATACAGGTATGTGAAGAAAAAGCATCATTTCCCTGGATAAGAATTTTAAGTATACTGTGTAACTACAATGTATGACTGAGTCTGCCTTAGTTGCTGCAAACTTGTTATGAATTCAATCCCAGCCTGTACAGAACCACATACTTTTGTACAAATAAATCACAGTCAAGTATCATTTTTATTACTGGCCATCAGGGGTGTAGCTACCTATATGAAATTTGTATACCATCTGGTCAATGTGTTATCTCCCCCCCAAAAAAATTATTTCAGCAATCCTCATCAGCATCCTATGTAGTATGAAAGGTATAATCATTACTGTAGCAAGGGAGGGGCAGGAAGGGCACCAGCCCTGGGCATCAAGCCTCCAAGAGTGCACAGAAAGTCCTTCCCTTCCCATGTTGTTTTAATAATATTGCCTGTCTGATGACACCACTTATCAGTTCTTAATGTGATCAAGCTGCAGAAGAACCAGCAGGCGAAGGAGGTACACTGTACAGATCATTAATTAGATCACACCTGGAGTACTACGTGCAGTACTGGCACCCGTATCTGAAGAGGGATATAAGTTACTGGAGGGGGTGCAGTGCAGGGTGGCAAAGATGATCAAGGGGCTGGGGAACTTACCATACGAGAGGAGGCTGAGGGAGTTAAACACGTATTTGCTGGAATAGCAGAGGGATGGGGGAATATGATTGAAACCTTCAAGTACATGAAAGGAGTAAACAAAACAGGTATGGAGGGGCTGTTCAAAGTAAGGAAGGGGAGGGACACCTGGAGCCATGATATGAGACTGGAGGGAGGAAAGTTCAGGAGGGAGATGAGGAGACACTTTTTTATGGAGAAGGTGGTAGATGGGTGGAGTGCATTACTTGCAGAAGTGATATCCTGTAGAACAGTGGACTGCTTCAAAAGGGGCTGGGACAGGGCAAGGAGGAGGGTTACGGGAGAGGAAGGGAGGGAGAGAAGGGCAGCTGCAAAATAAGGGGTGCTAGCTGCACATTCAAGCATACTTGATGGACCACTAGGCCTTCATCTGCTGTCAAATTTCATATGTTCATAAAACAAAGATTAATTTGCAGCAAGCCTTGAAGCTGATCCATGATGCATCTCACATCTGCATATAAACTGCTGCCCCCTCCCTCTCCCACCCTCATGCTCATTAATTCACATATCTATTGGGATTCTGCTGGAATTTTGTGGCACTCAGTTTTTACTATCCTCCCTCTCCCATCCAGCCTGGCACCCCACTGTGCAGAACTACCTTAATTTGAATGAAACCATCTGGTTTAAATCTTAGTTGTCCATTCACTCCCACCTTTCCATGCTTGGTTCAAAGCTGGTACACTCGACACCTCTGTTAACTCCTTCCCCCAGTATGGTCCCACATCCAGGCAACTTAAATTGCTGCATTCTTTTAGATGTGGGCTGCATCTTTCTTAGTTTTTCACTCCAGATGGATTATTTTAAACTTAAGTTTGGAAGTCCAGCACTTGGCAAATTAACACATGGCAGGTAAAAATACAGTTTTGGTTTGAAAGATACAGCGGCAGGCTTGTATGGACCGCAGACCTAACTGGACAACAGCTCAGCTGGGCTAGTTGGTGTCCCCTCTCCATCTTCCCCTCTCCAGTCTGGACAACAGTCTGTCAGCAATAAGTCTACAGAAATCAAAGTATTTAATTAGAAATTTACAGTATTTATGAGGTAATCAATATGGTTCCATGTCAATTTGGTGACGGAAAAATAGCAACAGCAATTTTGGTGAAGACAGTACAGCAACTCCAATTACAGTGCCTGAACATATGGGCAAGCACTGTTACAGTGACAATATTTCAAATGCTTGTAATGTGGGGGGCTTTTCCTCCACATCCCCCTTACTAAAATAACCAACCCTGAGGTCATAGCTCCTCGGAGGGGGGGTATACATTTGTTGCCATAATGGTGCTTGCCCATATGTACGGGCACCATCATTGGAGTCACTGTACTGTCATCACTGAAATTGCCTTCGCTATTTTTCCATCCCCGAATTGACGTGCTACCATCAATACATGTATGCAGTTAAATGAGGTGAAATTATATATTTTGAGCTAATGACTGTTGTGAGATATTATTTGTTGCCCTGCAACAGGCAGGAGGGTGAAGAAAATGTAATCTTAAGCTTTAATTAAGCCAGAACCTTCTGTCTCATAGGGGATGGCATGAGAGAGGGTGAGCTGGTAGGCCCTACTGAAACTGTGATCCCCCACCCCAGTAGGTGACTGCCCCTCTGTGCCCAGAAAAAGTCTAACTGCAAGTTTAAAGTGTCTCTGAGAAGAGAAAAAAGGATAGGGAGGATCTGGGTGGTTATATTTTGCTAGTAGGTTTAAGAGTGTGTTCCTTCTGCTGTAATGGACTGCCTGTTTACATTTTACTTACATCCGGATATTTTCATTGTTTTTAAGTGTTGTTCTCTAACACTATTGGATTGCAAACCTGAACTGGCCGCAAGAGTGCCTGAGAACCTGAGCAGTCATCCCTTGTCCCAGAAGGTCAAATAAGTCAAAGTGGTGGTTGTAGGCTGCCATCCCCGGCCAAAAATTCCATCTGCATACCCCTAGACATTATCAATCAATCAAAATCTTTATTTTGCCATGTAGAACTTCATTGAGACAAGCTCATTTACAAGATGGAATGGAGGCAAAACAAATTCCAACAGGGTTAAGACATAACAGGTTGAGTGAAAGTTCATAACAATTACATAGTAATAACAACATAATAACATAAGTTTAGGGAGGGGCTACATAATATGCTCATGACAACAATCCATTGTAAGGTGTGTATACCTTAGTAATATACATAAGCAGTAAATTGAAATAATCCTAAATTCATTACTTTTTTTATAGGTATAGTGACTGTACCACTTATGGTTACGAGAGTGTAGGGTGACCCAAAGAATAGCTGCTCCATGATAATAGCATTTCTAAATAATTTAATGTTCCCCAGAAGTTAAAGTGTTTATGTGTTCTGTGGTGCATTAGGAGAGTTTTAAAATGCATTTTATAAACTGAAGTGCAATTTTCTAAGCTTCATAAAACCAAGTATCTGAAACTTGGTTTACTAAGCTTAGGATCAACCATCTTGGAAAATGATTGACAACAACTTAACATTGTTTACAGGCAGTCATCATGCAAATCACCAGATCTGAGTTGTACTGCTTGGATAAACACAATATCATAATCACTGAGGTCACAATGATGATGGAGTATGTAGGGGACTAAACAGTAGCACTAGATATGTTAGCCTCCAGGAAGAGTACTGTTCTGCTGCAAATCAATTGTTCCAAATAATAATAGGAAAAAGAAAAAAAATGCTTAAGATATTCAAAGTAGGGTACTTTAGAAAAGTATTTGTATTTTCAAATGGTGTACAAGCTCTTTAAGAATTGTCAAGGGACAGTAATCCTTTTCTATGGTACACATTAGTAATGCCAGGCACTGTCTGTCAGAGAATTGGGTTTGCTTCATCTGCAGAAATAACTGCACGCAGTGCTATAGAAGCTTCTATATGAAGGTATTTAGGAAATAAAAGCAAAAACAAAGTTGTTGTTTTTTTTGATATGCATGATATGCTAACAGAAGGGATCTGATGTTCAGGTGGCCTATTGTACAAGCAGCAGTACTGCCTGTGCATCTTGGGTGTGCTGCGAGTACCCAATCCTATATTTAGCCCTGGTAATACACTGGCCGGAGAGTCCCTGACCCATGCAGACAAGCTAATCCAGCTGTGCTTAACCAACATCATCCACTATGTGCAAACACTGAGGGGGGCATATTTACTCCCACAGGACCACCCCCTTTTGTTTTCGTGGGGGAATTTTTAAAGTCTGTGGTTCGTGCCCTAAAGATCTAGAGCAGGCTTTTTACTAGCCTTTAAGCCTCAAACAATATAAGGCAGGAGAACAGGACTTCTACACTGATCACAGACTTGGCCAGTCTCCAATGGGGAGACAAATGGCTGGGGCTGGAATTGCTGACCCCAAACATCCCCAATCAATGATGTTTGTCTCCCCTTTATACCCTATGTGCCTGTTGTTCACCTTGCTAAGAAATGCATGGAACAGAACTCCCTCACCCAGCATTTTTCTTCCATTTTTTTTTTTACCCTTGTAGTCAGGTGGGCAGGCTCTCAGCCCCATCTTCACTCCTCCTCGACTGATGTCTGGCTCCCTTGGACCCTGCAGGCCAAGTTCACCATATATGTTCCCCATGGTGGGCCACAGGGGGGAGGTCCCCTCCCCCAACATGAACAATCCAGAAATCCTCAGGGACCAGATGTCAGTGCAGGCTGGGAGAAGGCAGGTGGGGCTTGATTAAAGCAGCAGTACAATGTGAAAAAAATTTGAGGTTTTTTTTTTTACAATTTATTCCCTGTGCTTTGTTGAGCCGGTATCTGGAACTCTTTCTCACCAGCGTTGTACTATCACCCCATAATTTGCTCAGTTATCCTATGTTTTTGTTTACATTTCTGCCATCTGCTGCATTGACAGCAGTAGTACTAGATAGCAGCCGTCATATTTTCTGTGGTGCTACAACAGTCATAACGGATCACATCCAGGTTAGGTAGTACTGCTGCTTTATGCCCCTCTGGCTCCATTTCCATTTTCTATGTAGTCCCTCATTGCAGTGACTCATAGGCATGTGCATGTGGAGGCACACATGCACCTCAGAACTGTGAGCCCCAACTTCCCCTGTTGGGGTTGGGTGAAACAAACAAGTTGGTCCTGGGCTGGTGTTTACTGGTGGCTTATTTAGAGATAATATTCAAAGGGCTTGAAGCAGCAGTGCATGGTGTGGAGCCCCATTACTGCAGCCGCCAATTGCCCACTCTGGCCACCTGCCAGCCAGCCAGCTTCCCACACTAAAGTCTGGAGGCCCCTGACTGGACAGCCCCTACTCGACCCTCAGGTGTGGCATCCCATTCCTGCAGCTGCTGACTACCCTCTCTGACCACTGACCAGGCAGCTTCCCACGCTAAAGTCTGGAGGTCCCTGACCGGGTGGCCCCTACTCAACCCTCCGGTGCAGTGTCCTATTCTTGCAGCTGCTGATTGCCCTCTCTGACCACCTGCCAGCCAGCTTCCCACACTAAAGGTATGGACTGCAAAAGAAACAGCACCCCTATTTGAATTGTGATGCCTCTCACTGAGTGACTTCCAAACTGACTCCCAGGCTGTCCTGATTCCTCACGGTCTTTACTCAGCCTTGCTTTAAATGTAAAGCATAGCCTTGACTTCTGTATAACCATATGCAACAGGCTAGAAATGATTTGCAGCCTTGTAGTGAATTTTAAAGTGCAGCCCTAGCATTTTAAAATGTGTAGAAGTGTGGCATAATCAGGAATTAATTGCAGCCTTGTGCAGCTGAAATATCTTAAAGTGTGCTCAATTAATTGTAGCCCTGTAGTGTATTTTAAAGTGCAGCCCTAACACTCTAAAGTATGTAGAAGTGCTATATAATTGGATAATTAATTACTATATTAAAGACTATTCAAACAATATCTAAATTGTTTTGTGCTGCATAGCTCAGACAAGTGAACCCTGCCAGTGCTTTGTGCCAGCTCCCCACCCTCCCACCTGCCCTAGTTGACATATTTGTTATATAATGTTGGTGTCACATGACTGGGTTCCACCTTTTGCTTTTTTTCCTAAGTGCTTAGTCTCCCATTGGCAGATTGTATTAGATAAGCACTAGAGGGACACAACTATTGCTTAGCGCTCCAGTTGTAATTTCATTTTTTAAACCATTGCTTAGTATGCTGGTTGCTGTCTACATACTTCACCCTTGTACTGTAAGTAATATCTGATTAAGTAAGACCAACTGACTGTTTATTCCTCTTTGAGACCCCTGTGCAAAAGCGTAACTCGATGCTCTGCTACTACCCTCATCTTACCAACCTTCAATTAGTCTAAGGATCATGGCGCTCTATATACCAGTAGACCCTTTATTCGTCTGCCTTATTCTAATTGTTAATCCTTATAGATCAAAGCATAATGGTAGTGTCAATGCCTCTGAGGCCAGGAGATCAGAGGGCTGTGGGTTCAGTTCCCACATTTGGCACTTGGGTTAATATCCCAGTACTGACCCTGTAGTGCAGCATGAGAGGGGTGCTGCACTTCTGAGGTGCCGTCTTTCGGATGAGACATTAAACCGAGGTCCCATCTGCCTGGATTGGTGGTAGTTCAGGTGTATGTTAAAGATCCCATGGCACTTATCGAAAAGACTAGGGGAAGTTTATTGAACAAAAAACGTAACATCACCATAATCAGGACAGATATCATACAACATAATATTAATAACAGAGATTCTTACATACATAATAAAAAAACAGAAGCTATCACATAATTAGATATTTACAAAAAGAAATGATTCCAAAGAGAGCAAAACTTAATGTGTGAAAATCTTTGCCTATCTTTACTTTTAACATTCAGCAATCCATCTTCTACCTGAGACATTATAGTTGAATGTAATACTAGTTGTTGTTGAAAGATAAACTGACAACGAGCTTGCCATAAATAAAACTGAAGAAAAGCAAAAAAAACATTCAAAGTACTATGATGATAAATACTCCAGGCCCCAGAATAATCCCCTAAAATTAATGCATTATAAGTAATACGTGAGAGCAAAGGCATATTCCAATGAATGGCATCCTCATTCCAAAAGCTTTTAATAAAAGAGCAAGTAATAAAAAAGTGTGATAAACTCTCCTGCTCATTAGTACACGAAAGCCTTGGACAAAATCTGTCTGTTAAAGGTTTATATTTAAGGTTTCCTCGAACCCCTAACCGGCCCTGAGCTAACATCCACACTATAGAAACATAGAAACATAGATTTTGACGGCAGATGAGGACCGTTTGGCCCACCCAGTCTGCCCATTTCCCTACCTAATGGATAAGCTGCAGATCCTAGTTAACCAGCAGCCTACTTCTTCCACCCCCACCCCTAGAATTGCCTTATGACTGTCTCATGCATGCTTGAATTCCACCACTGTTTTCGACTCCCAACCTCCTCCGGAAGGCCGTTCCATGCATCCACAACCCTCTCTGTAAAAAATACTTCCTTAAATTACCTCTGAGCCGCCCCCTTCTATCTTCAAATTGTGCCCCCTTGTTCTTGCACACCTCTTTTTTTGAAAGATGCTACCCTCTTGGACTTTGTTGATTCCCTTGAGGTACTTGAAAGTTTCTATCATGTTCCCCCTCTCCCTCCTTTCCTCGAGGCTATAGATATTTAGCTCCTTAAGTCTCTCTTCATATGTCTTCCAGTGCAGACCCTGCACCATTTTAGTTGCCCTACTCTGGACAGCTTCCATCCTGTCTATGTCTTTGCGGAGACTGGGTCTCCAGAACTGCATGCAGTACTCCAGATGGGGTCTCACCAACTGTCTGTACAGAGGGATAATAACTCCTGTTTTCTACTGGTGATGCCTCTCCCTATGCATCCCAGTTTCCCCCACCCTCCTTGCTGCCCTCTCACATTGCTTGCCCACCTTTAGGTCATCTGATATGACTACCCCAGGTTCCTTTCCATTTTGTTGTTGTTAGTATCTCACCCCATTGTGTACTCTTCCCTGGGTTTTGTTTCCCAGGTGCATTACCTTGCACTTCTTAGCATTGAATCTAAGCTGCCATACATTTGACCATTCCTCTAACCTTGCCAGCCCTTCTCATCCTTTCCACCCCACCTTGTGTATCAACTCTGTTGCAGATCTTTGTGTCATCTGCAAAGAGACATACTTTTCCTTCCAGTCCCTCTGCAATGTCACTTATAAAGACATTGAAGAGGACCGGTCCTAATACTGAACCCTGCAGTACCCCACTAGTAACCCTCCTTTCTTCAGAGTGGACTCCATTTACTATTAATCTCTGTGTCCTATTCTCCAGCCAATTCTTTACCCAGGCTGTCATCTTGGGACCCACTCCCAGGCTGGCTAACTTGTATATTAATCTTTTGTGTGGGACTCGTCAAATGCCTTGCTAAAGTCTAAGTAGACCATGTCCACAGCCCCTCCTGATCTACTACTTTGGTCACCCAGTCAAAGAAATCTATCAGATTTGTCTGGCATGACCTTCCACTGTGAATCCATGCTGCCTTGGGTCCTGTGCCCCTCTGGCCTCTAGATACTCAACAATTCTTTCCTTTAGAAGTGATTCCATCATTTTCCCTACCACTGAGGTTAAACTAACAGGTCTGTAGTTTCCTGCTTCTGCCTTGCTCCCACTTTTGTGAGGTGGAATCACATCTGCCCTCCTCCAGTCCTCGGGTACCACCCCATTCTCCCATGATTTGTTAAAGAGGGTAGTCAGTGGTGTCACTAGTTCTACCCTTAGTTCTTTTAGAATTCTGGGATGAATCCCATCAGGCCCCATTGCTTTGTCCACCTTCAGTTTTAAGAGTTCTTTCAGAACCCTTTCTTCTGTAAACGAGCTGGTATCAACTTCTGTATCCAGAGTGTTTCTACTGTTTGTTTTAGGTACCTCCCCCTTCCTTTGATACTGAGCAAAAATATTTGTTTAGTATCTCTGCCTTTTCACAGCCACCCTCTGCCCACCCTCCTCCCTTTATTAAGCCTCACTAACCCTTTCTTGGTCTTCCTTCACTCCCTGATGTACCTATAAAAGGTTTTATCCCCCTTCTTAACTGAGTTGGCTATCTTTTCCTCAGTTTGGGCCTTTGCTGTTCTGACTGCCTTCCCAGCTTCATTTTGCTTTAACTGATACAGTTCTCTATCCTGCTCCTTCTGTGATTCCTTGTACTTCCTGAATGCTTTCTTTTTCTCTTGAACCTTCACTGCCACTTCCTTTGAGAACCATAGTGGTTTCTTACATCGTTTCATTTTGTTTATTAGCTTCACACAAAGGCTTGTTACCTCTGTGATGGCAGTTTTTATTATTCCCCATTGTTCTTCCACCCCTCCTTCCTGTCCATTTGCTAGTGCTTTCCTTAGGTACTCACCCATTTTGGCAAAGTCAGCCCTCCTAAAGTCCAGTACTTTTGCCTTGGTATGGCTTGACTCTATTGCTGTGTTTATTGTGAACCATACTGTTCGATGGTCGCTAGTTCCCAGTTGGCTACCCACTTCTACATCTGTGATCCTCTCTTCATCTCCATTTGAGAGAACCAGGTCTAAGATTGCTCCCTCTCAAGTGGGCTCCAATACTATGTCCCGCACAAAGGCAGGTAGTCTAAAATCAGTTAATTTACGAAGAGCAAAGGTCATTTTAGTTGGAACAAATTCTGGTAAAAGCAACACAATACCCTGCACTTCAGAAACTATATATGTATAAAAGGACTTTCTAGTGTGCAAAATCAAATTTTGAAATGACAATTTCCATTGATGGCATTTTTTCAGAGCTGAAATCCCATAAACTGGTAAATGATCCTGAGATCAAATTTTAGGGGGCAAGACTTTCCATTTTTGAAAAAAACGAGCCCAAACAAAATGTGACCAAACTTGCCATGATAAAGTAATCGTCCCTCATAAATAACTAAAGGAATTAAACAAAAACATGGAATGATAGAATACAATCGGATTTATCATAGCTAAGCCACCCAACTTCAAAGGCATATAAGTAATTTCCCTTCATATTGGATTCAGTCTATTGCCCCTCAACATTTGAAAAAAAAACACTGTATAACCTCATTTCTAAATTAACTGGGGGTGGATAAAGATAACTTAAATACAAAAAAACAGGTAACAGAAACTTTTTAATAATAAAAATAAGTTTTCTCTTTCCAAATTTCCATTGTTTCCTCGTGTTAACTTTACCTTCACCTATTTTTAACTGCTGTTCCCAATTAAAACTAGCCAAGTCACCTGGGCCAAACCATATCCCCAAAATTTTTCGAGGTGTAGAAACCAGAGGGATACCCATAACCTCCGAATTAACAACCTGGTCAGGATCTAAGGAGAAAATGAAACTCTTAGCCATATTTGTCTGTGCCCCAGAATATCGTCCCCATGTGCTAAAACTGTGTAAAGCATTCTTAAGTAATTTCTCATCTTTCATCAACAAGATAACATCATCAGCATATGCTGTGATTTTCTCTGATGGTAAAGAAAGATCTGGGGCAAGCCCTAAAATGCAGTGATTCCCATGGATATATCTAATTACTGGATCTAAAACATAAGTGTATAATAAGGGACTTAACAGACATCCCTGTCTTACACCCTTAGCAAACTGAATCTCAGACCCCAATAGACCATTCACCATTGGAAGCACATTGGAATCAGAATATAGCATAGCAATCCATTTCACAAATGGACTTAGAATACCATAACGAAGTAATAAATCGAACAAATAATGATGTCTAACTCTATCAAAGGCTTTTACTTGATGTAGTGCAACTACAAAGCCAGAGCCCTGTCCTAAATTACTACTTTCAAATAATTCCCTCAAAAGATAAAGATTATGTTGAATCTTACGTTTAGGAATTGCACAAGTCTGGACTGGATGAATAAGAAAATCTGAAACCTGTAACAATCTGTTTGTGATAATTTTAGAAAGAATTGTATAATCACTATTAAGTAGGCTAATAGGTCTCCAATTTGTCAATAAGGATGGGTCACCTTTTTTATGAATGAATTTCAATAATGAAGTACTAAAATCTGAAAATCCTAAATCCGACGTTAACATAAAGTTAAACACTAGTGGCAAGAGATAACTCATATAGGGAAGAAACTTTTTATAAAACTCATTTGGTATCCCATTTAAACCTGGCGATGTTTTATTATTTAAGGCCTTTATCACTCCTTCCACTTCATGAGATGAAACAGGTACCACTAAAAGTTTTCTAAGTGTGTCATCCACTACAGGGAGTAAGGCCGTAAATTCAGCTGGCAATGCTTCAATAGGCCCTGAATCCTTACTAAAAAGATCAGAGACAAAACTCTGTACCACAGTTAACATCTCCAAATCAGTGGACACAATTTTGCCCATGGTGGATAGTAGCCCAGTCATAAGTGTTTTATCTAATCATTGTTTACAAGCTTTATAAGGATCAAAAGCAGGCTGTGATTGTAATCCATATCAAAACTCCATATCCAAAGATTTTGCTCTGTCATATTGATAAAGGGACATTTGTTTCTTAATTTCAGAAATTTGTGATTGAAATAGTATTTTAACTCTAGGAGGAAAGGACATTAATTTATACAACTGATTCCAGTATTGTAAATATTTTAAATACTGAGAATTATCTTTTTGTCTCCCCATTGTGAGCAAAAAAGACCTAATCTCAGTTTTAGTATCCTTCCACCAATCATATAAATTTTCATAAAAACAGATCGTAGAATACCAAGCTTCAAATATTACTTCTAAACCCTCTACACAATCAATGGACTCCAAAAGAGACACATTCAGCCTCCATCTTGGACAGGATAAGAATACCTTAGGAGGAACCCCAGCTAAACTCAAATGACAAATTAAAATCTTGTGATCTGAAAATTCTGTTGGTTTTACTGTACCCCAATAAGGCTTCAAATATTTAGAAACAAAAATTAAATCTATATGAGTGGAAAAAATATGTCTGTAATAAGTAGCACCCCCTTTAGTATGCAAAGCCCTATAAGCATAAAAAGGCCAGCATCTCTGACAATCTGTATTAAAGCCTGTGAATCACAATACATTTTCCTCTGAACTTCCCCTATAAATTTTGAATCAATGTCACAATTAAAATCCCCCCCCCCAAATTATATGCCTCCTAGTATAAAGAAAAGGTTTAATGTCCTCAAATAACTTTATTCGAGCAGTTTTGATTTGTGGAGCATATATGTTAATAATACGAAAATCAAAATCTTGACGACAACAATCCAAAAGTAAAGCACGACCAGGACTAATATCTACTAATGTAGATATTCTGAATGAGGTGGATGTAAACAAAATCCCAATCCCATCTGCCAAGTCAGGGCCAAATGTCCAAAAGGAAGGCCCCCAAACCCATCTTTTTTTTGCCTGATCAATTTTGGCAAGAGAAGACAATCTAGTTTCCTGAAGGAGAATAATATCAACCTGCAGAGTGCTAAGAAAGGAAAAGAGAGAAAGCCTTTTCTTGAAATTTTTAAGACTACACACATTGTAGGAAACTATTTTTAAGGTAGCCATGATAAGAGAAATTAGTGTCAAGACCCACCCTTTTGGCTAAAACTGGCCTTTCTTTTTTCCCCTTTTTTCCTTTTTTTCTCTTTGGCTAGTTCAGTAGCCCTGCTTTCCTCATCCTCTGAGACTAAATCAGAGTGATGTAAGGTATCAGACTCCAAATCTGAGTCTCTCCCTTCACTTTGTAAGGAAGAAAAAAAATTCTCTACTGGAATAGGGCTAACTACTGTTTGTTTAAGTGAGGCCCTGGTAAACCGTCTATTTTTAACCATTTCAAAAGGAGGAGGCATAGAAGAAATGGCAGGCCTCAGAGACAGAGTTGTATCCTTAATAACAGGGGAATCAGAAGCCTGTTAAACAGGAGGCACAGAGTCAGTAACTAAAGCAGACGCAGCTCCTTCAACAGGGTTTAGTCCTCCCTCTCCTTCCTGCACCATTCCCATCTCAGAAGCATGAGTGGGCATAGATGGAGTATGATCCCTTCTTTTTTCCTGAGCTTTATTCACTAGGTCCTCCTGATCCCAACCTCCCGTCCTGTTATATTTAGCCCAAGGGCATTGGTGAAAGGCATGCCCTTTTTTGTCAAATTACATTGAAATATATTCTCACACCTATCCACTGAATGCCCATACCCCCCACATAAGGAACATTTTAATAAGTCACAGGAACTACTTATATGTATTTTTGCACCCCACTTATAACAGGCCCTGGGTTGGCCCCCATAAAAACAAACTCCCCTGTCTTTCCCTAAGAAAAAACTGTTTGGAAGATGTATGATATCACTGTTTACCTGAAATAATTTCACCTTAAACCTCCAGCTTCCTGTCCATATGCCTTCTAAATCTAAAATAGCTTCAGGGGGACCCAAAATATCACATCGATTTTGTAACTGATGATAGATGTTATTGACACTAACCCCTTCATTCCTAAACATAATGGTGATATATCTGATCTGGGGTTTAGTAAGTGGAAGTGCACAGAAGGGGATCCAAAGCGGAGTAGATTTTAAGGTTGAGTATTTATCCCAACATTTCTCCAGACTATGTGTCGTTTTAAAACTTATATCAAAAGAATCTTCTCCAGAAATATGGATCAAAGCAAAAATATTTGCAGGCAAAATATGCATAGAACCCTTCAATAAGTTATTAGCAATGTAGTATCTGTCTGGGTGTTCAGCTAACCCACCTCTATAACGTAATCTAACTGCTTTCCTTCTCGGGGCTTGTTCTAACTTATTTTTAAAAAGATCAGACATCGGCACCCTAGGTTTGTGCTGACTTGCCCCACTATCAGGCTTATCCTGATTAAAGCCTGCCTGCTGAAAGGAAGAAAAACCTTCCCCCTCTGAGGACGTACTCGGCCTAGACAAGGCCGTGGAACGTCCATCTGGATGCTGCGCAGCTTTTTCATGTCCCCCTAAACCCCCATTTAAGTCCATACCTGAGCTCAGGATTGAAACATTGTTGGCATGCTTTGTAGAAGCCGCAGGCTCTGTAGAGAAGTCTTTCCATTCTGGATCAGGAATCCATTGCCCTGTTGCAGTGCGCAGCCAACTGGAATCGCAAAGAGCATCCTCCGCTGACCAGTCTGTAGTGGAGAAAGTGGTTCGAGTCTGTGATAATCGAAACTGCCGTCGCACCATCTGTGAAGCACTCTCAGCCACCGGAACATCCATAGCTGCTCCATCCTTTAATTCACTTTGTCGCAAACCCGGAAGTTCATTCCTCTCCTCTCCCACATCGCAATCCACTCGTGTGCTACTCATTCCATCTCCACCCGCAGCCGACTGCTGCAACAAAGGTTCCAAAGAATCAGTCGCTTTAGGGGGAACAAAGTCTGCAGTCTCCAATACTGGCTTCGTACCAGTACACTCTGTTACAGACTGACACTCAGTCTCAGTAATCGGACCACTCCGTTGCTCAAGCAAGCTCTCCGGTAGAAGAATCACACCAACTTCTTGAAAATCCATACTGTGCTCAGGAGAGCACGAAACAGCAACCATCTCCATTGCAGTTGTGAAGCACACTGAGTAAACCCAGACAAACGGCAAACAGCTCTCCCTACCGCCAGCAAAGCAGTAGGGGAATTTCCCCGGTGTCCTGGCCAAATTTCCCTTGTTCACTAAAAATATCACCAACAGCTTAATCTGGTTCAAGGTCAGTTGGCATTCATCTGTATCCCCTGAAAATAGACAGGATTTGTCTAGTGTACTTACCCGGTCAACAAAAACTAAATAAATAAAATAAATAAATAAATGTTCAATCTGACATCCCACCAACACTCACTACTTCAATGTTCCTACACCACACCACTGGTACAAACCACCAGGGAAGCAATATGCTTACTCCCTTCCTGAGGCTAACCTTTTATCTTCATGTTCTACTTATCATCTCGGTCAAAACATCATTCACAATATTAAAATAACTCCCAACCCCCTGCACACCATTACCTAAACTTTCATTTGTAAAAAGCCAAAGATCCTTCATTATCAGGGAATTATTCGAGGGACTTAGACACATTATTATACTTCTTTTGCGGTTCTCTGGAAATGTAGAATTAAACCTTGGGCCACCAATTTTTATAGATGCCCCCTCGGAACTACCTCTTCTAAAAGATATCAGCTTTCTGCACATAAACATATATGTAGTCTTCTAAAAAATACAGGATATGTTTCAAGCATTGGTACTCCACACCAGGCCTGATGTGCTCATGGTCTCTGAAATCTGGCTTACAGGCTCTACCCCTGACCACTGACCACTGTGTCAACCTCCCCTCATACAATGCATTCAGAACAAACAGGCCCACGAGGGGGGGGGGGCGCTATCTTAGTAAAGGACAAATTGTCTGTAACAGTCACAGACTCCTCCATAGTCCTGAAGGAGTTTGAAAGTCTTTCCCTAAAGATGTCTATATCTTCTTTCATGGAGGTTATCTTAATAACTGTCTGCTACAGACTACCATCAGGGGGCCTTGAGATATTCCCTCACCTCCATAACATACTGCACTACCGGGTCATAATGTTGTACACTTAATAGTGTACGGCATTATAGCTAACCTGAAAGAGCGCTGTCCATGACAGCGAATGGTGCAATACTGCGTATACTGCTGTACATGGTGTTGCACCATTCACACGCTCCCAGGCAGAGGATAAGACCTCTGCTGGGAGTGGATTCTGCCAAGCAGCTGCTGTGGCTCAATGGACTGAGTCACAACAGCAAGAACCTATGCACTGTGTCTGGGACCAGGTTTGATTCCTGGTCCCAGACATTTTTTTTTACCATTTGTGCACTCCCCAAGTTGGCCCCCCCCCCCAGAGTTGAGAATCTTTAGTGGGGGGGGGGGTCCGGAGGGCAGAGTCCCCCACAGAAAAAAGAATTATGCTGCATGGCAATTTTGCCATGCAACATAATGTCTTGTGACATTATGACACTGTGCCCATACTGCAAAACTTCAAGTCGGAATGTATTATTTGGGGGGATTTTAACCTTGAATGGAACTCTGACTGCTCCAAACACCTAAAAGATTTTTACGATAAGCACTGCCTGTCTCAAAATTATCCCTGACATTACCCACCCCAATATTAAAGATCCTGCCCATAGCTCTCTCATTGATCTAATTCTTGTCAACAAGCCTCACAATATTTCTCATTCAGGAGTGTCCCATACCAACATACATGACCACAGAGCCGCAGCTTGCATTAGACGAACACTTAGGCTTAACTCAACTTCCACCTTTAGTATAAAAAGAAACCTCAAATTATTCAGCCAATCTGCTTTTTTGATTCACCTTGGACAGATTAGGTGGCAGGACTTTTACCTGGCCCCTTCAGTCTCTGAAACATATAATATTTTCCAGAATCTCATCATGGGGGTGGTTGACAAACATGCCCCCCTCACAAAAACTAAGGCGAGAAAGAGATCTTGCCCTTGGTTTACACCCATGCGAAAAGGGGCTCTAACAAACAGGGTAGGCTATGGAAACGGGCATAAAAAAACAAATCTGACTCAGACTGGACAGCCTTCAGAAGTGCTAGAAACCTGTACACCAAACTCATAAGGGCTGAAAAAACTAAATATTTCCAGGCATCTCTCAAGTTTTCCCAAAACAATGCTGCCAAGTTCTGGAACGTCATTAGGGAAATTCAAGATCATATGCCTTCCTCTCCTTTGCCTTCCAAAATTATCTCTGGCAACTATATATTTACTGAAAAAACTGACATCCTGGTCCAACTTAACAAGCATTTTGCTATGGCAGGGCTAGCATTCAATGTTTCTCCTACAAGCAAGCTTCTTACCCAGCCCCAAAGTATAGACCCCTGTCCCCTTGATACTAACAAAGTTCACACCATACTTCCTTCAGTTTCAGTCCCATATCTTACAAACAAGTCGAGGACCTATTAATCTCTCTGGACTTCAAGAAAAGTGCTGGCGCTGATCTTCTGGAGCCTCTTTTCCTAAAAACAGGTTGAAACTACCTGACAGTCCCCATTACGCATCTATTTAACCCCTTCTTATCCCTAGGTGGTCATCCAGCATGCTGGAAAATAGCACACATTGTACCCCTCTTGAAATCTGGCGACACTTGTGACCTTAACAACTATAGGCCTATTTCCTTATTACCCATACTATCTAAAATACTGCAAAAGCTAGTTAACTACCAACTGAGGGAATACTTGGATTTAAACAACCTGCTGAATCCAACTCAGTCTGGTTTTAGACCCAGACACAGTATGATCTCTACCCTCACTAAAGTAACTAATGATTGGCAAGCTGCACTTGACTCAAAAAAACACATCCGTGCACTTTTTCTAGAACTAAGCAAGGCCTTTGATACTGTCGATCATGAGTTGCTTCTATTCACCTTACGCTGTCTTGGCCTAGACAACACTGCCATGAAGTGGTTGAAATCTTATCTTACTGGCAGGAAACAGCAAGTTAAGGCACAGTGGACCTCTCACCACTCAAAATACTTCCTCGAGGGGTGCCGTAGGTGTCCATACTGGGCCCCCTTCTCTTTGCTATTTACATAAATAAGATAAATGCAAAAATCACTATGACAAACGTGCATCTTTTCTCAGATGACACTGTACTCTATACAGCTAAGCCCACCCTGGAGCTTGCTTCTGCAGAGTTACAGAGATAATCTGATATCCTTCAGCACAACCTTCTCCAGTTGAAACTACTCTTGAATGCAAACAAGATAAAGGCTATATTCATGTTCTCAGCACATTCAGTAAAATCTGTGACTAACTACCACGACTTGAAGATTCAAACCCTCCTCAGGGAGGCACTGGAAATCATAGATGCATTCAAACATCTGGGTTTTTGGATCGATAGTAAAATCAGCTTCCTGCACCACATTGATGAGCTAGCTAAAAAATTATGCCAGTGATTGGGCATATTCTAGCGTATTAAATGCCTTATCAACCATGCGGCAAACATAAAATTGGTTCAAACTACCTTTCTTCTGTTAATAGATTATGGGAACATTCTCTATAGCCATTGTCCTAAAGCTGCCTTATCAAAACTTGACACTCTATACCATCATGCCCTGCCTTTCATTATGAGTGCTCCTCTGAATACCTACCACTGCTCATTGTATGCAATGCTAGGTTGGTCCTCCCTCAATACTAGGAGGTTAAGGAATGCCACTCTGTAGATCCTCAGAACCATTTCAAATAAACTGCAGTTATGTATTTCCAAGTTCTTCCAATGAGCACAAGGGTCCTATTGCCTGAGGTGCTTCTCCCTTGTCATATTTGATGTCCGTAAAGTCAGAACATGTTATGGTGCCTCATCTATCAGCTTTGCCCTCCCCTCACTATGGAACACTCTCCAGAAATCTCTAAAACTTACACACATACATGGACGTTCCACCTTCAAATCAATGCTATACAGTGTCCTAAATGAAATATGTAACTGCCATCACTAACTGTCCAACATCCTGGTCAGGACACCTTTCTGTAGCCTGCCTGCTTAACCTATGTTCTTGTGTTCCCTACCTTCCTCCTGAAACTCCTTCTATGTAGCCTGTCTAGCCCTTTACTACCGTCCTCTCCCCTCCCACATCCCGCTATCAGCTGTTATGTCACCTGCTTTTCCCCCTTCCAATACAATTATTTTTCCCCTATCCTTACCCGCTTCCTCTTTCCCTCTTTTCCTCATCCCCCAGCAAATTCACCTTAAAGGATCAATGACAATTTTGACCTATACTTATTACATTTTAAGTCATTTCTTTCCACTTGTCTTTTCTCATACCCTCGTCTTTCCCCATTTTCAGTCTGCTTTGGCACTTTTTTACATTCAGACTAATAAAGTAACTGAGTGTTCTTATTGCTCAGACAAGGTATTCATACGTATGATTAGCTGTTTAGAATATGAGCTAGTATAGAACAGTGGTCTAAGGCTCTGAGCTGCAACTCTGGACACCTAGGTTTGAATCCCTCAGCCCCTACTTGCAATACTGTGTAACCCTAAGTCACTTAAATTCCTTGTTCTCTCAGGACACACCTCGAAACAAGCTTCGACTTAGTATGCCTCTCCTGGTAAAAAATTTCCCCTTTTCCCAATTTTAGTCATTGCATAGGTGACTATTTTTTTAAATAGGGAGATTTTCTGGACTTAGCAAGTTGACACTGCCAGGAAAGGGATAAGGTGTGGAAGAGGAAGTTCAGTTTAGTTCAGTTAAATTTATTATTTCACCAGGAATAGACTCCATTGAACAAGCTCATTTACAAGGAGGTCCTGGAAGGACAATATAATACAGTAGTTACAATATATAGATATAAACATAGGTATAGACATCATAACATATGAAACAAATCACAGTTTACCTAGCTAGAGAGTGACAATGCAGTTCGATGGAAAAATATCACTACAATAGCTATACAGTTATGAACTATTACATATTGGATAAATAATGAATTATTACATTTATATGTCATCACCAGCACTGATGCAAATCCCTATATAATGAAAAAATGGTTAAACATTGCAATTTCTGTCCAGGATGCGCAGGGTGCAAAATATGTGGCTTGCCCTGGGCACAAAAATGTCTTGTTATGGTGCTGGGTATGATCACATAATTGTATCATACATGTGTATTATTGGTGTTTTTAAACAAAAATAATTATTTGAATCATGTTAGCCACCCATGCAGCAGAAGTAGCCAGAGCTTCAAAATGTTGGTGATTGTTGGTTGATGACCATATTTATACATTTAATACAATAAAATATTTCTGTATTGAACCAACCCAGTAGTGCTGAGGGTTGAGGCGCTGAACGCCACACCTCGTGCCACACCGGTGACCTGAGTTCAGAAATGAGTCTGGGTCATCGGCAGTCAGCTTCGGGAGAGGATGAGAGCTGGTTTTAGCAGCCATGAGTCTGCTTTCCTCTCCAGGGGAGGGACATTTTCACCCCTGCCATATGACTGCCAACAGGTGGAGGCCTAGGGGCAGAGCTGGGCAAAGAGTGGCATGAAGGGAAGGTGTTTGGGGGACTGCAGTGTATGCATGCCTCCAAGTGCATACCTGTGTCTGCAACAAGGGAAGGGGAGACAATGAAAATGGAGCTGGCAGGCTCCGTGATGATCCCAGCTGTGATCCCTGTGACTGGGACACAGGCCATGGAAAGATGTGATTCCCCCCAAGGAAGTTGGCCAGAGCGCTGCCTGCCAGCTCTGGAAAAATGGGAAAAAAATTCTGAATTAGAAAATATATATATATATTTATTTCTGTACTGAGTCAGAAAGCAAAAGTGATGTGATGAATAAGTTTGACCCTTATTTCTTTCTTAGTATTGTGTTGTCCTAAAGGTTCAGAGACTTCCCTTGCAATTTATATTACAGGTACAGCAGATAAGCATTTGTAGTGCCCCAAAGATGGGGGCACAACAAGAAATGGGGACCCTCTCCCCAATGTGGGGATTTTCCTTTTTTTTTCTCTCCCATCCCCCCCCCTTGCCTGCAGTCCCAGACCTCCTCCCATGTCCCTTTGTTTAATTTTACACTGTTTAGCACTGAGAAGGGGGGCCATGGGCAGGAGAACCTCCATCCCAAATGACGGTCCCCCAATCCCCAGAGCTGCACAGTAGGACCTCCCTTGCCCTATAAAAGGGCCAGAGAGTGGCTAGGGGAGGGAGTTGGCAGCTAAGCAAGGAGGATAAAGGACGCAAGGAGCATGGAGAAAAGAAAAGTACCTGCAGTGTGTCCATGGCTCCTCTGGCATCACTCCCCTCCTTCTCCAGTCTGGGGGCATGTGGTCATGACAACAGGGTCAGTCGAGTGGGAGCATGGCTCCCCAATGCAACCTGTTTCTTCTTTCCCCATAGCTCTGAGTGGCATTAGGGAAGCCTCTTCCAACTGACCAGGTGGTGCAGCACAAAACTGGTCTGGGCAGAAAATGTGCCCCGAACCTTTTGATGCCACCCAAGAAGCAGCAGGAGCAGCAGTGCTTGACAAGAGCCAGATGGGAGCACAGCTCCCCAGCCATTCTCCTGCCTTTACCCAGCAGAGACCTGGGCAGTGGTGGTGAGTGGGCCGAGTGCCAGATTTTGTTAAATTTGCGCCACAGGCACCAGGGAGTGGAGAGGGGAAAGGAAAGGGAAATTAAAGGGGCAGAGCCAAATAAATAACAAAGGGAGGCATAGTGGGCTCACAGAAGTGCCTTGCTGCCCCAAATAAAAGGGGGAACCAGGGAGCAGAGGGCTGAATGCCAAAAAAAGATAAAGAGAAGGCTCCAGGAGTGAGAAGAGCCCCTAAGATATTTTTATTATTATTATTTTATTGTAGTGGAGGGGGTCTCCATTGAAGATCAGTGTGAGCTGGTTAGCAGCTTGCCCCTGGACTAAAGGAGAGGGCTGCCATGACTTAGAAGCCCCAAGACGTGGGAGGGGCATGCTGTGAGGGTCCAGTCCAGTCAGGGGTGGCAATATAACCTAGAGGTTGGAGTGGTTGGTTGTGGATATGCTTGGTGCATCCAGCGGGCCTGGGTTTGAGTCCCACAGCTTCCACATGGCAAGCCCTCATTAGTAGTCATGAAGGAGGTGGGACCAGTCTGAGAGTCCCATAGACTCAGGTGTGAATATTAATAAGGGGAGTTTGACACCACAAGGACAGCCAGACACCAAGGGCTCTTAAAGGTACGGCACCCTCTGGGGAGGGGAGAGAGCAGTGTAGTTGCCCTGGGTTGCCCACGGAGTTCTGGGAGAGTTTCCTGATCACCACCCAAACTGGTGTGTGCTGTTGCCTGCCTAGTGCCCCTAGGGATGGCACCCATTTCAAACACTGAATCATTTTCCAAAAACTAAACTGTTTGCTTGCAACAGAAACTGTGTTATTAGACTGCATCCTTGTGTACCTGACATCCAGCATCATCTTGGTTGTCAGAACCAGCTTCTTCTGAGCCTGACACTGGACCAGGGAGGTCCCTGGCCCATCTTCCATCTGCAGCAGAACTGTCTATAGTGCTGCCAACCTGCTCAAAGTTCTGCCACAGTGTCCCAGCATCAGTCCTGCAATGGTATGTGTAGAGAGCTGCTAGTCAGGTATCCAGTAGTAATTCAGCTTAGGAGCCACCCTGGCTCAAGCATGAGGGACCACAGTTAACGTTGTGCATGGCTTTTCTTCTTTTGCCAGTCATCTGTAAGTGTGTGTGAACCCGTGTTACTCCATAGAGATCATCAAAAGATTGTACCACCAGCACGTTTCTTGTGGGGAGGTGGTCTGGGCACTAGGACCTACCAGTGGTCATTGCTGCAGATTGTCCAGGAAACCATCTGCCTATCAGAAGTCTTCAGCTTCTTCAGCCTCTTGCCAGGAGTCACAGAGGCTCAAGTTCTTCATTGTCCAGCTAGCAGTGTTCCACTTTGTGTTCTCTTCATCCAGGGGACACCCCATGTGGCCTGTTTATAAAAGTGTTTTGTGGGGTCAATGCCCACCTGCTAATCAGCTGACTCATTGCAAAGCCCAAGCTTGATTCGTCTGTCATCTATCATCTCTGCCAAGTGCACGCATGACTTGGACTAAAAGGGGTTCCTGGTTCGCCAAATTGTTGGTCCTGATCGAATTGTTTTGTTGTTTATTCTGTTATCCTGTAGTGTTTTAGAAAACAGTTATTTTGTTATTCTTGTCCCTTATAAATAAATCTTTTGCATCTCGGTCCCTGAGTAACCTTCCTGACTTTCCTTCCTATCCTGTAATTGTTAGGGAGTCACGAACCCCTATTCCACTGGGAACCCCTTCCAGCCCCCTGTTCACTACACAGTTCCACTTTTACTCTCATGTAATTACATTTTTTATATCAAGCACCAGTTTATTTGAAAACTTCCCTCCACCTAAATTAGCACAAATTAGTTTTTGAACACTTCATGCAAGCATCAATCCATTCCTCCTCCCCCTTCCCCCATCATGACATTTTTAAAGCATTTTAAATCACACATCAGTTGATTTAAGAGACGCCATCCCCATACTGAAAACTGGTGAAACTACAAGCAGCTATCTTTCTTGCCCCCCCAACACATACACAATTTAAAACATGTTACATTTTTGTTTTAAAAAATATAGACTAGAATGCAGATTTCTAAATTTAAGTTTAAAAACATATACCCTTCACACACATACCACAATTGCAATCCCATATAATTCTGACTTTCAATTGGCTGAGAATGCCACAGGCAACGGTGCCTTGAGCACACGGCACACGGTGCGTGCGTCATTCTCCCAGTGGGCGATTGGGATTTTCTATCCCATGCACTGACTGTCAAAAGGTTTTCCAACTTTTTCTAGTCAATCTTGTGGCAAGCCTTGGTACTCATTTCACAGGGCTTGTGCCAGATAGGGCAAAGTGTCAAAAATGCACTCAATGTACAGGGTGGGCCCAGTTGTGCTGCTGATTGTTTGGCACAGGTGCGCCAAGAAAGGATGATGTGACACAGGGCTTGGCACAAGCCCTGCATCACCCTTTGAAAATTGGGCCCAGGTTGTCCTGTATCAGGACTGAATTCATATTTACTTTAGAATGGTTAAAGCACATTACAAAATTTCAAACATGCTTTACAAACAGCATTGTCAAACCCCCCTCCCTCAATCATGTCACCAGTAAAAAGGTTTTCCAAAACATTCACTAAAGTTGCAGAAGTCTGAAGTCCAAACTAATACCCCAGAGGGTATGTTACATTACCACCGACATCCCTGCAGACTAACATCCCACCCATAAAAATACAAACATGTAAAGACGTGTTCATATTATTCTAATATGCTAAATCACAACGTTGTACACATAAAAGCACTAGTTTCCAGACCAAAACACCATAACAAAAACATACTGGTTTCATCTGTTCATGTTGCAATTTTCATACTCCTCTAATCAAATTACCATAAGGGGAGCTATTGAGTCATGTTTGGGCAGACTGGATAGACCTATGGTCTTTTTCTGCCATCATTGTCTATGTTTCTAAGTTTCTATGTTTGATTCAGATTGCACCTAGACTAAGCCCTAACCCCTCTGGCCTAGCCACAGTTTCACCCAAACTGACTGCCCCACCCATAATGCCCTGTCCAACTGGCCTAGCATGTGTTGGGTTTCTGCCATACTTTGACAATAAAAAAGCCTATTTCATCAATTCAGGCACAGTAGGTGCAATTCAGGCCGGGACAGTGGCTTAGGGGGCAAGTGGGACAGTGAAGTTGGTAGAGCAATCTGCATTACTTTGTATTATCTGACTGTCCTAACCAGGGCTCCTTGCAAATGAGCACTGCTCAGTGGAGCTTTTCTCCCGGGTAAAACAAATAACACGAAATCTGGCTGGATTATTCTCATTGTTTGAAACTTCTGATACTGAAAACATGTGTAGCCAAAAGAATTTACTTAAATTGCATCCATACATCCAGTGTGAGGCTGATCCATAATAAAAAAATATAGCATACAATCTCCTATTGCCTAAATTAACTTAAAGGGAAGACAAACATTGTTTTTAGCAAGCATCCTTATCAGATCGTACATGCAAACTGATTCATCCAAACATAAAATCCCACATTTTATACACACATGATTTGACCTGTTCTACCTACAATGTGATCGGTGATATAAAAGACAACAGATGGCAAAAGCAAGGTTTTTAAATGGAAGAAAACAACTCCTCCTCTAGCCTTCGGTGGCTTACAGTATTAAAAGGCAACTCTTCATCATTCATGCCATGTGCTATATTTTGCAATGGTGCAGTCCCAGCAGGTGCAATATTTGGATGCACTTTTAGAAACTCTAGCACTATATCCCAATTAATAGACAGAAAAAAATTATACAATATGCAGAATGAGCCCCCCCACCCCAGAACATATCAGCAACATGTTCTACTGCTAGCAAATTGACTCAGACTAAACATGTGGTAGGTGTGGGGGCTCCTGAAATGATACAGTGAGGGCACCCTATCCACCTGCTGTCTCCATCACAGGCACAGATTGTTTCACAGCAACAGTACCTATTTAAGATCTTTCAGTAATGCTGTGAATCTCCCTGTGGGTACCATGCCCTTCCTACTTTTTGAGTTTCAGTAACATATTGGTCTGGTATAGAGTCCTTCTTCTGCTAGGTGCTGATGTGCATTTGCTTGGTTGCTGGTGCTGAGCAGAAAAAGAAATGTAGCCATACTGCTTAAATCTGCTGGTGGGGCATGTGGACAGCTGGTTCTGACTACAACATGATATTTTTCTGCAATATAAAATATCTAAGGGAGTGTCTGTCAGGAGACGCAACAGTTTTGCTGAAACTGACACATCAACCCCCAGGGATAAGTTCAAAGGACAGGACATAGCTTAAACTGCAGAAATCTGAAATGCAATGACCTTGTTAAGTTTTCTTTGAGGCCAGGAACCAAGATATCCATGTTATAATGCTCTCAGGGAAATCCTTTGATTTGCACTAGGTGTCATGAGGAAAAGGGGCATATGCCTGTGTTTGGACTGTCTTCCAAGGAAGCCAGCTATATACATCAAAGAGGATTTGATTTCAGTGTAAAGCAGGTCCCAGACTAAAGTGGGAAGTTCAATATGCATGTGTTTGGGGTATCCAGTGAATTACATCAAAGAGACTTTTGATGCCTGTGTGAAGCAGATCACAGACTGGTTTAGGGGAAATCACATGAAGAGAGGAGATCACTGATGCCATCTATTTTCTTTAAAATATCTTATTAGGACATCCTGTGTTATAAAATATAAATTTTAATACACCAAGGCATGGTTAGGTGACCTCAGAGAGAAGGCCGGCTCAAGACTGCTTTTAAAAGATACTAAGCAGACCTTACAGAGACACATTCATTTTCTGACTGAGAAAAGAGGAACATCGAAGCACTGAAAGATTAAGAAAGTAAGATATTATTAGATAAGACCAGTCTGAGTGTATGTATTATAGGAAATTGCACTTTTAAACCTGTTTTGTTTTTAAGATTGTATGTGTTGGGGATATTTTGTTATGTATTTACTGTTTTCATATTTTACCTATTTTAAAGTAAAGATATATATTTCGAAAACAGAAACTGCTCGGTGTGCCTTGAAACTTATTTTTATATAAGTGAAGCTTAGATGGTTATAGTTGACACTGTGCATGAGCTTATTGTGGTACCAAACTGGGAAACAGGTCAGAGTTCTCTAGGTCTTGCATAGAGTTCTAAGGGTTCATTTTGTAATACCTGGTTAGGTGCCTGTAGGCAAAGATATCTGGCCCCTGAAGATAGAATCATCTGAGCCTGACAATTGGGCATGCTAACAAAAGATTATCAATTTGAATCCCTCCAGAACTTGGGACAAAGGTGACTCGAACTCACAAAACAGACAAGAGGGTTACCTTGTTCTGTTAAACTGTTCACAATTCTACACTCAGAGGTTGGTACTTTGGGAGTAGAGGGCTGACCTGCTGAGTTGGTTTGTGACACTGGCACCATGCTTTCCTCTGGCCTCTGGCCCGATTGTTGAGTTCTCTGTTCACAATCAGTGTGCTGATCAGGGATCCTCTGCTCAACTCCAAGCTCCCATTTCTGTGATCCCATGCTGTTGCTGCTCACTCTGGTGGGTGAAGATCTCCAGACTCTGATCATCTTCTTAGAAGTCTGCAAACTGAGGAATGCCAAAACTGCCTGTCAGCATTTGAACATAGTGTGGCCACACTCCCTGAGTTTTTTTCTGACCAGTTGAAAGTAGGATTCCCAGGCATGGACCTGATGGGGGCACACTGCATTTCATACTGTAGCTCTCCTTCCTGCATGCTGACCCCACAGCACAGAACTCATAATAGTCCATTAGCATGAAAGGTAAGGGAAGTAGTTTTAAATGACTGGTATATATTAACATCAGGTCCAATCATTAAGGAAGCTGCAAGGGAGAAACCAAGGGTCACGTATTCTAGGTATCAGAATTTGGGTGATATTTTGAACCAGAGTCATTATATGGAGGTGTAGACTGAAAGATGGTTGTTAACCAAACCTAGTGGCTTTCACCCTTGCAGAAAAGTGCACAGCTTCCAAGTATGCTGTGCAGGGGAAATTTTTTCTCAGTGAGCCCCATAGAGAGACCTGCTGAAATCAAGTAGTTTGCAAGTAATTCTAATGAATATGCCCCTTCACACACACACCTATTACCTCTCCAAAATCTCAGAACTCACCCAGTCCACCAGGTTCTCTTTTCATCCAGTCACCCCAGCCAAAGTGCTCCAAGCACTGAGGGCTCTCAACCCAAACAGAGACAAATGCCCCTCTGGTTTGGATGCCAAAATGCTACACTTATCTGCCCCTGCCATAGCCACTCCACTAGCCGACCTCCTCAATCTCTCCTTTTCTCTGGCCAGAATTCCAATCACATGGAAGCAGGTGATTGTTATCCCATCCCTAAGGGTGGAGACCCCTCCACACTGGGCAGCTACTGCCCCATCTCCCTACTCCCAATTTTAGCCAAATTACAAGAGCACCTTACCCTTGCCCAACTCTCCCAATACCTAGATGCATTCTCCTCCTCCTTCTTCACCCCCTATCAGTCTGGCTTCCGCAAATCACACTTTACCATCACCTCCCTATTAAGGCTCACCAATGACATCCTCATAGGAATGGATAAAGGGCAGATCACCTCGGCCATATTCATAGATCTGGCCAAGGCCTTCGATACCGTCTCCCACCCTATGCTACTAGCCAAACTAAATGATGCTGGCCTCTCCACCCATGCCACAAGTTGGTTTCATGCCTACTTGGTAGATAGACACCAATCGGTGAAAATCAGCTCCCACAACTCTAACCCACTTCCAGTCACCATGGGGGTCCCCCAGGCTTGGTCCTGGGCCTGCTACTATTCTCAATATTCTTGAATGACCTCCCATCAGCCTGCACACATTCATCTATCCATATGTACACGGAGGACACCGTACTGTACGTCTCAGGCCCATCCACCGGTGTAGTGACCAATGTGCGACAGCAGGACTTCAACACAGTTCAGCACTGGTTTTGGTCCAACCAACTATTTCTAAATGCAAAAAAAAACTGTGACGCTAATCTTTGGTTCACAGCCATGACTTTTACACCTAGCCTTGTCCCCCTCATTCTTAACCCTAGATGGGACCCCCTTGGAGTCCTGCACCTCATTCAGATACTTGAGTGTTTGGCTCAACCAAAATCTTGATTTCTCCACCATATCGAATCCCTACACAAGAAGCTCCACCCCAAACTTGGGGCTCTTTATCACAACAAAGAATGCATGTCCACACCAGTCCAGAAGGAGATAGTACAAATGATGATTCTTCTACAAATCGACAATGGCGATGTTGTCTATGGTGCTGCACCCACTTACACCCTGGCAAGCCTGGACACACTCTTCCACTCCTTCTGTTGCTTCATCTTGGATTGCCCACAAATGACCCACCATTGCGACCTACATAGCTCCCTAGCTCTGCCCTCACTCCTGGACCATAGACAGATCCACTGCTCCAAAGTCATTGCCAAATTCTGGTCCTAGTCCCTGCCACCTTATCTTGGTGCCACCATTTCAGCTCTGCTCCCTCACCTACTCCCTCAGATGCACTGACTCCAGGCTTCTCAAAGTCCCATTCATGCACACATCCAAAGGCCAATCAGCCTTCAAATACTGCATGCCCAAATTATGGAATGGCTTGCCTGCCATCATCACATGTGCCACAAACCCCAGGCAACTCAACACACTCCTCCGGGCACATTTCACCCCATATGCACCTGCCCCTAGCCAATAGCCCTATTGTCCTGTTGTGCTGGATGGCCGTTACCCAATCTATGCTGCTGCTACCCAGGCATTCCCTATTTAATTTGGCCTGCTCTCCATATGAGCTTAGCCTGTACTGTATGCAAATTGTCTTCATGGTACTGTATGCTGCGGTTGCTCTGACTGGCAACTATACTAATCTGCCTGCTCTCATTGAACTGCTTAATCCTGTACTGCATGTAAATATCATCGGGAGGAGCCCTACACCCGATAGTCAATATATAATCTTCCTGATGCATTATTTAGATTCACCACTGCTCAGAATTATCTGTAATCGTTGCTGTATATATTGTATTATATGTATGTATGTATGTATATACCAGTCCATGCTCCCTGTACCCTACCTTCCCCCAGGCCGCTTCTGGAAACGAGTGTATTTGCACTCAGTATGCCTACCTGGTTAAACTCTTAAATAAATAAATATGTCATTTATGCTGCCTGGTGCTCCTGCTCCAATCAAACATTTTTTGTTGGCAGGACCACCAGGCAGCTGAGAGTTAGAAATCTAGAACACACTGGAGGAATAAAAAAATGAAAATCATAATAATGACCTCAAATGCTTGAAGTTTGTGGGACTGGAACATGTGCCCAGATTGAAAAGAGGTGGTGGCAGACTAAACAAGTTACTAATAAGGGAGAGATGGTGGATTTTTCTGCCCTCAAAGTCTGTCACCACAGGGTCTGAATTAAATTATTGATTATACACCGTATTTATATTGGCGTTTGTTCTATATAGGATTTTCTGCATTCTCTGATCAAATCAGACTAGCAGGATTAAGAAACAAAGACACAGACACAACATGGATTGATTATTTGAAACCTATCCACTCAGATATGTTCGTGGACCTTTACATGGATTTTGAATCCCAAGTTCTTTATTTAGGGATTTCGTCTTAGTTTATAAGTAATGTAATATTTTTGGTACCTGTGTAATTGTTTACTGACTCAAGTCTTTATCTGGACAAAGTTTCAGATTTTTAAATCACTTAAGCACTTGATAAAACTGTTTTTTAATATTGTAGTTACCTGTTTGCAACTAAGTGTTCCAATGAAGTGAGCCAAAAAGTAAGGGGAGGTGAGATGTAGTGGGATGCTTTTGGTAATAAATACAAAGTGAAGTGAGCCAAAAGCTATAAATGTCAGGCTATTCCACTACACCCACCCAGGTGGTAAGGCAGTTATTTTCCTATTTGGCTACGTGATGTAGTTCTTCACCAAAATGGAGAGGCAGGCGGCATGAGTGGAGAAAAGGAACTAGTTTATTGGCATCTGATTATCAGGTGGGGTCACAAGAGAGAGGCAATCACATATATACACAAGCTAGTACTTTACTATAGGCAAAAGGAATAATCAGCTGTAACAGCTACGCTGTAAGAGCATCTTATTTCTATTTTTCTACCTCCCTATAAGAGGGAAAACTCCACAGCATAGAATACCAGAATGGATCAATCGACTGTAACAGCTACTCTGTACGAGCGTCATACTTATCTTCAGATATCTACTTCTAAATCCCGAGGTGCACCTTTCCCTAAAACTTAGGTTTTTAGAATTATAGTCATTCCAATACTACAAGAAGAGTCTATGCGGAAGATGATTGTCAGTTGGGGCACGTAACTTCCTCTGTCGGCGAAAGAAATGTGGAAATACTCCACTGGTTTCCCAGTGAAACACTGAACCTTGGTGGGAAAACTAAGGATGAAGAGAGGATTTAACAGACCATGGGTCCTCAGCTACACCCCACCTCTCTAGGGTTGCCAGCAATGAATACAAGATCCGGCTGCAGTCTGCTTCTAGACTGCCAGGAAAGAATAGGCGATGCAAACCACTTGGCCACAATCCGCTTCTGGATTGCCAAGTGAAGGGATCAAGAAGAAGAAGAAGGACCAACCAACAGTCCGCTTCTGGACTGAAGATACACTCTAAGCTGAAGAACACAGTGGATTGGGAGAATCGGAACTTCTGGACCACTCTTGGACTCCAGGCAAGCACTCCCTCTGGACTGAAGACACACACCAGCTGACGCTCCCACTGGATCAGGACCTCTGGACCACTCTTGGACTCCGGGCAACCACGCTCTCTCTGGGCATCGAAGTGCATCTGTCTTCTGAATTCCAAGGCCAGACGAGCCAAGGCACTTGCCAAAACAATAAAACATACGTTGAACTGCGACCGACTTGGAGTCCATGGCCAGACGATCTGGAACACACTAAAACAATAAACTGAACATCACTCGGAGAACTGACACTGACGAGTTGAACGGTACTTTGCTGTGGACATGAAAACAAGAAAACCAATGGCAGACTTCTGCACTGGGCCAAGCCGTACTGGGGAAACTGTGAGAGGAAAATAACAAATGGGACGATGCAACTTTGTGGCAACTGCGGTACGGCTCTTCTCGGATGACTGTTGTCTGCTTCTAGATGCGCTGGAGAATGAGTCTGGAAAGATGGGTGAAGTCTGACAGGGCTGCACCGGGATGAAGTGATTCTGAAGACAGTTGACGACTGATTCTGATTGTTATCCAGCACCGGAATGCTGGCACACAGCGATGCAAAACAGTTCTTACATTCAATAGTGTTCATGAATGACTAATAACATAGGAAGATGCAAACAGAGTCTCAATTTGGCTGTAGTGGTCAATAACTATATAGTCTCAGTGTCAGGACCACAGTAAATATACAGGCAATTTATCATACAAATCTAACCCTAGGTCCTGTGGACCCAACTCTATTGGGGTCCCTTCTAGCTAAATCAGGTTCTCCTGTTACTGTGGAAACACTACAGTGAGGAATTGACTCTCGGGAAGGCAATACCCAAGATGGGTGACTGGGCCACTTAATACTGAAATGCTTACGTGGCTAGCTAGCCTCCTATTAAATCTGGGGTCACTCCTATCGCTGGGCCCCTAACACAGCTATAGGCCTAAATAATTAGCTACGGGTCCTGGGCCTTGTGGTACCCCTACTTTATTACAGTTGGGCCTGGTGCCTTCATTTGGCTGGGCCTCATGCCCTTATTACTACTGGGCCGGCTTGCCCTAACTCTCTAGGATTGGGTGGCCTTTATTACTACTGGTCTGGCTTTCCCTAATTCACTACATCTGGGTAGCCTTTATTACTACTGGGCTGGCTTGCCTACCTCACTAGGCCTGGCACCTACTTACTACTAGGGCCTGGTTTACCCTTTGTAACTGAGCCTAGTTCCCTATTTAATAATGGGCCTGGTGCCCCCTCTTTCACTGGGCCTGATGCCCTTCATACAAGTGGGACTGGTGCCCTAACTGAGATGGGCCTGGTGCCCCTCTTTAACCTGGGCCTGGCACCCTTTTAATTCTGGGCCAGGTGTCCTACTTCAAAATGGGCCTGGCGCCCTCTAAAATGGGCCTGGTGCCCTGTCTAAAATTGGTCGGGTAGCCCTTTCTTACTCTGGGGCTGGATTGCCAATTTGCATTTTTTATAATTCCAAAAGTGGCAAGGCCCCTTTAACTCTTTAGCTCTCTGAGAGCTGCTGCCACTCAAAACGTCCCTTTCCCCCCTCCGACTCAGACCCCTTTTTGAATATTTATGAGGCCTACCTTGGCCTTGCTTCTTTGACCCCTCCCTGTGGGCGTCACTACACCCGCCCCTCTTATAAATATTTAATCTGGGTCCTCAGACCAGACTGCCCTGTGGTGCTCGGCTGCTTTCTCCAGTGCCTACAGTGCCAACAAATCAAATAAAAAAAAAAAACACAGTCTCTCTTCCAAGTTGGATGGCAAGCACTCTTTCTAGTGCTGCCGTCAGACTCACCGCCCAGTCAGGGTGAAGACAGCTGCAGTTGGAAGATGGGAGGCTTTCCAGCAGTGGGAGGGAGCACACAGGCAGCAGGAAGGATGACTGGGGGCCTCGGATGGCCGACAGCAATGCGGTTACAATGCAGCTCTTCTCTGCCACCGATGGGGGTCCAGATTTAAACTTTAAAATAACGAGGGGCCAAAACAAATAAACGACGGGGCTCTCAGCTCAATGACCGCACTGGACGTTACTTGTCTTCTTGTGGTGCCCCGATGGCACCACTGACTGCACTAGACCTCTTCTGATGTCTTCAGCAGCTGGAGAAGGAGCTGGCATGCAAGCAAGCCTGGAGGGACAGCTTTAGCAGCAGGTAAGCCTTTTTCTGGTCCCCCCCCCAGACCTGCTGTATCCTCTCCCCTCCACAGTTACCAGGATCTCTATCTTAACTGAACTTTCTTTAAAAACTAAACCTACTGATTCTAGAAAGGCTGGAGTGGAATTTTGTGCATGAGCAGCTCAGCACAACATTCCATCCGGGCCTTTGTTGCTTATGCTGAATATAAAATCTATTTTTATGTGCTTTTAGTGCCCTGGGCACTTTACAGTGTTTACTGGGAGAAACTGGGGACTACTGGGGCACTGTAGGGGACCTCTAACTTTGGCATATTACACCAATAGGGCATAAATCCTATTGAGTGAGCTGCACTATATATGTGCTGTACTTGATTAATAAGAGCACTGGGACTTTGAGGGTTACATGCTGTTTAGATGATGAATATTAATGAGCACCTTAATTAATCCTCCAATACAATAGATTCTTCGTTGCTATGAGCTCCACCTCCTGAGGAAGGAGACAGAGAAGGCTCCAAATGCATTTTGCATGGGGCACAGTATGGGTGGCAGGTAACGTGTTATAACTTACACCACTGCAATGCACATTGAATGTAACAATGGATTTATATAGTTTTTGCAACTCCTATGTGCACGCTTATTTTCTTGTGGTCTTGGTTATGAGTATGAGCAGTGCACTCATTTGGGAGAGTCTGCAAGTGTATTTTTGTTTGTTCCACTGCACAGAAAACATGAGGAAAAAATACTTTTTTCTTCTCTGTTTGTAATGGTGGCATTGTATTGCCCTGCCTTATAGAGACAGCATGCCATGGTGCAGATGACAGATCTGTGCCTGGGCCCTTGCAGGCAAGTGTACAGCAGTTTAATGTCCCTCACTGCCTACCAGCTTTTGTGTCATTCCCAGCACACTTGCTGTAGGGAAACAGGATATTATAAAGTATTATGGATGCTTTTTAACTATGACGAGGTAGTAATGTTGAAATAATATAGGACACCACATATTGTACTGTACACAGGCCAACATAAATATATATAAATTAATTGAAATAAAGCATACATTTTCATCCAGTCTCACACTGCCCCCAGAATAAAACCTACAAAACATGTCCTGGGGGTTCTGTTTTTATATTTCCTGTATGGGGATATTAAATATGGGATACTTGTGATAGGCGGGACGGGTTGTGATTTATTTGTGGATTGCATTGTTCTCGCATTATAATAATAAATCCATTAGATCTGCGCACTGCTTTCAGTGTCATGCAGTATTTTCAGCCTTGAACTGATGGTGAAAATTTTACTGCAAGAGCTGAACAGCACTTCATATTGTGACTAATGAAATGGTTTCCAAGATTTTCACAGCCAGAATTCTACAGCAGTACTAGACTTACCTTCATCCCCTACCTCCCCTCCACAGCCCATCTGAAGTCAAACAGTGGCACTGGATCACACTCCCCCTCCTTTCCCTTCTAGCTTCAATTAAGCTAAAGGCCAGATCATTGTTCCCTAGTTGGGCTTCAGTGACATGTGAAAAGACCATCATTGCTACCATGCTTGTTGAATATGCAAAGTGAAACATCACTTCTTGGAATCTGAATTTTTTTAAACATGAGACTGCAAAGTGTGACAGAGTCTGCCTTAGCTGTTGTATGCTTGCCATGAAATCAACCTCTCCCCCACCCCCACCCAGCCTGGACAGAACCAGTACTTAGGTACAAATCAATCACAGTCAATATCAGTTACCTTACCAGTTACTGTAGTTTAGTGTCAGTGATCTTTCATGACTGTAACATCACCCAGACAAGAGATGTTTGAATTCATAATTCACCTGAAAAGTTGGTCTGAAGTCAATTATGCTCACACTTCACAAAGCTTTATGAGGTTCCCCCACCTCACACCAACTTTGCTTGTGATTTTCTCATTAAAAGAAAAAAAAAGCTTTTAATAGAAAGACTCCATCCCCCAAACTTTTCTGTATTTTTGTAAATTCCTTCCCCTACCCACATAATCAGTTCCACCCACCTCAGCCCAGCCCACTCGTCCCACCAAATATACATTAAACTCCACACCCTTCACCAGCCTCTTGCAAATAAGTACTTCTCTTGCATGCCCAAAGTCTCCAAATCCAAGTAGCAGTGGACTGCATAAATGTCATATAGATACCTGTAAAAAAGAAATTGTCTAATGGATAAGTGAACATCCTCATTCTTCTATCCTGTGAGTCAAATGAATGTTGAGTGATTTATATCCTAGAAGGAATACCTGACTGACTGGGAGTCTATCCAATATATACTGTATTCAATTCTGTTTCTGCTCCCTTGGTTGGTGGGGATGTACCCCATACTCAGCCCTCAGGGAATTCACTGCTGCCCATGAACTTACCTGCCAGCTTGGTACCCCAGAAGACTGTGAGTTACCTGTCATGATGGGTCCTCCTGGGGAGAGAAGGGAGGAGGGAATATACTGATCCAGGAACATCTAGCCTTCCTTGATCTGATGGGAGCGGGGCTGAGGAGAGTTAGCAACATGTAGGGTAGATAGGGGGGAGTTTTCTTGTTTCCATTTCCCCCAGGTTGAGTGGATGTGCAATGAAGTCTAAGCAACATCAGGCATGCTCCAGTGCCAGTAGTGCTAACATCCTCCACTCCGCCAATCCCGCTGCAGCTTTAGTTCCCTGGTGCACTGACCCCCCAGCCATTGCTAGGGCTGAAACTCCAGGCCCATTGCACAACTCAGTCCTTTGGCATCACAAGCAGTAGTGCTACCACTGCACTGGCAGTAGGGCTAGATTAAGGCAACCTGGGGCCCTAAGTCAAAGAGAAATTTGGGCCCACCGCAACCAGAGCTCTGCTCCTTTGATGTGACTGCACCACTTAGCAGTTGCATATCAATTACTGAAATTTGCAAAAAATGTTCTTACTGTTCCTAAAAAGTGGCATAAAACAAAAATAATGTAACTAAAATGCTTCAGAATTAATGAAACTAATAATATCAGTATGGAAAAATAACAATAGTCTGAGTTTTAATAATTTAGAGAAAACAATTACTAAACTTGGTAAAAAATATTTTTTTTGACTGTGAAATACCATGATTTACACTTCTCCAAAGGCCCCCCTCCAAACACACATGTGTGTGCTTGCAGTCTGGGTGTTATAATTTTGTCCTGTCAGGTGGTAAGAACAAGGATGTGAGAGTTTTTTTGGGTAGGGTAGGGATCCATCTCTAAAAGAGGCTAGGTCCTGGGTGGTGTACGAGTTAAGTTGATGGCTTACTATAGGAGTCATGAACTTTAGAGATTATATTGCAAAGCAAGTGATTGTTGGAAGAAATCATTTCTAGGATCAAATATATCTGATAAGTAAGCCAGAATCAATATATGGCAAGTTTTACTGATGGTAATCTGGAAATACGTTCACTTGTTCATCCTGAAACTGGCGCTATATCAAGGTCAAAACTTCGGTATGAGTGAGACGAGGGAATAAAAAAAAAAAAAGTATGATTTTTAATTGTACCATTGAAACACATTGCAGATTTCTTAATTTGGGGAGTAAGATTAAATATAAAGCATACATACTGAATTGCACTGTTCATCATTTTTTAAAAGTAAGACTTGTTTCTAAGTGGGGATTCTAAATGGGGTGTTAGACAAAGCAAAGGAAAGGGGCCTATTCATACCATAAAGGCTAGCCTGGCTGGGGCCCGCTGAAGCTATCATCTGCATTTAACACCTGATCAGGAAGGTGAGAGTCATGTCACAGTTCAGATCCTGCTTTGCTCAAATTATTCAGTGGCTGAGTACATTACAAAAAAAATGCAGTTCAGGCAGAAAGAAAGTGGTCTTCATTCTCCCAAACAGCATGGTTTTCATAGGTACCATAGTACTGGTATGGCTTTGTCCAGGTTCACTGACTGCGTCAGTAGAGCTATGGATAGGGGGGAGCTTATTGGCATGATTTTTGTGGACCTATCCAATGCCTTTGCTCTAGTTGATCATTCCCTGCTGCTCGGGAGGCTGAGTAGCATTGGACTGGCTGATTTTCCATGTGCTTGGTTTCGTAGTTACTTGACGCCTTAGGGTAAGCTATAATGGTGTATACTCCAGTACATGAAAACTGGAACAGGCCATGCCCCAGAGCTTGATCCTGGGGCCTTTACTTTTTCCCCTGTTTGTTGATGCAATACCTTCCGCATTAACATATTCCAATACTATTTTATATGCTGACGATATTATCATATTCAAGTTCTTTTTCTACAGATGAAATAAATCAGACACTTAACACTGATTTTTCTTCCTTAAATTACTGGCTAATAAAATATCATTTGTTGTTTAATAGTCAAAAAACAAAATGCTTGTTATTTGGATCCTAACCAAGACTGTCAAAAGTTACACCACTGCCAACTGTAGATCTAACAGGAACTTATCTTGAACAGGTCTCAGAATTTAAATACCTTGAATTGCTTTTGGATCTACATTTAACTTTTTTATTGCACATAAGGGCAATGAGCAGACAAACTAACCAAAAATTGGGTGCTTTGTTTATAGAAACGATTAACTTTTGAGGCCAGACATAGTATCGTAAACAGTATATTGTTACCTGCTTTAAATTCTAATTTGTATATTTTTTCAAACTTAGCTGTTACTGATTTATCATTGTTAACTATGACATTTCATGGGATTTGCTGATTTGCATTAAAGATGCCTTTTAGAACTCATTATTGTGTATTATACACACAGTCTGTCTGGTTACCTCCAAAGCTTAGTAGCTTGTATAATTTCTGTTGTTTTGTAGATAACACGTTAAGGCTATAAACTGACTCCCCTTTTACTGCTTTGTTTGATTTCAAAATTGAAAGTAGACAATTGAGATCCACCAGAAAATATATGTTATCCATTTCAGCTATTTCAAGTGCCATGGTCGAATGTGCCTTCTTTGTTTGTGCTGCTAAGGGTTGGAATAACTTCCCATAATTGTTACCTGTAGTAAAAAGTCACTCAATTTTATAGTAGCAATTAAAAATGTATTTTTTAAATCAATTGCAATGTAAATGTTGATTGTAATTGTGTATATATATATATATATATATATAATATATATCCTTTTGTGATTGAGATTATCCTGCATATTGCACATATGTACTTTACACTTTATCAACATCTTGGCTGTTTGTAAATGGTCCCAGGTCATTAATGAAAAAGGGTCTTTGGCTCATTGCACTTACCTGGTGAACAAAACTTTAAGTAAATAAATAAATAAATAAAGGATATTTGATAAATGTAAATTGCAAAAAATGTTAATGCATCAGTTAGGGTTAAAGCAACAAAAGTAGGAAAAATGTGGTGTTAGTTTCCAACCATACCACCCCACACCCACCTGGCTCACACCAACTGGCATTGGGAGGGTGCCTTGGGGTCATCATCCCTAATGCTCTCCCCATTCTCCTATGCTGTACTCATCTCAGCTTATTTACTTATGAAATGGGGTGAGCACTAGGGCTGATGACCCCTGTTTGTTGCAATTTATTTCCTTACTTTATCAGATAGTATAATCATATCCTTATCTGGCTGTGGGAGTGCAGGGTTCTTTGGACCCTGTGCTTCCATGCATTGGTTTGTGGGAGCACAGGTCCCTTCAGATCCTGTACTCTCATGCATTTTTATTGTGGGAGCACTGGGTCCAACATGCATTTTTCTAGGGTCCTACACATACATAATTTTGTCATATATTGTTTTACAAAATAACATTTGTCTGTTCCCTGGTATCAAGTGGACCCCCCCCCAGTGGAGCTCCCACCCAACAATTGTACTCAGTTCCCTATTAATCTTGAGTGAATAGCCTTGGTGTCTAGTGGCATCCCCCACCCTCCAATTTCCATATATATTTTTTTATAATAACCTCTTTATTAAATATTTTTAAATACCAAACAAGCTTCATTTAGCGATTGTACAAATTGAAAGACTACCTTAGTACCAGAGTACATAAAGATATAAATGGCAAGTCAGGGACTTAAAAAAAATGGTATCCACAATATACTTGATACTATTAACAATGAGGCATAAAAATCCAACATGGAATAAGGAAACAGACTGTTAAGAATCAATTCAAATAAATTAATTTGGGCAAGAGCCTCGTCCTGAGAAAACAGCAAACACACACAAAAAAAACCTTTTCCCCCTACTGCAAAACCATTTAGCCACTTAGGCCTATGACACACACAAAACAAAACTTATAATTACCACACAGGAAAAATGAATAGCTCCAAATACTATTGAGAGAGAAATGGAGGCTCTGTCTGCATCCTATATACAACCCAATGCTGCCAGATATCCTGGAAAATGACTTCACAGTTCAAATCCCGATATCCACATTTCTCAGAATGATCAATAAAATCAACCAATTGAATCCAGTGGAGAAATTGAGGTAAAAGAGAGGAAAGCCAACGTTTTGTAATGAGCTTCTTGGCACAAACTAAAAGGATTATCAACAATCAAGATTGCCTCCCTCACACTGGTATGGCCTCCACAAACATATGTAATAACACTAATGAAGGAGGTAAGGGTGAGGGTAGATCAGAAAATAGAGCAATAATAGCCTGTGTAATTGCTTCCCAGTAGGGCCGGAGAAGTAGACAAAGCAAAAATATACATGAATGGTCAGCCATGGGTTCCCCATAGCCCACCCAACAAGAACTCGGATAAGTGTTATTAATCTGGGCAGAAATACAGAGAGTCCAAAAGAACCACATATGGCACTTCCATGCAAATTCCTTTAATTACAAAGAGATTGTTAATTTAAAAGTCAATAAAGAATAGTTTTCCCAGTCTTGAAAAGTATATGTCATATGGAGTTCGGCATTCCAATAAGTAAGAACATAAGACATGGATTCAGAGGAAAGGGAACAGAATACTGAATAAACAGTTCCAATTAAATGTGACCGAAGACCATCCTTCTGCTGGATTACTATCAAAATAGTAACAGGAGAAAAATTACCAGAAAGCCTCTTATATTCTAATAGAAGAGTATGGATATAATCTTACAGCTGCAGATAATGATAGTAATCTGACTGCAGCAACTTAAATGTGCTACAAAGAACAGAAAAAAGCTGAACCCTTTTTCATCTAAAACCTGATGATAATATAAAATATGTGGGCCCGATTCTAGAAGGGAGGAGCAAGTTGCCATTGAACGCAACTTGCGCCACCGGCAACTGTGACATTTACCCTGTGCCCTATTCTAGAAGGGGCAGGGTCTCCTGTGACTTGCGCCATGTGTCAAGGTACGCCACACAGAAGGTGTATCTGGCCAGCATGTTATAACCCACTGCCGCAGGGCACAAGTGCACCCCCTGCCCAGCAAGCCACAATAGCCACCCCACAGAGCAGCCAACATTCCTTCCCCCCATGCCTCCAGTATGTGCCCGGGCTGGCCACCAGGTATTTGAACCTCTAATAATGAGCCCATGATGCTGGCCACACTAAGTATTTAAACTCCCACATATATGCCCTGCAGACTGGCCACACCAAGTGCCCCCAGAACCCCCCATACATATGCCCCACAGGGCTGCCCACAGCCTTCCCCCAACTCCTTGGGTGAACCAGGTCCCGCAGGGCATTCCATTCCCCCAGCCCCCAAATCCCCAGTGTAACACACCCCACAGGGTTGCGCAGACATCCCTCACCCATGCATGCCCCGACCCCCTGTGTTGCCGGCCACATATGTGGCAAATATCCTGAGCAGCCCTAGTAGTCTAGTGGCTCCCCGATCACTGTAGAATATTTAAATAACTCCCCAAATCCTTGGTAGTCTAGTGTGCCCCCCCAAGCATTGCAATAAAAGAAATTAACACCACTATGTTCCTGGTAGTCTAGTGGCCCCCCTTCCCTCACCCAGCTGTGCCAGCCCACCCAGGACCCTCCACCCATCACCAGCCAATGACTGGTACAGCCCACCTCTCATCTCCACAGCCAGCCACTGGCTGAGTGCTGTAGAGCTCTCTTGTAAGACACGCTCAGATATTAATTTCTTCCCCCCCACAGATGGCCCTTGCCTCCTATCTGTTATTTTACTTTATGGCTGTAATGGCACTGGAGACACAGAGACTTCTCTCTGGTCTCTCCACACATTTTAGTGCTAGCCACGATGGCAGGAACCTAAGCTCCTCCATCTTGGTGCCCCTTTTATGGCCTTCCCAGTGGCCTATATTGTCAATATGTCCCTTGCCTCTGGTGTCATGCCTGATATCTGGAAGGTGGCAAGGATTGTCCTTGTTCTCAAACAGGGCAACCCTAAGATCCTTGACAATTATCAACCAGTAGTCATCTTATCGGCTATCAGTAAACTTCTAAAGAAAGTTGTGGCTGGGCAACTCACGGATTATATCCAGGTCCATTAGCTACTGTCCTCTGTGCAGCATGGCTTTCAAAAAGGGCACAGAATGTACTCAGCTCTTATCACTGTCTCCTTTGGAATCCGAGCTGCCATGGACCAGGGCAAACTCACAGGTGCCATGTTCATTGACCTATCCAAGGCCTTTGACCTAGCTGACCATGTCTTACTTTGCTCTCAAATTCGGTCTCTTGGTCTGTCCCCACCTGTCCAGAGTTGGTTCATTAATTACCTCCAGGGCAGGCAGCAACTTACCAAATTCAGCAAGGTCCTCTCAGGCACCACTCCTGTGACCTCCGGTGTCCCCTAGGGATCAGTCCTGGGGCTCCTTCTCTTCTCTATATTTGTCAACAATCTACTAGCTACTGCTACCAGCTGTAGTACTATCCTATACGTGGATGACCTGGTCATCCTCACACATTCCCGGGACATTGGGGTCTTCAACCATCAACTGAGTGAGGATTTCAGAAATATCCAATCCTAGGTAATGACTCACAAGTTGGTCCTCAACCTAAAAAAAAACAACTCAGGCCATGATTTCTGGGTCCCTGGCCAAGATTAAGGCCTCCCATGCCCCTCCGTGTGTTACTGGTATCAGTGGTACTCCTCTTCTAACCACTGACTCCATCAAAAACCTTGGGGTAACACTGGACCCACAACTTGACCTTGGGTGCCATATCCAAAATGTATGCAAAGCTGTCAATGGTAAACTGTGTCTGGCCTAGAGAGCAAAGAAAAATCTTATGTCTGCTGCTCGCCTTGCATTGGCCAGAGGAGTGTTGCTTCCCTCTCTTTGCTATGGACTTCTTCTGCTTGCACGCACCTCCAAAGTTCACCTCACTAGATGGAACACAACATACACTAACATTTGCCATTTTGCACTTGCTGCCCCTTGCCTCACCCACCACTGTGACCTATATGACAAACTCGTGTGGCTCTCCCTGCCAACCACACGAACTTTGTCCTGGGCTGCTTCATGGGAAAGATGCTCAGTACTGGCACTCCCCCAGGGCTGGCTGAGCTTCTCAAACTGGCTGTCTCTTCTACTTACTCCCTCTGGTCTCTGGGCCCTGGCGTTCTTAAAGTCCCTATCACTTGTATGCAAATGGGGGACAGGGATTTTGCTTCATGTGCTCCTAGGCTATGGAACTTCTTTCCCACTCCAGTCCACTCCTCCCCCTCCCACTCGTGCCTCCGAAGCTCCCTGTGATATCACTTGAAGCTCTCCTCTGCATGTGGGTGTCCTAGACCTCCATAGCTAGTTCTGGTTCCCTGCACCAAACTCACATATCCTTCCTGGCACGCCTCTTGCAGCTCCTGGTGACGCAGCCTGTCTAACTGGACTCTGAGGTGCATATAATATATTTTTTCTTTGTTTCAGGAGATACTCACACTGTAGCTCTGTTTGTGGCTCAGAGCAGTGTATACCTTGTAAAATTGTACTGTTCTTAGCCTTAGTATCTCTATGTATATATATATTCCTGTACATATCTTAACTGTGCTTACTGTCTACTGGTTATTTTCACATGGTTCTATTTTGACTCTGTGTACTGCCTAACTTGTGTCATGTTGTCCTCTGTATGGACCTGTATCTCACTGTATCTGTATCTCATTGCACTCTTCCGGGCTGTACCTGAAAATATGCATATAACTTGTCTAGTGTACTTACCTGGTCAACAAAAGCTAAATAAATAAATAAATAATTTCAGATCATAGAAACATAGAAATTGTGCTCTGTGTGGGATTTTGTTTGTGTATCAGTGTGTCAGTCATTGTATATCATGTTATTTTTGTAATAACATTTAATAAAGCATACTTAACTAAAAAAAAAAAGAAAAGGACTGCTTGGCCCACCCAGTCTGCCCAGATTTTCACTGCCTGTTCTGTCTCCACAGACCGTATCTGGTCTCTGTCGACTCTGCCCCTCTCCGCCTATTTACAAATATTCCATTATGCCTATACCATTCATGTCTGAAGCCTTTCAGTGTTTTCTTTCCTACCACCTCTGCAGGCAGACTGTCCTAGACATCTACCACTCTTTCAGTGAAGTAGTACTTCCTCACATCCTTCTTAAACATCCCCCCTTCCAGATTTATTTCATGCCCTCTTGTCCCGGTGCACTTCCTCATTTGAAATCAACTCCCCCCCGTACTCTCTTCACCCCTATGAGGTGCTTGTAGGTCCCTATCATGTTCACACTTTTACGCCTCTAATAGGGTGCAAAAGCCAAAATCCACGGTCTCGACTCTTAGGGCTTTTGATGTAATCTCTGTACCATTTTAATTGCCTTTCTCTGAAATGCTGTGTCACAGCATGTGGGAATAAACTTCGGACAAAGCAAATTTACAGGTTTAAAACACACCGTGGTGTGATATTTATTTTTCAAAAGTTCGAAAAACAATAAATGAAAACAAAAAAAATTACAAAGTAAATCACTACTTAACATCAGTAATTTCTCATACAATACAGTCCTGGATCTTAAAGCTCCTAAGACCCTTCTCATCTGCATTCAACAGCTTGTCTATAGTAGTAGCAGAATCTATCTTCTCTCTCTCAGGGCTGAACCCTACAGGGCTGAAGTGAAGTGGACTTAATGAAGAGGTTTTATATCTTTTGGTGGGATCACCTGACTGAGCTCTTTCTGTATTTAAATGCCTAGACATGTTGTTTCAAAACCATGTTGTTTCAGGGGACTTTCTGGTTCAGTTAACGGTACAGTGTATATCTCCACTGATATTGAATCTTTATATCTCTGATCCAAAGCATACTATTCAGCCTCATACATAAAACCTTATGCAGTAACAGGTTTATAGTATGAATTTATGAAAATACCTTAAGGATTTCTTATAACTGTACTAATCATGAAATTATTATTGTTTTAAATGGCTTCTGAATCCTTTTTTATTTATAAAGGCTTTATTAACTGCATTTATTCCTATTTAAAATAGCCTTCATGCTTTTTTTGTATACAAAATGCACTTATGTACTTTACACAGCACCTTTCAGGTGTTTGGCATCATTCAAGGACTGGATGGATGGAAATGTAAAAAAATTAAAAAGAGAACTAGTAGGAATAGTACAGAGCTACTCTAGGTGGCCAGCCTAGAATGGGTCTGGGGGAGGGGGGCAGAAGAAAAGCAAAATAAAAAACATTAGTTTTGGTAGCTAGGAAATAAGGAGATAGAAAAGTGGTCCATCAGTCACAGATGAGGGTGTAGCCTAACTCCTATACACCTCCGTCCTTAAGAAAAAAACAGCTCTCAAAACTATACTGTTTTTTTCAAGAACCCCCTCTCAGTCATAAATATGCTACCAAAACAGTGAAATGGGGGTTGGTTGAATTTTTTTCTCACCCACTATGAGAGCTTCATCCCAGGGTCCCTTAAGTCAGCTATTTTTAGTATTGTCCACCATACCAAGTTACTGCAATATGACAATACTTTCACAACATTACCCTGGAGCTGTCATACTGTTCAGCACAGTACCCATCTATGGTCTCAGAGGATTTCAGTCTGTATTGACTGTCTATCCTTGAACTATTTCACTCTGGTTACTACAACTCAGACATTTCATATGTAGTATCAGGCTCCCATCAATAGGCATCGTTTCAGCACCCATCACTTGGCATCATTTCAGAATCCATCACCTTGCATCATTTCAGAACCCATCACTTGTCATCGTTTCAAGCCCTGTGCACCCCACTATCATACCTTCATCAGTACATTACAAAAGAGGAAATAAAGCACAGCAGTTTTATGCTGACTTCTGGTTTCCTCCATCTAGCTATCAGTACGGCCGTAGAGGCCTATAACACAACTTTTTCTGGGGCAAGTTGTACCCAGTTCTAAAACCATTTAATACATTGTTTCCACTCAGGGGCCCAATCATAGGTTCCACCCCATACCTTGATCCTCCATGACCCTAAGTTCCTCATTTTTATATTATACAATATAGACATTTCTTTTATGTTATACATTTCTTGTAATCATGTCATATATTTCAGTTATTCAGTCCCCTTTCGTATATTTTCTGGTAGACAAGGAACATTCTCATGCTGAACATCAGCCAGACTGTTCCTAACTCCTACAGTCATTGGGGTTTCCTTTCAACCCTTATTTGTAACATACTAGGGATTCCCTTTCAACCCTTACACTATTCTGGTACCCTCAACTGACTGTACTCAGCACCAGCCTTAAAAGCTACATTCATTTTAAACATTACACATTTCATATATTTCATCCCATATCACCCAGATCTGCAAGACCAATCTATCCCAGTCACTACTGTAAATACTGTTAACAGTTTCAGTTGTAACTGAACAAGAAAAAGTCCCTTCAGCCTCAACAGCTTCTTCTTTCTTGCTTGAAGGTTTCCACCCCAATACAGTATCCCTAGCAACAGTGTCACCTGGGGTCTCATCTTCCTGGTCACCATCCTGCACCAAGTAACAGCCAGTGAAAATGGTCAACAACAGGATCTCAAAAGTGGCTGGCAACAAAGGTTTCATAAGGGGGTCCTTCTCCTCTAGAACCCATGGATCCTTGTCCTCTGCCTCCATGACAAAATACTCCAGTTGGTAAACCTACACCAGCACCTTACAGTGGTATACTGCCTCTTTCCAGCACTGGTCCACCTCTGCGTTCCATCAAACTCCAATCAGGCAATAGCTCCTCTCCAGTTCTCCTCATCTGGGCTCTGGTATGCACACCAGTAAGCACTTCCTCCTTCAACAGATCCTTGGCATGCACCAGATCCTGGAGGTACACCATCCTGCTCTTTGCCTCCATGTCTGGATATCAGGGCTGGTATCTGGGTACTGCTCTCCCCCTTGTTTCTCTGGACAACCAGTACTATCCCACTTCTTACACTAAGTTTGTCACAGCATGTGGAAATAAACTTCAGACGAGGCAAATTTACAGGTTTAAAACACGCCATGGTGTGATATTTATTTTTCAAAAATTAAAAAAATAAATGAAAACAAAACATTACAAAGAAAATCACTACTTAACATCAGTAGCTTCTCACATAATACAGTCCTGGATCTTAGAGTTCCTAAGACCCATCTCATCGGCATTCAACAGCTTGTCTACAGAAGCAGTAGAACCTCTCTCCTCTCTCTCTCTCAGGATTGAGCCCCACTGGACTGAACTGAAGTGAACTCAGAGAAGAGGTTTTATATCTTTTGGTGGGGTCACCTGACTGACCCCTTTCTGTATTTACATGTCTGGACATGTTGTTTCAGAACCAAGGAGGAGTTTGTTTCAGGGGACTTCCTGGTTCAGTTAAAGGTAGAGAGTATATCTCCACATATATTAACTCTCTATATATCTGATCCACAGTGACTAAGCACTTTTATAAAGCATACCATTCAGCATCATACATAAAACCTTATACAGTAACAGGTTTATAGTATGAATTTATGAAAACTCTTTAATAATTTTTTATAACTGTACTAATCATGAAATTATTAATGTTTTAAATGGCTTCTGAATCCTTTTTTTATCTAAAAAGACTTTATTAACTGTATGTATTCCTATTTAAAATAGCCTTCATGCTTTTTTTGTAAACAAAATGCACTTATGTACTTTATACAACATCTCTTCGGGTGTTTGGCATCATTCCAAGGACTCGATGGATGGAAATAGAAAAAGAATGAAAAGAGAGAACTAGTAGGAATTTTAGTAAGGATAGTAAAGAGCTAAGCTAGGTGGCCAACCTATGGTAGGGTGAAAAAGAAGATAAGCAAAGAGAAAAGGTCTGACAGAGAGAAAACATTTGTTATGTCTTACACATAGGCAAGAAATGCAACATGTAATGTAGTTTGGACCTGTCAGCATGTCTCTGTCCAAGCGTCATGCTGACAGGAGCATATTCTTTGTCTCATATGATACTCATTAGTAATTCTGTCTCCTAAGTCATTATCCAATGGCAAATGTCTTATACAATCTTGTTTACAGGATAGAACCAATATAGCATGTTCTTTATATCTACTGTCTGATGTTATCTGTAGTATGTAACTTTGTGTAACCTAGCTCCATGTGGAGTTCTTAGAAATCCTGGAGATTATTTATATTCTTCAGGAGAATGGTGAGAAACCCATCTCCCTTGTGATTTTCTCTGCCACATGCTTGGCTTAAGTATTATAATAAACTATTATTATCACTCCTGCTTGTGTACAATGTTTCTTGGTTAACACCAAAGACATATAAGAATCTGTATTATTATTATTTACTCTAGAACTGGTATCTAGATAACAAAATGTCAACCACGAAAGGTGTCTGGGTGTTAGTCAAAGTTATATTTAAATTTTCTCTGTAAATTAAAACACTGGGCAAGAAATCCCTAGTGAAAAGCAGCTGAGAGTGTCTCCTGTTTAAATCTCTTCAGTCTGCTGTGTATACCACTGGGCAGACAAAACAAAGCTTTTGTCAGATATTCAAACTCTGTGTAATGAAATTGTTTTATTTATTTATTTTTTCCCCTTCTTCCTCTTTAGTAACACACAGCTATAAAGGGATCCGAACAGACAGATAGACTGCTTTCATTTGTGGTTTCTAATCCTAGTGGGTCTATACTCATATAGGAGTCCACATACGCCAACTGCTGTTTGTGTCCTGTCATGAACTTTGGTTGCAAACAAAGTTTTTGATCTACAGAAAGCCAAGGGTTTCTCATATTAAATGATATGTCTAAAAATATCAATACTAAGTTGAGGCTGTATGCCTCAACATACCAAACTGCGTACGGTGGTTGGTATGATTTTACTGAAATAGCAAAATCCAGTGATAGTCCTTTCAGGGATATTATCACTCACTATAGTGAATTGAAATGTGGTACCAAAAGAGTTGATCCTGAAGGATTATTAATTGCACTGTTGTTTACACGCTTTGATGCAGTTCTAAATGAATTATCTGTTTTGAAATATGATAATGTTGCTTGCAAAATGGAGAATGCTGCTTGCAAGCAGGAAATCAGTCTGAAAAAGGCTTCTCATAAAGAAAGGATAGAAGGACTGCAGTCTCAGCTGCAGTCCTTCCCTCAGGAAAATGAATTTCTCTTTAATGACGTAAGCAGCCAAGAACTGCATTGCTTAGGAAATAATTGTGACAAGACAGAACTTAGCAGGAAAAAGAGTTTTTCAAATGAATGGTGTTCTGACTAATAACACTGATTCCTTATGTTTTGAAAACAAGGAACTTAGGGATGAAAAGTCTAAAGTAATTGCTGTTAGAGTTAACATGCTGGTATTTCAACACCAGACCTTGACTGAGCGGCGTGATTCATTATGTTTTGATTACAGCAGACTTGAATTCAGTGCTTTGAATCTAAACTGTGAGAGAGTTTTTCTTGATAACAGGCAAGTTTTACACAAAGAGAATGTCTTGCAATCTGAAAATAAGGCACTTCACAGTGTGCTAACTCATGTAGCTGAGCAGTTAGAATGTAGGAGTAAAAAGTCAGATATGGTGAACTTGCTCCATCAGCCAGAAGTATTGGCAGGGCATACCACTTCAATGCCCATAGACCTTGCCTCTTCTGGTGTTGAAGAGTTTGATTTTGAACACTCACAGTATGCTGTGGGGTGGACTTGAACAAATGCTAGCCACATGTTTTTCTGTGATTCACAAAATGGAGAATTGTTAGACTCTTAAAACGGTGGACACACATGTCATCACATTGCATCCCCATGCCATCCCCAAGATGGGAACTCATGGTCATGTGATGATGGTAATAATACAGTAACCCAAGAAGCCCATGACGTAATCCAAAATGGCTGACCACCACATCATGGAGGTTGGAACATGCAGTCAAAGAGATCTGTGATTGATGTCTTAACCAAACAAACATACCAGAGGTGTTTGGCATGATTTATAATGCTATCAGTAAGACTAGTGTTTCTGAGGGACAGAAGATTCTCATTAAAAATTATGCTGATGTTCTTCTGAATGAGGCTAGTACACAACTTGTCATGAAGTCAGTGTCTGATGCTGCAGCAGCACCTGCTGTTAGCAATGCTTACTGTACTAGCACAGCCATTGTTAAGGAAAACATTGCTGTTATTAATGTGAAATGTTGTGATTCTTCCTTATGTAATTTAACATTAGCTTTCCCTGAGAAGACTGAATGTGCTGTTTTTCCTAACTCTAACAACATTGAGCACATTCAGTGCATTAATAACATGATCTGTAACATTAAAAACAATGTTGCTGCCATCCAGTAAGCTTCTGGTGGGAAAACCCAATTTACATTTGATGGGGAAGGGGACAACCCTGATTCTGAAAGCCCCATGGCTGTGATATTTTCAGCATCACAGGCCACATTCATGGGAAGGGTTACAGGTTTGATTTCTGAACCTGGGCTGACAGCTGTTTCAGTAGTACTTTCTCCACCCCTGATGGCTACTAAGCCACAATCCATAGCTGGAGAACTACTTGCAACTTGCGCACCACTTTTTTCCACTGTGCAGGCACCCCTGATAGTGACAGCACTGCCTGCACATGATGGAGAACCACCTTCACCAGTGACACCTGGATCATCCCATACTGTGACTGCTATAGCAGGCACAAGCTAGGAACAGTCTGGGTTATTCCCAGCACAGACAATAGCAGGCACTTCTGACAAGAAGGTGCAAGCTATTGTAATGCTGATATTGCTGTCTTTTCTTCTAAGATCACTGATCATGGCCCCAGCATTGGTTAATCCTAACCCATCTTTACGGTATTATTTTGAAACTGCTACATTAGATATAGCAATCTCGGCAGTTTTAACCCAAACGTACAATGGACTTATCAGATCCATTGCTTATGCATCTCAGATGCTCTCCCCAGTGGAGCTGAAATACAATCTTTGTGAAGGGGATCTTTTGGCTACATACTGGGCAGTAAGATACTTTGTACACATCATTGGATATGCATCCATTGTGCTGCATTCCAATCATTTGCCTACTAACTTTCTGTTGTCAGACAGAGTAAAAGATTACTCTGTATCCAATGCGAGACTTACACACTGGTATCTCATTTTACAGAATCATGACATCACTGTCCTTCCTATCAAAACTCCATCCTTGTTGGCCCATGTCCTACAGTTTACAGGAGAGACCCATGACTGTTCACTCCAACCCCCTGACCTACTTGTCCCATGGCAGTTTCTGACAGAACCTCAGAAAGTATTAAAAGACACCATTGTGTGTCATGTTTTGACTGATGACTCAACCACATACACCAACCAGGGTCAGATAGCAGGCTTGGAATTCTTATTTGTCATTCTGGTGATGACAGAGTGTGCATTGCTAGTAATTTATATGTACAATTCACAGGCATTGTTAAAACAGGCCTGACAAGAAAAAAATGTAAAGCAGGGAGGTGAGGCGTCTCCTTATTATTACCACAAATGTTTGTAGATGGCTTACAGAGTTTAAGTCCTTGAGAAAGACACAGCTTGTGTTAAGAGATTTTTCCTTACGTAACATGATACCAGCACTCTATGAGAGGGTTAAGTTCTGCAAGGTTTAGCAAACGCCCTTGACCAAAAAGACTGCAGGCACTGTTTTTTGTTTTATTACAGAGTCTAACTGAGTCTGTTCCTCTCTGACTGAATTTCTTTGGAAGAAAACAAACTTCCAATACTAATAGTACCCCTGTGAAATACAGAGACTTGTTTGTGTACATCACAACACTAACTTAACAGTTTAAATACAAACTGTGCATTCATAAGGTTCCAGCATATTGTAAATGTGAACCTTATGTTGAAAAAAGGACCCTCATTTGAGACAAGAGTATAGGTTCCTTAATAGAGGAACTGAGGAATAACTTCCAAAATAAGCCCTCATAAGAAAGTGAAAATGACCTTCACCTATTCAGTGATGGCCTACTCATTTGGTATCACTGCTGTAACACTGCTGAAAAGTTATATCATGAAAGCTGGAGGGTAGATTTTATCCACTGCACCAAGTACATGATACTCCAATTGCTGGACACTAGAGAGTCAATAAAACACTAGACGGACTGAAATCCTCTGTCTGGTGGCCACTCATGAGAAATGCTGTAGAACACTACATTAGCAACTGTTTGATCTGTGCACAGAACAATCCTATACCAGCTAGGAAAAATGCTAAATTGTTACCCCAGAGGCATTCACACCCCTGGAACAACATCCAGATTGACTACATTGGCCCTATGCCAACCACTAAGAACTCTAAGTTTGCACTAATGATCACCAATCTATTTTGCAAATGGGTTGAAGTTATCCCAACATAGACAATGTGACTACCCATCTCTTGGTAAACCAGTTATTTACCATGTGGGGTTTACCCCTAAAGGTAGATTCAGATTACAGGGAGCTGGCTTTATAGCTGAAACAATGCAGGGAATTCTGGATTCGTTATGGGTAAAACAAAAGTTTCTTATCCCTTACCACCCACAGCGATCAGGACAGGTGGAATGGGCTAACAGGCAGACCAAAGTTATGCTATCCAAATCTGTTCAAGAAAACCCCAAAGAATGGGATTAATTATTGCCATTGCTCCTTATGGCAATATGAGGGACACCCTTTGTAGGTACACCACATACTCCATTTTTGAAATCATGACCGGACAGTCTATGAGACTCCCAGAACATTTACTCTGGACCTGTGCACTGCCACTGTTGATGGAGCATCAGTAGATATATATGTTAAATAACTCAAACAAGACATCCAAAAGACACACTTATTTGCTGCACAATGTATGGGCAAGGCCCAACAACAGGCCCTATCCCATTGTAAATAAACTCAGTCCAGCAGTCTACCAAGTGTGACTGCCTCACAATAACAGTCATTGATAAATGGTTACATGCCAATCAAATGAACCTGTTTAAAGGAGATTAAATTACTTTTCCATACCCCAATGGGCAGAATAGTACTAAACTCACTATATTTGTCTTTTTCTCTTTCCTTTTAGGTTCCAGAGAGAGAGAGGTGCTTGTTTTTATGCTTATTCTTCTTTTTAGAAGTATGTGTCTTCTTATAAGCCCAAACTGCACATCTGATTGCAGATAAGAACCAATGACCTAAACCTAAATAGCTTGTTGAGGCACAGTACATCACAAGCCCACATGATTTAATTGCATCCTGTGCAATTCACACTAAAGTCCTAAAAGACATGTTCATCATCCAGGAGGGTAGTGAGGCCCTGCTGAATGTTATGATCATTGTTTTGGATCATTCCTAGCAGCTAGACTTGATCTGGACTCCTGTTTACATTTTATTGATAATCAGGAATTTTGCATCCAATATTTATATGGCAATAAAAGCCACTTTCCCAGTCAGGTACCCTAGTTAATAATGTGCAGTTCAAGCACATCCCAGTGATTTTAAATCTTATCCTTTAAAACTTTGAATGATTTGCTATATGTTTCACAACAAACATTTCCCACATTTTTTTTTTAATAATGATGTGATTGGATACCCTGGCAGCATAACCTGGTACTCAACACACACACACACACACACACACACACAAACACACTCACACACACAGGATTTTCACATCCTGCCCACTAGTGGTACATCTTATAATAGTAAACCTACCCAAACACACTAGGCATTTTGTTTTGTTTTTTTATTTAAAAAACAAAACACAGACATAGATTCAGGCCTATTTGGCTCTAACATATCTATTTGAAATAGGGCTGATATAGCCATTATTCAAGCACATATGTTAAAGGTTCGTGATAGTATGAAATATAATATCATATCTCCCCTATTGCATGGTATGCATGATCTTGCTCATGAAGAGTGATTTACATTTACAGTATTAAGGATATTGTGAAGGGGTTTAACGTGACAAATGTTAATATTAATGAATTAATTTCTGCTTATGTTAAGGAAGCAGAAGAGAATCACATAGCTAGGGAAGTCCTTTGCACTGCCCATAGCTATTATGTTCTTACAACCCTTTGGTTATCTTTTCCGGGATCTGGAATTAGGACATATCCCTGATCTCATACATAATGGATGTATGGGTCAGTGATATTGCCCCAAATGCACTTCTATTGCATGTGTTAACAAATGTTTATTTGAAACTAGCACTCTTCCCTTGTTAATGGCAAGGAACCTTGGTATGTCACCACACATACACCAGTATTGCTCCAAGTTTTGAAACTTATTCCTGCACAATCCTGGAAGCCATGTTTGTGACTTTCACAGTGTCATTGTCGCATTTTCATCTGGCAACATCCATCTCTGATCGTCTGGCAACCATCCATTCTATAGAATAGGCTTGATGGGAACTTTTATCGTGAAAAGGTTGAAACATCCTCCTTTGATTGTTTACCATGAGGTTTTGGAATCGTGACAGACTCTGAACTTTGACTGTTGTACCTGAAAGGATCATCACGTTTTATGCAGATATGACATCTTCTAGCTTGTCTTATCAACTTGTGAATACTGGCCTAATAACTGAAATTATGCTTCCTCTTGTGAACTGTCATATGAACTGTATTCAGTCCAGCCAATTCAGATTCTACAATCAAGCTCATTGTTATGCATACTATGAAGCAAGCCTGGGGTGGTGGCAATACCCTATCGTCAGTAAGAAGACTCTTCTTCATTTGATCTACAGTCAAGAAATCCATGTTCTTCACTGCTTGTTTTCCAAGCATGGCTGGCACCTCATACAAACCGAGTACTGTCATAAACATTTACACTTTGTGCAGCTGTGTGATCATCTTCAACTGAACACTATTGCTATTCCATTGTAAAACTCAATGTGCAAGTTAATGCACCCCCTGCTGAGGCCTCTGAAAATACTGCAGCCTCCTGAACATTTGGACCTAGCTTTAGAAAATCTAAATGCATATCATTTGAACTATGAATCATCATCTAACACCTGAAGAAATCCTAGATTTATCCCTGAAATTGTTCATAGTTTATGGCTTGTGGACAATGACATTTTGTGTCCTGTTTGACTTACCAACTGAAAAATGCCACCCTTCAAGGTGGTATATTCCGCTGATGTGGAACATTGTGTGGTGACCAACTATACATTCTTCTGATACGGACTAAAGTTATGCAAAGTGAACTTTTCTAACTTCTATTTTTACTCCCTAAACAGGTAATAGGTTATACAGTAATCACACCTGTTCCTATCCCAGAACCAGATACCATTAAGTCTAGTCCTATCTTGATGCTCTCTCTCAATTTTACTTATTTTTAATATCCTTATAGGCAACTTAAGTTTGTCTTTCCAATCTCTTCCAAGTAGGACAGATACACACCTGATACATATCAGTAATTATATTGTTTTGATATTGTAAAACCCCATTGTGAAGTTTCATTTCAAATGTGTATAGTAATACAAGGTTTACTAACATTTTCCCTTATAATTGCATTTTGTTGTTTAAGGAAAACCCTGAAACACCACCGTTACCAGTTAAACTTCCTCTATCAGGCTCGTGCCTCAGACCTGTTGACAAATGGTGCCTAACCATCGTCTTTTTGTTGTGTTGCCACTTTTGTAATTAGGGCAACAAAGAGGGGACTGTTGCACCTGGGTTATGCCCCCTATCGTCCAACATACACCTTATGCTGTACTCCTGGTCTATTATATCGTGATACTGCTAGTTTTCACTAACATGTAGATTTAGGCACCCATCATATAAGCATGAGTGCCAGGAATGTGCTTTGCTGCTAATATATGTTAATGTTTACATCCTTTATAGGATTATATCATGCATGATTATTACACCTCACTATAATGCATTATGTTTGTATTTTACATATATTCTACATATATAATCTACCCAATTACTGATATGATGACTCTGAAGGATCATCAGTGATTACTTTATACACTATATGTATTCTTATATAATCATATGTAGTAGAGCTTGTCAGTACTATTCTTTGTTTAAGCAAAAATAGCGCAGTGTTCTAAGGCTCTGAGCTGCAAATTTGGTGACATCCAGCAGGCCAGACCTGGATTTGAATCCCACAGCTTCCACTTGCATACTGTGTGACCCTGAGCAAGTCACTTAACCTCCTTGTGCTCCCAGGTCGCGCCTGTGAAAAAGCTTTCAGCTTAGTGTGCTATACCTGGTTAAACAACTAAATAAAAAAAAATAAATAAAAAAGCTGACAGAGAGAAAACCTTTGTTATCTTACACATGAGCAAGAAATGCCACATGTAATGTAGTTTGGATCTGTCAGCATTTCTCTGTCCAAGCTTCATGTTGACAGGAGCATATTCTTTGTCTCATATGATACTCATTAGTAATTCTGTCTCCTAAGTCATTATCCAATGGAGAATGTCTTATACAATCTTGTTTATAGTATAGAACCAATATAGTATGTTCTTTATATCTACTGTCTGATGTTATCTGTAGTATATAATTTTGTGTAACCTAGCTCAGCGCACAGATCTTAGAAATTCTGGAGATTATGTACATTCTTCAGGATAGTGGTGAGAACCCCATCTCCCTTGTGATTTTGTTTGTCACATGCTTGGTATAAGTATTATAATAAACTATTATTATCACTCCTGCTTGTGTACAATGTTCTCAGCTAACAACAAAGACATACAAGAATCTGTATTATTGTTATTATTTACTCTAGAACCCGTATCTAGATAACACACTGAGGACCACAAAGACAGCATACACCAGAGATATATGTTAGTTTTTTTGGGAGGCTCTGCCCCCACACCTCCTCACTAATTATAATAAGCTCTGGGGGGGGTTGTGGGCTACGGGAAAAAGAAAAAACACATATGGGGACTATTTTTTTTAAAGGCTGCAGCAGAGTGGGGCCTGGGGAAGAATCAAACCCACAGCCCCATGTCCCTGACACCACCAGAGGCAAGTGATCTAGCCATTCCTCCATGGGAGCGGCTCATTCAGACACCGCCCTGGCAGCATCCTTCACCTTCCCTTCTGGCAGGCTACAGCAGCAGGGGTAGCAGTTATAACTGCATTCTTAAAAAAAACCCTGTCACTGTAGAACCATTAGTGCTTCTTACAACTTTGCATTTTATGAGCAGTTTTGTCCACACTGTATTCACTCAGTACCCTGTAGAGGCCCGTATCCTTCCAAGTTGGCCCCCAGTCCCTAATGAAGCCAAAAACCACCTCCCTGCACCTTTTCTTCAACCAGCTGTTGAAATACCTGGTGTGGACTGCCCTAGTCTCCCCTTGGCTATCCACAGCACCTCGACGAACATCGTGTATGATACCTGCTTAAGGTCCCTCCCACTTCCCTGAACTTACCCTGTACTATCCCTGCTGCATCCTTCACCAGGACCCCTGCTTCATCCCTCACCGGGACATTAGTCCCCAGAAAGACAATGATATCCAGCTCCCTCCCATGACCTGCCACCTTAGCTATCCTCAGGATCTACTCTCCATCCTGCCAAGCCAAAATGCCAGGTAGATACTTTACCTCTTTCTCCCCTCCTCATTCTGTTCCCAAGTCTTTCCCCTTCATGATAAAGTTCCCCACCAGTAGCTGCTTCCTGCTCAGCAGGGTGCCTCTTTCTCCTAACTTGGATCCTCCCCATCTGAGGACCCCCCACACCCTCCCTTGTCAAAGCATCAGGTGGCTCCTACCAGCTGACCTGTCAGGTCAGTACAGGGAAGGAATTTTGTAGCAGCATAGATTGAGAAGTGTTTACCCTACCCACCACCCCCTCCATCCCAGAGTCCAACAAGGTCCACTTGTCCAATCTCTGTGTCGGCATCCTCTGTGGCAGTGAAGGCTGACTCGCTGGCTCCTGGGTGGAGCAAAAGGTCCTCTGCATCCTTACTAGTTCAACTCAGAGTCCAGAACCTCTGCCCTCAACCCAGGAAAGTGCATAGAAATGGGGCAGCACCTCTGTCTCCTGAATGTGTCCTGAAAGACTGCAGCTCTACACCCATTACTCTGCTCCACTCCCATGTTGTATAGCTGCTCTACCTTTATTACTACTGAACATAGCCTGTCCCCTTTTGCCTCCTTCCTATACCCCTTTCCTCCCTTCCCTTACTTTTTGTGTTTGCTTGCATGCCCGTGCAAGAAACACATTGTGTCAGCTTCCTTCAGTAGTGGATTGTGGCAGTACGGCAATGTTGTGATGAATGGCAACAGTAAGTTTTGGGGCTGGACTCTGCCGTGCCAATAGAGGAGCATGCTGTCAATGACAGCAGTTAATTAGAGTGCCACTATGCTAAAAGAAACTGACTGCTGCAATAAGGGAGCACCTCGTCACTGAACAATCAGCTGTGTCTTCAGGGCAGTCCCTGACAGCAGCAGCCAATTACAGCTGCATTGTTTGGTGTCCCCTTTCAATACACATGGTGACGGATACTCTGTCAGCCTCTCACAGTCCCCACAAAGTTGATGGACAGCCACTGCCTGCCTCTCCCAGTCCCTGTTAAAGCCAGCAGGTGTGGCCAATTCCCTTGTCGGCATGCCCCTCACCAGTTCATTTGCCAACGGAGTAGCCCAATCCCCATTGGCATGATGCGTCTCCCCATTTGTTGTGTGTTGAGGGGGTGCCCAATCCCCCTTGGCTCATGCACACTCCCCCCAGCACACTGTATGGTCAATGGGGCAGCCCAATCCCTGTCAACTCCACTCCCCCTCAACAAACATCCAGGTGGCACACTGGGAGACCACCCCAGTGTGCCAAATGTCCTGCAGTGTCTTTTTTTAAATTCCTGAATGGTCTCTCGTTGAGTCTCTTGCCCCTTCCCCCAACCCACAGCCACCCTCTGTGCACCCCATCTTCCAACACTCTCCTTACCCTATACTTACCTCTGGAGTCTGGCGCGATGAACTTCGGTGGACCAGGAACACGTCTGCACTCTTCAAAGCCAACCGTGAACTGAAGAAATGCTGGTAAGTTTTATAATGGCATAAATGGGTTTTTTTCAACTTATGTGGATATCTCAGCCATTTTTTCAATTTTTGACACCAACTTTTATACAGGGAGTTCTTGGGACACCTCCTCATGAATTCAGTCACTGTCATGGCATTATTCAGTCCTGAAAAGTGATTTCACAGTCACTGCGTGGAATCACCTTTCAGGACCAATCAACCAAACAATGTCACTATTCATGAGGTGGGCTCTCAAAAAGCCTATGTTGCAAATTTGGTGAAAAAATTCCAAAAAATGACTGTGTTACGAGCGTGCGTTGTGCAGTTTCCATGCACACTCGTAAGTTTGTGAATTTGTAATATTTTCACTCCAGATTTTCAGTATTGGCATTTTTGCACACCTCCTTAAGAATTGTACAGCTGTCATTTTTCACATCCTAGCTCAAATGTGTTTTCGTACTTCCGGCATAGAATAGCATGATCTCTGTCGGAAATCAGTGTTTGGGACAGATTAAGAAAATCACAGTGACACTGATCATGAGCAGAGGTCCTAAAATGCCTATGTCAAAAATTTGGTGACAAAAGTCCATAAAATGACTGTGTTACAAGCATGCATAGCGCAGTTTCCACGCACCCTCGTAATTTCACAAATTTGTAATATTTTCATTCCAGATTTTCAACATTGGCATTTTTCCACACCTCCTTATGAACAGTACAGCTGTCATTTTTCACATCCTGGCCAAAATGTGTTTTTGTACTTCCGGCACAGAATAGCACAGTCGCTATGGGAAATCAGTGTTTGGGACAGATTAAGGAAATCAAAGTGACACTGTTCATGAGCAGAGTTCCTATAATGCCTGTCTTGAAAATTTGATGACAAAAGTCCATAAAATTATTATGTTACAACCGTGCATTGTGCAGTTTCCACGCACACTCGTAAATTTAAAAATTTGAAATATTTCCACTCAAAATTTTCAACATTGCCCATTTTGCACAGCTGTAATTTTTCTCATCTTGCCCAAAATGTATGTTTGCACATCTGGTGCACAATGAAGCGGTCACTTGTGGGAAATCAATGTTCAGGACAGATTAAGAAAATCATATGACAGTGTTCATGAGCAGAGGTCACAAAATGCCTATGTTGAAAATTTGGTGAAATAATTCCACTAAATGACTGTGTTACAAGCATGCGTTGTGCAGTTTCTACATATGCTCAGAAGTTCGAACATTTCTAATATTTTCAATCCAGATTTTCAGCATTGCCATCTCTTCACACCTCCCTATGAATGGTACAGCAGTCATTCTTCACATCCTGCCTGATCTGTGTTTTCACACATTTGGTGCAGAATGGCATGGTCACGGTGGGAAATCAAAGTTTGGGACACATTAACAAAATCACAGTGCCACTGTTCATGAGCAGCAGTCCCAGAAGCTTTCATGAGTTGGGGGTGACAAAAAGGCCATCTCGAAAATCTGTAGTGCAAATAACAATAAACACCCTGGGCATTAGGGTTTCTAATCATAACATTCCACCCTGTGCAGACTGATAGGCATCAGGAGTGTGCCTTTGGAATGCCAGCCATAATGCTCATGCCATTCCACCCCCACCCTGAAGCCAGTGACAGGCATCGAGGTGTGCCTTGGACTCTTCGGCCTCAGACCACACCATTCTTTTATACTGCACCCATTTCAGTGTATGTCCTTATGAAATAGGGTGACTGTGAAACTGAACACCCCAAGGCACACCTCAACACTTGTCAGTGTCTACAGGATAGGGTGAGGTGAAATGCCGTGAGCATTATGGGCGACGAACCAAAGGCACACCCCAATGCCTGTCCATCTTTGCAGGGTGGAGGTGGGATTGGTGTGAGTTCATTACTTCACTGCCATTCCTATTCTGCATCTGCCTAACTCCTGCACGTCCAATGCTAATATCAGCAAGCAAACATTTGGCATTGACAAATGCTTGTTCTAGTTGTATATTTTTATTGCCCTACCCTAGATAGAGGGTTACCTGCTTTCCCTTTCTTTCAGTATTTTTGTCATCTGAACCCTTCCCAGTATCCCACTGCCTCCTTACTCTGCCTTTTAATCTTCTTTCCCTTCCCTTCATTACCTCAACTGGGGACACAGTTGATCCCGTGTGTAGCTGCTAAGCTCTGGAGTTAGCAGCTGCACTTCTACATTTACATGAGAGGGCCCCATGTTTATGACAGATAGACATAAAATGAATGCACTGTGCCTGGGGACAATATTTACCAGTAGAGATGTTTTGGAGTCTTATATCTTAAGCAAATCAGTAACATTGAGCAAATGTTGGTCTTTGAGGGAATAGTAACAACATTGTTCATTTGTATTTACTACTTAATTTGTGGCATGTGCTATTTTCATCCTAAGTTTTCAGATCAGCACAAACCAAGGTTCTGACATCTACCCATAAAAAAGCAAAATAACTCAGACTGTTGGGCATAAAGCTACTCCTGCTGCTTAGACAGAAATATCATCAGCAATTGCAACATAAATACAGCACTGTACCCTGAAGATAAATAGAGCTTCAAGGTTCATTTTTATGCTGGAGTGTCTGTTTAATGTGTATAGTCTAACTTCTATGGGTGTACCTTCAAGCCAATTTCCTCATTTATATCAGGTTCTACTCTCCTCCGACATACAATACAATCATCACTGCGTGTTATACAACTGGCATTTAACTTTTGTTTCTGGTTCTTCAACTCTGTAGTAAAATACAAGCCATGGATGTTTTTATTTATTAGTAAGTAAATAGCAAGTAAGCATATTTTTATTTATTTAGTACTCATCCCCTGCTGCTTAGAGAGCTTTACATGAGGCACTCAAACAGTACAATAAAACTGTAGTGCAAAATAAAACACATGTCATAATAAAATGAAATAAATAGATAATACAATACTGTAGATAAAACAGCATCCAGTGTGGGGGAGGCCCTTAACTATTAACCAAAGGCCTTCCTAAGCAGGTAGGACTTCAGGCCACTCTTAATGGTATCATCCGTGGGGGCCTCCCTCAAGGATCTTGGGAGTGATTTTCACAGGGCTAGGCCAACAACTTCAAAGACCTAATCACCCAGTGACTGAAGCCAGGCCCTGGGAATCACTAAGATGCCCACCTTAGAGAAGCAGAGAGGGTGAAGGGTATGTAAAGGGGTCAGGAGGTCACAAAAATAACCTAGGCCCAGTCCATATTGGGCTTTATAGGTCAGAAGGCCAATCTTGAAGGCACTTCACCACTTCACCAGCAGCCAGTGCTGATCATGCAGGACTGGGGTCACATGCCAGGACCTTAACAGGCCCATCAGCAATACTGGCTACTGTGTTTTGCACCAGCTGCAGGTGTTGTTGGACCTCTCCCCTAACCCTGAAGTATACAGCATTACAGTAGATCAGAAAAGTATGCACTAGTGAAGGGAAGTCTTCTGATGAGATCAAGGCTTTAACCCGGACAACATTCCTGAGATGATAAAAGCCATTACAGACTACAGACAACCCCTGAGCCTCAAGTGTCAGTCTATCATCCAGAATTACCTCCAGATTCTTCATCTTGGCAGAGGCAGCAAGCATGGAGGGACCAAGCACTAGGCCAGTTGACCCTCCTGCTGCCCCTGCACCCTGCAGACAACCAGGCTCAGTCACTAGTATTGCCATCTTATCTGGGTTGATGCTTAGCCAAATGGAGGATATTCAGTCTTTGACCTTGGCCAGGCACAAATTTAGTACCTCAGCCACATTAGGCATATTGAGTGTAAACAATAAATGACAAGTACAGCTGAATGTCATGTGCATAACAGTGAAAATCCAAACTGTAGCATCTGATGATCACCCTAGAATCTGCATGTACATCACAAACAGCATGGGTGAGAGAACTGAGCCCAGTGAAAGTGCATAGAGCAGAGGCTTCAGCAGTAAGAAGAAATTCCCCATACTGCCTTCTGCTGCCTACCTGTAAGGAAGGACTCAAACCAGCTGGTGAAAGTGCTGGTGAGTCTACAGATCTCCCTTAGGTGTTCTAGCAACACCCCATGGTCCACAGTGTCAAATGCTGAGGAGAAATTGAGTAGAATGAGAACTGACTATTCCCTTGTATCTCTTTCCCTGAGGAGGTCATTATGCACCCTGACCAACGCATTCTCCATACTGAGCCTAGACCTAAATCCTGACTGGAGAGGCTCATAGCTGTTAAAGGCCATGAGGTATGCCTTGAGCTGCAGTGCCACTGTCTTTTCAATAACCTTTTCCAAAATGGGAGGCTATAGACAGGTCTAAAATCTTCCAAGCAGACTGGGTCCAGAGATGGTTTCTTCAGTTGGGGACTCACCAGTGCCTCTTTTAGAGAGTTAAGGAAGGACCTCTGTGAAAGTAACACAGACTGTCTCAGTGAAAACTGGACTCAGAAACTCCACATGGCTTACTAGGAGACATGTCAGGCCAGGGTCCAGTTCACAAGTGGCCCACAACTTCAAGATTACCTCACAGACCTCCTCTGCCCTTACTGGCCTAAAATTCCCCTAAAATGGAGGAGTGTTCTAGTGGCAACCAGTTCCCCTCTGCTGGGCCATGACAGACCAGGTGGTATAGTCCTAGACCTGCTGGATGACACTCTGTCAGAAAAGGACTGAGTCCGGTGACGTCATGCCTCAAGACGCAGCTTGAAGCTCTCGCTCAGTCTCCTCCAAGGTCTTAAACTGCCAAAAAAAAACAATTAACCCAACTTTAATAGCAGCTAAACTGACACAGGAGCTTGTCCACTATGTCTAGAAGGAGATATGAGAATCAGAAATCAACTTTGAATACCGCCGAACCAGATAGAGTTTGCTCTGACAGTGATGCATCACAAACTTTGCAAACCTCATGTAAAGGAGGCCCTGCTAAAGAGGAGAACTCCCTACCGCCAAACATGGGCAAACAAATGGATATTGTCCTCCAGGAGATCCGAGACTTTAGAAAAGAGACTTACTCAACCTTTGCAGCGCTGCGAACTGATCTGGGGAAACTAGAAAAACGTTTAGATAGCGTTGAAGAACAGGCAGCGACCACTGATACACGTATGGACAGTGCAGAGCATGCCATAATACAGCTTCATCAAACAATCGTAAACCTACAGGACAGGGCCGATGATGTAGAAGCTAGCAGCCAAAGGAACAACTTGAGAGTAAATGGGTTTCCCGAGGGTGCTGAGGGCACCAACCCGACTCAGTTCATGTGGCACTTTTTTAAAACCAAGATGGATTTGCCTGACAGCTACTCCCTGGAAATGGACAGGGTTCATCGAACCTTAGCCCCGCAGTCAAACACCCAACCAAGAGCCATCCTGATCCAATTTCTTCACTACCAGAAGAAGGATCTGGTCTTACATAAATCATGGTAGCAAGGGGATTTAACCTACCAGAATTAGCGGATCTACATGGACAACAACCCTATTACAATCGCTATGAGGTGCAGAGCATATGCCCCTATCCTCAAAAAACTGAAGGAAGCCAAACTCAAGTTCAGAACACCCTACCCAGCGAAATTGGTAGTCCAACTTTCTGACAGTGCCAAGGCATTTGACACAGCTGAGGAAGCAGCACGAGAGCTAACCAAAATTGGAATCGATATCCCACCTACACAGAGAAAAATGAATACCTCACTTGCTACTAAATTGGCCCACAAAGCATGGTCCAAAATGCCCCCAAGGGACCAACTATGGATGGAGGGCACCACAGCTGTACAACAGATAATATCAGACCTCCGGCAGCGATCTGTGGACCTTTCCGAGACCTCTTCAATACACCAGGGCCTGAAATGAACCGATGTATCGAACACACACGCATTTGATTACTCTGGCTGCAGGTAGGCCATCCTGATTGCCCACCTCATGCTATTTTATGGCCTCCCCGGTGACTACTCCCTGGCCCTGTTTCCCGCTGGGGATCCTCTCTACCATTATGGGCCACTGCTGAGTTAACCCCACACAAATGGGTGATCCCCTCCCGGAACATAGGGGGATTCCCATCTGACGTTTGAGGCACTTATTCAAACCAAGACCTTATGAGTGGCCTAGGCCGCTTGTGGTCTCTGGTGACTGCCAAGTGGGGAAATACCAGGATGGAGGTTTGAGAGGGTCTCGTGAGGGGACATATGGGGTGGGAGGTGGTTACTAGAGAGGGGGGGCTCAGGTTGGACTCCATTAATGGAGTCCCCGGTCTATGTCAGTCAAGCCACCCGAGACGGGTCGGTGGCACCCTCCCTCATATGTCAACAAATCTGTAAATGTTCCTTTTCTTTGTTCTCCTATTTTGAACCACACACTCACTTCTATAGCATATGCAGTGGGTAGTGTATGTTGCTTACTAGGCTATTGATCCCATATTGCTTGGGGAAAACTGTCAGCCTCTCATTCCATACCACACTCTAAGGGGGACGTTTTGTGCTCCCACGTTTGCTTGGCTCACCCACCACATGCTGTTGGATGGGGATGACCAAGAGCGGGGACACAGGGACACCCCTCATACCTTTTTCCCCCTCAAGCTGACTGAGTGTGCTGACTTAGACAATATTTACTAAGTAAGATGAACCAACTAATTCAGTACTTTTCTCTTCCCCACTCCCCATTGGGTTTAATTAAAAACCTGTACTAGCGCCTCGGAGGAATGAGAAGCATGCTCACTCCCCCCCCATCCCTTCCCCTTCCTACAAAAGAGATGATATCGTCTTGCCTACCTAATAGGTAAGGCCTAGCCAATAATCCTTTCTCTGGCATATCCTAGAGACTACTCACTCACCTTAGAGTGTCTGGCTTCATGGAAGCCCAAAGTTGCAGCACAGTACCTGCCCAGTTGGCAGACTGCTGTCTTAAGCAGTTTCACCAGTTATTGGTTGTTTTTAACTGTTTAATGTTAGAGGAACTTACTCTTCACATTTCCCCTTATAGACAGTCATTTACCTTTCGTTCTGATTGGGAGCAAGTAGTATATTATATAATGGGGTTATATGGAACACAGGTCAAATTCTCAGTTCTGAATTATGTTTTAAATGGCTAATGTACCACTTAAGATTTTTTCTTTGAATGTAAATGGATTGGGTAACCCCATAAAGTGATCCAGAATGCTCTCTTTGTTTAAAAAAAACCCGGGCAAGTATAATATACTTGCAGGAAACACATATGACTGCTAACGAGTATAAGAAGCTGACCAGGGTTGGGATCGCACAGGTCTTCTCCCTTTCTTTTAGGAAGGGCAGAAGGAGAGGGGGTCGCCATATTGGTTTCCAGCCATACCCCTTTTCAGCCCATACGGGAATGGGCCGACCCTGAGGCCCACCTGGCAGTAGTACAGGGCTGCTTACAGGATAATGATATCACTCTTGCTAACATCTATTTACCCCCTGGCTCCCCTATTCCAACCATTAGAACCCTCCTGGATAAGGTAGTTCAATTAACCAGGGGTATATTAATTTTAAGCAGAGACTTCAATATTGCCCTTAGTCCCCATCTTGATACCACGAGAGCTGCCAGAGGCATACAACCTGCCCCACATAAATGTTTCAAACGCTATATGCAAGAGGTGGGCTGGCTGGACGTATGACGTACCGTTCACCCCAGAGACAGATGATATACTTTTTATTCAGTGGTGCATGGTTCGTATTCCAGGATAGACCACTGTTTTACACAAAAAGAGAATCTGGACTCCCTTAGGGAGGCCGTGAATGGGGACATAGTCCACTCTGACCATGCTGCTGTGGTAATGGAGTGGGAGATGGACCTGGAGAGGTGAAATACCTTTTGGTGATTCAATCAAATCAATCTAAAAAATCCCCACTTTCGGGAGTTTCATAGTGACAAACTTCAGGAGATTCAAAGGGATAATTTGGGTGCTGAGGTTTCCTCTGCAATATGATGGGACACATTGAAGGCGGTACTACAAAGCCATCTAATACAATATTCTTCAAGCCAGGTGAAACAAAGTAGGGAAGAGCAGGACCGCTCAGAACAGACCCTTTCATTTCTCCAAATATTGCACCAACAGGGCGATGACACAGTGCTACCACAACTTAAATAAACTAAAATGGAATTGGATACACTTGCAAAACAGAAAACTGAAATTGTCTTGGCCTTCCTAAGACAGAGATACGTCGAGGTTGGCCCTAGGGCTTCATGCCTGCTGGTGTTCCGGCTGCTCAAACAAAGACGCCTTTCAATTATATCCATAATTCGGGATCCTGTTAGGGGAACCCAATGTACAAAGGTTAGTCAAATTACCCAGGTATTTAGCGAGTACTATAAAAAACTTTACACCCCAGACCACCACTCAGAGTCTGAGGGTATTAAGGCATTTCTTCAGCCTCTGGGCCTTTCTAGACTGATCAATGAACAGCAGATCCTTTTGGTTTCCCCTATCACATGTACAGAGCTCCTGGTTGCCATCTCCCATGCTAAAACAGTGAAAGCCCCTGGCCCAGATGGCTACGGCACTGAACTCTATAAACATTCAACACAGACACTTTCTGCAATTCTCCTGCAGGTGTATAATGAGGTCCTACAAGTGATAACTAACGCCCCACCCAGTTGGTCATATGCTGCAATCTCCCTTATCCCTAAACCTGATAAAGACCCACAAGTGTGCACATCATACCGCCCAATTTCTGTATTAAACATGGACTATAAGTTCCTTACTTCTCTAGTATGGCCAAACGCTTGGACCTGGTACTGCCTTCCCTCATTAACCTTGACCGAACAGAATTCGTCAGTGCTAGAGCTACCACAGACAATACAAGAAGGGCCCTTCATCTGGTTCAGGAATTGCAATCCCATGGCACTCCATCTGTCCTTCTCAGCTTAGACGCTGAGAAGGCTTTCGACAGGGTCTCCTGGCCCTTCCTGCTTGCCACCATGACCAGGATGGGCATCCCCCTCCCTTTTTTTTCTGTGATTAGGACATTTTACTCCTCTCCTAAAGTGTGTGTAAAAGTGAGCAGGCATCATTCCACCTATTTTCCCCTACACAGGGGCACTCGACAAGGATGCCCTCTGTCCCCCGGTTTGTTTGCCATATTCATCGAACCGTTGGCACAGGCCATTGGTGAGTCTCCCTTGGTAGAAGGTGTGGAGGTCAAAGAAATAGAACATTAAATTGCCCTCTACAGTGATGATGTCTTATTATTTCTTGCTAACCCCTCCAGGTCAATCCCAGCGGTATTTAACATAATCGAGCAGTTTGGTATATGTTCAGGATATAAGCTTATTACCACTAAAACGGAGGCTCTGGCATTTAATTTCTCTCCCACACAGGAATTGGTACAGAGATTTCCCTTCTGTTGGGACCTGGGAAAACTGAAGTACCTGGGCATATACCTATCCCATAGAGCTGGGAATGCCAAAAGATTCAACTACGACCCGTTCACTACGCAACTCCAATTGGATTTGGCCCGCTGGAATATTCTCCCATTGAATCTTATACAAAGAGTGGATGTAATCAGAATGGTTATTCTGCCTAGGGCCTTATATTTATTCCAAAATGTACCTATACATATTCCCAATAAGATATTTCAAATCTGGAACAAATGTATCAGTAGGTTCATATGGTCTGGGCATCGTCCTAGAATAAAATTCTGTACTCTGACACTCCCAAGAGCTAAAGGTGGTTTGGCCCTTCCAAACCTTAAACACTACTACTGGGCTTCACATATCTCATTCATAATACACAGAATGACAAAAACCAAACCAATCCAACCCACTGGAGAGAAATAGAAGAAGATCTTATGCCACATCGAAAATGGGCCAGGATGAGTTACACTGTTCTACTTCCTACCCACATAATTGGCTCCCCCAGAACCCGTGGATTCTGTTCTAGCTGAACGTATGGACTGAGATCTGTAAGCGACTATCTCTTGCCACATATCTCCCTCTGGTCTGCCCAGTGGCTCTCCTGGAGAATTTCATACCCGCCTCCCTTGACCACATTTTTGAGTCCTGGGGCTGTCTACAGCTCTCTTACCTTTCACATTTTTTACATGGCAGTGATTTTAAATCCTTCCATGAGTTGAGCCATACCCATGGACTTTGACACTCAGACTTTTACAGGTATTTGCAGTTGAGGCATTTCTACTACTCCTTCCCCCCGGAACTGTGGTACCCTGAGGCTATCCCTCCTCTGGTAGCGTGCCTCCAGCAATGCATTACTTCTGGTGGGATACCCCACATTATCTCAGCCCTTTATAAGGCCATCACAGAAAACCTAGGAACAAATACTGATGATTACCATGCAAAATGGAGCTTAGAATTTGGGTCTGATGTGCCCCTGCTATTATAGGAGAGGAGCTGTAGAATACTGTCAAAACTTACCTACTCCCTCAGCTGGAGACTGTTCACCTGGCAGGTGATGCTTAGATATTTCCGAACCCCAGCAATAACGGCCCACTTCTCAGTGGCCCATCTTGGACTCTGCTGGCATCAGTGTGGAGACTCTACAGCACACCACAACCAAATATTTTGGCTTTGGCCCAAAATTCAGCCTTTCCTGAATTCATTGCAAGCTGAACTAAGTGAATTGATGGATGCCCCACTTACATTTACTGCTGAATTTTTCATTTTACATATCTTTCCCAGAGACATAAAGGCCACCCATACATGCTATCTGATGGGGATTTCCCTCTTAGCTGTAAAAAAAAGTTCTGATACGAAATTGGATGACCACTGGGGTACCCACTGTGCTAGATTGGAAGGAGATAACGACCCATATTTACAGGTCTGAAAATATTTCCTATTCCCTAAATGACTTCTCTGACTTATTTACTGTGAAATGGGCCAGGTGGGTTATGCATATCATGTTAAGAGACACTACTTTCATCCCTTGAATAAAATATACTGGGAATGCTTTTATCTATATAAGACTCTGATATGGACCTAGGTACCCAAGCACAAATGTCTCTGGTGAATATACAGATTAAAGTGGTGTATGTATGTTATTACAATGCATATCTCAAGTTGCTCTATACGTAATGAGAGAGCTCTGGATTACCAGCACTAGCTATTATTAAATTTCTACCCAGTAATTAAATGATTGTATGACACAAAGTGTATCCCTAATTGACCACTTGAATGAATGGCTCCACTTTAAATGTATGTATAAGTATGAATTATGACTGTCAACCCACCCCCATGTAACCCCGTTAAGTGGAAAATTTAATAAAAAAATATATTAACAAAAGAAAAGGACTGAGCCAAGCCAGCCCAGTGTTGTGGAAGGCTAAGGTGCTGGTGCCTCACCTCCAGCCACACTGATGAAGCGGGTTCAGGAATGGACCAGGGTCACTCAGGCTTTGGCTGGGTCAGGGAGGATTGGGCATCTCAGGATGTCGGTCTTCCCTTGCAGAAGGGGGACTATGAGTCATGCAGCTTGCCTGCCACCTAGCGGATGGGGGGGGGAGTGGCAGCACCAATGGGACCAGCTGGTGAAGGGTGACGTAGGCTGATGCAACATGCATGTGCACCAGTGTACACACGCATTCATCACTCGCAGGTGTTCCAGGGGATAAAATGGAGGAGAATGCCTCAACTCACTTGACATCCCCCGCAGGTGCCACATGATCCTACATGGTTGGCTACCCACTGATATGGCTCTGCATAAGTGGAAGTTAACCTATACGTCCATGAGACAGGTCAGTGATGGGGCTGGGGGGATGCCACTGGGACTGGGGACACAGGTGGATTAACAAATGAAGAAAAAAAAAAAAAGGACTCAGCCTGCAATGACAGAGACCCAGGTACAGGAACAAACCTGGGACACTCAGGGATCAGTCAGAGGGGAGGAGGATGATCAAGTGTCCCAGTGGATGCTCTCCTCCTCCTCTAGGGAGGGAGGCCAGCCTGCTCCTCCACAGCACCACCACCTAGGTGAAGATGGGTGGTGATGCAGCTAAGAGCAGCAGTTGGGGGAGGGAGACACTCCCAGTGGAAGCTGTTAGCATGCCAATGACATGCACACCCAAGCTGTCATCTTTGTGGATAGTCCATGGGTCAGGGAAAGAAAAAACAGAAACACCACTGGCTGTAAGCAGGATTAATCCAGCGGCTCCTCACAGACCCCACATAGCACATCACACTGAGCAAAGTCACCCAGAGGGGGCTTGGGGAACCCTCGATGGCCCCATCACAGGGGGAAAGCTGTGGAGTAACAGATGGGTTGTCAGGATAAGGTCCAGAGATGGTGACTGATGAAGTTGGGGAGCCACAGAGGCAGAAGGGGGAAGTCTAGCAACAGAGAGAAAAGGAAAGGAAAGGAGTGAGCAAACTCTTCACACATTCTGGATGAAACTGCACTTGTCAACTGTAGACAGGTATGGTGAAGTAACCTATCTCTACAGTTCAAAAGAGCAAAGAAAGTCTATTCTTCTCTGTGGCAGTCTTCATGGACAGAAATACTGCCTTCTTATGGGAGACTTTCCTTTGATACTCACCATAGTGAGTCTGCAAAACCAGCTTGTCCTCATCAGTCCTGGATTTCCATCAACAACTCTCTAACCTATGACCCATGTCCTTTATTTCCCTGAGCTCCCCATCAAACCACAGAGATCTCAAGTGAGAAATTTTGTGTCATATACATTCTGGTGTGACATAATCAAGAGCCAAGGGGATCACTGTGTTGTAAGCCACTACCACATCTCCTGATCCTGCCTAAGAAGCAGCCATCACACCCAAGAGGTTCATTACTGCCTGAGACCTGCTGGGGACAACCCCTTTAAGTGGCAGTAGTGGACCATCTCCACAAGGAGAGTATCAAAAGGAAAATCTCCCATAAGAAGGCAATATTCCTGTCCAGGAAGACTGCCACAGGGAAGAATAGACTTGCACTGCTCTTTTGGACTGTGGAGATAGGTTACTTCACCCTATCTGTCTACAGTTGACAAGTTCAGTTTCATCCACTAGGTGTGAAGAGTTTGCTCACTCCTTTCCTTTTCCCCCTGTTACCAAACTTCCCCCTTCTGCCCCTGTGGGCTACCAGGGGGGCCCCAAATGAGAAGTATAATGTGCAGTGATCAAACTGAATGACAGGATCAATCTCATTGTTATTATATTCGAGCCCCAGTGAAAATATTAGGTTTAAGGCATGTGTTGATGAGTCATAGAAGTAACTACTCATGTGAGGCCAAGTGATTTCATTGATTGGAGGAAGTCTTGATCAAACTGCAAGAGTTCATCATCAATCCAGACATTGAAATCGCCATAAACTGACAATCTGGACAATTCCAATACCCTCCTGGCAATAAAGTCTGTAACTTCCTGCAGAAATTCCCTCTCGTGCCTCAGAGGCCAGTACACAAGAAGAATTATGCAGCCTGCACCTGGACCATAATGAAAATGGCTGAAGGAGAGGTATAGCACATCAGCCGCTGCCCATGAACCACTTTAATATATCCATTCTGGGTCTACAGAGGTGGTTGTTCAATGCACCCACCCAATGCCACTGGAGACAGTTGTATGCTAGAGTGAGTACAAACTGCGATGTAATTTAAAGCACTTTGATAGAGTAACACTAAGCAGTAAAGGACTGATATGGTGTCAGGACTATTAACCCTTTCCCTTACACAGTATCACTGCAAGATGCCAGAAGAATGATTATAACTCTAAGGTCCCATCATGGGGGGTAAATCAGTGCAGGGAGGGACATCATCCAGTTCTGCTGAATGGCACCCCACTGCCACCTATCTCATATGGAAGGCAAACAGGAATTCATAAACTAACACCTATGACAGGGCTTGGGTGCTGGTCAGGCACCATGTGGGTGATTTCATAGGTAAAATATATAGTGTGCAAGAACAAGGGGGCACAATTTGAAGATAGAAGGGGGGTGGCTCAGAGGTAATTTAAGGAAGTATTTTTTCACAGAGAGGGTTGTGGATGTATGGAACAGCCTTCCAGAGGAGGTTGTGGAGTCAAAAACAGTGGTGGAATTCAAGCATGCATGGGACAGTCATAAGGCAATTCTAGGGGATGGGGGTTGGAAGAAGTAGGCTGCTGGTTAACTAGGATCTGCAGCTTATCCATCAGGTAGAGAAATGGGCAGACTGGGTGGGCCAAGCGGTCCTTATCTGCCATCAAATTATATGTTTCCATGTTTCTATGTTTATACAATACTGTTTATGCAACCAACAGTTTTGTTTTCACTGTACTAAGATGTGCCTTGGACTCTTGTGTCTTACAGAGTTACTATAATGACAAGACAGTGTGGACAATAAGGAGACCCAAAATGCAACCCTCTGTTTTATGTTGGATATTTCCTTTGTTATTCACCTACTGTTTTGTCCCATGACTCATCTTTGAGTTTGGAAAGTGTCTATTTTGTAAATTCTGATAAAGAATCCCATAGCAGAATCAACATCAGGAAGTACTTCTGGGTAAGACCAATCAATATTATTCACATCTGATAGCAATTTGTCTAGGTCTAACTTGGAGACATCTCTAAATGTTATTGTTTTAGGGGAATTTTACAACTCAGGATGCATAAGATGGGAAAATAATCACTGACAGAATCAGACAAATTTCCTGCCATAGAAAACTGTCTTACGCAGTTGTCAGAAACCAATCGATGGTGGTATGTTTTAAGTTTTTATCATTCATTCTGGTAGTTTGGTCATTTCAGTACCACATCATGCGAATTGGTATTCCTTACCCCAGTGTAGGATTAGATCCAAAGTACTAGCAAATCTATTTGGGGCAAACAAATCACAATGCAATTAGTTACTCAGGTTAATCTAGTTATTATACAATGGCAAGAAAGAATCCTGGCTTCTGATTGGTCAGTTGGCCATCACAGCAGGGATGTCATCCTGAAACAGCATCCCTGCTGATCAACTAGATGATGATACCATAGCTATTTCCTTTTTCCACTTGATGATTGTTTGCATCTTCTCTTAAAAAAATATTTTTAAACACTTATCAAAATTCTTTAAAATATTTTTTTTTCTGTATAAAACAACGAGCCATTGTATAATAGGAATAATGCCCTCCAAGGTGGGTGTTATGCTGGGATAACATCCCTTCTCGGGTGTTGGACGTCCAAGGCAGGATGTTATCCCAGCATAACACCCACCCTGTCAGGCATTATTCCTTTATTCAAGCATTAGGGGGTTATAGCATCAGCATAGATATTGTTTTCTGAATGACCAAAAGGCTCTGCACAGAGCCACTCAGAATCAAAATCATTAAGAAGATAGTTTTGTACATACAAGATGTTCCTTGAAGTAAAGCAGTACCCCATCTACCTTCTTTTTACCTGCCCTGTCCCTATGTAAAAATGTTTTATAACCCTCCAAAAACCAGGAGTCAGGAGTACATAATTTGGGCCAGGTTTTGGTAACCACAGTGTAATTTGGATTGCAGTGTATGAAGTCAGCTATGCTTCAAATTATATGAATCTAGATTAAAAGACTACATTACAGACATTCAGATGTGAAATTTTCAGGCCATGATTAGTGTACCATAAGGGGTCACCAAAAGATAGGCAAGTATCATATGAGATGGGGTTTCCTTCGATACCATCAGCAATAAGTATAAGCAGTGTTTATTTATTTATTTATTTCATATTAGGATTAAGATCTTTGAGCCAGAGGCTCGTTTACAAAGGTTCCAAGTCAGTTTGACAATACAAGACAAAACATAACAAGAGACACTGCAGAGAAATTTGTTACTTATGAACATCGCTGTACAATAGGTTACTTATTAATGATACAAGTGAAAGTTGATTGCCATTAGAGAAACAAACATACATCAAAAGTGCAAAAAAGTGGCATTGCTTCCAGAGCGATGTACAAGATTCAAAGGATTACGAGTGCTGTCTAGGAAATAGCTACGATGGGGGGGAGGGTGACAATCAGCGGCCAGAGTAGGCATTGTCTAAAAGGTGTTCTGGAGAGGCAGGGGAGGGAGAAGACAAGGGGAGGGGTGTAGGAGAGGGAAAGAAGGAGGTGGGAATAAGGCTAACAGAGAGTGTACTGGGAGCAGCCAGGGTAGCCAGTAACATAACTGTTGACCTACTTACATTAGTGTGGCAGTTTACTATATAAAAAGATCAATGATGCTGAAAGAAAACTAAGGAATTAGACCTACTGCCTACTTAAAAGAGAAACAAAGTCTAAAACTGTATCTTACATTATAGGATTAGCAACATGTCTGTTGGATAAATGAAAGTATTTAAAGACAGACTGAGGCCAAAATGTTTGGCATCAATAAATTCAGAATTTGGATCAGCATAACCTCTATCAGACTCATGCCAAAAATAAGCTCTGTAGTTTACTTCATTTAAAAGTTATAATTTTGTAACCCTTAATTCACTGTTTAAAAAAGCCAGTTTCAGTGAAGAGCTGCTGCTGATGTCATCTCCTGAACTCACAACCTAGTCACCTAGTCAGGTGGAAGACTTGGTTTTCTGGCCAAGGCACCTAGCTTCACCTGAACTCTTTTCTTCTAGGTTGTTTGAGAGGACACAGCAAAGGACCTTACCAGATCAAAAATAAGGATTAAGGCTTCTTTTAGCTAGGCAGGTTTATTGTGTGTTGTTATTTTTATTTTGAACTCCCAGGGATTGTTACTGTTTGTTGCTAACATTTTATTGCTTTATTTAACTCTGATTCAAATTGTTGTTGCTGGGTATACATTCTACTGCATTATTACAGGGTGTGCCTACAGGTGTGTGCTTACAGATTACTTCTGTAATCTTCTGATTCAAATTGTCTTTTGCAAGGTATATCTTCTGTTACTGCTTTATTTTTCTCTGTAGCAAAGTGTTTCTTACAGGGTAATATTCTGTGAAATTATTACAGGTGGTGCTTTACAGGTGTCACAGTTTTATCTGTCATTAGGATAAGCTTTCAGGGCTACTGCATTTGTTGCTGACTGTTTCTGCTCTTACCTCCTTGTTTCTTTTGTCCATGGTTTTTCTTTTTCAGCTGGAGAACTGCATTTGTTGCTGGCTGATTGTTTCTGTTCTTACCTCCTTGTTTCTTTCATCCATGGTTTTTCTTTTTCAGCAGGGGAACAACAACCTACAAGAGACAGGGCTATCCTAGATCTAGTACTGACTAACAGGGAAAGGATCACATATCTCCAGGTAGAAGGTCACCTGGGGGCCAGTGACCATCACATGGTATGGTTCAATTTGGCCACTACAATGAAATCATCCCATTCCAAGGCAAAAATATGGGACTTCAGAGGAGCTGACTTTGATAAGATGGCCAACAGAGTTCAGCTAGCCCTGGCAAAAAGAAATACAGGTGAGGGGGTACAGGCAAAATGGGCAAGTATTAAAGATGCAATACCTGAATCAACATCCCATTGTGTTAGTGAGAAAATGAAGTCCAAGGAAGAAGAAACCACTTTTACTCTCAAACACAGTAGCAGAAAAGGTCAGAGCCAAAAGGCTGGCCTTCAGGAAATATAAGGGAACGCAGCAGGATGAAGATAGAGAGGCATACCAAACTTCCCTAAGGGAAGGAGGGAATGCAGTATGGCAGGCAAAGGCCCAAACAGAGGAAACACTAGCATGAACAGTAAATAAAGACTTTCTATAGATACACTAGTGAAAGGAAAAAGTCCAGAGGGGGTAATGCTAAGATCAAAGGGGATAAGAGGGCGTGGGAGGAGGAGGACCATGTAAAAGCATCTATGCTAAATAGACACTTTTGCTCAGTATTTACTGAAGAGAAGGTAGGGCAGGGCTCACAACTCTGCACCATGGACACAGGAGGGAGGGAGGGAGGTATGCACTAGTCCCTTCACAAAGAAAGGGTCCTACAAGAGCTCAATAAGCTCAGGGCGGACAAGGCAATGGGACCTGGTGGCATACATCCCAGGGTACTAATGGAGCTAAGGGTGGAACTAGCAGAGCCATTATCAGAACTGTTTAGTGAGTCTCTGAGCATAGGAGAGGTCCCAGAAGACTGGTGAAGGGCTCATGTGATCCTGCTCCACAAGAGTGGTAGCAGGGAGGAGGCAGGGAACTACAGACCAGTCAGTCTTACCTCAGTAGTCGGCAAGATTATGGAGACACTCCTTAAGGAAAAGATAGTGCAACACCTGGAATCCATAGGAGCACAGGATCCAAGACAGCATGGCTTTACAAAAGGAAGGTCCTGTTAAACTAATCTCATAGATTTCTTTGACTGGGTAACCAGAGTGGTGGACCAAGGGGGGAGCAGTTGATGTTGCCTACCTTGACTTCAGCAAAGCTTTCGATACTGTTTTGCATAGAAGATTGATTAATAAGCTGGGTAGGCTTAGGGTGGGTCAGACGTTGGTCAACTGGGTGGCAAACTGGTTGATGGACAGAAAACAGAGAGTGGTGGTAAATGGTATACAGTCAGAAGAGATGCAAGTCACAAGTGGGGAACCTCAGGGATCAGTCCTGGGGCCAGTCCTCTTCAATTTCTTCATCAGTGACATTGCAAATGGACTGGAGGGTAAGGTTTGTCTGTTTGCAGATGACACCAAGATCTGCAACATAGTAGATGATCCAGATGGGGTGGGCAGAATGAGAAGAGATCTGGATAAAGTAGCAAAATGGTTGGAAGAGTGGCAACTGGGGTTTAAAGCAAAGAAATGCAAGATCATGCACATAGGGAGGAGAAACCCTGAAGCCACCTATAGGCTGGGAAGGGAGTTGCTGGCAGTCACAAGGGAAGAAAGAGACTTGGCCATCATCATCACCGATGACCTGAAATCATCCAAGCAGACCTCTAAAGCCGTAGGTAAGGCTAGAGGGATGTTGAGGTGTATTAGTAGGGGTATCACAAGTCATAAGAGGGAGGTAATAATTCCTCTTTAGAAGGCACTGGTTAGGACCCATCTGAAGTACTGTGTGCAGTACTGGAGGCCACACTGTCACAAGGACATTAACCAAATTGAGGCAGTCCAGAGAAGGGCAACCAAAATGGTGCAGGGACAGCATCAGAAAACAAGAGGACAGAGTAACTGAACTTAATATGTATACACTAGAGCAAAGGAGGGAGAGAGGTGATATGACTGAAACAGTCAAACACCTTAAGTGCATCAACAAGGTGAAAGAGTCTAACATGTTTCAATATAAGAAAAATAGCAGGACAAGGGGACACAGCATGAGATTAGAGGGAGGCTGATTAAAGGGTAATGTGAGGATGTTCTTTTTCACAGAAAGGGTGGTGGATGCATGGAATGGTCTACCTCAGGAAGTGGTGGATATGAATACAATGCAGGGCTTCAAACAGGCATGGGATAGGCATAAGACAGCAATACAGATGAGTATGAATAGATAGGCCATTGACAGAGCAAAGGCCTATGGCACATTCATAAGGTAGAAAAAGAAATGGGCAGACTGGATGGGTCTTGCGGTCCTTATCTGCCATCAACTTCTATGTTTCTATGTTTCTATCCCTGCAAGCTACCTTATATGACCTATATCTCCTATGTTACTTAAAACTGCAGGTGTAGTAAACATCCGGAAAAGGAAAGCTGACACTGTGGGGGTCAGTACATTCACTTCCATAATGCGTAGATACAAGTTACAGTACTTCAGAACTTGATGGGAGAGTGGAATGCAGTGGCAAACATGGCTTTAGAATGACAAAGTTGTGTGCAATATTTAAAATGTTGCAGGTATGAGATTTTGAAATATCACCAGGTTGCAATTGTGGAATGCAGTGATGACACAGTCTCAGAAAGTAGCTGGAACATGTAATAATCATGTGGCAGTGACGTACAATTTCGGAATGTGGCAATGATGCACAGTTTCAAAATTTGGTGATGATGCACAATTTTGGAATGTGGCAGTGATGCACAATTTCAGAATGTGGTGGTGACAAGCGATTTTGGAGTGCAGCGTTGATGCACAATTTTGGAATGCAGTGGTGATGCACAGGTTTGGAATGCAGCAGTGATGCACACGTTTGGAATATGACAGTGATACACAATTTTGGAATACAGCAGTGATGCACAATTTCAGAGTGCAGTGTTGATGTACAATTTCAGAATGCGGCGATGATGCACAATTTTGGAATACAACAGTGACACCATTTCAGAATGTGGCAGTGACACATAATTTCTGAATGTGGCGATGGATGCACAATTTTGGAATGTGGTGGTGATGCAAAGTTGCAGAATGTGGCGATGACATACAGTTTCAGAATGTGGTGGTGATGCACAGTTTCAGAATGTGGTGATGATGCACAGTTTCAGAATGTGGCAATGAAGCATATTTTTGGAATGTGGCAGTGATGCTCAATTTCAGAATGTGGTGGTGATGCATAAATTTGGAATGTGGCATGATGCACAATTTGGGAATGTGGTGGTGACGCACAATTTTGGAATGTGGCAGTGAAGCACACTTTTGAAATTTGGAGGTGACACATAATTTCAGAATGTGGTGGTGATGTACAGGTTCAGAATGTGGCAGTGATGCACTATTTTGGAATGTGGCATGATGCACAACTTGGGAACATGGCAGTGACAATTTTGGAATGTGTCATTGAAACACAACTTGGTGGGGATGTGCGATTATGGAATTTGGCGGGGATGTGCCATTTCAGAATGTGGCAGGGATGCTCAATTTGGGAATGGGGAAGGGATATGCAATTTTAGAATGTAGCAGAGATGCATACTTTTAGAATGTGGTTGGGATGCATAATGTTGGAATGTGGTGGGGATGTGATGCACAATTTTGAAATATTATGGGTGCATACAATTCTGGAACGTGTCAGGGACAAGCAAGTTCCAAGTAAATGATGTGTCCTGTCACATTCTGACAGTGTGCATCGCCTCTAAATTCTGAAATTGCCAGTCCCCACCAAATTACTTGATGTGTTTCCCTGTTGCATTCCGAGACTGATTATTCCACCAAATTTTCAGATGGCACATCTCTGTCACATTATGAGATTGCCTGTCTCTCCCCCCCCCCCCAACATTTTAAAATTGTGCACCACCTTGACATTATATGCCTTGGTTCAATACTGCATTCCAAAACCACCTTCTGACATGTTCTAAAGTACAATGTCATGCATCTGAGCATTCTAGAAAAGCAAGCCTTGCAGCCAACCTTATGTCATTTTATTTTAAGGATTACTATAGTTACAGTTTCTTAATGTTTGGAGAAGCAGGTCCTATAAGGTTGCTGACAAGGAGGACTAGAGTGTGAGTTCAGGAGATGACATCATCAGTGGCTCATCACTGAAACTGGCTTTTCTAAATAGGTAGTGAAATCAGGGTTACAAAATACCTCATAACGTTAAAATAAAGTAACAGAAATCTAATTTTTGGTATGAGATTTATTAGGGGTATGCTTATTCTAATTCTGCAACGTTGCAGTTTTGGTGGGAGTCCCTCTTTAAATGATTTATCATCTGTTTCCAAATCCTTAATGGAGTGAGGTTTATAAGTAACTGAAAACCCTTATAGAGGACAGGAAATCATTTCTAATTGGCAGCTGTTTATAAAGTTTTTATTCTCAGAAACAATATAAATCCCCCTAAATTATCCATATTTAACTATACTTGAGTAAAAGGGATTCAAAAACTGTATTTTGCATTGTTTTGTTTCTATGGGCAACATTCTGTTACAGTTCTCTTCATGGAACCAGTAATTTGGAGTTTTTACTATGTCACGGTTTGTGTACAGAATGCTAATTATGAGTCGTTGCCCTATCAGAACTATGCTTAGAGTTCTGTGCACAAACTGCAACATAGCTTTAACTCCAAATGACTGGTTCCATGAAGAGAACTGTAATAGAATGTTGCCCATGAAAATAAAAAAATGCAAAATACAGTTTTTATTATCACTTTTTATCAGGCACAGTTAAATATGGATCATTTAGGGGAATGCATATAATTTCTGAGAATATCAACTTCACAAAAAACTGCCAATTAAAAATGATTTCCTGTCCTCTTTAAAATTGAAGTCCACAGGTTTGGATAACGTAAACATCATTTTAAAAAAAATACGAGCTCTTGAAATTACCTCTGTAGTTTTACATCTTTTTAATTGGAGTATTTCTGAAAAATCATTTCCTGCAACATGAGAGATCAGTAAGGTGATTCCAGTGTGGGGACCCAGTAAACCCATACAATTTTAGGCCAATTTCCTTGATCCTCATCCTTTCAAAGACTTTGGAAAGGCATGTCCACTTACAATTTTCAAACTTTTTGGAGCAAAACAACTTGTTATCACCCACCAGAACGGCTTCTGGGCAAGATACTCCACAGATACTGCCTCTGTCAATTTCCATTATACTGTAACTTCCTCACTGGAAAATGGAAGAGAGGCAGAGGCAGTGTTGTGGCCTTCTCTAAGATGTTTGATCATATGATTCATGCTTTACTTACTGATCCATTGCCTAAAGGTAGCTGGTATGGGAAATAACACTATTTCTTGGTTTAAACTAAATAGTCCCAGAGGGTCTCTGTGGCCAACTCCCTATCTCTGCCTTTGGAGACTTATAGTGGAGTGCCACAGGGCTCAAACTTAGGCCATCTTTTGTTTTTGATTTTCATAAATCCTCGTTCCCAGGTTTTAAAACGTTCTACTATCAGAACATATGCTGATGGCTTGGTGCTCATATAATCTTACTCTGATTTTAATACTACTATGTACAGCATAATCTGAAGCTGAATTTTGAAAATATTCAAAACTGTTTTTTTGGAATCAGGCCTAGTGCCTAATGCCAAAAATGCGGTGTCTGAGGTATTGGAAACAGTTGTAATGACAAGAACCGGATCTGGTATCTATTAAAGGTATAACAATTTCTAATGCATACACTAACATTTTCTTATCACATCAACTCAGTTGGCTCAAATATAAATAGAAAGTTGGGAGCAGTACACAGGGCAGTCTGCCACCTTCCAAACAGAGACAGTTTTAATACTGCCCAAACTATGCTTCTCCCTCCTTTGGAACATTGTGGTTAGATTCACCAATTTGCCAGGAGAACAGCCCTGGAAAAACTAGATGTAATACATCACAAAAATTGCAAGATCTGTGATTCAGTGTAAACCCACAGTTCTTCGTTGTATCTTATATGAAACTTTGGACTGGCAAACAATGAGTATCAGGCATGAGAAAAAGTGGTTGCTCATGATTTTTGATAATCTTTTTTTCTGATCAACCACTTCCATTAAATTCTCGTACTACACTAAAATGTAGGCCGTCTGAGTACAAAGCACAACAATACGCTAACAGTCCCAAAAACTATATTGGACTAAATACGGTCCAAGTATTGTATTTGCCAGCATAGCTATGTAACTCCTAGAATAAATTTCCCTTGTTTCTTGAGAAGCTGTATCATTGACGCCTTTTAAGAAACACATCTCCGGAAATCTCATATTTGTCATTGTTTAGAAACTATGTGCTTTTTGTTCAATGTTACTTGTAATATACATTGCCCAATATTTTTGATTTTTGATTGCAAATTTGTATATACTGTATATAACATAGGCCTTTATTTGTACACAGCATATTGCTCTACTATCAATGTTCCTGTATAAAAAAGAAAAACTTTCATCAATAAATTAATCAATCAATCAAATCCCTCACTAGTATTCCAAGCAAGCAACAAAAAGAAATAAGTATCATGCCTTGAAGGAAGGGCTGATTCCTCCTGCAAGCCACAGGAGCTGCTCTGGCCCCAGCGACTGTTCAGCACTGACCCACATGCCTCACAGCCTACAACCACGCATCCTGCCCAAAATGGGTGACTGCTGCTCCTGCAAGCAGAGGCAGCTGATCTGACCCCGGCTGCTGTTCTGTGCAGATCTGCCTGCCGCACAGCCTACAACCAGGCATCCTACCCAGAATGGGTGACTGCCTCCTCCTGCAAGCTGTGCGAGCTGCTCTGACCATGGCTGCAGTTCTGCGCTTATGCGCCTGCCTCACAACGTACAGCTAGGCATCCTGCCCAGAATGGGTGACTGCCTCCTCCCGCAAGCCGCGGGAGCTGCTAAACCAGCGGCTATTTGTCACTGAACTGACTGCCTCACAGCCTACAACCAGAAATCATGCCCAAAATGGGAGACTGTCTCCTCCTGCAAGCTGCGGGAGCTGTTCTGACCCCGGCAGCCATTCTGCGCTGACCTGCCTCCCTCACAGCCTACAAACAGGCATCTTGCCTGTAATGGGTAGCTGACTCCTCCTGCAAGCTGAGGGAGCTGCTCTGACCCCAGTGACTGTTCTGTGCTGACCCACCTGCCTCATAGCCTAAAACCAGGCATCCTGCCCAGAACAGGTGAGTACCACCTCCTGCAAGTAGCGTGACCTGATCTGACCCCGGCATCTGCTCTGCACTGGCCCGCCTGCCTCATAGCCTACAACCAGGCATCCTACACAGAATGGGTGACTGCCTCCTCCCGCAAGCCATGGGAGCTGCTGTGACCCCGGCGGCTGTTCTCCGCTGACCTGTCTGCCTCACAGCCTACAACCTAGCATCCTGCTCGGAATGGATTACTGCCTTCTCCTGCAAACCGCGGGAGCTTCTCTGACCCCGGAAGCTGTTCTGCGCTGACCCACTAGTCTTCCGCTTACAAACAGGCATCCTGCCAAGAACTGATGAATGCCTCCTCTTGCAAGCCCCCGGAGCTGCTCTGACCACGGCGGCTGTTCTTTGCTGACCCACCTGCATCACAGCCTATAACCAGGCATCCTGGCCAGAATGGGTGACTGCCTCCTTCTGCAAACCACAGGAGCTGCTCTGACCCTGGAAGCTGTTCTGTGCTGACCCACCTGTCTTATAGCCTACAACCAGGCATCCTGCCAAGAACAGGTTACTGCTTCCTCCAGCAACCTGCATTAGCTGCTCTGACCCCAGTGGCTGTTCTGCGCTGATTAGCCTGCCTCACAGCCTACAACCATGCATCATACCCAGAAAGGGTGACTGCCTCCTGCTGTAAACCGTGGGAGCTGCTCTGACCCCGGCAGCTGTTCTGCACTGACCTGCCTGCCTCACAGCCTAGAACCAGGCATCCTGCCAGAACAAGTGATTGCCTGCTTCTGCAAGCAAAGGGAGCTGCTCTGACCTCAGCGGCTATTTCACTGCCCTAACTGTCTCACAGCCTACAACCAGGCATCCTGCCCAGATTGGGTGACTGCCTCCTCCTGCAAGCTGCAGGAGATGCTCTGACCCCAGAGGCTGTTCTATACTGACCCGCCTGCTTCACAGCCTACATCCAGGCATCCAGTCCAGAAAGGGTGAATGTTTCTTCCTGCAAACCATGGGAGCTGCTCTGTCCCTGGCTGCTGTTTTATGCTGATCCACCTACCTCACAGTCTACAGCCAGTCATCCTGTCCAGAATGGTTGATTGCCTCCTCCTGAAAGCCATGGGAGCTGCTCTGACCCCGGCTTTTCTGCACTGACACACCTGCACAGTCTACAAGCAGGCATCCTGCCCAGATTGGGTGACTGCCTCCTTCTGCAAGCCACAGGAGATGCTCTGACCCCGGAGTCTGTTCAATATTGACCCGCCTGCTTCACAGCCTACAACCAGGCATCCAGTCAAGAAAGGGTGAATGTTTCTTCCTGCAAACCATGGGAGCTGCTCTGTCCCTGGCAGCTGTTTTACGCTGATCCACCTGCCTCACAGTCTACAACCAGTCATCCTGTCTAGAATGGTTGATTGCCTCCTCCTGCAAGCCATGGGAGCTGCTCTGACCCCAGCGGCTTTTCTGCACTGGCACACCTGCACAGCCTACAACCAAGCATCTTGCCCAGATTGGGTGACTGCCTCCTCCTGCAAGCTGCAGGAAATGCTCTGACCCTGGAGTATGTTCAATATTGACCCACCTGCTTCACAGCCTACAACCAGGCATCCAGTCAAGAAAGGTGAATGTTTCTTCCTGAAAACCATGGGAGCTGCTCTGTCCCTGGCAGCTGTTTTACACTGATCCACCTGCCTCACAGCCTACAGCTAGTCATCCTGTCCAGAATGGTTGATTGCCTCCTCCAGCAAGCCGTAGGAGCAGCTCTGACCTTGGTAGCTGTTCACAGCTGACTCAGCTGCGACCCAGCTCAAAGCAAAGGCGTCCTGCCCAAAACAGCTTACTGTCTCCTCCTGCAAGATGAGGCAGCTGCTCGGATGCCTGGTGGCTATTCTGTGTTGACCTGCATGCCTCGCAACCTAAAGCCAGGCACCCTGCCCAGATTTGTGACTGTCTCCTCCTTCAAGCCTTGGTAGCTTCTCTGACCCCAGCAGCTTTTCTGCACTGAGTCACCTACCTCACAGCCCACAACCAGGCATCCTCCCCAGAATGGGTAACTACCTCCTTCTGCAAGCCGCAGGAGCTGCTCTGACCCCGGCGGCTGTTCTACATTGACCCTCCTGCACCACAGCGTACAACTAGGCATCCTGACCAGAACAGGTAACTACCTCCTTCTGCAAGCTGTAGGAGCTGCTCTGATCCCGGAGGCTGTTCTATGCTGACCCGCTTGCCTCACAGCCCACAACCAGGCATCCTGCCCAGAATGGGTGACTGCCTCCTCCTGCAAGCTTCAGAAGCTGTTATGTCCCCAGCGGCTGTTCTGCACAGACCAACCTGCCTCACAGCCTACAATCAGGCATCCTGTCAGAATGGGTGATTGCCTCCTCCTACAAGCTGCAGGAGCTGCTCTGACCACAGCAGATGTTCTGTGCTGTCTGGCCTACCTCACAGCTTACAAAAAGGCATCCTGCCCAGAAAGGGTGACAGCCTCCTCCTGCAAGACACAGGAGCTGCTCCGACCCCGGTAGCTGTTCTGCACTGACCTGCCTGCCTCAAAGTCTACAACCATGCATCATACCCAGGGCCCCGTGTTTTCTGCGATTCTGCAGTTGCAGCAGTTGCCGTAGAAATCAGGACTAACTGCAGAAATCAGTGCTGGCTGCAGAAATCAGGAAAACCAGCCACACAGCTGCAGAAATGCTAGGTATGTTATGCAATTATACAAGCATAGCGACTGATAAGTTAAGTATGCCATGGCACACATTCTCATTAGAAGAGGCAACAAACTGATGCTGCCCACTAGAAAGCCAAAAAGTTGGAGGATGCATGGCATCTTCACTCATGCTGGCTCATTACATAACTCGTTCCAGACAGTATTGGGAGGTGGGGGCGAATGACGCAAGAGTAGCAGAGCTTGGTTAAATCCATGGCAGTTATGATTTACTGCTGTGTAGGTGTAGGTGTGGTTAGCTCAGGCATGTTAATTTTTCTTTGTGAGGCTGCTGATGGTACATGTTGAATCCTTGTACAATGAATTTGGAAGAACTGGAAGGTGGGCAGTAGCGAAGAAGTGAGAAGATTCTGTGGTGCCTGTGGGGGTGGAATCTATCTCGGTGTGGTGGCAGGTATCAGAAGAGATGCTGATTGCAGAAACATAGGGCTGACAGCAGACTGAGCAGAAGACTGAGTCCTCCTGCAAGCCACAGGAGATGCTGTGACCCGGTGGCTGTTCTGCGCTGACCTGCCTACCTTATGGCCTACAACCAGGCATCCTACCCAGAATGGGTGACTGCCTCCTCCTGCAAGCAGCAGGAGCTGTTGTGACCCCAGCAGCTGTTCTCCATTGACCAGCCTGCCCCACAGCATACAACCAGACATGCTGCCCAGAACGGGTGACTGCCTCCTGCAATCTGCAGGAGCTGCTCTGGCCCTGGCGGCTGTTCTGCTCTGACCCATCTGCCTCACCGCCTACAACCAGGCATCCTGTTCAGAATGGCTGACTGCCTCCTCTAGCAAGCTGCAGAGCTACACTGAGCCCTGAGGCTATTTTGTGCTTACTGACCTGCCTCACAGCCTACAACCATGCATTAAACCCAGAACGGGTGTCTGCCTCCTCCTGCAAGCTACGGTAGCTGCACTCACCCAGGTGTCTGTTCTGTGCTAACCCGCCTGCCTCACAGCCTAGAACCAGGAATGCTGCCCAGAACGGGTGACTGCCTCATCCTGCAAGCTATGGGAGCTGCTGTGATCCCAGCGGCTGTTCTGCGCTGACCCACCTGTCTCACAGCCTAGAACCAGGCATCCTAATGAGAATGGGTGACTGCCTCCTTCTGCAAGCAGCAGGAGCTGCTCTGACCCCAGTGGCTGTTTTGTGTTGACCTGCCTGCCCCACAGCCAACAACCAGGCATCCCACCCAGAAGTTCTGAGTACCTCCTTCTGCAAGCATGGGGGAGCTGCTCTGACCCCAGAGTTTGTTCAACCCTGACCCGCTTGCCTCACAGCCTACAACCAGGCATTTTGCACAGAATGGATGACTGCCTCCTCTGGCGACCTGCGGGAGCTGCTCTGTCACCGGTTTCTGTTCTGCGTAGACCCAGCTTCCCCACAGCTGACAAACATGCATCCTGCCAGAGGAGTGACTGACTCCTCCAACAAGGCGTGGGAGCTGCTCTGACCCAGCAGCTGTTCTGCATTGACTCACCTGCATCACAGCATACAAACAGCCATTCTGCCCAGAACGGGTGACTGCCTCCTCCTGCAAGTCGCGGGAGCTGTTTTGACCCCTGTGGCTCTTCCGCGCAGACCTGCCTGCCTCACAGCCTACAACCATGCATCATACCTTGAACGGGTGACTGCTTCCTCCTGCAAACCATGGGAAATGTTCTGACTCCGGTGGCTGTTCTGCGCTGCCCCACCTATCTCACAGCCTACAACCAGACATCCTGCCCAGAACCGGTAACTGTCTCCTCCTGCAAACTACGGGAACTGTTCTGACCCCTGAAGTTGTTCTGCACTGACCCATCCACCTTACAGCTTACAACCAGGTGACACCCTTCCCAGAGAGGGTGACTGCCTCCTCCTGCAAGCCGCAGGAGCTGCTATGACCCTAGAGTCTGTTCTGTGCTGACCTGCCTGCCTGACAGCCTTAAACCAGGAATCCTGTCAGAATGGGTGACTGACTCCTCCTGTAAGCCGTGGGAGCTACTCTGACCCTGACTACTGTTCTGGCTGACCCGCCTGCCTCACAGACTATAACCAGGCATCCTGCCCAGAATGGGTGACTGTCTCTTCCTGCAAGCTGGGGGAGCTGCTCTGACTCCAGCGGCTGTTCTGCGCTTACCCACATGCTTCACAGCCTGCAACCAGGCATCATGCCCAGTAAGGGTAACTGCCTCCTCCTACAAGCCGCAAAATCTGTTCTGACCCCGGCAGCTGTTGTGCACTGACCCACCTGCCTCACAGCCTATCACCAGGCATCCTGCCCAGAATGGGTGACTGCCTCCTCCTGCAAGTATCAGGAATTGCTCTGACCACTGCGTTTGTTCTGTGTTAACCCTCCTACCTCACAGCCTACAACCAGTCATCCTTCCCAGAGGGGTGTGACTGACTCCTTCATGAAGCAGTGGGAGCTGCTTTGATCCTGGCAGCTGTTCTGCATGGACCCACCTGCCTCCTAGCAAACAAACAGGCATCCTGCCCAGAATGGGTGACTGCCTCCTCCTGCAAGCCATGGGAGCAGCTCTGACCCTGGCTACAGTTCTGCGCTGATGCGCCTGCCTCACAACGTACAACTAGGCATCCTGCTCAGAATGGGTGACTGCCTCCTCCTGCAAGCCACTTGAGCTGCTCTGACCCCAGTGGCTGTTGTGCGCTGGCCTTCCTGCCTCAAAGCCTACAGCAAGGCATCCTGTAAAGAAAGTGTGACTGCCTCCTCTTACATGATGAGGGAGACCCGCCTGCCTCACAGCCTACAACCAGGTATCCTGCCCAGAATGGGTGACTGCCTTATCTGCAAGCAGCAGGAGCAGCTCTGGCCCTGGAGGCTGTTCTGCCCTGACCTGCCTGCCTCACAGCCTACAACCAGGCATTTTGCTGATAATGGGCGACTGCCTCCTCCTGCAAGCTGCGGGAGCTGCTCTTACCACGGCGGATGTTCAGCATTGACCGGACTGCCTCACAGCCAACAAAAAGGCATCCTGCGCAGAACGGGTGACAGCCTCCTCCTGCAAGCCATGGGAGCTACTTTGATCCCAGAGGCAGTTCTGTGCTGACTCACCCGTATCAGAACCTGCAACCAGGCATCATCCCCAGAATGGGTGACTGTCTCGTCCTGCAAGCCGCGTGTGTGGCTTTGTCCCTGGCAGATGTTCTGTGCTTACTTGCCTGCCTCACAGCCTACAATCAATTGCCCTGCCCAGAATGGGTGACTGCCTCTTTCTGCAAGCCACAAGAGCTGCTCTGACCCTGGCGGCTGTTCTGTGCTGACCCGACTGCCTCCCAGCCTAAAGCCAGGCATCCTGGCCATACTATGTGACTACCTCCTTCAAGGTACGGGAGCTACTCTGACCCCAGTGGCTGTTCTCTACTGAACAGCCTGCCTCACAGCCCACAACCAGGCAACCTGCCCCGAAGAGGAGACTGCCTCCTCCTGTAAGCCTTGGGAGCTGCTCTGACCATGGCGGATTTTCAGCTCTGACCCACCTGCCTCACAGCCCACAACCAGGCATCCTGCCCAGAAAGAGACTGCCTATTCCTGCAAGCCGCAGGAGCTGTTCTGACTCCGGTGGCTGTTCTGCGTTGACCCATCTGCAAACAGACTACAACCAGGCATCCTGCCCAGAACAGGTGGCTATCTCCTTCTGCAAGCTGTGGGAGCTGCTCTGACCCTGGAGCCTGTTCTGTGCTGACTCAGCTGCCTCATAGCCTACAACGAGGCATCCTGCCCAGAACGGGTGACTGCCTCCTCCTTCAAGCTGCAGGAGCTGCTCTGTCTCGAGGCTGTTCAGTGCAGACCGACCTGCCTCACAGCCTACAGCCAGACATCCTGCCAGAATGTGTTACTGCCTCCTCCTGCAAGCCATGGGAGCTGCTGTGACCCTGGCTGCTGTTCTGCACTGACCGGTCTACCTCACAGCCAACAGCCATGCATTCTGCCCAGAATGGGTGACTGTCTCCTCCTGCAAGCCGTGGGAGCTGCTCTGACCCCAACGGCTGCTCTGCACTGACCCACCTGCCTCACAGCCTGCAACCAGGCATCCTGCCAAGAAGTTTTGATTGCTTTCTATTACATTCTGTGGGAGCTGCTCTGACACCGGCAGCTGTTAATGCATTGACCCTCTTGCCTCACAGCCTACAACCAGGCATCCTGCCCAGAATGGGTGACTATCTCCTCCTGCAAGCAGCGGGAGCAGCTCTGACCCTGGCGGCTGTTCTGTACTGACCCACCTGTCTCACAGCCTACAACCAGTCATCCTGCCCCGGGAGGTGTGACATCCTCCTTCTGGAAGCAGCGGGAGCTGCTCTGATACTGGTGGGTGTTTTGTGCAGATCCGCCTGCTGCACAGCATGCAACCAGGCATCCTTCCCAGAACGGGTTACTGCCTCCTCCTGCAAGCCACGGAAGCTGCTCTGAACCAGGCTGCTGTTCTGCGCTGACCCACCTGCCTCATAGCCTACAAACAAGCATCCTGCCCAAAACGGGTGACTGACACCTCCGGCAAGCCACGGGAATTACTCTGACTCCAGCGTCTGTTCTATGCTGATGCGACTGCCTCTCAGCATACAGCCAGGCATCCTGCCCAGAATTTGTGACTGGCTCCTCCTACAAGCTGCTGGAGCTCCTCTGACCCCAGAGGTTGTGCTGAGCTGACCTGCCACCCTCACAGACTACAATCATGCATCATATCCAGAATGGCTGACTGTCTCCCGCTGTAAGCAACGGGAGCTGCTCTGACCCCAGCAGCTGTTCTGCGCTGAGCAGCCTGCCTCACTGCCTACAACCAGGCATCCTGCCCAGAAGAGGTGACTGACTCTTTCTGCAAGCCTTGAGAGCTGCTCTGACCCCGGTGGCGTTTTAGCATTGACCTGCCTGTCTCACATCCTACCACTAGTCATCCTGCCAAGAACGAGTGACCACCTCCTCCTGCAAGCCGCGGGTGCTGTTTTGACCCTAGCGGCTGTTCTACTTTGACCTGCCTACAACCAGCCATCCTGCCCAGAACTGGTGTCTACCAGCTTCTGCAAGCCGTAGGAGCTGCTCTGATCCCAGAAGCTGCTATACGCTGGCTCACCTGATTCACATCCTATAAACAGGCATCCTGCTCAGAACGGGGGACTGCCTCCTCCTGCAAGATATCGGAGCTGCTCTGTCCCCGGTGGCTGTTCTGAGTGGACCAACCTGCCTCACAGCCTACAGTCAGGCATCCTGCTAGAATGGGTAACTGCCTCCTCCTGCAAGCCGTAGGAGCTGATCTGACCCTGGTGGCTTTTCAGCTCTGACCCACCTGCCTCACAGCCTTCAACCAGGCATCCTACCTTAAAGGGGTGACAGCCTCCTCCTGCAAGCCGTGGGAGCTGTTCTGAGCCCGGCGGCTCTTTTACATTGACCTGCCTGCCCAGAACAGATGACTACCTACTCCTGCAAGACACGGGAGTGGTTCTGAACCCCAGAGGCTGTTCTACACTGATCCGTATGCCTCACAGCCTACAGCCAGGCATCATGCCCAGAATGGGTGACTGTCTCCTCCTGCAAGCCATGGAAGCTCCTCTGACCCTGGCAGCTGTTCTGCACTGACCCACCTGTCTGACAGCCTACAACCAGGCATCCTGCCCAGAAAGGGTGACTGCCCCCTCTTCCAACTAGTCACGGGAGCTGCTCTGATCCCGGCAGCTGTTGTGCACTGTCTCGCCTCATTCACGGCCTACAACCAGGCATCCTGAGCAAAATGGGTGACTGCCTCCTCCTGTAAGCAGCGGGTGTTGCTCTGACCCTGGTGGCTGTTCTGCATGGGCTCACCTGCCACACAGCCGACAGACATGCATCCTGCCAGTGGGGTGAGTAACTCCTCCAACAAGCTGGGGGAGCTGCTCTAACCTGTCTACTGTTCTGCACTGACTCACCTGCTTCACAGCCTCCAACCAGATATTCTGCCCAGAATGGGTGACTACCTCATCCTGTAAGCAGCAGGAGCTGCTCTGACCCCGACTGCTGTTCTGGCTGACCCGTCTCCCTCACAGACCATAGCCAGGCATCCTGCCCAGAATGGGTGACTCTCTCTTCCTGAAAACTGTGGGAGCTGCTCTGACCCCGGCGGCTATTCTGTGCGTACCCGCCTGCCTCACAGCCTACAACCAAGCATCATGCCCAGTAAAGGTGATCACCTCCTCCTACAAGCCATGGAGTCTGTTCTGACCCTGGCAGCTGTTGTGCACTGACCCGCCTGCCTCACAGCCTACAACCAGGCATCCTGCCCAGAATGGGTGTCTGCCTCCTCCTTGAAGCAGTGGGAGCTGCTCAGATCCTGTCTGCTATTCTGAACGGATCCACCTACCTTATAGCCTACAAACAGGCAACCTGCCCGGAACGAGTGATAGCCTCCTCATACAAACCACGGGAGCTGCTCTGACCCAGCAGCTGTTGTGTGCTAACCCACCAGTCTCAGAGCCTGCAACCTAGCATCCTCCCCAGAACGGGTGACTGTCTCCTCCTGCAAGCTGCGAGTGCTGCTCTGTTCCCGGTGGATGTTCTGCACTGACCAGCCTGCTTCTCAGCCTGCAACCAGACATCCTGCCCAGAATGGGTGACTGCCTCTTTCTACATGCCACAAGAGCTGCTTTGACCCTGGCCGCTGTTCTGTGCTGACCTGCCTGCCTCATAGCGCTCGGACCCCGGTGGCTGTTCTGTGCTGACCCGACTGCCTCCCAGCCTAAAGCCAGGCTTCCTGGCCATATTGTGTGACTGCCTCTTCCAAGGTATGGGAGCTACTCTGACCCCGGCGGCTGTTCTGTGCTGAACTGCCTGCCTCTCAGCCCTAAACCAGGCATCCTGCCCTGAAGAGGTGACTGCATCTTCTTGCAAGCCTTGGGAGCTGCTCTGACCACGGTGGCTTTTCCGCTCTGACCCGCCTGCCTCACAGCCTACAACCAGGCATCCTGCCCAGAAAGGGGACTGCCTATTCCTGCAAGCTGCAGGAGCTGTTCTGACCCTGGTAGCTGTTCTGCGTTGACCTGTCTGCAAATAGAATACAACCAGGCATCCTGCCCAGAACAGGAGACTACCTCTTTCTGGAAGCCACGGTAGCTGCTCTAACCTTGGAGCCTGTTCTATGCTGACCCAGCTGCCTCACAGCCTACAACAAGGTATCCTGCCCAGAAGGGGTCACTGCCTCCTCCTCCAAGCTGCAGGAGCAGCTCTGTCCAGAGGCTATTCTGCGTGGACCAACCTGCCTCACAGCCTACAGCCAGGCATCCTGCCAGAATGAGTGACTGCCTCCTCCTGCAAGCCGTGGGAGCTGCTGTGACCCCGGCTGCTGTTTTGCACTGACTGGTCTGCCTCACAGCTAACAGCCAGACATCCTGCCCAGAATGGGTGACTGTCTCCTCCTGCTAGCAGTGGCAGCTACTCTGACTATGGCGGCAGTTCTGTGCTGACCCACCTGCCTCACAGAATACATCCAGGCATCCTGCCAAGAAATTGTGAATGCCTTCTCTTACATGCTGTGGGGGCTGCTCTGACCCCAGCGACTGATCATTGCTGACTTGCCTACCTCACAGCGTATGGCCAGGCATCCTGCCCATAATGGCTGACTGCCTCCTCCTGCAAGCTGCGGGAGCTGCTTTGACCCCGGTGGCTCTTCTGCGCTTACCCACCTGCCTCACAGCCTAGAGTCAGGAATTCTACCCTGAATGAGTGACTGCCTCCGTCTGCAAGTTGCGGGAGCTGCTCAGACCCAGGCAGATGTTCTGCGCTGACCCGCCTGCCTCACAGCCTATTGCCAGGCATCCTGACAGAACAAGTGACTGCCTCCTCTTGCAAGCCATGGTAAATCCTCTCACCCTGGTGGTTTTTCTGCACTAACCCGCCTGCCTCACAGCCCAGAACCAGGCATCCTACTGTTACACGAGGTCCCTGCACCCTAATTGATACCCTCAGGGGCACACCGTAGACAGCTAATATTTAGGCATAGGCTATACTAATACATAGGGCTAAGAGCATCTACCATACAAGAGTAGATGCCAGGATATGAATACATATATTGTAACTCACTTTGCTTGCTAATGCACACACATTATATTATGTATTTTCTGTCTATTTCTTACTTGTCAGATGCCAAGACACCTGTCCTTGAAGTGATTATAATGTGTAAGGCAATATTGCCATCTTTCGGTGATGGACACCACTTCACCTTGTTATGTAAGACTTTGTATAAGAAGATCTTTGTTCTAAAACTGATGACTTTACAAATTTATATAATGTTATCTTTGCACTAGACCACCTCTAATTTAGCCAATAGGGCTCATCTTTGTAACTAGAAATGTTTCTATCTTTCAGTAACCATAGTAATTATCACAGGTATATAATGTTATGCACAGGCTTCACACCTCGGAGACCCGAGAGATCCCAAGAGACAACAAAGAAACCTCGAGGTGTAGGGAACGCTTAGCACTGGCTCCCGGTCCGTATTGGTAAGAACTGCTTAGGGCAACTGTGATTTATCCCTATTTGTAGTAATAAACTTGTTTATTACTCGAATGCAACTTGTCTGTGATTATTTGCATCTCCAATATTGCCAAGAACCTGAAAGTGAGATTTAGATCTCTTACAATTGGCGACTGTGTGCAGGCGATATTGGGTGTTGTAAATTTTCACTTGTTGCTACAAATTTCCCTTCTCCCACGGGGACTGTAGGTGTACATCTCCGTATCACCTCTCCCGTCTTTTCTACCAGTTTGTAGATGCTTGCAAGGTCTGGCTGACTTTTCAGGTGTGGTCGATGCCATCTCGACCCACTCCATAGCGGCTTTGAATTGCAAGCCTACAACTTATACAGTAGCCCGGCTGTGTTTAAAGTACCTGTGTTGTGGATCGATACGCAATGCATGGTCTTTTTCACAGTTTGAATTTTCGTTCCCTCCCACATCAATGGCCACCGTATCAGATATCTGCGCAGAACTGAGACTCGATGTCTCGAATTTTCTTACCTCCCATGGAGGATGGGCTGACTCGGCGCAGGATGCAGGTCAATCCGAAACCCTGTACTGGGGATTTCAACTCAGTACACTGAGGCGCGACAGTCAACCAATAGGCGTTGTGCTAAAGGGTTGATGGTCGCTGCTCTCTATGCTGCTCTGGAAGCCTCCGAAGCGAGGTTTCGAACCCTTGATCTGCAGATCGCATCTCTTAAGCAGGAGATGGGTCTACAGGAAACTGAATGTATCAGGATACAGCAGAACTTGGAGGCTGAACTCCAATCTCTGCGTAATGAAAAGGATTCACTATTGCATCATTCTGCACAGGCTGGTGAACAAGAAATGTGTACTTTGAAGTCTGAATGTGAAAGTCTAAGACAGGATAAGAGTCAGGTAGTACAAATGAATGATTTGTTGAGTGATGCAAATGCACAAATGAGTGACGAGATGGGTGAACTGCAGGACGAGATCAACCAGGTACGTAATGATTTAGAGATAGCCTATAGGGACAATTGCGAATTGAGTGCCGCGTACCGTGTTTTGCAGAAACAGAAGCAGGATCAGGTGGATATGGATGTTGCAAGTGAGTCATGATGAATGTAGAATTAAGATGGATAAACTGCGCCCATCAGCGAGAGGTCTTGACTGGCCATGTTAGGCAATGGGTGGCGTAGCCCCTGCCTTTCACTCGTCGGAGGGGGAGCCATCCGACGACGATATTTTGCAGTACAACGCCCAGTCACGCCCCTACTATGGCCCAGATACCCCACCCAGCCATCCACAGCATGGCGGGTCACTGCCCACAACTCCCCAGGTCACACGTCGACGACGTCGTGATGCTCATCATGGGAAACGCCATCATGGCGGCGCCCATGATGGGGGGGAGCAGGCCCAAGCCTGGTCCCGACGGCGCCTCTGGTAGCCGTTATTAGTGTGGAAGATAGACAAGAGATTGAAACCATGATTGATAGGGCACTACAGAGTGTTCCTCTTCCTGAAAGAAGTATGAAAGCCATTAAAAGTCAAATTCGACAAATTTTTCAAGAAGCTGGCACTCAGAAAGGTGTTGTTCGGACGGCAGCTGAAGCTGCAGCCCGCGCAGCATTAGATGGTGCGCGAGATGTGCTGCCCTTGCCTGATCGACCACCAACTAATCCCCTGCAAATGGCCTACTCTGTTCAACAAATTGCTGACAGTATTGGTCGGATGAACCCGTCCGACAATCTCAGCTGCCATTTGGAAAAGGTACGCTCCAAGTGCGAGATGCTTAGTCTCGCTGCAGAATACCAAGTCCAAATACTACACCAGACCATCGATCCTGGTTTATGGGCAAAACTCCCTGAAGCTGTTCGCCAGGATGGGAACGTGACCTTTGATGAAGTCGCAGCTGAGCTCATTTCTGCTCACAGCCCTGGTGTGGTTGGAGTAATGCTAGCATACCCCGTGAAGCAAAATGCTAAAGAAAGCCCAACGACTTACCACCAGAGACTTTGGACGGCCTATCGAGCAGGGAAACATCTGGCACAAGAAGCCGCGGATGTAGATCTTATTGAATATAAGACCCTGTTCCTTAGAAACATGATCCCAGCCGTGAGAGACAAAGTAGAGCCAACCACATACCCGAACACAGATAGGTTTGCCGATATTCTTCGGAAGACCGAGAGGGTGTACCAGTTGTACATCTGGGATTTGGGTTCCAGTTCCAAAAAGGTTGCTGCCGTGGAACCTGCTTCGGGGACCACGACACACTACACGGTGGAAGGTCAGGCCCAGCAACAACAGGCCAAACCTCCATCGGCCCCTCCAGCTGGTACCCAACAAAACCCTCAGCAACAGCAGCAGCAGTGGAGTGGGAACCGGAATTGGCACAAAATTAAAAAGTATAAAGGCAAAGGGAAGCCATTACAAAGATCGGGTCCCTCATATAAACAGATAGCTGAAGAGAATCGGAAATTTCGAGAGCTCCTGGGGCAAGTGCATTCTGTAGTGGATGCTGTTCCCGCACAAACACTTGCAGCAGTGCAACCGGCGATCCATGACACTACTGGCCATGGAGACTCCGGAGGTGTGGGTGCGCAGGCCCACAGCCTGAACCCGGAAGCCCCCCCTTACATTGCATCAGTGCAACACGGTGAAGTCATCCATGCAAGCCAAGCCCAACCTCTGCATGCCTCCAACAATACGGATTGACAATTACAGGCCCCAGTCCGCATTGTAAACAAGCTGGTCTTGGATACAAATGGAAGACCCTGCACCGAGGCCAAGGTCGGGGGCCGTCAATTAATTGTCTTGTTAGATACAGGTGCAGCTGTATCTGTGTTACACGACGACCACCCTGAAACGTCCCCATGGTCTACCAGACGGAAGACCAATATGTCAGGAGTCGACGGTGCTAGGTTACCTGCATACCGCTCCCTGCCTTTACCGGTAGAACTAGGCCATCTGAAGGCCTCACATGCCTTCCAGTTGATGGTGTTGCACGATCACCCTAGCATCATTGGGATTGACTTTCTTGCACCACACGGCTGTGTGGTGGATCTATACAACATGCTGTTGATACAAATCCAGGGTCAATACCATACCGCCTTGATTCCTGACTCACATGCTGTGGCAAATGTCCATTAACAACAAAGAATATGATGTCATAGATTTATTCAAGGATCATGAATTATTCCCAAAACTTTTACCTATTCTGCAACGACATTTGGAAGCGTTTGCAGTTAACAAACACGATTGTGGCAGAATGCATACCATTATTGAGGTGCCAGGTCCGGCACACGAGAGACAAAGACAGTATCCTTTTCCCTCTGAAGCCCTACCCTCTCTTCGAGAAACAATCAAGTCACTCCTCAAACAAGGAGTAATCAGAACCTGTGTCTCCACTGCCAACTCTCCTGTTTGGCCAGTGAGGAAACCCACAGGTACCTGGAGACTTACTATTGACTACAGGAAACTGAATCAGGTCACTCCCAGTTGTTCTCCAACTGTAGCGTCTGCACCAGATGTGCTTCGACTATTAACACCAGACCAGAAATGGTTCAGCGCTCTCGATATCTGCAATGGTTTCTGGTCGTTACCGTTAGCCCTCAAGAGTCAATATAAATTTGCCTTTACCTTCGAAGGGCGACAATATACGTGGACTTGCTTGCCACAGGGATTCCATAACAGCCCATCCCTTTTTCATCTCCATATGATGAATGCCCTACAAGATTTCTCAACCCCTCCAATGTCTCTTACAGTGTGTAGATGACTTGTTGTTGGCTACTGCCACACAGGATCAACATCTGGATCTCTTGGATGAACTATTGACTCTTATTCAAAGAGCAGGCTTGAAATGTAATCCTGCAAAAGCACAACTATGAGAGAAGTACTCTTTCTGGGTTTGAAAATAACTGATCAGGGTCAGAGCCCTACTTGGAAAAAGATTCAAGGGTTGCAAGATTTGCCATTACCTACCAGTGTGGCAACTCTTAGAAGGTTTCTAGGTATGGTAAACTACTCCAGAGATTTTATTTGTGATTTTGCACAGAAAGCTGCTCCACTGTATAAGTTATTCAAAAAGGACGTTCCATGGAATTGGGACCCTGTCCATACCCAGGCTGTGACATCACTGAAGCAGGCCTTGGCCTCCGCCCCGGCACTGGTAAACCCCAATCCAACATTACCATTCCACCTAGAGTGTGCCACCTCTGACATTGCTATGTCAGCAGTTCTGGCCCAAAAGGTACATGGCTCTTGAGACCAATTGCACATGCATCGCAGCTCTTGACCCAGTAGAACCGGCACGCCTTTGTGAAAGGAACCTTCTAGCTACTATTGGGCAGTCAAGCACTTCCTGTATATCATTGGGTACTCTCCACTGATTCTTAACACCAATCACCCTACTACCTTTTTGCTCTCAGACAGAGTGAAGGATGGGTCAGTCTCTAACACCAGGCTGACACATTGGTCACTTCTCCTCCAGGATAGGGACATACAGGTTCACCAAACCAAAGTTCCATCTCTATTAGCACATGGCCTCCTCTTTCAGGGGGAGCCCACGACTGCGCTTTGCAATCACCTGACCTTCCAGATCCAGGTCCATTCTTCCCTGCCACCCCTGAGGTGTTAGAAAATACCTCCTTGTGCCGCGTTTTCACCGATGGTTCAGCATCATATTATCAAGGTGAACAAATTGCAGGGATGGGTATCATGGTAGCGTATTCTTTTGGGAACACTGTCAAGATATCTAAACGTTGTACTGTAGTTTCATCACAGTATGCAGAGCTGGCAGCCGTGGCCTGTGCATTAGAGTTTATCCAACATGGAACTCAGGACACCATCATCTTTACTGACTCTAATTGGGTTTGTTGCTCCCTTACAGAATTCCTCCCTTTCTGGCGGAAGAACTCCTTCCTTTCTTCTGATGGCAGCCCAGTGAAATACAAAGAATTGGTGATTTACATACACGCATTAGGTGAGAAATACCCACACAAACTCTATGTGCACAAGGTTAAAGCTCATTCCTTACATGATCCCTACCACGCATTCAATGACACAGCGGACACCCTTGCCAAGGAAGGGGCCCAAGGGGGGGATGTTTGTGCGATGGAACACCCAGAGGCCAATGCAGTTGTACAGATTGCAGCCCTCAAAAATAAATCTGAATCTTTTTCCCCCTTGGACCTCTCAGCAGCCCAACACTTGGACACTGAACTCAAGGAAGTGTTCAGATTCTTGGACAAGGGTACTGAAGAAAGACTTCCCACACATAACCCTTACCGTAGGCATGAAAGTAAATTACACTTATCCCCGGATGATAAACTCATTTGGTTCCAGCCAGAGGATACTACCACCAAATTGTGGGTAGTCCCCAGACATTTAAGATCTGAATTTTTGCACCAGGTACATGACACCCCCACTGGTGGACACCAGGGGGCTGAAAACACCCTCCAACACCTCAAAACCACTGCCTGGTGGCCTGGGATTACCAAAGATGTTAAACAATACATTGATAATTGCCTTGTTTGTGCACAAAACAATCCGATACCTATGAAATGGAATGCCAAACTTTTACCACAGAGACATACTGGCCCTTGGCATGCCATCCAAATTGATTTTATTGGTCCTTTGACCAACACCAGTAGAAACAACAAGTATGCCCTTGTAGTAACCAATCTATTCTCTAAATGGGTAGAAGCTTTCCCCACCAAGACTTGCACTGCAAAGACAACTGCCAAAATCCTGGTAGAACAGATTTTCTCCAGGTGGGGCCTGCCTCTCAAGGTAGACTCAGATAAAGGAACCAGTTTTACAGGTGAGTTGATGAAAGAGTCCCTTGAACTCCTAGGGGTTCAGCAAAAGTTCCACATACCTTATCACCCTCAATCCTCAAGGCAAGTAGAAAGAGCTAACAGACGGATTAAGCAAATGCTTTCCAAATTCATTTAGGACAATCCCAAGACCTGGGATTCCCTACTGCCTTTACTCCTTATGGCAATTAGGGGTATGCCCTCGGCCACTACCCAGCTTACACCCTTTGAGGTGATGACTGGCAGACAAATGAGATTACCTGAACACTTGCTCTTTGACCTGTACACCCCCACTGCAGACCGAGTGTCTGTGGATCAGTATGTGGAAAAACTCAGGAAAGACCTCATACACACGCACTTGTATGCTGTAAATTGCATGAGCAAGGCCCAGCAACAATCCAAGATACAATCTGACAAACATGCACAAAAAGTGGATTGGCAGGTTAGAGATCAGGTCATGGTACTCCGATTTGCACATGCCACCCACTCCTTCTCCAACAAGTGGGAAGGCCCATACCCCATTGTCAACAAGCTCAGTCCAGCAGTCTATCAAGTTAGACTCCTCCACAACAATAAACCGACTGACAAATGGTTACATGCAAACCAATTGAAACTGTACAAAGGAGCTTAAAATATACTCTTCCTAACCCCATTGGGCGGAACTGTACTGATATACTAATCTTTCATCTTCCTTTTCAGATGCATTGACAAGATGGCTATCTTGTTCCTCTCTTTACTCCTTGCAGGAGTACTCCCTTACACCCAAGGCACGGTACCGGACCTCCTTCGCCACCTTGATCCTCCAGCACCTCCTACAGAGGGAGTTTCCATCAAAATTCCAGACACCATGATTACTGTTCAGGAAGGTTCCGATGCATACCTCACTGCCTCAGTCATTGCTCCTGATAAATCTACCCTTCAGATTGAATGGCAAACCACATCCCAAGGACAAATTCTCCCTGTGGCCAAACTTTCTAAGGGAACTTTCCAAGGTTGGCCCAACGCTAAATTGTCCCCGAATGGTACACTGTCCTTATTACAAACTGCATTAAGACACTCTGGTTTATATAACATCACTGCTTTGATTGACCCTTCCTATTGTAACTCTCTTTCTCAGGATGCTGCCCGAAAATTGTGTGCTGTACACCACATGGCCTCTGCCGCCATGTATCTATCTGTACTACCTCCTACTGAGAAACAGCTTTTGGAATGTCCAAAACATAACCCTGGTCCCTGTAGTGGTCTCACTGCCACTGCCCTCCCAGGTTCTTTGATTAATAATTTACAATTTATGCATGTACCTGTTTTATTTAACCTTACTTATTGGAATATGAAGGAATTTGGTATGTGTCACAATACCAATACATCTGCATTTTATAGTACTTTATTGCTTGACAGTTTAGCTGCATTTCAAATACGTACCAAAGATCCCTTTACTGGGGTTTATTCTACTGAACACAGGGGTAATTTTAGGAGGAAACCTCCTCCTAGTACTCTTACTCATAAACGTACTAAATGTGAAGTTGACAGTTCTGATGTCACAGGTGCCACAGGCACTGTCACAGGTCTTTTTGGTACTGCTATGTCCATTTGGAACAAAGCAGACATTGCTGCTATAAAGAGTCATTCTGCAAAGTTCTCCACTGGTTTGGTTAATAATGTTCTACCACCTTTATTGCATGGTGTGGATGGTCTTAGTCAGGAAGAAAGATACACTGTATACAGCATACACGACATTGCAAAGGCATTCACTGATTCTAAAGATAAGATTAATGCACTCATACAACAGAATAATAGAGAAGCTGAGAAACAATACATTGGCAGGGAAATACTTTGCTCTGCATACGGTTCATACATACTCACTACCATTAACAACCTGTTTAGAGATCTAGAAACAGGTAGGATCCCTGATATAATACATGATAGATGTCTCTCTAAATGGTATTGTCCCAGATGTAAGTCTCAATCTTGTGTTGACCTATGTATGCAACAAACTTTGTCCATTCCTCTCTCTACAGCTCGCAATTTGGGGTTTGTGACCAGACATCCAAACACTGGTCCTTGTTTTTCTACCAAGAAATGTTCTATAACAGATACCATGTTTGTCTCTTTCACTGTCTCCTTACCACGCTTTGATCCTACTACAGCTTTATTCGACAAGCTTGCACTGGCACACTCTATTGGGCATTTGGACGAAAACATCTACCGAGAACGCCTGGATTTACCTCCTCTTCTGGTCTACCATTCCTTCTTGGATGCCTGGGTGGCACCGCACACAGACTGTTGTGTGAAGAAGCAATACATCTACTTGTGCCGATGTGATGTGTTTGATGTTATACGCCCTGTTTGTGGCTACTCACCAGACAGCATTGACTGGACTTTCACTATGGATGCTGACATCACTGAGAATGGCACCAACGCTTTTGAACCAACGCGGTCACTGGATCAACTCTACCAGTCATATCGTGAGGAAGCTCATTGCCTGTCAACACGGATCTCCAAGATGACCCACATGCCCTGTCCAGTTGCAAAATGGAGACTGCCCACTGTGCGTCGCGAGTACAATTCTGGAGGTACTGCATAGTGACTAATATAAAATCATACTCCTATGGTTCTGTTACTTGTGCAATTGATTACCCCAACTTCTGTTTTGTTCCCCATCAGAAAACTGTTATTGGACACACTGTCATAACCCCGTCCCCCTTGTGGAAGCAGACATTATTGATGGTAACCCAGAGTATTTACTCACCTTAGAAGAATACCTACCTTACTTTAATGTACACATAGATCCACTGACACTCACACTGAAATCCCTCTTAGATAGAAAGGACACACACCTCATCCACATCAGCAATAATATAACCAAAGCCAATGAAGCTATTCTTGACTTGATGAATGACGGAGATATGAATAATGCTTTGACTAACACTTGGTTAGAGATTACTTTTAAAGGTTTTGTTATAATTCAAGCATTTTTGATATTTACTTTGATTATTATGCTTTGCTGCCTACAACGCTCTCACGCGCCAACACCGTGGGCAGCTTGAGTTTCTTTACAAGGCCTCGTGCCTCCGGTTGTAAGAAACTGCTCCTACCACTCCTTACATTTACCTGTGTTGCCCTTTTTAGGCAACAAGGGGGGGAATTGTTACACGAGGTCCCTGCACCCTAATTGATACCCTCAGGGGCACACCGTAGACAGCTAATATTTAGGCATAGGCTATACTAATACATAGGGCTAAGAGCATCTACCGTACAAGAGTAGTTGCCAGGATATGAATACATATATTGTAACTCACTTTGTTTGCTAATGCACACACATTATATTATGTATTTTCTGTCTATTTCTTACTTGTCAGATGCCAAGACACCTGTCCTTGAAGTGATTATAATGTGTAAGGCAATATTGCCATCTTTCGGTGATGGACACCACTTCACCTTGTTATGTAAGACTTTGTATAAGAAGATCTTTGTTCTAAAACTGATGACTTTACAAATTTATATAATGTTATCTTGTACCATGGAGCCACCTCTAATTTAGCCAATAGGGCTCATCTCTGTAACTAGAAATGTTTCTATCTTTCAGTAACCATAGTAATTATCACAGGTATATAATGTTATGCACAGCTTACACTCGGAGACCCGAGAGATCCCAAGAGACAACAAAGAAACCTCGAGGTGTAGGGAACGCTTAGCACTGGCTCCCGGTTCGTATTGGTAAGAACTGCTTAGGGCAACTGTGATTTATCCCTATTTGTAGTAATAAACTTGTTTATTACTCAAATGCAACTTGTCTGTGATTATTTGCATCTCCAATATTGCCAAGAACCTGAAAGTGAGATTTAGATCTCTTACAATTGGCGACTGTGTGCAGGCGATATTGGGTGTTGTAAATTTTCACTTGTTGCTACAAATTTCCCTTCTCCCATGGGGACTGTAGGTGTACATCTCCGTATCACCTCTCCCATCTTTTCTACCAGTTTGTAGATGCTTGCAAGGTCTGGCTGACTTTTCAGGTGTGGTCGATGCCGTCTCGACCCACTCCATAGCGGCTTTGAATTGCAAGCCTACAACTTATACAGTAGCCCGGCTGTGTTTAAAGTACCTGTGTTGTGGATCGACACGCAATGCATGGTCTTTTCACAGTTTGAATTTTCGTTCCTCCCACATCAATGGCCACCGTATCAGATATCTGCATAGAACTGAGACTCGATGTCTCGAATTTTCTTACCTCCCATGGAGGATGGGCTGACTTGGCAGGACCTTGAGTCAATCTGAAAACCCTGTGCTGAGTTTCAACTCAGTACACTGAGTGCACAGTCAACCAATAGGCGTTGTGCTAAGGGTTGATGGTCGCTGCTCTCTCGCTGCTCTGGAAGCCTCCGAGCGGGTTTGAACCCTTGATCTGCAGATCGCATCTCTTAAGCAGGAGATGGGTCTACAGGAAACTAAATGTATCAGGATACAGCAGAACTTGGAGGTTGAACTCCAATCTCTGCATAATGAAAAGGATTCACTATTGCATCATTCTGCACAGGCTGGTGAACAAGAAATGTGTACTTTGAAGTCTGAATGTGAAAGTCTAAGACAGGATAAGAGTCAGGTAGTACAAATGAATGATTTGTTGAGTGCTGCAAATGCACAAATGAGTGACGAGATGGGTGAACTGCAGGACGAGATCAACCAGGTACGTAATGATTAGGAGATAGCCTATAGGGACAATTGCGAATTGAGCGCCGCGTACCGTGTTTTGCAGAAACAGAAGCAGGATCAGGTGGATATGGATGTTGCAAGTGTGAGTCATGATGAATGTAGAATTAAGATGGATAAACTGCGCCATCAGCGAGAGGTCTTGACTGGCCATGTTAAGGCAATGGGTGGCGTAGCCCCTGCCTTTCACTCGTCGGAGGAGGGAGCCATCTGACCACGATGTTGCAGTGGCCAGTCACGCCCCTACTATGGCCCAGATACTCCCACCCAGCCATCTCAGCATGGCGGGTCCCGCCCACAACTCCCCAGGTCACACGTCGACGACGCCGTGATGCTCATTATGGAAGCGCCATCATGGCGGCGCCCATGATGGGGGAGCAGGCCCAAGCCTGGTCCGATGGCACCTCGGTAGCCGTTATTAGTGTGGAAGATAGACAAGAGATTGAAACCATGATTGATAGGGCACTAGAGATGTTCCTCTTCCTGAAAAAGTATGAAAGCCATTAAAAGTCAAATTCGACAAATTTTTCAAAGCTGGCACTCAGGAAGGTATTGTTGAGATGACGGCTGAAGCTGCAGCCAGCGCGGCGGCATTAGATGGTGCACGAGATGCGCTGCCTTGCCTGATCGACCACCAACTAATCCACAAATGGCCTACTCTGTTCAGCAAATTGCTGACATTATTGGTCGGATGGACCCGTCTGACAATCTCAGCTGCCATTTGGAAAAGTTACGCTCCAAGTGCGAGATGCTTAGTCTCGCTGCAGAATACCAAGTCCAAATACTACGCCAGACCATCGATCCTGGTTTATGGGCAAAACTCCCTGAAGCTGTTCGCCAGGATGGGAACGCGACTTTTGATGAAGTCGGAGCTGAGCTCATTTCTGCTCACAGCCCTGGTGTGGTTGGAGTAATGCTAGCATACCCCGTGAAGCAAAATGCTAAAGAAAGCCCAGCGACTTACCACCAGAGACTTTGGACGGCCTATCGAGCAGGGAAACATCTGGCACAAGAAGCCGTGGATGTAGATCTTATTGAATATAAGACCCTGTTCCTTAGAAACATGATCCCAGCCATGAGAGACAAAGTAGAGCCAACCACATACCCGAATACGGATAGGTTTGCCGATATTCTTTGGAAGACCGAGAGGGTGTACCAGTTGTACATCCGGGATTTGGGTTCCGGTTCCAAAAAGGTGCCCTTACTCCTGCGGCTGTTCTGCACTGACCCACCTACCTCATAGCCTACAACCAGACATCCTACCCAAAACGGGTAACTGCCTCATGCAATCTGCGGGAGCTGCTCTGGCCACGGCGACTGTTCTGCTCTGACCTGCCTGCCTCACAGCCTACAATCAGGCACCCTGCCCAGAACAGGTGACTGCCTCCTTCTGCAAGCCACGGGAGCGACTCTGAGCCCTGCAGTTGTTCTGTGCTTACCCGCCTGCCTCACAGCCTACAACCAAGCATCCTGCCCTGAATGGGTGATTGCCTCCTCCTGTAACCTGCAGGAGCTGCTCTGACCTCAGTGGATGTTCTGCACTGACCTGCCTGCCTCAAAGCTGCAACCAAGCATCCTGCCCTGAACAGGTGGCTGCCTCCTCCTGCTAGCAGTGGGAGCTGCTCTGACCTGGACAGCTGTTCTGCACTGGCCTGCCTGGCTCACAGCCTACAACAATGCAGCATACCCATAATGAGCGTCTGCCTCCTCCTGCAAGCCGGAGCAGCTGCTGTCACCCAGATGGCTGTTCTGTGCTAACCCGCCTGCCTCACAGACTAGAACCAGGAATGTTGCCCAGAATGGGTGACTGCCTCCTTCTGCAAGCCGCGTGAGTTGATCTCATACCGGCGGTTGTTCTGTGCTGACCCACCTGTCTCACAGACTACAACCAAGCATCCTTCCCAGAGTGGGTGACTGCCTCCTCCTGCAAGCCGCAGGAACTGCTATTAACCCGGAGGCTGTTCTGCTCTGACCCACCTGCCTGACAGCCTTAAACCAGGCATCCTGCCAGAATGTGTGACTGATTCCTCCTGTAAGCCGTGGGAACTGCTCTATCCCCGGCTGCTGTTCTGTGCTTACCCACCTGCCTCACAGCCTACAGCCAGGCATCATGCCCAGTAAGGGTGATTGCCTTCTACAAGCCGCAAAGTCTGTTCTGACCCCGGCAGCTGTTGTGCGCTGACCTGCCTGCCTCACAGCCTACAACCAGGCATTCTGCCCAGAATGGGTGACTGCCTCCTCCTGCAAGCAGCCCGAGCTGCTCTGAAACCTGCGGCTGTTCTGTACTGACCCTCCTACCTCACAGCCCACAACCAGGCATCCTGCTCCAGAGGGGTGACTGACTCCTCCTGTAAGCTGCGGGAGCTGCTTTGACCCGGCGGATGTTCTGCACTGACCTGTCTGCCTCAAAGCTACAACCAGGCGTCCTGCCCCAAATGGGTGATTGCCTCCTGCTAGCTGCGGGAGCTGCTTTGACCCGGAAAGCTGTTCTGCACTGACTTGCCTGTCTCACAGCCTACAACCGTGCAGCATACCTAGAGCGGGTGTCTGTCTCCTCCTGCAAGCCGGAGCAGCTGCTCTCACCCAGGTGGCTGTTCTGCGCTGACCAGCCTGCCTCACAGCCTAGAACCAGGAATGTTGCCCAGAATGGGTGACTGCCTCTTTCTGCAAGCATGGGGGAGTTGCTCTGATCCCAGAGGTTGTTCAACCCTGACCCGCCTACCTCACAGCCTACAACCAGGCATCCTGCACAGAATGGGTGACTGCCTTATCTGGCAACTTGCGAGAGCTGCTCTGTCACTGGCTGCTGTTCTGCTCGGACCCTCCTTCCTCACAGCTGACAGACATGCATCCTGCCAGAGGAGTGACAGACTCCTCCAACAAGCCGTGGGAGCTGCTCTGACCTGGCGACTGTTCAGCGCTGACTCACTTGCATCACAGCCTTCAACCAGCCATTCTGCCCAGAAGGGGTGACTGCCTCCTCCTGCAAGCCGTGGGAGCTTTTCTAATCCGGTGGCTGTTTTGTGCTTCTCCATCTATCTCACAGCCTACAACCAGGCATTCTGCCCAGAATGGGTAACTGCTTCTACTGCAAGCCACAGGGCTGTTCTGACCCCTGAGGCTGTTCTGCACTGACCCACCCACCTCACAGCCTACAACTAGGCATCCTTCCCAGAGTGGGTGACTTCCTCCTCCTGCAAGCTGCAGGAGCTGCTATGACCCCAGAGGCTGTTCTAAGCTGACCCATCTGTCTGACAGCCTTAATCCAGGCATTCTGCCAGAATGTGTGACTGACTCCTCCTGTAAACCATATGAGCTGCTCTGACCCCGACTGCTGTTCTCGCTGACCCGCCTGCCTCACAGACCATAGCCAGGCATCCTGCCCAGAATGGGTGACTGTCTCTTCCTGCAAGCTATGGGAGCTGCTCTGACCCCGGCAGATGTTCTTCACTTACATGCCTGCCTCACAGCCTAAAACCAGGCATCATGCCCAGTAAGGGTGATTGCCTCCTCCTACAAGCCGCAGAATGTGTTCTGACCCTGGCAGCTGTTGTGCGATGACCAGCCTGCCTCACAGACTATAACCAGGCATCCTGCCCAGAGAGGGGTGACTGCCTCCTCCTTGAAGTAGCGGGAGATGCTCAGATCCTGGCTGCTGTTCTGCACGGACCCACCTGCCTCATAGCCTACAAACAGGCTTCCTGCCCAGAACGGGTGATTGCCTCCTCTTACAAACCACGGGAGCTGCTCTGACCCAGGCAGCTGCTGTGTGCTGACCCTCCTGTATCAGAGCCTGGAACTAGGCATCCTCCCCTGAATGGGTTACTGTCTGCTCCTGCAAGCCGCGTGCTCTGCTCTGTCCCTGGTGGATGTTCTGCTCTGACCCACCTGTCTCACAGCCTACAACCAGGCATCCTGCCCAAAATGGGTGACTGCCTCTTTCTGCAAGCCGCAAGAGCTACTCTGACCCTGGCCGCTGTTCTGTGCTGACCTGCCTGCCTCATAGCATTCGGACCCCGGTGGATATCCTGTGCTGACTCGACTGCCTCCCAGCCTAAAGCCAGGCATTCTGGCCATATTGTGTGACTGCCTCCTTCAAGGTTCGGGAGCTACTCTGACCATGGCAGCTGTTCTGTGCTGAACAGCCTGCCTCACAGCCCTAAACCAGGCATCCTGCACTGAAGAGGTGACTGCCTCCTCCTGTAAGCTTTGGGAGCTCCTCTGACCATGGCGGCTTTTCAGCTCTGACCTGCCTGCCTCACAGCGTACAACGAGGCATCCTGCCTAGAAAGGGGAGTGCCTATTCCTACAAGCCACAGGAGCTGTTCTGACCCTGGTGGCTGTTCTGTGTTGACCTGCCTGCAAACAGACTACAACCAGGCATCCTGCCCAGAACAGGTGACTACCTCCTTCTGCAAGCCACTGGAGCTGCTCTGATCCTGGAGTCTGTTCTATGCTGATCCGGCTGCATCACAGCCTACAACAAGGCATCCTGCCCAGAACGGGTGACTGCCTCCTCCTCCTCCTTCGAGCTGCAGGAGCTGCTCTGTCCTGAGGCTGTTCTACACTGACCGACCTGCCTCATAGCTAACAGCCAGGTATCCTGCCCAGAATGAGTGACTGTCTCCTGCAAGCCGTGGGAGCTGCTCTGGTCTGACAGTAGTTCTGCGCTGTCCCACCTGCCTCACAGCCTACAACCAGGCATCCTGCCAAGAAATTGTGATTGCCTTCTCTTACATGTTGCGGGAGCTGCTCTGACCCCAGCAGCTGTTGCGCACTAACCCGCCTGCCTTACAGCTTACAACCAGTCATCCTGCCCAGAGAGGGGTGACCTCCTCCTCTTCTTGGAAGCAGCGGGAGCTGCTCTGATTGTGGCGGCTGTTTTGCGCAGACCTGCCTGCCGCACAGCCTGCAACCAGGCATACTTCCCAGAACAGGTTACTGCCTCCTCTTGCAAGCCACAGAAGCTGCTATGACCCCAGCTGCTGTTCTTTGCTGACCCACCTGTCTCATAGCCTACAAACAGGCATCCTGCCCAGAATGGGTGACTGACTCCTCCTGCAAGCTGCGGGAATGCTCTGACTCCAGCAGCTGTTCTGTGCTGACTCACCTGCCTCTCAGCATACAGCCAGGCATCCTGCCCAGAATGGGTGACTGCCTCCTCCTGCAAGCCGCGGGAGCTGCTCTGATCATGGCAGCTGTTGAGCGCTGACACACCTGCCTCATAGCCAACAACGAGGCATCCTGCCCAGAATGTGTGAGTACCTCCTTCTGCAAGCTTGGGGGAGCCGATCTGAACCAGGAGGTTGTTCAACCCTGACACGCCTGCCTCCCAGCCTACAACCAGGCATCCTTCACAGAATGGGTGACTGCCTTATCTGGCAACCTGCGGGAGATGCTCTATCACCTATGCTGTTCTGCACGGACCCACCTTCCTCACAGCCAACAGACATGTGTCCTGCCAGAGGGGTGACAGACTCCTCCAACAAGTCGTGGGAGCTGCTCTGATCTGGCAACTGTTCGGTGCTGACTCGCCTGCATCACAGCCTCCAACCAGCCATTCTGTCCAGAACGGGTGACTGCCTCCTCCTGCAAGCCGCGGTAGCTGATCTGATCCGGTGGCTATTTTGCGCTGCCCCACCTATCTCACAGCCTACAATCAGGCATCCTACTCAGAATAGGTGACTGTTTCCTACTGCAAACCACAGGAGCTGCTATGACCCCGGAGGCTGTTCTACTCTGACCCACCTGCCTGACAGCCTTAAAACAGACATCCTTCCCAGAGTGGCTGACTGCCTCCTCCTGCAAGCCGCATGATCTGCTATGACCCCGGAAGCTATTCTACACTGACCCGCCTGCCTGACAGCCTTAAACTAGGCATCCTACCAGAATGTGTGACTGACTCCTCCTGTAAGCTGTGGGAGCTGCTCTGACCTTGGCTGCTGTTCTGGCTGACCCAACTGCCTCACAGACCATAGCCAGGCATCCTGCCCAGAATGGGAGACTGTCTCTTCCTGCAAGCTGTGGGAGCTGCTCTGACCCCGGCGGCTGTTCTGTGCTTATCCTCCTGCCTCACAGCCTACAACCAGGCATCATGCCCAGTAAGGGTGATTGAATCATCCTACAAGCAATGGAATCTGTTCTGACCCCAGCAGTTGTTGTGCGCTGACCCGTCTGCCTCACAGCCTACAACAAGGCATCCTTCCCAGAGAGGGGTGACTGCCTCCTTCTTGAAGCAGCTGGAGCTGCTCAGATCCTGGTGGCAGTTCTGCAGGGACCCACTTGCCTCATAGCCTACAAACAGGCATCCTGTCCAGAATGGGTGATTGCCTCCTCTTACAAACCAAGGGAGCTACTGTGACCCAGGCAGCTGTTGTGCGCTGACCCGCCTGCCTCACATCCTACAACTAGGCATCCTGCCCAGAATGGGTGACTGCCTCCTCCCATAAGCAGAGGGTGCTGTTCTGACCCTAGCGGCTGTTTTGCATGGACTCGCCTGCCGTACAGCCTACAACCATGCATCCTGCCTGAATGGGTTACTGACTACTACTGCAAGCAGCGGGAGCTGCTCTCAACCCGTATATTGATCTGCTCTGACCCACCTGCCTCACAGCCTAGAACCAGGCATACTGCCCAGAAAGGGTGACTGCCTATTCCTGCAAGCCGCAGGAGCTGCTGTTACCCTGGTGGCTGTTCTGCACTGACCCACCTGCCTCACAGCCTACAACCAGGGCATCCTGCCCAGAACGGGTGACTGCATCCTCCTGCAAGATATGGGAGCTGCTCTGACCCCGGCAGAAATTCTGCACTTATCTGCCTGCCTCAAAGCCTACAGCCAAGAATCCTACCTAAATGGGTGACTGCCTCCTCCTGCAAGCTGCAGGAGCAGCTCATACCCTGGCCGATGTTCTGCGCTAACCTGTCGGCCTCACAGCCTACAGCCAGACATCCTGCCAGAATGGGTGACTGCCTCCTCCTGCAAGCTGCAGGAGCTGCTCTGACCCTGGCGGATGTTCTGCATTGATGCGTCTGCCTCACAGCCTACAACCAGGCATCCTGCCCCGAACAGGTGACTGCCTCCTCCTGCAAGCCATATGAGCTGTTCTGGCCCTGGCAGCTGTTCAGCATTGATCTGCCTGCCCCACAGCTAACAACCAGACATCCTGCCCAGAATGTGTGAGTACCTCCTTCTGCAAGTTGCGGGAGCTGCTCTGACCCTGGAGGCTGTCAACTCTGAACTGCCTGTCTCACAGCCTACAACCAGGCATCCTGCCCAGATTGGGTGACTGCCTCTTCCGGCAAGCTGCTGCTGCTGCTCTGTCCCCGGCAGCTGTTCTGAACTGACCCATGTTCCTCAGCCTACAGCCAGGTATCCTGCCAGAATGGGTGACTGCCTCCTCCTTCTCACCGCAGGAGCTGCTCTGACCCGGGTGGCTGTTCTGCGCTGACCCGCCTGCCTCACAGAATACAACCTGGCATCCTGCACACAATGGGTGACTGTCACCTTCTGCAAGCTGCAGGAGCTGCTCTGATCCCGGCTGTTGTTCTGCACTGACCTGCCTGCCTCATAGCTACAAACAGCCATCCTGCCCAGAATGGGTGACTTCTTCCTCCTGCAAGCCGCGGGACCTGCTCTGACCCAGAGGCTGTTCTTCACTGACCCGCCTGCCTCACAGCCTACAACCAGGCATCCTACACAGAATGGGTTGCTGCCTCCTCTTGCGAGCCGCGGAAGCAGCTCTGACCCTTGCTGCTGTTCAGTCCTGATCCACCTGCCTCATAGCCTACAAACAGGCATTCTGCCCAGAACGGGTGACTGACTCCTCCTGCAAGCTGCAGGAAGTCAGGCGGGAACTGCTCTATCTCTGGTGGCTGTTCTGAGCTGACTCGCCTACCTCACAGCATACAACCAGGCATCCTGTCCAGAATGGGAGACTGCCTCCTCCTGCAAGACGCGGGAGCATCTCTGTCCCCGGCAACTATTCTGTGCAGACCCACCTTCCTCACAGCCTACTGCCAGGCATCCTGCCAGAATGGGTGACTGCTTCTTCCTGCAAGTCGTGGGAGCTGCTCTGATCCTGTTGGCTGTTCTGCGCTCACCCACCTGCCTCACAGCCTACAGTCAGGCATTCTGCTGAGAATGGGAGACTGCCTCCTCCTGCAGGCTGTGGGAGCTGCTCTGACCCCTGCAGCTGTACTGCGCTGATCAGCCTGCCTCACAGCCTACAACGATGCATCATACCCAGAACAGGTGACTGCGTCTTCCTGCAAGCCGCAGGAGCTGCTCTGACCCCGGCGAGTGTTCTGCGCTAACTCGCCTACCTCATAGCCTACATCCAGACATCCTGCCCAGAACAAGTGACTGTCTCCTTCTGCAAGCTGTGGGAGCTCCTCTGACCTCACAGCTGTTCTGCGCTGCCCCACCTGTCTCACAGCTTACAACCAGGTATCTTGCCCAGAATGGGTGACTGCCTTCTACTGCAAGCTGCAGGAACTGCTTTGACCCCGGCTGCTGTTCTGCGCTGACCTGCTTGCCTCATAGTCTACAACCAGTCATCCTGCCCAGAATGGGTGACTTCCTTTTCCTGCAAGCCTCGAGAGCTGCTCGTAACCAGCAGCTGATCTGCGTTGATCTGTCTGCCTCACAGCCTACAGCCAGGCATGCTGCCCAAAATGGCTGACTGCATCATCCTGCAAGCCGAGGCAGCTGCTCGGACTCAGGTGGCTGTTCTCTGCTGACCCACCTGCCTCCTAGCCTAAAGCCAGGCATCCTCGCCATATTGTGTGACTGCCTCCTTCAAGCCACGGGAGCTTCTCTGACAGTAGTGGCTGTTCCGCACTGAGCCGCCTGCCTCACAGCCCACAACCAGGCATCTTGCACTGAAGAGGTGACTGCCTCCTCCATAAGCGTTGGGAGATGCTATGACCCAGGCACCTTTTCAGCTCTGACCTGCCTGCCTCACAGCCTACAACCAGGCATCCTGCCCAGAAGAGGTGACTGCCTCCTCCTGCAAGCTCGGGAGCTGTTCTGTTTCTGAAACTGTTCTGCATTGACCTGCCTGTCCACAGCTTAATAAGCATCTTGTCCAGAACAGGTGACTACCTCCTTCTGCAAACCACGGAGATGCTCTGACCCGGAGTCTGTTCTATGTTGACCTGCCTGCCTCATAGCCAACAACCAGGCATCCTGCCCAGAATGGGTGACTGTCTCCTCCTGCCAGCTGTGGGAGCTGCTCTGACCCTGGTAGCTCTTCTGCGCTGACCCAACTGTCTCATAGCCTACAACCAGGCACCCTACCAAGAAAGGGTGAGTGCCTCCTCTTACTTGATGTGGGAGCTGTTCTGACCATGGTAGCTGTTGTGCAGTGACCCGCTTGCCTGACAGCCTACAACAAGGCAACCTGCCAGAATGGGTGACCTCCTCCTCCTCCTAGAAGCAGTGGGAGCTGCTCTGATCCTGGTGGCTGTTTTCTGTTGACCCACCTGCCACACAGCCTGCAACCAGGCAACCTGCCCAGATTGGTTACTGCCTCCTCCTGCAGGCCATGGGAGCTGATCTGACCCCGGCTGCTGTTCAGCACTGACCCACCTGCCTCATAGCCTACAAACAGGCATTCTGCCCAGAATGGATGACTGCCTCCTCCTGCAAGCCTTGGGAGCTGCTCTGACCCCAGCACCTATTCAGCTGTGACCCATCTGCCTCACAGCCTACAACCAGGCATCCTGCCCAGAAGGGGTGACTGCCTCCTCCTGCAAGCTGCGGGAGCTGTTCTGACCCCGGAAGCTGTTCTCCGTTGACCCGCCTGCCCACAACTCACAACCAGGCTTCCTCCCCAGAACAGGTGACTACCTCATTCTGCAAGCCACAGGAGCTGCTCTGACCCCGGCGAGTGTTCTGCGCTAACTCGCCTACCTCAGAGCCTACATCCAGACATCCTGCCCAGAACAAGTGACTGTCTCCTTCTGCAAGCTGTGGGAGCTCCTCTGACCTCACAGCTGTTCTGCGCTGCCCCACCTGTCTCACAGCCTACAACCAGGTATCCTGCCCAGAATGGGTGACTGCCTTCTACTGCAAGCTGCAGGAACTGCTTTGACCCCGGCTGCTGTTCTGCGCTGACCTGCTTGCCTCATAGTCTACAACCAGTCATCCTGCCCAGAATGGGTGACTTCCTTTTCCTGCAAGCCGCGAGAGCTGCTCGTAACCAGCAGCTGATCTGCGTTGATCTGTCTGCCTCACAGCCTACAGCCAGGCATGCTGCCCAAAATGGCTGACTGCGTCATCCTGCAAGCCGAGGCAGCTGCTCGGACTCAGGTGGCTGTTCTCTGCTGACCCACCTGCCTCCTAGCCTAAAGCCAGGCATCCTCGCCATATTGTGTGACTGCCTCCTTCAAGCCACAGGAGCTTCTCTGACAGTAGTGGCTGTTCTGCACTGAGCCGCCTGCCTCACAGCCCACAACCAGGCATCTTGCACTGAAGAGGTGACTGCCTCCTGCCGCAAACGTTGGGAGATGCTATGACCCAGGCACCTTTTCAGCTCTGACCTGCCTGCCTCACAGCCTACAACCAGGCATCCTGCCCAGAAGAGGTGACTGCCTCCTCCTGCAAGCTGCGGGAGCTGTTCTGTTTCTGGAAACTGTTCTGCATTGACCTGCCTGTCCACAGCTTACAAATAAGCATCTTGTCCAGAACAGGTGACTACCTCCTTCTGCAAACCACGGGAGATGCTCTGACCCCGGAGTCTGTTCTATGTTGACCTGCCTGCCTCATAGCCAACAACCAGGCATCCTGCCCAGAATGGGTGACTGTCTCCTCCTGCCAGCTGTGGGAGCTGCTCTGACCCTGGTAGCTCTTCTGCGCTGACCCAACTGTCTCATAGCCTACAACCAGGCACCCTACCAAGAAAGGGTGAGTGCCTCCTCTTACTTGATGTGGGAGCTGTTCTGACCATGGTAGCTGTTGTGCAGTGACCCGCTTGCCTGACAGCCTACAACAAGGCAACCTGCCAGAATGGGTGACCTCCTCCTCCTCCTAGAAGCAGTGGGAGCTGCTCTGATCCTGGTGGCTGTTTCTGTTGACCCACCTGCCACACAGCCTGCAACCAGGCAACCTGCCCAGATTGGTTCTGCCTCCTCCTGCAGGCCATGGAGCTGATCTGACCCGGCTGCTGTTCAGCACTGACCCACCTGCCTCATAGCCTACAAACAGGCATTCTGCCCAGAATGGATGACTGCCTCCTCCTGCAAGCCTTGGGAGCTGCTCTGACCCCAGCACCTATTCAGCTGTGACCCATCTGCCTCACAGCCTACAACCAGGCATCCTGCCCAGAAGGGTGACTGCCTCCTCCTGCAAGCTGCGGGAGCTGTTCTGACCAGGCTGTTCTCCGTTGACCCGCCTGCCCACAACTCACAGCCAGGCTTCCTCCCCAGAACAGGTGACTACCTCATTCTGCAAGCCACAGGAGCTGCTCTGACCCCGGCGAGTGTTCTGGCGCTAACGCCTACCTCAGAGCCTACATCCAGACATCCTGCCCAGAACAAGTGACTGTCTCCTTCTGCAAGCTGTGGGAGCTCCTCTGACCTCACAGCTGTTCTGCTGCCCCTGTCTCACAGCCTACAACCAGGTATCCTGCCCAGAATGGGTGACTGCCTTCTACTGCAAGCTGCAGGAACTGCTTTGACCCGGCTGCTGTTCTGCGCTGACCTGCTTGCCTCATAGTCTACAACCAGTCATCCTGCCCAGAATGGGTGACTTCCTTTTCTGCAAGCAGAGAGCTGCTCGTAACCAGCAGCTGATCTCGTTGATCTGTCTGCCTCACAGCCTACAGCCAGGCATGCTGCCCAAAATGGCTGACTGCGTCATCCTGCAAGCCGAGGCAGCTGCTCGGACTCAGGTGGCTGTTCTCTGCTGACCCACCTGCCTCCTAGCCTAAAGCCAGGCATCCTCGCCATATTGTGTGACTGCCTCCTTCAAGCCACAGGAGCATCTCTGACAGTAGTGGCTGTTCTGCACTGAGCCGCCTGCCTCACAGCCCACAACCAGGCATCTTGCACTGAAGAGGTGACTGCCTCCTGCCGCAAACGTTGGGAGATGCTATGACCCAGGCACCTTTTCAGCTCTGACCCGCCTGCCTCACAGCCTACAACCAGGCATCCTGCCCAGAAGAGGTGACTGCCTCCTCCTGCAAGCTGCGGGAGCTGTTCTGTTTCCGGAAACTGTTCTGCATTGACCTGCCTGTCCACAGCTTACAAATAAGCGTCCTGTCCAGAACAGGTGACTACCTCCTTCTGCAAACCACGGGAGATGCTCTGACCCCGGAGTCTGTTCTATGTTGACCTGCCTGCCTCATAGCCAACAACCAGGCATCCTGCCCAGAATGGGTGACTGTCTCCTCCTGCCAGCTGTGGGAGCTGCTCCTGCCCTGGTAGCTCTTCTGTGCTGACCCAACTGTCTCATAGCCTACAACCAGGCACCCTACCAAGAAGGGTGAGTGCCTCCTCTTACATGATGTGGGAGCTGTTCTGACCATGGTAGCTGTTGTGCAGTGACCCGCTTGCCTGACAGCCTACAACAAGGCAACCTGCCAGAATGGGTGACCTCCTCCTCCTCCTAGAAGCAGTGGGAGCTGCTCTGATCCTGGTGGCTGTTTTCTGTTGACCTACCTGCCACACAGCCTGCAACCAGGCAACCTGCCCAGATTGGTTACTGCCTCCTCCTGCAGGCCATGGGAGCTGATCTGACCCCGGCTGCTGTTCAGCACTGACCCACCTGCCTCATAGCCTACAAACAGGCATTCTGCCCAGAATGGATGACTGCCTCCTCCTGCAAGCCTTGGGAGCTGCTCTGACCCCAGCACCTATTCAGCTGTGACCCATCTGCCTCACAGCCTACAACCAGGTATCCTGCCCAGAAGGGGTGACTGCCTCCTCCTGCAAGCTGCGGGAGCTGTTCTGACCCCGGAAGCTGTTCTCCATTGACCCGCCTGCCCACAACTCACAACCAGGCTTCCTCCCCAGAACAGGTGACTACCTCATTCTGCAAGCCACAGGAGCTGCTCTGATTATGGACTTTGTTCTATGTTGACCCACCTGCCTCACAGTCTACAACCAGGCATCCTGCCTAGAATGGGTGACTGCCTCCTCCTGCAAGTTGTGGGAGTTGTTCTGTCCCCGGAGGCTGTTCTGAGTTGACTGACCTGCCTCACAGCCTACAGCCAGACATCCCGCCAAGAAAGTGTGATTGCCTCCTCTTACATGCCACGGGAGCTGCTTGGAACCCAGCAGCTGTTGTGCACTGAGCCACCTGCCTCACAGCCTACAACCAGTCATCCTGCCCAGAATGGGTGACTGCCTTCTGCAAGAAATGGGAGCTGATCTGACCCCGGTGGCTGTTCTGCACTGACCCGCTTGCCTCACAGCCTACAACCAGTCATCCTGCCCAGAGAGGGGTGCTCTCCTCCTCCTGGAAGCAGCGGGAGCGCCCTGGTCCTGGTCGCTGTTTTCCACTGACCTGCCTGCTGCACAGCCTGCAACCAGGCATCCTGACCAGAACAGGTTACTGTCTCCTCCTACAAGCTGAGGGAGCTGCTCTGATCCCGGCTGCTGTTCAGCACTGACCCTCCTGCCTCATAGCCTACAAATGGGCATCCTGCCCAGAACAGATGACCGACTCCTCCTGCAAACCAAGGGAACTGCTCTGACTCTGGCGGCTGTTCTGCTCTGATGCATCAGCCTCACAGCATACAAAAAGGCATCAGGCCCAGAACGGCTGACTGCCTCCTCCTGCAAACCATGGGAGCTACTCTGACCCCTGCAGCTGTTCTGTGCTGACCAGTCTGCTTCACATCCTACAACCATTCATCATACCCAGAATGGGTGACTGCCTCCTCTTGCAAGCCATGGGAGCTGCTCTGACCCCGGCAAGTGTTCAGCGCTGACTCTCTTGCCTCATAGCCTACAACCAGGCATCCTGCCCAGAACAGGTGACTGCCTCCTTCTGCAAGCCGTGGTAGCAGCTCTTACCTCGACGTCTGTTCTGCGCTGCCCCACCCATCTCACAACCTACAACCAGGCATCCTGCACAGAACAGATGACTGTCTCCTCCTGCAAACCGCGGGAGCTACTCTGACCCCTGAGGCATTTCTGCCCTGACCCACCTGCCTCACAGCCTTCAATCAGGCATCCTGCCCAGAGCATGTGACTGCCTCCTCCTTTGAGCCGCAGGAGCTGATCTGACCCAGATGGCTGTTCACTGGCCTATGCAGTCAGAATAGTGTTATGCTTGTGCAACTGTGTTAGTTTTGTTTTGGCCATTTGCACTCTATTCCAGAGGAATTACCACCCTGTAGGGGTATGAAAGCACAGAACCCTCGGAGAGGGTTCCACCCCTAGAGGTGCAACGGAACAGTTCCCATGGCTAAAGGTACCTTAGGATTCCCCCTAAGGACAGAGTGTTGCTGCTGGAGGAGGAGAGGAGGATGGTGGGGCAAAAAAAAAATGCTTCACAGTGAGGCTTAGAGGAACTGCTTATATAGCTCAGGAGGTGGGAGTGGCCGGCTGCTTGGCCAGTGAACTACAGGCAAACCTTTCATTTCACTGGCCTATGCAGCCAGAATAGTGTTATGCTTGTGCAACTGTGTTAGTTTGGTTTTAGCCGTTCACCTCTAGTACTCCAGAGGAATTACCACCCTGTGGTTTGAACAAAGGAACCCCAGTAGAAGGTCTCCCCCTAGAGGTGCAACAGGACGGTTCCTGTGGCTAAAGGCACCTTAGGAATCCCCCCAAAAATGTAGTATCATCCCCAAAAAGGAGGCATCATAAGCATATGAGCAAGCACTAACTATGACATAGGAGTAGTAATTGTAACGTAGTAGTAGAGAAGTATAGGCAGTTTGATAATGTAATGAGATGCTCAGTAGTCATAATAACTGCCCAGGGCTGTGTAGCAGGATACTGATGGTTTGATTAGAGAGTAGGGGATCCCTTAAGGAGAGAGGGAACAGCAGGACATCTTCCAAAACCCCCCAAAAAGACAAAATCAAAGCACAGCAAAGCAGAAAACAGGGAAGTCCCGAAAACAAGAAAGAAAAACACAGGAAAGCACACAGCTGAAGGAAAGATACAAACCAGAAGCAGGAAAACAAACACAGAGGTCCAGCAGAGACACATAGAAACAGCAGGTGGGGGGGGGGAGGAAGCAGGCCCCGAACAGCTCAGAGGACAAACCAACATAGCCTCCAGCTGCAAAGAAAAAATGCTTCACAGTGAGGCTTAGAGGAACTGCTTATATAGCTCAGGAAGTGGGAGTGGCCGGCTGCTTGGCCATTTAATTACAGGCAAGCCTTTCATTTCTGCATTGACCTGCCTGCCTCATACCCTACAACCAGGCATGCTGCCAGAATGGTTGACTGCCTACTCCTGCATTCTGCGGAAGCTGCTCTGACCTTGGCGGCTGTTCTCTGCAGACCCGCCTGCCTCACAGTCTACAACCAGGCATCCTGCTCAGAACGGGTGACTGCCTCCTCCTGCAAGCCATGGAGCTACTCTGACCCCAGCGGCTATGCTGTGCTGACCCACCTGCTCTGACCCCGGAGGCAGTTCACCACTGGCCAGCCTGCCTCACAGCTACAAACAGGCATCCTGCCCAGAACAGGTGACTGCCTCCTCCTGCAAGCCGTGGGATCTGCTCTGACCCCAGGCACTGTTCTGCCCTGATCTGCCTGCCTCACAGCCTGGAACCAGGCATCCTGCCCAGAATGGGTGATTGCCTCCTCCTGCAAGCCACAGGAGCTGCTCTGACCCCAGCGGCTGTTCTGCATTAACCGGCCTGCCCCACAGCCTATAACCAGGCATCCTTCCCAGAATGGGTGACTATCTCCTTCTGAAAGCCGCTCTAGCTGCTCTGTTCAAGTCGGCTGTTCTGCTTGGAACTACCTGCCTCACAGCCTACAGTCAGGCATCCTTTCAGAATGGGTGACTGCCTCCTCCTGCAAGCCGAGGGAGCTACTCTGACCCCGGTGGCTGTTCTGCACTGAACCACCTACATCACAGCCTACAACTAGGCATTCTGCCCAGAATGGGGGACTACCTCCTTCTGCAAGCTGTGGGAGCTAATCAGACCCCTGTGGCTGTTCTGCTTTCACCCGCGTGCCTCACAGCCTACAACCAGGTATCCTGCCCAGAACTTGTGGCTGCATTCTCCTGCAAGCCTCGGGAACTGTTCCGACCCCGGCAGTGGTTCTGCGTTGACCCGCCTGCTGCACAGCCTACAACCAGCCATCCTTCCCTGAACAGGTGTTTACCTCCTTCTTCAAGCAGCAGGAGATGCTATGACCCTGGAGGCTGTTCTACGCTGACCCGCCTGCCTCACAGACTAAAACCAGGCATCCTGCCCAGAATTGGTGGCTGCCTCCTCCTGCAAGCTATGGTAGGTGCTCTCTCCCTGGTGGTGGTTCTGCGTGGACCCATCTGCTTCACAGCCTATACCCAGGCATTCTGCCAGAATGGGTGACTGCCTCCTCCTGCAAGCAATGGGAGTTGCTCTGACCTTCAGCTGTGGTTTGCACTGACCCACCTGCCTTACAGCCTACAGCCAGACATCCTTCCCAGAATGGGTGACTGTCTCCTTTGGCAAGCCATGGGAGCTGCTGTGACCCCGATGACTGTTCTGCACAGACCCGCCTGCTTCACAGGATACAACTAGGCATTCTGCCTAGAAAGGGTGATTGCCTCCTCTTACATGCCATGGGAGCTGCTATGACGCCGGAAGCTGTTGTGCTCAGCTCCACCTGCTTCACAGCCTACAACCAGGCATCCTGCCCAGAATGGATGACTGCCTCCTCCTGGAAGCAGTGAGTGCTGCTCTGACCCTGGCGGCTGTTCTGCATGGACTCGACTGCCGCACAGTCTACAGCCAGGCATCCTGCACAGAATGGCTGACTGCCTTCTACTGCAAGCTGCGGGAGATGCTCTGACCCCGGCTGCTGTTCAGCACTGACCCACCGGCCTCATAGCTTACAAACAGGCATTCTGCCCAGAATGGGTGATTGACTCCTCCTGCAAGCCACGGGAACTCGGGCAGGAACTGATCTGACTCTGGTGGCTCTTCTGAGCTGATGCCCCTACCTCACAGCATACAATCAGACATCCTGCCCAGAATGGGAGACTGCCTCCTTCTGCAAGCCGTGGGAGCTGCTCTGTCCCCAGTGGTTATTCTGTGTGGACCCACCTTCCTCACAGCCTACAGCCAGGCATACTGCCAGAATGGGTGACTGCCTCCTCCTGCAAGTTGTGGGAGCTGCTCTGACCCCGGTGGCTGTTCTGTGCTCACCCACCTGCATCATAGTCTACAACTAAGCATATGGCTCACAATGGGTGACTGCCTCCTACGGCAAGCTGCGGGAGCTGCTCTGTCCCCGGTGGCTATTCTGTACGGACCCATCTTCCTCACACCCTACAGCCAGACATCCTGCCAGAATGGGTGACTGACTCCTCCTGCAAGCCGCAGGAGCTGCTTTGACCCCTGCGGCTGCACTGTACTGACCAGCCTGCCTCACAGACTACAACCATGCATCATACCCAGAACAGGTGACTGCCTCCTTCTGCAAGCCATGGGAGCTGTTCTGACCTTGGTGTCTGTTCTGTGCTGATGCACCTATCTCACAGCCTACAATCAGGCATCCTGCACAGAAATGATGACAGTCTCCTCCTGCAAACCGTGGGAGCTGCTCTGACCCTTGGGCTTTTCTGCGCTGATCCACCTGCCTCACAGCCTACAACCAGGCATCCTGCCCAGAGTGGGTGACTGCCTCCTACTTCTAGCTGCAGGAACTGCTCTGACCCAGGCAGCTGTTAAGCACTGACCTGCCTGCCTCATACCCTACAACCTGGCATGCTGCCCAGAATGGGTGACTGCCTACTCCTGCATTCCACGGGAGCTGCTCTGACCCCGGTGGCTGTTCTGGACTGACCCACCTGCCTCACAGCCAACAGCCAATCATCTTGCACAGAACATCTGACTGCCTCCTCCTGTGCACTGCGGGAGTTGCTCTGACCCCGGCAGTTGTTCTGCGCTGATCCACTTCCCTCACAGCCTACAACAAGGCATCCTGCCCAGAATGGGTGACTGAATCCTACTGCAAGAAGCAGGAGCTGCTCTGACCCCGGTGGCTGTTCTGCACTGAGCTGCCTGCCTCATAGCCTACAACCAGCCATCCTGCCCAGAATGGGTGACTTCCTTCTCCTGCAAGCCGCGAGAGCAGCTTGTAACCGGCAGCTGTTCTGTGTTGACCTGCCTACCTCACAGCCTACAGCCAGGCATGCTGCCCAGAATGGCTGACTGCTCATCCTGCATGCTGAGGCAGCTGCTTGGACACTGGTGGCTGTTATGTGCTGAACCGCCTGCCTCCCAGCCTAAAGCCAGGCATCCTGGCCATATTGTGTGACTGCCTCCTTCAAGCTACTGGAGCTACTCTGACAGCAGCGGCTGTTCTGCGCTGAGCCACCTGCCTCACAGCCCCCAACCAGGCATCCTACCCTAAAGACGTGACTGCCTCCTCCTGTAAACCTTGGGAGCTGCTATGACCCAGGCGCCTTTTCAGCTCTGACCCACCTGCCTCACAGCCTACAACCAGGCATCCTGCCCAGAAGGGGTGGCTGCCTCCACCTGCAAGCTGGAAGAGCTGTTCTTACCCTGGAGGCTGTTCTGCATTGACCCACCTGCCTCACCACCTACAACCAGGCATCCTGCCCAGAACGGATGACTTCCTCCTCCTGCAAGCTGTGGGAGCTGCTCTGACCCTGGCAGCTGTTCTGTGCTGACCTAACTGTCTCACAGCCTACAACCAGGCACCCTGCCAAGAAAGGATGATTGCCTCCTCTTACATGACGTGGAAGCTGCTCTGACCACGGCAGCTGTTGTGCACTGACCTGCCTGTCTCACAGCCTACAACCAGGCAAGCTGACAGAATGGGTGACTTCCTCCTCTTGGAAGCAGTGGGAGCTGCTCTGATCCTGGTGGCTGTTTCCCACTGACCTGTCTGCCGCACAGCCTGCAGCCAAGCATCCTGCCCAGAATGGGTTACTGCCTCCTCCTGCAAGCCGTGGGAGCTGCTCTGACCCCGGCTGCTGTTCAGCGCTGACCCACCAGCCTCATAACCTACAAATAAGCATTCTGCCTGGAATGGGTGACTGACTCCTCCTGCAAGCCACAGGAACTTGGGCGGGAACTGCACTAACTCTGATGGCTCTTCTGACCTGACGCACCTACTTCACAGCATACAACCAGGCATCCTGCCCAGAATGGGAGACTGCCTCCTCCTGCAAGCCGCAGGAGCTGCTCTGTCCCCGGCAGCTATTTTGCGTGGACCCACCCTCCTCACAGCCTACAGCCAGGCATCCTGCCAGAATGGGTGACTGCCTCCTCCTGCAAGTCGTGGGAGCAGCTCTGGCCCCGGTGGCTGTTCTGCGCTCACCCGCCTGCCTTGCAACCTACAATCAGGCATTCTGCCCAGAATGGGTGACTGATGCCTCCTGCATGCCACGGGAGCTGCTCTGACCCCTGTGGCTGCACTGTGCTGACCAGCCTGCCTTACAGCCTACAACCATGCATCATATCCAGAACAGGTGACTGCCTCCTTCTGCAAGCCATGGGAGCTGCTCTGACCTTGGTGTCTGTTGTGCACTGATCCACCTGTCTCACACCCTACAATCAGGCATCCTAAACAGAAATTATGATTGTCTTCTTCTGCAAACTGCGGGAGCTGTTCTGACCCTTAGGTTTTTCTGCACTGACTCACCTGCCTCACAGCCTACAACCAGGCATCCTGCCCAGAGCGGGTGACTGCCTCCTCCTTCTAGCCACAGTAGCTGCTGTGACCTGGGTGGCTGTTCTGCACTGGCCTGCCTGCCACTTACCCTACAACCAGGCATGCTGCCCAGAATGGGTGACTGCCTTCTCCTGCATTCCACAGGAGCTGCTCTGACCCCGTTGGCTGTTCTGCGCTGACCCGCCTGCTTCACAGAATACAACTAGGCATCCTGCCCAGAAAGGGTGATTGCCTCCTCTTACAAACCATGGGAGTTGCTCTGATACCGGCAGCTGTTGCATGCAGGCTCGCCTGCTTCACAGCCTACAACAAGGCATCCTGGACAGAAAAGTTAACTGCCTCCTCCTGGAAGCAGTGGGTGCTGCTCTGACCCTGGCAGCTGTTCTGCATGGACTCGCCTGCCACACAGCCTACAGCCAGGCATCCTGCCCAGAACGGCTGACTGCTTCCTCCTGCAAGCCGCGGGAGCTGTTCTGATCTTGCAGCTGTTCTGCACTGACCCATCTGCCTCACAGCCTACAACCAGGCATCTTGCACAGAATGGGTGACTGCCTCCTCCTGCAAGCCACGGGAGCTGCTCTGACCCCAGCGGCTGTTCTGTGCTGACCCATCTGCCTCACAGCCTACAACCAGGCATTCTGCCCAGAATGGGGGACTGCCTTCTTCTGCAAGCTGCAGGAGCTGCTCTGACCTTGGCGGCTGTTCTTGGCTGACCTGCCTGCCTCATAGCCTACAACCAGTCATCCTGCCTAGAATGAATGACTTCCTCCTCCTACAAGCCACAGGAGCTGCTCAGTAACTGGCAGCTGTTCTGCGCTGACCCACCTGCCTCACAGCCTACAGCCAGGCATGCTGCCCAGAATGGCTGACAGCCTCCTCCTGCAAGTCGAGGCAGCTGCTCAGACCCCGGTGGCTGTTCTGGGCTGACCCGCCTGCCTCCCAGCCTAAAGCCAGGCATCCTGGCCATATTGTATGACTGCTTCCTTCAAGCCAAGGTAGGTACTGTGACATCGGCAGCTGTTCCGTGCTGAGCCGCCTCCTCACAGCCCAAAAAAAGGCATCCTGCCCTTGAGAGGTAACTGCCTCCTCCTGCAACTCTTGGGAGCTGCTCTGACTCTTGCACCTTTTCAGCTTTGACCCACCTGCCTCACAGCCTACAACCAGGCATCCTGCCCAGAAGGGGTAACTGCCTCCTCCTGCAAACTGCGGGAGCTGTTCTGACACCGGCGGCTGTTCTCCATTGACCTGCCTGCCCACAGCTTACAACCAGGCTTCCTCCCCAGAACAGGTGACTACCTCATTCTGCAAGACACGGGAGCTGCTCTGACCCTGGACTCTGTTCTGTGTTGACTCGCCTGCCTCACAGTCCACAACCTAGAATCCTGCCTAGAACGGGTGACTGCCTCCTCCTGAAAGCTGCGTGAGCTATTCTGTCCCTGGAGGCTGTTGTGTCGACCGACCTGACTCACAGCCTACAGCCAGGCATCCTGCCAAGAAAGTGTGATTGCCTCTTCTTACATGCCGTGGGAGCTGCTCGGACTTCGGCATCTGTTGTGCACTGAGCCACCTACCTCACAGCCTACAACCAGTCATCCTGCCCAGAATGGGTGGTTGCCTCCTCCTGCAAGCAGCAGGAGCTGATCTGACCCCGGTGGCTGTTCTGCACTGACCCGCCTGCCTCACAGCCTACAACCAGTCATCCTGCCCAGAGAGGGGTGACCTCCTCCTCCTGGAAGCAGTGGGAGCTGCTTTGATCCTGGTGGCTGTTTTCCACTGACCTGCCTGCCTCACAGCCTGCAACCAGGCATCCTACCCAGAATGGGTTACTGCCTCCTCCTACAAGCTGGGGGAGCTGCTTTGACCCCGGCTGCTGTTCAACACTGACCCACCTGCCTCATAGCCTACAATGGGCATCCTGCCCAGAACAGGTGACTGACTCCTCCTGTAAGCTGAGAGAACTGCTCTGACTCTGGTGGCTATTCTGTGCTGATGTGCCAGCCTCACAGCATACAACCATGGCATCCTACCCAGAATGTGTGACTTCCACCTCCTGCAAGCCGCGGGAGCTGTTTTGACCCCCACGGCTGTTGTGCGCTAACCCACCTGCCTCACAGCCTACAACCAGTCATCCTGCCCAGAATGGCTGACTGCCTCCTCTTGCAAACTGTGCAAGCTGCTCTGACCCTGCGACTGTACTGTGCTGACCAGCCTGCTTCACATCCTACAACCATTCATCATATCCAGAATGGGTGACTGCCTCCTCCTGCAAGCCTTGGGAGCTGCTCTGACCCCGGCGAGTGTTCTGCATTGACTCACCTGCGTCATAGCCTACAACCAGGCATCCTGCCTGGAACAGGTGACTGCCTCCTTCTGCAAGCTGTGGGAGCTGCTTTGACCTTGGCGTCTGTTCTGCGCTGCCCCACCTGTCTCACAGCCTACAAAAAGGCATCCTGCACAGAACAGATGACTGTCTCCTCCTGCAAGCCACAGGAGCTGCTCTGACCTCTGAGGCATTTCTGCCCTGACCCACCTGCCTCACAACTTACAACCAGGCATCCTGCTCAGAGCATGTGACTGCCTCTTCCTTCTAACCGCAGGAGCTGTTCTGACCCTGGTGGCTGTTCTGCACTGACCTGCCTGCCTCATACCCTACAACCAGGCACTCTGCCCAAAATGGGTGACTGCCTACTCCTGCATTCTGTGGGAGCTGTTTTGACCCCAGCGGCTGTTCTACTTTGACTCGCATGCACCACAGCTTACAACCAGGCATCCTGCACAGAATAGGTGACTACCTTGTTTGGCAAGCCATGGGAGCTGCTCTGACGTCGGTGGCTGTTCTCCGCTGACCCGATTGCCTCACAACCTACAACCAGGCATCCAGTTCCGAATGGGTGACTGCCTCCTACTGCAATCCGTGGAGCTACTCTGACCCCGACGGATATTCTGTGCTGACCCACCTGCTCTGAACCCGGAGGCAGTTCAATGCTGGCCAGCCTGCCTCATAGCTACAACCAGGCATCCTTCCCAGAACGGGTGACTGCCTCCCCCTGCAAGCCAAGGGAGCTGCTCTGACCCCTGCGGCTGTTCTGCCCTGACCTGCCTGCTTCACAGCCAAGAACCAGGCATCCTGCCCAGAACGGGTGACTGCCTCCTCCTGTAAGCCGCAGGAGCTGCTCTGTCCCCTGCAACTGTTCTCCGCAGACCTACCTGCCTCATAGCCTGCAACCAGGCATCCTGCCCAGAATGGGTAACTGCCTCCTCCTGTAAGCCACAGGAGCTGTTCTGACCCCAGTGGCTGTTCTGCATTGACCGGCCTGCCCCACAGGCTCCAACCTGGCATCCTACCCAGAAAGGGTGACTACCTCCTTCTGAAAGCAACTGGAGCTGCTCTGTTCAAGGTGGCTGTTCTGCACAGAACCACCTGCCTCACAGCCTACAGCCAGGCATCTTGCCAGAATGGGTGACTGCCTCCTCCTGCAAGCCATGGGAACTGCTCTGATCCTGATGGCTGTTCTGCGCTGACCTGCCTGCCTCACAGCCTACAGCCAGGCATCCACCACGGAATGGCTGATTGCCTTTTCCTGCACGTTGCAGGAGCTGCTCTGACCCCGACGGCTGTTCTGCACTGACCTGCCTGCCTCGTAGCCTACAACCAGTCATCCTGCCCAGAATGGGTGACTTCCTTCTCCTGCAAGCCATGAGAGCTGCTTAGCAACCGGCACCTGTTCTGCACTGACCTGCCTGCCTCACAGCCTTCTGCTAGGCATGCTGCCCAGAATGGCTGACTACCTCATCCTGCAAGCTGAGGCAGCTACTAGGACCCTGGTGGCTGGACTGTGCTGACCCGCTTGCCTTCCAGCCTAAAGCCATGCATCATTGCCATATTGTGTGACTCCCTCCTTCAAGCCACGGGAGCTTCTCTGACAGTGGTGGTTGTTCCATGCTGAGCCACCTGCCTCTCATCCCACAACCAGGCAACCTGTCCTGAAGAGGTGACTGCCTCCTCCTGCAAACCTTGGGAGCTGCTCTGACCCCAGCACCTTTTCAGCTCTGACCCACCTGCCTCACAGCCTACAAATGGGCATCCTGCCCAGAACGGGTGACTGGCTCTTCCTGCAAGCAGCGGAAACTGCTCTTACTCCTGCGACTGATCTGCGCTGACTTGTTTGCCTCACAGCCTACAACCAGGCATCCTACCCAGAACAGGTGACTGCCTCCTCCAGCAAGCCGCGGGAGCTGCTCTGTCTCCAGAGGCTGTTTTGCACTTATCCTCCTGCCTCATAGCCTACTGTCAGGGATCCTACCCAGAATGGGTTACTGCCTCCTCTTAAAATCTGCGGGAGCTGCCCTGATCCTGGTGGCTGTTTTCCACTGACCTGCCTGCTGCACAGCCTTCAACCAGGCATCCTGCCCAGAACAGGTTACTGTCTCCTCCTACAAGCTGAGGGAGCTGCTCTGACCCTGGCTGCTGTTCAGTGCTGACCCACCTGCCTCATAGCCTACAAATGAGCATCTTGCCCAGAACGGGTGACTGGCTCTTCCTGTAAGCAATGGGAACTGCTCTTACTCCAGCGACTGATCTGCACTGACTTGTTTGCCTCACAGCATACAACCAGGCATCCTACCCAGAACAGGTGACTGCCTCCTCCTGCAAGCTGTGGGAGCAGCTCTGTCTCCAGAGGCTGTTTTGCACTTATCATCCTGCCTCACAGCCTACTGTCAGGGATCCTGCCCAGAATGGGTGACTGCCTCCTCCTGCGAGGTGTGGGAGCTGTTCTGTTCCCCGAGGCTGTTCTGCATGGACCGACTTGCTTCACAGCCGACAACCAGGCATCCTGCCAAGAAAGTGCGATTGCCTCCTCTTACATACCGAGGGGGCTGCTCTGACACCGCCAGCTGTTGGCACTGAGCCGCCTGCCTCACAGCCTATAACCAGGCATCCTACCCAGAACAGGTGACTGCCTCCTCCTGCAAGCCGTGGGAGTTGCTCTGACCCCCGCGGCTGTTGTGCACTGACTCGCCTGCCTCACAGCCTACAGCCAGGCATAATGCCCAGAATGGCTGACTGCCTCCTCTTGTAAGCTGCGGGAGCTGCTAAGACCCCTGCAGCTGTACTGCACTAACCAGCCTGCCTCATAGCCCACAACCAGTCATTGTGCCCAGAGCAGGTGACTGCCTCCTTCTGCCAGCCCTGGGAGCTGCTCTGAACTTGGCATCTGTTCTACACTGCCCCACCTGTCTCACAGTCTACAACCAGGCATCCTGCACAGAACAGATGACTATTTCCTCCTGCATGCCGTGGGAGGTGCGCTGACCCCCTAAGGTTTTTCTTTGCTGACCCACCTGCCTCACAGCCTACAACCAGGCATCTTGCCCAAAGTGGGTGATTGCCTTCTCCTCCTTCTAGCTGCAGGAGCTGCTCTGACCCTGGTGGCTGTTCTGCACTGACCTGCCTGCCTCATACCTTACAACCAGGCATGCTGCCTAGAATGGGTGACTGCCTACTCCTGCATTCTGCAGGAGTTGTTTTGACCTCAGCGGCTGTTCTACATAGATCTGCCTGCACCACAGCCTACAACAAGGCATCCTGCCCAGAAAGGGTGACACCTCCTTCTGCAAGTCGCAGGAGCTGCTCTGACCCCAGCGGCTCTTCTCCACTGACCCGCCTGCCTCACAACCTACAAGCAGGCATCATGCTCAGGATGGGTGACTGCCTCATCCTGCAAGCCGTGGAGCTACTCTGACCCAGGCGGCTATTCTGTGCTGACCCACCTGCACTGACCCTGGAGGCTGTTCAATGCTGGCCAGCCTGCCTCACAGATACAACCTGGCATCCTGCCCAGAACGGTTGGCTGCCTCCTCCTACAAGCCATGGAAACTGCTCTGACCCTGACGGCTGCTCTGCCCTGACCTGCCTGCCTCACAGCCTACAACCGTGTATCATACCCAGAATGGTGACTGCCTCGTCCTGCAAGCAGTGGGAGCTGCTCTGACCACTGCGACTGTTCTGCACTAACCCACCTGCCTCATTGCCTAGAACCAGGCATTCTGCCCAGAATGGGTGACTGACTCCTTCTGCAAGCTGCTGGAGCTGATCTGTCCCCTGCGGTAGTTCTCCACTGACCCCAGAGGCAGTTCAACGCTGGCCAGCCTGCCTCACAGCTACAACCAGGCATCCTTCTCAGAACGGGTGACTGCCTCCTCCTGCAAGCCAAGGGAGCTGCTCTGACCCCTGCGGCTATTCTGCCCTGACCTGCCTGCTTCACAGCCTAGTACCAAGCATCCTGCCCAGAACGGGTGACTGCCTCCTCCTGCAAGCCGCAGGAGCTGCTCTGTCCCCTGCGACTGTTCTCCGCAGACCTGCCTGCCTTATAACCTGCAACCAGGCATCCTGCCAAGAATGGGTGACTGCCTCCTCCTATAAGCCGCAAGAGCTGTACTGACCCGAGCGGCTGTTCTGCTTTGACCCGCCTGCTTCACAGCCTAGAACAAAGCATCCTACCCAGAATGAGTGATTACCTCCTTCTGCAAGCCGCAGGGGCTGCTCTGTTCAAGGCAGCTGTTCTGCACAGAACCATCTGCCTCACAGCCTACAGCCAGGCATCCTGCCAGAATGGGCGACTGCCTCCTTCTGCAAGCCGTCGCAGTTGCTCTGACCCCGGCGGCTGTTCTGCACTGAACCACCTGCATCACATCCTATAACTAGGCATTCTGTCCAGAATGGGGTACTACATCTTTCTGCAAGCTGTGGGAGCTGTTCTGACCCCAGCTGCTGTTCTGCTTTCACCCGCCTTCCTCAGCCTACAACCAGGCATCCAGCCTAGAATTGGTGACTGCCTCCTCCTACAAGATACGGGAGCTGTTCTGTTCTGTCCACGGCGGCTGTTCTGCGTGGATCCACCTACTTTACAGCCTATACCCAGGCATCCTGCATCCTGCCAAAATGGGTGACTGCCTCCTCCTGCAAGCAGTTGGAGCTGTTCTGACCCCAGCTGCTGTTCTGCACTGACCCGCCTGTCTGACAGTATGCAGCCAGGCATCCTGCCCAGCATGGGTGACTGTCTCCTCCTGCAAACTGTGGGAGCTGCTCTGACATCAGCGGCTGTTCTGTGCTGACCCGCCTGCCTCACAGAATGCAACTAGGCATCCTGCCCAGAACGGGTGACTGCTTCCTCCTGCAAGCCACAGGAGCTGCTCTGACCCCGAAGGCTATTCTGCATTGACCCGCCTGCCTCACAGCCTACAGCCAGGTATCCTACACTAAACAACTGACTGCCTCCTCCTTCAAGCCATGGGAGCTGTACTAACCCCAGAGGCTATTCTGTGCTTACCCTGCTGCCTCACAGCCTACAAGCAGGCATCCTGCCCAGAATGGGTGATTGCTTCTCCAGCATGCTGCGGGTGCTGCTCTGTCCCTGGTGGCTATTCAACACATACACATCTTCATCACAGCCATCAGCCAGGCATCCAGGTGCATTGACTCGCCTGCCTCACAGCCTACAGCCAGGTATCCTGCTGCTGGGACCTGTGAGGAAGATTTGAAACACAGTTTTACTGATACTTTCATTTTTCCTTATTTGAATTAAGAAGAGGCTTGCAGGATTCAACTTCAGGAGTGTTAATTTTATAAGCAGAGGGAGTGAAATACTACTGAGTTTGCTTTTCACTGTGATTGATTACTGGAGTAGAGACCTAATATTTGTAAGGATATTTTTGCACCTTTTAAAATTTTACTTGCCTAAGGTTTGATTTAATTATCATTCCTGGGTTCAGTGGAGGGATTGTGTATTCAACCCAGACAGAACAGACTATCTTCACAAAAAGGCCTGCTTACGTCACAGGTGTAACACTAGTCAGTCAAGTGTTTCTGGGTGGAGTTTTCAGTACTGCTTTGGAGATTGGGAGTTTAAACCCAGAGGGATTGAAATAACTGTTTACTGTTTCTTTCCTGGTTCACAACTGACTTGTTTAGGGGATGACTGCTTTCAGAGCACAAATCACCAGGCTGTATTGGGGCTGGGGAGGTTTACCTGTGTTTGACTCAGCTGTTTAATTTTTCGCTGTTTGTTTAGCAGGGTAATTTCTCTGTTAAATTGCTGTGTAGGTTGTCTTGCTGACAGGAAGGTCAACACTCATCGTAGTGGTGGGTTAGAGCTTTTAGCTGATGGTTTCATGAGGGCACAGTTTGGGCCCACATCCCCCCTTCCTGTCACCCCACCCCGGTACCATTTCCTTTATACAAGGAGTTCTGACATCATTTCCCTGAAAGGGCAAGTTGTGTACCACTTCCATATTGTGTCCAGCACACTGCACTGACAATATAAGTGTGCACATTATATAAAATATATATATATATATAAAACAAAACAGTAACTGGAAGGAGAAATAAAAACTCGCACAGGATAAATAGGAAGGTATACAGATGTGGGGAGTAGTGCAATGCACTGGCTGTGGAGCAGCAGTCTTCTGGGAATCTTTCTGGAGGCTCAGGTGCTGCCCTATTTGCAGGCAACTCTCTGCCCTGAGGGAGGAGGTTTCCCATCTTAAGGCCACACTGGACAGTAGTAAGGGAACCTCCTCCACCCAGGGAGCACTACGGCCACTACCACTGCCTCAGAGATTGCCAAGAAAGTGCAGCAGTTGGACCACAGTGGGTTCAGGGAGGGTGAGGGTGGTAGAACAGAGGAACTCCCAGTCAGTTGTACCACTCCACAATCCATACACCATTCTAGTGGAGCACAGTTTCCCTATGGATAGAAACATAAAATTTGACAGCAGATAAGGACCGCTTGGCCCACCTAGTCTGCCAATTTCTCTACCTAATGGATAATGGATGCACCTGCAGAGGAGACTAAGGAGGTTGCGGACAACTGTCACAAGGGAGGCCCACAGGAAGGAGACAGAGGACACCACAGGGAAAAGAAGCAGCACATGGTGGGGGACTCAATTATTAGGGGGATAGAACTGGGGGGAGCAGTGAAAACTGAAGTAAGGTGCCTGCTTAGCGCCATGGCTTGGAGGGACAGAAAGCACATCCTCAGGATCACCAAAACAGCTGCACCGGAGACTGAGCTGGACACCATTGTCCATCTAGGGATGAATGAATTAGCTCAACATGAGATTAGAGCAGTGCAGGAGGAGTTTGTGGAGTTGGAGAGGGGCCTAAGACAAGTAGCACACACAGTATCCTTTTCAGAGGTGCTGCCTGTCTATGGCATGGGTGAGGCGAGGCTACTTTGAACCATGCGATTCAATGAATGATTGAAAAAATGGTGTGGAGTACAGGAGTTTGGCTTCACTGGGGACTGGGGTTCCACCTGGAGCGATACCAGCCTATACTAGCAGGATGGTCTACATCTGTCCAGGAAGGGAACAAGTCTTCCGAGTGATTCAGTTTAAATGCTTCATTGGCAAGCTTTTAAACTATTCAAGGGGGGAGGCACTGATAAGCAGCAGGGAATTCCTAGCCTCCCCCTATAAAACAGGGTACTAAATGAGGAAAAGACCAAGGTAGAAAGGTCAATGGGGAGCAGGACCAGGGTAAATAGAGAAAGCAAAGTCAGTGAAGACAGGGATGTTGCTACTAGAGGTAAAGCCATCAAAAAATGGAAAGCAATGAGTACCAATGCCCATAGTCTGGGTAAGAAGCTTCCTGAATTAGTGGCCTTGATGGAGGAGGAACATCTGAATATCGTAACAGTCACAGAAACACGGTACACACAGAACCATGACTGGGACGTAAACATACCAGGATGCACTATCTACAGAAGGGACAGGGATGGTTAAAGAGGAGGAGGAGTAGCTCTCTACATAAGGGAAGGAATCAAAGCAACAGAACAAAAGGGTAAACAGGGAGAAGAGGAATCACTGTGGTCAATTTGGAGACAGGCAATGTCACCACAATCCACACAGAAGTTGTATACAGACCCCCATCTCAGGGGGAGGAAATGGACAAGGAAATGATAGAAGGTATCCTTAGCATGGCAGAAAAAGGGAAGATATTGCTGATAGGGGATCTGAATATGGCATATGTTAACTGGAGTGCAGTTGCAGCAGCCACTTCTAAGAGTAGAGTTATTCTAGATGCCCTACAGGTATTGGAACCCACTCGAGAGGGAGCAATCTTAGACCAGGTACTCTCAAATGGAGATAGAGAGAGGATCACAGATGTAGAAGTGGGTAGCCATCTGAGAACACAGCAGTAGAGTCAAGCCATACAAAGGCAAGGGTACTGGACTTTAGGAGGGCTAACTTTGCCAAAATGGGTGAGTGCCTAAGGAATGCACTAGCAAATGGGCAGGAAAGCGGGGTGGAAGAACAATGGGGAATAATCAAACCAGCCATCACAAAGGCAAGAAGCCTTTGTGTGAAGCAAATAAACAAAACAAAATGATGTAAGAAACCACTGTGGTTCTCAAAGGAGGTGGCAGAGAAGGTTCAAGAGAAAAAGAAAGCATTCAAGATGAACAAGGAATCATAGAAGGAGCAGGACAGAGAATTATATTAGTTAAAGCAAAAGGAAACTGGGAAGGCAGTCAGAACAGCAAAGGCCAAACTGAGGGAAAGATAGTCGACTCAGTTGAGAAGGGGGATAAAACCTTTTACAGGTGCATCAGGGAGTGAAGGAAGACCAAGGGAGGGATAGTGAGGCTTAATAAAGGAGAGAGGGGTGGGCAGAGGGTGACTGTGAAAAGGCAGAAATACTAAACAAATATTTTTGCTCAGTATTCACAAATGAAGAGGGGGACATACCTATACCAAACAATAGAAACACTCTGGATACAGGAGTAGATACCAGCTCATTCACAGAAGAAAGAGTTCTGAAAGAACTCTTAAAACTGAAGGTGGATAAAGCAATGGGGCCTGATGGAATTCATCCCAGAATTCAAAAAGAACTAGGGATAGAACTAGTGACACCACTGACTACCCTCTTTAACAAATCATGGGAGGATGGGGTGGTACCTGAGGACTGGAGGAGGGCAGATGTTATTCCACTTCACAAAAGTGGGAGCAGGGCAGAAGCAGGAAACTACAGACCTGGTAGTTTAACCTCAGTGATAATGAAGATGATGGAATCACTTCTGAAGGAAATAATTGTTGAGTACCTAGAAGCCAGGGGGGCACAGGACCCAAGGCAGCATGGATTCACAGCAGGAAGGTCATATCAGATGAATGTAATAGATTTCTTTGACTGGGTGACCAAAGTAGTAGATTAAGGAGGGGCTGTGGACATGGCCTACCTACACTTTAGCGAGGCATTTGACACAATCCCACACAGAAGATCAATCTACAAGTTAGCCAGCCTGGGAGTGGGTCCCAGGATGGTAGCCTGGGTAAAACATTAGCTGGACAACAGGACACAGAAGGTAATTGTAAATAGAGTCCACTCTGAAGAAACAGGGGCTACTAGTGGGGTACTGCAGGGTTCAGTACTGGGTCCAGTCCTTTTTAAAGTCTTTATAAGTGACATTGCAGAGGGACTGGAAGGAAAAGTATGCCTCTTTGCAGATGACACAAAGATCTGCAACAAGGTTGATACACAAGGAGGCGTGGAAAAGATGAGAAGGAACTTGGCAAGGTTGGGGGAATGGTTAGAAGTATGGCAGCTTGGATTCAATACAAAGAATTGCAAAATATGGTAGCCTGGGTAAAGAACTGGCTGGAGTAAAGGACACAGAGGGTAATAGTAAACTGAGTCCACTCTGAAGAAAGGGGGGTTACTAGTGAGGTACTGCAGGGTTCAGTACTAGGACCGGTCCTCGTCAATGTCTTTATAAGCGACATTGCAGAGGGACTGGAAGGAAAAGTATGTCTCTTTGCAGACGACACAGACGACAGACGACTTTGCAGACGACACAAAGATCTGCAACAGAGTTGATACACAAGGTGGTGTGGAAAGGATGACAAGGGACTTGACAAGATTAGAAGAATGGCCAAATGTATGGCAGCTTAGATTCAATGCTAAGAAGTGCAAGGTAATGCACCTAGGAAACAAAAACCCAGGGGAAGAGTACACAGTGGGGGGTGAGATACTAACAACAACAAAAATGGAAAGGGACCTGGGGGTAGTCATATCAGATGACCTAAAGGTGGGCAAGCAATGTGAGAGGGCAGTAAGGGGGGCTGGGGGGATACTAGGATGCATAGGAAGAGGCATCACCAGTAGAAAACAAGAAGTTGTTATCCTTCTGTACAAACAGCTGGTGAGACTCCATCTGGAGTACTGCGTGCAGTTCTGGAGGCCCACTCTCCGCAAAGACATAAACAGGATGGAGGCAGTCCAGAGGAGGGCAACAAAATGGTGCAGGGTCTGCACCAGAAGACATATGAAGAGAGACTTAAGAAGCTTAATACGTATAGCCTTGAAGAAAGGAGGGAGACAGGGGACATGATAGAAACTTTCAAGAACCTCAAGGGAATCAACAAAATCCAAGAGGGTAGCATCTTTCAGAAAAAGAGGTGTGCAAAAACAAGGGGGCACAATTTGAAGATGGGGGCGGCTCAGAGGTAATGTAAGAAAGTATTTTTTCACACAGAGAGCTGTAGATGCATGGAACAGCCTTCCTGAGGAGGTTTTGGAGTCAAAAATAGTGATGGAATTCAAAAATGCATGGGACAGTCATAAGGCAATTCTAGGGGTTGGGGTAGGAAGAAGTAGGCTGTTGATTAACTAGGATCTGCAGCTTATCCATTAAGTAAGGAAATGGTCAGACTGGGTGGGCCAAGGTGTCCTTATCTGCCATCAAATTCTTCTATCCTGCCAGAATGGGTGACTGCATCCTCCTGCAAGACATGAGAGCTGCTCTGACCCCAGTGCCTGTTCTACACTGACTTGCCTGCCTCACAGCCTACAATCAGGCATTCTACCCAGAACGGGAGATTACCTCCTGCAAGCCGCGGAAGCTGCTCTGACCTCTGTGGCTGTACTGCACTGATCTGCCCTCCTCACAGCTTATACTCAGGAATCCTGCCAGAATGTGTGACTTCCTCCTCCTGCAAGCCGCAGGAGCTGCTCTAACCCTATCAGGTGTTCTGCACTGACTCGCCTGCCTCACAACCTTCAACCAGGCATCCTGCCCAGAACTGGTGACTGCCTCCTCCTGCAAGCTGTGGTAGCTGCTCTGACCTCTGCGTCTGTACTGCGCTGATCTGCCTGACCCGCAACCTATTCCCAGGTATCCTGCCAGAATGAGTGACTTCTCCTCCTGCAAGGCACAGGAGCTGCTCTGACCCAATCGGGGTGTTCTGCACTGACTCGCCTGCCTCACAGCCTTCAACCAGGCACCTGCCTAGAATGGCTGACTGCCTCCTCCTGCAATCTGTGGGAGCTGTTCTGAGCTTGGCATCAGTTCTGCACTGCCCCATCTGTCTCACAGCCTACAACCAGGCATCCTGCCCAAAGTGGGTGACTGCCTCCTCCTTCTAGCCGCAGGAGCTGCTCTGACCCCGGCAGCTGTTCTGTGCTGACCTGCCTGCCTCATACCGTACAACCAGGCATTGCTACCCAGAATGGTTGACTGCCTCCTCCTGTAATCCGCAGGAGCTGTGTTGACCATGGTGGCTGTTCTGCATTGACCCACCTGCACCACAGCCTACAACCATGCATCCTGCCCAGAAAAGGTGACTAACTCCTTCAGCAAGCCGCAAGAGCTGCTCTGACCCTGGAAGCTCTTCTGCTCTGACCTGCCTGTCTCACAGCCTACAACAAGGTTCGGATTTTGAAGTCCAGCCCAGAGACACCAATGGGATTGAATTTCCAATTTTTTCCTTTCTGGCCAATTGGCTGTTCTACTACTGCTCCTGAGCTCTGACTGGGCACCACTACCCTTTCTAAGCTGTCTTTTTTTTATACAAAAAACTGTTTTCCAGTACTGAATGTTTATCGGAACAGGGTTGTTAAAGTTATAGTTTTTTTTCTCATTTGCAAATTATACTGCAAAGCCACTAGAGGGTAACAACTCACAGAGGTTGCAATCCTCTTCCCACTTCTCTCCCCCAACACTTCTAGTCCTAGGTCCTTCAAAATCTTGACTGCTCCGCTGTGGCTGTATGCTCCAGTTTTAACTGAACTTCCCTCAGATCATTAGAATATCATTCTCAGCCTAAATTCTCCCCATACTATCCATGACAAGAACTCTGTGATCACCACAATGCCCCTCAAGTCCAAGGGGATTTCTGTGATCCTTGTCCTGCTCACTATAATATCACTTTCAGGTCCACCCAGTGGACTGCACCCTCAACCCACACAATGGATCTCCCAACTAGCAGTGAAAAATGCTTATGGGACCATCGCATTCCATGGCATTGGAGTGTCTGAACACACCTTGCACTGGTGTTCTATGCCCTGTTCGAGAGAATACCAACTTTATGTTCCATATACGCTGTCACTCTTCCCTGGGATGGTGACAGAATTCAACAGTGTGAAAGAGCAACCATCTAGGAGAAGGAAACAAGGAAGGAATCTAATACTCCTACTATGCCATCTTGCTCGCCTGCTCATGCTCCTACTATCAGGCAATGTGCATCCCAACCCAGGCCCACCACCACAACAGGTGACTCAAATGACCAAGCCAGCTGGACTTACTCTTGTCTCAATTAACATATGGCTCCCTAAATTGGATAACCTGAAATCATGGGTTACCCAACACAGTTCGGACGTCCTCTCAGTAGTGGAGTCTTGGCTTTCTCCCAAAGTACCGGATTTCCCTATCCTTTTACCAGGTTACACCTCATTCAGACAGGACCACCTCTCAAAAATAGGTGGGGGCTGTGTTCTGTAAGTCAGGGATTCCTTTCAGGGGCACATCCTCCCCTCCCCCAGTAGTAGTGATAACCTACAGGTCCTGACCTTAAAACTCCTTCTGGGGTCACATAACAGGGCTCTCACCATACTCTTTGTATACCTTCCACTCAAACTCACTGGGGCTGGTACCGGGGACCTGATGGATTATGTGAGCACCCTGAGTCTTAATACTGAAGTCATGATGCTGGGAGATTTCAACATCAACTGGCTGTCCTCTTCTGCCACCTCAATCAAAGATGCCTTAACAGCCATCCATTTCTCACAAATGGATGAGACTCCAACCCATAACAACTACAAAATTGGGACCAGCTCACTCCTTGACTGGGTTCTATCCAATTGACCTGCCCACATCCACAACACTACTGTTCTCCCTGACTGCCTGAGTGACCACTCTCCGGTCACATGTACCTTGTCCTTCAACTATTGTAAACCACCAACCAGAACAATTACAAACCAAGTCTCACTAAAAGGGCACCAGGAGCTGCTAAAAATGGACCTGAAGAGCACAGACTAGACAGCACTCTATAACGCCAATAATGTGGACACAGCCCTGGACCACTTCATAAAAACCTTCAATTGCTTCTGTGACAAGCATGCCCTGATAAAAACCAGAAAGGTAAGATGGCACAGTAACCCCTGCATCACCCCTGACCTCCTACAGCAATTACAAGCCAGAGATCACTTATGGCGGATAGTGAGAGCACACGGTACCAACGCTGACATGCAGAGGTATAAAAAAGCTTGAAATGAGTGCACTAAAGCCTTCCAACTCGCCAAAAGCAAATATTACAAAGAAGCCCTCTCCAGCACCTGGAATGACAGCAAGTCATTCTGGGATAACCTCAATGACATACCGACAAGGACTCCAAATCTGCACCAGCCATGCTCTTGATCAACAGTGTACCGTCCTTGGACCACATGCACATTGCCAATGCACTTAACATCATATACACAGACCTAAGCAGTGTGCTACCAGCAGAATACTTCGACCCCCCACCACTGACTGATCCTAATATGGCCAAACAACCATCACTTAACTGCCCACTCTTCTACTTTAAAGAAGGCCCTTAAGCCGAAGCTAAAAAGTACCTGGGAATGGCGCTGGGGAAATCTAGACATAGCAGGGACACTCTGGACCTAAAATTCATCAAACTGGCCCTGGCTGAATTCCTAGGCCCACTCATTTAACTAATCAACCTCTCCCACTGCCTCTCACAGTTACCCCAGAGATTAAAATCAGGCACAGTAACTCCAGTGAACAAAAGTGGCGACAGGACCCTACATAACAACTACAGACCTGTCTCCATACTCCCTCTCTCTCCAAATCCCTTGAGTGGATAATGGTGGACCAGTTAGTTGAACATCTGAACCAATACCAACTTCTCTGTCCTGAGCAACATGGCTTCCGATCAGGTCACAGTACTATCACGTCCTTGTTCGAATTCACCGGACACATTCACCATTCAATTGATCAAGGTCTCCTGATTGAGGCAACTTTCATTGACCTATCAAAAGCATTTGATACGGTGCATCACAAGCTCCTGCTGAACCTGCTGTCAGTTACAGGACTCTGTTTGGAATCAGTATGCTGGTTCAGCAGTTACCTCCACAGTCGCTCACAAAAGGTCAAAATAGGAGGATCACCTCTGATAACAGACCAGTCCACTAAGGGGTCCCACAAGGATCAATTCTTGGACCCCTACTGTTCAGTTTATTCCTAAACAAACTGCCATCCACATGCCCAGGCAGAATGCTCCTATACGCAGATGATGCGGTCATATTCAACAGCAACCCTAACACTGAACAACTGGCGGTGGATCTCCAAAAGGGGTACTCGGCCATTAAAAAATGGTTTATGGACCACAGACTAGTCATGAACTGCAAACAAAAAAATGACTATGATGTTCACCAGCACATAGAGCAAGCATAAGGCCTCCCCACTTGCAGTCAGGAACACCAATGGAGACCCACTGGAACACGTCCAACAGTTCAGGTACCTGAGCATCATATTCAGTTCTACACTTTTGTATGCCCAACACATCGACAACACAGCAAGGGTGATTAATATAAGAATAGGGATCCTGTATAGGCATAGATACTGCCTAACATGAGGCATTGAACCTGGCCATCAACAGCTTGAAAGTCTTCCTAGTCAATTATGGCCTGGCAATCTACAGGTCAGCGACGGATACAGCCCTAAACCACATCACCACTAAACTAAGCAAGGTGGGCCAACTGCTCACAGGTGCGGAAAGACTAACGCTCACCTGTGAGCTCTACACCCAGGCCAGTTGGCTACAACTGAAGGACAGAATAAGCTACTAAACCTGCCTCATCACCAAGAAATGCTCCCTCAACCAACTACCCACAGTGGTCCAGAACCTCCTAACTCCACACTCAAGCACCTGACCCACAAGAAACTCCTCCACTCAGACCTACAATGTTCCCAGATGCTGCACAGCCCTGGCACAATGTGCCTTTGACTATCGTGCTCCACTATGGACCAGTGCCTTACCTCCTGACATTATCAATGCCACATCTGTTGGACCATTCAAATGCAGACTCCAGCAGCACCTAGTAAAATCTAGTAAATGTGACTGCTACCATTAGCACCCTCCCAGTGTATCAACCAACTACCTGCACTTACCTCCTCACAACTCATTGGGTTGAGGGCCTCCTATCCCAAGACTTTAGGTTACACCTACCCCACTAATCGTGACATCGCTGCCACTTCCATACCCACTCAGATGCTCCCAACTACCTTACTCTTCCCACCCATGTTTGCAACCCCTCCTTCTTCTCACCTCTGAGAGCTTCTAAGTTGGGTGTTAACATCTGATGCTGGCTAGCTGCTATACTGCCTAAGCTATTTAATGCTGTTGTACCCTGTAACTTACCTGTACCATATGTAACCCTGTCATCTGCATTATATTGTCTATGTAACTGACATGGAACCTATAAATGAGCATCTGCTCACTGGTGTAATCCAAGACCTCAATAAATAAAAAATAAAATAAATATAAGTAGGCAGTCCACATTATTACCAGTCTATTTAATAAAGTAATTCAGAGAAACATATGTGAGCACCTGGAAAAACAGTGTGGTGCTATTCTGAATGCATATCCAGGAATTAAAGTAAATAGATCAGCACCCACACTCCAGAGAACTAGGACTCCATGTATTGATTTAATCATTTCTTTATGTAAAAAAGTACAGATAAAACACTGGCCAAAGTGGCTAGTAAGCAGGCTGACATTTCTCCTGGTATGCTGACAGGTTTCTTCAGAGTAAATTGGTACATAAAACAAGTGCTTATTTTATAACAAACAGGTTCATGAGACATGCTGCTCACAAACCTATCACCTCCTATAAAGTGAGTAATGCCATTAATCAATCTATATAATTAATTAAACAGCTCATATTGAATCCTGTGCAAATCAATTATTTTGAACATCACAATTGTCATGGAACTGATGGAGTCATTTTGTTATATTATGTTCTTTTTAACAGATACTTATGCCCCTTTGTTTTTTTGTTTTTCTCTCTGGTTTTATTTCTCTTCAGCTTTTCAAACTTCAGCCTATAGTATTTCTCATTTTGTTTTACACTCCATGCTTAATAACTTTAATCACTACCCCATTATTTAAATTACTCTTTTCAGGCTACTATAGCCTCTTATGCACTTTATTTAAAGTTAGGTCTTTTCCCCTTTTGGAAAAATTGCTCCATCTAGTTCCAGGCACTTAACTTTGTCACGGAGAGCAGTATTCCATCCTCAGGAATTTTTATCTAGAAGTAATTGCTAACATTTACACTTTTTCAAAAATGCTGCAGGATCTATGCTGTCATTTAACCCCTTACTCTGTCGTGCCCCCAGTTCAAAAATCCAATAACTTTCTTTCTGACCCAGAATCTTCCTAAGATCTCCCCTCTTCCTCCCAAATTAACCAGTTCAATAACTGTGAAACTAAACTTATGATTTTCTGCTCCTCTTTCAGAAATGTTTTGCTATAACATATGACATGTCCCCTCTATCCATTGCTCTTATGTGTTTTTCAATCCTTACTTTAAACTTTCTCACTGTCCTCCTTACATAAAAAGCTCCACAATTACAGCTAAGTAAGTACACCAACCCGCTGTTGTTGCAAGTAATAAAATGTTTCAGTGGAATTTCTTTGCCTGCAGTAGGGTGATGGAATACTTTACAGGTATTGACATAACTACAATACATGCAATTTCCGCACCGATGTGTTCCCACCGGTGCTGGAGCCAAAAGAGTCTGTTTCAAGGGTTCTGGACCTGGGATTATATTCTTTACCACCATATCTTTTATGCTTTTGCACTTTGGAAAAACTACTTTTGGACCATGTCCTACAACATCAGCAAGTTTAGCTTCCATTTCCAAAATGGACTATTTACTAGTTATCATCTATTTAACCTGATGTGCCCTTCCAGAAAAATTGGTAACAAAAGTGCAGGACACCGTACTGTCTCTATTCTTCTCTGTACTCCATAAGGTTTGGTTCTTGTCCATATTTTCCACTTTCTGGATTGCTGAAGCAATACATTGCTTGCTATAACCCCTTTCTAGAAATCTTTTTACTTGTAATGCACTTTTTTTGTTTAAACTCAGCTGGCTCAGTGCAGTTTCTAAGGGTCCTTACCAACTGTCCCATGGGTATGTTTGAAACGTACGTGGTGTGGGTGGCAACTATCGTATCTTAGGAGACTGTTGCAGTTTATAATGCTGTATTTATGAAAAGATGGCAAGGAAATATGCAGGATGCTTCTATCAAGAATATTGAGCTAATTTTAGAGTTTGCACAACCCATAAGGGACGAACTCACTATTGAAATTGGTAAAGTTGAAACAATACTGAAATATAACACCAATAAAGCTGAATGGGACAGACTTAATAGATTGCTGCTAGACAAAGTGATGGAGTATGATATAAAAATGAAAAAACAGAAGCAAAAAAAGTTCTTAAGAGATGAAAGAGATTATGCGAAGGATCAGGTGTTTAATTGGACAGACACAAAGAAAGTGGGACTCAAATCCATTTTAAAGAAGGGTAATAGTAATTCTAGCAACTCCTCAAATGGTAGAACAATACTGGACTATTCTACAGGCCCCTCTGACACTGACAAGTCTGAAGCACCCACGGAGGGAGAGTTGGGGGAATTAGAAACAGGACAGTCATTCAGTTATATCCAGGGGGCAAGACGCAGCCAGAGACAGCGAAAGACACACTTCCAAAGAGGAGGATGGGGGGGGGGCAATGTGGAAAAAGAGGCAGGAATGCCTATTAGTACAGCAGGCCTTAAGTAATGCAAATGCATTTTCCAGGCCAATTACCACCCCCGCCCTTCTACCCTTACTTCTACAAATATTGATCTCATGGACTCTGGCAGCAATACCATTCTTGCTTCAGGTGTTAGTAATGGCTGTGTAGATAATGTTAACCTAATGCTTATTATTAATCTTTCTGATCATAATTTAACAGCAGCAGAAGCATCTGTTTTGAGTAAAGGTTTGGCATTTTGTCCTTCTACAGATATTAATTTTTTTTTAATTCATGCATGGGCTTGCATAAGTTTGGAAGCAATTTAACATTTTTATGTATATTTGAAGGCAAAGAAGAAAAAAGCTTTACTGATGTTACCACCGCACCCCAGTTAAGTCCTAGATCTGAGTTTTGTCCCCCCTTGAATCCTGTAGCTTCCACATTTATTCATAAAAGTGAGCTAGATTTAGAGAAATTACAGAGCACAACATCTGGTCCTTATATTGACAATTGCAGCAAGGAAGAAAGTTGTGCTTTAAAAACACTTTGTGAGTGTCACAAACCGACTCAGCAGATCAGCCCTCTACTCCCAAAGTGCCAACCTCTAAGCGTAGTCTTGTGAACAGTTAACAGAAACAGGGTAACCCTCCTGTCTGTTTTGTGGGTTCAAATCAATCTTTGGTCTCAGTTCTTGAGGGATTCAAACTGTGAACCTCTTGCTAGTGTACCTAATGCACAGGTGCAGATAATTCTGTCTTCGGGGGGCCAGATATCTTTGCCTACAGGCACCTAACCAGGTGTACAAAATGAACCCTTAAAAACTCTAACAAAGACCTCAGATTATTCTTACCTTTTTCCAGTTTGGTATCACCATTCAAGCTTATGCACAGTATCTGCTTTAACCATATATATTGCACTTGTTAAAGGAAGAAATTCAAAGACAGACCAAGTAGGCTCTAAGATAGAATTTTACTAAAATAAAGTATGTAAAACATAAAATACAGAACCATATATCACAAAACATACACATCTTTTAAAAGAACAAGGTTTTAACAGTGCAATTCCTACTACAGTACTTAGATTTTGTCTCTTTCTACATGTATACTTGCTTAAAGTGCTCAAAGATGTTTCTTTGTCAGAGTGTAGATTAAAGTCTCTGAAGGAAAACAGAATACTTGTTTAAAAGCTGGCTTTTCCCCACCTCTTTGTGTGAGGTCACCTAGCTCCTCCTCTGGCTATGAAAAATCATACACCCAGGATATTTTATCATATTAGAAGGTAAGATAATTAAAATTACATCAGCAGAAACTCCTTTCCCCATGTGACTTCCCCAATCAAGTCTGTAAATTTCCTTTCAACTATAAGCAGTATCCTTTCTCACACAGACATCAAAGCATTTATGACTTCGCATCAGTGTCACATAATTCTGCACTGTTCCCCTAAACGCCATAAAAGTTTATGATTTATCTCTTAGCAACTACAGCTATAATTAACTTAGATAAATAGGAGATCCTTGATCAAGGCCTGTTTTGCTCTATAATTAGCTTCTGGCCTTCCAGGTAACACCTTGTATCTAAAACCTGTGTGTGTGTGTCATACTCACATGCTGTTTCAGCATTTCTCATGAGAAACAGTCCATAACACATTTTTGTATTACAAAAAATTATACAGTGATCAGAACCAGCTGTCCAAGTGTCACAATTCCTCCCCACCTAGACTGAATTTGGGGGCTGTATCCCCTGCATGGGATGAGCTTCTCAAATCAGTTCACTCCTTGTATACCCGAGACAGCCCATCAGAGTTCTGACTTTTGGCTCCAGCTCTATGTATGATTGTCAGACCATACCCTTGCAAAGCAAGACACCATCTTAGCAATCTACCATTGTTTTTCCCCATCTGCATCAGCCAAACCAGGGGGTTGTGGTCAGTTTGCACCACAAAATGCTGCCCATATAAGTATGGCTCTAATTTCTTTAGGGCCCACACTATGGCAAGACATTCTTTTTTCACAGTGGAGTATGCCTGCTCCCTGGGAAGTAACATTTTACTCAGGTAGGCTATTGGGTGATCCCACCCTTGGCTGGATATTTGGCTCACTACTGCCCCAATACCCACGTCTGAGGCTTCAGTCTGAACTATAAAAGGTCTGCTATAGTCCGGACTTGTCAGAACAGGAGCACTGCATAGTGCCTCCTTTAGTTTGGTAAAGGCTTCTTCAGAGACTGGGTCCCAGGTAATTTTCTTGGGCATCCTTTTCTTTGTCAGGTCAGATAGGGGAGCAGCCAGGGCACTGTAATTGGGCAAACATTTTCTGTAGTACCCTGCTGTCCCTAGAAAACTCCTGACCTGCTTCTGTGTTTCTGATGTGGGCCATGCCTGGATTACCTCTATTTTTATTTGGTTAGAATGGAGCTGTCCTCAGCCTATCACATGCCTGAGGTATGCCACTTCTCCCATTGCCACCTGTCACTTCCTGGCTTTGACAGTGAGCCTGGCCCTCTGTATCCTACTCAGCACTTCCCTAAGGTGGGATAGGTGTTCCTCCCAGCTGGTACTAAAGATGCAATGTCAACCAGGTATGCCATGGCCTACTCCTCAGCACCATTTAACACCTGGTTTACCAACCTTAGAAAAGTGGCCAGGGTGTTCTTCATGACTAAAGGCATTACTTTAAACTCAAATAAGTCTATTGGAGTTATGAAAGCTGACCTTTCCCTAGCTCTGTCTGTCAACTCTACCTGCCAATACCCCTTGGTCAGGTCAATCATTGTAAGTTAGGTCACCCGCCCAACTTGTCCAGGAGTTCGTCCATCCGGGGCATCGGGTGGGTGTCTGACTTCATGACTGCATTCAGTCCACGATAGTCTACTCAGAAATGAGTAGAGTCATCTGGCTTAGGCACAAGGACTACAAGTGAGGCCCAGGGGCTGTGGGATCTCTGGATTACCCCTAAATCCAGCATCTCCTCCACTTCCCTCCTAATGTCCTTTTGGATGGCCTCTGACACCTGATATGCTGTCCACCATATCGGCATCTGTGTCCCTGTCTCCACATCGTGTGTTGCTAAGGGGGCTAGTCCAGGCTTGGTGCTAAATAATGGGGTAAAGTCTGCTAAAACCTCCCTTACTTTCTGGATCTGGTCCGGGGTCAGCTGGGGAGGCGACTTAACTGCCTTCACAGAGGACCCTTGCTTACTTTCTTTCCTTCCCAGCACTACACACTGCAAACACCATGTCAGCCCTATTTGCATATGGCTTCATCATGTTGACACGGTACATCCTTTCTGTCAATTTTCAGTCAGGTAACTCCACAATGTAGTTCACATCATTTACCTTCCTAACCACTTTATACGGTCCTGCCCACTCAGCCTGTAGCATGTCTTTCTGGACTGGAATAAGGACCATGATTTTCTGACCCACCATGTACGAGCAAGCTCTGGTTCTGAGGTCGTACCACACTTTTTGTTTCTGTTGGGCAGCTGTCAGGTTGTTCTGGGTTGTCCCCATAAGCTCCTTCAGCCTTTCCCTAAACCTAAGGACATAATCCACAATGGGAGTTCCCTGGATGGTGTGCTTGCCTTCCCAGTCCTCCCGGATCAAGTCTAGGGGCTCATGTACCCGGGGTCCATAGAAGAGTTTGAAGGGGGAAAATCCTGTCAATTCTTGGGGCACCTCCCTGTATGCAAACAACAGGTGGGGAAGGTATTTCTCCCAGTCCCTCCCATGCTGTTCAGCAATCACCCAGAGCATTGACTTTAGGGTACCATTGAATCTTTTCACAAGCCAATTGGCTTGTGGGTGATATGTTGTTGTGCATCTCTGCACCACCCCACACTTCTCCCATAAATATTTCATCAGGTCCAACATGAAGGAACCCCCTCGATCGGTGATAACCTCCTGTGGAAACCCAACACGGGAGAAAATCCCAAGTAAGGCATCTGCCACTTTGTCTGTCCTCAGTGAGGATAGGGCGACTGCCTCTGTGTACCGGGTGGATAATCCACCACAGTCAGGATGAATTTCTTCCCTGAGTAGCTGGGGGTATTTAAAGGCCCCACAATATCCATTCCCACCCTCTGGAATGGCTCCTCCACTAATGGCAATGGAACCAGGGTGGCTTGAGTTTTCTTACCCACCTTCCCTATTTCTTGGCACCAGTGACAAGACCTGCAGTACTCCTTCACTTGCTGGGTGAAGTTAGGCCAGTAGAAATTCTGAGCCATCCACTGCATAGTGCATGCAATTCCCAGATGACCAGACAAGGGAATATCATGGGCAATCTTGAGCAGCTGCTCATGATACTCCTGGGGAATGACAAGCTGCCTGCCTAGCACACCTCCCTGTGTCTGTACTGCCTGAGTATACATAAGCCCATTTTCCCAATAAACCTTATATCTGCCGTCACCTCTCTGTGTGCCGTCGGAGGCTACCCAAGCCCTCAGCTTCTCTAAACTAGGGTCACTTCTCTGAGCACACATCCCAAGGCATGGGACAGGTCCCCTTCAGTAGCTAAATTAGGGTCCCTAGCACTAGCGGCAGGGCACTCAGGATCACTGTCAATCCCAACCCTCTGACAATGAGTCACCCCTCCCTCTTCGGAGTAACCCTCTGTAGCTGTGTGGTTACTTGCTACTGGGGATATTTTTGCCCCCTTTTCATTAGTCTCCCCATCTGGAGACACAGGCTGGGGAAACCAGCCTCTCAGTGGTTTCCACAATGGCTTCTGTGGGGTTCAGGGAACTACAATTTTCCCTTGCCACTTGGCTATGGGTAACTGCACATACCATCCCATTTTAGATTGTTGCCCAGGATCACATCCACTGCTAAGGTTTTGGCTACAGCCACCTGTTGCACAGTTAGCCCTGTTTCACCTCAGTCTAGGAGAACACTAGCGAGGGGCAATGTTTTCACTTCACCAGTAAAATCCTGCACAGTGACGTATTTATTGGGTATAAGCTAACCAGGCTCCACTAGATCCCCCTTTACCAATGTCAGGGATGCCCCTGTGTTCCTTAATCCCTGTGTATGTACACCATTCACCATGACCGGGTGCATGTGTTCCATCATGTTCACTGGTATGCTCCCAGGGACACACAAGCAACCCATTTCTTTTCTAGTACCATTCTGTGTATTATTGCTCGTTCTTTTGGGACACTCTCTGGCAATATGTCCAGTTTCTTTACATAAACAACATTCATGTCTCTTTTCAGAGAAATCTTTTCTCTGAAACCTGGGACTAACTGGGTTTGATAGAGGCAGAGAGGGTTTTAGCTGCCCTGAAGGTGTGCTTTTCCCTTTCTGCGCTGCCACGCCCGCCCCATTCACTCACAGAGCAGGTCTGCTCTTGGCATAGGGGTCCGAGAGTTCAGCAGCCTCCTGCACTGTTTTGGGATCTCGGTCCTCTAGCCAGGTTTTTAGCTCAGCTGGGCATGCCCAATAAAACTGCTCTAACAAAAACACATTTTCAATTTTATCAACAGAGTTTGCCTTAATTCCTTCTCACCAATGTTTTAAAAACTGTCATTGTTTCATGGCCAGCTCCTCATAGCTCATGTCTGGGCTTCTCCTGAGCTTATGGAATTTAGCTGTTTATGATTCAGCAGTTAATTCACATTTCTTTAACAGTGCAGCTTTAAGTTTGTTGTAATCATCACTGTCCTCATTGTCCATTTGATCCAATGCATCCCAAGCTTTCCCAGTAAGTAGCGGGGATAGCTGGAAGCTCCTGGACTCCCTAGGAATTTTAGCCTGAATACAAACTTTTTCAAAAGAATTTAAAAAGGCATCAATATCCTCCCCCTCTTTAAAGTCAACTATTAATTTGGAATTCAATTTGTAACCCAGTCCTGTAGTCCCAGTTAAAACCAAGCCACTTACCTGCTCTGGTGCCACTGGTTGGAGCCGTAGCTTCTCCAGTTCATGTTGCCTCTGGCACTCCTACTCCTCACGGTCCGCATCTCGGCATTCTCACTCCCTCTTCTCCTCTGCAGCTCGCTGGTGCTCATGCTCCTCATGCTCAGCGTCTCTTTGTTCTCACTCTGCCTCTTGGCATTCTCGCTCTGCCTCACGGTCCACCTCTCACTTCTCTTGCTCTCTCTGCCTCTGGAACTCCAGCTCCATCCTACACACTTCAGTTTGCAGCCTGAGTACTTCTGGATCCAGTATACTGGTGACCTTCCCCTGCTGCTGTGGCCCTTCACTGACAGTGGTCCTGTTGCCCTTCTTATTGGATCTGGACACTGCACTGGCCACTAGCCCTGCCACACTCGAGGTTTGGTCCTTTTCAGTCATGGTCTGTGACTCGGTGCTCTGGGTATCTGCTACCATCAGGGCATCCACTAGGTTCTGTTTGCTGGCTTTCTCCTCAAACAGGACCCTTCTGTCCCCGCACAACTGTCTTAAGTAGTCTACAGTGTGCTTGCTATAGTTGGAAGCCATCTTTCCTAGCTACTGCTACTCTGACTTGCACTTTAGGAAAAAAAGTAAAATGGGTAGGTACTTGACTGTATGCCAAGTGATATAGTTCTGTTTCCTTTTAAAATAAAACTCTGCCTTTTTCTTTCTTTGCAAGTGAGCTGACAGTCTCAAGCTGACACACTGAACAATGAAAGCTTGTAATACCAAAAATTATCCCACCGCTGCTAACCAATCTGTTCCATAGAAACATAGAAAGATAGACTTTGCCGGCAGATAAGGACCGCTGGGCCAACTTAGTCTGCCCATTTTCCTACCTAATGGATAAGCTGCAGTTTCTAGTTAACCAACAGCCTACTTCCTCCTACCCCCCCACTAGAATTGCTTTATGTCTGTCCCATGCATTCTTGAATTCCCTCACTGTTTTTGACTCTATGACCTCCTTAGGAAGGTTGTTCCATGTATCCACAACCCTGTCTGTGAAGAAATACTTCCTCACATTGTCTCTGTGCCGTCCCCCTCTATCTTCAAATTGTTCCCCCTTGTTTTTGCACATCTGTTTTTCTGAAAGATGCTACTCTCTTGGACTTCGTTGATTCCCTTGAGGTATTTGAAAGTTTCCATCATGTCCCCTCTCTACCTCCTTTCCTCGAGGGTATACATCTTTAGTTACTTTAGTCTTTCTTCAAATGTCTTCTGATGCAGACTTTGCATCATTTTAGTTGCCCTCCTCTTGACAGCCTCCACCCTGTCTATGTCTTTGTGGAGATGGGGTCTCCAGAACTGTACATAGTACTCCAGATGTGGTCTTACCAACTGTCTGTAAAGAGGGCCAACAACTTCCTGTTTCTACTGGTGATGCCTCTCCCTATGCATCCCAGTATCCCCCCCAGCCCTCCCTACTGCCTTCTCACATTGTTGTCCCAACTTTAGGTCATCTGATATGACTACCCCCAGGTCCCTTTCCATTTTTGTTGTTGTCAGTATCTCATCCCTCATTGTGTACTCTTTCCCTGGGTTTTTGTTTCCCAGGTGAATTGCTTTGCACTTCTTTGCATTGAATCTAAGCTGCCATACATTTGACTATTCCTCCAACCTTGCCAAGTCCCTTTTCATCCTTTTCACCCCACCTTGTGTATCAACCCTGTTGCAGATCTTTGTGTCATCTGCAAAGAGACATACTTTCCCTTACAGTCCCTCTGCAATGTCACTTATAAAGACATTAAAAAGGACTGGCCCCATTAATGAACCCTGCGGCACCCCACTAGTAACCCTCCTTTCTTCACTGTGGACTCCATTTACTATTACCTGCTGTGTCCTGTTGTCCAACCAGTGTTTTACCCAGGCTACCATCCTGGGACCCACTCCTAGGCTGGCTAATCTGTTTACTAATCTTTTGTGTGGGACTGTGTCAAATGCCTTGCTAAAGTCTAGGAAGGCCATGTCCACAGCTCCTTCCAGGTCTACTGCTTTGGTCACCCAGTCAAAGAAATCAATTAGATTTGTCTGACATGACCTTCCCACTGTGAATCCATGCTTCCTTTGGTCCTGTGCCTCACTGGTCTCTAGGTACTCAGCAATTCTTTCCTTCAGAAGTGATTCCATCATTTTCCCTACCACTGGGGTCAAACTGACAGGTCTGTAGTTTCCTGCCTCTGTCTTGCTCCCACTTTTGTGAAGGGGAATCACATCTGCCCTCCTCCAGTCCTCAGGTACCACACCATCCTCCCATGATTTATTAAAAAGGGTAGTCAGTGGTGTTACTGGTTCGAACCTTAGTTCTTTTAGAATTCTGGGGTGAATTCCATTAGGCCCCATTGCTTTATCCACCTTCAGTTTTAAGAGTTTTTTCAGAACTCTTTCTTCTCTGAAAGGACTAATGTCAACCCCCTATCCAGAGTGCTTCGATTGACTGAATTAGGTATTTCCCCCTGCTTTTCCATTGTGAATACTGAGCAGAAGTATTCATTCAGGATCCCTGCTTTTTCACTGTTACTCTCTGCCCAACCACCTTCTTCTTTGTTCAGCTTCAGTATCCCTGCCTTAGTCTTTCTTTGCTCCCTAATGTAGCTATAAAAGGTTTTATCCCCCTTCTTAACTGAGTTGGCTTTCTTTTCCTCAGTTTTAGCCTTTGCTATTTTGACTGCCTTACCCCCTTCCTTCTGCTTTCACTAGTACAGTTCTCTGTCCTGCTCCTTCTGTGTTTCCTTATACTTCCTGAATGCTGTCCTTTTCTCCCTTACCTTCCCCACCACTTCTTTTGAGAACCATAGTGTTTTTTTCTTTTATTTTGATTTGTTTATTTGCTTCACACAAAGGCTTGTTGCCTCTGTGATGGCGGTTTTGATGTTTCCCCATTGTTGCTCCACCCCACCTTCTTGCCTGTTTGCTAGTGCCTTTCTGAGGCACTCTCCCATTTTGACAAAATCAGCCCTCCTGAAGTCCAGTACCTTCACTTTTGTGTGGCTTGACTCTACTGCTAAGTTTATTGTGAACCATACTGTTTGTTGGTAGCTTGTTCCCAGATAGTTACCCACTTCAGGATCAGAGGTCCTCTCTCCGTCCCCATTTAAGAGTACCAGGTCTAAGATTGCTCTCTCCTGAAGGGGTTCCAAAACTAGCTGTCTGAGACATGCCCCCTGTAGGGCATCAAGAATGGCCCTGCTCTTGGATGTGGCTGCAGCAAAGGTGCTTCAGTCAATATCTGGCATATTCAGGTCCCCCATCAGCAATATCTCCCCTTTCTCTGCCATCCCAAGGATGCCGTCTATCATTTCCTTGTCCATTCCTTCCCCCTGAGATGGGGATCTGTATACAACCCCTGTGCGGATTGTGGAGCCATTTCCAGTCTCCAGGGTGACCCACAGTGCCTCCTCTCCTCTTTGTTTACCCTTTAGTTTTGTTGCTTTGATCCCTTCACTTACATAGAGAGCTACTCCTCCTCCTCCTCTTTTTCCTTCCCTGTCCCTGCTGTAGATTGTGTACCCTGGTATGTTGACATCCCAGTCATGGTTCTCTGTGTACCATGTTTCTGTGACTGCCACAATATCCAGGCATCCATCTTCCATCAAGTCCACCATTTCAGGGAGCTTTTTACGTAGACTATGGGCATTGGTACTCATTACCCTCCATTTTTTATGGCTTGATTTCTTTTTGCCCCATCCCTGTCCCTACTGCCTTTGTCTTTTTCTCTATTTACCCCTGCCCTTCTCCCTATCAACTGCTCTATCTTGATGTTTACCTCACTAATTGCCCTGATTTTTGGGGGGAACCAGGATTTCCCTTCTCCTCTTCAGCGTCTCCCCCCTTGGCTAGTTTAAATGCTTTCCATTGAAGCATTTAAACTTATCTCCTAGCATCCTAGTTCCCCTCCAGGATAGATGCAGACTATTGCACCTGTATAGGCCTGCATCCCTCCAGGTGGAGCCCCAGTCCCCAATGAAGCCAAATCCCTGAGCTCTGCACCAGCTTTTCAACCAGTCATTGAATCCCATGGTGCAGAGTGCCCTAGCTTCATCCATGCCATAGACAGGTAGCACTTCTGAGAAAGTTACTGTGTATGCTACTTGTGTAAGGCCCCTCCCCAACTCCACAAAGTCCTGTTGCACTGCTCTGATCCCATTCTCAGCCAGATCATTCATACCTAGGTAGATAATGACATTCAGCTCCCTCCCCCTTGCCACTGCTCCCATGATCCTGAGGATTTGTTTCCTGTCCCTCCAAGCCTTGGTGCCAGGCAGGCACCTTACCTCCCTTTCCTCTCCCTCCCCTAGTTCTACCACTTAACAATTGAGTTCCCCACCAGGAGTTGTTTCCTTCCCCTGTGGGGTCCTGGGCCACCCTCCTGTAGGTCTCCACTGCAGGTGCCTGTGGAGGTTCCCAGCATCCTCCTTGGTCTCCACTGCAGGTGCCTCCATAGAGGAACCATGCTTCACCAGAGTGGTGAATGAATTGTGGAGAGGAACAACTGGAGGGATGTGCCTCTGTTCCACCACCCTCATCCTCCCTGAGCCCACCGTGGTCCAACCACTTCTCTTTCTTGGCAACCTCTGAGGTAGTGGCAGTGGCCTGGGTGGTCCCTGGGTGGGGGAGCAGGTTTCCTGAATCCTTGTCAGGTCAGCATGGAGATGAACAACCTCCTCCCTCAGACCAGAGAGGTGTCTGCAGATAGGGCAGCAACGCAGTCTCCAGAATGTCTCCCAGAAGACTGCTGCTCCACAGCCAGTGCATTGCACCACTCCCCACATGTATGTGTCCCTTCCAGTTACAGATGCTTTTTTGTTTCTTGTACTTGTTTTAGTGTGTGCAAGCTTGTGAGTGTCTCTACCCCCTACTCAGTGTGCAGTGCCTTTAAGGATATGAATGGGAGTATGTTGTCAGCATTTTTGGGGAAGTGATGTCAGAGCCCCTGCTATAAAGGAAGTTATGTGCTTGGGGTGGGTGGAGGAGGGAGGGTGGGTGGGAGTAAACCTATGCCATCCAGAAACAATCACCTACAACTCTTACCCTCCACCCCGGGGAGTGCCTTCCTTCCTTCCTTTCAGACACCTATTTCACAAAGGCTAAGTAATGGGTCTAGTAACAACTGACTGCAAATATCTCCCAGCTACAGTTCCTCCCTGGCAAATTAAAGCTAAAACTAAGAAAAGTCCACCCCAAAAACAGAATCAATACTAGTTACTTACACAGGTCCAAAAAGTAATAATTCAGTTCGGTGTAGTCTAGAAAATAACCTCCTTGATTTAAGGAAGCTCTGGCTGCTTTCTCATTCTCTCTGTCTCAGTCTCAGCAGACAGAGACCACAAGCAACTCCAGTTATAAATCCTCAATTCAACTAGGCCCCTTTCAGCTCCTCCCCTTAACAGACACCTATTTCACAAAGGCTAAGTAACAGGTCTAGTCACAACTGACTGCAGATATCTCCCAGCTACAGTTCCTCCCTGGCAAATTAAAGTTAAAACTAAGAAAAGTCCACCCCAAAAACAGAATCAATACTAGTTACTTGTATAGGTCCAAAAAGTAATAATTCAGTTTGGTGTAGTCTAGAAAATAACCTCCTTGACAAACTGACTCAGCAGGTCAGCCCTCCACTCCCAAAGTGCCAACCTCCGAGCGTAGTCTTGTGAACAGTTAACAGAAACAGGGTAACCCTCTTGTCTGTTTTGTGGGTTTGAATCAACCTTTGGTCTCAGTTATGGAGGGATTAAAACTGTGAACCTCTTGCTAGCATACCCAATGCACAGGTGCAGATAATTCTGTCTTCAGGGGCCAGATATCTTTGTTTATGGGTACCTAACCAGGTGTACAAAATGAACCCTTAAAAACTCTAATAAAGACCTCAGATTATTCTTACCTTTTTCCAGTTTGGTATCACCATTCAAGCTTATGCACAGTGCCTGCTTTAACCATATATATTTCACTTGTTAAAGGAAGAAATTCAAAGACAGACCAAGTAGGCTCTAAAAATAGAGTTTTAATAAAATAGATAACAAAATATGTAAAACATTAAATACAAGAACCATATATCATAAAACATACAAATCTTTTAAAATAACAAGGTTTTAACAGTGCAATTCCTACTACAGTACTTAGATTTTGTCTCTCTCTACCTGTATACTTGCTTAAAGTGCTCAAAGATGTTTCTTCATCAGAGTGTAGATAAAAGTCTCTGAAGGAAAACAGAGTACTTGTTTAAAAGCTGGCTTTGACCACCTCTTTGCGTGAGGTCACCTAGCTCCTCCTCTGGTTATGAAAAATCATACACCCAGGATATTTTATCATATTAGAAGGTAAGATAATTAAGGTTACATCAGCAGAAACTCCTTTCCCCATGTGACTTCCACAATCAAGTCTATTAATTTCCTTTCATCTATAAACAGTATCCTCTCTGACACAGACATCAAAGCATTTATGACTTCACACCAGTGTCACATAATCCTGCACTCTTCCCCTAAACACCATAAAAGTTTACGATTTCCCTCTTAGCAACTACAGCTATAATTAACTTAGATAAATAGGAGATTCTTGATCAAGGCCTGTTTTGCTCTATAATTAGCTTCTGGCCTTCCAGGTAACACCTTGTATCTAAAACCTGTGTGTGTGTGTGTGTGTGTGTGTGTGTGTGTGTGTGTGTGTGTGTGTAATACTAACATGCTGTTTCAGCATTTCTCATGAGAGACAGTCCATAACACATTTTTATATTACAAAAAATTATACAGTGATCAGAACCAGCTGTCCAAGTGTCACAGTGAGAACAATGCTATTACTGTAAAAGCAGCAGATAAGGGTGGGGCAGTGATAATTCTAAATACAGGGGACTATGTGAAGGAGGTTCTGAGATTGTTAAGTGATACATCCTTTTATAGAAAAGTGTCTAGAAGTGTCATAGAATAATTTAAGAGTGAAATTGATGCCTTGCTTAAGGAAAGCTATGTTAAGGGGTACATTACGGATGTACTATATAGAACCCTCACTGTCAGCTGCCTAGTAACCCCAGTAATTTATGCACTGCCTGAAATCTATAAAAATCCAGCACAGCCACCCAGCCAACCAATAGTATTGGGGCGGGGGTGGCTAACAGAACCCCTTTCTATGTATGTAGATACATGTTTGCAGCCTTTGGTCCAGAATTTGAGATCTTACATAAAGGATTCCATGGAAGTGGTTAAACTGATGGAGGATATTTATATGGAACCCCAGTGGTACTTGGCAGTGGTAGATGTAAATTCATTGTACACTGTTATTCCACATCAGGAATGATTAGATTCCTTGACCCATTTTCTTGACACTAAGACAGAAACAGAATGTGCTGAAATTCCAACACAATTTCGGGTGAAAATGGCAGAAATGGTATTACAAAAAAATGGTTTCTTTCTCAAAACCAGCTGCATCACCAGGTACGTGTTATAGCCATGGGTACAGCCATGGCACCAAGTGTTACAAACTTGCTTGTAGGGAAGTGGGAGTAAGATCATCTTTACAGTGCCGACACAAATCCATTCCTGTCTAGGCTGGTTTGTGGTGACGCTTTATAGATGATATATTAATTATATGGAAAGGCACAAGTGAAGAGTTCTGGAGCTTTATTGGGTGGATGGAAAGCACCAGCAGTTGTTTGAGGTATAAATATGAAATAAGTCAAACTGAAATAACATTCTTAGATTTGAAGCTGTAAAAAGACAGTAGTGGTGGAATATGTACCACACTTTTTCAAAAAAGTACAGACCACAATAGTCTCCTAAGATATGATAGTTGCCACCCACACCACATACGTTTCAACATACCCAAGGGACAATTGGTTAGGACCCTTAGAAACTGCACTGAGCCAGCTGAGTTTAAACAAAAAAAAGTGCATTACAAGTAAAAAGGTTTCTAGAAAGGGGTTATAGCAAACAATATATTGGTTCAGCAATCCAGAAAGTGGAAAATATGGTCAGGAATCAAACCTTATGGAGCACAAAGAAGGATAGAGACAGTACAGCGTCCTGCCCTTTTGTTACCAATTTTTCTAGAAGGGCACATCAGGTTAAACAGGTGATTGCTAGTAATTTGTCCGTTTTGGAATTGGAAGCTAAACTTGCTGATGTTATAGGACAGGGTCCCAAAGTGGTTTTTCGAAAGTGCAAAAGCATAAAAGATATAGTGGTAAAGAATATAATCCTGGGTCCAGATCCCTTGAAACAGACTTTTTTTGGCTTCAGCACCAGTGGGAATACACCGGTGTGGAAATTGTATGTATTGCAGATATGTCAATACCTGTAAAGTATTCCATCACCCTACTATAGGCAAAGAAATTCCACTGAAATATTTTATTACTTGTAACAGCAGTGGGTTGGTGTACTTACTTAGCTGTAATTGTGGAGCTTTCTATGTAGGGAGGATGGAGAGAAAGTTTAAAGTAAGGATTAGAGAACAAGTAAGAGAATTGGATAGGGGAGACATGTCATATGCTACAGCAAAACATATTTCTGAAAGAGGAGCAGAAAATCATAAGTTTAGTTTCATGGTTATTGGACTGGTTAATTTGGGAGGAAGAGGGGAGATCTTAAGAAGCTTCTGGGTCAGAGAGAAAGTTATTGAATTTTTGAACTGGGGCATGACAGACTAAGGGGTTAAATGACAGCATAGATCTTGCAGCATTTTTGAAAAAGTATAACTGTTAGCAGTTACTCCTGGATAAAAATTCTTGAGGATGGAATACTGTTCTCTGTGATGAAGTTAAGTGCCTGGAACTAGATGGAGCATTTTTTCCACAAGGGAAAAGGACCTAACTTTAAATAAAGTGCATAAGAGGCTATAGTAGCCTGAAAAGAGTAATTTAAATAATGGGGTAGTGATTAAAGTTATTAAGCATGGAGTGTAAAACAAAATGATAAATAGTACAGGCTGAAGTTTGAAAAGCTGAAGAAAAATAAAACCAGAGAGAAAAAAAAAAACAATAAAAGGGGCATAATGGTCTGTTAAAAAGAACATAATATAACACAAGCATTTGTCAATGCTGAATGTTGTTGCACTGTCATTGGCAGTGGGAGTAGTGGAGCTAGAAATGCAAAGTGCTATGATTTTGTTAATGTGTCCCAAAAGGTGATTTTGCACAGGAAGCATGCCGTTGTGCGCCACAGCTGCAGAAAGATGTTTTGGGCAGGCTGTGAGAAATGGCAGCTGGACTGTTAATAAGGAGATGTGCACAAATGCCAGTGGTGAAAATGTGGCATGAAAATATTGCAGATTGATGAAGTTACAATAGTGCGTGGAAACTGTGCAATGCACACTTGCAACACAGTCAATGTATGGACTTTCGGCAGCAAATTTTCAACTTAGGCATTTTAGGACATCTGCTCATGAATAGTGTCACTGTCATTTCCTCAAGCTGTCCTGAAAACTGATTTTGCACAGCAACCATGCAATTCTGTGCCATATGTATGAAAACACTTTTCAGGCAGCTGTACTGTTCATAAGGAGGTATGGAAAAATACCAATGTGAACAGCTGGAGTGAAACTATTACAGATTCACAAAGTCACGAGCGTGCATGCAAACTGTACAACGCACACTCGTAAAACACTCATTGTATTGACTTTTGTCCCCAAATTTTCAACATAAGAATTTTAGGAAATCTGCTAATGAACAGTGTCACTGTCATTTTCATCACGCGTCTCGAACATGGGCTTTCCACAGCGACAGTGCTATTCTGTGCCGGAACTGCGAAAACAGATTTTGGTCAGGATGTGAAAAATGACAGCTGTACTGTTCATTAGGAGGTGCAGAACAATGGCACTGTTGAAAATCTGGAGTGAAAATATTATAAGTTTGTAAACGTACGAGTGTGCGTGCAAACTGCGCAATGCACGCTCATAACACAGTCATTTTATGGAGTATTGTCACCAAATTTTCAACACAGGCATTTTAGGACCTCTGTTCATGAACAGTGTCACTGCCATTTTCATAATGTGTCCTAAACACTGATTTCACACCTCGATTGCACTATTCTGCGCCAGAGTGCGAAAACACATTTCGGCCAGGATGTGAAAAATAACAGCTATACGGTTCTCAAGAAGGTGTGGTAAAATGCCAATGTTGAGAATCTGGTGTGAAAATATTGTGAATTCACTAACTTATGAGCGTGCGTTGTGCAGTTGATACGCATGCTCATGAAACAGTCATTTTATGGATTGTTCCCACCAAATTTGCAACATAGGCTTTCTGAGAGCCCTCATCATGAACAGTGGCACTTGTCATTTCATTACTCAGTCCCTAAAGGTGATTCTGTGCAGTGACTATGAAATCATCTTTCAGGACTGAAGAACGCCATGACAGTGCAAGAATTTATGAGAAGGGGTCCCAAAAACCCCATGTTGAAAATTTGGGGTCAAACTTCATAAAAATGCCTGAGATATGCATCAAAGTTAGAGAAAGCCTATTTATTCTATTATACAGCTTACCGGCATTTCCTCAGTTCGCGGTCAGCTTTGAAGAGTGCAGACATGTTCCAGGTCCACTGAAGGTCATCGCGCCTGACTCCGGAGGTAAGTATGGAGTTGGGGATGGTGTGGGGAGGCAGAGTGCGCAGAGGCTGGGTGTAGTTGGGGGAAGGGGGGCACGGAGACTACGAGGGGCCATTTCATTTTACAGGTTAAAAAGGAAAAAAAAAACATTGCTGGTCAATTTTTTTTGCAGGGGATTTGGCACGCTGGGGTGGGCTCCCAGCATGCCACATAACTGTTTGGGAGAGTGTCTGTAGCTGATGGGGGATTGGGCACCCTCGTCGGCAAACAACACAAGGGGGGGGAATTTATGCAGATGGGGATTGGGCACCCCCATTGGCACACAAAGAAGGGTGGGGGCGCAGAGCCGAGGGTGATTGGGCACCCCCTCGGCATTAAACAATTGGGGGGTTCTTTATGCCAACGGGGACTGGGCACCCCCTTCGGCATATCACAAATGGGGGGTGTTTTATCTGATGTGGAGTGGGCTCCCCCATTGGCACATTCATAGGGGGCAGGGTCAGCTGACAGGGGGATTGGACACCCCCGAAGTCAGCAGTTCAGCGCCCACTGTGCTGTCATGTGCATAATGTCAGCGAGCACATTAAGAAAAGGTCCGCTGCATCTGACGAGCTTTGCTCAGATTGCAGCGGACCTTTTCTTAGATGTGCTCACCACATTATGTATGCATGGTGTGGCGCTGGCATGCAGGCTGATTGGGGAATGCAGGACGCACCTACTGGTGCATGCCCTGCATTTTCCCAACAGCGACCGCACCTCCAAATCCGCACTATCCCAAGATGTTGGCTGCGCAAGTGCACCAACATAAAAATGACTCCATCTGTTCCGTGACAATTACATACTAACATACTAAAATGCCAGCAGAATAGGCCTAACGGTCTTTCGTGTCTGCTCGTTTGGTCAGCCCCCACCCTGGGTGCTGACCTTGCTGCCCCCCTCGCCTTCTCTGGCTTCTCCCTTCCCAGTTCTGGATATTCTTGCTGCATTGGATTTTGCTTCCAGAACCCTTCCCCTGTACCTGTCCCACCCCCTCTTGAACCCCTCCACTGTCTCTGCCTCCACCAGCCCCCTAGGCAGGCGCATTCCATGGCTCCACCACCCTCTCAGTGAAGTAGCACCTACTCCTTTCTCCCTGAATCTTCCCCTCCAACTTCCACCCATGCCCTCTAGTGACCCCTCCTCCTTCCTTCAAAGCACCCTGACTGTTCCTCCCTATTTACCCTCTTCATGTACCTGAAGACCTCTATCATGTCCCCCGGTCCCTTCTCTCTTCCAATGTGTACATATTTAGCTCTTGAGCCTCTCCTCATAGGTCCTGTCCCCAAGCCCCAAATCATTTTGGTTGCCTCCTCTGGACCCTCCAGGAGGTTAATGTCCCTCTTTAAGTGTGGCCTCCAAAACTGCACACAGTACTCAAGGTGCGGCCTCACCAAGCAGTTATACAAAGGGAGTAACACTTCCCTCCTTCTGGAGGTGATCCCCCTAGCGATGCATTCCAGCATCCTGTTGGCCTTGACTGCTGCCCTCCTACAAGTCTCAGAGTTGTTCATCTTAACATCCACCACCACCCCCAGGTCCCTCTCAGCCATTGAGACTTGTAGAATTCCCCACCCCGGGTGTACACTTGGCCCGGGTTTCTGGCCCCCAGGTGGAGTATCATGCATTTCCCTGCATTGAACCTCAGCTTCCACTTTCTAGACCATCTTCCAGAGCCTCAGGTCCCCTGTGGGCCACCTCCCTCCTCCCCATCCACCACCGCCCCCAGTTTGAGTCATCCCCAAGAGACTCATCTCACTCCTGATTCCTGTCCTATGTCAGAGACATAGGCATTGAACAGAAGGGGCCAAGGACTGATCCGTGGGATCCCACTATGACCCTCCTTGGGGATGAGACTATCCCACCAACTACGACCCTCTGGGTCCAGTCCTGGAGCCAATTGCCTATCCATCTGATCATCTGGTTCCCCACCCCCATTTCTCCCAGCTTATCCAACAGGCCCACGTGAGGAACAGAGTCAAATGCCTTGCTGAAGTCTAAAAAGAGGACGTCCACTGGTCTACCCAGGTCCAAGGCACTCGTCACCCAGTCATAGAACTCCACCAGGTTTGTCTGACATGATTTCCCCGGGATGAATCCATGCTGTCTATCGTCCAGGCACCCTGACTTATCCAGGTCCCCCCCCTTAGCCTCTTCTTGACAATGCCCTCCATCACCTTGCCCACCACCGATGTCAGGCTGACAGGCCTGTAGTTCCCTGCCACCTCCCTTGATCCCTCCTTGTGGATAGGCACTATATGCGCCACCTTTCAGTCCTGGGGCACCCACCCTGTCCTCAGGGAGATGGTGAAAAGCTCCACCAGGGGTTTCGCCAGGACATCTGCAAGTTCCTTCAGCACTCTGGGATGTAATTTGTCCAGCCCCGGTGCTTTCTCCGTCTTAAGGGAGCTGAGGGCTTCCCTCACTCTCTCTGCTGTGATTTCCGCTTCTGGTACCTCTTCTCCCTGCTTAGCCCTCCCTCCTCCTGCCAGTGATGCCTCCCCTCTCCCAGACCCGCCGATCTGTAAGGGTCCCCCCTCCTCAGTATCTCTGTCTCCTCCCATGTATGATGCAGCACCCCTATTTTCCTTGGTGAAACCAGAGGTGAAGTACTCATTTAGTACCTCAGCCTGCTCCCCCAGGTCTTTTGCCCATCTCTCCCCTGATTTAATCCTGCTAATCTGCCCCTTCACCCTTCGTTTTTCCCCAATGTATCTAAAGAACCCCTTGTTCTCTCTCCTAATTTCCCTGGCCAGGTTCTGCTCCTTCCTTGCCTTAGCTGCCCTCACCACTCTAGTGGCCCTTCTAGCCATCAGTTCATACTCCCCTCGATCCTTTTCACTCCTTGAGCACTTGAATTGCTTATAGGCTGCCTTCTTTCCCTGCACCACCTCCTGGACCTCCCTGGTCCACCAGCAGGGTTTTTGGGCTCTACCACATTTTCGTCTTACTCTTGCACAGGTGCTGGTAGCATCCTGCACCCCTCTCCTGATGATTTCCCACCTACTGTCAGTGTCCATGTCTGACCCAATCCCATCCAAATGCTCCTTAAGGATCCTTTCCGTTTCCTTAAAATCCGCCCCTCTGAAGTCGATTACTTCCGTCTTTGTGCACCCTCCTAGGTCCAGGCAGAACCAGACTGTGGCATGGTCACTCCCCACCAATGGGTCCCTTACCTCCAGGCCCCCAATCTGGTCACTGTCTGCCAGGACCACATCCAGTACCATGACCTCCTGGTCGGGTTCCCTCACCTGCTGAGTTAGAACGCATCTTGAAAGACATCCAACAACCTCTTTCCTGGTCACAGAGGATGTCATAGTCTCCCAGTCTGTTCCTGCATGTTTTAAGTCCCACAACACCACCCTGTTCCTCTGCCCAGTCTGCAGTGTCTCCCAACATCTGCCACCAGACTGTCCTCCAGCTCCTCCGACAGGGCAGGGGGTCTATACACCACTCCTATTTTTACTCTCTTGCCCCCTTGTTATCAAGGTGACCCAAATCACCTCCACGGTTCCCTCCGCCTCCTCTACTCCCCCTATGCCAATGCAGTTTTTGACTATCATTGCTACCCCTCCTCCCCTTCCCTCCCTCCCGTCCTTCCTGAACATAGTGTAACCCTCCAGGTTCAGGTCCCAGTCATGTCCTGCAGTGGCCCAAGTCTCAGTAACCACTGCCACATCCACTGCTCCCTCAGTTAGCATCGCCTGGAGCTCAGGCATTTTATTGCCCAAGCTCCTGGCATTTAGCAGGACTATCTTCCACCCTTTCCTTATAGTTCCATTTCCCCTGCTCGTGTTCCCATGGGGATTCTGTTTTCTCCTGGTCTGCACTTTGCCAGTCGGCCTTTTCCCTCAATCCTCCAGCTCCCCAGGGGGGGTGGAGACAGAGTCCCTCCTTTATCGGCACCCCTTGACAGCCTTTTCTCCCATCCCTCCCCCCTTCACAAGTTTAAACCCCACTTTTCACCAATGAACTCCTCTATTTTCAACTTAAGGATTCCCCTCCCCTCCAAATTGAGATGGAGTCTATCTCTAGCATACAGCTCCTTATCCTCCCAGGTCTCTCCCCCCAATCCCCCATCAACCCATACCCAATTGTGAAGTTCAAAATAACTAATTTGCACAGGACTCAATGTGAGCTGTTTAATTAATTATATGGATTGATTAATTGCATTACTCACTTTATAGGAGGTGATAGGTTTGTGAGCAACATGTCATGTGAACCTGTTTGTTATAAAATAAGCATTTATTTTGTGTACCAATTCACTCTGAAGAAACCTGGCAGCATGCCAGGAGAAACGTCAGTCTGTTGTTAGCCACTCCGGCCAGTGTTTTATCTGCAATTGTTTACATAAAGGAATAATTAAAGCAATCCATGGAGTCCTAGTTCTCTGTCTGGAGTGTGGGTGCTGATCTATTTACTTTAATTCCATAATAAAATAATTTCAGCAGGGTATAGGTATAATATAGCTAGATGCAATCAGCTTGTTCAAGTGACTCCAGTTAAGGGAACACAATCAGATACATTTACCTAGGGTCTCAGGAGCAATAGACCAGCAGAGACAAGATATTTTAGTACTTTCAAGATCACAGCACCAGCCATAGTGGGCTACCAAACTACTGACATATCTGAAGAACCCTATCAACAGGCTGATGATGCATTTCTGTTCTATCGACCTAACCCAGGGTGGGGGGTGGGGGCTGCTAGCAATCTGAGGCCTTAAGAAGGTCCATTCCCTCCTCTCTGCGTTCCTGCTTGGCTGCAGATGATGTGACTAGCAATAGCTTTCTATTGCTACTTCTGATTCTCAGAGCTTGATCTGGTGCATGTAGGGTGCTGTCTGGCAGCTGAGACCCTTCTCAGCTCCCAGTTGCAGCTCCATCCATGGAACTCTGATGGGGAATAGATGGGTGCTGTGTGTGAAGCAGAGAATGACTTGTATACTGTATTCTCTGCTCTGGACATGGGCCAAAATTGTCATTATCCAAGGCCTCTGAAATACACTGTGGATTATACAAGCATCATTGTTGCATACACCAGTGTTGTAGATTGAATACGTTTGTTTTTTATGGAAAATGTATTTCTTGTTGCTTTATACTCTGAAGTGGATTTTACAAATCAGTCTAGTATTAGATTAGTTTCATGTTGCAGTTGTGTACAATTTGACTTTCCGCAGATGCATCTGCCTTCCAGTGCCAAAAAGCATCTATTACAATGTTGCCCACGTACTATGTTGACCCCATAACAGAGACAAGGGACAAATGGCTAGTACTATTGGTGATGCTAGTAAAGGAGGGCAGGATGGGGGGGGGGGGTGGAAGGTGGTTACCCTTAATGCTAGGAACCTTGTGAGGAAAACTGCAGAGTTACAGGTGCTCATGGCAGAGGGAGAGGTGGACGTTGCAGCCATCACAGAAACATGGGCCACCCATTACAATGACTGGGACCTGTCTGTACCAGGGTACAGGTTATTTTGTAGGGACAGAGAGATTGGGAAAGGAGGGGGTGTGGCACAGTATATGTGAAGAAAGGACTGAAGTGCGTAAGGGAGGAAGGGGAGGAGGGTAGTATGGAGTCACTTTGGATGCAAATCTAGGATTCCAAGAATAGGATTCTTAGAATGGAAGTGGTGTACAGGCCCTCATCTCAGATGGAGGAGTTAGACAGGGAACTAGCGGGACACATCAGGAGGACCTGCAAGAAGGGTAGTGTGGTGATTGTGGGGGACTTCAACATGCCAGGAGTAGACTGGAGTACCCCAACAACCAGGAACAGAAGGGAGCAGGTATTGCTGGATGCTTTCCAGGACAGCTTCCTGCTGCAAATGGTCAGTGAACCAACCAGGTTAGGGAATACCCTTGACCTTGTGCTGGCAAATGGGGACTTTGTGAGAGAACTTACAGTGGAGGAACCACTGTCAGGGAGTGACCACCACTCAGTATGGCTTACATTGGATATGGGCAAGGAAGGAGTGGAATCTGGCACAAGAGTGCTGGACTTCCGGAGGGCCAACTTTGGGAGGATGGGGGAAGTGGTAAAAGGGTACCTGGCCAGAATTCAATCTAGTATGGACACTAACCAGAGGTGGGAGCTCATAAAGCTGGGGATAGTGGAGGCAACCAAAACCTGCTGCAAGGCCCAGAGTAAGAAGGCTAGGGCTAAGAAACCGAGCACATTTTATTTGCTTTAGCCCATTCTTCTATTTTAGTTAAGTCATCCCTCAGTGATTCTGCCTGTTGAGCAAGGAGGTAATAAAAAAGGTAAGTAGGAAAAGAGCTGCCTTTAGGAAGTACAAGAAAATAGGAAGGGGGGAGGACAGGGAGGAGTACTTGACAGAATCGAAGGAGGTGACAAGGGCAGTAAGGGGAGCCAAAGCATCTACGGAACTCAGGCTGGCACAAGGCATTAAGAAGGGGGAGAAGGACATCTTTAGGTACATCAGGGAGAAAAGGAGCTGTAAGGACCACATAGTAAGGATTCGGAAGGAGGGAGGTTGGTGGAGGGTGCAATAAGGCAGAAGCACTAAATGAGTACTTCTGCTCAGTATTTACTAAAGAGAAGAGGGGGGTGACACCCGAGGGGGAGAAATGCAGAAATGGGGGGGAGGAAGGGGTGACATATGGGGAAATCATGGAGGGCAGAGTTCAGGAGGGTTTGAAGGCACTGAGGGTGGACAAGGTGCCAAATCCAGATGGCATCCACCCCAGGATACTGAAAGAGCTGGCAGAGGTCCTTGCAGGACCTTTGGCAGACCTATTTAATGCCTCACTATGTTCGGGGTATGTATCTCAGGACTGGAGGATGGCTCATATGGTGCCCCTCCACAAGAGTGGCCAAAAGGATGAACCGGGAAACTACAGACCAGTGAGCCTCGCATCCATCATGGGTAAGCTAATGGAGACTATCCTGAAGGAGATGCTGGTGACCATTCTAGCGGTGAAAGGACTACAGGACAGCAGACAGCATGACTTCATGCAGGGCAGATCCTGCCAAACCAACCTGGTAGAGTTCTATGACTGGGTAACTAGGCAACTGGACAGGGGCCATGCAGTGGATGTCCTGTATCTGGACTTCAGTAAGGCATTCGACTGGGTGCCACATGGAAGGCTGGGAAGTAAGTTAGTATGCACAGGGGTGGGTGCAAAGCTGGTGAGATGGGTAGGAAACTGGCTTCAGGGAAGGCAACAGAGGGTGATGGCGAGTGGGGAGCTCTCACACCGAAGGGTAGTGATGAGCAGTGTTCCACAGGGCTCGGTGTTGGGACCAGTGTTGTTTGGGATATTCATTGCAGACATATCATGGGACATCAAGAGCAAGATCAGTCTGTTTGCTGATGATACCAAGATAGGAGCAGTGGTGGATGACCTAGGGGGATGGCAGGGGTTGCAGGATGATCTGGCAAAGCTTGAAATCTGGTCAGACACCTGGCAACTGAGGTTTAATGTCAAAAAGTGCAAGGTGCTGCATTTTGGGATGAAGAACCCAAGGAGGAGTTATCAGCTGGGGGTAGTGCAGCTAGCCCAGACAGAGGAGGAGGAGAAGGATCTGGGAGTGCTCATTACAGAGTCAATGAACAACTCGGCACAATGTAGGAAGGCAGCTGCAAAGGCCAACAAAATGCTGGGTTGTATTGCAAGGGGTATATCCACGAGGAGGGAGGAGGTGATTCTGCCACTGTATAGGTCATTAGTTAGACCACACCTGAGTACTGTGTGCAGTACTGGTGCCCGTATCTGAAGAGGAACATTAAGTTATTGGAGGGTGCAGCGAGGGTGACAAAGATGATCAAGGGGCTGGGGGCTTATCATATGAGAGAAGGTTGAGGGAGTTGAATGTGTACTCACTGGAGGAGAGGAGGGACAGGGGGGACATGATTGAAACCTTTAAATACAAGAAAGGAATAAACAAGACAGGTGCAGAGGGGCTGTTTAAAGTAAGGGAGGAGAGGGACACCAGGGGCCATGATATGAGACTAGAGGGAGGAAGATTCAGAAGGGAGATGAGGAGACACTTTTTTTACAGAGAGGGTGGTGGCTGGGTGGAATGTGTTACCTGCAGAAGTGGTATCCAGTAGAACAGTGAACTGCTTCAAAAGGGGATGGGACAGGACAGGGTGGAGGGTTAATGAAGGGGAAGGGTGGAAGGGAGGGGCAGCTGCTGAATAAGGGGTGCTAGCTGCACATTCGAGCAGACTTGATAGACCTCTAGGCCTTTATCTGCTGGCAAATTTTGTATGTTCGTATGTACTGTAACATTAAAATCCTGCCATAATCACATTTGTGCTTACCTTTCTGACATATTAACCCTTTTTGCTTCCAAACAGCTCCTTTGCTCTGCATTAGTAAACTGCTTTCCATCCCTACAGCTAACTTGTCCACAGTGGGTGGCTGAACTTTTCTTCTTCTCTGCAACAATCTTATGGAATGGCTTCATCTAATTCGAGTCATTGCTAGCATTTATGTTTTTGTCAATTAATTCAGTTGCTGAAGTTGACTCTAAAGTTATGTATAATCAGTCACGGATGCATGTGCATTCTTGCTTCAAGATCATTGCTACCATATCTAGTCTGTAAACAATGTAACTTACCTTGAATATTTCTGTGATATAGCTTGATTTTGTGAATCTCTTGGGGTTAGATCCTTTCCATAAACCCCTCTAGCTTCGCTCTCGGGGTTTATGTAGCATCTAACCCCTTGTGTGTGTGTAAACTTCTTATTACACACAGCACCCCATACTTTATTCTATTTGTAATCAACATGCAGATACCTGCATATCTAGCGGAGTGTATCATTCAGCTTAGCGGGGGATCAGGTTAACAGTGCTAAAACTCTGTACATTGTAACAAAACTTCATGTAACACATTAAAGCTGCTAAAATGTTTACTTATTTGAAATTTGTTAACTGGGTAAGCCCACTGAGACAGTACAGTCCCTTTTTCAGGGGCGACCCGGGTTATGGGTACAGCAAGTAAACATTTAAGTCAATGGCTATACAAAGCATACTTCTTTTACTTCTAGGGAAAGAAATTGGTGCACCACTAAAATTAGCTAATGTGCTATGTAAAAGTACATTAAATGCTAAAGGCCCGATTCTCAAAACATGGCACAAGCCACAGCAAAGGTGACTTGCACCAATTGCTGGTGCACCACAGACCCTGCGCCTGATTCTCTATTGGGCAGGGTCCTGGCCGAAAAGTCTCAAGGCTTGTGGCAACCATAGTGGTGCACCAAACAGAGGGCACACCTAGACAGGGTGCTACAAGCCATGGGCAGCCGTGCGGTAATGTCCTAGTGAAATCCTTGGTAGTCTAGGGGCTCCCAGATCCCAATGGCCCATTATTAATATTATATTTCCCCTGGTCCAAGTCCTGTTCACCTGTTATTAATATTAATGTCCCCCTGGTAATCTAGTGGTCCCCCCAAGTCCTGATCACCCAGTATACATATTAAGTTCCCCCTGCTCCATATCCTGATCTCCCATTGTTAATATTAAAGTCTCCCTGGTAGTCTACCCCCCCAAATCCCAATGACTCCTTATTAATATTAAATTCCTCTTGGTTCAAGTCCCGATGGCCAGTTATTAATTTTAATTTCTTGTCAATCACTGGGAATGTGCTATGCACAGTATGCGCTCATTCAGGGCTCAGTCAGTGGCTAGCAGTGGTGGTGAGTGGTGGGCTGTGCCAGTCTTCACCACTGTTATGGGATGGGGGAGTGGAGTGGTAGGGCACTGCAGGGTGGGGGGTCCACTAGACCACCAGGGATATTTTGTTATTTATACTGGGTAATCAGACCTTGTGGTGGCCATTAGCCTACCAGGGAGAAACTAATATTAATAATGAGCCATTGGGACTTGGACCAGGGGGAATTTAATATTAATAATGGGCCATTGGGATTTAGGGGGGCACTAGACCACGAGGGAGACTTTAATAATAATAAGAGGCTAGCAGGACTTGGGGGGGGCACTAGACTACCAGGAGGAATTTAACATTTATAACGGGAGATTGGGCTAGGGTGGGGAACCACAGCACATTGCCACAATGTGCTAAACCCACCCAGAGAGTGGTTTTCTATGTACCCTTAGACCAGCCCTGGCTGGTCAGAGAGGACTTAGAAATTCACCTTCTGGGAAAGTTTTGAGAATACCGTTTGTGGTGCTTCGGCAGCCTGTGTCTGCTGCAAGCCCCTAGCACCTTGCCGCAACCCATTTTGTGGTGCACAGGTAGTGCAAGCCCCGTTTGGTGCAGGCAGCCTGCAGTAGATGTGGGCTGCCTTTGTGAATTGCTCCAGGGGCAACATTATGCCACCCTGGGAGCTTTGAGAATTGGGCCCTGACTGTCTAACTGGAAAAAAATTGTGTCTGGTGGGATTTATTTGACATTTTTAAAAATAGGTTGCATAACCACTACCTCAGTCATATGCATTAATGGCCTCACTAAGGCGGGAGACAGGCTTGCTAGCCTAACGCCTCCTCCTGTCTACTAACCTAGATAGAACCTAGTATAGCTCAAGAACAAAATAGTCTGGAAAACAGATTTTTATCACACTTTACATTGCATATTTATCGATAGTTGCTCTGTTATCAGGAAAACAACTGGAAAATGCATTTAAGTGATGTGTGTAGTTAGTACAACTAATCTGGTAATGCAAATGGAAATCAAGTGTCTTTTTTGGGGGGTGCTTATCATGACAACAGAAAGAAAATTGTTCACTGACTACTATACTGTAAGAGCAGGTAGAGTCCTGAAAGAAATGTCTGTTTACCTGTTGTTGAAAATAAAGGTTCATGAATTGAAGTTTGAAGCCATTGCATTGAAATATCCAGTGCTGTTAGTGGAGGCCATAGAAGTTACCACGGGAGAAAGTGGAGGCATATTTCAGTGATGCTGCTAGCTGTGGTGGCAGCAGTTTAGGAGCAGAAGTGGAACTGCTGGCTGATCCATGATACTGAGGTACTGATAAAGTCCTCCACTTATTAATCTTGGAAAATTTGGAGAAAATAGGAATTAACCCAATACTTGTTAGATAGATATGGGGATGGCTAAATAATAGAACACAGCAGGTCAGAGTTAGAGGACACATGTCAGACAAGGGAAATATGACTAGTGGAGTGCCTCAGGGTTCTGTTCTGGGCCCCGTGCTGTTCACAATATTTATTTCAGATATGACTGACAACACTACTAACTTCTCCATAAAATTTGCCAATGACGCCAAGATAAGAGCAGAGGTATCAGTGACACAGCAGGCAGAATCACTGAGGGATGACTTAACTAAAATAGAAGAATGGGCTAAAGCAAATAAAATGTGCCTTAACCAGGAGAAGTGTGTGGTCATGCACTTTGTGAGTAACAACATAACACATACATACAAATTAAATGGGAAACAACTCATGACCGTAGATAATGAAAGGGACCTAAGGGTACTTGTTACTAATGACCTCAGTTTCAGCAGACACTGTGGAGAGGTTATAAAAAAGACAAACAGACTCATGGGATGTATGGCATGAGCATTAACAAGTAGGAATAGGAGTTGTATTATCCCTATTAATAAAGCAGGCCAGCCATGGATTAATGTAATCCACTTTGGTCCCCCTATTTAAGGAGGGATGTGGAGGGACTGGAGAAGGTACAGAGGAGGGTAACTGGAATGGTCGATGGACTTCAGGGGATGAGCTACAAGAACAGATTGAGGAAGCTAAACATGTATCCCCTGGAACTAAGATATACCAGAGGTGATCTCCTTGAGATATAAAAAATCTTGAGGGATACAAAGTTAATGAGCAGCCTAGACTTTTAGCTCAATAAAAGATATTGCACTTGGAAGCCATGACTACCAGCTAATGTTAACCTTTCCAAAAAAGAAACATGGGAGACATTTCTTCACTCAAAGAATCATTCCAATACGTTTAGCCAGGCTTTCTCAGATACTGTATGAGAACAGAGGTTATCAGTCATTTTTGAAGTACAGAGGTGATTATTTATGTATAGTGATTATTTATTGTATTGTGGGCTATCTATATATATGTTTTTTTAAATTAAATTTCTGTATGTTTGTATGGGGCCCAGCGCCTCTGGGATTGGGCACCAGAAAAATAAAATTTTCCTTGCCTTGCCAATATGGAATAGACTTCCTAAGGATATAGCTGAAGCCAATAACTTCAAGACTTTCAAAACTAAAATAGATAAGTATTTACTAGGTGTCTTCGGGAACAAAGTGTTCTGCTAGAGCAGGGGATGGGTCACATGGGGACTTGCCTTCTGTCCATCTCAAAATCCAAGTATAGGTCTTGCAGGTGATGTGCTTGGAAATAGAGGATGTACTCTATCCTGCTAATTGTCACTTGTCAGGCTGGTCGGAAGGATTTTGCTGTACTGCCATTTCTGGTTGTCTTTGGATTGGTTGGCATACTGCTTCAGGTTTAGTTTGGATTTCTGTCTAGAGATTGCTATGATGTGGCATCCTTCGACTCCAGCATTGCTAAGTAGTTGACAAGAAGTAGCTCTGATGCAGTGGTTCATATAGACCCTGAAAAGACCTATTGTTTCATAGATTTTTTTTTCATGAGTCCAGCAATGTAATGCTTGCCAAGAGAGTTCTTCCCATGCCAGATTTCTATTGGTGCCCATTTTTTCTTGGTAGCTGGAAAAATCTGGGCCATTCTAGGTGTATGCTATTTGCATAGAGCAGGAAACTCTGCATAGGGCAGTTGTCATACCCAGGCTGCTCATACATGCAGATATCTGTCATTGCTGTGCTGTCATTTAACCCCGGCAATTTTTGGTTTGTAGTGCAGTAGTTAGTGTGATGTATTTGGCTGCACTGTTATCTGTCATCAGGGAAAAGTCACTCTTAAATAAGTCTGTGGTATTTTCATTTCCTCTGGGAAAAAACAAAACAAAAAAACAAGTGGGCACTGAGTCATACTTTGTAGAGCCATGTTAAGCTCAAAGGGCCACTGCTCTATATTTTGTTTCAGGTCAGCTTTTGATATTGGCTGCTCATGACACACATGGTTAAGTCCATGACATGCTGCATTGTTTTGCCTGTAGGTTTAAATACTTGTTCACTTGTTGAAACTGGTGGTCTTTAGTGATATTTGTTATGCTCCTATGGTTGCTGCTTTAGGTACCTATTTATGCTACTCCAAATATTGATTAAGCTGCCCTTTTCATACAGTGTACCATCATGCTGTCTTACTGACAGAAAGGTTCTAATAGCTCTACCAATTCTGTCAGGGAGGAGCTGAACGTCTGGGGATATGCCTTTTACTACACAGAAGCCTTCAAGATTTTGCTGCCCAATTTTTCCTGATACTCGTTATTCGTTTCGGTTGTCTGCCCCTCTAAAGTAGATATGTCTTCTTTAGACAGAGTTGGGAATCTAGCTGGCTCAGTGTGTGTGGTCCTTGTAAAGCTCCTGCCTCTATTTTTTTGACTTCCTGCAGACTCCCTTGGGGGAGAGGGAAACAGTCTTCTGTTTCCACAGAAATATTAAAGTTGACTGCTTCCATGTTTTCAATTGCCTGTTGTTTAACTGTGAGCTCAAGATAGCCTACTGTTTAGTTTAAAACTGAAATAATTTCACTATTGCTGATTCTTCTTACACAGCTGATGCCACTATAACATTTCTGACAGAAGGAGTGTGAGAAGACAGCATCAGCGTGACAGGAATCAGCTGTGCAGAGGAGCATGACGTGCCAACTGCACGCTCCATCAGAGGTACAGTAATAGAGTGCTCTGATTGGTGGAGACTGTTACATTGCTTTATAATATTTCATATAGTTTCTGTAGTCTTCTTGTTTCTTCATTACTTAGGACATTTGCATGAAAAATGGATAAGCAGCAGGAGCAGATGAAGCAAAAGGAAAAAAATCCAGCTGCACATAAATATATCTGTTGTATTAAAGAAACAAGTGAAGAAAAAAATAAAATATATGAACTATAATAGGAGTTGTAGACAAATATATTTTTCAGAGTTTTCCCAGAGGTGACAGCTACTTTTTGAAAAACATTTATTTTTAATCTTCTGAAAACATTGGACCTATAATGAGGTGAAATATCCACAATCCCCCTGGCAACCCATGAAGCATTTGCTGTTTAACAGACATTTTAAAATTTATGTTTTAATGTAAAATCCATTATACCAAAATCTCTCATTGAAAGCATAAAGTATGTTATTGTGTGAAAATAGATTCTATTCTGGATGCAGGGATGCAACCTGCAGTTCACAGCCTGTGAACTACTGTGATGTCTTCCAGCACTGAATCAGAACATCCATTCAGCATGACATGCTCCCCTCAGCAATGGCATGAGGATGGGAAAAGTCTGCCTGTGAAAAGTTTACCTAGCTGAGATTTTTAATTTATTAGGAACACACTGAGCACGAAAAAGTAATTCAAAAAATGTATTGGATTCTGAAAGTGGCATTTGTTTAGGAGTTTAAAACTTTCCTGAATCAGTTTGCCCTTAGAACTGATACAGATACATTGTTAATTAGTTTGAAGTGTTTGACCAGAAAAAAAACACACTAAACAGTGAAACATAGAATTTGATGGCATTTATAGACTGATTGGCCCACCCAGTCTTCCCATTTTGACCCCTGCCTATACTGTCACTGCAGACCCTACTTGATCTCCACCACCCCCCTTGTTTCCCAATAGGATTCCCTTATGCCTATCCCATGTATGCTTCAAGCCCATCACTGTTTTCACCCCCATCACTTTGGCTGGAAGATTGTTCCAGGTATCTACCACTCTTTCACTGAAGAAGTACTTCCTCACATCTGTGTTGAATTTACCCCCTTACAGCTTCCATGAATGTCCCCTTCTTCTTGTGCATCTTTTCTTTTAAAAATACTCCCATCCTGTACCTTATTTATTCCTGTGAGGTATTTAAAGATCTGTATCATATCCCCCCTCACCCTTCTCTCTTCCAGGATATACATATTGAGGTCCTTCAGTCTCTCCTTGTAGGACTTCTGATACAGACCCTGCACCCTACTCTGCCTGCCACGAAGCTGCTCCTGCCTGGAAGGGCCAACGGTCCCGGCTCAGAAACTCAGACAGCCATGCCAAGCCTCCAGCCTGCCTGGAACAGCTCATCCACCTGCCACGAAGCTGCTCCAGCCCTGAAGAGCCAGCAGTCCTGGCTAGGAACCTCAAATGGCCACGCCAATACTCCAGCCCCCCCGGAATGGCTCCTTCACCTGCCACAAAGATACGCTAGCCCTGGGAAAGCCATGGCTTGAATGCCACCTTCCTGATTGGCCCTTCCTTACAGAAGCAGGTTCTCCATTGGTCAGATATGATCTCAGGCTGCCTGCTATTGGACAGAGGTTTCAGCTTTGAAAATAGATGGTTTTGTGCTACTACAGCACTTTTCTCCCAGCTTCTATGTCCTGCAATATTTTTGTTAGTTATATTCTGTGCCTTATTTGCCTGATTGTTTAAAGTTAGCCTGTTTAAAATTTACCTGTTTACTTTAATGTTAGCCAGTTTAACTGTAGAGATAATCTGAAGTTACATTGTGCCTGCAACCTAGTGCTGCTGCTGTTTTTTTCTCTCCTCCTCGCCAGGCTTATTTTGTGTTTAATTTGTACTGTAGACTGCTCGCTCAACTAAATTCTGATGCATCCTCCGCTGCTTCACCTCTGCGTTAAACTCTCCACCCCTATGCCTTCCTTTGTGGTTTCCATTCAGTGCCACTAGCGCCAAACCCTGATCAGGCTTCTTTGAATTTTTCTGCCTCTGTGTCTCTACACCCTATAACCTGCACCTCACATTCTAATTCTGTCTCCTTTCTGCTCAAACCCCTCCCAGCTCCTAATCTTTCCCTCTTTTGTTCTCTGAGGAGCCTCTGGTGACAAACCCCAACCCCTCCTCTCTGATTCCTCTCTCTTGTCCTTCCACTCAAGCTGTATCTTCACACTTACTCCCCCTGCTTTTGTTCTACCTTCAGTCCCTCCCACTGATTTAGGCTGAGGCACTGACTACTGGCTTATATCTCCCACTGACTCTTCCTTTTTCCACCTTTCTTCTAGCTGTTCCTGCCCTGAAGGGCCAGTGGTCCCTCCCTGCCTGGAACCTCAGCTGGTCATGCCAAGCCTCCAGCCTACCCAGAATGGCTCCTCCGCCTGCCATGAAAGTACACTAGCCCTGTGAAAGCCACGGCTTGAATGTCACCTTCTTGATTAGCCCTTTCTTCCAGAAAGAGGCTTTTCATTATTCAGCTACCATCTCGGGCTGCCTGCTGTTGGACGGTGGCTTCAGCTTTGAAAATAGATGGTTTAGAGCTACTATGATTCTTTTTTCCCAGCTTCTCTGTCCTGCAATATTTTGTCCCGCCTGCCCTCCCCAACTCCAGCCTCTATTAAATACTCTCCCTCCCCCACTACTGGCTTTGCCCCTTTTCTGTCTCCCCTGACAAGTGCCTGTCCCTGGAAGGCCCTCCCCTTTAAATGGGCTGAAACTTGTTTTTGGTCTCTGCATTTTCCTACCATCCTCTCTCTCGCTCCAGCCCCACACATGCCTTAAGGCTACACTCACTCCATGGAGCTCCACACTTTCTATAGTGCTCAATAAGTTCTAGTGCTCTTAACAGCACAAACCCCATGCAGCTCTGTACATGGCTCATCCCTTCCTGCTCTAACCATACAATGTACCCCAATGGCCTGCATACTTTATATAGGACTGTTGCTGCTTGCCCTATATACCCCCTCAGGTGATACAAATGATAGGATACAAAAGCCTGCCCAGCCTATCTGGGCAACTAGACTCCTCTGTGTCTACAGCACTGTTACCTCAATGCTCATCTCTGACTGTATAGCACCTAGCTCTCGTAGAGACTTGCCACCACCTCCAAGCAGCTGATGGTAAACTGCCCCACCTGGCAAACCCCCCCCAAGACTAATAATAAACATCTCAAGGAATATCTGTGTAGACTGGCTCTGCTGCTACTACTACTGCTCTTGGGGAATATTCACCTCGACACTGCCCCCCCAAAGCATGACAGAGGTCTAAAGAAATCTGGCCCACTTACTCTTGCACCAGTCAACATCTGTAGCCTCCTTGCCAAACTAGACAACCTAGATGCCTAGGTTTCGCAACAAAACCCTAACATTCTATCTATAGTCAAAACCTGGCTTTCACACAAAATCCCTGGCTATATGGTTTTCAGACAGGATAGGCTGACTAAAAGAGGTGGAGGCTGTGCTATCTACCTAACAGACAACATTCAGGCTTTTCTTCTGCCGCTGCCCAACACAGGTGAAAATATACAGGCAATTGCCATTAAGATACTTCTGAGGGCGCACAACAAAACCATCACTGTTCTATCTATTTACATCCCTCCCAAGCAAGTTGCCCCAGGTTTTGACTCTCTCCTGGGCTGCTTTAGTAGTCTGGGTCTAAACTCTGAATTAATACTTCATGGTGACTACAGCGTAAATTGGCTCTCCCATGAAGCAAGCCCCTTTAAAGACTCTTTAATAGCAACTCTCTTTTGACTATCAGGATATACTTCACCTCACACAGTTTAATATCCTGCATAACCTTTTTTATACTGCTGAAAAATTAGCCAAAATGGGACAGGAGCTTCAGATGCTTGTACTAGATGGGGACAGGAGGTAGGCTGTCTCCTTTATATTTGCTAGTCGTGCCCCAAGAATGCACCCTTATGGGACCTTATTAAGGTTAAAGCAGCTCCTTTACTGGGTCCGGAAGATATGTTTCATCCTGGAATTTGTATTTTGGGCAATTATACACCTGTACAGGTGAAGGAGAGAAAATATTACATTGCTTTGATTTCTATTTCAGTGAAGAAGCTAGTCCTTAGGCATTGGCTGAACCAGACTCCTCTTTCTTATCGAGAGTCAAATAAGTTCTCCAAACCCCCGCCAGAATAACTGGAAAGGCTTTGCCTGGAGTTCGGTGGCCAAGCGGCTATCCACTCCCACTTCCTGAGCTATATAAGCAGTTCCTGTGAGCCTCATTGTTAGGACCCTTTTTCTTTGCAGCCAGAGGCTTTGTTGGTCCAACCTCTGAGCTGGCTGGGGCCTACCCCCCGACCCACCTGCTGTTTCTGTGTCTCTGCTGGACTTCAGTGTTTGTTTTCCTGCTTCTGTTTTGTATCTTTCCTTTTGCTGTGTTCTTCTTTGTGTTCTGTGTGTCTTGTTTTTGTTTTTGGGCCTTGTTCCCTGTTTTCTGTGTTGCTACATTTTGGTTTTGTCTTTTGGGGCTTTGTTTCTAAGCTCCTAGCATACTGTTACTCAGAGCTCATACTACTATTTTCAGTTACTTAAAACTGCAGCCACTGCTACTGTTTACTCCAATTACTATTGTACCCAGTGCTTGTGTTTTTTTTACACTCTTGCTCACCACTCTCAAACTACTGCAATGCAACTGCAATCATTATCTGTGTGTTTCAGCCAACCATAGCTACTCCATGTTGCATATTCAATTGTTTTCACCTGACACAGGCTTACTTTGACCCTAGCTATGCTGCTCATTCATGCTCTCATTCTACTTGCAGCTTCATTTCACTGCCTGGCTATACCTGCTTTCAGAACATTGTGTCTTCATGTTTTATTACACTTTTACAACTCAGTGTACTCCATGCAAATTGTCTCTTCTATGTTTATTCAACCTGTTCTACTCTGAGGTTAGCCAAAAAGCTTCTGCTGAGGCTGTTAAACTAGCTCTCATATCTGCATGTGATTCTCTGCCTTCCATCACTTACTTGTTTGTCCTATGGTGGGGACCGGGAAGTGTTTGGGGAGTCATGGCCTCATGTGGCTAATTATTTCTGTTCTAAATCCTGCCTTCACCACCGAAACTCCTCAGAGTATTTGTCACCTTGATTTGGCTTTTAAATGCTGGCTGGCTTGCCCCACTATTCAGTGCTGTTTCATTGCCCTATGTTATGCAGACCTACGTGTAGGTCCATGTATTACTACTCTGTTTACTAACCAAAGTGTAGGTCCGTACTTGCTTAAGCAATCATTGCTCCTTGCTTACGCAAACCATTTCTTCATGCCTACTGCCATCCCTTCGGCTTCAGGCTCTGAGATTCTGCTACACTCAATTCTGCATTTGACCTTGCAAGGTCTCAGCACTCAATGCTCATTACAATCTCAGCCCAACATGTTCCTTCAATTCACCAGCTTTTCAGGTGTCAATCAATTTCTGGGGCATGCCAGCCATTCTATTCTGGTGCAGGGTTCCTGCAGCCGACAGTCTTGCTCTATATTTAGTCCGCATCTTGAGTGTGTCCAACTTGGGGTGGGATCCTTCTCACCTGGCTCATAGCGGGGAATGTCCTCACCTTGGGCTTGGCTTTATCTGCCTGCTACACCACAGCAGCTCCTGGTGTAGAATTTAAGACTAGCAGTGAAGGATGGTTACGATGATCTCCTTTGGCTCTAGTGTTCCACTACAACAGTTAGCCATTGACTTTAGTGGTTTCCCTAGCAAGGCACCTTCACCGCATTCTCCCTACAACTGTCTGTGGTTCACCTAGTTTGAGTTTAGGGTGGGTAGGCCAGGTGAGTGCTTCAGCAGTCATTGCTCTCCTCCTGCACCTTGGATGCACGTACTGTTGCAGAATTTTCTGGCAACCTTCCATGGCATTCCCGCTAGAGGGTTTGAGTGAGAACCTTTCTCCAAATTGGAATATTTTCCACCTCCCTTTAATTGGGTTTTCCAAATTGCAGCTGCAGAGCCATCACTAAATAAACTATCCCAAGCCTGGAGGGAAGGCAACCTAGGCCTTGGATCCTCAGAAATGTCCTTCTCATAGTTTTTTTTTCTCTTCTCCATTGCCTCAGGTCATAACTGTAAGCATAGTAGTGTCCCTTAGTTTCTTTAGTTAGGTTCCGTTGTTGGATGGAGGTGGAGGATGTCCTGCTGTTCCCTCTCTCCTTAGAGGATCCCCTAATTCTCAATGCAAACCATTAGTATCATGCTACACAAACCTGGACATTTCATTATGTTATCAAACTGAGCATCTCATTATGTTATCAAACTGTCTATACTTCTCTACTACTACACCACACTTACTGCTATTACATCACAGTTACTACTTGCTCATATGCTTCATGTTGCCTCATTCTTTTGGGATATGCTTGTACTACATTTCTTTTTAGGGATTCCTAAGGTACCTTTAGCCATGGGAATCATCCTGTGGCACCTGTAGGAGTGGAACCCTCTTCAAGGGTTCCTTGCCTTTTGTACCCCTTCAGGGTGGTAATTCCTCTGGAATAGAGAGTGTGAATGGCCAAAACCAAACTAACACAGTTGCGCAAGCATAACACTATACTGGCTGCTTAGGACAGTGAATTGGAAAGGCTTTGCCTGGAGTTCAGTGGCCAAGCAGCCAGCTGCACCCACTTACTAACATACTAACATACTAATTACCAGCAGATTAGGCCTTATGGTCTATCGAGTCTGCTTGAACCTCAGATCCCAGTTGGGTGCTGAGGCCCTCCCCCCTTGTGTTCCAGAAACCCCTATCATCCAACCCCACCCCCCTGGGCCAGGCCATCATCTGATACATCCACTTTCTATGTCTGTCCCACCCTCTCTTGAAGCCCTCCACTGTGGATCTCTGAACCAGCTCACCAGGAAGCATGTTCCAAGGATCCACCACCTTCTCAGTGAAAAACCTCCTCCTCTTTTCCCCCTCACCCTTCCACCTTCCAACTTCAAACCATGCCCTCTGGTGATACCTCCCTGCTTTAGTCTAAAGATCCCCTCTGTGTTTACCCTATTTATTCCCTTGAGGTACTTGAAGACCTCAATCATGTCCCCCTGTCTCTCCTTTCTTCTCCTCCAATGAAAACAGGCAGAGCTCCTCAAGTCTGTCCTCATATGTCAAATCTCCTAGTCCTCGTATCATCTTAGTTGCCCTCCTCTGTACCCTCTTCAGGAGCTGTATGTCCCTCTTCAAGTGTGGTCTCCAGTACTGTACACAGTACTCAAGGTGTGGTCTAACCAATCCATTGTACAGTGGCAGAATCACTTCCCTGCTCCTAGAGGTGATCCCCCTTACAATGCATCCCAACATCCTGTTTGCTTTGCTAGCCACTCTCCTGCACTGCTCGTAGTTATTCATACATGCATCCACCATGACCCCTGGGTCTTTTTCCCCTGTTGAGACCTCCAGCGCCTCCCCTCCAAGGCTGTACCTGTGTTTAGGGTTTCCCCACCCAAGATGTAACACCTTGCACTTGGTGATATTGAAATTTAATTTCCATGTATGAGCCCACCTTTCCATGGTGTCCAGGTCCCATTGCAGGGATAACCTCCCCTCTTCCTCCTCAATTACTGCTCCCATCTTGGAGTCATCAAGAAAAAGACTAATTTCACACCCTATACCTTCCCTGATGTCCGAAATGTATGCATTAAACAGGATTGGACCCAGGACTGAGCCCTGCGGTACCCCACTACTGATCTCTCTAGGGTTCGAGACCTCCCCACCGACCACTACTCTCTGAGTGTGTCTAGTTAGCCAGTTTTCAATCCATCTGACCATCAAAGGGCCTACTCCCAACCCCGTCAGTTTCTCCATCAGACCACTGTGGTGGACAGAGTTGAACGCCTTGCTGAAGTCCAAGAATAATACATCCACAGGCTTTCCCTTGTCCAGTTCTGATGTTACCCATTCATAGAACTCCACAAGAATGGTTTGACATGATCTACCTAGCACAAACCCATGTTGCTGACTATCCAGACCTCCCACCTCCTCCAAGTACACCCACAATCATTCCTTTAGTATACTCTTTATTAATTTTCCCACCACCGAGGTCAAACTTATGGGTCTATAGTTACCTGGTACTTCCCTCGACCCCCCTTTATGGATTGGCATCACTTCCTGAGCTACGTAAGCAGTTCCTCTCAGTCTCATTGTGAAGCATCTTTTTTGCCCAACCATCCTCTCCCTCCTCCTCCAGCGGCAGCACTTCTCTCCTTAGGGGGATTCCTAAGGTACCTTTAGCCACAGGAATCATCCTGTGGCACCTCTAGGGGTGGAACCCTCTCTGAGGGTTCCTTCCCTTTCATACCCCTACAGAATGGTAATTCATCTGGAATAGAGAGTGCGAACGGCCAAAACAAAAATAACACAGTTGCTCAAGCATAAAACTATACTGGCTGCATAGGCAGTGAATAAATAATAGAGTCCTGATTTATGGGTATCTCAAGACACTGAAATCTGACCTCCATAACTAAGATTGGGCATCAGTTCTTGCATCCTGTGATGCCAACCTAGTGTTTGATCACTTCATTGGTCTTCGTAATGTGTTATGTTACAAATATGCCCCCTACAAAAAACATAAAATCAAAGGTCAATTTAATCACTTTCAAATCCCTAGCATTCATAAACTACTGCAAGCTAGGGAACACTTATGGCATGTTGCTAGGGCCTCAGGTAAGCAAATTGATGTCTCAAACCATAAAAAGGCCAGAAATGACTGCACCAGGACTATCTGTGCATCCTAAAGCAACTACAGTAGAAGCCACTTAAAGGTGATGCAGTTAAAGGGGATGTCTGCACAATTGGGACAATCCACTGTGCATCGATTTTTTGGCTAATGTTATTCAATGGGACCAGATTCTATTTAATTGGGATGGTCCTGTCACTTAATTTGGATGATTATCTAGTCACAGGTGTAGAAAAAGGTGCTGAAAATTTAATTGAGCCTCGTTAAGTGCTCATTAGCTGCCCTGCATTTAAGCTGTTTCACATTCCCACCTGCTTAGCATCTCTCTGGAGTGTGTTTGGTTTGCAGGATGGCATCTACAAGCAACAACAAACGAGCTGACCTCACACTGAGGGAGAAAATAAATGTTATCGAGGCTTTACAGCTGCCCAACTCCTCTCTCTCAAAAGTTGCTAAATGAAACTAAGTGATTTTAATTAAAGTTTAATGTGTTGCTTTCACCAATTAAATAAAGATTAAATCAAGAACCAAATAAAGCACACTTTTGCAAAAAGGAGCTGTAAACATAAAAAGTACTGGTATCCAGTACTTGTTGATGTTTTGTTTCTCTGTTTCGTTTGTTACTGTAACGTGTGTGTGTGTGTGTGTGTGTGTGTGTCTCTCATGAGCAGTCTTTTCTGGTTGCAATGGAAAAAAAGGCAACTTCTGATAAATGGGATGGCCACTTAAAAGGGATGATAGGGTGTCCATGGAGGTGTCCCCTTTAAGAGGCTTCTACTGTATTACAAAGAAGCACTGTCTCACTCGTGGAACAATGGTAAACAATTTTGGAGCAATCTTAAAGAGATTACCAGTAAGGAGTCCAAGTCTCCCCCTTCCATGCTTAATATTGATACCTCTACCCTTGACCCTGAAACAAGTGGAGGCACTTTCAACAAAGCATTTAGAAATCACAGCAAAGTCCTCTCCCCTGACTATTTCTCCCATACCATTACGACCAACTGCCCTGATAGACCTAAACAGCCCTTTCTGCACCCCCCATTCTATTTCAGAATCATAACAATATATGAAGCCAAGAAATACCTTTGTAAGGTGCTAGGAAAAGCAAGATTCAGTGATGATTCCCTTGACCTTAAATTTGTTGCCCTCTCTTTGGAAGAAAGCCTTGCCCTCCCCCAACACACATAATTAACCTATCCCTCTGGTGCTCTCAATTCCATCAGAAATGGAAGGTGGCTGTAGATACCTGTATATAAAATTGGGGATCAAGCTGTTCATGGAAACTACAGATCTATCTCCACTCCCCCCAACACTATCTAAAGTCCTGGAGAAGATAGTTGCCAACGAATTAATAGAATATTTAGACAAATACATGTTACACTGCACCCAGCAGCATGAGTTTAGGATAGGATACAGTCCTACTTGAATTTATGGGCTATATCCATAATTCCCTGGACCAAGGTCATCTCATGGGCGCTGCTTTTATTTATTTAACAAAAGCTTTTGACACTGTCAATAATGTCCTCCTGACTGACCAGCTTGCTACTGTTGGTCTTTCCATTGATACTGTTGCTTTGTTTCATAGTTACCTTCGAAACCGATCTCAGAAAGTAAAGATAGGAACTGTCTTCTCAGGCAGTAGATCAGTTTGCTTGGGTGTCCCTCAAGGGTCCATCCTAGGCCCCCTCCTATTCAGTATATTCCTATATAGGCTCCCCTCTGCTTGCCAATGTTGCATACTACTTTATGCAGATGATGTGGTGCTATTCACCAGTGACCCTGACCCTATGGTCTTACAGAATCAGCTACAACAGGACTTTGCTAGCATTGAAAAGTGGTTCGGTAACCACAAGTTAATTATGAATTACAAAAAGACAAAAACTATGTTGTTCTCCACTCCACAAAGCAAACAAAGACACTTCCCCCTCTCAATCTGTGACGATGAAGGCTCCTCCCTAGAATTAGTTCAGCAGTTTGAATATTTAGGGGTTATGGTTGATAGCACCCTATCGTATTCCCCTCACATTGACAATATTTCCAAAGCTATCAATATGCACATTGGACTTCTACATAGGCATAAACATGGTCTGACACCAGATGCTCTTAGTCTAGTGATACACAGCTTGATGGTCTCACTCGTGGACTACGGGCTGGTCATCTGTGGATCGGCTACTGACTCAGCCCTTTGACTTATTAAAACAGCGATAAAAAAAGCTTGCCATCTCCTCACAGGCTCTGCTCATCTGACCCACATGTGTGACCTGTACACCCAGTCTAATTGACTCCAGCTTAGTAGCAGAATTAACTATCAAACCTGTTTGCTGGAGAAAAAAGTTAGCCTAGGTCAGATGCCCCTGGAATTCAGAAGCTTCTCGCCCTCTGCATCAACCCTCATCCTACTCGAAGCTCTGTTAACCAATTTTTCAAGATCCCCCAGGTCAGTGCTGCACCTCCCAAGGACAAAGGTCCTTTGCCTACCTGGCCCCACTTTGGTTCAATTCCCTTCAGGACAACATATCTTCCACACCCACTCTTTGCTTATTTAAACAGAAACTCCAACAGCAACTAGTGTCTAATTCCAGCTGTGATTGCTCCCTCTAACTTGTCCCTCTTCCACTACTGTTTCAACTTTCCCTGCTGCTGCTGCTTCAACTACCCCACTTCCCAACCTCCACAATGTCTGTCTGGATGTATTATCTTCCTTCCCCAATATACTTCTATATTTTCCTTCTCCTTCTCCTTCTCTCTTCAACTGTTCTCTTGAACCCTCCCTTTCTTACCCTCTTGTCCTCCCCCATCCTCACCTCTGCTAACTTTCTGCCTAATCTTTGCTGTCACCTATGCCTCCTGGAATGTCAAAAGCCACTTGGCTTATTCTCCTTGATTGAAAACGCCCTTTGGCTGATCTGCCTTTTCTTACTCACTCTGTGATGATATCCCTGTTTTCCCCCATGTTCTCTGCTTTAGCACTTAGTAATTTGATATTGACTGTTCAATTGCCAATCAAAGCATGCACTTCCTAGTCTCTGATGTTAGCCTTTGTTTGTATGTATCTTGTTATTAATTGTGAAGTGCTATTTTGTAACTACTGTTTTGACTGCACTTGCAGTACTTGTTTTATGTTATGTAACCCTCTGATGTAGAACCTATGTAATGAGCTTCTAGCTCGAAAGGTGTTTCACTGGCCTACGCAGCCAGTATAGTGTTAAAGCTTGTGCAGTTGTGTTAGTTTGGTTTTGGCTGTTCGCACTCTCTTTTCCAGAAGAATTACCACCCTGTAGGGGTACGAAGGCAAAGAACCCTCAGAGAGGGTTCCACCCCTAGAGGTGCAATGGGACAGTTCCTGTGGCTAAAGGTACGTAAGGAATCCTCCTAAGGAGAAAGTGCTGCTGCTGGAGGAAGAGGAGATGATGATGGGGCAAAGAAAAATGCTTCACAGTAAGGCTTAGAGGAACTGCTTATACAGCTCAGGAAGTGGGAGTGGCTGGCTGCTTGGCCACTGAACTACAGGTAAGCCTTTTATTTCATTGGACTATGCAGACAGTATAATGTTATGCTTGTGCAACTGTGTTAGTTTGGTTTTGGCCATTCACACTCTCTATTCCAGAGGAATTACCACCTTGTAGGGGTATGAAGGCAAGGAACCCTCAGAGAGGGTTCCACCCCTAGAGGTGCAATGGGATGGCTCCCATGGCTAAAGGTACCTTAGGAATCTCCCCCAAAAATGTAGTATCATCCCCAAACAGGAAGCAACATGAAGCATATGAGCAAGCAGCAACTGCGACATAGGAGTAGTAACAGTAACGTAGTAGAGAAGTATAGGCAGTTTGATAATGCAATGAGATGTGCAGTTGTTTTAATGACTGCCCAGGTCTGTGTAGCATGATACTGCTGGTTTGCTTTAAGAGTAGGGGATCTCCTAAGGAGAGAGGGAATGGGCAGGACATCCTCCACCTCCATCCAACAATGGAACCTACCTATGGAACTAGGGGAAACAACTAAGCTAACTAAGTGTCATGACCTGAGGCAATGGAGGAGAGGAAAAAACCCTATGAGGAGGAAAGCTCTGGGGATCCTAGTCCTAGGTTGCCTTCCCTCCAGGCTTGGGATAGTTTATTTAGTGACAGCTCTGCAGCTGCAATTTGGAAAACCCAATTAAAGGGAGGTAGAAAATATTCTAATTTGGAGGAAGGCTCTCACTCAAACCCTCTAGTGGGAACGCTGTGGAAGGTTCCGAGAAAACTCTACAACAGTATGTGCATCCAAGGTGCAGGAGGAGAGCAACAACTGCTGTGGCACTCACTTGGCCTACCCACCCTAAATCAAACCAGGTGAACCAGAGGCAGTCATAGGGAGGATGCAGTGAAGGTGCCTCCCTAGGGAAGCACTATATAGTGGAACACTAGAGCCAAAGGAGAGCATCATAACCACCCTTTACCGCTAGTCTTAAATTCTACACCAGGAGCTGCTGTCACATAGCAGGTAGCTAAAGTCAAGCCCGGGGTGAGGACATTCCCTGCTATGAGCCAGGTGAGAAGGATCCAGCCCCATGTTGGACACGCTCAAGATGAGGACTAAAGCAGAGAGAGACCATCGGCTGCAGGAACCCTGTGCCAGAACAGAATATCTGGCATGCTCAGAAAGTGATTGAGAGCTGAAAAGCTGGTGAGCTGAATGAGCACAGTGTGCTGAGATCGTAGTGAGCATTGAGTGCTGAGACCTTGCAAGGTCAAATACAGATTGAGTGCAGCAGAATCCCAGGCTGAAGCCAAGGGGATGGCAGTAAGCATTAAACAATGGTTTGTGTAAACAAGGAGCAACAGTTGTGTAACCAGAGTGGACCTGCACATAGGTCAATAAGCAGTAGTAGTGCTAGGAGAACCTGCATAACATATGGTATAGCAATTAAACAGCACTGAACTGGGGGCAAGCCAGCCAAACAGGAATAGCCAAATCAAGGTGACAAACGCTCTAAGGATTTTCGGTAGTGAGGCAATTTTAGTAACAAAACTATATTAACAGCCTCAGCAGAAGCTTAGTTGGCTGACCTCAGAGTTGCACTGTAAGTGCAATAAAATAGGAGACAATGCTTGAAAGCAGGTATAGCCAGGCAGTGCAATGAAGCTGCAAGAGAATGAGAGCAGCAATGAGCAGCACAGCTAAGGTCAGTAAACTGTGTCAGGTGAAAAGAATTGAGTATGCAACATGGAGCAGCTGTGGCTGAGCTGAAACACAAAGATAATAATTGCAGTTGCATTGTAGTAGTTTGAGCGTGGTGAGCATAGCGTAAAACACAGGCACAGGGTACAATAGTAATTAAAGTAAACAGCAGCAGTGGCTGTAGTTGTAGGTAACTGAAAGCAGTAGCTTGAGCTCTGCATAGCAGAATGCTAGGAGTTGCTGTGCAAGTAATTTGAGAGTTGTGAATAAGTAAAGCAAGCTGTATAAGCTCTAGAGTAGCAGTATGCTAGGAGCTTAGAAACAAAGCCCCCCCCAAAAAAGAAAAAAACAAAACAAAACACAGCAAAACAGAAAACAAGGAAGGCCCAAAAACAAGAAACACAAAACACAGGGAAGCACACAGCCAGAGGAAAGATACAAACCAGAAGCAGAAAAACAAACACCAAAGTCCAGCAGAGACACACAGAAACAGCAGGCGGGGGGAAGGGGTAGGCCCCAGCCAGCTCAGAGGACAAACCAACATAGCCTCCGACTGCAAAGAAAAAAATGCTTCACAGTGAGGCTTAGAGGAACTGCTTATATAGCTCAGGAAGTGGGAGTGGCCGGCTGGTTGGCTACCGAACTATGGGCAAGCCTTTCATTTATGTCCTTCTTGAGATGTGGTCTTTAAAACCTGACACAGTACTCCAGGTGGGATCTCACCCACAATCTATACAGTGGCAAAACTACTTCTCTCCTTCTGCTGGTGATACCCCTGCCTATATGCACCCTGACAGCTTACTGGCCATACCCACCACCATATCGCACCACCTGGTCACCTTGAGATCATCAGCCATGATTACTGTCAGGTTCTTTTCTTGTTTGGGGACCATCAAAACCAGTTCTCCCATATTGTACTTCACTTCTCAGTTTCTGTGCCCTAAGTGTATGATTTTGCACTTTTTCACATTGAAACCCAGGTGCCGTGCTCTTGACCACTCCTTGAGTTTTTTTAAGATCTTTACACATTATTTCTATACCCTCTGGAGGGTCTACCCTATTAAATATTTTGGTGTCATCCACAAAGATGCAGACATTCCTTTCTAGCTCATCTGCAATGTCAATTATAAAGATATTAATGAAGACTGAGCACTGTGGCAACCCATGGGTCATCCTCACTTCCCTGGGTATGAACTCCTTTTACTATCACCCTCTGTCACCTCTCCCTTAACCAATTGATTACTTGGTTTACCACCGCTGGACTCACCCTTAATCTGCCCAGTTTCTTTATGAGCCTCCTATGTGGAATAGTGTTGGAAGCCTTACTGAAATCTTAATAGGCTATATCCACCACCCCACCCATATCTATTTCACTAGTCACCAAGTCAAACAACTCTATCAACTTTTTCTGACTTGGGGGTGTGGTTTGGCAACATAGCATGGTGGTTGCTTGTTAGTTCGGCTCCCTAAGGGACTGGCGTTTATTTCAGAATAAACAGCATTAAAAGAAGAATTTTCTTTATTTTTGGCAAAGTAAGAGGCAGTTTAGAGATATGGCAGTGCATAAATCTACAAAAAAGCAGTCTACACTCCAGTTTGAGATGCCAAATCAGTCAACAGTTGGTACCACAGAGGGCTATACCAGACTGCATGCTGCACCAATGGACATAGCTTGAATAAAAATAATCAAGATCCTATGGTTGCTGTATTCCCTGGAAGAATAACCAACCTTCAGCAAGAAGTCAAAGCTGGCTTTACTAATATTACTGCCCAGATCGCACATTTGCAGAGTGTGGTTACTGGGCAGGCTGAAACCTCTGTTGCACATACGACCAAACTGGGTGAACAGAAAAAGTGGGTGAGCAGTCTGAAGGACCAGCTAGCTGACCTGTCATGGGAGAAGAACATTCTACAAAACCAGGTTGAAAAATGGTTGGCCAGATCAGACGACCAAGAGAATCAAGCCTAGAGATCGAATATTAGGATAATAGGCCTACCGGAAGGGCTTGAATGCAAGGAAGATGGAAAGGCATTCCAGAAGTGGCTTGTTGAGAAATTCAGACTTGGTGAAACAGCAAATGACTGAGATCTAGACAGCCCATCATATTGGCCGATCCCTAAAATTGGTGGCAGACTGAGGCACTAGCTTATCAAATATTTACATTTACCTGAGAAAGAGAAAATGCTGAAAGCTGCCCAAGCACATGTTCCCATACAGGTGGAGGACAGCCGGGTCATGGTGTTTCAAGAGTATTCAAGGGAGTTGCAAACACTAAGGCAGAAATTTGCTGGAGTTATAACTATCTTGCAACATAAGGGATGGGAGTTTTCTCTTCTTTACCCAGCCAAACTGAAAATAATAAAAACGTGCTGCCCTCCAAACTTTTTCTAAAAGCCACGAGACACTGAGCAATGTGTGAATCATGGAGAAGCAGCTGCAGAGGGCAGATCATGCCTGAGACCTAGTACCCCAACCACTAAATTAATGATTTTTGCTTCTTAAACCTCAACTTGTTGCAGATTGGTGTATTAACGTACTTCAAGTACAGTTATGTAAGAACTTACTATAACAATAAATCTTCGAGAGGAGCTCTTGCAGCAGGAAACACCATTAGGACTGAAGCTGGCAGGCACCAGGACCCCACAGAAAACTTATAGCTAGCAGTATACAGCAGGGGACCATCCGCCTGACATCGGCCCACTCCCGACGTCCGCCAATGGTATAAAAGGGGCGGTCTCCCAGCCCAACCTCAGTTATCCCACTGGAGACCCCAGCATAAACAGAAACCGGAGAACCAAGGAGGTTCCTCTACACTGAGGTAGAAGAGGTAACAGAGATGGAGAAGCAGTCACCAGGGGGATGGAGGGAGGGAAAGCAATGCCTGCTGCAAGAGCTAATCTCAAAGATCTACTGTTATGGTAAGTTCTTACTTAACTGTACTGTCTCACTTCCAGGGGGCTCTTGCCACAGATAACACTGTTAGGACTGAGTCCCAAGCAGTGAAAAGACTGACTCTGGTCAGCTGGGAGGAAGCTGAAATCAGTGTAAGGCTTTCAAGGGGGCAGGGCCTGCAGTACTGCAAGTCCAAATCCTGCCCTGCACCTCAATGCAATGTCCAAACTGTAATGCCGAATAAAAGTGTGGACAGAACTTCAAGTGGCCATGCACAAATGTCAGCAATGGACACATTCTGGAAGGAGGCAAAGGAAGCAACCTTGCCGTGGTAGAATGGCCTTTAATCAGGCCTGGTAAAGGTTTGCTGTATTTATGGTAACAATAAATAATCCAATTTACTAACCATTTGGACAAACATTGTTCGGAAACAGGAGCCCCTTCTTTTCTTGGGGTGAATGAAACAAATAACTGATCAGTTTTTCTGATGGCTCGGGTGTGATCCAAATAGTAATGAAGCACCCCGTGGACATCCAGGGTATGCATTAAGCCTCCTCTTGATTAGAATATTCTGGATAATACACAGGCATGTGGATGTCTTGATTCAGAGTAAACTCAGACACCACCTTAGGAAGAAACTCAGGAATGGTTCTCAAGGGCACCTTCTCCCTGTGGAAAACTAAATAAGGATCTTTACACATTAGAGCCTGAAGCTCGGAAATCTGTCGAGCAGAAGTAATAGCAACTAACAACAACGCTTTCCATGACAGAAAGTGTAGCTCTACGATTATATCGAAGATACTGAAGGAATTTCAGTTCTAGATCAGCTTCTTCAGAACCGAGGGGCATAATCCAAGAGATGGGTCATCAACTGATAGTAAGGAGATAAGGGTGAGAACATTTAAAAGTAACATGAGACCTAAGCAAGGAAGCTTTGATTGAATAGAGAGACTGGACGGTTAAGAGTTAAATCCACATTGAATAAAAAAGTTTGTGTAGTTGAAGGGCAGTAAGGTAGTTATCTACCTTTTAGAGTTATGCTATATTGCTGTTATAGTTTCATGTACTATGAAAGAAAATATTAACTGAAGGCAGTTCATTGGAAAGCAACTGTTCTTAGAAATAAGAAGGTCTGTACTGTATAAATAAGCTGATTAATTGCCATAATACAGCTATGTATTGAGAATGGAATTCTGCCTAAGATGTATCAGTATGATAAACTATAAATAAAAAACTAAGTAAGTTCAAAAAAGAAAGTGTAGCTCATGGCTTGCAGCAGGCTCAAAGAGATGCAAAGTAAGCTTTTCTAAAATGAACAGAAGATCCCAAGGGTGAACAGCGTCCCATATGGGAGGTTTAAAATGCAGAATGCCCCACAAGAAAGTGTGGGAGAGTCAAGCTGGGCAAGAGTCTTACCTGCTATAGGTGCATGGTATGCAAAGATGGTGGATAAGTGCACCTTAATGGATGACTAACTCAAGCCTGAGACTGATAGGGAAATGAGATACTCAAGATTGAGATTCTCTGGACAGGTAAAGGGATTTAAGTGACAAGAGGTGGCCCATATGCAGACCCGCTTCCACTTCATGGCATAAGTGGCTCTAGTGAAAGGTTTCCTGGCTGCCACTAGGATGTTTGCCACCCAGAGAGACACCCCTAATCGGGTGACTGCTAAGTCTGCAGGGGCCATGCATTAAAGTGCAGTGACTTCAGGTCCGGGTGGACCAGAGTGCCCTGCTCCTGGGACAGCAGATTGGAGCACAGAGGCAGGGGAATCGGATGTTCCAGTGCTAGTTGCTAGAGGAGTGGAAACCAAATCTGGAATGGCCAGTAAGTGGCTATTAGGATCATCTCTGCCCCCTCTGCAACTTGAGAAGTACCCTCTGCAGTAATGGAAAGGGAGGGAAAGTGTACTGAAACCTCCCTGTCCAAGAGAGGGACAACATGTCTCACCAGAAAACACCAGACCCTGGATCTAGTGAGCAGAAACTGGGCAGTTTTGCATTGTATGGGGTCACAAATAGGTCCAGTTCTGGGTGGCCCCACCTGTTGAACAGATCTTTGACTACTGAGGGAAGAAGTTCCCACTTGTGTGCCTTGGACTGGGAATGGCTTAGGCTATCGGCCAATGTGTTCTGAACAGCTGGAACATGCACGTCAGTCAGGTCCAGGTGATGCTTATGGCCCTATACTAAACTCTCATGACCTCTCTTCAGAGGGGTTAAGAATGAGTAGCCCCTTGCTTGTTTATGTAAAAGACCACCAACATATTGTCTATCTGGATTAACAGAGGCCCCGGGAGTAGGTTCATCTGAAAGGCTTAAAGAGCATACAGGATTGCCCGCATGTCCAAAACACTGATGTGGAGATACTGCTCCAGTGGTGACCAGGACCCCTGAGCCTGGAAGTTTGCCAGATGTGTGCCCCAGTCCTGGCCCATCCATGGTCAGGATCTGTCGAGGTGATTCTGACCAGAATTGGACCCCCTTGGATAGACTGCAGGGGTTCAGCCACCACTTCAAAGTCTGTCGCACCGAGTTGGATACTGACACCAGTTGTTCCAAATCATCTGTGCACTAATCCCATTGGACCTGAAGGTTCCATTGGACTACCCTCATGTGCAGGTGAGCCAGTGGAACCATTGCAAGGGCCACTGCCATATGTCCCAGTAGTCTTAGAAAAGCTCTGGCTGGAACCTGATGAAATTAGGAGACCAGGAGAGCCTGTGCCTTAAGGAGTTCTGCCCTGCCTGGGGGAAGAAAGGCTTTGCCTTGGCCAGCGTTCAAGATTGCCCTGATATACAGAAGTCTCTGACTTACATAGAAACATAGAAATTGATAGCAGATAAGGACCACTAGGCTCATCTAGTCTGCCCATTTTTCCTGCCTACCATAAAAGCTGCAGACCCTACTTGATCTATGGCTTTACCTCCTTGTTCCTATTACTAGGTTTCCCCTATGTCTTTCCCATGCATGCTTGAATCCCCCCACTGTGTTTTCCCCCACCAACACCACTGAGAGTCTGTGCCATGCATCCACCATCCTTTCTGTGAAGAAATACCACCTCACACTACCCCTTAGTCTACCCCCTTCCAACCTCATGTCATGCTCCCTCATTCCTGGACATTTCCTTTTCTGAAAGATGCTACCCTCTGGTACCCTATTTATGGCTTTTAGATATTTGAAGGTTTCTATCATATCTCACCTGTCTCTTCTCACCTTCAGGGTATACATATTGAGATCTCCCAGTATCTCACCATATGACTTTTGGTGTAGGTCCTGCACTATCTTTGTTGCCCTTCTTTGAACTGCCTCCACCCTGTCTACATCCTTACAGTGATCCAGCCTCCAGAACTGGACACCATATTCCAAATGAGGCCTCACCAATGATCTGTACAGTGGCATCACCAGCTCCTTCCTTCTGCTGGTGATACCTCTCACTATGCACCCCAGCATCCAACTGATTCTCCCCACAGCCTTGGCACATTGTTTGGCCACCTTTAAGTCATCAGATATGATTACCACCAAAAACCTTTCCTGTTTGGTGATCATCAGTTTCACCCCCCCCCCATCATGTAATCTTCTCCTAGGTTCCTGTGCCTCAAATGCATGATTTTGCACTTTTTTGCATTAAATCTCAGTTGCCGCACTCTGGACAATTCCCCCAGTTTACATAGGTCTCTCCACATTTTTTCCACTCCTCCCGGATTGTCCACCCTGTTGCAGATCTTGGTGTCATCCACAAAGAGGCACACCTTCCCCTTCAACCCCTCTGCAGTGTCACTTATGAAGACATTAAACAGGACTGGGCTGATGACTGATCCCTGTGGCACCCCGCTGTTCACCCTCCTTTCCTCAGATTGAACACCATTTACCACAACCCTTTGTTTTCTATCTTTCAACCAGTTACTTACCCAGTTTACCACCTTGTGACCCACTCCCAGGCTGCCCTGCTTGTTCACAAGTCTTCTATGTGGAATGACATCGAAGGCTTTACTGAAATCCAGGTAGGCCACATCCACTGCTTCCCCGATCCATGACTTTAGTCACCCAGTCAAATAAATGGTACCCTGTCAAGTGAGCGCTTCCAGAATAGTGCCGCACTATACAGTGCTAGTCTGGTAAGTGCTCACACAGACAGCAAGAGGGAATTTACAGCGTTTGCTGTTTAAGCGCTCCCCTGGTCACTGTCCAGGGTGCTGAAAGAAGATAAGAGCACCAGGAGCCAGGAGGCTGGCTGAGCTGCTCCCATGACGTGGAGGGCTGGGGCATCGAGCAGGTTGACAAGCTGCAGTGGAGACCACATGGGGCTGTAACTGCCCCGTGAATTTTAACTTTCCCTGGGATCCATTCCCCCTTGGATTGAGAATCCTAAAGATGGGGGGGGGTGCGCACCATGCCGACGCTATTCTTGTCACCATTGTTTGGACCCAGTGCCCAAAGAAATCAATTAGATTAGTTTGACTTGACCTTCCTGCTGTGAATCCATGCTGTCTTGGATCCTGTGCTCCGCTGGCTTCAAGATGTTCTATGATCCTTTATTTTAGTAGTGATTCCATAATCTTCCCCACTATTGAAGTGAAGCTGACTGGCCTGTAGTTTTCAGCATCCTCCCTACTGCCACTTTTGTGAAGATGGGCTGCATCTGACCTCCTCGAGTCCTCCAGAACCACTCCCATATCGAGTAACTCGTTGAACAGTGCTGCCAGTGATGGCGTCAGCGCCTCCCATAGTTCCCTTAATATTCTAGGATGTATCCCATCCAGTCTAATTGCTTTGTCTACTTTCAATTCTGTGAGTTGTTTTAGGACTCTCTCTTCTCTAAATGGACTGGTGTCCATCTCCCTCCCATATTTGTTCATGTTGTCTAACTGTGGTCCCTCACCTTCTTCTGTGAATCCAGAACAAATATATTTGCTCAGTATTCATGCTTTTACCAGGTCCCCTTCCACACATTCTCCTTCTTCCCCTTTAAGCCTTACTATCCCACCTCTGGTTTTTCTCCTTTCACTAATCTACCTATAAATAGTCTTGTCTCCTTTTTTAACTCCAGTGTTATTTTTTCCTCTGTTTGTGCCTTCGCACTCCTGACTGTTTTCCCTGCCTCTCTCTGTTTATCAAGATACACTACCCTGTCCTCCCACTGTGTTTTCTTGTATTTCCTGAAAGCCATCTTTTTTGCTCCTACCTTCCCGGCCACTACCTTTGAGAACCATAGTGGTTTTCTTTTTCTGTTGCCCTTGTTTATTTGCCTAATGCAAAGGTTTGTCACCTCCACTATGGCTCCTTTCAGATGGAACCACTGCTTCTCCACACCCTCCTCTTGTCACTCTCTGCCAGGGCATGCTTGAGACATATCCCCATCTTAGTAAATAAACCCTTCTGAAATCCAGGACCCTCGCCTTTTTGTGGCATGATTCTGCCACTATAATCACGCTGAATCACACTGTCCGATGATCACTGGATCCCAGGTGTTTGCCCACTCTGATGTCCTCAATTCTGTTCTCATTGGTGATTACCATGTCCAAAATTGCATCCTCCCTGGTAGGCTCTAGCATTAGCTGCCTGAGGCCTGCCCCTTGTACTAAGTACAGGATGTCTCTGCTCCTGGCTGAGGCAGCAGCTGGGATGCTCCAATCCACATCTGGCAGATTGAAATCACCTAACAACAGGATGGGAGCAGGATGACACCAAGATGTGAGCAGTGCTGGATGACCAAGGGGAGTGGCAGGGATTTCAGGAAGAACTAACATGGCTGGAGACATGGTCTGACACCTGGCAACTTGGTTTTGTATTTGGTGCTGCATTTAGTGGCAAAAAATCCAAAGAGGAGCTACCATCTGGGGGGGGGGTGCAGCTATCTGTGACTGAGGAGGAAAAATATCTGGGATTGCTCATAATGGGAGCAATGAACAACTCAGTACAGTGTAGGAAAGCAGCATCAGTGGCCAGCAAGATGTTGGGTTGTATTGCAAGGGGTATAGTCTCTAGGAGGAGGGAGGTGATTCTGCCATTATACTGATCACTGGTCAGACCCCCACCTGGAGTACTGCATTCGGTTTTGGTGCCTTTACCTAAAGAGGGACATTAGATTGCTGGAAGGGGTGCAACAAAGAGCAACAAAGATGATCCAGGGTCTGGGGGGAGTTAACATATGAGGTTATACTAAGGAAGTTGAACATGTACTCTCTGGAAGAGAGGAGGGACTGGGGAATATGATTGAGACCTTTAAGTACATGAGAGGAATAAACAGGGCAGGCACAGAGGGACTGTTCAAGGGGAAGGTGGGGAGAGACATTCAGGGTCATGACATGAGACTGGAGGGTGGAAGGTTTAGGAGGGAAATGAGGAGGCATTTCTTTATAGAAAGGGTGGCAGCAGAGTGGAACGCACTACTGGCAGAGGTAGTGGCCTGTAAAACAGTGGGATGCTTCAAGATGAGCTGGGATAAGGCAAAAGGGAGGATCATGGGAGAGGGATAGGGTAGGAGTTGCAGCTGCAGAGTAGGGGTGGTAGCTGCAAAATCATGCAATCTCGATAGACCAAATGGCCTTTCTCTGCTGACAGTCTTGCATGTTCATATCTCCCCTTTAGCTGCCATTGTGTGGATGGATTCCACTAGAATCCTGTCCACCTCCTCCCCTTGTGCTGGAGGTCTGTAAATCATGCATGTGCAAATGGCAGTGCTGTTGCCCATCTCAAGGGTGACCGAAAGTACCTCCGCTCCCCCCTACATTCCCTGTATCTCAGTCACCCTAGTATCCTTCCTGATGTAAAGAGCCACCCTACTACCTTTTTACACCCCATGTCTCTTCTAAACAGAGTATAACCTGGTATGGCTACATCCCAGTCATGGTTTCCAGTATACCACATTTCAGTAATTGCTACAATGTCCAGGTCAGCCAAAGAGAGGACTTGGGGAGGTTGAAAGTTATCCCCAGATCCCAAAACAGAGTGAAAATGGCCTCTATGGTTCTGAGCAACTGCTCCTTGGTGGGAGCTGTCAGAAGCCAGTTGTCTAGGTAAAGGAAGACATAATTCTCTCCTTAAGGCCACTTCCACTACTGCTGCAAGGCACTTTTAAAGAGTCGAGGGGCTGAGGACAGGCCAAATGGCAGATCCCGAAACTGGTAGTAGTTTCCTTGGAAGTGAAGGAACCTTCTGTTGGGTGGGAACACCAATATGTGAAGATAAGCACCTTGTATGTCCTGAGAACATAGTCAAATCCCCTGATGAAGCAAGGGGAAAAGGCTGGGAAGAGTGACCATCCTAAACCTTTTGCATTCTATGAAGTGGTTCATGTGGCAAAGGTCCAGAATGGGATGCCGATCTCTAGTTCTCTTTGGAACCAGGAGGAAATGTGAGTAGAATCCCTTCCCCTGCTGTGCCGGCGGGATGAGTTCTATGGCCTGTTTTCACAGGAGTGCTTGAATCTCTTTTGGATAAGGGTGACATCGGCATGAGTGTAATGGGAAGGAACTGGAAGATTGTCCGGAGGAATCTCCAAAACCTCTAGAGTGTTCCCCTGTTCCACTAATTGCAGAAATCACTGACCCAAGGTTATTCTGCTCTAACCCTCTCTGTAGAGAGAGAAACAACCCCCCACCACCTCCCTCAGGTATTCAGCTGGGGCAGGGGGCTCAGGTAAGGAGTCAGGCAGAGGAGCCAGGGACAGGCAATGTGGCCTGGGAAGTTCTGGGAACTCTGGGGACAGATCTTCCTGTGGCTTGGGAAGTAGCCTTTCTCTTAAAGGCACTTCTGGGCTGTTGGCCTCTAGGTTGCTGCTTGGAGCTGCGATAAAAGGACTGCCGCTGGGATGATTTAGGCTGAGATTGGTACAATGTTTGAACTGAACACAAAGCCTTGCCTGATTCTTGTGAGTGAATGATTGTATTTTGGGAATCCTCGTCAAACAAAACAGGGCCTTTGAAAGGGGCATCTATAATCTTAGATTGCACACCCAGGGCAAAACTGGAGACTCTAAGCCAGGAGTAGCAACGAAGACAAACAATGGTGTAACAGCTCAGTCTTTCCAGGAATGTCAGGCAGAGCTTAAGCCACCTCCAAAGCTTTCTACTGCAGGGCATTCTGATATTGGACCACATGAGCAAGAACGTTTAAGGAATGGATAGCATAGGTGGGAATGGATAGCACAGGTGGCAGAGGAATAGACCTTCTTACCAAAAATGGTCTGTCTGCCTAGAGTCCTTGTCAGGAGGCTGAGTGCTCAAGTGCAGGTGCCACTTACAGCAGTCATGGGCAGCATTAATTACTACCAAAGCAGCCTCAGGATGCTCCCTGTTAAATAATTTATCCCTTGGGTCATTATACAGGCAACCCACCTTCTTGATGTCGCTGATGAAGCAGATGGATGTTTTCAAGCAGTCCGATTGACATCCTTGAAGGAGCCAATAAGGAGAGGAACAACCAAGGGCAAGGACTCCTTTTTACTGAGGAAAGCAGCTAGCTGACATTGCTTGGGATCCACTTCCTCCATGTCCCAACCCATAAGGGACTAGATGTCCCTCATCACATCCATCAATGTAGGGTCATCTGGAGGAGACCACAGGGTGTTCTTGGGCTGCTCTGGTTCTGATGGCAGGTCACAGTCTTCTGAATCATCATAAGAAGATGATGAGGAATAGCTCCCTGACTCACATGAGTCCAGAGAGGGAGAAGGTGAGTGATGATGCTGGCATCTGTGAGTCCTCAGATGGATGGTGCCTGTATCATCTGGTTGTGGAGTAGGTTCCTTAGGAGGTGGTGTTGGGGCCTTCCTAGGGGGAACCTACTCCTTTGTTGGGTTGGGAGGAGGGTCTGAAGGAGTTGGGGTTGGGGCCTCCTTATCTTTGAAGTATGCCCACCAATCTGCAAAAAGTATTAAGGTTCATTGGTGGGTTCTGAAGCAGAACTGGGGGAGCTGGCATCTGTGGGGTAGGTTGAGAGATTCCCTGGCATCAGTTCTTTAAAGTGTGGTAATGCTGGCATCAGATCCACTGGTGTCAGGTTAACTGGCATCTGTCCCCGGGTCAGGGAACCATCCAGCATTGATCTGACCAGAGTAGAGAGACCGGACATTGGACCCTCAGGCATTGGTTGTTTGATGGCAGGGCCAGCCGGTGACTGTAAAGGGTTAGGGGATGATGGCTGAGATGTCACCGGGGTCAGGGTTGGAGTGGCTGGCATCCACTGGACAGGCATGGGCTGACACCAGTCTGGTGATGCAGCCAGTGCTGGCCTAGAAAGGGAAGCTTCTCCTGGGGAGCTAGCTCCCAAGTGGGTTAGAGATGTCATACTATTGGGGGGAGGTGAGTGCATGCCCCTGGCATCACTTGCTGGTGTCAGTTCCTGATCTTGGAACTGACTTAGCAGAGGCCTTGACCGGGATGGTGACAGACAAAGACCCGCAGCCCAAGGAGGACCTGCCTGCTGAATGGGCCTGAGCTTCAGGGGCTGGGAGGTTGGGGATGAAGTCCTGAGCACTAAATAATCACTGCCTGAAACAGTGAGGAGATCAGATGGTTTGACCACTGGGAGCCCAGAGAAACAGAGGGCTGCCAGAGTGGAAGGGGTCAACCTCCCGTGGGAGGAAGACTCATGTTCGGTGCCCGACTTACACAGAAACATGGAGCGGGAAGCTGACTGGGGTTTGTCTCTGTGCTTCTCCCGGTGTTTATGCTTTCCCAAAGACTTCTTCTCTTTGGAAGATGAAGAAGTGGAAGCCCTGGAGGCCAGGGAAGAGGAGGCACTTTTGTAGAGCTCCTTCTCCATTGCTGTAAGTTTTTGCTGCAATAAGAAGGCTTCCAGGGTCTTCTGGTAGCAGAGCCAGGTGCGCTGGTTAAAATCCTGGCAGTGCTAGCAGGCCTCAGTGTCATGGTCCAGGCCTAGGCAAAGCAGACACAATGAATGACCATCCTTGTTGGAAAGTTGCTTTCCACAAGCACACTTCACTAGCTGCCACACCCCAGAAGCGGAAGGAGAAGAAGACATGCACAAAAAACTGTAATTTTTGAGAAGAAAGAGGAAAATAATAAAGCATGAGGTAACGTAAAGAAAATGTCAGTTGACTAAAGCAGAAGGCATCTGTGAAGGTCCGACTTGCTTGGGTCGATGGTGGAAAAAGAACTGAGGTTAGGCTGGGGGATCGCCCCTTTTATACCATAGGCAGACATCGAGGGCGGGCCGACATCAGGGGTGGTTCCCCGCTATACACTGCTAGCTAGAAGTTTTCCGTGGGGTTCTGGCACCTGCCGGCTTCAGTCCTAATAGTGTTACCTGTTGCAAGAGCCCCCTCGAAGTGAGATCAATAAATATAATGATGTGTTCCTTTTTCTACCACAAAGTGTAAAATGACAGCTGGACTTGCAGATTGAGACCATGTTCCTGTTATCTGAAGAGAGCGCACGGCCTCATACAACTGTTCTGAGGTGAGGAATGGGACTGTTTTACTACTTTTCTTTCTTTTTCTGTTTTTTTTTTTATATAGAGGGTTAAAATCGCAGTGAAAAGTCCATGCTGGGGCAAAAGCAAAAGAACAATTAGCATCATGACAGTGCTTCGTGAGTGGGGTAACCTAGGTATGTTTGGTGGCATTTGTAAATTGACAAGTCATGTAATAGACAAACACAGTGTCAACCAATCACAACAAAGTTCCAGCATTTGCCTGCAAAATGCCCCTGATGCTGTTCAATTGCTTGATGACGGTACCTATGACAATGAAGATTGTGCTGGCAGTCTCTTCAGTTAAATGTTGAGCTAAGGAAGAGTAATGGAGATAGAAAACTGGAGCTATAAGGCTAAGATCAAGTTGGTAAAGCTTAAGTGCTACTGGTTAATGGGGGGGCATTAAGCCCAAGGTTCAATGGGAGGAGCAACAACGTCACTCCCCTATTGGGCTTAAAAGGTCACTCATCCTGGGTCCCTATAGGATTTGTTTTTTCATTGTGTCTGGAGGCACCACTGCTCCCCTTCCCACCCCCACTCTGCTGATTTCTGTTAGTCCTCATTTCTGCGGTCACCTCTGGCCATCTGTTTGTTTTCCCTTGCTTTACCTTGGCAGCTTAGCTGCTTGTCTCTGGTGCCTGAGTTGCACTCTGCTCTTCCCCCCCTCGCATCGCTCATTTGGGTTCTCCCTGTGCCTCCTTTCTTTTGCTGCACGTCCTCAGCTCTCCCCCCAACCCCGCATTCCTGGATCTGATTGCACCTTCCTATTCTCCTGTGGACCTGCCACAATTCTACTTTTCCAACTGCCCCAACGTGATTGCTAGCTGTGTGAGTCCATATTCTCGGGACTCTCCATCTCTCCGCATTCCTTCTGCCTCTGCATCGGTGATTCATCTGTCCTTGTCTGCCTTCCAAATGCCTCATTGTCTATACCAGTCAACAGTGTATGCCATTTCATGGACTCTCCGTGGCATTTCATATATGGTTGCTCTACATTTGTCCATCACCCTCCTGCATCATGACTTCCTGCCTCTCCTTGGCCTGAGTTTTCTGCTGAGCCTTTTCTGCAGTGGTAGACTGCTAAATTTCGCCCCACTTCTAGTCCTTTCCCATGGCTATCCCCTTCACCTTTTCCTCCCCCAGCTCTGTTGCTCACCATTTCTAGGGTGCCCATATGGGATACCTATTCATGTTTCAGCAGCGCTTCTCTGGTTCAGTGGTTTCATTTCATTGTCATTCTACTCACTTCTGTCTCTATGGCCTATATTTAACCTGCCCTGCTGTGGCCTAGCTTCACTTCTATCAAATACTGACCTTCTGCTGATGGCAGGGGTATCCTTTCTGCATACTGGGCTCATGTATTCACGAGATCCGAGGGACATCACAATGTCAGCCATCTGCCAGCATCCATGTATTTGATTTGTCTGCAACTGGTTAATTTTAGCTTAGTCTCATTAATGTTGCCGCTTCCCTACCAGTCTAGCGTTGCTTGTATAGCACTTTGGGATGCATTGTGTCCGTCTTGCCTTTGGGGGATTCATTGGGATGTGGAGGTGTCTGCCTGGGACATGCTGTTTCTTTTCCCATCTCTATCTTCTAGCCCATACAGTCTTCCAGTGCCATACTTTTCAGCATTTTCTGTTTCTGGAGTGCCTGTGTCAGTGGAATCCCATCCTGTTCCTCATCTTATCTATGCTCCATCCTTTCCTTTTTCTCTTTGCCATGTGTGTCATGGTACCACATACTGTGTTCTCTTTCATGCAGTCGGGCGATGATCACAGTTCCATTTTGTGCATTTCATGGGGTGTGTACATGGGGACGCATACTGCTTACAACTGCCAGAGTCTTCAGATATCTGTGCCAATAGCCTTTGTTTGGCTGTCTCTGGCTGCCTCCTTCTGGCCTGCACTCTTTATTTCTTCTGGGCATCTGCCTCATCTAATCTGACCTCAGGGTTTCATCGTTCGCATCGCATATTTGCTCAGTCATTCCATCATCCAGGTATACCTCTCCTTCCTCATGTGCCACCTCATCCAGCTCACCCTACTGCAGTTCTCATCCCATATTAGCTGGGTCCTATGCTACCCCATTGACCTCCATACCGTCCTTTGTCCTTTCATACCTCGCTTTCCTGTACCAGCCGCCATGACTTCAATCCTTTATCATACTGCATCAGTTTCCTAATTTTACCTTCCTTGTCCTCACACCTTTTATAGTACCAGCCATTATGGATTCACTCAACTTTTAGCTTCACTCCTCATCATACATCGTCCAATTTTGCTCCTCGAATGCTCAGCCTGAGTTGCTCCTCTGATGCTCCTCTTGAGCGTACACTCTGGTTAGCATACCCCCTGGTTCCAGACTCAGAGTCTACCTGCTTTCGAGGAGCCTACTTATTCATACTACCTTCATACAAGTTCATGTTCAAGTTCCTTCCTGTCTTCTCCTCTTCACATTCCATACCAGCCATCAAGGATTCACTCCAATCGAGGCCTACAATCAATATTTCTTTTTGTGCATACCTATCACGACCCTATGTCATATCTATCATGACTCCTATGCCACCTCATCAACCCTTAACCATATTGCCACATGTATTGAGTTCATTACTCCAGTCATCATTCTCTCATCCTTTCCTCAAGGTTTCTCTATTTACATCGCTTACTCAAGCATTCCATCATTGCATCCTATGCTACTCATCGACCACAACATCAGGATCTAATTGTTCACATCACATACTCATGCCTTCTCAGCCTCAGTGTCTCCTTACTTGCCTCACTCAATCAAGTATACCTCTCTCTTTGGATCCTATGCTACCTCATCGACCTGCTGCCCTTGTGCGGTGATCATCACCATCAGTATTCATCGTTGCCTCATGTTCCTTCTTCGATCTGTGCTTTCTTTTGGGATTTTCCCTATTCCATCATCATTCTCCCTACCTGTATCCTTCTCATTACCGAACCTTCAATTTAACGACATACGTCCTCAAATCTAACATTATCGGCCTGGAGGGAAGGTGACCTAGGCCTTGGATCCCCAGAGCCTTCCTCCTCAAAGGGGGTTTTTCCTTGCCTCCGTGCCAGTGGTCATAATATTAGTTAGAGTAGTGCTATCTTTGGTTAATTAGTTAGGTTCCGCTGTTGGATGGAGGCTGATGGTGGCTCCGGCTTTCCCCACTCTCATTAGGAAGTCAGCCCTTCTCATCTTCTCAGAATTCATTCATTCATCATTCTCACCTCTTCAATGCTTGACACCTTTAGGTATTCTTTTTGGGCTTCTTCCTAACCTACCTTTAGCCGATGCAATCATTCCCTAGGCACCTGTAGGGGGGAACCCTCATCTAGGGTTCCTTACACCGTACCCCTACAGGGTGGTACATCCCATGGATACAGAGGCAGAAAGCCACAAGACAAATCAAGCTACACAAGCATCATCTCATATCATCTCATCTATTTGCATAAGCACATCAAAGTGTATCTCTCCTCTCCCTGCATGCCTTATCATTTATTTGTTACATGCAAATAGCGAATTTCAGAGTTCAGGGATAGTTAACTCCCCCTATACAATATGCTGTCTCCTCTCTTCTTGTCTGCATGCGTTAGCAAGGATATCAGGGTTCTTCTCCCACCACTGAAATCTCTCTCAACCAGAACTGGGGTTGTGGGTACCAATGGGAGGGGATGTGACAAAAGACTGAAGAAAAGAATACGCAATGCAAAACTGTACAGAATTTCACACCACATTATTTTATGTCTGGGGCTTTTCTTTTTTTGTGTCAGAGACATGATAACTCAGTTTCTGTTGCCTAAGTGGATCCCAGAAATGAATGGAATTGTTCAAAGGCAGTGGACAAAGACCAGGCCATGGACATCATATACCTGGACTTTAGCAAGGCCTTTGATTCTGTACCACAAAAAAGGCTGATAATGAAGTTGAGGGATCTAGGGGTGGGGGAGAATATGGTAATATAGGTTAAAAACTGATTGAATGGTAGAACCCAGGGAGTAGTGGTTGAGGGTGCATTCTCCAGCATGGTTCCATGTCATTATTGCACATATAATAACATTGCGGTCAATTGCTGAATGGTAACTTTGCTGCTAAGCACAGCAGCATACTGCAAATGCAGCTCAAAGGCAGACATCTTTCTTGCCCCGACATGTATGTATTGATCTCACTCACAAATTCACATATACCTTGAGCTCAGCATCATAATTCACTGCTGCTGGATACGGACTTGCAGACAAGGTGCTATGATTGCTGCCCTCCGCACCCCATCCAGCAGGATACATGCCATGATGCTGATATACATCTTGCTCCAAACCTTGAAATATGCCAATAGAACCCCAACAACTTATGCACTCCCTGAAATAGCTAAATTTAAATGTAAAAATAGAATGTCCAGGATCATGGACCACAATGACTGCGTGAGGATACATGAGGCTATATAACGCACCGATTGTGAGTAATTTTGTAGTAGTTTGTTTTTTAATAGTTTTGTAGTAGTTTGTTTTTAAAACTGTCAGATCACTTGCTCTCCATCGCTAGGAGTGCTCAATAAATTATTTCTTTTTTCTCTCGAATGTGTAAGCAGACAGAAGGCAGATCCGAGCAGTTAAAGAGATAGTACTAGCGGAATAGGTTGATTATGCTCATTCGAGAGGCCCTCTCAACCTTAAGCTGGATGACCAGGGGGAAGTGTAAAAGGGCTAGTATCCTAATATGGTACAGGTGGGGACATGCACACTGTCTTAGAGTTGAACTTTGCATGATATAGCTGGTAATACACAAGTTGTACTTTATATTTGTTACCCACCCTTATTATGCTGGTTGTTAGCTGTTTTGTTTAATAAAGTAAATCAGTCCAATTGCTTAACCATGCTACCTAAGAGAGCAATGGCTGATTGAGAGTTGCTACCTGAGAGACAATTGCGATTTGCGGTGTTTTGGTGTTTAGCTGTAATGTGTGTTTAGCGGTAGGTGCAATACGCTGATTTTGTATGCGCTGAATTGCTCATGCTGTATTTACTGCACGATAATGATGTGGTACCCTCCAGCACCAAGGAGATCACCAGTGGGGTCCCGCAGGGACTGGTGCTGGGACCTGTATTGTTCAATGTCTTCGTAAGTGACATTGGGGAAGGCATTAAAGGCAAAATGTGCCTGTTAGTGGATGACACCAAACTCTGTGGGAGAGTGGACACCAAGGAGGGGATACAAGATCTGAGGGAGGACCTTCTCATACTAGAGAGATGGTCAGGAATCTGGCAACTTAGTTTCAATGACAAAAACTGCAAAGTGATGCACATAGGGCCCAAGAACTTTAGGACAGAGTATTACATGGGGGGGGGGGGCTCAGGTAACTACTTCTGAAGAGGAAAAGGATCTAGGGGTTAGTGACTATGAGTGGCCTGAAACACACTTCTCAGTGTAAAGTATATTGCAAGGAGATTCAGTAGTAGGCAGAGCGAGGTTATTTTATCATTGTACAGGTCATTGGTGAGACCATATTTAGAATACGGTGTGAGGTAATGGCATCCTTACCTTAAGTAGGACATCAGCATGCTGAACGGGGTCCAGAGGAGAGCAACCAAGATTATCAAGGGGCTACAGGATAGATTCAATGAGGAGAGGCTGGGAGCCCTGGGAATGTACTCCTTGGAAAAGAGGAGACAGATGGGTGATATGATAGAGGCCTTGAAGTACATGGATGGAATTAACAGTGTGAAAAGGGAGGGTCTCTTTAAAATGAGTGACAACAGCACCACAAGGGGGAACAGCCTAAAATTGATATGGGGGGGGGATTCAGAAGGGATGTAAGGAAGCATTTTTATACAGAGATGGTGGTGTCCACCTGGAGTGAGCTGCCAGAGGAGGTGGTATCAGCAAAGATGGTGGGAGCATTCAAGAGAACCTGGGACAAGCACAAAGGGAACCCTTGGGACCAAGAAAGGGGGGAAAGGGAAGGACAGTTGGGGGGGAGCAGGGTCACTGGCATACATTCCAAGGCCAGACCTTGCATCACATATTGAGCAGATGCGATAGATTGGGTGGTCTTCTGCTGGCTCTTTTTGTATATTTGTATTTTCTTGGAGGAGGGCTGTGTCAATCTTGTATTGTTCATTGAAGGGGAAGGGATGTCTGAGGAGCAACCATATCAGTCATGGACTGTGTGTAGTAAAAGTACAAGTGTACAGTTGGTGGGATTTTACAGGCACTTCTTGCAGCACTTGTAAGTGGTCATGCTCTGCTACTGTCAAATCTGCTGACTAATAACTGCAAAGAATTATGTACTGCTTAGTAATGCCTACATTGCTCCTCAAATGTGTGGTATTGGTCGTCATGAAAAGTTCAAGCTTCTCCCTACTGAAGTTCCTAGTAAGCCTCATCTTATGTCCTCCTTAAATATTATAGAAGCACTCTGAACTGACATGACTGATGTAACATTGAGAACTTACTTGCAATAATTGTTTTTTTTACTTGTGTTATTTGGCTGTATTGTAAATATCTCTGTATGCATTGTACCATTTGACCCAGAGCTAACCAGGTCCATCTTGTAAATGAGCTTGCTCAACGATGTTTGCCTGGATAAATAAAGATTTTGATTGATTCTTTGATTGATTTCTTTGAAATGCATGGTTTGTTACATTTGAGTTATGCGGGAAAGAAGATGGGAACTGTGTACTGTAAAGTAGGCCACTCAGTACTTTAGTGACACTTGTTTAGTGTTATCTGTTTCCCCCTGATTTTATTGGTGTCCCAATGCAGCTCTTAAAAATGCATCAGTTTATTGCTATGTAGCACTGATCCATATGGGGCATCCTCTGTCATAAGCCATCTCTATCCCCCTTGTGTATCTACTTGGGTTGAGATGCTAAGGTTCACATCCCTCAACTGAAATCCCCCCTTGATCATGGCTGGGGCTGCAGGTAACAGCAAGGGGCTAAAGACTAAGCGGATAATCGAAAACAAGCAGAGAACCAGTTTAATTTGACTACATAGATCACCCTTTTAAGAACTTTGATATATGTGGTTGATTTAAACAAAATGCATAAAATGGGCTATTGGGAGATTTGTATAGTAACATATAGTAGTGGTATACTAAGTGAGCCTGAAAATAATGAGAAACAGAGAAACATAGACACATAGAAATTGTTGGCAGATACGGACCACTAGGCCCATCCAGTCTGCCCATACACCTATCCTTTTTTGTGGCATTTGACCCTACTTGGTCAATGGCTCTCTTTCTTCCTTCCCTCCCTAAGGGTTCCTTTGTGCCTGTCCTGTGCATGTTTGAACCTTCCCACTGCGTTTGCTCCCACCACCTCCTGTGGCAGACTGTTCCATGTGTCCACCATCTTTTCTGTGAAGAAAAACTTCCTCACATTCCCCCGTACCCTGCCCCCCTTCCAACTTCATATCATGGCCCTTTGTTCTTGTACATCCCCTATATAGAAAGATGTCACCCCTCTTCACCTTGTTTGTGCCCTTAAGGTACTTGAAGGTCTCTGTCATGTCCCCCTGCTCCCTCCTCTCCTGCAGTAAATACATATTGAGGTCCCTCAATCTCTCCTTGTATGGTTTCCGGTGCAAGCCGTGTACCATCTTTGTCGTCCTTCTCTGGACTGCCTCCACCCTGTCTATGTCTTTTCAAAGATGCGACCTCCAGAATTGTACACAGTATTCCAGGTGAGGCCTCACCAGTGTTTTATACAGTGGCATTACCACCTCCCTCCTTCTGCTAGTGATACCTTTGCCTATGCACCCGAGCGTGTCACTGACCTTCGCTGCAGCCTTTGTACATTGCTTAGACACCTTTAAGTTGTCAGAAATGATAATCCCCAGAACCCTTTCTTCCTTGGAAATTGTCAGCAACTCCCCCCCCATCCTGTAGCTCTCTCCCGAGTTCCTGCATCCCACTTGCATTATTTTGCATTTTTTGGAATTGAACCTCAGTTGCCACGATTTGGACCGGTTTTCCAGTTTTCTTAGGTCCCTTCTCATTTTTTCCACCCCTTCCGGAGTATCTACCCTGTTGCAATCTGCAAACAGGCAGATCTTTCCCTACAGCCCTTCTGCTATGTCTGTGATGTAGACATTAAACAGTACTGGCCCAACGACTGACTCCTGAGGTATCCCACTTGTCACCCCCCTCTCCCCAGATTGGACCCCATTTACCACCACTCTCTGCCTCCTGCCTGTTAGCCAGTTTCTAACCCAGTTTGCTACTTTGTGACACATGCCCAGACTACCCATCTTGTTTACCAGCCTTTTATGTGGGACAGTGTTGAAAGCCTTGCTGAAATAGAGGTAGGCCATATCCACTACTCCCCCCCTAATTAATTTTCTTTGTAACCCAGTGAACCAAATTTATCTGATTCATTTGACATGACCTCCCTGCTGTGAATCCATGTTGTCTCGGGTTCTGGGCACTGCTGGATTCCAAGTGCCCTATTTATTCAGACAGGCTTTTAATATTTGAAGTTTTATGAATTCTGAGGATTTTTAATTTAAGTTGTTGTTTTTATGTGATTTTAGTGAGCTATCTTTTGATGTCCTGTATGTAAAGCGCTTTGATGTTTGAATTGCGCTATACAAATAAGAATATTATTATTATTATTAACATGTGTTGGAAAATGTTATTTATTGTATATGGGTGCCTTCTAAAATTTCGATCACCTCATGATTTTCAGGATGCTGCACACACGGCAGTATGCTCCTCGACTTGTGATCAGCCACCATCATAATACTTCCAAAGCAGGGTAAAGATCCAAAATATTGTTCCTCATACAAACCGATTTTTCTTCTGACGGCAGACTACAAAATACTGGATCAAATTTTAGCTAGCAGGTTCGAGAAAGCACTCCCTTCTATAATTCATGAGGACCAGACAAGTATTATAAAGGGCAGATAGGGAAAACTGAACATGAGACATATCCTTAATGTGATCTGACATTGGTAGGGGAAAGAAAATTAGGCAAACACAGGAATATTAGCTTTAGATACCGAGAAGACATTTAATCGTGTTGAATGGGGGTACCCATTTAAACTCTGTGGAGGTTTGGAATGGGAGAAAATATGATATGTTGTTTAGGGGTACTGTATAAACAACCCACAGTCCAGATTCTTATCAACGGTATCCTTACGAAACCTGTTCAGCTGTCTCAGAGAACTAGGCTGGGATGCCCCCTCTCTCCCTTTTTATATATGATATCCCTAGAACCTTTGACTGCTGTTCTCAGACAGGAAGAGAGAATTCAGGCCTCATAGCTGGCTGCCAACATCATAAGTTTGCCCTTTTTGCAGATGACCTATTGATCTACCTACAAGACCCACAGACAAGTATCCACGTTTTACATAGTACACTGTTGGATTATGGAGCCATTGCAGACCACAAGATCAATTGGTCAAAAAGGCACAAGCAAATTGGCCATCAGAGAGGTCTATCACCAAACACTGCAACACATTTAGGTTTAAAGATCATCAAGGCTATAATGTATTTCTTCATCAGGCTCTTTTGTGGTGGCGGAGGGCTGGATTAGGGACTGTGGGCAATTTGTTTTATGGGGAAGGATTATGTCATTCATGTAATTAAAACAACAATATGGAATTCAGGGAGGAGACTTTTTTTGCATACTTGAGAGCCAGACAATTTGCAGCAAACAATAGCTTTGTGCCTTCCCCCATTAAAAACACTATATACAAGCTCCAACCTACCACCACAATGATGTCTACTCTTTACAAGTTATTTTTGAAATCAGCTCTTCCACCAACAATTAGACCTAGAGTCGCCTGGGAAATGGGTTTAGATATAACAATTGATAACCCAGCCTGGCAGGAGGCCATAAAGCATTTGCATAGCTGTTCCTTTCCAAATACACTCTGTAGAGTCCAATTACATTTTTATGTTGGCTTGTGAACATGCGCAAGCAACATCTTGTGGTAATAACACGTTTCAGAGGTGTGTCAGTGTTGTGGCAAATGCAGGGGATGCTTTAGTGGGTGCGTCCCTCAGCCACCAATTAGTAAGCATGCTGGCTATGACAGCAGTTTCAAAGAGAGCCAAGGAGTTGAAATGAATCTGCCACTGCAATCACGGACAGTTTCGTCGTTGCAGCGGTACCTCCCTCCCCCACCCTTGCAAACTTATCGGTTCCTACTGCGCACTGAGAAATCTGTCCCTGGGCTTTGCTGTATGACAGTAACTCATTTTTTTCACTGTGCCTTTCCTGGTGAAACATTTCAGTATATAAATCAGCCCCTCTGCATCTCTCCACATTGGTGGCTCCTGCCACCTGCCACACACTCCCCGGAAAGCTGACATCAGAGTGCCCAATCCCCGAGTTGGCATGTATTCCCCCCCCCACATTGTGGCACACTGGGAGCCCACCCCAGTGTGCCCAGATCATTTTTTAATATATTTATTTTTCTGACACCGGGATGCCCACCCCAGTGTCAGATGCCCCCCACACTCACTGTCTTTGCCGACAGGGGTGCAAAATCCCCATCAGCATCATTGTTTCCTTTCCCTCCCAAGCTCACTTTCTTCGCAGATAGAGGTGCCCAATCCCCATCGGCATCAGGTCCCCCCTAAACTAATATGGCACAATGGGAGCGCACCCCAGTGTGCCCAAATGTTTTTTGGTTTTTTTGAACCTGTAAATTAAGAAAACCGTCCCCCGGCAATTTTTTTAATCTGCAGAAAAGAAAACAGTCCCTCATAATCTCCCCACTGTCCCTTCCCCCACCCCCACCATTCCACTGAGCATCCGCCTCCCCGCACCCCCCCATTACCCCATACTTATCTCCGTAGGTCGAGACCAGTGATCTGTGGAGCATAGCACATCTGCACTCTTCACTGGCATACTGAAGAATCAAAGGTAAGTGCACATAATGGCTGCCAAGAGGAGTTTAAACTTATGTTAATATCTCAGCCATTTTTAGGAATTTTAGCCTCAAATTTTCAACATGGGGTGCCTGGGACCCCACCTCATGAACCTGTCACTGTCATTTCGTTACTCGGTCCTGAAAGGTGATTTCGCAGTCACTGTACGGAATCACCTTTTGGGACTGATTAACAAAATGACAGTGCCACCTTTCATGAGGTGGGGCCCCAAAAAGCCCCTGTCAGGGTGGGGTGTTATAGTTGGAATGCCTAACAGCCCTGGTGTTTGTTGATATCTTTTGCCCAAAACTTTTGACATGGGCTTTTTGGGACCCCACCTCATTATCAGTGGCAGCATAATTTTGTTATTCAATCCAGAAAAGTGATTTCACACAGTGACTGCGTGATTCGGTGCCACAGGTACGAAAACACATTTTGGGCAGGATGTGAATGACAGTTGTACTGTTCATGAGGAGGTGTGAAAAAAGGGCAATGTTGGAAATCTGGAGTGAAAATTTGAAAAATTGGTGAACTTATGAGCGTGCATAGAAACTGTGCAACACACAGCCTATTAATGGCTGCAGGGTGGCGGTGGAATGCCATGAGGATTATGGCTGACAAATCCAAGCCATTAATAGGCATCAAGGTGTGCCTTGGGGTCTTTAGCCCTAACGTTCATCCCATTCTCCTATACTGCACCCATCTCAGCTTATTTCCTTATGGAATGGGGTGAGCGTAAGGGCCAAAGACCAAAAGGCACACCGCAACACCTGTTGCTGTCTGCAGGGTGGGGTAAGGTAGAATGGCTTAAGCGTTATAGCCAATGACCCAAAGGCACACCCCCAATACCTTTCAGTCTCTGCAGGGGGTGGGGATTGACGTTAGTTCAATACTTCACTGCCATTCCTATTATGCATCTCTCTAACACCTGCACTACTAATGCCAATGCCAGTAAGTCAACATTCAGTACTGACAAATGCTTGTTTGTATTGGACTTATTTAATGCCAAGCAAGTTGCACAAGTATTCTGCTACCAGAAAGAACACATGTCTGAAATGTTATGTAACTGAGGGAGACTTCCTTCATATGGCACTGACCTGTGACAGAATTTCCCTATTTTGGATAGAAGTTCATGCAACTATGCAGAAAATATTGGGAACTGGTCTCCCAAACACTCCCTTGGAATTAATGCTGGGTGCTGAACCAGCTACTAACCTAAAGAAACAAACAGGTTATGGGAAGTGGCATTGATTAATGGCAGAAAGACTGTGGTGCAGCACTAGGTCAGTGATACCCCACCTAGTTTAGCACACTGGATGAACAACCTTGCAGTGTGTATGCACTTAGAGAGGTGTCAGATGCTAGCCAATGGACAGAAATCTCTTTTCTACTCAACTTGGCAACTGCTCTTAAAGTCTGTAGAGACAGGGGTGATGGCATTATAATCTGCCTACATAAGATTAAAATTCCACTCTTCATGTGTGTCACTTACTTTTCGTATCATCCTTTTGGCTGTGTCCTAAATACCATGATGAGTTTATACCACAGATAGTGGATATATAATTCAAGTTAGAACAGGATTGATATATTTATAATACAGTCCTCTATCACTCCATGATTCATATATTGTATAACCAATATTAATGTGTCGGTATGTGCTACACTTAGCTATGACATGTTCCTACCTACTTGATAATTCCTGTATGTAACAACTCACTGTTTTAGAGCTCTATGCAAGTTCTGAAGTATTATTACGCAAATGTTGGGTGACTTATATTTTTGTATCTATGATGCCTATTTAAGAAAAAATTTTTACAAAAAAACCCAACTTTGACATAAATCCCCTCCATGAATCCTTGTTGCCTCTGGTCCCACTGGATTCAAGATATTACACAATCCTTTTCTTCAGAAGTGACTCCATTAGCTTCCCCACCACAGATGTCATGTTGACCGGCCTATATTTACCAGTTTGTGACGTGGGACTACATCTGCCTTCCAGTCCTCTGGAACCACTCCTGTTTCCAATGAGTTCTTAAAAAGGATTGTCAGAGGTGCAGGCAGTACCTCCCTGAGCTCCCTCAGTACCCTTGGGCATATCCTATCTGGCCTCATTGCTTTGTCCAAGTTCAGATTTGTGAGTCCTTTCAGAACTTTCTCCTTTGTAAAAAGGACTTGTGTGTGCTCCCCCTCTCTAGTGTCCCTGTTGTTTTTATGTGTCCCATGATCCATTCCCCTTCTTTTGTAAAGAATGAACAAAATTATTTGTTCAGGATATCTGTTTTTTCCTGATCCTCCCCCTCTGTGCAGTCCTCGCTTCCCTTCTTAACCTCATAATCCCTCGCCTAGTCTTCCTCTTTTCACTTACGCACTTGAAAAAATGTCTTGTCCTCTTTTGTTACCCCTTGGGCTATTCTTTCCTCTGCTTGCACATTGGTGCTCCTCAGCACTTTTCCTGCCTCCTTCTGCCTCTCCTGATACACCTCCCTGTACTTTGCTGTCTGCATCTCTTAATATCTCCTCCAGGGCTGCAGCTAGGAATTTTGGGGCCCCTGACAGGTAGTTTGATTAGGGCCCCTGTATCTTTAGCCAAATAAGCCGGGGGTCTAGGTGCAGCTAGGCCCCCAGAAGCTCTGGGGTTTTCGATGCTCTCTGTTGAGTTTTGGGACTTTTATTGAAGCTAAAAACAAGATTTTGTGGAGCTTTCCCTAATCCATAATCCATGAAAGAATGTATTTATTTATTTTTTTACTTGCCTGGCTCCTTAGCTTCAGAGGGGGCTTGTACTCCTACTCCATCCACCAGATCCTGCCACCAGGATCCCCCTGGTTTCATGTTGCTCATTCAGCTGAGGGTGTATTAAATTTTCCACCATTTTCTCCCTATCCCCCTGAGGACACCGGTGCAGAGGGTAGGGTATTTTTCCCAATTACTACCACTGTCCAGGCTCATCAACGTAATCCATCAGGTGGTGACCCTTGTTCTTCTCACCTGTTTAATGCTGTGCCTCTGTCAATATCCTGCACCACAGTATATCAGAATCAGGACCCCTGCAAGAGGGAACAGGTGTTCCATCCCACAACGGGGGTTCTCTATGATACCAACATCTCCTTACACCAGCTGAAATGTGTTTAAGGCAGCACTTTAACCACCAGGGTCACCAAACTCGTGGACCCTTCCCTATGTGAATCCCTATACAGTATAAATTGAAAATATGGAGAAGAAAAACCCAGGAAATTTATGAAAGACAGCATTAATTATATGGAATTTCCCAGAGGTGGCACTTGTTTACATATATATATATACACACACACACACACACATACACACACATACACATATACACACTTGTATGCATATCTATATATACACATATATATATATATATATATATATATATATATATATATGGAGTGAGAGAGAGTTTTACACAATGACCAACACCACATTATCTGCCTCCCCCATGGCTGACAAATACCCAGCTGCATCCTTCATAACCTGGCCCTTCTATCGCTGCTTCCTCTGTGGCATACCCCCCCACCACCATGGTAGGGCTCCAAAGGAGAGCTATTCTACCCGATCAGGAGGTTTAAGATCTGGTGACAGGTTGGTGGCAGGCCTCATGGCATGGGGTGGAGGCTGGTGTTTTCTTCCCTTGGTTTTCCTTCCCACCCTCCCACTAGATGGCACCACAGATGACCTTGAACTCCACAGCAATGTCCCTGGGGGAGGCAAGCTCCCCTGTCAACCACAGTCACTGCTGTCATAACAGATGCAGCATCACCACTCCCCAGACTAAGAAGTCCACCTAGCCTTGGCCAACCACCTGCACCTCCACGCCTAGTCTGCTGTGAACACAGCTCACCTACATGTCTGCACACTGGGCCCACAGGTGGCTCCATGTCACTCACTTGTTTTTAATTTGTACCTTTTCCATCATTGTCCATTTAGAGTCGACCTACTTTGCTAAAATAGCTGGAAGCAGGAACAGCGTGTTATGTCCACATGCCTGATGATCCTCTCCAATCTACTTGTCATTTAGTGAGAACCGGAACAACTATGGCAGATGGAAGGGTTATAGCACTTAGCTTGCTTTTTTGCTTTGTTTACCTGGATGATGGATGCAGATGTTGGACTAGCCTGGAGGAGAGTGGAGATGGAGAAGCTAATGGAGACACAAACACCGCATGTTTGTTTTGGTTGTGAGATAGAGGAACAACTCAAGGAGTCTTTCTCGACGATGAGACACATCACCAGGCCTACAAGAGCCCATCGACTCGAGAATCAATGTCCAATCTCTGGTGACTCAAGGTAGCGGTGGCAAATCTGAAAACACACTCACCCTGTACTCCTGCAGTGGCCAACGGCAGTTGCCTCATGCCCATGGACAGCCCTCTTTGTGCTACAGTGTCTTCTATGCTAGTGTGCTACTGCAGTGCTACATCGACTGATGTTTGGGGGTGAGGGCTGGCAGGTGAGACACAGCAGCATGCACTAAGCTCTCTAAGGAGCAGCTCCAATCCTGCCGCCTTACTGAAATGTGCCCATGTCATGTCATATCACGTGATTGAAGCAGTCTACGTACAGACTCCCCACCCCCCACTCAGCCCGGATGGCAAGTTCGGCAACAAGGAAAATTACCGTGGCATAGGCAGCACAGCATTTAAAAAAATAAATAAAATAAATAAAAAAAGAACACGCATATGAGCACATGTGGTCGGGCCCCCCAGAGCTCAGGGCCTGGGAAAAAAGTCCCGGTTGTCCCCCCATAATGGCGGCCCTGATCTCCTGAACGGTACTCTGTTAATCTTTACCTTTTCAACCACGTCCTTCAAAAGCCATAGCAGTCTCTTTTTCCTCTTGCTTTCACTCACTTCCTTTAGGCAGAGGTTTGTTGCCTTCACTGTGCCTTCCCTTAGCTTAGTCCACTTTTCCTCCACCCAATCCAGGTCATCTTCCCTGCTAGGTAGTCTCTGAGGCATTCACCCATTTTTTTTTTAAATTGCACTCCTGATGTCCAGGACCTTGGTCCTTGTGTGATTCACTTCCACTGCTGTCGTTATTCAGAACCACTCTGTATGGTGATCATTGATCTCCTGTTGGCTTCTCAACTTGTGTTTGCAATAATGTTCCTATTAGTGAGTACCAGGTCCAATTTTGCCCCATCACGAGTGGGCTTCCTGACTAGTTGCCTGAGAGATACCCCCTGCAGGGAGTTCAGGATGTCTCTGCTTCTATCTGAAGCTGTGGGTAGGAGTCTCTGATCTACATCTGGCAGATTGAAGTCCCCCACCAGCTGCACCTCCCCTTTTTCTGCCATAGTACCAGTGGCTTCCACAAGTACATTATTTAAATTCTCCCCCATGCTGGAGGTCTGTAGATCACACCAGTGTGAATAGTAGCATTTGACCCATAGTGCTTCCAACTTCTCTATTCTACCCAATTCTCTGTGTCTCTGTCACTTTGATACCCTCCCTTAATAGACCACCACCCCTTCTCCCTCCCTTCCTTTGAACCCATTCTTTCCTGAACTGAGTATAGCCTGGAATGGCCATGTCCCAGTCATAGTAATGGCCCCAATATCCAGGTCTGCCTCCACCATGATGACCACTAGGTCCGGAAATTTATTTCCTAGATTTCTTGTTTTTGCACACATGGTCTTCCACATTTTGTTACCACTCTACCTGCTAACCTCTTGTTTCCTATTTGCCCAGCCTCCTTTTTCCTTCTCTTTTTACAGCTTGTGTTCCTAACACATGAGCAGACTGGATGGGCCTATTGTTCCCTATCTGCCGTCAAAGTCTTTCTATGTTTCTATCCATTTTCATTTCAACATACTGCTTTTTTCTTTATTTTGCACCCTAGGCAATGTACCACCCCTTGAGTCCTCCCTTCTTGCTGCTTCAGTCTGGGGGGACAGTAAATGCCTTCTTGATTTCTTCTGCCACCCCTCCTCTGTTAGTTTAAATGTTCATCAAAGAAACATTTAAGCATCCACTGAAGACTGTGATTCCCTTCCCAAATGGATGCAAACCATCACTCTTGTATAGGCCCTTACTCCCCCAGGTTGGTTCCCAGTGTAGCCAACCCTCTCCTGTCTACACCATTTCCTGAACTGCGAGTTGATGCTCCTGGTGCAGAGGTCCCTATCCTTCCCCCTCCACCACAGACAAGCAGAATTTCAGCTAAAGTCACTGTGCACACTATCTGCCTAAGACTCCTCCCCAGCTCCCTAAAATCCTCCTGCAAAATCCCAACTCATCCCTAACCAGGTCATTTGTCCCCAGAGGGACAATGACATCCAGATCCCTCTTCTGCCCCATAATCCTAGTGATCCTTATGCTCCGCTTTCCATCCCTCTGAATCAAGGCACATGGTAGGCACCTTATCTCTCTCTTTCCCTGTTCTCAAATCTACCCTTCTACAGATTGAGCCCTCTATCAGAAATTGCTTCCTCCTCTGTTGCAGTCCTCTCCTTTCCACCTTGTGACCTTCTCTAGGGGAGGACCCCCCCAAATCATCCTTGGAGACTACCATGGGTGCCATCTCCCAGCAATCCTGTCCCACAAGAGTGGCAAATGAGTTTTGTACTGGCACTGGCTGAGGAATGTGCCCCAACCCACCACACCACCCTCCCAGAGCCCACTAGAATCCAGCCAGCCCTACTCCTTGGCACCTTCTGAAGCAACGGTTATAGACTCAGTGGCCCATGGGGGGGGAGGGGTCACCAAATCCTAGCCAGCTTGGCTCAGAGTTTAGCAACCTCCTCCCTCAGTCAAAAGAGGTGCATGCAAATGGTGCAGCACCTAAGTCTCCAGTAGGTGTCTCAAAAAAAACTGCCACTCCACAACCACTGCATGGCACCACTTCCAACATTTCCATTCCTACACTCATTATCTTAACTAGATGAACTTGTATCCTTATTTCAGATAGGGTTTTTTTTTTATTTTCCCCTTTTTGCTTTCCTTAATCCCTTTATTACTAGTGGTTGGCGAAGTGGGCTCAATCCACTCTGAGAAGCGATTCACTGAGCAAAGGTGGATTCGCGGAGAGCTCCGCAATGCGAAGCGGAGTACTTCGGATTATAATGAGGAACGCAAAGTCCACTAGAAGCAATGACTTTGCATTACTCTGCCTCCTCAAGCCACTACTCTGTCAATTTTTAGGTGAAGTGCATTGCGGGCAGTGCACTTCGCCTCACTTCACCTTGTTTTTGAGTTCCAAAGGCAAATTTTCCAGTGATTCATGGGATTTCAGGTCACATGGGCTCTATATTGATTTGTACAGCCTCAGTTTGGGGTAGTATGAGTAGGAAAGAATAGGAGACAGTGTGCTGTGGTAGTGGTCTGTGATAGGAATCTTGTAAAAGCTGTTCAGAAAGCATTTTTGATTTTTTGGGGTGGATCCAACTTTAGTTCATCGATTGTAGGAAACCCTCCTGTGCTAATATCATCGAGCATTTTTGTTTTTGTGTGGATTTTGAATGTTAATTTACAACATTGAGTGTGTGTGGTGAAAGACAGTGAAAGTGTGCTTTGGGGGAGGGGCGTATCTGTGGTGTAGGTAGATTTAAGTTAGAGAAATAGTGATTTCTTTGTTTTTTGTTATATGTTTGTTATTTAACTGACTGTGTTAATGTACACACAGTAATATTGCCAGTAATAGTAGAAATGTTCTTGCTGTTTGTTGTGTGGATGTGGTGCAGCAGTTCATAAGTTCAGGTTGTTTACATTACAAATTTATAATACGTAACATGGCATAGTACTGAACTTTTGCATTTGCGGCGCATTCCTCGTTCAGCATTGTACACAAACTGTTCTGTGTGTGAGTGTGTGTGCAGTGTTGCGTGCATCAAATAATACACCTTTTATAGTGCCACAGACTAGTGTAATTGCAAGCGCAGCGGTGTGAACCTGCTATACACTACAGCTGCCTGATTTTGTACTGTGATCGTGGTATCTGTTCTTAGTTTTGCTGCTTGTAGTGCCGTACAAAATAAGCACTGTCTGTATTCAGTGCTCCACCCCCATGTTCAAAAGGTATTTTTTACCAGATTAGATTGTTTTTGTGACCTCATCAGCACCACTGGTTACTGAAGTTGTTTTAATTTGGTGACAGTCTCAGAGTAGTCTGTTATCTGTTGCTGAAGCCACAGTTGTCTATTTGGCTTCACATCCAGCGTCCCTCCAATCAGAGAGTGAACGTATCAAAATCTGAATTTGGTTATAATATTTGTGGTTGATCCCCCAAAATGCCTGCAAAGAGACATGCAAGCAAAGCTGTTTCTGGCCATGGCAATGTTGGCAGTAAGATGGTCTGTGGGCATGGTAGTAGTACGCAGACGCAGAAGTGCATTGCTGATGTGAGGAAAGGTATTTCTCCTGCAATGTTTTTTTTACAGCCCAATCAGTAGCTTCACTCACAGTTGGAAGAGATGATGTTTTCCCAGCCGGTGGTGTTCATGTTACTGGTGTTAGTGGTGGTGGAGGTAGTATTAGTGTTGTTGCATCAAGTTCTAATTCCGACCAATGTACCATATCCAAAAATATTGAGTGTGAAGCAGTGCAAGTCAGTGGCAGAATAGATGATGTCATACTTCCCAGTAACATCCCAGTAACTGAACCTGAGGATTCTGATGATCACATCAACAATAGCATACAATGTGATATTCTGGTCCACTGTGGCATTTAACGTCACACATTTTCCATGCTGTGATTCACAGTGTGGTGAAAAAAATATCAGGTGACAGTGGTGTAGATGCTGATGATGAATGTGATGATGATGATGTTGCTGTTGTTGCAACATGCAGTCCACATGCTAGCATCCAAGCAGAAGATGTTGATGTGTATGACGTTGATGAATATGATGATGATGTAATTGACCCCAGTTGGGAACTGGAGGAAAATAAATTAAAAGTGACTGTGTCTGAGTCTATTTGCAGGAATCCCCCCCCCCAGTAAAAACTTGTGATATACCAGTTTTAGTTGATGATGATGATGACCCAGTAATCAATATGATAGGTAGTCGTGGTGGTCAGTTGCAGTCCAGGTGTGCAGTGCCCGAAACATCAAGTGCCCTCCCCACTTCAATGCTTAAAATAACTGACTTACATAAGTCACATCATGGACATGTTAAAAGCAGAGCATCACTATCCCTTGTTCAGGGGTTTTTTGTTCAAGATGCAAATGATGATTCAGTTGCAATCTGCCAGGTTTGCCATGTGCGTGTGAGCCAAGGTAAAAAGGGGAGCCATCTGGCCACAGGAGGACAGCATATGCATCTTAAGAATAGGCACTTGGCACTGTGGACCCAGCACAAGCTAGCAACTAATACCACAGTGGGGCATTCACCCGCATCACCGGCAACCATAGCCAGCATGTTATCCCCTTCCATGACTGTTAAGCCCAGTAGGAAATTAAACATGTGCAGTAGTGTGGTAATAAGAGCAGAGGATTACTACAGGCATGATGAGGTGGAGGACCATAATGACTTTGAAATGTTGTCCAGTGCTGGTACGAATAGCAGTTTTTGTGGTTGTGGTGGTGAATGCAGTATGTCTAGTGCAAGTGGTACATCAACCCTGGTTGGCAAATCTGGCAAAATAACAGCATTTCTGGGTTTGTCATCATCACCTGTGAAACTGTCTTCATTAAATGTCCACACTCCATGCCCTGCCAATGCCATTCATCACAGAGCACAACCATTTGTGATCAACACACCCCATGTAAAACGTTTAAGTCAGTCCACGTTACAGAGTGTTTTTGCACATAAGCTGAAGTACTCCCCGAATTATACAGTGCCACCTGACTTAATGCTGCTGTAGCAGAAATGCTGGCAATTGATCTTTTGCCCTTCTCCTTTCTGGAGAATTCTGGGTTCCGGCGGTTTGCTGCATGTACCTGTCCAAAATGGAAAGTCCCATCCAGGACATACTTTTCTACCCATGCTGTCCCCGAGTTGTTCCACACTGTGTCTGACTCAGTAAGACATGCCATTCAACATTCCTCCTCTCCATTCATCCATTTAGTGTCCTGGCCAAATTTCCCTCATTCACTAAAAAAAATACCACCAACAGCTTAATCTGGTTCAAGGTCAGTTGCCATTCATCTGTATCCCCTTCCCCCCGGGTCATGCCTGAAAATAGGCAGGATTTGTCTAGTGCACTTACCCGGTCAACAAAAGCTAAATAAATAAAAAGTATGGATATGTGGACAAGTGGCAAAACAGTGGGGAGTTCATATTTGTGTATAACTACACACTGTTCGCAGGTGCCGGGGGTTGTTTGTGATGTTGGTAGCATGAATAATCCGCGCAGTAAGGTAAATTGTCATGGTAGCAATCTTCCAGGAATTTGACAGCATGCAATGATTGCTATGCACAGTGTGACCCGTTCACACACTGGTGAGAATGTGTTAGACATGGTACTGGCTAAACCCTCTGTCCCTGAGAGCTGGGTTCATAGCAAGTGACAATGGGTCAAATGTGGTGAAATGAATCACGAATGGTGTTTTTTTTTTGTATTGCATGCATGGCCCATTGTTTAAATCTTGTGGTTCAGGAGTTTCTGCAGCACCCTGATATAAGGAAATGCTGGCCATTGCACGACGTAACTGCTCTGACTTTTCAAGATCTGGAAAGGCCCGTGACCAACTGCGGCAGTTGCAGATACAAAACAGCCTGTTTCAGCACTGCTTGAAGCTGGAAGTTGTCACCCGATGGAACTCCACTTTATACATGGCAGAGAGGTTGTATGAACAATACAAAGCCATCTCAGAACATCTTGTTATGCACACTAGCCGTGACAGTTCCGGGGCCTCCATGTCTATGATGACTGAACAGTAACGCCTCATGGACTCTGTAATAACAATTTTGCAGCCTTTTGAACATGCCACACAGGCAGTGAGTGGTGAGTCTGCCTCCATTAGCCAATCATTTCCACTGCTGCGGGTGCTGAGGCAGACATTGGTGAATGTATAGCATAGCCTTGATGTTGACAGAGACAGTGGTAGCAGTATGTTGCTGCAACACATGCTGACAGTATTCGACCAGAATTGTCACATTGTGAGCATTCAGCGTAATGACAACTTTGCCATAACAACAATGCTGGACCCATGATACTAACGTGGAATTGCATCAGTACTGGAGGCAGGGCCTGGACAGGTAAAAAATATCAGTGGTCAACTGGTGCACCTTGTTCATGGGGCACAGAAGTCACGTGCCAAGGTCAGCAAACCTCAGCAGCATAATACGGCTGAAGGTGTACCTTGAGGACCATCAAGCATATCCTGCAAGGGGAAGGGGACAGCAGTTCCAGGTGGTTTGTCATCCAAAGTGGCTGGCGTCAACCTGCTTTGGGAGGCTTTGTCCCAAGTGGGTATTTGTGAAATAAATGATTCGGGAGAACAGGATGATGCATCAACAATTGGACTTAGTGTGGCACAGAGAATGGTTGAGTCATATTTGTCTGAAAACAGACATCTGACAATAACTGAAGATCCTCTTTTGTACTGGAGTGGAAAGGTCAGCGAATGGCCAGAGCTGACTGCAGTGGCACTGAAGTACCTCACATGCCCACCCTCCAGTGTAAGTGTCAAGAGGGTATTCAGCTCAGCAGGTGCAGTAGTCAGGGATCATCAGACAAACCTGTCTCCTGCAAATGTTAGTTTGCTAACGTTCATCAAAATGAATGAGAAGCACAAATCAGCACAGACTGCAACCTCGGTATTCGTACCCCGGCCTAGTCATTAGTGGTCTTGCTGATGTGGAAATGGAGCATCCTGGTGGCACTGGCAGTGGCTGCCTGAAACGACCCACCACTGATGTAGATGATGGCACAATGGAGAAAGAATTTCCCAGTGGTCAGATTTCAGACATTGATGACTGTGAGGGCAGCTTTCTTTATGAGGATGATGATGTGGTTAATGTTGGCAGGTTTTAACTGAAGTTTTTAAAAGGCGGTGTGCCCCCTGGACCACCACCACCGGGACTGATGTTATCCACTGCCACCACAAGTCTGTCTCCCCCCCGGACCACCACCACCGAGACTGATGTTAGCCACTGACACCACGAGCCACCACCACCAGGACTGATGTTATCCACTGCCACCATGAGTCTGTCTGCCCCCCCAGACCACCACAACCACCAGGACTGATGTTAGCCACTGCCACCATGAGTCTGTCTCCCCCCCCGGACCACCACCACTAGGACTGATGTTAGCCACTGCCACCACTGCCAACATGAGTCTGTCTGCCCCCCGGACCACCACCACCTCTGGGACTGACGTTAGTCACTGCCACCATGAGTCTGTCTGCCCCCCCTGGACCACCACCACCAGGACTGATGTTATCCTCTGCCACCACTGCCACCATGAGTCTGTCTGCCCCCTGGACCACCACCACCACCGGGACTGATGTTATCCACTGCCACCATGAGTCTGTCTCTCCTCCAGACCACTACCACTGGGACTAATGTTAGCCACTGCCACCACTGCCACCATGAGTCTGTCCGGACCACCACATCCATCAGCCAGAGACACAAAGCTTCTTAATATTTAAACCATAAACTGAGTATGTGTACTCATGTTTGTTATGCTGCTTCACTTCCTTTAGTTGTATGCTTTGTTTCTGTAGCATTTCAGAGCCACAGTGGTAAAACACATACAGTACAATTCTTTTGTTTCTTTTACAGGGTAACAAAAAAAGGTTTGATCGCTAAAACTCATTGGGAATGGTACTGTAGATGTACCGTACAGAGAGGAAGCAATGTAATATCCATGTGAAATCCATTCTGGTAAGTATGAAGATTTTATTTCATCCATTTCATTGTTTTGTAAAGACTGCAGCAAATATTGCACACAGGTTGTGTTAGTTGACAACATGTGGGTTTGAAGTGTAACTTGGCTTTAGGGTTTGAGATTTGAGAACCAGGGAGGGACACATAACAATTAAGTTGTAAGAAGTTATTCATTTCTTTTTTAGGAAACTTCTAGATGCTTTGTTGTTCTGACAAAGTGGCCTTATCCAAACAAGTTCTTCAACATTAGCCCCCCCCCCAGGCTGGGGTGCATATGTACCACACAGAAGTCATTTCATTAGATGACCATGGCCATCATTAACAACCAGACTCAGGAAGGATGCAGAAGAAATCTGTGAAGAAGTAACAAAATGAGAAACTATTACAGATAGACCTGCAAATATGCTTCCCCCCACCAAAAAAAAAAAAAAATACTTACCTTCATGTGCTTGAGAGTTATCCATTGCAAATTTCTACACAAAAAGTTCTCATTGAGCACTGAAATGTGCACACCAACAGTATCTGTGACCTGTGATACAGAACAATACCATGAGTACATGTCCATGTCAACACCCCTCACCTACAAAATAGAGAAATATGTATCTATATATATCAACTCACCAAGGCTACTATTAGTGTACAGACAAAGGGCACCCTTCCATCTAGTTGAGATGATCACATTGCATTTGCTTGAATCACAGCACACATTGGACCAGCAACAGTTCGCTCATGGTCATCATTTTATTCTGGGGCACTGCGCGCATGAGTGACTGCACAATCAATTCTGGGGGACTTTGTATGTGCTGAAACAGTTTCATTTCACTTTGTTACAACTTGTCAATTTTCTGGACACAATGCAGATGCATTTTGGGCATGCAGAAGAAATCCGGGGACTCTGTGCCACCACTGCATGCATGAGTGACTGCGCAATAAATACTGGGGAACTTTGTATGTGCTGAAACAGTCTCATTTCACTTTGTTACCACTTGTCAATTTTCTGGACACAAGACGGATGCATTTTGGGCATGCAGTATAAATCTGGGGACTCTGTGCCACCACTGCATGCATGAGTGACTGTGCAATAAATTCTGGGGGACTTTGTATGTGCTGAAACAGTCTCATTTCACTGTGTTACCACTTGTCAATTTTCTGGACACGCGGCAGATGCATTTTAGGCATGCAGAAAAAATCTGGGGACTCTGTGCCACCACTGCATGCATGACTGAGTGCGCTATAAATTCTGCGGGACTTAGTATGTGCTGAAACAATCCCATTTCACTTTTTTATCACTTGTCAATTTTCTGGACACAAGGCGGATGCATTTTGGGCATGCAGAAAAAAGCTGGGGACTCTGTGCCACCACTGCATGCACGACTGAGTGCACCATTAATTTTTGGGACTTTGTATGTGCTGAAACAATCCCATTTCACTTTGTTACCACTTGTTAATTTTCTGGACATAAGGCGGATGCATTTTGGGCATGCAGAAAAAATCTGGGGACTCTGTGTGACCACTGCATGCATGAGTGACTGCTCAATAAATTCTGGGGAACTTTGCATGTGGTGTGACGATCCCATTTCACTTCCTTAACATGTGTCAATTTTCTGGACAGAAGACAAATGCATTTTGTGTGTTGTGATTGTGAGCACATAATGTCATACTTAAATTATAAATTAAAGCAGCATTGCAACAATGTGCTGACAATTTTGACCTATAGTGTTTTATACTATTTTACATTGTTGCTGTTGCCGGCCACTAGTTACCTCATGACTTGTATGATACCCTTCTTTTCACAATTTGTGTCTGCTTTACTACTTTTTCTCATATCTGAAAATAAAAAAGGAGCACACCATTTATTATTGTTCTGACCAGGTTCTTATCACTATTTGCAGCTGTTTTTGAACACCTACTGTTCTGTGATGTCATAAAACACTGCCTGCCTGTATAACTGTTAATTTGACAACAGAAGTAGTATATAACAACTGATGGAGAAAAACAGCGCACAATACTGACGAAGACCTGGTCTGCACTAAAATAAAAGGACTGCTCCTTTTATTATCTCACACATGAAAAAGTACTAAACCAGACTCAAATACTGGAAAGAATAGTATCATACAAGTCAGGATGTAAGTAAAGTGGCAATGTAAAATAGCATAAAAAAGTATAGGTCAACATTTTCAACAGATTGTTGCACTGCTACTTTAAAGAGATTCACCAAGTTACATAGTTACAGATGGTATTGCACCGAATATATTGGTGCCTAACCTCCAGGGGAATCTTTTTTGCTCCACATGTCCTTAAATAGTGCAATACTTTTCTGGCAAAAACATTCATAATTTCAGCAAAATGGGTCCTGAAGGACTTCCCATTCTGAAGAGCTGCCCAAGTCCCCCCCTCCCCCCTGCGCTCAGCAATGTTGTGGGGAAACGTGAGCACGTTTCAACTAACAAAAGCCTTGTTAGTGGAAACGTGCCCACATTTCACCACAAACTGACCATTATAACATAAAGAAACATTCAGAAAGCTGCCGGCCATTCACTATAATAAAGCACACCCCCATGCTCTCCCTGGCATCACATCATAACATTGCTGAGAAAGGTGGCAGAACTTAGGTGGATCTTCAGAACGGGAAGTCCTCCGGGCCCTGGTTTACTGAAATTACGAGCATTTTTGCCAGAAAAGTATTGCACTATGGAATGTAAGGACATGCGGAGCAAGAAAGATTACCCTGGAGGTAAGGCACCCATGTAAGGAGCATGTATGACTGTATGTGCATGTATATATTTAAAGGGAAGCAGTCAGCAACAGGAGCTCCTACGTCCTGCCCAGTGCAAGGCTTACCCTTCGTTTAAGCCTTTTAAGTATGTTGCAGCATTTTTCTCTTGCTGCAACATACTTTATTTTAAGAAAGAAAGGTCAGTGACCCAGAAGGATGGCGGATGCTATGGGGGCCCCATTATGTGTAAAGGAAAGGTGCAGCAGAGATGCACCATGTACTTCAAATACTTTTGTATTGAAGCTCATGGTGAATCGATGTTGCACCTTTACACATAATGGAGCCCCCATAGCATCTGCCATATTTCTGGGTTGCTGACATTTCTTTAGTATAATAAAGTATGTTGCGGCGTGATAAAAATGCCGCAACATACTTAAAAGGCTTAACCAGAGGGTAAGCCTTGCAGGGGGCAGGATGCAGGTGCTCCTGTTGCTAACTGCTTCCCTTTAAACTAATCATGTGGCCTTCCCTCTATCTAGTATTAAACAAACAAAACACAAAACAATACAGCAGTGGGGGGGGTGAGGTGTGCAGAAAACAAAACCTAATGCTTGATCCCATGATGTTCCAGCAGCAGACGAAGCATTGACACTATTTGCAGCTGCTCTTGCTAGATCTGCTCCATCTGCTGTGGGACAGCACCCATCCTCTGATTACTTTCCTCCATCGCAGCCCACAGCAGTGCTATTTCTAACTACATTGCAGGCATCGTGGTGGTGTCCACTGCTGCGGGAGGAAAGGCAGGTAGTGGTGGTGGTGAGAGTGGTGCTGGTGGCAGTGGTGGGGGTAGTGGTGGAGCAGCAGCTGCTGCTGTAGCCTTCCTCCTGCTCTGGTGATGTACTGCAGCAGCACCTGCAGTCACTGCCACAGAAGGGCCACAAGTGGAGGCCTGGCCTGTTCTGTGGCAGCCTGCCACTCCACCTTGCAGTGGTTAAACATGTGTGTCCTCTGGCCCCCAGTACTCAGATGTGTCCCCCGGGGGCCACAGCACACCTGCACCCCACAAAGCAGGCACACCACAATGCTCCTGTCCCCCCCGACACAGTTGAAAAACTGCCAGACTGTCGAGCCGCGGGGGGACCAGGCACAATAGGGGCAGATGTATTGCCAGCAGCACTGTCACACACCTGGGGGTCTCCACCTGCTGCTGTGGAGTGAGAGGTGGTGCTGCTGGAGCTCCTGCAGCTGGTACAGATGGTGGTTGGTGGTGGTGGCGGCGGACTTGCTAGATGTGGCAGTGGCACTGGTGGTGCTGCTGCTTCCAGAGGAGGGGATGGACCAAATAATCTGGAGCAATCCAGTGACACCCACCCACGCTGACCCCCACGTGTCCACACTCCCCTCTGGCCAACACAAGCCACAGACTGTCCCTGGTCTATAAATCTCCTTTCCTCGCCACTCCGACGCGTCACACGATGACGACCGACTCACACATGCACGCACACACACAGTCACACACAGACACACACACTTACACAAAACAAAACTTATAAAACAAATAAATCAGTCACAAAAAAAGAACTCACAAAACAGTACAACAAAAACTAATGAATTAGCTTTTAAAAAAGCTGTTGGTTTTTATGACATTGAAAAAAGCAAGTTAAGCAACAAATACAGACTCCTCTCCTAAACTATCCTTCCTCTTTCTACCTCTGCAAAGGAGAAAGTGAAAGTATCTGCTGGTATGACTCACTTCCTTCCTGCCTGGCTAAAGCATGTGACTTACAGTACTGTAAGCCATGTGATGTATGTGGAGGGGTGCCTAAAGTGCCTATTGTTGTCATTCCACCTTACTTCACCTTAAGGGCGGAATAACAATGCGAAGTCAAGTCATTATCACAAGGCGAAGTGAGTACTCCTCAATGGCCACTTCGCGTAGCATTGCACTAACTCGAAGTGGCCACTTCGCGTTCACTTCGCGTGTGAATTTTAAATTCGCTGCATCTCTATTTGTTACTTGACCCTAGATAGAGTGTTTTAAGTCTTCCCTTTTTGCTTCTTTTATTGTCTTTATACCGTTACCCTATATAAGGTGTTACCTCTATTCCCACGCTATAGATGCTTTTAGTTCTGCACACTGAGCTCTGAGCTGTCATTTCTAGGTGTACACTAGGGGGGGTAGGTTACATGGACCTGTTTTATTGATAGGAAATTTTGGACTGGATACTGGGTAAAATCCAATGCTCTTATAGCATGTGCCATGGGATCTTTACCTTCCATATTGACAACCACCAGAGAAGGGCAGAAGGGACCTCAGTTTAACATCGCTTCCAAAGGACAGCACCTCAACAGTGCAGTACTTAGTTCCTGGTGTGAGACTTGAACCCATGACCATCTTATCTTCCAGCACCAAGGTGAGCACCTAACCTATTGAGCCAGTGACACTATGATTTTTATTATGGGGAAATAAGAATATAGACTGTTTGGGATGAAAAAGGTCTTATAACATATCAAGTTAATCCATTGGTTATATTAGGAATAACACCCTATTACCCTCCCCCCACACACATACTTATCTAGTATGATCTTCGATGACAGTACCAATGAAGCCAGGATTCCAGATTTAATCTGTAGCACTTAGAAGAGGTTAAACATGTCTCCAACCAGAGAGGAACTGTGGGGCATTATGAGGGAGATTTATTAGACAGAGAAGCTAACACACATTGTAAGACTTGATGCTTCTGATAATAAAAGGGCACCATGAGTGGTATATACCATCGCAAGGGTAATTCATTATTATCATTTTTTTTTGGTTTATACCCCCTTCCTCTCTCCAGTGCCTGAATCATCTGGGACAATCTGGCACCATTCTACCAGCCCCCACCTACTTCATGTACACCATCCTCCATAGAGTCTCAGCTTACCCCACAGGTGAAGTACAGGATGTAGGGGATATAGCCCTGAATGTACCAGATGTCAGGAAGCAGAGCAAGGAGGCAGGGGCTGGCCCCATATATAATGAAATCCAATTAAGCTGGCACTGGAGCCTCTTTCCTATTTCTGCCTAATCCCCTGAAGAATACCAGTGCATAAGGCAAATCAATACACATGAGCATACAATGCATGCACATCATGGGTACCAAGCCAGTATCCTCCCCCTCTCTCATGGTACTTTGCTACATGCGGTCACCCAGGTGGTAGTACCTCAGTGAAGATGGTGTTCCTCCTACTGTATGGGAGAAGAGAGTCCTCTGAGACACTCAGTCCTCCTCACCCCTGCTGACCCCAGTGCCCTGGGATCATTCCTGAACCCAGGTCACTGGCATTATGAGCAGTAGCCCCAGCACCAGGCCAAAGTGCTGGCTAAGGATAATACATTTTTTTGGGAAAAAATAACAACAGGATGTGTGTCTCATTCTCTCTGACAATGGGGGGAGTCAGTGCACCAAAAGGAAGAGCCATCCCTTAATAAACATAGTACAAAATCAGAAGAAAATGCAAACAAATAGTATATTTCATTGGGTTGCTACAGAAGATCATAAATAACATTGTGTGTGGCATGCAAGTGGACTCACCATGGGAAAGGCCATAGGAAAGGATGATTATGTACACTTTGGAAGCCTGGTCACAGAAGTGAAATAAACTGTTACACTGCACATCTCTGCATACACTGCCTAGGCCTGGCATGCATGTACAGTGTGAAGCATGATGGAATGTTGTATCTGTTCTTCAATTAATCATGCAATAGTCTTCAAAAGCCAATGTCTTCTACCAAGGATAATTACTGAAGATCAAGAGTCATTGTTGCTCCACAATAATTTGTTAAATGAGTGCCAGGACACTGGTTCTTGTGCTGTTGCTGATACTGGCAGAGAAATGCAATGAAGCATGACACCTTGACATGAGTGCCGTGACAATATTGGAGTGGATTATAGTAATATAATATAATTTTATTAATAGTTTAAGTATTTTTATACAATATATGACAAGAAAACATGATTTCTGAATGAAGACATGAAGAGTCGTGAAGATGACAATAAATAGTACTATGAATAGTGCCTCAAAGAGGATAGGCAATTGTTCATTCTTGTGGTGCACAGGTGGCTGTGTTGGTACTGGTACTGGTAGCTGGTGTAATGGTTATAATTTTCAAATGTCTATCAAGATGACCCTTGTTCTCACTAGGACACAAATGGTTGAAGGCATGTGAGCTGCTGAACAAAGACGAAAACCAATTCTTTAAGAAAAGAGTGCTGCCGAATAACTTCTGGATTCTTAAATGTTCTTTGTTTAATATCCGTGGGCCACCTTAGAATTTTGACGTTTTACTATACAGCTTAGTTTTGAGGGTGGTCCTATTGATAAAACACACAACAAAGTATCTGTATAACTATAATATTCAGAACGCTACTTTAGCCAGAATTAAAATACAACTTTAAATGTATGCAACTCAGAACTTTTTTTTATCTTTGTTCAAAATGATAAGTTTTTATATTGTTAAGTTTGTACATCATATTTAGTCTTATGACTAGGTGCATAAAATCAGCTACCTATAAAGTGAAATAAAGTACAATAATATAAGGCATAATGTTTATGATAGTACTATACCCACTGGTATTACTGTATCTACTGTATAGTCACAATTATTGCTAAATATTTTTTTCAGAATGCTGTACAGCTGCTAATGCACTATTCTATGCATATGACATACATTATTAAATCTCTAAACAGAACAAATGAAAAGAATAAAGACCACTTTGATTCAAAATTTGGTTAAGTTACTGAACAGTTAACGGTAGATCATATTTCAGGATATCTGTTTCCAGAATGTGGGTAATACATGTGAGAATGGCTTTCCTGTGACTGTGCATTTAAGTATATCTACTGTATAAAATAAACACATTTCTGCTCCTACTGTAGCTTGTGCTAACTAAACATGTTTTACTAACAGGCTCTTTCTGTTAGAAAATATATCTAAGATTTTTAGCTCCATGTTGTTTGTGTACTAATCCATAAAAAAAATCATGTATGGAGGCTTATCATGCAGTAATACCTTGGAGTACATGTGGAATCTTTGTTGAACCTAATTTTACATTGGAAATCCTCCAGTGTTCAATGCTTTTAGGCAATATTCCTATGCATGTGACCAGTTTTGCAGGGGGTCTGGATTTTGCTAATGAAAGCCAATTATTGTTAAGATGTGCAGTTTATGCTGCTTCTTCTAATACATATTTGTATGTTTTTTTATTTTATTCTTAGGGAAGACCTTTATTCATAAGTGCATATTTTCAACATATATATGTTCTAATATTTTTGACTAGCATGTTTAAATGATTATGTATATGAAATTGTGGCAGAACACGGGGAAGGGGGCTGCTACTTTATAGACTGTATAAACAACAGATTTCCTGTGGTCCATGATTCATTTCAACCTGAATCCACTGTTCAGCTGAGCATTTAAGAAAAGGGGTTTATGCAGTCATGGTGGTATTTTCAAAAGTGCTCAGAAATGAAGCAGTTTCTTAAACACACACATATTTACATTATGCAGATGCTAGATATAATTACGGTGATAATTTCACAGCTGAGTCAAAACTGACACTTATACTTACATCATAAATCTTGTGTATTATGGTGGTTATTTCATATGTGCACCATTTTTTCACCATTCTAAGAGGCATTGAAAGAACACGTGTCAGAAAAAATACTATTTCTTCCAGTGATACGTAACGAGTCAAATATGGCCTATGAGCTCCGTGACTCGTACTTACACCTATGAACCTATGAACTTACTTTTTGTGTCACCTTTGCATCATTAATCTGGATGTACTGTAAGAATAGGCACATCAGATTGTGGTACAGCCATCTTCTGATGGTAGCACACTCTTCTGATGCAGATGTAGCTGCAATTTGTGATGCAAAAATGATACAACTTACTGTTGCATCCATCACACTTCTTTGAAAATACAGGCCTCACTCTTTTACTCACAAAGAGAGCATGTTGTGGCTCTCTAAGCAGTCCACTGAGCACAAACTGCAAAGAATATCAGGTAATGTCAATTTATTAAAATAGTTTTTATACAGTGCTTTAAAATTACCATTAAAAAAAATCTAGCAAAGAGAGTGACTCATTTATCTCAGTGTCTGTCATCTTACATTGTGCCTAGGGCAGCTGTTTGCAAGTCAAGGATTTCATTATCCCAGACCCAGACCAGGCTGATATTATAGTGAATAGTAAGTTTTTTTTTAAAACTTGTATTTTATTGTTTTATAAAAGACAACAGCATACACTTTGTACCTCCCACCAGGCATACAATCTTAAGTGTAAGGAGTCATTCAATGGATGACAGAATAAAGAAGCCTTAATAAGTATAGGTAAGGTGGTGGGGGTATTTCAACATTGTTGGGCACTTGTAAGTCCAACACAGCTGCACTTCGCAATATTGAGGTGATCCTACTATAATAAAAAAAATCCAACAGAGTTTATATTCAGCCATTTGACTGATGTGATCCCAAACCTAACGTGGAAAATCGAAAAGGGTTAGTACTCCTCCTCCCCCTGCAGAACTTCATGACCCTGTATTAATAATACAGTCAATGTTTTTATTGAAAGAAAATATTCCACAGATATTTAACAAGCTGCCAGAATAACCCTATACAGCAACGGTACCTGTATTCCTAGGGGACAACATAATACAATTGCAATGGTGTCATTACTCACTAGAATCAGAGAAATTAAATTGCTAAGTTATAGGAGCTTAACTGGCAAAGAAAAACTAGAAAATTATGTTCAGGATGACTTTTTAAACTAAGGCATACATACCTCTGAACTTTTCCCAACATTGATAATGCGTGAGACAACTTTAAAACATTCAGCTGATTTTTTTAGTTTTTAAAGCTGCCACGAGGTATCCACCATTACTACTCCACTGGCCTAACAGTCTTTAGTCCTTGTTATGACACATAATGGTCAACAGAAAGTGTTCAGAAAAAAAGAAAGTTACTCAATTGCCCCTTCAGCTGTCTTCTTCTGAATCGTCGTCTCTCGGTGATCAAACAACTGCAAATTCTTGCTCCAGTACCTCCACCTTTTGGCCTGCTTCCTGCGAGTCAGTGTAGATGTAGGTATGGCCTCCATGATGGATGTGAAGATGAGCAGGCATCAACAGTAAGTGTATAATCCCAAGGTTCTGTAGGCGATCCCTTACCTATGTCGAACTTCTTCCTTCTTGCATGGGTGGCAAAGGAGAGATCCAGGAAAAGATGCAGAGTATGTCCAGTGAAGTTAAAGTCTTGCAACTCCCTTGCTGCTTGTAGAAAGAGATCTCGAAGAGCTACTCCCATAGTAATTATAAGGATGGTTCTGGGAAGGTCAGGCTGTAATGGGGCAGGATGTGGGGAGATCCAGTATGCTTCAATTATTTGAGGAGCCAGCACATTCCCTGTTTCTATGCCCAAAGCACCAGGTAGCCAGGATTGTAGGAAAGCTACAAGACCGGGACATTCACTAGCTTCCGGCAGCCCAATCAGCCAAAGATTTACTGCTCACTGTGCATTCTTGAGATCTTCCATCCTGTAATGGAGCTGATTGTTCTCTTGTACCAGCTTGGAGGTTATATTAATTGTTTTAATAGCCTGTGCCTCTGCCTGAGAGGCAGTTTTGGTGGCCGACTCAATTTTTAAGTCTTGTTCACCCATACTGCAAAGTATTTGCTCCACCTTCCCATCTATGGCCTTCATGGATAGGACCAGTGAGTTCCACGTTGGCACACCAGACTCCGAGGTTCCAATGGGTACAGTTGGGGCCTGCTGCTCTATAGGTTGTACATTTTTAGAGCCGCCCATTCCTCCTTAGTTGTTCGTCCCATAGTACTAAATGGTATCTTTCAGTTCCTTTTGTTGAGTTCTGTTTATCACTGCTGTTCACAGGTCAAAAATGTGAGAGTATCTTCATCTAATTTGTTATTAAGTTTTAAATTCTGCAGAGATGAGGTGAAGCATGGCTGTATAGCAAGTGTGCTCAATAATGCCCCCCATGAAAAGTAATTTCTGTTGGTCAGAATAATGTTTAATCATATATTAACACTTATGCTAGTTCCTTAGTATGCTGTAGGCTCATTGTTTCTAACATAAACATTATGTAGTTGCCAGAAAGGGAATGAAGTAAAGGAGGCAGAGAAAGCAGCACCAATGCATTAGTTTAAATAATACCATGTGTGTTATGATTATTTGGTGTTGCACTTTATTTGTTCACCTGCTACCTTCTTCAAGTTTTGTATGCTTATATTTATTGTATAGCAGCACTTAAGTTCTTCATACACATAATATTGGGTGCTATGCATGAATGGGGAGGAAGGTATGTGCCAAAGGAGTGTACCCCACCCACGTAGCTCCAAGGCCCCATAAAGGCACAGTGGACATGGTATTCATAACCATATGTACCCATGGGACATCTGTCCATGGCCCTGCCTCCCCCAGTGTGCAGGTCTGTGAAAGCAGGCAATGCTTTTTTTGTGCATTGGGTCCTTGTGCTGAGCTCCAAGGAAGCAAATATGTTAAATATACCAAATCAGGGGCCAGATATTCAAACTTTGTCTGGTGGGAAAAGTGATTATCTGAGGTTTGACTGGGGTTTGCACCATGCACAGTATTCAAAGGGGTCAGGATTGCATGCTAAATGGGATAGTGTGTGCACATGGATCAGTGTGCAAAGGGAGGGGTGGGTACATGAATATGGGCACAATGCAATATTCAGCCTATTAGCTCTGTGCAAAAGGAATAGCACAGGCTGCCTTGCTCTGCACAATTACTGCAAAGAAGAAGCCCAACTTATTACAGGCAACCCTAGCGACCGATGGAGCCACTGCAGACAACAACCACATTGGCAGTTAGGAGAGTACACTAGCTCCTTGGTGTCCAGTAGTTCCCCCAACCTCCAATTGACAGCCCCATTAACAATAATCCAGTCCTTGGTGTCCAGTGGTAACTGTCACCCTCTGATTCTTGGCCCATTTACTAATACCATAATAACCCAGTTCCTGGTGTCTAGTGGTACTCCTGCCCATCTGATTTCCAGCCCCTGTAAAATTAAATGATTCCCTGGTGCCTAGTGGTACCCTCACCCTCTGATAACTCACTGCAGTTCCATAAAAGAAGTCCCTGGCAGTGGTATCTAGTGGCTCCTTGCATCACCCATACCAGGTACGCAACCAAATGGGCTCATTTGCATGATGCCAGCTAAATATCATGCCAGAAGCTCTCGCTACTATTGCGTCTGGGACACTGTTCCCTGCACTTCTCAGATCCATGTTGGGGCAGTGCTACTTGACTTAGTGCTGCACCAACATGCTCCCACAGTCAGTTGAACTGTGCTGGTGTGCTATCTGACAGATTATAGCATCCTCGGGGTCATGGGCAAAGGAAAGTACATTGCAACCTTTGGGCTTCACTTTTGCCCCTTTTCCAATATCAGGTCCCAGATGTTTTGTTGCCTTGGTAAAGCATGTTTGAATACTTCCACAAGTTAATTTGTAACCCTGATGTGTCACCCATTATATTTTATATATCACTGAATGTGAGATGATATATTTAAAACAAATGTCTTCAGAATTTCTATATTCGTATGTGATGTTAATTTTTAAGAGACAAATTTGATGATCCACCCAGTATTGTTGTAGGATAATTAACTGAATAGGTCAGGATCCTATAACAATTATTTTAGAGCTAATGGTAATTCCCATGCCAAAACAGTGACAAAAGTATTATTAGGAAGCTACAGTCAGAGTTACAGTAGATGATATATCCTGGATAAGGAATCTGAGGTGGCAAACTGATCAGATAACAATTACCTAGAGGGATGTATAAATGGCCACACAACCATTTTGTAAAATAGCAGTAAGCACATGCTAACTGTCCTGTTCTCATCTGACCAGAAATGTACCTTGTGGATGCTAACAATGAAGAGAGCTTGGCAGAAATGACTGTGCTACTCATCCCCTGGAAATATTGGCTAGTAAAGTTTTCCATTCAGTGAAGGAAAGATCAGTCGGCCTCATCATTCATGCCCTTATCATGATTAAGTTCACACATTGTATATAGTTCGTGTCTTAAAAGTGTTGTGTCCCAGGTGTCTCCTCATGTTTTTTTGTTTTATTTTTACTAATTCAAGACCATGGAGCTTAGATGATGCTGGTGTGTGTCCTACTCAGTTGAAATGTATTGCCACTGATGAATTCAGGATATTCTCCCTAATAGCTATTATGTTCTACAGTCATAGTTCTGAGAGCTCGCATGTTCTTACCCACACACATTTTATCATAACTGCATAAGAGGATTAAGAGGATATAAGTGCTTTGGCATTTTATAGGATATTTTATGCCAAAAGTTCATTGACTGAATGTGTTAAAAAAATAGGTCATACGTGATGTGTTGCCCTGTCCACAACATCCACAGGGAAAGTTGTCCTGTCAAAGTGTTCCATGAAGTAGCTGCTTGCTTACTGCAATGTCCTCAAAGAAGTGTGCAGCATGCAACAGTTTGTCTTTTATGGTAAGTGCATTTTTGTTTGCAAATAATGGCTTTACTGCAAAAATCCTTTAAAGCATTTGAGCTGATTGGAGTTTTTCCAGTTTCTTATGGAGAATTTACCTGATATCATTGGTGAGGGGAAACTGTTGAGTGGACAGGACAGTTCCATTTTTGCATGTCTTGATTTCAATTTTGTGCTGCAGATGTGTTATGTCTACTTACGCCCTGCATTCCATTTTTTATATTGTTAAGAGTCTACTGGTCATAGACTCCCTCTTGGAACTGTCTTTCCATAGTTTGTAATCTCTTCTGGAAATTTTGTTCCTCACTACAATTATGGCACAACCTAAGAAACTGGGACTATGCAATTTTTTTAGGGCCTTAGATACTGTGTTCTTGCTTGCACATTTCTTGAATAAGGCTTTTGGAGGCTATAATCATGCTTGTAAACAGATAAACCCAAGTAAGTCACCATCAGTTGACTAAAAGAGCTTGTAAATGTGATGCTGCCAGAGATGGAGTCGATGTATGTTTCAGATTAGAATACTGAAGTTGCTGTTCTGTACCAAACCAGAGGAAGAATCTACATCAGTCAGATATAGATTGTTAGAATGAATTTGTAGAGTTGAAGATGTGTTTTTTCTCCCACATATACATAAAAATATTTGTGTATGCTGGTGGTATGATACTTCCCATAATAGTGCCCCAAGCTTGCTGGAAAAAGATTTTTTTTCTCAGAGTTAAAGTAATTCTGATACTGGACATTGTCAGCTAATCATTGGTCTTAAATAGTGCTGGGCAAAATTTGAAAAAATCTGTTTTGCACACTTTGCATGAAAATGCACCAATTTTGCATAATTACATGCAATTTTGTAAACTAGAGCCATATGTTTAAAGGAATACTGTCAACTTTTTTGCATCATGGTATTTCTAGGTAAAACCCCACATTTATTGCTTGCTTATGTTCACTAAAATTCATTGATGTTGCTAGTTGTTTTCTCTGTATCCTTTCTTAGTCAAATTGAAATGCTCGCTAATTGTGTAATGGTAGGAGTTCAATTAACATAAACTCAGTTCCCATTTGCCTGAACCATAGTTGCCCAACAGGTGAAGTTTGTCCGCTGCAGAGTTTGTTATATAAAGCAAGGGGGGTGCAGGGTGAAAGCCACCCCCAAGCATAAGAAAAACTCAGCATGGGAGAACGTCACCTGCAGGGCAACTGTGTTTTGCTTTACTGGCATCGGGTTACTGAAACTCAAGGAACCAAGTTTCAGTGTGTTATAATATAACCTGGTGTAATTATACCCAGCCTTGTTTTTTTTTTCAAATTCTTGATCTACTTTTTATTGCATATTTCCAAAACATTAGATAAACCTCCAGACAGTGCAGTCACTCATGAGTCAATAGGCTCCTCTAGTCCCACTTCATCATGGGTGGCTAGATTCCATTGGATTGTTCCCAAATCCAGGAAAGATGCAATGGAAGTTGATCAAGGGAGTGTAAACAAACATGATTTTTTGTGTGACAACACCAGTAGTATGTATAGTCTGTTTTTCACTCTTTAAAAGGAATCAGAATTTAGCTATCATTTACATGAGCAATATCTACAGAATGCAACCAATTATACAGCGTGTTTCCTTTTTTTGAGGCCTAAGAGGTTTGACAGTGTCCCTTTAAAATAAGAAATGTTGGTTGCAATTGCTCCTTTTTATAAAAAGAAGACTTCCATGTTAAAAAATGTCCTGTTTGGCAGAAATGCCTCTATTTGTTGAAATTGTGCATTTTTGTGAACACCCATTTTTTTTTTAAATGCTCAGTTTGGGAAAAAAATGGCACTATCTGAATTTTAGTGTTTGTGAAATTACATCAGAATGTGGTGCAATTTCTTGAAAACTGTAGGAATGTGAAATCTGCAATTTCATGCAACTGAACAAGTGTAATAAAAAGTTCACCAAACACTAGTCCTAAGGTGGCCATTGCATATAAAATAAAGACCAATTTAGAATCTTTTAATTTAGTTGTTTAACCAGGTATAGCACACTAAGCTGAAAGCTTTTTTACAGGAGCGACCTGGGAGCACAAGGAGGTTAAGTGACTTGCTCAGAGTCACACAGTATGCAAGTGGAAGTTGTGGGATTCAAACCCAGGTCTGGTCTGCTGGATGTCACCAGATTTGCAGCTCAGAGCCTTAGACCACTGCGCTATACTGCCTCCTCAAATCAAGCAGTGATTGGGCAGTGTACATTTCTTATAGACATTTTCATGATAAACATAGAATGAGTGGTGATGATAACCAGGAACCCATGTTTGCAGAGGTTGAAAATGTTGCATTCTTTTTATCTGAAGAAGAGTGGACCATTTAACAGAATCTGAGAAGGTGATGGATGCCAGTCCTACTGTACCCTCTTTGTGCAGTATGCAAACAGGGAAGAAGGTGGTGTCACCCACACACCACAGTGATGCGTGTTAAGCAAAATATGATTCATGATTGAGCAATGCGGATGTTGATGTTGCAGAAGATGCGTTGTTTTCTGCAACCAGAATGCTTAGATGGCTTTTTTTAATGCAGTTGTTATGTAAGGAATAAGACATGACAAGGTGTGGTTTATGGCCTGATAAGAGCATGCCCCAGGTGCGTAATGTGGCACAAGGCACTTGCGCAGAGTACCTGTAGTACCTGTGAAGTGCTCTTATCAGGCCATAAACCACACCTCGGAGTGTCTTATTCCACTTATAAAATGGATCCCCCAGTAAAAAAAAAAAAAAATATTAATAAATGCACATAAAAAGAGTAAATAAAATATGATATAGATAAAACCAAAAAATAGTCCCTGTCATTCATTGTGTTGTGCTGGATATGTTTTATGAATATTAAGTAGGGGGCTATGGTGCTTGTCTGTTCCCCCCACCCCCACACATAAAAACCCTTTAGAATACACACACCCCACTCAACCCCCTTCACACACACAAAATCTTCCAGAATATGCTTTTTCTGTTTCTTTTTTTAATCACCCAATAAGCACACAGTGACTGTGAGATTTAGTCAGAGGAATTGAGTGTGCCTTACCTGCCGCCATATTTAGTGGTTTCCTGATCACAGTTTTGGCATCTAGCTCGACCATAACTATTTACTGTAAGTGTGATATGTTGTTTTAAAAAAATACTCAGCCTGAAACACCTGATGGAAGAGCAGGTCAGATAAGACAGTGACTGAATAAAAGCCTAGCAAGTTTTAGTTTTACTGAGAGGAGCAGGACCGAATGTGTCCCTCGCCAGCCGCTGTATTTAGCACTTTGGTCATAGCACTTCCCTGATCGAGGTTTTGGCTGTTCGCTCTGCATTACAAATTGAAATCTGCAATTAAAAAAAATTGTCTGATTGAGTGATGCAGTGGAGAAGCAAATCTGATGAGACCGCGGAGGAGCGGGTCTCGGGTTTTATTTGAAACCCGCTTCTTCACTAGCACAGGTCAAATGTTTATTTCAATTGACAACATTTAACTGACACCATACTTTGTGATGACAGACTGTGTTCTGGGGGGCGGCACTACACAACAGGCTGTTATATTTTTCTGGTTTCTCCTTGGTGCCACTGCTCATCCTGTGCAGCTGTTTCATTTCTGTGGGATGTTACCTGACGAGCTGCAGGGGCGAACAGGGGCACGCACTGATTTCATGCTGTGCTGCAGTTTTGGTTGGCATGACTGGTGATTGTAAAGTTATGTCCTGTCACAGGTTACATTTTGCATTTACATGTCTTTTTTTTTTTTTTTTTTTTCGAAACTGATGTAGATGGTAGCATGCTGTGCACTTCTGTGTGTGTTTGGGAGAAGGGGGTTCTCCAGGATTCTCCCCCTCATTCAGGCAGGTCCACTTACTTTTTAAAAACAGAGAAGTTGGCTCAGTGATTTGTTTTGTAAAATGTTCTGACTGGCTGAAGAGGTACCGGTTGGCACAATATGCAGTGATTTTAGCTCCTCCTCTTGGGGCTGTGTGGGTGGCTGTTTGTGCTTGTCTGTGTCTGTAGGTTAGTTTTTGTTCATTTACATGTTTTTCTGCTGGGAATACCTGTGCCATTCTTGCACACAACATTGGTGAAAGTCTCCTGGACTGAATTTCTGCAAATCGCCATCATCAGGTATCAGCTTTTTAATTTTAAATCAACTTTCTTAAAGCCTCCCCAAGGAAGCATATGCCTTACAACTAGTCTTACAAACATGGTGATGCTGGGTCCTGCAACTGAATCAACATTTTCAACATTCTCATCTGACCACTCTTAAAGCAACTGCACTTGTGGACTTTAAAGAACAAAGGAATTTTAACACATTTTGTGACTGAATCAACATTTTTGTCTGACCTTTTCCAAAGGTATTGTACTTGTCTCTGAGGACTTTGAAGATCAAAGGAAACATACAGACAAAAGGATTCACACATTGCATATGCCTACTGTCTGACCTACTCCCAAGGTATTGTACTTATCTCTGAGGACTTTGAAGAACAAAGGAAACATATAGACAAAAGGATTTTACACATTGCATATGCCCAGGCCACAGTTTATCACCTTTCAGGAACTTTAACATATTATGATCCTGGATCTCAACTGTACTATAATACTTCTCTTAAACCCTCTGGCACCAAACCCTCCCAGTCTTTTTTTTTTTCATTTTCTCTGTGCTTCACCCATGATGCTTAGCTATCCACCTTAGCCCACTAAAATCTGTGCCCCACCACCCTCCTATTGCTCACACCCCCGACTGCCTAGCCCACACTACTTCTCGGCCTCTCCTGCCTCACTAAAAAATGCTTGGCTTAGTCCCCACCACCTGTTCCTGCTCACCCTCACCCTCCTTTTCCCTTTATGCCAACTCCCCCATCCGCCTACCTACCCTCCACCTACTCTCACCTTTCTATACTACTACCCGAAACATTGTACCATGGCTTTTACTCTGGAAGTCTTAAACAAACATCACCCAATTAATACCTGGTTGCAAAGAGCCATATTTCCTAATTGGAAACTGCCACATCATTATAACTCACTAACGATCACCTCTACTGGGACTCAGAAGACAATCCAAGCATCTTAAAAGTACAAGCAGAAACTCCTCCAACCTATTATGAACTACGAATGGCATCACTGAAACTTCTCCTCCTCACTTTTAATATCTGGTGGATACACCCAAACCCTGGTCCTGTTGCATTGAAGCCGACAAAAACAGGGAAAGTTGGTAGTGGTCTCTCCATTATCACTCTAAATATCTGCAGCCTCCTTCCCAAATTGGCATCTCTTCAAACTCTCGCTGGACAAAAAAACCCTGATATACTAGCCATTGTGGAAACCTGGCTATCTCCCAGCACTCCGGATCATGCGGTCTCGCTTGAAGGCTACAATCTTTTCAGACTCGACCGGGCAAGCAAGAAAGGTGGGGGCTGTGCTATCTACATAAAGGACAACCTCTCCTGTCAACGCGGCAGCTTCACCCCCACAAATAAGCAGATGCAACTCCTCCCTATCAAACTGCTTCTTGGTGCACAAACAAAGTTCTCACAGTGGCCGCAGTCTATATCCCTCCAAAAGACCACCGTGCCAGTATTAAGTCTGTACTTGATTTTGTTAGTCTGCAGCCCTCTGAAAATGAGCTCCTCCTCCTCGGGGATTTCAACATAAACTGGCTCGCCTCTGACACTGGCTCTTACAAAGATGACATCCTAGCAGCAAACCTGACTCAGATGGTAACCTCCCCCACCCAGAAAAATTACAAAACTGGTACAAGCACCCTTATTGACTGGGTTCTCACAAATCACCCTGACTGGATAAAAAACATTAAAGTCCTCCCTGACTCCCTCAGTGACCACTCCCCAGTGTCCTGTACCTGGTCTAATAAATTTCTCAAGCCACCCCCCAAAGTTATAACAAGCAGAGTATTGCCTTATGGGAATCTTATCAAGTTGAAAACCCATCTCCTACAACAGGACTGGACGCCAATCCTTGAATCAACTGATATTAATACCGCACTAGAATACTTTATTAAATCTTTCAACTCTGCATACTGGGGCGTATAAGTCGCTTATACGCCCCAGTAAAAAAACGTAAAATCAAAGCGCTATCAAATCCATGGATTACTGCCAAACTACTTGCCGAGCTCAAGGTTCGGGACCACCTCTGGGCAGTTGCCAGAGACACAGGCTCACCTCATGATACCCTAAAATACAAGCAGGCATGAAATCGATGTACCTCACAAATTAGGCAAATGAAGAGCGCCTATTTCAAAAATGCCCTTGAATCCACCTGGGGTGATGGAAGAGCTTTTTGGGACAACATCCGAAACATAATGGGTAAACAATCAAAATCGTCACCTACCATTATGAAAGTTGATGGATCCACCACTCTTAACCCAAAGTCTATTGCAGATGCGCTTAATAAGACATTCACAGACCTTAGTGGGGTCCTCCCCCCAGATTTCTTCTCGGACTTACCTGTGCCTAGCCTAGTATCACAAAACACCCCTCGTGACAAACCACAATTTTACTTCAAGAAAATCAAAGTGCACGAAGCACACAAGTACATAAGAAAGGCCTGCTCCAAATCCAGAACAAGTAGTGACACGCTAGATCTAAAAATCCTGTCTCACCCTGGATGAAGTAATTCACCCCTTGCAAAAATTCTTAATCTGTCACTTTGCCAAAGTCAATTTCCCAACAAATGGAAATCTGCCATAGTTACGCCAGTGCACAAAGGGGGGGACAAAACCTCAACAGGAAACTATCGACCAATATCAATACTCCTCCCTCTCCAAAGCACTTGAGCGAATAGTGGCAGACCAACTCTCTGATTACCTGGACAAATACAATCTACTCTGTAATCAACACACGGCTTTAGGAAAGGACATAGTACAACAACAGCCTTACTTGATTTCTCTGGAGAAGTCCACTCAGCCCTGGGCAAGGGTGCCAAACAGGTGCAGTCTTTATCGATCTTACAAAAGCTTTCGACACAGTCCATCATGGCCTACTTACCTCCCTACTTTCTAGCCTAGGCCTGGCTGAAGGTCCTTGTGCTTGGGTAAAAAGTTACTTGTCCAATCGGTCACAGGCTGTAAAAATCTCTAATGAACTCTCCGACTTCAAACCAGTTCTCTCAGGTGTACCACAGGGATCAACTCTTGGACCGCTCCTCTTAGCCTGTTCCTTAACTCCCTCCCAGATATCTGCCAGGAGAAAATAATCTTATACGCTGATGATGCTGTAATTTCTCTCTCCGCAGGATCCAAACTCCCTACGAAAAAGCCTGCAACTTGCTTTCTCTAGTGTTGAAAGGTGGTTCCTGGATAGTAAACTTGTGCTAAACCACAATAAAACAAAAGCCATGCTCTTCTCCAATCACCAAAACAAAAATAGGCATACTTCACTCACCATACAAACCTCTGCAGGAATTACACTGGACCAAGTAAATACTTTCAAATACCTTGGCATCACTTTTGACCAAGGGCTCACCTTTGCAACCCACATTGACAACACTGCGAAAACAGTGAACCAACGCCTTGGAATACTATTCTGTAACCGTCAATTTCTAAATCAAGCGGCATTGAGAATAGCTATACAGAGTTCCATAATCTCAATCATTGACTATGGCCTTATTATTTATGGCTCAGCTACCTCCATTGCTCTAAGGCGTATCTCAATCACTCTAAATAAGGCCTGCCGGCTCCTCACGGGGGCTCAAAGACTGACTCACCAGTGTGATCTGTACTATGAATCAGGCTGGTTGAACCTATCAAATCGTCTTATTTATCTCACCTGCACAATGGCAAAAAAATCTATCTTGGGACTGACTCCATTATGTATTCAAAACCTACTCCGACTGAATCCTGGCTCACGACCCTCCACCAGATCTGAACACCAACCTTTCCTGGTTCCGAGATGCCGGACTGCACAGGGACAAAGATCTTTCGCATACAGGGCTCCGACATTGTTCAATGCGCTTAGTCCACCTACTCTATCCTCAACCTCGCTTGAAGCTTTCAAATCCATGCTCTATGCCCACCTCACCACCACTAGCAACTGTGATTGCGCTAGATAAAGACTACTACTCCTCATGTCCATCCTCACATCTGAGGCCTCTTCCTCCCTGACTAATGAACCCTCTGGTACCTCTACTACTTCCTGTCTCCCACCCTAACTCACTCCCCCCCTTTTTTCCTGTCCCCTCTCACTTACTCTCCCACTCACCACCTTTCCCTCCTCTCTAGCCTCCTTTTGGCGCCTAATGATCACCCTCTCCCTGGAAGTTTCCTTAACCTCGAAATTGTCTACTCGCTTGAACCTGTTATAGCTTGTTTTTCTATGAAACTTAAAAACGTTACTGCCTTAAACTGTTAATAGCAAATTTATGATGTAACTTTCCTGTCTGGTTTTACCTGTAATGTGTATCGTGCTTTGTTAAATGTTCTTTGTGACTTGGAACCTTTGTAAAAGAGCCCTGGCTCAAAGGTATTAATTCCTAGACTAATAAACTAAACTAAAAGGACACATCCAGAAGTACCTCTCAGCCAATCAGGACATGGAAAACTCCCAACCCATTTTATAATATACTGTAAGTCATTATTATTTTTAAATTTGTCTTTATACGCTGGGAAAATATGATTTTAGTGAATTTGTGGTGTCTTCTATAAATTACTCCCACACAGCAATGAATAATATATAATATACAATATAATATATGATAAAAGAATATAATCTGAGATATGAGAAGATAACATAATCTGATATAAGATATATAATAGAACAAATATAATCCAGTATAAAATGTTATAAATGATATAAAGTAATATAATTTAATATATGATTATTTTTATTTTATTTTATTGTTTATTTATGTGCCAAGAAAATATATAAAATCATATAATTATATGAAATAATATAATTTAAAATAGATTATTTTTATTGTATTTAATATTTTGCATTATTTTTATTTATGTGCCAAAAACGCAAGAATCATGAAATTAAACTTATGATTTGGACTTGCTATTTGACTCTCTTCCCTCATGCTGTTTTCTGAAGCTGTTAGTAGCAATGGTGTGCATTTGGGGGGGCGGGGGTGCTTTGAATAATTGGGCAGTGAATGCAGGATGATTTTTTTGGGAGAAACTGCAATTTGCATTTCTGGATGGATCACTTCTATCCCAAGTAGGGGAACTGGTAGCACTTGAAAAATTAAGAAGGGCAACAAACTGGTTTGCTTCTGTATTGCTCAGGATGGTTTCATCACCAGATGCACTGGATGATCAGCAGAGAAGACTGCTTGCATTGTAATGGAGTGGAACCAGTGGATTTCTCTGAACTAATGAACCACTGTTTTTGGACTATACTAGCATGCATCCAGCAGCTCTTACCCTCACAGCCCCACAACTGTGATTCCCAGTCTCTGTTCCATGACAGTTCCAATCTGCACCACCACCACCACCACTTACAGAACTTGTGCTTGGGAGAACTAGAATGCTGTAAACATCATCTGCCCCTTTCCTCCCCCCCCTGCATCCCTTTCTGCTCCTGTTTTTATATTCATGTTTTCTACATGAATAACATATGCACAGAGGATGATGACATGACCCAGCTGCCACCTGATGCCAAGAAAGATAACTCACAGTAGTGATCAATAATTCTTTGATGCCCATGTAATTTATACATATGTCTGACACAAGGACAAGCCACAATATTGTACAACCCATGAGGTGATCAGGAAGAGCAAAACCACCAGTTACCCCACTGACAGATCACACCTCACCACACCATACTGAGAGGCCTTGTAAACGTGTGTCTCATAAAGCAGTCTACTTTTCTTTTCACCCACAGACTGGCTAACAGGCTCACACACACAGGCAAGCAGAAAAAAGACTGATTTATGTGCCCTGCTACACTACCAGTAGTCTGCAAAGAAATTGTCAAATAAGTCCATTAAAACTCCCTGCAACTTTTCTATGTAACTAAATTCAATTTGCCTTGCTACTGTTGTAAGGGGATGGGAGACTAAAGAAATATATACATGGTATATTCAGCATGATTTTGTAAGAATGCCTGCCTGACACTGCAGTTAAGTATAATGAGAATTACAATAGATAGCCAGAATGACAACTCATGATTATACTAACATACTAAGAAGCCAGCAGAATAGGCCTTCTGGTCTATCGAGTCTGCTCAGTGATCAGTGCCAGTACAAGGCACTGCCACGGCCCTCCTCTCCAATCCCACCAGGCCCCTCACTCCTATCCCCCAGGAAGGTACTAAGATGCAATCTCCTCTTATACCTATCCCACCCTTTCTTGAACCCCTCCACAGTTTCAACTGCCACCAGTTCCATGGGCAATTCATTCCAGGGATCCACCACCCTCTCAGTGAAATAATGTCTCCTTGTCTCCCCCTTTAGTCTCCCCCCCAACCAGCCTCATAGAGTGTCCCCTGGTGGACCCTTCTTCCCTCAGCTGAAGTACTCCTTTCTGGCTTACCCTATTTATCCCCTTGAGATATTTAAAGACCTTGATCATGTACCCTCTGTCCCTCCTCTCCTCCAGAAAGTACTGGTCAAGCTCCCCAAGTCTCTCCCCATGGGGCATGCCCCCTAGGCCCTGCATCATCTTGGTTGCCCACCTCTGAACCATCTCTAGGAGAACAATGCCCCTCTTTAAGTAAGAATGAGAAAACTGCACACAGTACTCAAGGTGCAGTCTAACCAGGCAATTGTACAGTGGAAGAAGCACCTCCTGGCTCTTTGAGGTAATCCCCCTGGCTATGCACCAAAATATTTTATTTGCCTGGGCCACAGCCCTCCTACACTGATCTGAGTTGTTCATTTTGGCATCCACCACCACCCCGAGGTCCTCCCCCCCTTGAGATCTGCAGTATCTCACCACCCAAGGTATATACATGAGCTGGATTTCTGGCACCCAGGTGCAGGACCCTGTACTTCCCAGTATTAAACTTCAACTTCCAGGCATGTGACCACCTCTCTAGAGTCTCTAGGTTCCTCTGGAGAGCCAACCCTCCTTCCTCCCCTTCCACCACTGCCCTCAGCTTTGAGTCATCAGCAAATAGGCTCATCTCACTCCTGATACCCCTTCTAATATCAGAGATAAAAACATTGAACAGGAGTGGGCCCAGCACTGATCCCTGTGGGACCCCGCTAATAACTCCCATGGGAGAGTTATTATATGCCATCATATGCATGACTCTTCAGGCTGCTCAGGGACATTGCTGGAGATGCATCTTCAGATTGTGCTTATGCAAGAACAAAAGGACAGAAGTAAACGGGGGGGTTGAAGAATTGGGCATATATATTATATGCCATCATTATTTGATGATTTGTAAAGTTTTCTGATCAAAACACACTCTTGCATAAAAGAAGCTCCTTTCTGTCACAGTCCCATCGCTGTGATAGAGAGCTTCAAATGGCATTTCATTAATGCTGGGAATGATGAACTAGGATATGACAGAAAACAAGAATGTCATCCTCAAATAATGTAAAATGTAACTGTAAACTGTCCATCCCAATACCCATAATACTATTATTCATTTGAATTCTGTTAAGCAAGTGTTCCTCTCTTAAAATAAAAAGTGTATGTGTGTGGGTGGGGGGGAGGCAAGGGACAACATGTCTAGCACCATTCTTCATATTTTATTTACTTATTGAATTCTCAGATTACAAATACCTATGAGTCAGAAACTCTTTTACACAGGTTTCACATCATTTTCAAACAATACAGACAAACAGAGTTCAATAGAGAGAATCAGTAGCAATATTAACAAGCATACATGTTTCAGTAGGAGGGTGAACATTAAGCAAAGTAGGTAGATACAACTAAATAAGAGTCATTAGGTGTTGCTGAAGCAATTCAATATGTGAAGCTAGTAGACCTTAGGTTTGGATGGGCAGCCAGGTCATATAGAGTACAGAAGAGTTATATTGGTTACTTAAAACATGCCATCGGGTTACTATAAATGTCTTTCAGTAAAGTCATTAATTGGGAGGGGGAATCATAATTCTTGCAAACATAACATTAAGTAAACTGAATGGCTTGGTGACATCAAGGCCAATGAAATAGCTTCTTATGGCAGATCATTGGGAAACAGAGGTAACCACCTATACATGTTCTAAACCTTAAAACACATTTCTCCCTTATACGAAGCCTCTCTGATCTGGGTGAATAACAAGTGGGATATGTTCTTGTATTCTGCCCACAACTAACTTAGTCAATATTTTATAGTCTATATGTAGAATGGATTTAGGATGGTAATTATGTGTATATAAAACTTTTTTGTTGCCTTTCAGTGATATTATGTAAACATTTAATAAAGTAGGAGGAACACATAAACTGAAAGCAGTCTCCTACTGCAATAAACTAAACCATGAAAGAAATCCTCCTATTAATGCATTGAAAAGTTCAGAAGTAAAACTGTCAGGCCCTTGGGAAAACCTTTTTTTAGGATATGAAATCTGCACTATTGCTATATTTGAAAATCCTTCATTTGACAATTACAACATTTTTTTGGTTGGCTTCAGTTAAATGTTTAATGTTACTTTCTCAGAAGTTATTGTTCCCATTATTTAGATAATAGTCAAAAAACCTATTTAGCCTAACATGATCTCAATATGTAAATTAGCTCCTGCATGACTCTTCAGGCTGCTTGGGGATGTTGCTGGAGGTGTATCCTCAGATCATGGTTGCGCAGGGAAAAAATGACAGACGTAAACAGGGGACTGAAGAATCGGACATCTTATATACGTTCAACTTATCATTTAAAAGGATGTGGATATACAAAAGGATAGAGTGGGGGGGTAATTTCAACTAAACTCAAGTCATTACTCTATTTCATAAATCTATTTACTAAGACAGCAAATACAGTACCACTCTTTACTGTCAGCCCCTCCACAGTCCCCCTTGCACACCATATGATGTAATCATGCTAGGGATGTCTTCTGTGGAGCCTCTGTGTGGACTGGGGACAGCACAATCAAATGTGGCAACAATATGTACTAAAGTAAAATACAATATTTTAACAGATACTGCACAGCAGTGACAGGACACCACTTAGAAAGGTATTCTATACTGCTGTGTTAAGTCTGAAGGAGCTGCTGAGTGTTGCCCATGATCTTTAAACCAATTAGTGATTGTCCTATGTTCAACAAAAAAGTAGAACAAACAGCAAAAGGTGCATATACTGATCCTAGCACAATCATTTTACCTTGTAGTAGTCCTTTAGCCAAAATAGTGCTTTAACTATAATTTTTTCCATTGCTAACTCTTCTTGCAGTTAGCACCCTTTGCAATCAAAATCATCACTCCACTACTATTTGCAATGTTTTCAGAATAGTGTACTTGTTTTACCCAACTTCTTTTACAGCAAGATCTTTTTAATTCCATATTATTCAGATGGGTTTCCTGTAGGAACATTGTTTTTACTTGTTTTTCTATTGCATAAAATAAGACCTTATTACATCTTTTTGTAAATTCTAATAGAATTTACTTTTAAAGGAACAATCATCATCATCTGCTTTAAAACTTGTGTACCTATAGTAACTTACCTGACATATGGCTATAGCAGAAAAGGTTTTGAGAATATCACTATACCTGTTTTGGGGTCATGAAAGTAAAAACAATAAAATAAAGCTCAACATTGTTTGATTAAACTAATCTGCATTAAAATAAAGAAAAAAAAGTTACTCTTCATGATTTCTGGTAAATCCCGTTTAGTTGTAGAAAAAAAAGCTCTTATAAGATAGTACCATGCTTGTACCAAATTGCTGAACACTAATCAAATAATAATTATTTCACATATATTTGGTTCCCAGATTAAAAGAGTACTGGACCTGGATCCCATTACCTTAATAGGCAGTGGTGCAAGTGGTAGACAAGAAGTACAGGAACTCCGGCACTGTCAAATATGAAATGCAAAATGAAGATCTTCAATCTGAAGGATCGTTGTGTGAAGACACGTCTATCTGTTTAGAGACTAGTAGATTCAGTTAGAGATATTGAAGTATTTCTAACAAAACTGCAGTGTTGTACAAGTCAATTGTTGTTATGGAAATCCTGATTTTAGGTCACAGGGCCAGAAACTGTCATTATGTTGTCGGTTTAAGAATTTCAGTTCCAGTGTCAGTGGGAAGAAGTACAGGAACTCCATTCCTGCTGCAAAAAAGGTACAGGAACAGAGTTCCTGTACGTTCCTGTTCACTTTCATCACTGTTAATAGGTCATATAACAACTCACTCTTCTCCCTGCCTCAAAGACCATTACCAATAGCCGGTCCATACAATATGTTATAGCGGGTCTATTTTTTTCAGTTTTACATTTGGCTACTATTAATCATATTAACCCAGCTTGTCTATTCTGTATTTTTGGACAAATCTTCATTAAAGGAAAGCTTTTTTTAAGTCCGTCTCTGCTTCTTTTGAATTCTCATAGGCATACTGTTGGTAATAAATGTGTACTTTCAGTTTGGCTGGAACAAAGAAGTTTTATGGCTATGTTGCCACAGTATTTTTTTTAAAGTGGCATATATTTTCCTTTCTTGAGCAGTTTCTTGTGGGAGATCTTGAAATCTCAAAATATTTTCCCCTATGACTGAAAAAAAGACTCTTCTTGTATGCTTGAGCAATAATGTTGTCCTTGTCATCAGATCTTAAACATTTTTGATTTATTGCCCGGAGTGGGGTGGAGGGTGAGGGGTGGTCATACTCACAGCTTATATGCAGCCCACAGTGCTGTCTGTCATATTTTGTACCTAGACAATTAGGATCCATTTCTAACAACACAGTTAAAATGGCATTCATAGAATGTTGCTGTGAAGCATGTTGGTCCCAAAATGCAGGTACACCCAGCAATTTATTATTTTTTCTTTAAGCTCTAAGTTTAGAATTGACCATCTGTTGCAGTCATTTGATTAGGTTATTTTCATAATTTACTTTTCTAAACAAAGACACTTTCATCTTCAGTCTGTGAGATACAAGTCTTCATTTTTACAACTTTCTTTTGAACTACTGACACTCCCTCTTCTTGTATGGATAGTGAGGTGTTTATATGTCCAACTTCAAGAACAACTTTTTCCGCTGCAGTATTCCTTTCCTTTACTATTCCTAGCTCTTATAACAATTCAGATGCTCATGCAGGAGGGAAGTCTTTCATACGTTTGAATGATTTACTTTGAGTCTGTTCTTTGCTACCCCCAGGGTTACTGTCATCTGTTTTTAATTGTCTGCTCTGTCCTCTTCTTTGATCTATTAGTGGTAATTTAGTTTTACACACTATTGTTTTTATTTTTTCCCAGATCTAAGGATGCCAAATTTACAGGTAAACAGGTGTGAAAACACTCAGGTGACTGATTTGTTATTTTGCTAGGAAAACATCATGTTTTGCTTAGTAACAGGAGCCCTACACATATCTTTCTGTACAGAATCAGAGAAAGCAGAGGCATCCAAAAGCACCATACTTTTTTTGCTTCAACATTACATATATTTAAGCAATAAGGCATGACAGGGGGTGTGTTATTGTGGGATAATGGCCCACCACAGGGTGGGTTGAAGCACGAGATATAGCCGGGGGCTTTCACCTCCTGAGAAGGGCGTTAGCCCACTAAAACACCCCCCCCAGAGAGCCTTATTGTGATTATGAAATGGGTCATTTTTAGTAAATGTTATGCATTTTTAAACATAATACTTTCAACTGGGCCATTGTGCTGGGATAATGGCCCAGCTGAAAGCAGCTCTCGGCCAATCAGAATTCAGCATTCTTTCTACCCTTTTCATAATAGGCTGTAACCACCTACTCTGTTCAACATTAAGTTCTATACGATTATCAGTGAGACTGACAGCATTCAAGATGTCTGATTGTTTTTGAATTTGCTCCCCCTCTTACCAGAGCATGAGAAGCTGTAAAGCAATACAAATTTTGACTGGTTTGGAGTAAATATTTTTATCAATTAATTCAGTCAGTCAGGCCAACAGGCCAACAATTACAAAGAAACCCTGGCTTGTATCCCTTGGTCTTGCAAACCTGAAGCCCCAGTTGTAGCCATCTGCAGCTCTATAGGGTAAATCAATCCTTTTTCATCTGTACTGCCTCTCTGAACAGTCTGGTGGTTAGGTGTTCACTGGAACCTCCATGTCCCCCCCTCTCCTGTCTCTCTGGATCCCTCCCTTGGTAGGGATGAACTGAGCTCAAACCTCAGCAATGTCTTCCACTAAAAATAAAACAAAAAGAACATGATGTGCTGCCTCAGTGCAATAACTTAAACATTTCAAGTAATTTTTTTAAATTTCGAAAACACTATGGCAACAATGACATACATTTTGTAGGTTTTATAAAGGCACAAAATAGCTCTAAGCAACAGGTCTTGTCCTGGTAATCTCAGCAGCTCCATTCACTCAACAACCATCTTCTGCATCACTCAACATCCACCCTCCAACTGCAGCACCCATCTACTCTTCTCACTCAGCCACTTGGGCTTAAGTGAAGATACCCCATTACCATTTTAACATAGTTAAAATAAAAACAACAACAACAACAAAAAGAAGACTTCAACCAGGGTAAAGTAATCACAAAACTGGACTTAGACAATTGTCTGAGAAGAAAAATGGAAGACCTCATAAAGGATGAAAACAGGGAAGATCAGCTCCTTCTAACCATACATAGTGGTGGGCGAAATGGGTTCAATTCGCTCTGTGAAGTGATTCTCAGAGCAAAGGCAAATTTGCAGAGTACTCCGCAATGCGAAGTGGAGTAATTCACATTATAATGGGTAACACAAAGTCCATTGAAAACAATGACACTGCATTACTCTGCCTTCCCAGATCACTACTCCACCAATTTTAATGGTGAAATGCATTGAAAACAATGTACTTCACCTCATTTCACCTTGTTTTTAAGCTCCAAGGGTGAATTTTGCAGTGATTCATGGGATTTCAGGTCACATGGGCTCGATATTGTTCTGCACAGCCTCAGGTTGGGGTAGTGTGTAGGAAGCTGTAGGAGACAGTGTGCTCTGAGAGCTGTCTGTGATTCAAACCTTCTAAAAGCTGTTAAAAAAGCCTTTTTGAGTAATTTTTCTGCTCAAACTTTAGTTCATCGATTGTAGGAAACCCTCCTGTGCTCATACTGTATCATCAAGCATTTGCTGTTTGTGTGTGGATTTTGAATGTTAATGTACAGCATTGAGTCTGTGTAGTAAGAGACAGTGAAAGTGTGCTTTGGGGGAGGGGTGTATCTGTGGTATAAGTAGATTTAAGTTGGAGAAATAGGGAGTTCTTTGTTTTTTGGTTATATTTTTGTTATATAACTGACTGTGTTAGTACACACAGTAATATTGTAATTGTTGAAATTTTTTTGATGATTGTGTGTTGTGTGCATCTGGTGCAGCAGTTCATAATTTCAGGTTGTTTACAATACATGGTATATTACTGAAGTTTTCAATTTGCTACGCATTACTTGTAGTCAAATTGTGTGTGCATGTGTGTGTGTGTGTGTGTGAGTGTGTGTGCTGTGCTGTGTGACATCAAATAATATGCCTTTTACTGTGCCACAGTGTAATTGCAGGTGCAGCAGTGTGAACCTGCTATCCACTGTAGCTGCGTGATTTTGTACTGCCATTGTGGTATCTTTTCTTTGTTTTGCTGCTTACACTGCAGTAAAAATCTGCAGTCAGATCTCCCTACCCCCCACTGGCAAAAGGAATTATTTTCCAGATTGGATTGTTTGTGACTTCAGCACCATTGGATAGTTAAGGTGTTGTTGAACTTGTGAATTTGTGTCTATATCTGATGCTGAATCCACAGTTGTTTTTTTGGCTTCACATCCAGCATCCCTCCACCCAGAGTGAACATTCCAAATCTAAATTTGTTTAGAATATTGTTCTTGATCCCCCAAAATGCCCGCAAAGAGACGTGCAAGCAAAGCTGTTTCTCACCATGGCACTGCTGCCAGTGGTAAGATTGTCTGTGGGCATGGTAGTATGCAGACACAGAAGTGCATTGCTGATGTGAGGAAAGATATTTCTCCTGCAATGTTTTTTACAGCCCAATCAGTAGCTTCACTCATAGTTGGAGGAGATGATGTTTTCCCAGCCGGTGGTGTTAGTGCATTTGCTGGTGGTGGTGTGAGCATTGCTGCCTCAAGTTCCACTTCTGACCAGTGTACCATGTCCAAAAATATAGTGTAGTGTGAAGCAGTGTGAGTGGCAGTGTAGATGATGTCATGCTTCCCAGTAACATCCCAGTAACTTAACATGAGGATTCTGATAATCATGTCAACGATGGCATACAATGTGACATTTCTTCCACCTCGGTTCAGATCACTCATTTTCCATGCAGTGATTCACAGTGTGGTGAAAAAATATCAGGTGATGGTGGTGTTGATGATGATGATGAATCTGATGATGATGATGTTGTTGTTTTTGCAACATGCAGTCCACATGCCAGCATCCAAGCAGAAGCTGTGGATGTGGGTGATGTTGATGAATATGATGATGATGTAATTGACCCCAGTTGAGAACCAGAGAAAAATAAATTCAAGGTGGCTGTGTCTGGGTCTGTTTGCATTAATCCCACCCCTGTAAAAACTTGTGATTTACCAGTTTCAGTTGATGGTGATGATGATGATGATGACCTAGTAATAATGATTGGTAGTCGTAAAGGTCAGTTGTAGTCCAAGTGTGTTCTGCCCAAAAATATCACGTAACACCCCCCCCCCCCACACACACTTCATGGCTTAAAAGAATGGAGTCCAATAAGTAACATCAGGGACATCTTAAAAGTAGAGCATCACAATCCCTTGTTTGGGATATTTTTTGTGCAAGATGCAAATGATGAGTCAGTTGTAATCTGCCAGGTTTGCCATGTGCGTGTGAGTCGAGATAAAAAGGGGAGCCATCTGGGCACAGGAGGACAGCATACGCATTTTAAGAACAGGCACATGGCACTGTGGACCCAGCACAAGATGGCAGCTAATACCACAGTGGGGCTTCACCCTCATCATCAACCATAACGAGTATGTTATCCCCTTCCATGACTCTTAAATCAAGTATGAAATTAAATGTGTGCTTTAGTGATGAAATAAGAGCAGAGGATTGCTACAGGCATGATGAGGTGGAGGAGCATAATGATTTTGAAATGTTGTCCAGTACTGGTGAGAGTCGCAGTTTTGGTGGTGGTGGTGAATGCAGTATGTCTAGTGCAAGTGGTACATCAACCCTGGTTGGTAAATGTGGCAAAATAACTGCATTTGTGGGTTTGTCATCATCACTTGTGCAACTGTCTTCATCAAACATCCACACCCCACCCTCTGCCATTCGCAGAGAAGAACCATTTGTCATCACACCCCATGTAAAACGTTTAAGTCAGCCCATGTTACAGAGTGTTTTTGCGCTTAAGCTGAAGTACCCACCCAATCATACAGTGTCACGTGAACTTAATGCTGCTGTAGCTGAAATGCTGGCAATTGATCTTTTGTCCTTCTCCTTTATGGAGAATTCTGGGTTCCAGTAGTTTGCTGCACTGCCTGTTCAAAATGGAAAGTCACATCCAAGACATACTTTTTGACCTGTGCTGTCCCTGACTTGTACCGTACTATGTCCGACTCAGTAAGACATGCCCTTCAGCATTCCTCCTCTCTATTCATCCATTTAAGTATGGATATGTGGACAAGTGGAAAAACAGTGGGTAATTCATATTTATGTATAACTGTACACTGAGTGCAGGTGCCGGGGGGTTGTTTGCGCTGTTGGTAGTGTGAATAATCAGTGCAGTAAGGTGGAGTGTCATGGTAGCAATCTTTCAGGAATTCGACAGCATGCAACGATTGCTATGCGCAATGTGACCTGTTCACACACTGGTGAAAACATGTTGGATGTAGTACTGACTGAAATTGACAAGTGGCTGAACCCCCTGTCCCCGAGAGCTGGGTACATAGCAAGTGACAATGGATCAAATGTGGTGAAATGCATCATGAATGGTGGCTTTTTTCGTGTTCCACGCATGGCCCACTGTTTAAATCTTGTGATGCAGGAGTTTCTGCAGCTCCCTGATGTAAAGGAAATGCTGACAGTTGCACGCCATATCTGTTCTCACTTTTCACGATCTGCAAAGGCCTGTGACCAACTTCGGCAGTTGCAGATGCGAAACAGCCTCCCTCAGCACCGCTTGAAGCTGAAAGTTATCACTCGGTGGAACTCCACTTTATACATGGCAGAGAGGTTGTATGAACAATACAGAGCCATCTCAGAATATCTTGTCATGCACACTAGCCATGACAGTTCCAGGGCATCCGTGTCTATGATGACTGAACAGTGGCACCTCATGGACTCTGTAATAACTATTTTGTGGCCTTTTGAACATGCCACACAGGCAGTGAGTGGTGAGTCTGCCTCCATTAGCCAATCAATTCCACTGCTGTGGATGCTGAGGCAGACATTGGTTAATGTACAGCATAGCCTTAATGTTGCCGGAGACAGTGCTAGCAGTATGTTGCTAAAATACATGCTGACAGTATTCAGCCAGAATCATCACATCTTGAGCATTCAGCATAGTGACAGCTTTGCAATAGCAACAATGCTGGACCCATGATACAAATGTGGAATTGCCACAGTACTGGAGGGAGGGCTTGAACAGGTAAAAAATGTTAGTGGGCAACTGGTGCGCTTGGTACATGGGTCATAGAAGTCACATGCCAAGGTCAGCAAACATCAGCAGTATAATCAGGCTGACGGTGCACCTGGAGGAGTATCAAGCATATCCTGTAAGAGGAAGGGGACTGCAGTTCCAGGTATTCTGTCATCCGAAGTGGTTGGCATCAACCCACTTTGAGAGTCTTTGTCCCAAGCGGAGATTTGTGAAATAAATTATTCTGGAAAACAGGATGATGCATCCACCACTGGACTTAGTATGGCACAGAGAATGGTTGAGTCATATTTGTCAGAAAACAGGCATCTGTCAGTAACTGATGATCCTCTTTTGTACTGGAGTGGAAAGGTCAGTGAATGGCCAGAGCTGACTGCAGTGGCACTGAAGTACCTGACATGCCCACCCTCCAGTGTAAGTGTCGAGAGGGTATTCAGCTCAGCAGGTGCAATAGTTAGGGATCGTCGGACAAACCTCTCTCCTGCAAATGTTAGTTTGCTAACATTCATAAAAATGAATGAGAGACACATACCAGCACAGACTGCAACCTCAGTATTCGTACCTCAGCCTAGTCACGGTTTTGGTGAAGTAGAAATGGACCATCCTGGTGGCTCTAGCAGTGGCAGCATGAAATAGCCTACCACTGACATAGATGATGACACAATGGAGAAAGAATTTCCTAGTGGTCAGATTTCAGACATAGATGACTGTGAGGGCAGCTTTCTTTATGAGGATGATGATGAGGTTAATGTTGGTAGGTTTTAACTGAAGTTGTCAAAAGGCTGTGACATTTGCCGTATGATACATGTTTTCTGTTTCATACAGTTCAATGAGTGTCCCACTTAGAGTGTGACTCAAATTCCATATGCCACAGCACATCTGTAACAGAGAGCACAATAAATCCTTGTTCCTGTACCATCACCATAAGACCACTGTTACCACAGGGAATGACTTTGTGTCGCCCCAAGACCACTACCATGACTGCTGTTAGCCACTACCACTACAGGGAATGCCTTTGTGTGCCCCCCCTGGACCACCACCATGACTGCTGTTAGCCACTGCCACCACAGGGAATTACTTTTTGTTCCCACCCGGACCACCACTATAAGACCGCTGTTAGCCACTGCCACCACAGGAAATGACTTTGTGTGCCCCCCTGGACCACCACCATGACCACTGCTAACCACTGCCACCACAGGGAATGACTTTGTGTGCTCCCCGGACCACAACCATGACTGCTGTTAGCCACTGCCACCACAGGGAATGACTTTGTGTACCCCCTGGACCACTACCATGACCGCTGTTAGCTGCTGTCACCACAGGGAGTGACTTTGTGTGCCCCCCAGGACCACCGCCATGACTGCTGTTAGCCACTGCCACCACAGGGAATGACTTTGTGTGCCCCCTCGGACCACAACCATGACCTCTGTTAGCTGCTTCCACCACAGGGAATGACTTTGTTTGCCCCCCAGGACCACCACCATGACCGCTGTTAGCCACTGTCACCACAGGGAATGACTTTGTGTGCCCCCTTGGACCACCACCATCAGACCGCTGTTAGCCACTGCCACCACAGGGAATGACTTTGTGTGCCCCCCTGGACCACCACCATCAGACCGCTGTTAGCCACTGCCACCACAGCGAATGACTTTGTGTGCCCCCCTGGACCACCACCATGACTGCTGTTAGCCACTGCCACCACAGGGAATGACTCTGTGTGCTCCCCTGGACCACCACCATGACAGCTGTTAGCCACTGCCACCACAGGGAATGACTTTATGTGCCCCCAGGACCACCACCATAAGACTGCTGTTAGCCACTGCCACCAGAGGGAATGACTTCGTGTGCCCCCCCGGACCACCACTGTAAGACCTCTGTTAGCCACTGCCACCAAAGGGAATGACTTTGTGTACCCCCCTGGACCAACACAATAAGACTGCTGTTAGCCACTGCCACCACCACCGGATGCAAGAAGATGTCAGAGAGAATGTCATCATGTGCCGCAGCTATGACCACCAGCACCCACCACCAGTGTCATTCTGACAATGTTTTCCCATTACACTGACCATGCTTAGGCAGAGGGAGCTGAACAGGAGACCACATCCATCAGCCACAGGCACAGGCACAAGGCTTCTTAATATTAAAACTATAAAGTGAGTATGTGTACTGTTTTTTATGCTGTTCAACTTCCTTTAGCTGTATGTTTTGATTTCTGTTGCTTTTCTGAGTTGCAGTGGTCAAACACATACGGTAAATTTATTTTGTTTTTCAACAGGTTAACAAAAAACAACTCTCCTTCACTGAAAGTCGGTATTAATGGTACAGCAGCAGTACCGTACACAGGAACCTATGGAATACCCATTTCAGATCCGTACTGGTAAGTAAATATATTTTATTTCATCTGTTCATTTTTTTAAAAAAAGAGTACAATAAATCCAACTGAGGATTCATAAACTAGGTGACATGTGTACGTCACAAAAACTATTTCTGCAACATATCATGCACTGTATTCCAAACTTGCAGCTGTGCAGCCATGGCAGTGTTGAAAAAGTTGGACACAGGTTGTGTTACTTGACAAGATGTGGTTTTGAAATGTAACTTGAGTTGAGAAACAGGGACACTGTCACAGTGTATTTGTTACACAGCCTGGTACTAAATTAAGTTGTGCTTGATCTGCTGTTTGCAGTGTGACAGCTTACTATCCGTAATAATCCAGATACCCGTGGAACAGCCAAGGCATAAACATAATATGTTACTGCTTCAATCAAGTTGTAATAAGTCCTTCATTTCTTTTTTTAGGAAGCTTCCAGATGCTTTGTTGTGGCATAGTTGCCTTATCCAAAGAAGTTCTTCAACATCAGGTCCCCCCCGGGCAGATATGCAACACACAGAAGTAATTTCAATCGATGACCATGACCATCGTTACCAATACCAACCAGACTTGAGAAGGATGCAGATAAAAACCGTGAAGAAGTAACCAAATAAGAAACCATTAATGATACCTACCTGCAAAAATACTCCCCCCCCAAAAAAAAATACTTACCTTCATTGGCTTGAGAGTATTCCATTTCCAATTTCAATGCAAAAAGTTCTTATCAAGCACTGGAATGTGCACACCAACAGTATCTGTGACCTGTGATACAAAACAATACAATGAGTACATGTCTATATATGTCAACCCCATCTAGAAAATACAAGTATATATATCTATATATCTATATAGATATATATATATATATATATATATATATATATATATATATATATATATGTGTATCAACTCACCAAGGCTGCTATTAGTGTACAGACAAAGGGCACCCTTCCATCTGGTTGAGGTGATCGCATTGCATTTGCAGGAATTGCAGCACACTTTGGACCAGCAACAGTTATCTCATAGTCATCATTTCTGACGGGACTTTGCATGTGGTGTAATGCTCCCATTTCACTTCATTAGCACTCGTCTGGACACATGACAGATGCATTTTGGGGATGCAAAAAATTCTGGGGACTCAGTGTGACCACTGAACGCATGCGTGACTGTGCAATAAATTCTGGGGGACGTTGCATGTAGTGAAACAATCCCATTTGACTTTGTTGGCACTTGTCAATTTTCTGGGCACAAGACAGATGCATTTTGGGGATGCAGAAAAATTCTGGGGACTCCGTGTGACCACTGTGCACATGAGTGACTGCTCAATACATTCTGGGGGACTTTGCATGTGGTGAAATGATCCCATTTCACTTCATTAGCATTTGTCAATTTTCTGGACACAAGACAGTTGCATTTTGGGGATGTAGAAAAATTCTGAGGACTCTGTGTGACCACTGCACACATGAGTGACTGCGTAGTACATTCTGCTGCATGTGGTGTAATGCTCCCATTTCACTTCCTTAGCAATTGTCAATTTTCTGGACACAAGACAGATGCATTTTGTGTGTTGTGATTGTGAGCACATAACGTCATACTTAAATTATAAATTAAATCAACATTGCAACAATGTGGTGACAATTTTGACCTATACTTTTTTATGCTATTTTATATTGCCAGCCACTAGTTACCTCCTGACTTGTATGATACCCTTCTTTTCACAATTTGTGTCTGCTTTACTACTTTTTCTCATGTCTGGGAAAAAAAAAGGAGCACGCCTTTTAATATTGCTCTGATCAGGTTTTTATCACTATTTGCAGCTGTTTTTGAATTAATATTGTTCTGTGAGGTCATAAAACACTGCCTGCTGCATAATTGTTCATTTACAACAGAAGTAATATATATAACAACTGATGGAGAAAAGCAGCAGAAAACACCGACAAAGACCTGGTCAGCACCGTATTAAAAGGAGTGCTCCTTTTATTATTTGAGACATGAAAAAAAGGAGTAAAGCAGACTCAAATACTGGAAACAATAGTGTCATACAAGTCAGGAGGTAAGTAAAGTGGCAATGCAAAATAGCATAAAAAGTATAGGTCAAAATTGTCAACAGATTGTTGCACTGCTGCTTTAAAGAGAATTCACCCAGTTACATAGTTATGGTATTGCACCCAATATATGGGTGCCTTACCTCCAGGGGAATCTTTCTTGCTCCACATGTCCTTACATAGTGCAATGTTTTTCTGGCAAAAACGCTCATAATTTAATTAAAACCGGACACGGAGGACTTCCCGTTCTGAAGAGCCTCCCAAGTTCTGCCCCCATGCTCAGGAACATTATGACGTGATGCCAGGGAGAGCGTGGGGGCACACTCCATTATACTGAATGCCGGCAGCTTTTCAAATGTTTCTTGATGTTATAATGGTCAGTTTTTGGTGAAATGTTGGTTCGTTTCCACTAACAAACTAATGCTTGCAAGAAGCTGCACAATGTCTGATGTCACACACACACACACACACACACGCACACACACACACACACACACACACACACACACACACACACACGAAACAACACTGACTACACATATTCAATTTAACACATCATTCTTGCACTGCTCACACCAGCTTTTCCACAACAGAAAGTAAACATTACTGAGGCACTGGATTATAACAACAGGGCAGTAAGGAGCATGTATGACTGTGTGTTATTAAACATAAAAAAAACACAAATCACTACAGCAGTGTTGGGAGGGAGGGGTGTCCAGAATAAATAAGTTAATGGGGATCCCATGATGTTGCAGCAGATAGAGCATCAAAACTATCTGAAGCTGGTGTTGCTCGATCTGCTCCACCTGCTGCTGCACAGCACCCACCCTCTCATTGCTTTCCTCCAGCGCAGCCCAAAACAGTGCAATGTCTGCCTGCATTGCAGGCACTGTGGTGGGGTCCACTGGTATGGGGGGGAAAACCAGGTAGTGGTGGTGTTGAGGGTGGTGCTGGTGGCAGTGGTGGGGGTAGTGGTGGAGCAGCTGCTGCTGTGGCCCTCCTCCTGCTGTGGCGGTGAGGCACAACACCCCCAGCACCCTCTGCCACTGCCACAGAAGTGCGAGCCGGTGGAGGCCTGGCCCATTCGTGCGCAGCCTGCCACTCCACCTTGTGGTGGTTTATCATATGTGTGCACTGGCCACCAGTTCCCAGATGTGTCCCCCAGGGGCCATGACGCAACTACACACCACATAGCTGACACGCCGCAATGGTGCTGTCCCCCCCACACAGTTAAAAAACTGCCAGACTGGGGAGCTGCGGGGTGGGGGGGAACCAGGCACAGGAGGGGCAGATGTAGTGCTGGCAGCACTGTCATGCACCTGGGGCTAAACCTGCTGCTGTGGAGGTGGTGCTGCTGGAGCCCCTGCAGCTGCTACTGGTGGTGGTGGTGGTGGAGTTGGTGGATGCGCCAGTGCCACTGGTGGTGCTGCTACTTCTAGAGGGGGAGAGGCAAGACCAAACAGTCAGAAGAGGTCCAACAACACCAGACAATCTCCCACGCATGTGCAGTCTCCTCTGCCCATGACCACGTGCCACAGACTCTCCCTGGTCCATCACACAACCCACTCCTTCCCTCTCCGATGCATCACTCGATGAGCGACTTCTTTACACACATTCACAGTCTCACACGCATGCACACACACAGTCACACACGCACACACACAACAAAACTTATAAAACAAAGAAATCTGTCACAAAAAAGAACTGAAACAACACTACAAAAAAAACTAGATTTAGCTTTTAAAAAAGCTGTTTGGTTTTATGCTATTTGCATAAGATAGAAACGAATAACACTCCAAACTCTTCTCTCCACACAAAAATTCTCCTCCTACCTCTGCAAAGGGGAAAGTGAAACTATCTGCTTGTATGAGTCACTTCCTTCCTGCCTGGCTAAAGCATGTGACTTACAGTACTGTAACCCATGTGATGTGTGTGTGTGGGGGGGGGGGCTGCCCTATTGTTGTCATTCTGTCTTACTTCGCGTCAAGGCAGAATCACAAAGTGAAGTCATAATGACAAGGCGAAGTGAGCACTTTCCAATGGCCACTTTGCGTAGTGTTATAATAATGCAAAATGGCCACTTTGCATTCACTTTGCCGGCGGATTTTAAATTTGATGCATCTCTAACCATACATGGTTTAGATCTGTTGCAGATGAAAACCATGGTTCACTCATGAAAACAGTTTATCTGATTGGGAGACTTCTGGGAATTAGGCTTGTATATAAATGAATTCAGTGGGTATGGAGAGAAAATGGGTTCATCAATCAGGGTCAGGTTGCCTTAGCAGTCTGAGGTAAACTGCTCCTGAATCTCATCCTCATCGAGGCACATAAGCTTAATAAACTGGGTATACTCATAATGGGTTTTATTAGAAATCTTGTGGATGCACAGTTTAAAAAATATATCACAATATAGTATAATATGACTGCAAGAAACATGGGCTGTGGAAGAAATCTGGTTAGAAAAATATGTGTGTATCTCAGCAAAGGCAAAAAAAAACTACTACGTAGGGAAGACCAATATGAGAATTAGCAACTCTAGGAAATACTGGAACAGAAATCAGAATTAAGAAACAAGTACTACTATCCCCCAAGATTCTCATTGTCCCCAGATTCCACCCAGTGGTGACTCTGACAACTGTGTGTGGGTGCCCAGTTCAGCAATTAATTTACTTTAGCATAATTTCCATATTTTCATTTACATATTGATAACAACGTCATATATCATATACACATATTCACCACAATTTACGTTCTGTTTACATTGTATCACTTTTCTTTCTAAGACCATTCATTTTCAGTTTTCTCCTCTCAGATGTACATCATTCAGGCTGCTTTCTCTTTATTCTTTGCAGGGGTCCGAGCGTACACTCGTACCCTTCCTTCTTCTTGTAATGTCCAGGGTCTTTTGCTATCATTTATGTTATCCCCCTCACCTTTCCTAACCTCCCCCTTCATTCTTTTCCTCACCCATCTCCTTGGTTCCTTCTTCTTCCCCTGCCATCCACCTATGGCAGTCCATTTCTACTGTGCTCCATCTACCACATAACCTTCCATTTCTCACATTACATGCCTTCTTTTCTGTAGGGCGTGGTGGGTGGGAAAATCTCTAGTGGCAAATTTGTGAGCTCTCTCCCACTTACCTCCCCTTTTGTACCCCTATTGCTCACTCCCTCTCTCCTTTTCCCAGCCAATTGCTTTCCATCACGTCATGCCTTGTGCCACCCTAAACCCACCTCTTTTGTGACTTCACTTAGCCCCACCCCTTCTTTCTACCCCCCTCCCCACTTATTCCTGGTCTGAAACCTGAGCCCTCCCACATATTGGTCTGGGTCTGCTGACAATTGTGTCTGCCCCTTTACTGGGACAAACCACTTTGTCCCCAGATCCCGTCCAATGATGACCCCAACAACTGTGTGTGGGTGCCCAGTTTGGCAATTAATTTACTTTTGCATCATTTCCATTTACATATTGATAACAACGGCATATGTCATAGATACATATTCACCACAAGTTCCATTCTCTTTACATTGTATCACTTTTCTTTCTAAGACCATTCATTTTCAATCTTTTCCCCCCAGATGTACATCATGGGGGATGCTTTCTCTTCGTTCTTCACCGGAGTCCGAGCCTACACTTGTACCCTTCTGTCTTCTTGTAATGTCCAGAGTATTTTGTTATCATTTATTTTATTCACCCCACCCTTCCTAACCTCCCCCTTCCCTTCTTTTCCACTAGGCCACCTCCCGCTTGTGGCGGACAGTGGCCTCCCCCTCCATTTTAAGTCAATCTCTCTCGCATCCAGGGCTCAATCACATCTGACATCTCAGTATTAAGAAGGACCAGACCCAGTCCCAAGAGGTGTACCCCATCCCCCCTGTAATATTTATCCACACTCTTCTATGCCCCTTGGTATTGTTTTTCCCCCGTAGGCCACAAATAACTTGCCCACCATGGCATTCATGCACTTCCTGACCTTTTCCACTGTCTTATGACTGTGAGCATCTCTCCATACCCGTGTGGGTATTATCTCTAACCACACCAGAGCAATCTCTGGCCACCATTCCAAAATCTTATTTAAGTCCTCCTTTATCCGGAAAAAAATGTCCTGCCAGGGTCTGGTCTCCAAGTGCATTCCCTCCTAGGAGGATGATCAGCATGTTCGAGCATCTGTGTTCCCCTTTTAGCTCTCGTAGTAGAGGTAATAGTTGTGTCCATCTCATCCCCCTTCTGCCTTTCCATACCAATTGATGTGCTTCGGGTCCAAATATAGTTGCCACCCCCTGAGCCTCCTGGATGCCCACTTTTTGGCCCAGTGAACAAACAAGTGTCCACAAATCCACACCTCTAGCCTCTTTGGCCAACCTATTTGAAGACCATAAGCCAAAAACAGACATGTTAGTCAGCTGCTTTGTGGTCCCCCCAATAATTTATCTGGATTAACATTGAAAACCTGCTTGCAAGAGAAAGAAAGAAAACATGGTTAGTCTTGTCCTCAAGCATCATTCCAGACATATCTTTTAAAACAGCCAGATGCCCTTTGCCGATTTGCCCTTATTGCTCTGTCCGACTCTCCTTTGGCCTCCAGCTCAGATGCTGCCCCTGTTCTGAAGGAATGCGATGAGAAACCACTCGAGTCCTCCCCTGGAAACCCACACATTTCTTGAGTATGGCTGTTGCCTGCATGGCCATTACTGAAGCCCTGTCCCCATGTATCAATAGTAACGGGTGTTTGCCCTGTGGACGCACCATAGCGTATGCCAACAGCACCTTCAATGTACAGATGGAACTGACCCTATGTCTCTGTAATGTCACCTTTGCCCCTATTCCCATTTGGTCTGTCTTGGAGCATCTTAGCATCACCGTCACCCTGTCAATGCCCCATACCAATTCCTCCCACCGCAAACCGGCTGAAGTATCCCGCTTACCGTGACCCACTACCTCACTAACCTTGAAAGCACACCCATACATGGTGGCATATTGTGCATGGAACAACACGGCCTCAGAGCTGGACCCATACAGATTGCGGAGTGCTCCCATGATACCCGCCAATAGTGTTTCTGTGATGGGCCTCCTGTTGTCCTTGGGCTTTTCCTCCAACTGTAACCACCCCTGCATCATGCACCTATCCAGGTTGGTCTTGGTGGGGTCCTCCCATCCCTTCAGGCTGCAAGCTTGCCCTATCATTGCCAGGCGCACTCCCATGGTTGCATGTGCCATTCCATTTCTCTACCCTGATACCACAAACTTAGCTACTTGGTCTCCTGTCACCACCCCACTTACCTCAAAACCATTACCTTTTCTGAATGCTTGGAACACCTTCCTGAGGGCTCATAGGCTTTCAGTGTCCAGGGGGCCTGAGAGCTGTGAAACAACAGCTCCGCTGCTGTAAACCAATCTTCCACATGTACCCCGGAACCTCCATTTTCGTATGTTCAGCTCCTGGGGCAATGGCATGAAACTTGTCCATCTGCAGGTGGGAGAGGCAGTCAGCTATTACATTGTCCATGCTGTCTATGTGTCTAGCCCTAAATGATAGGTTTAAGGATAGCCCCTGTAAAGCCAGCTGTCTTAAGACCCTCATCACCTTCACTGACATGGCCCCCCTCTTGTTTAGTATGTCCACCACGGCCCTGTTATCGCTCCAAAATGTGACCCTCTGGTTCCTCTGGTCCTCCCCCATACCGCTGTCGCCACCCATATGGGAAAGATTTCCAAGAAGGTGATGTCCTCGGTGATCCCCTCCTTAAACAACTCCACAGGCCAAGCTGCCATGAACCACCTACTCCTAAAGTAGACCCCCATCCCAAAACCTTCGGCAGCATCTGTATACAGTTGTAAGTCAGCATTAAACAACCACTCCTCCTGCCAAAAGGTCCTGCTGTTGTATAACCACAAGAAAATTAATTTATTTATTTAACAGACTTCTTACCATACTTCTAGGTCCTCCCTGGTCCCTTTCGAAATATCCACCCCATGTTGTGGCCTGGATGCTCCTTTTGTTGCCCTAGCCAGGCATCATGTAAATATGTGGCCTGTACTATAGCACTATAGAAACATAGACTTTGACGGCAGATAAGGACCACTTGGCCCACCCAGTTTGCCCATTTCCCTACCTACTGGATAAGCAGCAAATTCTAGTTAACCAACAGCCTACTTCCTGCCACCCTCCACTACAATTGCCTTATGTCTGTCCCATGCATGTTTGAATTCCCCCACTGTTTTAGACCCAACAACCTCCCCAGGAAGGCGGTTCCATGCATCCACCACTCTCTCTGTTAAAAAAAAATTCCTCACATTACCCCTGAGCCGTCCCCCCCCTCTATCTTTAAATTATGCCGCCTTGTTCTTACACATCTCTTTTTCTGAAAGATGTTACCCTCCTGGACTTTGTTGACTCCCTTGAGGTACTTGAATGTTTCTATCATGTCCCCCCATCCCTCCTTTTATCAAGGGTATACATATTAAGCTATTTCAGTCTCTCTTCATATGGTTTCTGATGCAGACCTTGCACCATTTTAGTTGCCCTCCTCTGGACTGCTTCCATCCTGTCTATGTCCTTGCGTAGCTGAGGTCTCCAAAACTGCACACAGTACTCCAGATGGGATCTCACTAATTGTCTGCACTGAGGGATAACCACTTTCCTTTTTCTACTTGTGATGCCCCTTCCTGTGCATCCCAGTATCCCCCTGGCTCTCCTTACTAACTTCTCACATTGCTTACCAACCTTTAGATCATCTGATATGACTACCCTCAGGTCCCTTTCCATTTTTGTTGTTGTCAGTACCTCCCCTGCTATTGTGTAATCTTCCCCTGGGTTTTTGTTTCCCAGGTGCATTACTTTGCACTTCTTTGCATTGAATCTAAGTTGCCATATGTCTGACCATTCCTCCAACCTTGCCAAGTCCCTTCTCATCTTTTCTACCCCCCTTGTGTATCAACTCTGTTACAGATCTTTGTGTCATCTGCAAAGAGGCATACCTTTCCCTCCAGACCCTCTGCAATGTCACCTATAAAGATGTTAAAGAGGACTGGACCCAGTACTGAGCCCTGAGGTGCTCCAATAGTAACCCTCTTTCTTTGGAATGTGTTCCATTCATTATTACCTTCTGTGTCCTGTTGTGCAGCCAGTTTGCTACCCAGGCTACCACCCTGGGTCCCACTCCCAGGCTGACTATCTTGATTATTAATCTTTTGTGTGGGACTGTGTCAAATGCCTTGCTAAAGTCTAGGTAGGCCATATCCACAGACCCTCCCTGGTCTATTACTTAGGTCACCCAGTCAAAGAAATCAATTAGATTCATCTGACATGACCTTCCTGCTGTAAATCCATGCTGCTTCGGGTCCTGTGCCCCACTGGCCTCTAGGTACTCAACAATTCTTTTTTTCAGAAGTGATTCCATCATTTTCTCTACCACTGAAGTCAAACTTACAGGTCTGCAGTTTCCTGCTTCTGCCTTGCTCCCACTTTTGTGAAGGGGAATCACATTTGCCCTCCTCCAGTCCTCAGACACCACCCCATTCTTCCATGATTTGTTAAAAAGTGTGGTCAGTGGTGTCACTAGGTTCTCCCTTAGTTCTTTTAGGATTCTGGGGTGAATCCCGAGGCGAAGTTCAAATGTCCCATCAGCAGTTGTACCTGCTGCAGCTGTACCCACCTCCTGATCTTTATTGACTGTATCAGGGATTTTGCTCACTTTCTTGTCCAGAAGGCAAAACAGTTCCCCTTCTGTATCTATCTTGATTCCCAAATATTCCAGCTTTTGGCTGGGCTCCTCCATCTTGTCCAGTGCTTACGATACCCCCAAATCCCTGCACATATCCCCAAAATCTTGTAGCATGCTCTCTGTTGCTGCCTGCCCTTCCCCTATCAATAGGAAGTCATCCAGGTAGTGTATTACCGAATTGTAATCATACTTCTGCTGAAAGACCCATTGTAACCATGTGCTAAACATTTCGAATGTAGCACAGGCCACTGAGCAACCTATGGGCATGGCTTTGTCAAAATAATAAGCCCCCCCCCAATCTGAAAACCCAGCAGATCCCAGTCTTCTGACAGGACTGGCAGGAACTGGAAAGCCACTTCTATGTCCATCTTTGCTAGCCATGCCCCCTGAGTTGCCCTGATGAGCCTTACCACCTCCTCTATTGTAATGTACATCTCCCTACTGTCTTCCTCACTAATGTGGTTATTAACTGAATCACCTTCCAGGTATGATAAGTGATGAATTACTCTAAACTTCCCTTGCTGTTTCTTTGGGACTAAGCCTAGTGGGGACACCCTCAGGTTGGCCAGCAGGGGCCTCTGGAATGGTCCCTCTACCCTACCTGCCGCTATCTCTTTTCCAGTCTTTTTCTCCAGGATGCTCTCCTTACCCTTCACCAATTTCAAATTCTTTGCCCTTGTCGCTTTTCTATCTCCCTTAAACTGCAAGCTAAAACCCCTTTTAAAACCCTGCACCAACAAGCTGGCCTCTTCCTTGCCAGGATAGTCCCTTTTCCATTCCTCCAACATCCTTGTCCATATGGGTGGGTCGGCAAGCCTGAACTGTCCCTGGCTAACACTTCAACTGTTTTGGTGTCCATTATAGAAGGATTGTCCCTCCCCCAGCCCCTCCCCCACTGCTGACCCTGAAACCTGGTGGCCAGCCCAAAAGGGCTGGCTCTGATATTACTCCAAGCCATTGTATACAAAAATGTAGATATGGTGGGTAATGGATCAATGTTCTGTTTAGAACTTTTTCAGCCCCTTCCAAAGAGGCTCTGGAAACAACTGTGCAAAATGGGGGGGGGGGGCCTTGACAAATCCACAAAACAAGTACTCTGTAGAATATTTTCTGTTTTATTGTGTAAAGTCCCGTACGTTTCACCCACAAAATGGGCTTGTTCACGGGGATATAAACTTGTAGGTACTGTATTCTCTGTCTTTCAGTCACACTGGCAGTCTAATTACACACAGTTCTTAATAACTTGTGCTCCTTTATAACTAAGGACATTTTTTCCTACCTTCATATCATATATATATCATGCTAAAACTAAAACTGCATTTAGCATGATATACTTTTAAAGGAAGTTGTAAAAACATAACAATTGTGGCTTTCTTACCGAAAAGAATTTAGTGTTTAAAAGCACATTTGCCCCTGCACCAAACAGAGCAAACACATGAAGGTGAAAAAATTCGCCAGTCATAAGGAGCACAAGTTAATAAACTGTGTAATTAGAGCTACAGTGTGACTGCTTTACACATTTTCATTTTTGTTACATATGTTTTACAGAATACTGAATACCATTCATGGTTTCTAAAAAACTTTACTACTGAAGTTTGAGCCTGCAAATTTGCTGAGGTATGAGAAATTGCTAATATTTTGAAGTTACCTATATAAGCATATTATAAAATAATGTGAGTATAAATTAATAACAGTATGTTTTAATAAATTTACAGAAAGACAGAGAATACAGCACCTACAAGTTTATATCCCCGTGAACATGCCCATTTTGTGGGTGAAACGTAGGGGACTTTACACAATAAAACAGAAAATATTCTACAGAGTACTTGTTTTGTGGATTTGTCAAGGGCCCCTCCCCCCATTTTGCACAATTGCTCCAAGCCCCCTTTTCCCAGCTTGTCTGGCATTTTGACGATGGGTGGCCACCTCCACGCATGGAGCATGTGTGTTGGAAATGACAGTGTGGCCAGGAGCAGAATGCCTTATTGTACCCCCAGCAACATTTTTGAAGCCCACCTGCCTTCTCCCCATCCCTATCTGAGCTTGATGCTCCCATGCAGATTTCCAGCCATAAGTCAATCTGTCTGGTGTCCCACTTCTCATCCTCAAAGTGAGCCATCCTCTTTCAGAACTTTTCATCGTATTTTAACCAACTGTAACCCCCCCTTAGATTTATAAGCATTCTTTATGATTAAGGAGTATGTTAGTAAAAGGGTAGCCAATTTAGTTTTTTTCTCAGTCACAATGGCTGAGTAATATGTGAATCCCATTGACCATATGTCCCAGTTCTTGCCTTTTAGCGACATCTCCTCCTTCACTTTACTGAGGAGTGCTACAGCTGGCACCATGTCTTTTTTCTCGAAACTCTCCTTCTCTTCATATTTATCCATATTATCTACGTTAGCTAGTGTGAATATGTGAACATATTCCTCCTTACAAATGTTTTCTTTCATGGTGAGCAGCACATGGTCTCCTATCCTCACTCCTGGCACCCCATCTCGCTCCCCCCATCAACTTCTCACTGCCTCCTTTTCCTGCCTCTGTGCTGGCATCCACCACTTTTTCATTCTTCCTAATTTTCCCCAACACCTTCTCCAACTGTCCAAACCTGTTGTCCTTCACTGATTTTAGCATTTGTTCAGTGAATTCCTTGACACTGCTCTCCAGCATGAAATCAGTATTACCTGTGTTCTGGGGCTCCAGTTGTGGGCTGACCCCTCATGGTACTGCTGGCTGGCTGTGATCCTGTGGTGTGAAAGGAACAGAAGGGATCATTGACGTCAGAACAATGGCGGGTGTAGGCAGCTGCTGTGGCTTGGTCTGAGGAAGAGAAGCTGACACTGGGGTCAGCATGGGCAAAGGAGCGAGGGGTGGTACTGTGAAACCGGCTTCAGCTCTACAGGGATGGACTTCACTGATCCCAGAGAGGGATGGGTCCATGGTGTCTTTTTGTTGCTCCCCTTCCCGCCCTGCCTCTTGTCCATCTTCTGCTTCTCTCCTCTCACCTCCAGCAGCTTTTTCACCTTTTCCACCAGTTCCATGATGGCCTGGTAGCATGCTTTCTGTTTGGCTTGGATTTTCTGGGAGCTATTCTGCCAAGTTGTACTAGGACCTGTGAAACAGAACACAAGATGATCATTATTATCACTTATGTACTGTTTCTGCTTTTTGCACAGCTGGAGCCCCCTTTGCCTCAGCCTTCCTACCTGGGGCTTTCCCTTCACCTCCCCGTGGGTCCCTACTGAGGCCCACCCACTCACTACATCTGCTGGCTGATTAGAGGTCCCCCTGAAGCCCTCTGGATGGGAGGAGGGAGGGGAATGAGGCATTGGCCCTGTGTCTCTATTGCATCTCCCCCCTGGAGACCCCTGCCCCCCACTTTTTTTTTGGACTCAGGCAGCCGGTCTCCCCTTGTAGCTAGGCTACTTCCTCATCTCTGATAACTGCTTCTTCTTGTCAGGGAACCTTCTGCCACCAGGTGGTTGCCCACCTTGAAATTCAACCTATTGCCTTTTGGGAATGGGGCTGTCCCCCTTGTCCCTTGGGGAAAAAAACATCCCTTTAAAGGATAATACTGACACCAGGCCCATCAAGCAACAGAGCTCCTCTCTCACCCCCTCGTGACATCCCCATGCCTCCTCTGAGACCCCACTGACCCCCAAACTGCACCGAAATCCTTCTTCTATGGGCTGTGCACTGATGGAATGCTCCACAGGACCCATTGCTCCGCTATCCAAATCCCCCTCCAGGGCATCATACTCCTTGTCCCCTTGCTTCTTCCCTGGCCTCCATGTCTCAAAGGCCCACTGGTCTGCTGTCCGCTATTCTGCGTGGTCACATCACCAGATGTCTGATGCTGCTAGGCTGCTATGGCCCCCCATTTGAGCCAAAACCCCCAAACCCCTTTATTTATTTATTTATTTTAAAACAGCATATGAGCTCCCCATCCACTCGGCCCTTCTATTTTTCTTTCCTACCAGTTGCCAGTTTATAAGGCTGTAAGCGCGTTCACACCCAAAAAAAGGGCTTGGGCCGTGTGGCCACGTAGCCATGATGTCAAACGCCATGCCACGCAGCCCGCTCTTACTGGCCTCAACCTTGCTCGGCCCGTCTGAGCAAAAACTGCCCCAACAACTGCTCCCATTCATCCTATGGATGCATCATTAAAATCCACCCAAAACATCACAATTGTTTAACAACTTTGTGAATTTTGAACACCATGCTCAGTACAGATCTCCACATGCATGTGCTCAAGGTAGGAGAAACATCCACTAATAAGCAATCCCTACTGCTTTAGTATATACAATATTATGCATGCTTTAACAGAATTAACAGCTACATCAAGGACCTTCTGGGTCCCACCACTCTCTGCAGAATACCCCAAATGGGTCAAGGCCACAAAGCCTTGTTGCCATGACGTCAGATGCCAACGTCACGCAGTCTGACTCTATCTGCCCAAGCCTCGCTTGGCCTGGCTGAGTCAAATGTCCTCCCAAACCTTTCCTTTTCATGCTTCAGGTGTGCAGCGCCCTTTCCAACCCCAGCTGCACTCGTATCTCTTGGTTCTTCTTCTTCTTCTTTTGTGGCTGCCTGTCTTGGCCCAACTTGTTGTGTGCGGCCAAATCCATCAGCCTTTGCCACCCAAGCAACCACCAGCTCTTCTGGACCCTGTAAGTGAGGTCTTTCCATCCTTAGCACAGAAAAGTCCCCAATACTGTCCCCCCAATGCTCCAATCCCTGAAATGCTGAACAATCATATTACCTGCCACCACATTGTTTCGCTGTCTTTTTTTTTTTTGGAACTTACCTTGCACTTGCTGGCCAGAATACTCATTTGCTACTGGATCAGCTTACCGTTCACTGTCTGTTTACTCAATATTTATTATGCTTATGCAAAATTAACTGCTCCCAACAATTATAAAGTTTAGAAGAATCTGATCAGACAATTTTACTATCTAGACTAAAGTTACCAAACAAAGCCATGTAGGCCAATAGACATTACTTGAACTGGTGTGCTGCTTAGAGAAAATTTCGAAGTGGCAAAATTGATGAGCTCTCTCTCCCACTTACCTCCCCTTTTGTACCCCTATTGCTCACCCCTCTCTCTCCTTCCCCCAGCCAATTATTTTCCACCACATCATGTCTTGTGCCACCCTAACCCCCACCCCTTTTGTGACTTCACTTAGCCCTACCCCTTCTTCCTACCCCCTTTCCCCCTTATTCCAGCTCCAAAACCTGAGCCCTCCCACACATTAGTCTGGGACTGCTGACAATGGTTTCTGCCCCTTTAATTGGGCAAAACATTTTATTCTAGCACAGTGGAACACAGAACTCTTGTATATTTTTAACTGTTATGTTCCACCAAAAATAAATACAGATTACAATAGGGAAGAGCTATGGGAAACATTGGAACTGCAAATTCAGAAAGTAATCATGATAGCTCCTGAGGTTAGAGTGATCTTAATGGTGACCTTCAGTTCTAGGATGGACACCCATGCTCCACTCATAGGCCTAGAAGATAGTAAAGAAAAACAGAAGTTGAATTGCGTTTAAAAAAAGAAGAATGCAATTGGACAAATTTGTAAGCGGAAGAGGTAGAAGGCTTTAGCACTTTTTGGGAGAAGTCGGGTTGAGCATACTCAATGGCACACTAAAGGGTGATTGTTCCACCCAATACGCATACTACTCAGCAAAAAGAGCTAGCGTGGTTGATTATATTGCATTTCATTAGCTTTTTTTTTACTTTTTAGAACTAATGACTACCTCAAGCCCTGAAAGTGACCATTTTCCTCACTTCTTAAAATTAAATTCACATTTTTTTGTCCTTTTCGTATCACAAACTAATTATCAAGTGCCAAAAATAGAGATTTGCATCAGTAAAAGAGTATTTTTATCAACCAGACTAGAAGCCAGTCTTTCTTAAAACTACAGAAAAATTGCAGACTCTCATTTCTTCTATGTCTGTACAGATGATATATTCTACAGTTAAGGAAATCTGTGAAGGAATTCTCCCACTTCTATAGCATTCAGTGGCTAGTAAGAGAAATTTCACCTGGTTTAATGATGACTGTAAAAGATTCAAGGCCTTATTGTCAAAACTCATTAAGTCTGTCAGACAGAATCCCTCCAAGAAAAGTGTACATGTCTAAATAATTATAGGAAAGTGTGCAATTTTTTTTTTTTTACAAAGAACAGAAGCAGGTTCACCAGATACAGCAATGGGGAAAGATGTTCAGAGCTATTCAGGCAAAAGATACAAAACAGTTCTGGGTACTTGTAGCCAAAGGAAGAGGCAATGTTATGACAAATATCTCAGCACACATTACTCCCATGATTTGGATTAATTATTACCAGACAATGTTTTTCAAATATAAAGGAAGTTCATAATTACAAATTCATTTTCTCAAAAATTACAGTCTCCATCAGGGTTTTTAGATATAACTCTGTATGAAATGTCTATAGCAATTAAATGGACCAAGGCTGATAAAGCACCTGATGGAGTTTCACCATACATTATAAAACCCAAATTGAATGGTGGAGTAACATACATTCTGTGTTTTTTAGTGAAAAGATAATAGAACATTTCTTTTCATCCAAATGGAAAAGAAATGTTATAGTTCCAATCAATAAGAAAGGTGACATTTCCTTACCCGAAAATTGCAAACCCATGTCTCATAGACTGGGTAAAACTTTTACAAGAGTAATCCTAGGCAGAATAAATTTCTGGCTAGAAAAAGAAGACATATAAAATCCATATCATGCATAATTCAGTAAAGGTTACTCAGCAACAGATCAGTGTTTTATTTGCAATGTATCATAGAAAAATAGACATCACAGTTTAGTTGGCTTCCATTGATTTTAAGGAAGCCATTGATGGAGTTTCCAGATCATTCTTATGGGAAAAAAAAAATTATTTGCCTTAAAACTGGATCATGCAATACTTAGGATCATTATTAATCTCTGTCCCAAAAATTGGATTTGTGTCAGATGTCATTTGGAAGATACTGTCTCTCATTTTATTGAATCCAACATGGGAGTAAAACAGAGTTGCATTTTAGCCCCATTACTCTTCAGTCTATTTACAAATGACTTATTAACTCTTTTTCTAACAGGCTCAAGCCATTTACCCAGTGTTGAGGCCACTTCTGTGCTTTCATTATTGTGTGCTGATTAATTTTGGTCTCAAATCAGCCAAGTGGAACTGAGCAAAAAACTAACTCTTTTAGAAGAATATTGTGATAAAAATAGATTATGTATTAACACCAAAAAAGTCACTTTTTAATGTATGGCAAAACAAAGGTTAAATGTAAATGGCACATCAGCAATAAACCATTGGACATTGTATTCACTTACTGTTATCACAGATTAAATTTTTCTAACAACAATAGCTGGGCAAAACACAAAATCTACACAGTAAAAATCTCACACAGATTAAAAATGTTCTGTTAAAGTTTAATGCAAAATTTGGTGATTACTTCCTCTTTTTGGTATTTCATGCAGCTGAGAAGAAAATGAAAAGTGTGGCTCTATATGTGGCCTAAGTTTGGACTGATACAAAAACTGACAGCATAGAAAAGACATTTACACAATTATATAGATTGATTATCCAATCTCTAAACTTCCAGATCCACATTAACAGAGGTAGTAAGAGCACTGCTTGTTAAGGTCAAGAGGGTACATCTTACATAATGTAGAAAAGTGGCATATTGGATCAAGTGTATTAACATAGATTTAAAAAGACTGATTCAGAAATGATTGGATAAAGAGACAAATTGGATTATCCATAGGTTTTCCTCTCCTTGGTTAGAGAGCACAATTAACACTCTGAAATTATTGAAACTAGACCATCTCTGCATAGAGTCTCTTCAAAATATAAATATTTATTCTGACTATGGTGCAGGAATCAAAACTAACCTCAAACAACTCTCTTTCACATTAGACATAATGAAAGTTACTCAGAAAAAGGAACTAAAGCACCCGTAACAGCAGCAAACACTGGAGGACACACGTGAGATTCATTCAGGTCCTCATTTTAATAACAGTAGTGCAATTTACACTCACATAAACAAACGGCATGCAAAACTGTGAAAACAAAAACCAGCTGCCAACGTTTCACTTGGTCACTACCATGCATCATCAGAGCAGACTAGTGATAATATTCAGTACCTGGCATATATGATACAAAAGTAGATCACATGATGTAGATATATCCATTAAATGACATCAACATATTAAAACCAATTAATTTGGCCATGATGACCCTATCATTCTAATCTGTGTTTCAGACCAGAGAAATAATTACCCCCCCCCCAAATATAAAACTTTGTGAGTTCTTTTACTACATTATAAGGTAAAATCAATATGTAAACAAATATGTGAATAAAAAATACAAAAATCAATTACATGGTCTTGCACCAAGTCCAGAATGTATAGATTTGATGGCTTAGAGATGATTATGTTATATTATATCCCTATTTGACTATGTGCACAGTACCAGGTACTAAATTAATGTTAAACAACTGTGTGGTAACACGTAGCATTTTCAATTGTTTCAGCATCTAGATTTCTTGAGAAATGCTGCTGAATCAATGCTCTCATTCATCCCTTCAGTTCTTGCCCCCAGGTTTTAAATCCAGAGGCTTTCTCTTTGGTCAATATGTTTTTCTATACCCCCCCTTGGGCCAACTGTAACTGCCTCAAAACCCATAAAGGTAATGTTGTGGGTTATCCCAGGAGCACTTTTAGCATGTCTAACAATGGCATACAAATCTTCACCTTTTGATGGTGCTCGGACATGTTTACCCACCCTTTGTTTAAACTGGCAGGTAGTACGTCCAATGTGTATGTGTGGTTCATGCTAAATATGGGGAGGGACACAGGGGGCATGGGTACAAGGGTGGTTGAGTTTAGGGACGGACTTTAGGATGATGGGGGAAATTCTGAGCAAGCACCTGGCAGACATCCAACTACACACGGATGCAGATCAGAAATGGAATATAATAAGGGGAGGGTTGGTGGAGGCAACAGAGATCTGTACTAGGAAAAAAAACCCAAGAAGGACAGGATAAAGAGGCCTAGTTGGCTGTCACTGGAGGTCCAGGAAGGGGTGAGAGCCAAGAGGATGGTATTTTGAAAGTATAGGAAAATGGGGAGAGGAGACGATAAAGATGTATGCAGGGAAAAGTCTAGGAGGGTCACCAGACTGGTCGGGGGGGGGCAAAGCATCTAGAGAGTTGAGACAGGTGCAGGGGATCAAAAGAGGAGGAAAAAGACTTCTTTCATTACATAGGTAAGAAAAGGAGAAGCAAAGACCAGCTTGTGAGAATCAAGAAATATGGGGGTGGGTGGAGAAGGGGGTGGAGCAGGCAGAGGCACTGAACGAGTACTTCTGCTCTGTGTTCACGCAGGAGGGGGGGCAAATACAGTACCTCAGGCAAGTGGAGGGGTGGGTAAGGGGGGAGAGGACAACAGATGTAGGGATTACATAGGGCAGGGTGCCGGAGGGGTTGAGGGGCATTAAGCTGGCAGAGGTCCTTGCAGGGCCACTGGCAGACCTGTTCAATACCTCCCTGGACACAAAATGTGTACCACAGAACTGGAGGATGGCCCACGTGGTGCCCATCCACAAGAGTGGGCCAAAGGATGAACCAGGGAACTACAGGCCAGTGAGCCTCACCTCGATTGTGGGCAAACCCATGGAAACCATCCTAAAGGAGTGTTTTCTGCTGTTTCACATGCCGTTTGTTTATATGAGTGTAAATTGCACTACTTTTATTAAAATGAGGACCTGAATGAAACCCAAGTGTGTTCTCCAGTGCTTGCTGCTGTTACAAGTGCTTTAATTCTTTTTTCTGAGTTATTGTGTTGCCTTAGCACAGTAACATCTTCCATGGTGCTTCTCCTCATGTGCTTTGCATAATGAAAGTTAGAACATTAAAATTACACAGATGGTATGTAAAGAATAAAATAAATCATGTGTTAGAACCATTTCATTTTCCTAGCAGATAGAAAGACAGGCAAATGTTTCTTAAATTCAGACAGGAAATGCACCCCTCTAAGGGTCTACAGTTCAAACCTGGGAAGGATAATTCTGTTGTTACTGAAAACTTGTATTGTGATTGTGGAGAAATGTTTTTTGAAACTATCACACATACTGTTAAGTGCTCAAAATACCCCCTTGTGAACGAAACATGTATTAGCCATTATGAGGGAAACATGTTAGCCATTACCTTTCAAGTAACACAACCTCTCTGGATGAGATTCACAGAATTATCATGAACCCCAATAAAAATCATGGGACTGCATGGGATATGGCAAATTATACTACAGGTATCTACTCTCAGCCAATCACAACACAGGAAAACTGACAGTTATTCTGCCACAAACTACCACCTACATGCCCACAGTAGTTTATTCACATATAGCCACACCCACAGTAGTTTAATCACCTTTCCACAGTAGTTTATTCATCTTAACCATGCCCACAGTAGGTTATTCATAGTCCCCTCTTCTACTATCCACACTGTCTGTCCACTCACACTTGCACTCCTCCGAGTTTCTTACATAATCCCTTGTACACAGTACATAAAAATTATATTTTTTTCTTCCACTGTATTTAAATATATAGCAAACTCACCAAAAGAAACCAATTCTAGAGACCAACGGACAAAGATTTTGTTCAAGTTACATTGACACAGCGGCTGCAGGACAGGGGACAAAGGCACTGAGAAAGAGCGAGAAGTCATAAACATTAACAAACCAAATGCCTGTTTTTTTCCTCCTTGTACACTGCACATAAAACTTCTATTTTTCTCTCCCACTGTATTTAAAATATATACCAAACTCACCAAAAGAGACCGACCCTGCAGATTGAACTCGAGCGAGGACCGACGGACACCCTTTTTGTTGAAGAGAGCTTGACACAAGGGAGCGAGGAGCAGGGAAGCAGACACAGAGAGAGGGAGAGAGAAAACATTTTTTAAATCATGAACATTAACAAATTAAATGCCTGTTGTTTCTTCCATGACTACATTATTTTAAACACTCTCTTTCTCAAGCAGACTTACGGTGCAAACCATTGCTTTGAAAAAGTAAACGTGACTCTGATCATCATTACTACCTCCGGCACCATCCATGTCAGACTCAAGGCATTACCTTCAAATCCTATTTTCAAATGGAATGCCACTCTTTTACTAAGAGTTACATAAATTCTATGTAACTCCTAGTGGTGTAATAGTAATAACATCCATCTTGTAGGAGTATACTTCAGTAACTGGCTTCGTATACTCCTACAAGATGGATGTTATCACTTAAATATAGTTAATGGATTTATGCCCTCGTGACTGGTGTATCCTCATAACCTACAGTAAATAAATAATATTCCCTTTTGTTACATAAAAGTAGATACATAAGGTATGTAAATCTTCCCTTAGCATGGTAACTTTTAATGCCTAATTTCTGTGCCTTCTTCATCTGGAAAAGCTGGATGTATGGAGAATACAAGCTAATTTACACTCAAGGTATTCTTGGTTATAGAGTGTCTTGTTCACCCCCAACCATTATCATTATTCTTTTTTGCCTCCCTTCGCTCCCTGTTATCCTCAATATTTTATATTTATTAATGATTCTTTTTTAATTCTCAGGTTTCCCGAAATGCTGTTGCCCTCTCTCAATCAGTGCACTAGCCTACTGGGTTCTTCTTCACCTGCCTCCATGACCTCATCTCTCTCTCTCTCGCTCTCTCTCTCTCTCTCCTCTCCACAGCCACGAGAAAAAGAGAAATGACTGGTAGGTAGGTCCTACCTCCCGCCTCGCAGGAGCTAAACCACCCACACACATCATATTGCCTTTTTAATTTTTCTCTCCTGCCTGGCACTGGATCAGAGTGCTGCTCTACTCTTCACTGTATCCACACAGCCCCCTTGTGGGCCTTCCTATCTACATGCCTATCTGTCTATCTGAGTGAGCTAACCTTAACACATTCACTGTGCTCCAGGTAACCCTAAATCAGGGGGGCAAGCCATCACTGCCCTTTCTCTAGCAGAAGTCTTGCTCTTTTGTTCCACTGCCTTACATTACACTGCAGCTGATCCCACAACACCTGACCCAGTATTGCATATCTTCTTTACAAAAGCTGCCTTACCTGTTATTATTGCTGGTGTTGCTCTCCTTGGCTGCTGCTTTCTTAGGTTCTGTTGCTGTCTCTGGTATTAATTATTTCATCCAGAAGGAAAGAACAAAAAGGATGGGCTTCAATATACTTGCCTTTTTATAGCCTCCTTGCTCCTTCCCTGTAGGCCAAGCTTCCCCCACCCTGGGCATTCTACTCTCCTATCCTAACTCCACCCCTTTTCCCATCGCCCTGCATTCCTTCTACTACCTACCTTTTGCAATGCATTGTAGGAAGGCCCACAAACACATTCTTGCCTGCTTCAAGTTGTCTCCCTTCACAGGCTGTCTAATTAAAAAAATGGCACATATTATGTTATCTTTAATACTAATTCAATCAAACTGTCATATTTAGTCTTCAAATGAAATGTAACCCCTAGGTGGCACTATCCTGTAGGCTACTACCCCTGCCTGTGTGACTATGCACAGGTTAAGGGGCCTGAGTTCAGTGAACGGGTGCCTCCACCTGGAGGTATGGTCTCGGTGTAGCGTAACTGCTGTTGGTATAGCCCTCCGGGATGCTATAACCTCCCAACACCCCTCTAGTGCTTAAACAGTATAGCAGATATCCAATCAATTATGACATATAAATACATTATTAAACCCACACTTAGTGCACTTACCACCAGGGCTGGATCAGCTGAGGAAACTTGAAAGAGCCCCTGTAAAATGAGATCAGCGGTAAGACAGTTCAATAGCAATGCAATATCCTCTCCACAAAGGTACACTGTAGCCAGGTTAAATGCAGAAAGACCAAAATCTGATTTATTTGGGGGAGTTGCACAGGGGTGGGGCAGTAAATCTATCAGTTGATTAATTAGATCTGATTTATTCAGGTTTAGCATGCATGCACTAAGAGTCCCTCTGTCACAGTCACACCCTGGGTACCCAGTTGTTACTCAGGCTAGCCTGGAGCATTGCCCGGGCTAGGCCAGTATTGCAGCTGCTGCTGGGGCCCTTAGGAAAGAAAACAATCACATGCACTTTAACCCAGAATTTGTAATCTGGAGCCAGATGGCTCAGTCTGTTGTAACAAATCCAAAAAAAAATCAGATGTCACACAATAGTTGCAGCTTTGTTGCAGGGAGCTACCCTGTTTGTACTCACACTACCCAGACCCAGAGATGATCCGATGAAATGAGACCTGTTGCAGATGGCTTGATGAAGCAAGAAGAAAATTCCCTCGTGGTCCTCGTCGAGATGCTGGTCTTCAGGATGCAAGAACAATTTACACTGGCTGAAAACATGCATGATGGAAGTCACAAACTGGTCGGCCGTGCAAACACTTTGTCAAACATAGACACATTTATATGTAAGGCTCTGTTCTTCTCTAGTCATTCCAGCTAGCTTGCAGGCTGATTCTTCTTTTCAGCTTGAATTGCTGCATGAATCCCCTGCTGCTGTGACCCCAGTGTGGGCCAGCTGGACACTTAGACCCACAGACTGACGACTGAAATGTCTAGGCCTGACAGGCCTAACCTCTGAGAGTGGGCAAGCTCCCTAGAGGCTCACACTGAACTATTGGATGAATACTTCAAATTTGAACAAAATGAGCAGTTGCCCCCTTTTATATGGGGCTTAGTTCCAAAAATCCCATTGGCTGCCAAAGTTGTCTTAAACAGTCCCCAGATGATAATTGGCTGACTTTTTGGCACATAGAAATGGTCCCAGTTAATCCCCATAAGTCTCTGGCATTGTCCCAAGAGTCCCTTTGGATAATCCTGGCTCCCAATTGGTGGAAAAGCACTAAAATGGTGGATGCAGTTTAACTCTAAGCAGTCTGTTTCAGTGTTCTCCCAGGTTAAAGTTCTGGTACAGCCAGGAGCAACATTAGTTTCATTTAAATTCCCTACTGTCTTGTAGCCCTGGCAATTCTCTCTCAAGTGAGTCCACTTTTATATATATATATATATATATCTATGTGTGTATGTATATATATATATATATATATATATATATATATATATATATATGTATATATATATTATGGTAACTGCAAGGAGTGCTACCATAGTTAAGGATGAGGAGCCATTTCTATGTTAAACCCCAAAACTTTGCACCTTAATAACTTTGCAACTGTTTGACAGATTTGGCTGAAATTTGGAATACATGATCAAGAATCATAGGCCTTGGGATCCATGCAAGTTTCGTACTGGTCGGCTATACAGCTCAGTTGTCAATAACATGATCTGTAGCGTTCGCTTTCCTGGACTTCTACGGTCGCGCCTACAGGTTGCATTACGGTTTGCGCGACCGGCCCAAAATCTTCAGGGAATGTGTGGCTGGGGTCCCCAATGTGCCTTTCAAAGATTTCATGAAAAAATATTAAACGGTTCAAAAGTTATTCAAAAAACAGTTTCCCATTATAAGTCAATGGGAAAAGTTAACAAAAAGTTCGACAGTGTCGCAAATGCATTTTTACTTTCGCAAATGGGCCTGTTACTTTCGCAAATCGGCCATTTTGTTTTCAGTTGGTGATCAAAAAAATGGTTGGCATTTAAATTTGGGACCCTCTAGCAACCTAATTCTTTTTGTATTCAGCTAGTCGGACCCTGAGGATGCTTGCCATGTCTTTATTTTGTGGTAAAACACCCCAGAAATATGTTTTTAAAATTTCTGGAAAAAGTACTTTCACAAATTACTTTTGTGCTCACGAAAGTGTAGAACTTTTTTGCGAAAGCTTTCTCAAATTGTGACAGTAGTTTTCCATCTGTGGGAAAGTGACAGCGATTCTTTGGCACTGTGCTGCAAAAGAACTGTTGGGAGTTTTGGGCTGAAATTTGGAGGGAACGGAGCCGACATCTCACAGATGTGCCTTTCAGTGTTGTATTGAAAAAATATTACATGGCGGCAAAGTTACAGCACTCCAAAGTTGACATTTTTTCCCATAGGATAACATTACGGCGCCCGACGCATTACAGAAATCCTTTGGATTCCTGTTGCAAATTAACGGTTTGGTCTTTTTTCCTGAAATTTGGAGGGACGACAGCCAACAGCCCAAAGATGTGCCTTTCAGTGGTTTGGTGACAAAATATTACAGGGAGGCAAAGTTATGGCACTCCGAACTTCTCTTTTTTTCCCATAGGATAACATTATGGCGTTCGCCGCGCCTTTCAGGGCCTGTATCTCGGAAACGGTGTGAGATAAGGACTTTTCCTCAGAAAATTTCTTAGCTCCCTAATGGGGGCTAAGCACAAAATTAACCAGGACAGTTGTAAATAATATGACTTTAAAATTTATTTTTCTACGTCGTACGGTTCCTGAGACATAACCTATTTAGTAGTCCAAGTTCTCATTTTCTGCTCCGATACTCATTATGCATACATTATTTATACTCACTGTCTTTCTCTATGCAGGTTTTGGGGAAAACCAGCCTGTGCACTTACATTACTGTTACTGTTGCCCTTTCTGCTTGCGCTTCCGTACCCGTTTCACTTACCGTTGATGTTTGCGCCACCGTGTACGTTATCCTTGGCGTTTTCATTTTCAGTTGCATTTCTGTTATTTTTTGCCATTTGTGTCTACAGTACTGTTTCTCTTTCTGTTTTAGTTTGCATCACCATGACCATTGAAATTTCCATTTGCAGGCACCATGTTACTATGTGACAACACATCACGTGGCAGACCGTTCCCGTCTATGCCACTGTGTGAGTTACCCTTTCTGTTCTCATTTGCGCTTGCATTACCATGTGCGCCACTGTTAGCGCTTCTGTTTGTGCTGCTGTTCCTGTTACTATGCCTCAAGACATCACGTGGCGGGAGCGCGGGGCCCTTCCCACCGCTGCATTACATTCACTATTTCTCATTATCATTCTCAAAAAGAAGGGAAATTAGAGGCAAAAAACTCTGTTTAATGCATTAGTTAGGGTTGTTCCACAGTGACAAAAGTGAGGAAATTCACTGTTAGGGTTGAAAACCCACCTTGGACCACCTGCCCACCCCCCAACCGGCATTGGGGTGTGCATTGGTGTCGTCGGTCCTAACTCCTGGCAACCAGTGCAGTCCATGGAGGACCGGGGTAATAGGCTCACACCTCTTTACCCCGATCAATAATCTTGCCGCCACATTCTGCACCAGCTACAGTCTGCAGAGGTTACCAGCAGATAACCCAAGGTACAAAACATTACAGTAATCCAGTTTGGAAGTTATGAAAGCATGCACCAGTGTGGGCAGGTCCTCAGGAGGGATCAGGGTTCCTGAGATGATAAAAAACGCTTTTGACCATGGTCAACACCTGAGCATCAAGTGTCAGGCCATCATCCAGGATCACACCCAAATCCTTCACCTGTCTAGAAGGGACAAGGGGAATGCCTCCCAATACTAGATATGGGGACAACCAACCCCATGATGACCTGGCTTCACCACCAGTACCTTGGTCTTGTCTGGGTTGAGTCTAAGCTAGTTTTGAGTCATCCATAACTGGATTTCCTTGAGGCAGCTATTAAATATGGAGCTCGACACCTGGATATTAGGTGCACAGGACAAGTACAGTTGGGTATCATCTGCATATAGTGAAAACCCAACCAGTACCACCTAATAATGTCCCCCAATGGCAGCAGGTACACCGTGAACAATAAGGGTGACAAGACTGACCCCTGCAGCACTCCACAGCTCAGAGGCTTCAGGCTAGATGAGACAAGTCCTATTTTCACCCTCTGCACTCTGTCTGTCAAGTATGACGTGAACCAGCTGATGACAGTGCTGGACAAGCCACACCAGAACTGCAGGCAGTCAAGCAGCACCTCATGGTCCATGGTGTCAAACACCACAGAGAAGTCCAGGAGAACCAAGATCATAAGAGCTGTCCTGTCCCTCACCATCAGGAGATCATTAAGTACCCTTACATGGGCAGTCTCTGTGCTATGCCCCACACGGAACTCAGACTGGAAAGGCTCATAGGTAGATGAAGATGTGAGGTGTCTCTTAAGCTGAATGGCCACCACTTTCTCTATAACCTTCCCTAAAAATTGGAGGTTTGAGACTGGCCTGTAGTTGCTGAGGCAGTCCAGATCCAAAGAGGACTTTTTTAAAATGGCCTAACCAGAGCCTCTTTCAAGGACACTGGGAAGATCCCACTCCTCGATGAAGTCCAGAAAACCTCCACAACCATAGGTCCTATCAGGTCCAAACATCCAACCACAAGGTGGGTCGGACCTGGTTCCAGATCACAATGTGTAAGCCACAGCTTTGAGATTATCTCCATCACCTTTTCCACCCCAACTAGCTCAAACTCATCCCAGACAGGAGAAGTGCTTCAGCACAACTCAGGCTGGACACTGCATCCCTTTCAAGAGATACTTGAGGAGACCTCAGCCTTGATAGGGGACACCTTGTTGGCGAAGAACAGAGCCAACTCCTTGCACCTAGTGCTAGCAACTTGTCCTCCCACACGGAGACAGACAGGATGTAGAAGTCTGTCAACCATACAGAAGAGCTGAGCTGGTCTGTTCCCCACTGCAGCAATCTCCCTAGACAGAAACTCCACCTTCTTTCTGGAGATTTTCCCCTGGTAGTCAACATAATGTGACCTCAGGGCCAGTTTGTCCTCCATTCAGCCAGATAACCTCCAGCATCTCTCTAACTTCTACCCCTTAGCCTTTAAACGCTGGAGTTCCTCCTCATACCAACAGGATCTTTGGCAAGTAGGCAAGGGGCGGACACTAGTGGGTGGGATTGAGTCGAAGGCTGCAGTCACTGCCCATTATTGGCCCCCACTGCTTCCTTTGTCCCCATCGCACAAGCTGCCCCACTCTCGATAGGTCCAGCATTGCTGACAGTCCCATAAAGGAAACTCCTATTAACAGGCTGTACCAGACCACCTCCACAGGGGCCAGACCATCGGGGGGGGTGCTAAACACAAACCCCAGGGTGCTGTGATCCAATCAAACCACTGGATCAACACGGAGCTCAATAATATTGAGACCCATTGAAAAAACTAAGTCCAATGTTTGGCCACCAGAGTGTGTTACGGATGTTACATGTTGTGTCAGGCCCAGGGCCTTCATCCTCTGCAGTCTTCAAGAAATGATTGACCTCCAACCACCAGGAAGAGAGCAGGTTTTGCATAAAAGCAACCACTGTTAATGTGTCCCACATGTTAGTATCCAGCGAGTAAGTGGAACAGCAAAGGAGTGGAACAGGTGATTGGTGGTGTAGGCATTGGCAGGTGTCAGCAGAAAGAAGCAAAGAAGTGGAGGACTCTGTTGGTTGCCTATGGCAAGACACCAGTTCACTACTGTGGAACAGTCACTGTTGGGAAGGCAGAGTTCAAAGGGTATGCATTCTCTTTGTTGGCAATTTTACAGTGACCAATACTACAGGGAAACACTGACAGGTCACTGTATTGTCAGTGCGGGATCCTGGCACTGCTTTCTGGGGGTCTTGCACTCCCTTCCTGAATAAACTTCAGCTCAGAGTTGATTAGTTTTGTAATGGGGGCTGCAGGGGCAAAAGCCCCCAACATGGGGGGGTTGGGAGGCAAAGTCCCCCCAAGGAAAACACAGCCGAAAGTGACTGCCTTTATGCTGACCACAAAACCAGTCGACATAAAGGTGTCGCTGTGCAGTTGGTTGACAACGAATTTGTCAACCAGCTGTCATGGATCCAGTTCAAAGGTGGCCCAAACTGGGAATAGGAGCAATACCAATTTAGGGCTGGAGCATAAAAAAGATTTAAACAAGTAATGGGGGAACACAAATAGTAACAAACAAAAAAGGGTAAAACTAGAAACACCCTATCAGGAGTAAGGGTGCAAAAGTATTTCCAGGTAACACAGGGAGATTAGAATCTGGGAATGCTGGGTGTAGTGCAATACATTGCTGCAGGGCACAGAAACATAGACACATTGAATTTGATGGCAGAAAAAAAAACACTGGCCCCATCCAGTCTGCCCATTTCTCCCAACCTGCATTGTTACCACAGACTGTGCCCAATTTACAGCACTTTCTACTGCCCCCCTTCCTTTCCAATATGATTCCCTGATTCTTACCTAATGCATACTTGAACCCCACCACTGTTTTTGCCCCACCACCTCTACTGGAAGGCTGTTCCAGGAATCCACCACTCTTTCTGTGAAGTGCTTCCTCACATCTCTCCTGAATCTAACCCCTTTCAGCTTCATAGAATGTCCCCTTGTCCCTGAGCACATTTGCTTCTGAAAAATACTCCCCTCTGTACCTTATTTACCCCATTAGCTATTTAAAGGTCTCTATCATATCCCCCCCATCTCTTTTACAGGGTGTACATACTGAAGTCCTTCAGTCTCTCCTCATAGGGCATCAGTTTTCAGAGAGACCTTCTGGAGATTGTGGTGCTCTTCCTTCTGCACATGCCGCTCTGGGTTGAGGGATGAGTTCACTAGACTCTAGGCCAAGCTGGGTAGGATTTTGGGGATTTCCTCCCCCATCCTGTAGCCAGCAAGTCTGACACTGTTACCTCAGAGGATGCCCGAGAGGAGGAGCGGCTGAACTATGGCGGGCTCTGGAAGAGTGGGGATGTTGGGGCAGAGGCACATTCCTTAACCAGTATCACTATGTAATTCCTACACCGCTCTAGCAGGGTGGGACTGCCAGAAGGAGGCACCCGTGGTAGTGACCAGGAAGGAAGTGGGGGCTCTTCATAATGGAGGCTCAGGGAGGGTGGTAGAGAACCCCAGAGGAGAAGAAAATAACTTCTGTTGGGGGACTTGATTGTAAGGAGGATAGATTTGGGAGTAGGAAAGGGGAAGAGGAAGGTTAAGTGCCTACCAGGTGCCATAGCCCAGAGGTATGGGAAGCATATCCTGAGGATTGCTACAGCAGGAGGATTGGAAGGAGAGCTGGATGTCATTGTCAGCATGTCAACTAATGACCTGGCTAGGGACAGGGCTGGGATAGTACAAAAGGAGTTTAGGGAGTTCAGCAGGGCGCTTAGATAGGTAGCTCACTCAGTGGCTTTTGTTGAGATGCTGCCTGTCTGTGACATGGGGCCAGAAAGGGCTCTCCACACCAGGAACTTCAAGTCCTGACTGAAGAAATGGTGCAGAGAAGAAGCAGCATTCAGCTTCACTGGGGACTGAGGACCAACCTGGGAGGATACAGGCCTATACAGGATGTGATAGTCTGCATCCATCTGGGAAGGGAACTGCAGTCCTCAAGAAATAAGATTCTGGACCTAGAGGTCATCGTGGCAGAGGCTGACCTGGATATTATGGCCATTACCCGAGTCATGGTGCACTGAAGACCAGAACTGGCACAGGGCCATAGTAGGCTATAGGCTATATTCTGTTGAGGATGGACGGGGTGAGAAAGAAATGAGAGAGTGTGGTGCTTTATGTGAGGGAAAGCATAAAAGCAACAGAGGTACAAGGAATACAATGAGAGGCAGAGATACTGTGGATCATCCTGGAGACAGGGAATGGAGCCACTATTTGCACTGGAGTGGTCACCAGCACTCCAGCCTAGTGGAAGGAATTAGATAAGGTATCTGTGAAAGCCATTGGCAAGATGACAGAAAAGGGGGGAGATACAGCTGGTGGGGGACTTTAACCTGCCAGATGTAAATTGGAGTTTCCTAGCAGTGGCTTCAGCTAGAAGCAGTGACATCATGGACTCTGCTGTGGCATTCCTCAGGCAGCTAGTCAGTGAACCCACTTGTGATGGGACAATACTGGACCTAGTACTCTCTAACATGGACAGTGTTGCAGACGTCAAGGTGGGAGGCCACTTGGGGACCAGTAACCACTGTACAGTATTATTCAATATAAGGATGACTGCAGAATCAAACCATGCAAGGGTAAAGGTCCTAGGCTTCAGGAGGGCAGATTTTATAAAGATGAGGGAATGCTTCAGGGATGACCTGGTGGGGGGGGGGATGGGTTCAGTGGGGTGGAGAAACAGTGATCAAAGATAAAAGGGAGAATAGTAAAGGCAACAAACCTCTGTATCAAACAAGTGAGTAAAATCAAGAGGAAAGAGATGGTTCTCTGAAGAGGTGGCTGAAAATGTAAATGTTAAAAAAGATAGCATTCAGAAAGTATAAGGAGATGCAGAGGGAGGAGGAGAGGGAGGTGTATCAGGGTAAACAGAGGAAAGCAGGAAAAGCAGTAAGGAGTGCAAAGGTGGAAACTAAAGAAGGAATGGCCCAGAAGGTAACAAAAGGGAACAAGACACTTTTTGGGTATGTAAGTGAAAAGAGGAAGACCCGGAGTATGATAGAAGCGTTAAAAAGGGAAGTGGGGCCACTGTACAGAGGGGGACCAGGAAAAGGTAGACATACTGAACAAATATTTTTGTTCAGCGTTGAGAGAGGAAGGTATTACACAAGGTCCCTGCACCCTTACTGGTACCCTCAGAGGTACACTGTAGACAACTAGTGCTTAGGCATGTTATACTAACATTTAGGGCCAAAAGGGCATCTACTGTATAAGAGTAAATGTCAGGATATGCACGCATATTATTGTAATACACTTTTCTTGCTAATACATATATATATATATATATATATATTCTTATATGCATTTTCTATGTATTTCTTACTTATAAGATGCCAGGACACCTGTGTCCTTGGAATAATTATGATATATAAGTCGGCATTGCCACCTTTCGGTGATTTGTACTACTACACTGAGTTATGTAAGACTCTGTATAAGAACTCTTTTGTTTCACAAACTGATGACTACTACAAAATTGTATAATGTTATCTTGGACCGTGGAGCCTCCTCTAATTTAGCCAATAGGACTCATCTCTGTAACTAGAAATGTTTTTATCTTACAGTAACCATAGTAATTATCATAGGTATATAATATGAGACACTAAGTCTTGTACCTCAGAGATCCCAAGAGACACAAAGAAACCTCGAGTTATAGGGATTGCTTAGCACTGGCTCCCTGTTTGTATTGGTAAGAACTGCTTAGGGCAACTGTGATTTTATCCTTTTTGGTAGTAATAAACAAGTTTATTACTCTAATGCAATGTGTCTGTGATTACTTGCATTCCCAATATTGCCAAGAACCTGAAAGTGAGATTTAGACCTCCTGACAAAGGAGAAGGGAAGGGGCCACAAAGAAGTAACAGAAGCTTTGGAAAGGGTGTGGACACTAGTCCTTTTTTGGGGGTGAGAGTCCTGAAGGAATGTAATGTGCCAATCGGAAGGTGGACAAAATAATGGGGCCAGATGGGATGCCTCTAAGGGTACTGAGGGAGCTCAGAAAAATACTGGCTGCACCTCTGACAGTTCTATTTAATATTTCACTGGAAACAGGAATGATTCCTGAGGACTGGAGGAGGGTAGATGTAGTAACAGTACACAAAAATGCCTGCAGGGAGGAGGAGGATGGAAATCATAGGAAATCAACTTATTCTTGCTCTTACACTGTTGTTTCTGGTAGACTAGTCCCTCCAATACTGTACTTGCATCTCCCCTGCACCTTTCCACTCCCCTTATCTCATGATCCTACTCATATCAAGCCTTCATCCCCCTCCTCCCTGGCACCAGCTCCAATGACCCCTGCCTTCTCTCCACTGGCTTGGTCATGACCTCCTTCCTCCTCTCTAGGACCTTTGACTAAGCCTGACCTCCAGGCTGCTGCCCCTTTTCTGCACTGGCTCCCTTAATGCTTATCTCCTGATGGTTGCTTTTTGTTTTTTTTCTTCTACTCGAAGAATGTATTTCCACCTGTACTCAATTGATATTGTAATCACCTGGCATTTTTTGAAATATTTATAGGAGTCCCATTATTTGTCTTTGTACTAATTGTATAGCATTTTCTGTATTTTTCTGTTTATTTTTGTAACTTGATTATATGTTGTTTCCTTTATGTGGAACCTTTGGAAAAAAGCATTTCCTTAAAGAAGTTTTCCTAAGCAATTGAAATAAATCAATAAAAAATAAATAGGCTAGTTAGCCTGTCACTAATGGTGGGAAAGTTAATGAAATCATTGCTGAAGGGAAGTATTGTGGAATATTTTGAATCCAGTGGGTTATGAGTCCTGAGGCAGCATGGTTTCATAGGGGTTAGGTTATGTCAAACTAATTTGATATATTTCTTTGACAAGATTTTTGACAGGGTAACAACGGATTTGGATCAGGGTGGAATGGTGGATGTGGACTACCTAGATCTGATTAAGGCTTTCAACACTGTTTCAAATGGAAGACTAGTAAGCAAGCTGGGTAGCTTAGGAGTGGGTTCAAAGGTGGTAAGCAAGATAAGAAATTGGTTAGGTGATAGGGGACAGAGGGTGGTGGTATACGATGTTCACTCCAAGGAACGGAGGGTGACAAGCAGGGTGTCTTGGGGGATCAGGGCTGGTTCCAGTCCTCTTTAATGTCATTATAAGTGACACTGCAGAGGAGTTGAAGGGAAGGTTTGCCTCTTTATGGATGACACCACAATCTGCAATAGGGTGGACACTCCATGTGTGTGTGTGTGTATGTGTGTGTGTGGACAGGATGAGCAGAGACCTGAGAAAACTAGAGGAGTGGTCAAGAGTATGGGACCTGGGTTTCAATGCAAAAAAGTATACAAACTAATGCACTTAGGGCACAGACATCCAGGGCAGAGTATGGAATAGGTGGAGTGGTGCTGATGACAGCAAATCAGGAAAGAGACCTGAGGGTAATCATATTGGATGACCTAAAGGTGTCCGGGCAGTGTGATAAGGCAGTAGGGAGGGCTAGTGGGATGCTGGGATGCATAAGGCAGGGTATCACTAGCAGAAAGAGAGAGGTGGTGTTGCCTTTGTATAAGTTGCTGGTAAGACCCCATCTAGAGTACTATGTCCAGTTCTGGAGACCACATCTCTGGAAGGACAGACTGGGCTAGCAGTACAGCCTAGAGGTTAGAGTAATGAGCTTTGAATGAGCTTGGTGCATCCAGCAGACAGACCTGGATTTGATTCCCACAACCTCCACTTGCATACTGTGTGAATCTAAGCAAATCACTTAACCAGTCCAGTGCTCCTGGGTTGCCCCTGAAAATAGGCACCTGTGCTTAGTGGGCCTTACCCGGTTAACAAAGTCTAAAACAAAACAAAAAAAAAGTGGAGGCAGTCCAGAAGAGGGCAACTAAAATGGTGCATGGTCTGCATCAAAAGCCCTATGAAGAGAGACTAAAGAACCTCAATATGTACACCCTGGAAAAGAGGAGTGATGAGGGGGATATGATACTGACCTTTAAATACCTCACAGGTATAAATAAGGTACAGGAGGGAAGTATTTTTTCAGAAGAAAAGGTGCTCAAGAACAAGGGGACATGCTATGAGGCTGGAAAGAGGTAGGTTCAGGAGAGGTTTGAGGAAGTACTTGTTCACAGAAAGAGTGATGGATTCCAGGAACAACCTTCCAGTGGAGATGGTGGGAGAGAAAACAGTAGTAGGGTTCAAGAATGCATGGATAAGCACAAGGGAATCATATTGGAAAGGAAGGGAAGGAGAAAGAGCTGTAGATCGGGCATGGTCTGCAGTAATAGTGTATATAAGGGGAAATGGGCAGACTGGATGGGACAAGCAGTCCATGTCTGCCTTCATATTTAACAGTGCTTTTTTCCCACTCAATAATATTCTGTTTTGTATGTACTTAGAACTACAAACCAGCGACCATACTTCTCAACCTTTCAGCCTTAAAATGCAAGTACTGGCTTTCAAAATTCAGAAGAAATGACCAGAATGATTAGCAGTTTCTTATTTTAATGAATAATATGTCTAAGAATAGTAGGCCTCATATGTTTAGTGTAAAGGAATGCTTTTTTATCAGGTTAGTTCAATGTTTTTACAATTTGCATGTCCAGAGATAACTCTATTATGAGGAACATTATTAAACCTTTCCAGAGCAAAGGGAAAACTTTAGTTTAAAATTCATAGTGCTATATGAAATTCATAGCAGCTGAGAGCAATGCCAGAAAAATCAGTTGAGCAGAAGCACTGTATGGAACGCTTTACTCTAGACGCTCCCTCAACTGATGCCAATGGGTTCCAGCCCTCATATTCTAAGTACAGCAATTAAAAAATGTATACTGGACTGAAAAAAAGGCAACAAAGGACCCTAGATTGTATTTCAATGACTTTGTTTCACAAAGACAAACTCCTTTAAGCATGACTCATTTTAAGAAGGAAGCAAGCAACACACGGTTAAAGTATAAGATATATTACAACTAAGAGATAAGCAATAAATTGAAAAGTAAAAAAAAAAAGTGTTACCATGTATGAAGGAAAAAGGATGAAGGAAAAATAATGCAATAAACAAATACTAAAAACAATACAATAAACAGATACTAAAAATACACAACAACACAAAGTGTAAACAGTTACAATTATTGATGTAATTATTGTCAAATAGGAAAAGCATAATACAAATAAAAAACACAAAACAAAACATACACTTTCAGCACTGAACAGTCTTCACAAGTCCAAATGTTATATTATAAAACATAAAAAAAATGAAGTTTAGTTTCCCTTTAAGATTTTCCATTTGTCTTTTCCCCTTCAGGCAGAAGACAGCTTTCTCAATAGCACTTCAAGTCCTTGAAAAGAATACGGCGAAGGTCAGAAACAGCATGGAGAAAACCACAGAAGTCCAAACTGCACCTGTCAATAACACCAAGGAAAGAAACAAAGCATAAGTGAAAAAAATACACTGGAGTGGTGGTTTATGGGGGTGTGGTGTTTTAATATTCAGTCTGCACTCAAGCTAAACATTTATTGGAGTGGTGATCCATGGTGGCGTGATGTTTCAATAGTAAATCTACATTTGCTGTGTTTTTTTCCTTGCTGTTATTGCAGGTGCAGTTTTAACTCTATGGTTTTTGCCATGTTGTTTCCTACTGTGCTGTATTCTTTTTGTGGACTTGACATGGAACCCCTTTCTTTAGTACTGTAACATCTTTAAGTAGATTTAAGTTAATGCATTCATTTTACATATACTGATGGATTAAATTCACAGTGCAAATCAATTTTTACCTCTTATAATACAGTAAGTAATAGTATTTCCCCAGTATGAATAAAGTTAGATGCTTAGTAACAAAATCCTTGTATTCTGCTGTAGTTTACAAAACTATTGCTCTTGATAAAAATGGTTTTCTTTTTTGACATAGTCAAATAATTTGAAGGAAATCAGCATTATTTTTATTGTAATAGTGGGGGATGTTTTTTCTCATAGCAGAAGCTGGTTATAATTTACTGTTATAACCTGCAGGTTTAAATGGTGAACACACACTAGCTTCTGCTCAACCCTGCTCATGCTCAGCCAGTAGAGTGGCTCTAGCAACAACTACCACCAACTGGTAATCATAAATACAGAATGTACCGCATTTCCCAGAGATGTTGAAGTACTGAAAAACAACTAACACAACATTGCTGAGAAGTGTATTTTGTCCACATTCTGAAGATTTTGCTCAGGTCTGGTTCATCATTGTCAAGGTAATATGGAAATGAAGTGCAGAGCTGCAACTCTAAATACTGAACTCGGAACCTGATTTGTATATGGCTGTTACAATGTCGACCTGTACCTGAACAAAATCTTCAGAATATGAACTTAAAATACTTCTCAGCAAAATTTTAAAACTTGTTTTTTCTGATATTTAAAAGTTTACCATGATAAAGGTTAAGGGCCAAATATTCAAACTGCGCCATTCTGTGGTGCAAGCCCTTGCTCTACTCCAAAAAGTTGTGCAGGGGTGTGGCCAGGGCGCTATTCAATGGAGTTGCGCTATTGAGCAACTCCTTTGAATATCGCCCCCAGGCCACAGCCACTGTGCATGGCGTAGTGGAACTTGTGCCACCGCAAGTGGTCAGAGTGGAGCATTCAGATGCGGTGGTGCAAGTTCCATTGCGCCATGTGCAAATCTGCGATATTCAAAAGATGACATGCAAATGAGCCCATAATTTATGCAAGGTGCACGGGGGCCATTTGCATCTAATTATGGCCCCATTTTGCATTCCATTAGCATGCAGGTGCGCTGATCCCCAAAGACTTGCTCCTGGTGCCCTGCCAGGCAGCAGCCGTCGGGGACCGACGCCCCCTGTAGCCCGATCGCGGGCATACAGTAATTCAACCCCCCCACAGCCCGATTGCGGGCATATGGTACTTTAACCCCCCACCCCCTGACTAGCCCAGTCGTGAGCATAACTTCAACCCCGACTAGCATAATCGCGGGCATTACTTCAACCCCCACCCACAACTAGCCCGATCGTAGGCATAACTCAATCCCCAAAGACCAATATCCCTGGTGGTCAGTGGCCCGTGAAGCCCGATCTTGGGCATAAGGTCAAACCCACCACCCCAAGTCAATATCCCTGGTGATCTAGTGGCCTCCACCCCACCCACCCATGGAGCTCCACCACCCCACTCCCCGTCAGCGGCGGGCGGCAGCACCACCACCTGCCACCCTGCCTGCTGACTGACAGCTCAGTAGGCTGCATGCCCATTTGTTCAGGCAAGAGCCAATGGGCATGCAGCCCTCTACACAAGGCAGTCAGATCTGTGAATGAATTCATTCACAGATCTGGACTGTACTCTGTATGAGCCATGCCATTGGCTCTGCTGGGCTCAATAGGCATGCAGCCTAAGCTGTCAGTCGGCGGGCAGCGAGGCGACTGGCGGTGGGGTGCTGCGCCCGCTGGCCGAGCGGAGCGAGTGAGGGCTCTGTGGGTGGTGGAGTAGTGAGGAACCACTAGATCACCACGGATATTGGACTTTGTGGGGTGGGTTTGACCATGCCCATGATCGGGCTTCTGGTCCACTGGACCACCAGGGATATTGGTCTTGGGGTTGAGTTATGCCCACGATCGGGCTAGTGGGTGGGGTTAAGTAATGCCCGCCATCGGGCTAGTCGGGGTTGGAAGTATGCCTGCGATCGGGCTAGTCGGGGGTGGGGGGGGTTTGTAATACATTTGGCCTGTGATTGGGCTAGTCGGGGTGGGGTTTGTGTCTCTTTATGCCCGTGATCGGGCTGCAGGGGGGCCACCGGGAACAAGTGGAGGGCCACCCACAGGTGGCAGCTACTGTGTTGCGCCCTGCACTACGGCAGCTCACCTGTGGGTGGCCCTCGACTTGATCCTTTTTTTTTGGCTCAAAGTTGTGCAGGCGCAGGTTGGGGGTTACGCCTGCATAACTCTGCATGGCCCAGCTGAATACTGGGCTGTGCAGTTCATGCATGGTTTCTCCCCCTTCAGTTGAGCATGCCTTCATTAGCATTGCATTGTTGCTCAGCATGATTTGGGGGGGGCAACTGCCTCCTGCTGAATATCGCAGAATGGCGCAATTTCAGACTTGCGCAGGCACAACCCTATTGCGCATGGCTCAGCTTTTTTGAATATCTGGGCCTAACTGTTTTCTGCTGCTTTCACCACCTACCATTTTCAGTGAATGAATGATGCCATTGCAATTCTGAAAGACTATAAGTAAAAGCAACCTGTCATTCACCAGTTTTGAAAAAGTTGCAAAAGCAGCAAAATATACTTTTTTTAAGAGTATGCCACAGTTTATTTGCTTTCTTAAGAAATTCTCATTATACACACCACCCATGTACTATTCTATGTGTACAGTATCATCAAAATTTAGAAATTCTCTTTTAATCATTTTTATGTTGGCTTGCACTTGCACATCAGCCAACATATTGCAGTAGTAGCAGATTTGGAGGTGCGTTCACTGTGGGCGAATGCAGGGCACGCATCAGTAGGTGCATTCCCTCATTCCCCAATAAGCCAGCATGCAGGTGCTGAGACCAGCAATACACAAAGTGGTCACCACATCTAACAAAAGTGCCACTGCAATGAGAGCCAAGCTCGTCATGCAGTGGCACAATAACATGCCTCCCTACATGCCTTTACTGGTGCAGTTGTCCAATAAACATGGTGGCACTGAGTACCAACACACACAATGCAGACTTCAGGGGTGCCCAGTCCCCCTGTCGGCATACCCCAACCCACTTCATTTGCCAACAGGGCAGCCCACTCCCCATTGGCATAATGCCCCCCATTTCAATTGTGTGCCGAGGGGGTGCCCAATCCCCCTCAGCATCATGCACCCCCCCAACAGTCCGTCTTTGCTGATGGGAGGCCAAATCCCCGTTGGCTTCAGTACCCCCTGCCTAGTTCAATTTGCCAACAGGGGAGCCCACTCCCTGTTGGCATAATGTCCACAACCCCCGATTTGTGCTGTGTGCTGAGGGGGTGCCCAATCCCCTTCGGCATCATGCACTCCCTCCACCCATTTCTGTGCCAATGAGGGGGTCAAATCCCCATTGGTTGTGGTCCCCCTCTCCATAATAGAGGTAGTACACTGGAAGCTCACCCCTGTGTACCATACGACACCTGCAAAAAAAGAAAACTGACCCTTTTTGACTTTTTTTTCCTCTGTATAACAAGAAAATGGTCCCTCGTGGTCTCTCCTGCCCACTCCCTCAACCCGCACCTACCCTCTGCGTGCCCTGACTCCCCACACCCACCCTCACCCCATACTTACCTCTGGAGCCCAGCGTGATGATCTTTGGTGGACCGGGAACACGTCTACACTCTTCAAAGCCGATAGCGAACTGAAGAAATGCCAGTAAGCTGTATAATGGCATGAATAGGTTTTTTTCAACTTTGGTATATATCTCAGGCATTTTGGGGAATTGTGGCACCACATTTTCAACATGGGGTTATTGGGACCCCTCCTCATGAATTCAGTCACCATCATGGTGTTATTCTGTCCTGAAAGGTAATTTCTAGGTCACTGCATGGAATCACCTTTCGGGACCGATTAATGAACTGTCAGTGCCACTGTTCGTGAGATGGGCTCTCAAAAAGCCTATGTTGCAAATTTGGTGAAAACAATCCAAAAAATTAATGTTTTATGAGTGTGCATTGCGCAGCTTCCATGCACACCTGTAACTTTGTGAATTTATAATATTTTCACTTCAGATTTTCAACATTGGCATTTTTCCACACCTCCTTATGAACAGTACAGCTGTCATTTTACATATCCTGGCCAAATTGTGTTTTTGCACTTCCAGCTCAGAATAGCACGGTCACTGTGGGAAATCAGTTTTATGGACAGATTAGGAAATGACAGTGACACTGTTTATGAGCAGGGGTCCTAAAATGCCTATGTTGAAAATGTGGTGATGAAAGTCCATAAAATGAGTGTGTTACAAGCATGCGTTGCTTAGTTTCCATGCACTGTTGCAACTTTCCAAATTTGCAATATTTTCATGCCAGATTTTCAACACTGGCATTTTTTCACACCTCCTTGTGAACAGTACAGCTGTCATTTTTCACATCCTGCCCAAAATGTGTTTTCGCACCTGTGGCACACAATGGCATGGTCACTGTGGGAAATCAACTTTTGGGACAGATTAACAAAATCACAGTGTCACTGTTCATGAGGGGAGGTCCCAAAACGCCTATATTGAAAATATGATTAAAAAAAATCTCCAAAATAATTGGGTTACAGACGTGTGTTGTGTAGTTTCTATGCATGCTCATGACTTCACCAATTTTTCATATTTTCACTCTAGATTTTCAACGTTGCCATTTTTTTACACCTCCTCATGAACAATACAGTTGTTATTTTCACATCCTGCCCAAAATGTGTTTTCATGCCTGTGGCACCAAATGGCATAGTCACTGTGCAAAACCACCTTCCGGCTAACAAACTGATAGTGCCGCTTTTCATGAGGTGGGGTCACAAAAAGCCCATGTTGAAAATTTGGAGTGAAAATGCCAACAAACGCCTATGGTGTTAGCATTTCCAACTGTAACACTCCACCCTGTAGAGACTGACAGGCATCAGGGATGTGACTTGGGAGAATTGGCTGTAATGCTCATGCCATTCCGCCCCAACCCCCACCCTGCAGCCAGTGACAGGCATCGAGGTGTGCCTTGGAGTGTTCAGTCCTAAAGTTCACCCCATTCTCCTATACTGCACCCATATCAGCATATTTCCTTATGGAATGGGGTAAGTATAAGGCCCAAAGACCCCAAAGCACACCATGACATTTGTCAGTGTCTACCGGGTAGGGTAAGGTAAAATGGCATGAGCGGTATAGCTGATGACAGAAAGGCACACGCCATTGCCTATCAGTCTCTGCAGGTTGGGGGTGAGGTTGGCATCAGTTCAATACTTCACTGTCATTCCTATTATGCATCTCTACCTCCTGCACTACCAATGTCAATACCAGCGAGACAACATTCGGCATTGACAAATGCTTGTTTTAGCTTGTGGGTTCAGAAAGCCTTATTTAAGATTTTTGGGTCTGTTAAATAAAGATGTGTGAGATACATTAAAGGGATACTGTTAACACCTTGAGGCCTCATAGAGTCTCTAATTTAAAAAAAACACATGTTATGATTGGTCACACTCTGTAGATTGCTGATATAGTTACTAGTTTGATTCTGATTATTTTTTTCTTTTTAAAAGTGAAAAATACACTGCCTACTTTATTGGTGTTACCACACAAAAACTTGTTTGCTTAGTTTTTGCTCAACTCTCACTGTATTGTTCCTGGACTTGGGAACATGCCAGCATAGTCTAGCCACTTGAGATGCAGTGGGAGGACAGGTGACTATGCACCATGAGTGGGTGCACTGTTTGGGGTGTTCCTAATGTTCAGATAGTATTCAATAAGAGTAGGTAAAGGATATGAAACAAAACAACGTTGGTTATAATTACACCATTAACATGCATTTCAGTTTTAGTAAGAAATTAGGCAGATAAAACAACCAGTTAACATCAATGAATTTTAGAGAGGACTAGCAATCATAAAATGTATTTTTTCAACCAGAAGTGATATGATGCAAAAAGGCTTGGCAGTGTTCCTTTAAAGCCACGTAAGTAGCTCATAAAGCTATGTGCCATGCAGAAACTGCACACATCACTAGATTCACTATGGTGGTGAGATGGGTCAGAATGCACAAAGGGGTGTGCAGAGTGGCATATAACTTTAAGAGGCTGCATTTGAGGATTTTCCAACATGGCCACAGACCACCCCTTCACTCCGCTGTAGAAGGTATTGGAACACCCCACATGGCTACATTGCAGAAATGTCAGCTGAGAATCATTCAGCAGAGGCACCATAATTAGAGCCCAGCAACACTCCTTGAGAGGACCAGTCACTGGCTATGGTTGATTGGCCTGCAGGACCAGGATAGAGGGATGGTATGGCCATGGGTATCTGTTGCTCTATGGACCCCCAGTTTCAATTTGGAGGAGACAACCATAATTGCCACAGGTGTCCACAGCTATTGCCAGACCCTGTATGGATCCTGAAACTTCAAGGGTACTCTAAACCATAAACAGGTGGTGTGGAAAGGCATGCAGGTCACTGCCAATTTGACCAATAATACCCCTTGCACAAGAAGAATAAGCATTTATAAAGCACCTTTCATGCACATTGTTTCCCAGGGCATTTTACAAACAATGGGAGCCTGATAGTAAAGTGAATGTAAATGTGTAGTGGCTGCCATTCTGTGCATCCAGATCCAAACAAAGCCTTGGACAATTGCATAACTGCAGTCAAAAAAAAATGAATAGTGCAACATCCCTGGCATTGTTGACAAAAACTCAGGTACAGCTAGACATGGGGGGTGGGTAGAATGAGGCTTTCTCCTTGAAGCCTGTGGAGGTCATGGTGGCCTATATGATCAGCTAACAGTCCATCCAAGGGGAAAATAACAGACTAGACATCATGGAAATTGAATATCCAACTGTACTACTCCATAATTCATAGTCCATAATTCACAATTTTTATCCCATCTCAATAAGCGCTATTATATGTTAAGTAACTTTATACAGAAACATAGTATTTGTAGGCAGAAAAGGACCACTTGGCCCACCCAATCTGCCCAGATGGTCCCTGCCTACTTTATACCATCAGACCCTAACTAGTCTTAGGTTACCCTCCCTCCTTCTTGCCTACAGTATGCTAATATTCCAATATGTGTATTCCATGCATGCTTTAAGCCCCCTACTGTTTCTACCTCCACCATGTTCACTGGCAGTCTGTTCCAGGTGTCCACCACTCTTTCAGTGAAGTAGCACCTCCTCACATCCCTCCTAAACTCCACCCCCCAGCATCTTCACATGCCCACTGGTACTGGTGCTCTCTCTCATTTGAAAGAGAATCCCCTCCGGTACCCTGTTCACTCCTACAAGATACTTGTAAGTATCTACTATGTCCCTCTTGCTCTCCCCTCTCCTAGGGTGTACATGTTGAGATCCTACAGTCTTTCCTCATAGGGCTTTTGATGCAACCTCTGCACCATTTTAGCTGCCTGCTTCTGTACTGCATCCACCCTGTCTATGTCCTTTCTGAGGTGCAGCCTCCAGAACTGAGGACAATACTCCAGGTAGGGTCTCACCAGTGAGCGATACAGTAACAACAACTCCTCTGGCTGGAGATGGAGTTACCCCTCCCTATGCATGCCAGCATCCCACTAGCCCTACCTTCTGCTTTGTCTCACTGCCTTGCCACTTGTGCTTGTGATACCGTATACTACTTATTTTATTATCATTTAAAATTACATTATTTTATTACTATAAATTATTACAGAATTATTTAAAATGTGTTTAACTGGTAAGGAACCCAAGGACATGACTACATATTTTCAAGGGGTACACTGTAGACATGAAAAATATAGAACAAGAAGATATAAGTACACCAAACAGTTGCAGGCAGAAAAAGTCAGTTTTGAACTTCATTTTTGTAAGATAATTCAGAGTTCCTTTATCTGTGAGTCTTGAAATGGAATTGGGGTGTAGTGTTAAATGCAGATAAAAATTCATTTTTGACAACACCATTTCCATAAAAATTTGATGTATAAATTATGAAATACATATGATGAGGTGTGAGATACATATCTACTTAAGTCATTTAAAAATACTGAACTCAGAGGCCTTGCCAAATACATATCAGTAATTATGCCCTCCATAATTTTATGGCTTGTATCTTAGCAGATTTACAGTAAATTATATTTTTCTGCAGTGTTCTGACCTGCCTAGCGGTGACATATTTCTGTGTTATGTGCAATATTACATCCTGCTAATTTTACTAGTTTTAGCAGAAATCATTTAGAAAGCAATCTTTTAGTGGTCTGTAGTCTCCTGCTTTTGATTTTCCCCCTGCCTGTACCCAAGGCAGCAAAAATAGATTTCTCTAAAGGTCAACTTGAATTGTGGAATGTATTCACTTTCTGATGTACGTTATAGTAACATTCACAGCAACTAATGGATTTTGTATGCAGTAGATTTATATTGTTACTAACAAAATATAAGTACCTGATGTTTGGGTACCCAATAAACAATATTTTTTTCACTGTAGTTCAGGCCATAGCAGTAGACAGGGAGCAACAAAGATATGAGTCACTGAGCTTAGCTCTGTGTATCAGCAGATTTGAATAATAAAGGAGCATGTGTATTGAAAAATTATAAAATGGGTAGGAAAATCCCTGAATTTTAATTGGCTACGACCCCTGTATTGGGACAATACCTCTAATAGTAAAAACAAAAGTCCTGTCAATGAGGATGCATATTGTTGTAAAAACCTTCTGCCAAGCCCTTAGAAATCTGTAAATTTAAATGGCTGCCATTTTTCTACATACCGTAGCAAACACAATTTAAAGGCTAAACCAGTGGTTTATAAAAACCACAAAAGTCAGTGCACATCCTCACCCCCCCCAAGAAAGGGGTAAATGTAATAAACATTTTTTCAGCCTGGATAGGCTACTTACTAATTTGATTTCAAAAGGAATGGGGGTCTCTTGGTATTTACCTCAGGACTCTGTTGTGAAGTTGCCCAGCTACCATCGTCAAGGTGGACCACCCATCAGCTGGGTCCCTACTCCAAACTGCATCTGCTTCAAGTAACTTCCTTTATATAGGGTGCCTCAGCCTGAAGTGGGCTTAATTAAGGTGTGGTCCCCAGCCAATGTGCAAGTAACTGGTGGGGAGCTAGTTAATAAGAGAACCATGCTTCTCCTTTTACCAATCTGAACCAATGTTAGCTGCTGAACCTCACCCTGGTGAGCAGCTAACATTGATTCAGGTAAACCAGTGGTTTAGTGAGGCAGCTGGTGACTCTTGCTCTGCTCCCACTGAACAATATTCAGAATACTTGTATGTCTTTTCTGGCTAAAAATTGTAAAATAAAGATAGAAAAAATAAGTACTTTAGATTCTCAATGGCTGCTGTGGCTTGTTTCAGTTCAAATTTTTTGTTTTGAAATGTGATGTACTTTATTAAATCAATTCCAACATTAACATACAACAAGACCAAAAACAAACCATAAAAACAAATAAAATGCAACAACAACACAAACTAAACAATCCCAGGACCCCATCCCCCCACCCCTGGCAGAGTGGCCTCATCACAAACAGCTGATGGCTCAAGGAAACATAAAAGGGGAAACCCAAAAAATGGAAACAACATGATCACCAGATGGCTAATTGACACACCAGGGAGCTCAGCTAAGAACTTACACAGTGTATAATGTGTGCAACTTAGCCCACATCTTATTAAAGAAAGGCAGATGATTACATAAACTCGCAATCAATTTCTCAACCCTCAAATTAAATAAAAAGTTTTGCAACTGCTCCGGGTAAAATAGTGCAACAGTGTCTAACCAATGGTGCAGCTCTAATTTTTTGACTGAAAGAACAATCAATGCCATATAATATCAACACTCCTTCACCTCAATTCTGGAATAGTCTCCCACAATACAACTATCCAGTGAGAAATTACTATCAGTCCCATGGAAGGGGTCCGCTTTATTACTGCCATTAGGGGGCTGCTATAGGGAAGTCCCAGAAAACATTTAACGATGTCCCTTCCACTAGCCCACACCTTGTGCACCGGACAGAGTGAGTGCCACCCATTTTTGCTAACTTAACAGGAGTAAAATATAGGTAATTTCAAATGTGGAACTGGGTGAGCCTCAGCCCATCCTGAGTCACATAGGTATATGTGTCCTTCCAAATTTTCCCCCAGTTGAAGGAGTGTTGCGGGAGCCAAGCATTCCAATGTTGACAAACTTCATACAACCTTGGGAATAATCTGCAAAAAAGAACCTCATACAATTTTGAAACAGCATGAGGCATTGAAGCTACATCTAATAGCACTTGTAGGAACTCAGAAAAGTTTGTGGTCTCAAAATCGGCCCCAAACCAATACATAAGAACATGCTGAAGCTGAAACACTTTAAAAAACAGACACCATCAGTTGAAAAAAATTCATTATTTCACCAGAAGACAAACACCTGCTGTTTGGAGTAAGTCACACACCTTAAAAATTGCAAGTTGGGATAACCAAGTAATAGGGATGACTCTCTTCAATTTTAAAATTAAGATTCCTAAAATACTGTAGGTTGGGACAAGTCTTTCCTGTGGCTATACCTCATAAATGTACACAATTGAGAATGGACTTGGACCAATACCCCAATTACCGAACTGTGAAGACTTTTGGGTAAATCTTTAGGGAGGTTATGCAATAATGTCTGAGGGGATAGCCCCATCCGAGTAATCTGATCCTTCTCCAGCATAAGCCAGATAGGAGAATAGGTAGGGATATTTGTCAGCTGCTCTGGACAACATTATCTAAGGTATTTGCTTGCATGGCTCACCCAGTAGTAGAGACCGAAATGGGGAAGCCAAAGGCCTCCGCAGTCTTTAGCGGCAGCTAGTTTATTATATGCACACTGAGGTGTCTTACTGGATCACAGAAAGTACAATATAAGACTATGTACTGTACTTTATTGAACCATGATATGGGCAATAGAACTTTAATCATGTTGAAGGGATAAAAATGGTGGGGCTAAGCATTCATCTTCGCCATGTTGATCCTACCCCAAAGCGTTAATGGAAGTAGCTTCCATCTCTGCAAATCCTGCTGAAGAACAGAAATCAAGTCAGTAAAATTGAGTTTCTTCATTGGGCATCACTCCTAGAAAGAAGGATACCCAAATATTTAAGTTGCTTAGGAGACCAGGTCATACCAAGATCCAAAATATCAGATTTAAGAAGTTGTGAATTTAAAGGCATAACCATGGTTTTATCCAGGTTAACTCTGTAATTAGAGAACTAAACTCTTTAATAGTGGCCAGAGCTGCTGGAATGGCTGATTTAGGATGTGACACATGTAACAAGATGTCATCTGCATAAGCATAAGTTTCAGATCCCAAGAGCCAACCTGCGATCCGGTGAGATTTGGGTTAGATTTAAGTTTACGGAGATGGGGTTCCAGAAAAAAGATTAAAAAGGAGGAGGAGGAATAGGGGGCATCCCTGTCTAGTACTCAAATACAGAGGAAAGGTAGAGGACAGCACTCCATTACAGTATATCTGGCTGCAGGGGAGGAGTAAAGCACTTTAATCCATTTAATAAATGAAGGGGGGAAGCCGAAGCACTTGAGATTGACCAACAAAAACTGTCAGCCCACTCTATCAAAGGCCTTTTCCATGTCTTGGGACACCAATGCTACAGGTATATATGAGTTCCTAGATGCGGAAAAGATATGGGCAAGCTTACGAAGATGGTCTGCCAAAGAACGAGCAGCCATAAAACCCACTTGTTCGGGCCTGATAAGATCAGATCAAACCTGCCCAATCCTAAAGGCCAAAATATTTGCAAAGATTTTAATGTCATAATTTAACAACGAAATTGGCCTGTAGCTAGTGACCTTCTAAAGGGCCTTGTCTAGCTCTGGAAGCAAAATAATTGGCACCTCCAGCAAAGATTTATCCACAAAGCTGGTTGAGTACAGGTGGCGAAATAAACAATGCAACCAGGGTGCTTGCTCAGATGCAAATGTTTTATAAAAATTCAGGGAAAAGCCATCAGGACATGGGGCTTTGTTTAGTAGCAGAGATCATATGGCAGTGAGAATTACCTCTTCTGTAATCGGAGTAGATGAAAGATATTGCTGGGCTTCAGACAAAGTAAGAAGGGGAATAGGGGCTAAGTAGTCCCTAACCATATCTAAGGGAGGGGTCATGGGTAAGGGACCATAAAGTGATTGATAATAAGTTTCAAACTCAGAAACAATGTCTTCCGAGGAGGTTTCTAAGGCCCCAGTACCAGCAGACTGAATAGCCGCTAACAACTTGGGCACTTCTTGCTTCTTAAGTCGACATGACAAAAAGCGCCCACTTTTTCACCCTGGTTGGTGAATTTAGCATGAGTTTTAAAGATGGTGTATTCTTATTTTTCCTGTAAAAGGTCTGCGTACTCATCTCTGAGGGAGACAAATTCCAGGCACTGGGAATCATGAGTACTGAGTGACAAACATTTCTTTAAATCCCGAATCCTGGAAAGCAATTCTGAGGCCTCTTTTTCCCCTCTTACACTTCTGAGCTGAAGCAAGATGTATGAACTCCCCCTCTAAGAAAACACTTTAGGATGCCTCTTTCCAGATCAATCTTCCTGGTAGAGCCCAGGTTAGTGTCGCAGAACAATCCAATCTGATCCTTGATTCTGGAGACAACATAATCCTCCTTCAAAAGTTGGTTGTACAGCTTCCACAACATCTCCTTCTGACAAGATGGAGCCAAGAAAAGAGTGCACCACACTAAAGAGTGGGTCAGAGATGATCCTAGGGTCTATTCCACTGCCCAGCACACTGCCCATCAGACCTCAACTATTTAAAAAGTAATCAATTCTAGAAGAAGAATCATGGACTAAAGAATGATAAGTAATCTCTTGAAGGCTAGGGTGCAGGACCTGCTATGGGTCACAAAGCCCAAGATCATCGGACATCTCCCATATGGAGCACTGGGCAGGGGACAGGCTGGATCTGGGTCTACCTGTCCTATCTAAGTCCTGGGTAAAAGCCTGATTCCAATCACCCCCTATTATCATAGGAAGAGAGAGAAATGGGGCCAACAGCAAGGACAGTTTGGAAAAAAAGGAGGGAGAGTCAACATAGACGCAACCCAACAGGATTTCTGTACAGTCTAAAAGACCTTTGAGAAAAATAAATCTGCTAATAAGATCCCCAATACACTGACTACAGGAAAATTGAATGGACTTAGAAAGGAGAATAGCAACCCCCTACTGTTTGTACTATTACTGGCAGCAAACACTTGGTTAACATTTTGTCTTCAAAGCAGTATACCTTCTTTCTGAAGAAAGTGAGTCTTCTGCAGGAAGAGAAGAACACACTGAAGGTGCTGCATATGCTTAAATATCTGATATCTTTTAACCCTGGTACAAGCTCCCTTAAAGGAAAGTTGCAAAGATTCTCCAGCTGCCTTTCACACATAGTATGCCATTGCCAGACATGCTTCAGATGTTGTAGCTGAAATCTGTTTTGTAAAAAAATCTGTCATAGTCATTTTTTTAATGTTTTATTAGCATTTTGTTCTCCAGTTTTCTGTGTGTGCCCCCCCCAAAAAATGATGTCATACCAGGGAGTTGTTGATAATTTACATACAGCAACAAGGAATTCTGGGTAACTTATAATGTTGCCTTAAACGTGCCTTACTCAGACGTACAGTCCCTTATGTTGCTGGTGGTGAGCAGTAATATGTAAATAACTGTAGCAAGGCATTGTGGGTAAATGCACACCTGTTTTACAATTTCCTTACTCTGAGGTGCTGCCCCATATTAGTGTGATGGTGTCAACAATATAAGCTTTTGTTTGTTTATTTTCAACCAATGCACTGTGCATAACAAATATAACTACAAGACTTCTATACTGAGATGTAGTCTCCTATTTCTGCAGTGAGCACAGAAATGTAATACCCTCTATATTAATGTACATTGTGAGGCATTGTGGGTACAGTACATAGCTGATTTGTCTATCTAAAACTAAAAAGTGATACTGTCCCTTTAAAAACATTGTTTCCCTGGCATGATGTCACAGTTGGGGGTAGCAGCACTGAGAACAAACTCTGGCAGAGCCACTACAACTGTGAATGCATTAACTATATAAGGGTGTTTCATGGGCTTAAACATAAACATTTATTTAAAAAATATCAGATTTGCAAACCTTTCAGTCAGATACTCATTTACACAGGCACCACAACAAGAAGACCAAAGCAGTTCAAACAATATACAATAGCTAAAGCAAATAGACATCAGAAGTCAAAGAGAAGCCCAGAGTGTTCACATGAAGGCTGTTGCATACACTAACTGAATCAAAGTACAGTACATTGAGAAAGGGCATATTTAAGCAGAGGCGAAGCTGAGTGCTTCCACCACCCCAGGAGTGACATTATTACACGATAACACACACCCTGGAGTGCCTTATTATAACTATACAATGTCTTGTTGTTATATACAGAATTTAAAGGATGTTTTTGTTAGTGTGGAAAAATATTTCTTAAGAGAAAATGCAAGGAATGATCCAAATCCAAAGTTACGGTGATGTTACTGTGTAATAACATCACTGTTTCAATGGTTCAGCAGGCAATCAGCTTCTTACATTTTTCCTTGCCATTGTATAAATTAAAATAATACCACCATCTGTATTATAGTTACCTATATGTTTTGCAATTAATTCTATGCACTGTTATAGCAATCAACTCAACAGAACCAGGCCATCATATACATGAATCAAATCAAATCAAATCAAATCAAATCAAATCAAAGTTTATTTATAATGCACTTTTCAACATAACAAAGTGCAAGTACATATCAAAATAACATCTAACATAATAAATAACAACATAAAAACAATAAAAAGCAGCAAAAAACCTATCTGAATGCTAATTCAAATAGATAACTCTTCAGAGATGCCTTAAATGATTCCGTGGACAGGCACTCTCTAATCTGACGAGGTAGAGATTTCCACAAGGTTGGGGCCATGAAAGAGAAAGCTCTGGCCCCAGATGACTGAAGACGAACCCTGGGAATCTCTAGCAAGCCCTCGTCAGTGGAGCAGAGTGGGCGGAGAGGGCCGTAGGGTTGAAAGAGATCTTGCAAGTAGCCCGGTCCCTGACCGTGTAGGGTCTTATAGGTCAGCAATGCGACCTTGAAGGTGATTCTCCACCACACCAGCAGCCAGTGCAGTTCACGCAGCACAGGTGCGACATGGCAAGTTCTTGGTAACCCAGTCAACAACCTGGCTGCAGCGTTCTGCACCAGCTGCAGGTGATGGAGATCCACCCCTGGCAACCCTAGATGTAGAGCATTACAGTAATCAATATAAGAGGAAACAAAGGCATGGACCAACACAGGAAGGTCATCATATGGAACAAGGTGTTTTATCAAGGCGACATTCCTCAGATGGTAAAAGGAAGACTTGACAATGGCAGATACCTGTGACTTCAGCGTCAGCTCGCTGTCAAGAATTACGCCCAGGTTCCACACCTGTTCAGAAGTTCTCAACTAGTTGCCCCCTTACACAAGGCCAGAGGGAAACCCAGGAGTCAACTTCTCTGCACAATGACCTGGGTCCACAACTAACACCTCAGTCTTATCTGGATTCAGTTTCAACCAGTTAGCACTCATCCAGTCCTGAATCTCAGTGAGGCAGTTATTAAAGACCGATAATGTGACATTCTGTTCGGGTACAAAGGACATATAGCGCTGAGTATCATCTGAATAGCAGTGAAAACTCAGCCCATAACACCTTATAATGTCTTCCAAAGGCAGCATATACACCGTGAACAAAATGGGGGAAAGCACAGAACCCTGTGGCACCCCACAGGACAGAGCAAAGGGAGCAGAGGAAAAAATTCCTGAAACTACCCTCTGACTTCTGCCTGTGAGGAAAGAGTGGAACCATCTGAGGACAGTCCCTGACAGTCCACAGAACAGCTGCAGGTGATTTAGCAACATCCCATGGTCCATGGTGTCAAATGCTGCCAAAAGATCAAGGAAGACCAAGATCGAACGGCTCCTCCAATCTCTTGCTATTAGGAGATCATTAAGTACCCGAACCAACGCCGTCTCGGTACTATGCCTCTTCCTGAAACCGGACTGGAGAGGATCATAGACCTCATGGGTGGTAAGAAAGTCATTGAGCTGTAATGAGACTACTTTCTCAATAACTTTGCCCAAAAAGGGCAGGTTAGAGATCGGTCTGTAGTTAACGAGACAGTCTGGGTCAAGGGAAGGTTTCTTCAAAAGGGGTGTCATGATAGCCTCTTTTAAAGACTCCCGAAACACCCCTTGGTCCAAAGAGCACCAGACTATCTCAGCAAGGGCTGGTCTGATCACATCCATGCACCCCAAAAGGAGGCGCGTGGGACCAGGAACCAAACTACAGCAAGTCAGTCGCAATCCCTGGACAATCTTCATGATATCCATGATTGCTGGCAGGTCAAAATCTGTCCAGGCAGACCGAGGGCCTGCAACTCCACATTGATCACTGCCACGCTCATTAGAATGCATACTGTGGATCTCCGACCTGATCAGTGACACCTTATCCTCAAAGAATTGAGCAAACTCATCACACTTTATTTCTGAAAAAGTTCTGCGACCCCGCAGACAGGCTGGATTGCACAGTCTGTCCATGGTCCAGAAAAGCTGACCCAGTCAATTTCTTGATGCAGCTATCTCCCTGGAGAGGAACTCTGCCTTCTTATGGGAGATTTCTGATTGATAGTCCACATAATGGGCCATCAATCTAAGTCTGTCACCTTCCAGGCCAGATTTCCACCTACAGTGTTCCAATCTTCACCCTGCTCTCCTCAACTCCCTCAATGTCCCATCAAACCAGGGGTACCGAGGGCAAAGGGAGAAGGAACGAACACGGACAGGCGCTATGGAATCCAGTGCCCTCAGCACCATATTATTATAGTGCACTACTAAGGCATCCGGTTCCATGCAGTCCATAGGCCAACTCGATAGGTCCAGCACCGCCATCAGACCCTCAGGGGTAACTCATCAAAGGGCAGTACTGGACCATCTCCAAAGGGGTAGGTCTCACAAGGGAGGCTGTGAAATTGAACCTTATGGAGTGATGGTCAGATCACTCAACTGGTTCCACCACCAGTTCCATGATCTCCATCCCCAGGGTGAACACCAGATCCAGACAGTGACCCTGAATATGGGTAGCAGCGGTAACAACCTTTGTGAAGCCCAACAAAATCATCAATCGGAGGAGATTTTGACCAAAATGCGAGAGTTCATCTTCGACCCAGGCATTGAAGTCCCCCAGGACCATACACCTGGAGGGCTCCAACACCAGGTCGACAATGAAGTCTGAAACTTCCTGCAGAAAAACATTCTCGTCACCGGGTGGACGGTAGACAAGTAAAATTCTGCTGCCCACACCTGCTCCTATGATACACTCAAAAGATCTAGGGGACATCACTGGAACCTCCACAAGACCCAATTCTGATTTAAATCAAATAGTGACCCCCTCACCCCTTCGATCCAACCTCAGGTGATGTATTACCGAGTACCTGACTGGAACAACTGACTCCAATATGGGACCAGCATTCTCGTCCAGTCAGGTCTCGGTAATACAAGTCAGGTCAGATGACTCAACAAGATTAGCAATAATTGCTGTCTTGTTTTTTATAGACCTGGCATTGCATAACACTGTCTGGGTTGGATGAGAGGCCTTGAAGGAGTGGGCCACTTGCCTACTCTCAGTGGAACCCTTAGGTATGGGAACCAGGCATCACACTCCCCTATCCTGGACCCATTTCACCCAGGGCATCTCCCGGACCCCACGACCCTTATCCGCCCACTCCGATCCCCCCCTCACAGCCAAGGAACCCCCTTCCCCCCCACCTCCTATGTGCAATCCCCAAGGCACAACAATGCCTATATACCTTGGGTTGCAATGGGGGCCATCGAAGGGACACAGGTCCCTCAGCCTAGAGGGGGAATAGCGCCTGACCATAGAAGCCCGGTCCCAACACATGCTGTCAAATATTTAAAAATGAATGTTAATCAACCAATTTGATTAATACTATCAGTGCCACTAGCTTATTTAAATATCTTAAATAGCAGCCCCACTTCCCATTTCTAACATAATAATGGAAAGCTTTTAGCAAAAAAACTAAATAAAATGATTGTCCACTCCCCTTCAGACAAGTTTTGACTCCTCAGAGAAAGTTCAAGTAGTCTGGGCAGATTTTAGCTCCTCAGAAAAAGTTACTAGCAGTCTGGGCACAAGGTCTCAGTTTCTTTCCAACCTATACACCACTGAGAACTAAAAATAGTGGAAAACCCTCAGAGTTCTCACCTCTGAGGAATTAGTCCCAAGCCTATCTCTCACATAGGCAGAGTAAACAGTCACACAATTTGATCTTGATAAAAAACGAAGCACTCCCACTGCTTCACCAAGATATACAGGAGGAAAAAAGAACAATCTGACCTGGGTAGTTCTCAAGCAGAAAATAACATTCTCGCTATTTCGTGAGCTCCATGTTGATGTAAACAGACCTTCTCTGCAGCTAAGGGATCACTTTAGATCCTCAGGATTGATTCAAAACTGCTTAAGTGAGAGCTATCCTGCTAAAAGAAAAAAAAAGAGAGATTCCCCCCCCCCGGTCATCCCTTGAGATGCCATTAAGGAAGTCGACCAGCAACTGGATCCATGCAAGCAGGCTCTCTAGCTTGCCCTCCGCAAAACCAAGAAACCACGGGTACACTGGGGCCTGTCCTCCTACAGCACCACCCCCAATCTTCTGTCACAGCCAACAGCCCCAGTAGACCACCCTGGGTTCATACTAGGATCTAGCAGGCTCATCCACTCCAAAAAACAGCACCTAGGATGCAGCAATCTGTAAGGCCTAAGAATGAAGGCTGCAAAGTCACCAAAAAAGAACCCAACTTCACATTCCCAGTCTCCAACTCTGGGCCGTATCTTCCAGGCACTCCTACAAGATCCGTAATACAATCCCAGGGCAGCGCAAGGCCGATGACCAGCTCACAGTCCCAATTTGCAAACTCTCAGCTCCTGATAAAACCTACCAGATTTTAGTCAGAATACTCCAACTAGATTCTTAAATCCTGCTTAAATCTTGCTCCAAGGATGGCTTTCCATTCCTGAAGGGAAAATGACTATAGCAACACCACGCACTATTGCTATCTCTGCCGACAGCTAGTGGCAGGTTTTCCACATGACAAATAACAGCAAAAAACAAAAGAAACAACAAACTAAAACATAAAACCAGCAAAATTAATGTTTAAAACAAATAAAAAACCTAAAATTACTGCTGCTGTAATGTGGTTAGCCCAACGTGGCCACCATATTGTTGTACTGTACCCTAACTGAAAACACTGCTGAGACAACTATATGTTGTGACAACGTGGAAGATAAACACAATGTTGAGACAAGTTTTTGAAGACATTTGATGTGTTTGATTGTTTTTTTTTAGAGACTGATATACAGTTCACACACAAAATTCATATGATATAAAAGTCCATATGCCCAAATGCCACATTTCATTACAAGCTGTTCTCTTGAAGGAAGATATTACTATATAAGGTCTAAGAATGGGCATCAGGTTAATGTAACTGGGGTAGGCATGTTATTGAGGGTATTGCGTAGTTTATCTTTTATTGCTGCTCCACCAGATCAGTAATATTTGCACAAGCTGTGCCCAGTCCAGATTTTACAGCTCTGGCCTGGGTCTGGTGATCTGGGTTTTTCCCACACCCCACTGCATGTGGCTTAGTGATATACTATACACACTGCTACAAAGTCTAACCCATTGAAGGCTGAAATTTTAGAAAATCATTATGTTTAAAATACCAAGACTCACTCTCCCCCCCCCCATCACAATTAATCCTCTACCAAAGTCATGCTTAAATACTGGTGCTTCTACATCCATACCACTAAGCTTTAATGCCAACATGCCACTTCTACTGTTATGCGCTCCCCATCCGTGAAGTCCCATTCCACTTGTGGTAACCCCCACCCCCAAAACCAGGTAATTTTCTAGGGAGCAGCTCTTTATACCATAAACTTTATGTGGATCTAGTATAAGAAAACAGCTGCTAAATAGCTTTAATTCATTATTTGTGTTTTTGATGTTAAAACACTCTTGCTAGCTAGACCTGATGCACAGAGAAAACAAAGTAGTGAATTAGAGCTATTTAGCAGCTGTTGTCTTACAGAAACCCCAGTTAGCTTGCTCTCAGGTATCTTCTAAACTAGCTGTTGACATTTGTGCTCCCTGGATAAAAACAGTTACAATACTTTGCTGTTGCTAAACTAATTTTAAAGCAGCACACATGCAAAATCTAAGGGCATGGCTGCATCACTGACACATGAGACAGGGAGCATCATAGGAGAAAGAAAGCCAATACAACTATTTGTTATGGAGATCCCCAGGGGTTGTACAACTACCATACAGCTAGCAAGCTAATTTAGGAAAAACTCCTACTAGCAGACAGAGGGAAGGACACAGTAGGATTTAACATACATGTCAAAACACTCTACATAACATATGTTTTTTGCACATTCTGGGTGGACTACTTTAACTTTCTGTGGTCTCAATTAACTCCTCAAGCCAGAAGAAAAATAATGCTCTAACGCTTCCTATATACTACTCACAGGCACAGAAACTAGAATAACAGGTTCCAAGGAGTATAAACTCAGCAGGAATGTTAGGGAGATGGCAGCTCTGATAGTTGTTCCAGTCTTTCTTTCACTGATAGAAACTGAGCCAGGAAAAAAGTAAAATACATTTAATCACAGACTGTTTACACCAAGTACATGAACCTGCATGATTAATCTGTAAAGACAATTAAAAATGTATTTCTAAATGCATTACTAAAACCAATGCTTTCAAAGTTTGAAAGTACTAAAAAGACAAACTATGTCTATGTATATATATATATATATATATATATATATATATATATATATATATATATATATAGTAGCACGGTAGTGCTACCATAGTTAGGGTTGAGGAGCCATTTACAAGTTAAACCCCAAATTTTGCATCTTAATAACTTTGCAACCGTTTAACAGATTTGCCTGAAATTTGGAATGCACAATCAAGACCCATATGCCTTGAGATCTGCCAAGTTTTGTACTGGTCGGATACACAGCTGTGGAGTTATTAAGTGTGATCTGCACATGCGTTTACACTTTTTCTGGAATTCTACAGTCGCTCCTACAGGTCGCACGATTTGCGCGACTGGCCCGGAATCTTCAGGAAACGTGAGGCCAGGGTCCCCGATGTGCCTTTCAAAGATCTTGTGAAAAAATATTAAACTGTTCAAAAGTTCTGGCAGTCCGAACTTCTGTTTTTTTCCCATAGGATAACATTACGGCGTTCACCGCGCCTTTGAGGGCCCGTATCTCAAAAATGGTGCGAGATACGGAGTTTTTGTCAAAAAATTATAGAGGCTATGTATAAAACTAGCCAGGAAAGTGATAATACATATGACTTTTAATTTTTTTTCTATGTCGTACGATTACTGAGATATAAGCAATTTACTATTACAACTACTGATTTTTGTGTTCCGAGAGTCATTATTTTGCATACATTCTTTCTACTCACTGTCTTTCTCTATACAGCTTTTGGGGAAAACCAGCCTGTGCGCTTACATTACTCTTACCATTACCATTTCTGCTTGCGGTTCCGTACCCGTTTCACTTACCGTTCACGTTTACGCCACCATGTGCGTTACCCTTTGCGTTTTCATTTGTGGTTGCGTTTGCGTTGTTTTTAACATTTCTGTCTACAGTACTGTTCCTCTTTCTGTTTCACTTTGCGTCACCATACACATTACGATTTGCGTTTGTGGGCACAATGTTACAATGCGACAAGACATCACCCCTGCGCTTCGGCCGCTGCATTACATTCACTATTTCTCATTATCATTCTCAAAAAGAAGGGAAATTAGAGGCAAAAAACTCCATTTAATGCATCAGTTAGGGTTGTTCCACAGCGACAAAAGCGAGGAAATTCAATGTTAGGTTGAAACCTTTGCCCCTCAGCCCACCCCTAACTGGAATCATGGTGTGCATTGGGGTCATCGGTCCTAACTGTAACCCCATTCCTCAGCTTCTTTCCACATGTGATGGTGACACTTAGGGCCGATGACTGTACGCGCACCTCATTCCAGTTGGGGTGAGCTGGAAGGTAAAGGGTTTCAACCTAACATCAAATTTCTCGCTTTTGTCACTGTGTAACAACCCTAACTGATGCATTAAATGGAGTTTTTTGCCTCTAATATATATAGATAGCTAGGTAGCACGGTAGTGCTACCATAGTTAGGGGTTGAGGAGCCATTTCAAGTTAAACCCCAAATTTTGCATCTTAATAACTTTGCAACTGTTTAACAGATTTGCCTGAAATTTGGAATGCACGATCAAGACCCATATGCCTTGAGATCTGCCAAGTTTTGTACTGGTCGGATACACAGCTGTGGAGTTATTAAGTGTGATCTGCACATGCGTTTACTCTTTTTCTGGAATTCTACGGTCGCTCCTACAGGTCGCACGATTTGCGCGACTGGCCCGAAATCTTCAGGGAACATGAGGCCAGGGTCCCCGATGTGCCTTTCAAAGATCTCGTGAAAAAATATTAAACTGTTCAAAAGTTCTGGTAGTCCGAACTTCTGTTTTTTTCCCATAGGATAACATTACGGCGTTCACCGCGCCTTTGAGGGCCCGTATCTCGAAAATGGTGCGAGATACGGAGTTTTTGTCAAAAAATTATAGAGGCTATGTACAAAACTAGCCTGGAAAGTGATACTACATATGACTTTTAATTTTTTTTCTATGTCGTACGGTTACTGAGATATAAGCAATTTACTATTACAACTACTGATTTTTGTGTTCCGAGAGTCATTATTTTGCATACATTCTTTCTACTCACTGTCTTTCTCTATACAGCTTTTGGGAAAAACCAGCCTGTGCGCTTACATTACTCTTACCATTACCGTTTCTGCTTGCGGTTCCGTACCCGTTTCACTTACCGTTCACGTTTACGCCACCATGTGCGTTACCCTTTGCGTTTTCATTTGTGGTTGCGTTTGCATTGTTTTTAACATTTCTGTCTACAGTACTGTTCCTCTTTCTGTTTCACTTTGCGTCACCATACACATTATGATTTGCGTTTGTGGGCACAATGTTACAATGCGACAAGACATCACCCCTGCGCTTCCGCCGCTGCATTACATTCACTATTTCTCATTATCATTCTCAAAAAGAAGGGAAATTAGAGGCAAACAAATCCATTTAATGCATCAGTTAGGGTTGTTCCACAGCGACAAAAGTGAGGAAATTCAATGTTAGGGTTGAAACCCCCTTTGCACCCCTCCAGCCCACCCCCCAACTGGAATCGTGGTGTGCATTGGGGTCATCGGTCCTAACTGTAACCCCATTCCTCAGCTTCTTTCCACATGTGATGGGTGACACTTGGGACGTGTTGTCAATGGCACCCTGATTCCAGTTGGGGTGAGGATGGAGGGTGCAAAGGGGTTTCAACCCTAACATCAAATTTCTCGCTTTTGTCACTGTGTAACAACCCTAACTGATGCATTAAATGGAGTTTTTGCCTCTAATATATATATATATATGTATGGTAGTATGGTAGTGCTACCATAGTTAGGGTTGAGGAGCCATTTCTATGTTAAACCCCAAAACTTTGCACCTTAATAACTTTGCAACTGTTTGACAGATTTGGCTGAAATTTGGAATACATGATCAAGAACCATAGGCCTTGGGATCTGCCAGGCTTTGTACTGGTCAGATATATGGCTGTGGAGTTATTAAGCGTGATCTGTGCGCCCATTTACGCTTTTTATGGAATTCTACGGTCGCACCTACAGGTCGTACGGTTTGTGCGACCAGCCCAAAATCTTCAGGAAACATGCAGCCAGGGTCCCCAATGTGCCTTTCAAAGATTTGGTGAAAAAATATTAAACGGTTCAAAAGTTATTCAAAAAACAGTTTCCCATTATAAGTCAATGGGAAAGGTTAAAAAAAGTTCGACAGTGTCATGAAATGCATTTTACTTCCGTAAATGGGCCTGTTACTTTACTTAAATCGGCCATTTTGTTTCAGTTGGTGATCAGAAAAATGGTTGGCATTTAAATTTGAGACCCTCTGTAACCTAATTCTTTTGTATTCAGCTAGTCGGACCCTGAGGATGCTTGCCATGTCTTTATTTGTGGTAAAACACCCCAAAAATATGTTTTCACATTTCTGGAAAAAGTACTTTCCAAATTACTTTCGTGCTCATGAAAGTGTTGAACTTTTGCAAAGCTCATAAATGCGAGCAGCAGTTTTCTATCTGTGGGAAAGTGACAGCGATTCTTTGGCACTTCGCTGCAAAAGAACTGTTGGGAGTTTTGGGCTGAAATTTGGAGGGAACAGAGCCGACATCTCACAGATGTGCCTTTCAGTGTTGTATTGAAAAAATTTTACACGGCAGCAAAGTTACGGCACTCCAAAGTTGATGGTTTTTCCCATAGGATAACATTACGGCGCCCGACGCATTATAGAAATCCTTTGGATCCCTGCTGCAAAATAACGGTTTGGTCTTTTTTCCTGAAATTTGGAGGGAAGACAGCCAACAGCCCTCAGATGTGGCTTTCAGTGGTTTGGTGAAAAAATATTACAGGAAGGCAAAGTTATGGCACTCCAAACTTCTCTTTTTTCCCCATAGGATAACATTACAGCGTTCGCCGTGCCTTTCAGGGCCCGTATCTTGGAAACGGTGTGAGATACCGACTTTTCGTCAGAAAATTACTTAGCCCCCATTACAAAATTAGCCAGGACAGTTATGAATCATACGACTTTTACATTTTTCTTCTACGTCGTACAGTTCCTGAGATATAACGTATTTAGTATTCCAAGTTCTTATTTTCTGCTCCGATACTCATTATTATGTATATATTATTTTTACTCACTGTCTTTCTCTATGCAGGTTTTGGGGAAAACCAGCCTGTGTGCTTAGATTAATGTTACTTTTGCCCTTTTCACTTGTGGTTCCGTACCCATTTCACTTACCGTTGACGTCTACGCCACCATGTGCATTATCCTTTGCATTTTCATTTGTGCTTGCGTTTCTGTTATTTTTTGCCATTTGTGTCTACAGTACTGTTTCTCTGTCTGTTTCACTTTGCGTCACTATGCCGATTGACATTTCCGTTTGCAGGCACCATGTTACTATGTGACAACACATCATGTGGCAGAGCGTTCCTGTCTACGCCACCATATGCGTTACCCTTTCTGTTTTCATTCGAGCTTGTGTTACCATGTGCGCCACTGTTAGCACTTCTGTTTGTGTTGCTGTTCCTGTTACTATGCCACAAGACATCATGTGGCGGGAGCGCGGGGCCTGCATTACATTCACTATTTCTCATTATCATTCTCAAAAAGAAGGGAAATTAGAGGCAAAAAACTACGTTTAATGCATTAGTTAGGGTTGTTCCCAGTGACAAAGTGAGGGGTCGGTGTTAGGGTTGAAAACCACCCTTGGACCCCCACCCACCCCCAACTGGCATTGGGTGCACATTGGGATCGTGGGTCCTAACTCTCACCCCATTTCCTATACTTCTGCTGCTTTACACATGTGATGGGGTGAGAGTTACGTCCAATGACAACCAATGTGCATCCCGGTGTTAAACCTTGTTCAGGAAATGGTTAACCTCTTCATGTATGTCAATAAAAGATTAACATAAGGCTGTTAGGATGTTGCAGGCAATTACAAACCTCCATTTAACACATCACGTGGCAGACCGTTGTCGTCTGTGTCACTGTGTGCGTTACCGTTTATGCTCTCATTTTCGCTTGTGTTACCATATGTGCCACTGTTAGCACTTCTGTTTGCATTGCTGTTGGTGTTACTATGACCCAAGACATCACCAGCAGGGTCAGGTAGGCAGTGGAGCACCCAATGTCATACAAAATTAGGTAGCATATTGTAATTGTAGATGCAGATGACAACACAGATGTATTTGTAAACTGAAGCATACTGTATACCCTCAGCTTGTATATGTACCATTGTGTTCTATTTGATCTACTGTTTGCTTTCCGGGTCACCCCTGAAAAAGGGATGTCTGGGGACCTGTGGGCCTATCCAGTTATCAAAATTCAATTAAGCAATAACGCATGATGCAGGGTTATGTTAATGGTCTGTTAATCACCTTCAAGGGTATACTGTGGCATGAGGTGTAGCCGTGGCATATGCCCATAGGGTGATTAACTGACTATTATCATTACCGTTAGTGATTTATTGCTATTATTATAAAATGTTTTTTAACTGTTTAAAAGCTTGTTCAGGAAATGCTTAACCTCTTTATGTATGTCAATAAAAGATTTACAGAAGGCTGTTAGAATGTTTGCAGCCGATCAGAAAGCTCAGTTTCTGAGACCCTTTTATAATTAATTAATAAGGCATGACAGGGGTTATGTTAATGGTCTGTTAATCACATTCTAGGGTGTGTACTGTGGCACGAGGTGTGGCGAAAGTGCCACATGTCTCTACAGGGTGATTGACTGACCATTAACACAATTCTTGGGAGTGACTTATTGCTATAATAATGAAACATGTTTTTAAACAGTTTTAAACCTTGTTCAGTATATTGTTAACCTCTTCATGTATGGTAATAAAAGATTAACATAAGGTTGTTAGGATGTTTGCAGCCAGTTAGAAAGCTCCATTTTGTCAGACTCTGAAGTACACATAGTAGTGACTGCATGGTACATGTATAGTCACAGCTGTGTACTGTTGGTGCTGATGTGTTGCACCTGGTATAGTAATAATGACTGCATAGGCAACAGGAAAAGTAAGTACATTGCTGAGTTTTTACACTGTTAGGAATTATGTCAAATGTGACATGCAATGTGCCACATCATTGCATATGCTGTGATACTGACTGTATGTCATAGGTACCAAACAAATTGATGGAGGTATAGTTGTAGCAGTATTAGTTAACATTGATTTGTATGCTTAAGTCAGACACACTTATTTTTATGTCATAATGGTATTTAAAGTAAAGAGTCGACACAGGTGGTTATGGTTTTAAAAAATATTGCCAATTTGTCAAATGGAGAAAAGGGCCAATCAAGACTGAAATTTAGTTAACAGAAGCAGTCACACAATACAATCTTTGTATGTGTGCAATCATTGCTCGTCATATATGTAAATGTGTAAGAATAATAAGAACTGTATAATATGGATTGGAGTAAGTATGTGATATTATAGGAAACTAATCAGGTGTTTTGTGTTTCTAGTCATGTTTCACTACTCACTACTCTTTATGTGAGGAAGTAGTTTCTGACATTTGACCTGGAATTCTAATAGTCAGGCTGAAGCTGTGGCGCTTCATTATATATTTACTATTGAATGTGAATAGAGTTTGTAAAAAAATGTTACTTTTTTTAAAATGGTTGTATGTTGTAATTATGTGTAGTGCATTACTTGTGTGGTATGTTAATAAGGCAATGTCAGTTGGTTGTGAAGTATGATTACACACATGATAGACAAGTGTTTTGTTGTTATTGTGTGACTGCTAATGTGGATGTTCCTGGGGTGGGCGAAAAACCATATGCTGACTGTTTAAGTAATACAATATACAAAAATGTTAGTTTTGTGACATTTGATTGGTGTTATTTAATTATATGTCACTGAATAGGCGCAAATGGAAAATTCCCACCCAACCCCTCAATTGAGGCGATCATAACTATTGTCAGGAACAGGTATGCAGTGTGTTGTGATCAGTAACAGTGTCTGATTTACAATTGTCAATATTTTTTATATACGTTAGAATTACTTATGTGACAAATTGCGAAAATAGAATATTCTTACATGAACAAATGACATTGTTTCAATTCTTACATTATCTTCTATGTAAATTCTTAACTTGTAAATGGTAAGACTGTGCATGATATGTATTTTTTAACAAACTTATGGTTAATTAGATGTAGTTAGTATACTGCTGAATAATATGTAAAACATTAGTTGTACTTTAGTGTTAGACTAGTATTTTTAGTACAAGTATCAAAGTAGTTATTAACAATGTACACCTGAATACAAATCTTTATATTATGTACAAGTAATTGCAAACACATGTAAAAGTCAGTAAATGATATTCTGCAATTGGTTCTTATTTACAGTTGTGTAATTCAGCTTCTTGCATTATCAATAAAGGTAGTTATTTTTACATACGTACAGTACTAGTATTACGCATGAAGGTGGGATAGTTCTACACTGTTGCATGGTGAGCGAATGATGTTCTCTATATGTCAAGAGTCAATAGACAAATTGAAGTGTTGATAGACAACTTGTGACAGAGTGGAATGTTTGGTGAATGTTAGAATGTTGCTCAGTTATTCTGATGATAACTGAGAACTTCTCTTTGTTTGCAGAGAGTAACACTTTATAACTCATATCAATTTGTTGTGCATGAGTTGATACATGGATAATTAAAGATATGTACAGAGGTGGAGAGCAGTAAGGCCTCAGTTTTTAGATGTACAATCTTTGATAGACATGTAATCATGGTTTCTCTAGTGACTGTGAATATTGTTGGCGCCGACTGAAGCCACTACAACAATTTTCATGTAGTCACTGATCCACACAAGATCTTACATGTTACAGTGTATGGAATGTCTCTGTCAGAATAGCATTTTGTTGAAATTGTATGGTTTATTTAGAGTTGTACATTATACAACATTGTAATGAGGTATGAATGTTTTTTGGACAAAGTAGTCATTTTTTAAATGCAACATGTTTTGTCCTATTCTTCTGAAATATGAAGGTTATCATAATTCTTCAATATTAGAAGATATGCATTTTTTAAGTGTCATGGCAGTCTCTGTTTAAAACTGCTTGTAGAGTCGTCACTCTCTAACCATCCAGTTCTGCACCTTAGTAAGGAGGTGTAATGCCCAGAATGCATGGATTGACCATGGTGATAGATTATACTGTGAGTGTCAAACACTGATTGGCTGAAGACTATTCTACTAGCTGTGTAATCTGTGATATGAGTATCAACTCTGAGCCCGTTGGGGTCAAATCTGTGCAACATATGCAACAGATATTGAGATGAACTCCTGAGACGTATGGACTGAGTGCATCTGCCTCCACACCTTCCACAGGCATGACTACATTCAGCATTGGTGAATAGCTGTCGAAATTTGACACTTTTGGTTTGAGGAACAAAGAGAGTAATCCATAGCATGTCTTGTGTGGTTTCACGCTGTGAATTGCCACATGAAACACATACATATTTTGTAACATATGTTACTGTGAAGTACTGCTGCATTGGGGTGCCGTCTTCATCCAGGTTGTTTATGACAGCCATCATAAACTCAGTAGTGTCTTGCTGTATGTCTGCAGCAAACGTAGTACATCCAGCATATGTAGCTAACACCTGTTGTAGTGGTGTTAGTGACTGTACATTGTTAGACTGGCCAGAAGTCATGTTGATAATCTGCTTCAAAGTGTTTGATAGGGGATTGTCTTGTGAAGCAGATATTGCCTGCACAAGCTGTGGCATGTGTAGAAAAACTTGCATAGCTGAGTTAGCATAGCAGTTTACTCTACTGCTGTTGTCAAAGACTGGTACAGCAGCTACACCAACTGATTTCTGATGAATTGCTGGTTGTGAATGTTTACTTGAAGTTGTGGCCTTTGTTGAACTCTTTTTTGTTGAATTACTTTTGGATGCTTGTTGCTGTTTGTTGATACCTCTAGCTGTGACTGAATTGTGTGAGACAGACAGATATGTAGGCAGTGGTATTAAAGACATTTGTGGCTGATGTAGAGTACATAACCTGTTGTACTCAAGAATACATCGCTTGTCAGCTCGTATTTTCTGAGGTGCTATAGTAATAATGTGCAACCCAGAAAGGCTGCGTACACGTGAAAGTGCGACGTAGCTCATGCCATCCTTGAAAATGTCTGTACCTATGTCTACCATTGCTGAATCCAAACTCAATCCCTGAGATTTGTGAATGGAGACAGCATATGCAACACATAATGGAAACTGTTTCCTGTTTACATAGACATCCTTAAAAACCTGGAATTTTATGCAGGTTCGATCTATGTGTACAGAGTGTTCCATGTTGTCAAAGTGCACTACAAGTGTCTCGATATATGTCTTCTGGACATTGTAGACAAAGTCAGTGATGTTTCCCATGGCACCGTTTACCATACCTTGTTCTACATCTAAATTACGTCGCAGCATGATACGTGCATTCTTACAAACTGTGAGAACAGCTTCTAGGCCAGCTGTTCATGAAACATCTGACTTCAGTTCACTTAGTCGTTCAGTCATCTTTGCTACTAGTTTTCGACTGAGAATAACGCCATCAACTGTATCAACCGCATGCAGAGTTAGAATCTCTTGGTTTTCTCTCTGCAGCATTAGATTGTTGAATTCAGTGCATTTCTTTAGTCGTAGCATAAGACACACTGTGTGTCTGCCAGTAGAGTATATATCACTGAAGACATTACATGCTGTTTCTATGCATGCACTATGTACTGTGATTTTTCGATCATTTAACATACAAACATGTTCTGGTGATAGAGAACCTGTACAAGCTTCATCTAAAAGTGATTTGTAAGCTAGATCACCACTATGGTGCATGTTCTCAGACAACTCAACATAGGTAAATAATTCCCATATGTTATAGCCTACAATTCAACCGAGGATATTCTTAGCTTGTTTGGCAGTTAGAGTTGTAAATACATGCTCTGCATTGACTGGTGCAAGTTGTAAAAGGTCTCCCAACACAAGTATACTTTTGCCACCAAATGGCACTCCATCGTCAGTACCTAAGATCTGCTGTAGATGTAGATGAATACAGGCAAGCATGACATTGGAGACCATGCTGATTTCATCAATGATGAGTAACTGCATCTTTGTGAACATGGAACGGAGCTGAGATGCAACCTCGAATGACAGTTTACGATACTCTCTCCAGTTCTCCCATGTTCGACTGGCAACATAAAGAGATGGTGTAATGTAACTCCACCAATGTTGTATGCTGCTAGTCCTGTGGGAGCAGTTACAGCAACAGACATTGAAGAGCCTGTCACACTCCCGTACTTCTGCAGTGATGGCTTCAATCCACTCTTTCCTGTGCCAGCTGAACCACTAACAAACATTAGTAGTGGCTTGTAGTCAGTGCAGTCACATTGTTTTGTTTCATGTAGTATCCCATGTTGGACAGCTTCAACTACTTGAGAGTGAACTGTATGCTGCAGCTGATTTAGTCTTTCTCTTAAGTCAGCTGGGTTGACCATGGAGTGTGTGCCATGTTCCATGGCTGTCTCAATTTCTGACATTAACACTTTTGGGGCATTTAAGGGCAGAGGGTCACCTAGAACACCTTGTCCTTCTGGATCAAGGTTGTCTTGTGAACTAACTGGAGTGTCTTCCTGAATCTGCTTCTCTGCCTTCTCAAGCAGTTCTTTTTCAGCTTCTAGTCTTTGTATATATGTCTGTGAGTATACAGTTTGGAAATTCTCATAAGTGAGATTGAACTGCTCTTCGAATGTGTCACAGTCACCTTTTAGTTCAGACTCAGTCCTCCAGGGCCTAAATAGGAATAGGAGAGCAAAGTAGTAATGTTCTGTGCTCTCTGATGTGCCTAGATGCAGTTTGCAGTGATCTATAAGCCATGGCTTGTGTCTCTTCATGAGACAGCCATCTACTCCATTGACCTTGTAAATCTGGCATATTGAGTCAGGTGCTGCACCTGTCTTGTAGTCATACCACTTAGCCACCTCAAAAGACACATATCATTCATGTCGTTGTGTCTACGTGGGAAGTATGTGTCTATCAGGTTATTCTTCAAGATATGTTTTGAAGAAGGTGTATTGACAGTGAGCTCCTCAATTTCGGCATGAGGAATCAGTACACGCTTCCATTTCTCTTTGTAGTTTACACTGAGGAAACGTACAGCGTCAGACTTCCCATACAGATGTGTACCCATTAACCAGTCACTGGCTTCGTAAGCTCCACATTCTCTGTGTGAAAGAGTCTTCAAACCCAATGACCACAGCTGAGATGTCAGACTTTTGCTTGAAGTGGCAATATCTTCCCAAAGATCTTGCAAGCTAGTCTGTTCATGTTTGGTTATGTACGAAGTGATGTACTGAACCAGGGCCAGTGAGTTATCAGCCACAAACTGAACATCTATGTTTGCTTGCCACATTAGGAGAAGAGTTGGGTTGTAGTCATTGATGTACACCTCTTTTTCATCTCTGGGTAACTCGTATACCCTCTTGGTTGATTTTGCCTTCAAGAGGTGTCGCATAGCTGAGAAAAGGTCATTCATGGCACCATTCTGACAAACTCGTCTAGGAAATCCAAAGCGATATCTTGTGTACCAATTAGATTTGTTCTTTACTACTCGCCGGCAATATTTTGCGCAAATATGTAGCTGGAACATTTGTACCAACTTCCATAGTGTAGGACTGTCATACTTGTCTGGAATATGACAAGTGATATATTTTTTGATGAATGATAGCACTTCTGCTGCTTCATGTTCACCAATGCGTGGAGCATCCTTGATCCACAATAACATATGGATATGAGGGGCACCTCGTGCTTGATATTCTGTCCTCCAAAAGTAATGTTCCACAATACCTAGAGGAGGATTGTCCTTTGACAAGATGAAAGTCAGAATGTCATGGAACCCGCTTGTGAAAATGTCTTGTGACAGATACAGGATCAAGTGAACACATTTCTCCGACAGTCATTGATGAGATGCCTTCGACATCAGAATTTGCCCACTTCAACAGTTCAATGAGTTCGTCCCAGGCATATTCAGCACAGCTAAGTGTGACAAACCATGTGGCTGCACCATACTCTCGCAGCATTGTCATCACTTCAGAGTGTCTGCGATACCAATATTCTTTGGTGCCACGAAGACTTGAAAGTATGGAAGACAGATCCACTTGCACATTTTCATCTTTCTGCTTTAATTTCTCTAGAAATTGAGCAGCTGTTATTCCATCTAGTGGACTTGTTAGACGAATGGTATGTGCTATAGACGCAGACAGAATGCTAAGTTCACTCTCCCAGAGGAGATGGAACAGGTACTGTATGTTACGTCTGAATTTGCCATCTTTGCTGAGGACACGGCTAGTGCGGTACTCAGCACCCTGTACACGTACTTCTCTTTCTTCTAGGCATCCGCCTAACCCTTTTGGAAATAGGTCTGGGAAACAGTGTGCTTCTAGTGTTGCCTCCCAAATGCTGACAGGTTCACCTTCAACCTGCTTCATTTGATAGAGATCAATGTTGTCTCCTAATGGATCTCTCCCATGTAGTGGATGAATTGTGTACTGTTCATACACATTGTCACGTGTCTGTACACTGACCTTCTCAATGATTGGCTTACTTTTTTCTAATAGATCATGTTGCACAGAGACTGGCCATCTGATCTATGTCAAGGTCTGTATAAAAGGGATTGTTACTCTTTAAATAAGTAAGAGCAAGCTTTACCTTTTGCACATTGACAACATCTTGCCAGATGACCTTGGCCTTTGTAGGCACACCATTTAGAAGAATTACCAAGCTATTTTCAGTTGAGATTACTTGAACATTTTCCTGTAGAGGAAGTGGTAGATACATCACAGAACCCTTTAGAGATCTAATAAGCTCTTTCTGTGGAATGTTCCGTGTCTTTGTGTTCAGACGTAGAATCGTTTGGAATGGTTTCATTGTCTGAATTAGAATGCGTTCAAACATATTCAATGTTGAAATCTCACTTGGTGTAACACCTGTTTCCATGTTATTCAGCATTGACCTTGCTGGCAAAGTGTTACAGTTCACTTTTGAAAAACAGTGTTTGCATAGCACAATGGTGTCTTGTAAGTGAAAGTCAGATTTCAGCAGCAAGAATGCTGCCAGGCGGACCCACATGTCATTGTATGGTGACAAGGTTTCTAGGTTGACTGTGACTGTTTGTTTTGTGTAGCACAAACGGTTGCATGACACACATACAGAATCAAACTTCTGAGACTTTGCAACCTCAAACTTAGCAATTTCCTTCCCGTACTGTCTCAGAATGTCATTTTCTAACACTGAAACAGATTTTTCTGCAGAAGTGTTACACTGAAAATTAGTTGTTTCTGGTACAGAAGTAATGTGTTGCAGTTTTTTTAGGAAAGTGATGGCACCCTGCATGTCACCTGATTGCAATAAGTCATTTAAACAAGTGTACTGATGTACAGCTCGCTGTACTTCATATACTCTGTAGACAAAGTTTCGCATGCCTGTTTGATGCACTGCAAGCATCCGCATGTTGTGAAAAATACTATCACAAACACCACTATTGAGACATGCAAGTGAGTGACCCATGAGTCCAGTATGTGGCCGGATTTCACAATGGTCAATTTTTGTAAACAGTTTATGTCTGTCTTTGCGATCTGTTATTACAAATAGGTTTACAAAGTGTTCTACTTTTTCAAATGACGATTGCCTACGGTTGCAGGTGTCATCACATGGCCATGCCAGACAGTGCCATTTATTGAAGACTGTGGTTGGATCACAGTCATCATCAGTATCCAATTGATTGTCATCAGAGATACTGAGGACATTTGTTAGTTTGCCGTACTCATCAATACTGAACGTGTGTTCTTTTGTTAAGTAATAATAAGACTCTTCCCAAAAATATGCCTCTGAGTGCTGTGTGTGCAGCCACTGTCCTGTGAAAACATGACAGAAGTTGTCAACATTCAAACAAGGATACTGTTGAAGCCTTTTTTTATGGCATATACAAGTTTCCTGAATTGTTCAAGCACATGACACATCTTACTACAATTGCTGTAGTACAAACAGTGCTCTGTTGATAAAAGTTCGCACTTTCAGACATAAATTCATCAGAGATAGGTGACTCTTACTCTTTTTTTGGGTGTGCGCAGCATAGCAGCGATAAGTCTTTCGATCTTAGCTTTACTTGCTAGTGATCGAAATACTTTCTCTTTCTGAGTTGTAAATCAGCAGTTGTGAGTTTACGGCGTTGTTTTGAGCGTTTCTTGATGGTTACACTCAAAATAGTTGTGTTTCGTCTCAGAGATCTACACAACATTTGTGATGGTATACATTTTTTCTTTTCTGTTAAGGAATTTCTTTTGGTTGTGCAGTGACTTGATGTAGGGGTCACTGTTGCAGTAAAGGTCTGTCGATGTTCATTTTCTGGTGTGCCTTTACTGTTTTGTTTGTTGCCCTTATACAACAGTGTAGTACTATTATACCGCTCTCGTTTTGAGACACATCTACATCTGTATTTAGTTGGCATATTTTGCTATTATGGTTGACAGTGACAGTAAGCAATCTTAAAGAAGTATCAGGCACCTGTATGAGAGACAGAGAAAAAAAGTGTTAGAATAGGCTTCAGTAAATTTCTTATAACAGTGTGTATTGATAGAATTGTAAGTTAAGTATGTTTACAATTTGGTAAAAACATAACTAAACAATAGTTTTTATGAATGTGCATTGCGTAGTTGCTACGTAATATCAGAAGTTTGTGCATTCTCAATATTTCTAGTCCACATTTAAAAGCTTTTTTTCCCATGTGTACTTATGATTAGGATAGGTGTAATTTGTTACATGTGGACGAAAATGTGTTTTCGACCATGTAGCTTGTCATGGCATAGTCAGTATGCTAATTCACTATATGGTAGACCAAAAACTTGAGAGTGATAGTGTTCATTACCTAATCTGTTACAATTAGTATGTTTACAATTAGAGGGAGAACATGGCACTATTACTGTTGTGTGACTGCGTCTAGCACAGTTGCTATGTATGCTGTATGTTATTACGAAATTTCAATATAGTTGCTGCACATTATCAATATTGGCCCAGATATTCAAAGGCTGCGCCTAGCGCAACAGGGTTGCGACGCGCAGTCCTACATTGTGCCATTCGGCGATATTCAGCAGGAGGCAAGTTACGCCACTGACAACAGGTTGTGCAACAGAGCAATGCAAATGAATGCATGCTCAACAGGAGGGGGAGGAACCATGCATAAACTGCGCAACCCGATATTCAGTCGGGTTGTGCAGAGTTGTGCATGCGCAACCACCAACCTGCGCCTGCACAACCTTGAGCCAAAAAAAAAAGGATCAAGTTGAGGGCCACTCACAGGTGAGCTGCTGTATTGCAGGGCGCAACACAGCAGCTGCCACCCCTGGCTGGCCCCCAACTCAGTCCCTGTGCCCCCCCACCAGCCCGATCGTGGGCAGAACATAAAAACAACCCCCACACATCTCTCAATGCCTGATCGAGGGCAGAAAGTAACATGAACCCCTCGGCCCACACATCTCCGATGCCCGATCGCGGGCAGAAAGTAACACAAATCCCCCACCCACATCTCCGATGCCCGATCGCGGGCAAAGTAACATGAACCCCCGCCCACAATCTCGATGCCGATTGCGGGCAGAGCGTCATATCAACCCCCAGTGCCCGATTGCGGGCAGAGATATAAAATCCCCCACCAACGAATATCTCCCTGGTGGTCCAGTGGACTGTAATGCCCGATCGTGGGCAGAATGTCAGTTACAACCCCCAAAACATCTCCCTGGTGTCTATGTCCCCCACCACCCACAAAGCCCTCCCACCCCTCCCGGCGGCGGAGCGGCAGCATCCACCTGCCTGCCGCCCACCACCGCCGACCGACTGTGTCTGGTAGGGCTGTCGCCCATTGGTGCAGAGCTACAGCCAATGGGCGTGCAGCCCAACATCATGACAGTCCAGATTTGTGAATGAACATCATTCACCATCTGAACTATCATGTGCGGTATAAACTGCGCCCGTAGCTGTAGCTCTACACCAATAGGTAATGCAACCGAACAATCAGTCAGTAAACGGCAGAAGTAACGGGCGAGTGGGATCTACCGCCCGCCGGCTGCCAGGGGAGCGGGGTGGAGGGGCTTCGTGGGTAGGGGACACTAGACACCAGGGAGATGTTTGGGGGTTTACTCTTGACATTCTGCCCGCGATCAGGCATTACGATCCACTGGACCACCAAGAGATATTCGGTTGGTGGGTGGGGCTTTTACATTCTGCCCACGATCAGGCACTGGGGGTTGATATAGTTCTGCCCACGATCGGGCATCGGGAGATGTGGGCGGGGGTTCATGTTACTTCGCCCGCGATCGGGCATTGGGAGATGTGGGGCGGGGGTTCATGATACTTTCTGCCCACGATCGGGCATCGGGAGATGTGTGGGGGGGGTTTCATAATACTTTTTGCCCGCGATCGGGCTTCGGGAGCTGTGTGTGTGGGGGGGAATGTATACACAGATACTGCCCGCGATCGGGCTGCAGGGTGCGTTGGTCTCCGACGGCTGCTGCCTGGCAGGGTGACAAGGCGTAAGTCCTCGGGGATCGGTGCATCTACATGCTAATGGCATGCAAATGGGGCCATAAATAGATGCAAATGGCCCCCCCTGCGCCTTGCATAAATTATGGCTCATTTGCATGTCACCTTTTGAATATCGAAAATTTGCGTATGGCGCAATGGTACTTGCGCCACTGCAAGTTTAATGCTCAACTCTGGCAACTTGCGGTGGTGCAAGTTCCACTGCACCATGCCCAGTGGCTGTGGCTGGGGGGTGATATTCAAAGGAGTTGCTCAATAGCGCAACTTCTTTGAATATCACCCCGGCCACACCCCTGCGCAACTATTTTGAGCAGCGCAGGGGCTTGCGCCTCAGAATGGTGCATTTTGAATATCTGGGCTCTTGTGTTTTTAGTACGCCTGTTTATGACTATTGTAGCTGTAATTTTTAACAACATGCAAAAAATGTTTTTCCGCACATGTACTGTGCAATGCTGCAGTTGATTAACGAAATCACTGTATGGGGCACAGTCACAAAATTATAGTGCCAGTGTTTATGAGCAGACGACTTAAAATGAATATGTAGAAAAATTGGTGTGAGAATTCCAAAACATTTCTGATTTACAAGCTTGCGCAGTGCAGTTCAGATGTACACTTGTAAGTTTGTGTATTGTCATACTTTTCAGTTGAGAATTACAAATTTTGGTTTTAACACACAACCTTATGAATAGTACAGATTTCATTTCTCACATCTTGGCAAAACTGTGTTTTTGCTTATGTGCTGCGTTTTGGCTCAGTTGATGTGAGAAATGACTATATGATACAAATGTATAAAAATCAGAGTGACACTGTTATGAGCAGAGGTCTTAAAATGGCTATGTTTACATTTGGGTGCGAAAATTATGACAAATAACTGTTTCACAAGTCTGCATTGCACGGTTGTTATGCACGCTTGGAATGTTGTAAATGTTAAATATCTGAAGTGCACTGAGTTCGAAGCAGCTACACAGCACATAATGTGTTTATAATTGAAAATTGAGCTATTTTGCTATAAAATCTGAAATTGTGCCAATAAATAGACAGTCTTGGAAAATCACTTTCATGTGCACGAAAGTTTCGCAAAAAGTACTTTCGTGCATTTGAAAGTGTCGCAGACGTTACTTTCGTGCATTCGACAGTATGGCCAAAAATACTGTCGAACTGTGACACTTTCGCAAATTTTACTGTCGTGCTTGCGAAAGTGTCGCAAATGTACTTTCGTGCATTCGACAGTAAAGTTAATCTAACACTTGGGAGTGGCAAAAACATTCATTATCGAATCAGAAAGCAGTGTGTTTGAGTGACAGCTAGCTCTACCAATGTAATTTAAGATTTGTGAGGCCATTTCTGAGAACCAATCAGAGATGGACAACACTGAAGACAAGTAAACAGGAGCCATTTTCAATATTGCTGAGAGAGCAGTTTGAAACTGTAAGTACAGTCTATCTTCAAATGATTTTTCTAGTATTAAAAAACTTATAACAACATGTAAATACTATTAATCAAAACTTTTTATGTTGAATCTCATAATGTAGCTTGTTATTGTTTAGCAGGATATATTCTTAAGAGAAAATAGTTTAAAGTGAGAAATCATTTTAGTACTAACTTGTAAAGATACAGCTGCAAATGGAGTAGATAGGAAGGTGCACGTGGAGTTCTATGAGAAAATGAAACCCATCAGACTTGTTTCTGATGTTGTAATGTTTAAAACTGCCTATGAAAAGGATGCATTTTCCCAGTTGTCAGTGGTTGCAGATTTTTGCAGGAACATAGGTGTAGTAATACTGAATGCATCAGTTACATTGGTTAATGAAGCCAGAGCAGCAGGGAATGTTTTTTTTGATTTGTGTGTTTTGTCTGAACCCACGAAGGTAGGTTAAAATAAGGAGGGAAAATATCAGTTTGATTTTCAGTGCTGTCTGGTCACTGTAGGGTGAACACTGACTTTCTTTGTAGCTCTCTGTACAACTCTGAGTTTTAAAACTTAGAATGGCAGAAAATAGCAAAAGGATTTTGTGGATAGTTGGAAGCAGTTACATAAGACGAGCAGCTGAGTTTGCAGTTCATAATAATTTTGGGAGGGACCTGCAGCTCCTCAATTGCTATGTAAGATGGTTTGGTCATGGTGGCATGAGATGGGAACACCTTATGCCAACCATGCACAGACTTTGGAAAACTCACTCTCCTCCTGACATACTGCTTATACATCTTGGAGGCAATGATTTGGGCTCAAAACGCTGGGTAGATTTAGTTACAGAGGCAAAATTGGACCTTGCTTCTATTATGTCTATGTTGCCTGCCTGTATTATCATGTTTTCAGATATTACAGAGCGTAGGGTCTGGCAAGCAGAACATCATATGTATCTGATTGGCAGAGCTCGCAGAAAAGTAAATGTACAGATAACTGCTTTTCTACACATGCATGGAATGCATACTACACGTCACCCCGAAATAAAATACTGTAATGATTGGCTATTCCTACCAGATGGTGTACATTTCTCACATGCTGGCAATTGCCATTTTCTGGGAGACCTTCACGATGGACTCCTCAAAGTCCTTTAAGATTGGCAGACTGTTTGAGGAAATATTAAGTATACACAAAGGTTCAGGGTTATATAGACGGTCTGTTAATCACCTTCAAGGGGTATACTGTGGCATGAGGTGTAGCCGAGTGGCATATGCCCCATAGGGTGATTAACTGACTATTATCATTACCGTTAGTAATGCCTTATTGCTATTATTATAAAAATGTTTTTTAACTGTTTAAAAGCTTGTTCAGGAAATGCTTAACCTCTTTATGTATGTCAATAAAAGATTTACAGAAGGCTGTTAGAATGTTTGCAGCCGATCAGAAAGCTCAGTTTCTGAGACCCTTTTTATAATTAATTAATAAGGCATGACAAGGGGTTATGTTAATGGTCTGTTAATCACATTCTAGGGGTGTACTGTGGCACGAGGTGTGGCCGAGTGCCACATGTCTCTACAGGGTGATTGACTGACCATTAACACAATTTGGGAGGACTTATTGCTATTATATATGAAACATGTTTTTAAACAGTTTTAAACCTTGTTCAGTATATTGTTAACCCTTCATGTATGGTAATAAAAGATTAACATAAGGTTGTTAGGATGTTTGCACAATTAGAAAGCTCCATTTTGTCAGACTCTGAAGTACACATAGTAGTGACTGCATGGTACATGTATAGTCACAGCTTGTGTACTGTTGGGTCTGATGTGTTGCACCTGGTATAGTAATAATGACTGCATAGGCACAGGAAAAGTAAGTACATTGCTGAGTTTTTACACTGTTAGAATTATGTCAAATGTACATGCAATGTGCCACATCATTGCATATGCTGTGATACTGACTGTATGTCATAGGTACCAAACAAATTGATGGAGGTATAGTTGTAGCAGTATTAGTTAACATTGATTTGTATGCTTAAGTCAGACACACTTATTTTTATGTCATAATGGTATTTAAAGTAAAGAGTCGATACAGGTGGTTATGGTTTTAAAAAAATATTGCCAATTTGTCAAATGGAGAAAAGGGCCAATCAAGACTGAAATTTAGTTAACAGAAGCAGTCACACAATACAATCTTTGTGTGTGCAATCATTGCTCGTCATATATGTAAATGTGAGAATAATAAGAACTGTATAATATGGATTGGAGTAAGTATGTGATATTATAGGAAACTAATCAGGTGTTTTGTGTTTCTAGTCATGTTTCACTACTCACTACTCTTATGTGAGGAAGTAGTTTCTGACATTTGACCTGAATTTAATAGTCAGGCTGAAGCTGTGGCGCTCATTATATATTTACTATTGAATGTGAATAGAGTTTGTAAAAAATGTTACTTTTAAAATGGTTGTATGTTGTAATTATGTGTAGTGCATTACTTGTGTGGTATGTTAATAAGGCAATGTCAGTTGGTTGTGAAGTATGATTACACACATGATAGACAAGTGTTTTGTTGTTATTGTGTGACTGCTAATGTGGATGTTCCTGGGGTGGGCGAAAAACCATATGCTGACTGTTTAAGTAATACAATATACAAAAATGTTAGTTTTGTGACATTTGATTGGTGTTATTTAATTATATGTCACTGAATAGGCGCAAATGGAAAATTCCACCCAACCCCTCAATTGAGGCGATCATAACTATTGTCAGGAACAGGTATGCAGTGTGTTGTGATCAGTAACAGTGTCTGATTTACAATTGTCAATATTTTTATATATGTTAGAATTACTTATGTGACAAATTGCGAAAATAGAATATTCTTACATGAACAAATGACATTGTTTCAATTTTACATTATCTTCTATGTAAATTCTTAACTTGTAAATGGTAAGACTGTGCATGATATGTATTTTTAACAAACTTATGGTTAATTAGATGTAGTTAGTATACTGCTGAATAATATGTAAAACATAGTTGTACTTTAGTGTTAGACTAGTATTTTAGTACAAGTATCAAAGTAGTTATTAACAATGTACACCTGAATACAAATCTTTATATTATGTACAAGTAATTGCAAACACATGTAAAAGTCAGTAAATGATATTCTGCAATTGGTTCTTATTTACAGTTGTGTAATTCAGCTTCTTGCATTATCAATAAAGGTAGTTATTTTTACATACGTACAGTACTAGTATTACGATGAAGGTGGGATAGTTCTACACTGTTGCATGGTGAGCTTAATGATGTTCTCTATATGTCAAGAGTCAATAGACAAATTGAAGTGTTGATAGACAACTTGTGACAGAGTGGAATGTTTGGTGAATGTTAGAAGTGTTGCTCAGTTATTTACGATGATAACTGAGAACTTCTCTTTGTTTGCAGAGAGTAACACTTTATAACTCATATCAATTTGTTGTGCATGAGTTGATACATGGATAATTAAAGATATGTACAGAGGTGGAGAGCAGTAAGGCCTCAGTTTTTAGATGTACAATCTTTGATAGACATGTAATCATGGTTTCTCTAGTGACTGTGAATATTGTTGGCGCTTCATCAGCTACTACAACAATTTTCATGTAGTCACTGATCCACACACAAGATCTTACATGTTACAGTGTATGGAATGTCTCTGTCAGAATAGCATTTTGTTGAAATTGTATGGTTTATTTAGAGTTGTACATTATACAACATTGTAATGAGGTATGAATGTTTTTGGACAAAGTAGTCATTTTTAAATGCAACATGTTTTGTCCTATTCTTCTGAAATATGAAGGTTATCATAATTCTTCAATATTAGAAGATATGCATTTTTTAAGTGTCATGGCAGTCTCTGTTTAAAACTGCTTGTAGAGTCGCTACTCTAACCATCCAGTTCTGCACCTTAGTAAGGAGGTGTAATGCCCAGAATGCATGGATTGACCATGGTGATAGATTATACTGTGAGTGTCAAACACTGATTGGCTGAAGACTATTCTACTAGCTGTGTAATCTGTGATATGAGTATCAACTCTGAGCTCATAGTCAAATCTGCAACATATGCAACAGATATTGAGATGAACTCCTGAGACGTATGGACTGAGTGCATCTGCCTCCACACCTTCCACAGGCATGACTACATTCAGCATTGGTGAATAGCTGTCGAAATTTGACACTTTTGGTTTGAGGAACAAAGAGAGTAATCCATAGCATGTCTTGTGTGGTTTCACGCCAGAATTGCCACATGAAACACATACATATTTTGTAACATATGTTACTGTGAAGTACTGCTGCATTGGGGTGCCGCTTTTATCCAGGTTGTTTATGACAGCCATCATAAACTCAGTAGTGTCTTGCTGTATGTCTGCAGCAAACGTAGTACATCCAGCATATGTAGCTAACACCTGTTGTAGTGGTGTTAGTGACTGTACATTGTTAGACCGGCCAGAAGTCATGTTGATAATCTGCTTCAAAGTGTTTGATAGGGATTGTCTTGTGAAGCAGATATTGCCTGCACAAGCTGTGGCATGTAGAAAAATTGCATAGCTGAGTTAGTATAAGCAGTTTACTCTCTACTGTTGTCAAAGACTGGTACATGCAGCTACACCAACTGATTTCTGATGAATTGCTGGTTGTGAATGTTTACTTGAAGTTGTGGCCTTTGTTGAACTCTTTTTGTTGAATTACTTTTGGAAGCTTGTTGCTGTTTGTTGATACCTCTAGCTGTGACTGAATTGTGTGAGACAGACAGATATGTAGGCAGTGGTATTAAAGACATTTGTGGCTGATGTAGAGTACATAACCTGTTGTACTCAAGAATACATCGCTTGTCAGCCGTGTATTTTCTGAGGTGCTATAGTAATAATGTGCAACCCAGAAAGGCTGCGTACACGTGAAAGTGCGACGTAGCTCATGCCATCCTTGAAAATGTCTGTACCTATGTCTACCATTGCTGAATCCAAACTCAATCCCTGAGATTTGTGAATGGAGACAGCATATGCAACACATAATGGAAACTGTTTCCTGTTTACATAGACATCCTTAAAAACCTGGAATTTTATGCAGGTTCGATCTATGTGTACAGAGTGTTCCATGTTGTCAAAGTGCACTACAAGTGTCTCGATATATGTCTTCTGGACATTGTAGACAAAGTCAGTGATGTTTCCCATGGCACCGTTTACCATACCTTGTTCTACATCTAAATTACGTCGCAGCATGATACGTGCATTCTTACAAACTGTGAGAACAGCTTCTAGGCCAGCTGTTCATGAAACATCTGACTTCAGTTCACTTAGTCGTTCAGTCATCTTTGCTACTAGTTTTCGACTGAGAATAACGCCATCAACTGTATCAACCGCATGCAGAGTTAGAATCTCTTGGTTTTCTCTCTGCATTAGATTGTTGAATTTAGTGCATTCTTTAGTCGTAGCATAAGACACACTGTGTGTCTGCCAGTAGAGTATATATCACTGAAGACATTACATGCTGTTTCTATGCATGCACTATGTACTGTGATTTTTCGATCATTTAACATACAAACATGTTCTGGTGATAGAGAACCTGTACAAGCTTCATCTAAAAGTGATTTGTAAGCTAGATCACCACTTTGGTGCATGTTCTCAGACAACTCAACATAGGTAAATAATTCCCATATGTTATAGCCTACAATGCAACCGAGGATATTCTTAGCTTGTTTGGCAGTTAGAGTTGTAAATACATGCTCTGCATTGACTGGTGCAAGTTGTAAAGGTCTCCCAACACAAGTATACTTTTGCCACCAAATGGCACTCCATCGTCAGTACCTAAGATCTGCTGTAGACGTAGATGAATACAGGCAAGCATGACATTGGAGACCATGCTGATTTCATCAATGATGAGTAACTGCATCTTTGTGAACATGGAACGGAGCTGAGATGCAACCTCGAATGACAGTTTACGATACTCTCCAGTTCTCCCATGTTCGACTGGCAACATAAAGAGATGGTGTAATGTAACTCCACCAATGTTGTATGCTGCTAGTCCTGTGGGAGCAGTTACAGCAACAGACATTGAAGAGCCTGTCACACTCCGTACTTCTGCAGTGATGGCTTCAATCCACTCTTTCCTGTGCCAGCTGAACCACTAACAAACATTAGTAGTGGCTTGTAGTCAGTGCAGTCACATTGTTTTGTTTCATGTAGTATCCCATGTTGGACAGCTTCAACTACTTGAGAGTGAACTGTATGCTGCAGCTGATTTAGTCTTCTCTTAAGTCAGCTGGCTGACCTATGGAGTGTGTGCCATGTTCCATGGCTGTCTCAATTTCTGACATTAACACTTTTGGGGCATTTAAGGGCAGAGGGTCACCTAGAACACCTTGTCCTTCTGGATCAAGGTTGTCTTGTGAACTAACTGGAGTGTCTTCCTGAATCTGCTTCTCTGCCTTCTCAAGCAGTTCTTTTTCAGCTTCTAGTCTTTGTATATATGTCTGTGAGTATACAGTTTGGAAATTCTCATAAGTGAGATTGAACTGCTCTTCGAATGTGTCACAGTCACCTTTTAGTTCAGACTCAGTCCTCCAGGGCCTAAATAGGAATAGGAGAGCAAAGTAGTAATGTTCTGTGCTCTGATGTGCCTAGATGCAGTTTGCAGTGATCTATAAGCCATGGCTTGTGTCTTCATGAGACAGCCATCTACTCCATTGACCTTGTAAATCTGGCATATTGAGTCAGGTGCTGCACCTGTCTTGTAGTCATACCACTTAGCCACCTCAAAAAGACACATATCATTCATGTCGTTGTGTCTACGTGGGAAGTATGTGTCTATCAGGTTATTCTTCAAGATATGTTTTGAAGAAGGTGTATTGACAGTGAGCTCCTCAATTTCGGCATGAGGAATCAGTACACGCTTCCGTTTCTCTTTGTAGTTTACACTGAGAAAACGTACAGCATCAGACTTCCCGTACAGATGTGTACCCATTAACCAGTCACTGGCTTCGTAAGCTCCACATTCTCTGTGTGAAAGAGTCTTCAAACCCAATGACCACAGCTGAGATGTCAGGCTTTTGCTTGAAGTGGCAATATCTTCCCAAAGATCTTGCAAGCTAGTCTGTTCATGTTTGGTTATGTACGAAGTGATGTACTGAACCAGGGCCAGTGAGTTATCAGCCACAAACTGAACATCTATGTTTGCTTGCCACATTAGGAGAAGAGTTGGGTTGTAGTCATTGATGTACACCTCTTTTTCATCTCTGGGTAACTCGTATACCCTCTTGGTTGATTTTGCCTTCAAGAGGTGTCGCATAGCTGAGAAAAGGTCATTCATGGCACCATTCTGACAAACTCGTCTAGGAAATCCAAAGCATATCTTGTGTACCAATTAGATTTGTTCTTTACTACTACCGCAATATTTTATGCAATATGTAGCTGGAACATTTGTACCAACTCCATAGTGTAGGACTGTCATACTTGTCTGGAATATGACAAGTGATATATTTTTGATGAATGATAGCACTTGCTGCTTCATGTTCACCAATGCGTGGAGCATCCTTGATCCACAATAACATATGGATATGAGGGGCACCTCGTGCTTGATATTCTGTCCTCCAAAAGTAATGTTCCACAATACCTAGAGGAGGATTGTCCTTGACAAGATGAAAGTCAGAATGTCATGGAACCGCTTATGAAAATGTCTTGTGACAGATACAGGATCAAGTGAACACATTTCTCCGACAGTCATTGATGAGATGCTTCGACATCAGAATTTGCCCACTTCAACAGTTCAATGAGTTCGTCCCAGGCATATTCAGCACAGCTAAGTGTGACAAACCATGTGGCTGCACCATACTCGCAGCATTGTCATCACTTCAGAGTGTCTGCGATACCAATATTCTTTGGTGCCACGAAGACTTGAAAGTATGGAAGACAGATTCACTTGCACATTTTCATCTTTCTGCTTTAATTTCTCTAGAAATTGAGCAGCTGTTATTCCATCTAGTGGACTTGTTAGACGAATGGTATGTGCTATAGACGCAGACAGAATGCTAAGTTCACTCTCCCAGAGGAGATGGAACAGGTACTGTATGTTACGCCTGAATTTGCCATCTTTGCTGAGGACACGGCTTAGTGCGGTACTCAGCACCCTGTACACGCATTTCTTCTTTCTTCAGGCATCCGCCTAACCTTTTGGAAATAGGTCTGGGAAACAGTGTGCTCTAGTGTTGCCTCCCAAATGCTGACAGGTTCACCTTCAACCTGCTTCATTTGATAGAGATCAATGTTGTCTCCTAATGGATCTCTCCCATGTAGTGGATGAATTGTGTACTGTTCATACACATTGTCACGTGTCTGTACACTGACCTTCTCAATGATTGGCTTACTTTTTTCTAATAGATCATGTTGCATAGAGAGACTGGCCATCTGATCTATGTCAAGGTCTGTATAAAAGGGATTGTTACTCTTTAAATAAGTAAGAGCAAGCTTTACCTTTTGCACATTGACAACATCTTGCCAGATGACCTTGGCCTTTGTAGGCACACCATTTAGAAGAATTACCAAGCTATTTTCAGTTGAGATTTCTTGAACATTTTCCTGTAGAGGAAGTGGTAGATACATCACAGAACCCTTTAGAGATCTAACAAGCTCTTTCTGTGGAATGTTCCGTGTCTTTGTGTTCAGACGAATCGTTTGGAATGGTTTCATTGTCTGAATTAGAATGCGTTCAAACATATTCAATGTTGAAATCTCACTTGGTGTAACACCTGTTTCCATGTTATTCAGCATTGACCTTGCTGGCAAAGTGTTACAGTTCACTTTTGAAAAACAGTGTTTGCATAGCACAATGGTGTCTTGTAAGTGAAAGTCAGATTTCAGCAGCAAGAATGCTGCCAGGCGGACCCACATGTCATTGTATGGTGACAAGGTTTCTAGGTTGACTGTGACTGTTTGTTTTGTGTAGCACAAACGGTTGCATGACACACATACAGAATCAAACTTCTGAGACTTTGCAACCTCAAACTTAGCAATTTCCTTCCCTGCATTGTCTCAGAATGTCATTTTCTAACACTGAAACAGATTTTTCTGCAGAAGTGTTACACTGAAAATTAGTTGTTTCTGGTACAGAAGTAATGTGTTGCAGTTTTTTTAGGAAAGTGATGGCACCCTGCATGTCACCTGATTGCAATAAGTCATTTAAACAAGTGTACTGATGTACAGCTCGCTGTACTTCATATACTCTGTAGACAAAGTTTCGCATGCCTGTTTGATGCACTGCAAGCATCCGCATGTTGTGAAAAATACTATCACAAACACCACTATTGAGACATGCAAGTGAGTGACCCATGAGTCCAGTCTGTGGCCGGATTTCACAATGGTCAATTTTTGTAAACAGTTTATGTCTGTCTTTGCGATCTGTTATTACAAATAGGTTTACAAAGTGTTCTACTTTTTCAAATGACGATTGCCTACGGTTGCAGGTGTCATCACATGGCCATGCCAGACAGTGCCATTTATTGAAGACTGTGGTTGGATCACAGTCATCATCAGTATCCAATTGATTGTCATCAGAGATACTGAGGACATTTGTTAGTTTGCCGTACTCATCAATACTGAACGTGTGTTCTTTTGTTAAGTAATAATAAGACTCTTCCCAAAAATATGCCTCTGAGTGCTGTGTGTGCAGCCACTGTCCTGTGAAAACATGACAGAAGTTGTCAACATTCAAACAAGGATACTGTTGAAGCCTTTTTTTATGGCATATACAAGTTTCCTGAATTGTTCAAGCACATGACACATCTTACGCCACAATCGCTGTAGTACAAACAGTGCTCTGTTGACAAAAGTTCGCACTTTCAGACATAAATTCATCAGAGATAGGTGACTCTTACTCTTTTTGCGGGTGTGCCGCAGCACAGCAGCGATAAGTCTTTCGATCTTAGCTTTACTTGCTAGTGATCGGAAATACTTTCTCTTTCTGAGTTGTAAATCAGCAGTTGTGAGTTTACGGCGTTGTTTTGAGCGTTTCTTGATGGTTACACTCAAAATAGTTGTGTTTCGTCTCAGAGATCTACACAACATTTGTGATGGTATACATTTTTTCTTTTCTGTTAAGGAATTTTGTTTGGTTGTGCAGTGACTTGATGTAGGGGTCACTGTTGCAGTAAAGGTCTGTCGATGTTCATTTTCTGGTGTGCCTTTACTGTTTTGTTTGTTGCCCCTTATACAACAGTGTAGTACTATTATACCGCTCTCGTTTTGAGACACATCTACATCTGTATTTAGTTGGCATATTTTGCTATTATGGTTGACAGTGACAGTAAGCAATCTTAAAGAAGTATCAGGCACCTGTATGAGAGACAGAAAAAAAAAGTGTTAGAATAGGCTTCAGTAAATTTCTTATAACAGTGTGTATTGATAGAATTGTAAGTTAAGTATGTTTACAATTTGGTAAAAACATAACTAAACAATAGTTTTTATGAATGTGCATTATGTGAGTTGCTACGTAATATCAGAAGTTTGTGCATTCTCAATATTTCTAGTCCACATTTAAAGCTTTTTTTCCATGTACTTATGATTAGGATAGGTGTAATTTGTTACATGTGGACGAAAATGTGTTTTCGACCATGTAGCTTGTCATGGCATAGTCAGTATGCTAATTCACTATATGGTAGACCAAAAACTTGAGAGTGATAGTGTTCATTACCTAATCTGTTACAATTAGTATGTTTACAATTAGAGGGAGAACATGGCACTATTACTGTTGTGTGACTGCGTCTAGCACAGTTGCTATGTATGCTTGTATGTTAACGAAATTTCAATATAGTTGCTGCACATTATCAATATTGGCCCAGATATCCAAAAGGGTTGCGCCATGCGCAACAGGGTTGCGCATGCGCAAGTCCTACATTGTGCCATTCTGCGATATTCAGCAGGAGGCAGTTACGCCACTGACAACAGGTTGTGCAACAGTGCAATGCAAATGAATGCATGCTCAACAGGAGGGGGAGGAACCGTGCATAAACTGCGCAACCCGATATTCAGTCGGGTTGTGCAGAGTTGTGCATGCGCAACCACCAACCTGCGCCTGCACAACCTTGAGCCAAAAAAAAAAGGATCAAGTTGAGGGCCACCCACAGGTGAGCTGCTGTATTGCAGGGCGCAACACAGCAGCTGCCACCCCTGGCTGGCCCCAACTCAGTCCTTGCCCCCTCACCAGCCCGATCGGGCAGAACATAAAACAACTTTCCACATCTCTCAATGCCTGATCGAGGGCAGAAAGTAACATGAATCCTTCACATTCGATGTCGATCGCGGGCAGCAGTCTTCATCTGCTGAGCCCGGACAGCCGATCGCTGGCAGTCCATGCTACCACATTCGATGTCGGTTGTGAACGCAGATACTTTCCAGTGCCTCAGGCAGAATGTGGTCTTCTCATCCCTTGTTGGTCCAGTGATTGTATCGACGTGGCAGAATTACAGTCCCTGGGGCATTTTCCTGGTGTCTAGCGTCTCTCACCACTTTAAAGTTTTCACCGCCCGGGCGGGCGCATTCACCCGCCGCCGCCTCACTACCGCCGATGGCTGTCCGGTAGGGTTGCCGCATTGTGCAGAGCTACAGTCAATGGGCGCAGTATACCGTTGCGATGATAGTCCAGACGGTGGAATGAACATCATTCGCCAAATCTGAACTGTCATGTACGGTATGGGCTGCACGCCCATTGGCTGTAGCTCTGCACCAATGGGTGCAGCCCTACCGACAGTCAGTCAGTGGGCGCAGGGTGGCAGGCGGTGGGATGCTACCGCCCGCCGCCGCCAGGGGAGCGGGTGGAGGGGCTCGTGGGTAGGGGACACTAGACACCAGGAGATGTTTGGGGGTTGTAACTTGACATTCTGCCCGCGATCAGGCATTACGGTCCACTGGACCACCAGAGAGATATTCGCTGGTGGGTGGGGCTTTTCATTCTGCCCACGATCAGGCACTGGGGGTTGATACACGCTCTGCCCACGATCGGGCATCGGGAGATGTGGCTGGGGGTTCATGTTACTTGCCCGCTGATCGGGCATTGGGAGATGTGGGGCGGGGGTTCATGATACTTTCTGCCCACGATCGGGCATCGAGATGTGGGGGTTTCATACTTTTGCCCGCGATCGGGCTTCGGGAGCTGTGTGTGGGGGAAATGTATACACAGATACCGCCCGCGATCGGGCTGCAGGGTGCGTTATCTCCCGAGCTGCTGCCTGGCAGGGTGACAAGGCGTAAGTCCTCGGGATCGGTGCATCTACATGCTAATGGCATGCAAATGGGGCCATAAATAGATGCAAATGGCCCCCTGCGCCTTGGTATAAATTATGGCTCATTTGCATGTCACCTTTGAATATCGGTACTTGGCGATGGCGAATGGTACTTGGCGCCACTGCAAGTTTAATGCTCAACTCTGGCAACTTGCGGTGGTGCAAGTTCCACTGCACCATGCCCAGTGGCTGTGGCTGGGGGTGATATTCAAAGGGGTTGCTCAATAGCGCAACTTCTTTAATATCACCCGCCACCCTCGCCGAACTATTTTGAGCAGCGAGGGCTTGCTCAGAATGGTGCATTTTGAATATCTGGCTCTTGTGTTTTAGTACGCCTGTTTATGACTATTGTAGCTGTAATTTTAACAACATGCAAAAATGTTTTCCCAAGACATGTACTGTGCAATGCTGCAGTTGATTAACGAAATCACTGTATGGGGCACAGTCACAAAATTATAGTGCCAGTGTTTATGAGCAGACGACTTAAAATGAATATGTAGAAAAAATTGGTGTGAGAATTCCAAAACATTTCTGATTTACAAGCTTGCGAGTGCAGTTCAGATGTACACTTGTAAGTTTGTGTATTGTCATACTTTTCAGTTGAGAATTACAAATTTTGGTTTTAACACACAACCTTATGAATAGTATAGATTTCATTTCTCACATCTGGCAAAACTGTGTTTTTGCTTATGTGCCGCGTTTGGCCAGTTGATGTGAGAAATGACTATATGATACAAATGTATAAAAATCAGAGTGACACTGTTATGAGCAGAGGTCTTAAAATGGCTATGTTTACATTTGGGTGTAAAATTATGACAAATAACTGTTTCACAAGTCTGCATTGCACGGTTGTTATGCACGCTTGGAATGTTGTAAATGTTAAATATCTGAAGTGCACTGAGTTCGAAGCAGCTACACAGCACATAATGTGTTTATAATTGAAAATTGAGCTATTTTGCTATAAAATCTGAAATTGTGCCAATAAATAGACAGTCTTGGAAAATCACTTTCATGTGCACGAAAGTTTCGCAAAAAGTACTTTCGTGCATTTGAAAGTGTCGCAGACGTTACTTTCGTGCATTCGACAGTATGGCCAAAAATACTGTCGAACTGTGACACTTTCGCAAATTTTACTGTCGTGCTTGCATAGTGTCGCAAATGTACTTTCGTGCATTCGACAGTAAAGTTAATCTAACACTTGGGAGTGGCAAAAACATTCATTATCGAATCAGAAAGCAGTGTGTTTGAGTGACAGCTAGCTCTACCAATGTAATTTAAGATTTGTGAGGCCATTTCTGAGAACCAATCAGAGATGGACAACACTGAAGGACAAGTAAACAGGAGCCATTTTCAATATTGCTGAGAGAGAGCAGTTTGAAACTGTAAGTACAGTCTATCTTCAAATGATTTTTTCTAGTATTAAAAAAACTTATAACAACATGTAAATACTATTAATCAAAACTTTTTTATGTTGAATCTCATAATGTAGCTTGTTATTGTTTAGCAGGATATATTCTTAAGAGAAAATAGTTTAAAGTGAGAAATCATTTTAGTACTAACTTGTAAAGATACAGCTGCAAATGGAGGTAGATAGGAAGGTGCACGTGGAGTTCTATGAGAAAATGAAACCCATCAGACTTGTTTCTGATGTTGTAATTGTTTAAAACTGCCTATGAAAAGGATGCATTTTCCCAGTTGTCAGTGGTTGCAGATTTTTGCAGGAACATAGGTGTAGTAATACTGAATGCATCAGTTACATTGGTTAATGAAGCCAGAGCAGCAGGGAATGTTTTTTTTTTGATTTGTGTGTTTTGTCTGAACCCACCGAAGGTAGGTTAAAATAAGGAGGGAAAATATCAGTTTGATTTTCAGTGCTGTCTGGTCACTGTAGGGTGAACACTGACTTTCTTTGTAGCTCTCTGTACAACTCTGAGTTTTAAAACTTAGAATGGCAGAAAATAGCAAAAGGATTTTGTGGATAGTTGGAAGCAGTTACATAAGACGAGCAGCTGAGTTTGCAGTTCATAATAATTTTGGGAGGGACCTGCAGCTCCTCAATTGCTATGTAAGATGGTTTGGTCATGGTGGCATGAGATGGGAACACCTTATGCCAACCATGCACAGACTTTTGAAAACTCACTCTCCTCCTGACATACTGCTTATACATCTTGGAGGCAATGATTTGGGCTCAAAACGCTGGGTAGATTTAGTTACAGAGGCAAAATTGGACCTTGCTTCTATTATGTCTATGTTGCCTGCCTGTATTATCATGTTTTCAGATATTACAGAGCGTAGGGTCTGGCAAGCAGAACATCATGTATCTGATTGGCAGAGCTCGCAGAAAAGTAAATGTACAGATAACTGCTTTTCTACACATGCATGGAATGCATACTACACGTCACCCCGAAATAAAATACTGTAATGATTGGCTATTCCTACCAGATGGTGTACATTTCTCACATGCTGGCAATTGCCATTTTCTGGGAGACCTTCACGATGGACTCCTCAAAGTCCTTTAAGATTGGCAGACTGTTTGAGGAAATATTACAGTATACACAAAGGTTCTTTTCAGAACCATATAAATGTGGTCAAAAAAATAGATCAACTGCATGTGTCATTCACATACATGCCACATATATATTTGTTTGCTATATTAGAATAGTGGGGACACAGCACTAGTAATTTACCCTGCTGCTGTCAGTTCACAATTGTATGATGTTGTTATGTCTCAACATTTGTATATAGTTTGAGTTTGTTAAGTGAGTGTAGCATTTACTGTGGTCTTACAGTATTGTAGCTGATACAGTATGGTATGTGTACAACAACAATAAAACACTGTGGTGCTGTTTAATGTATACGTTTTCTTTAATGGTATGTGTGGGAATTGAATCATTTTTAATGTAACAGATGTGGGTAGTAATTAGTATATTTCCTGCCATGAATGCACAACACAATTATCATACTATTGAACTTTTAATCGGTTTGTTAGCCATCTTCACATATATTAAGTGTATTTGTAGGTGTGTGCACAGTTCTGCAATGTGTGGTTCATCTGTGTTTTACATCACTTTACTATGCTGTGTTGTATGGTTGAAGGGTGCAGTTATGGTGTTATGGACAGTGGCAGAATACCACATGTCCAAGTCTGGTGCTTACCTGGATACAGACACATAGATACGTAGTGTGTGATGCAGTCTGTTATACACAGTTTAGGTGAGGGTGGTGTGCAACAGCTCAATAACTGTGGTGCAAGTTTGCAAAAGACAGTTGTATACCTCATGCTGTGTGAACACTTCAGTGTCGTAGACATGGATATGTGATGGTGTGTGCAATCTCATGTTCGATGAAGTAGCCCCCCGGCCCCCGAGAGTACTGTATGGCATGCTGGTGGGACACCATAGAGTAGCAGCAGCTGTTGTTACTGTTGAGGTGGCTGAACCTTTGCTTGGGGCTGCATAATGTTACTGAGATGTGTTTCTGCTATGTTGAAGTAGATGTGGTCTTTAATTTAATAAGTATTATATGGAATTAGTTTAACTAATGAATAATATTGTTAGATGATAGTAATGTGGATGTTTCTTTCTGTTTGTATTTCAGAATTAAACAATCTAAAATTTACAGAATGAGGCAGTTGACCTTGCGAGAGGTGTGTGCACTGCTTGAGGCAGTCCAAGCTAGAGGCAATCCGAAGGTTCTTATGAGGAGTACGAACCGGGAAACTGGATTCAATGTGGAGGCGCATAAATAGCTTCCTGCACATAGCTTTAAAAGTCAAAAACAAGAGTATCATGCAGTTGAAGCAGAAGTGGAAGCTGTTGCGCCAATGTTTTTACATGCTGAAACAGCGTGAGGGGATACTGGACAATGATATGTGCTGGTACTACCTTGCATATGAACTATGGGAAGTTGCTGGCAAGCCAGCTGCGGGGGAGCGCCTTACTCACCGTAAGTAAATCAGCAGAAGTTTTCATTATGGATGTGCATGTATTCAGAATTTGTAACAATTATTGCATACAACATGATTAAGCAATAAGATATGAGCAGTGATTATGTTAATGGTGTGTAAATCACCGTCTAGTGGTGTGATGTGGCATGAGGCACAGCCGAGTGCTACATGCCCCCCACAGGGTGATTAAGTGACCATTAATATAAACACTGAGCCTGCCTTATTAGTATTATTATACAAATATTTAGTAAATAGTGTAGAACCTTGTTTTGCATGTGATTAGTCTCTACATATATGTAAATCAAAGATTAACATACGGCTAATAGAATGTTTGCTACCAATCAGAAAGCTGTGTTTGTCACACCCTTTTTATAATAGTTAATACTATATGTAAGGATGTACTATTAAAATATGTAGCTGAATTGTTGCATTTATTTACTGTGCTGTTGTTCAGTCACAAGCCACAGTTTGCTAACATAGCCATACCAGAAATAGTACATTTATACATATACACACTTCCTATTATGGTATGTTGGTAGAGAACAATATGTAAGTGTTTAGTTATTGTAATGTAGTGGTATTGAACTTCTAATTCTGTAATACTGTGTATGTATTACAGGTTACTTTGCACACATGTGCAACAAACATAGTGGTATCATATTACATTTCATATTTATTACACACCTGTTACAATTAAGTTACTGTATTTGCCGATGTTGTGCAGTTTTCTATGTGTGCTGCAGCTGTCTGTCACAAGTACAAGATGCATTGCTGTACTGTTAAATAGGGGGGAAGTATTTTCAGTGAGCATTAATTCAATAGTGAGTCATGGTCTGTCCTGTGTGCTACATATACAGACAGAGATGTAGAAATGTACATATCAATAGTGTTTGGTGCCCCAGCAGTTAAAGACTATGTAGATAATGGTATGAGGACCACCTCTACAATAAATCCAATTGTTATTGTAATATGTGGGCACAATGCTTGTGGTCTGTATAATTAAAAGCAATGTTATCTATGTGGTGCTTGGTTGACTGTTGTTGCAACTATTTAAAAACTGTACTGTGATTCACATCAACCACTTACATATTTTTTTTTCTGTTTCATGCTAGAACACCGGAGGTCTCCCCCGGCTTCCCATGAGGTAGTACCAGCACAGCGAGAAGCTGTGGAGGGTGGCCAGTCGGACACAGAAAGCGTCATTGTTATTGAGTCCAATGGTAAGAGTCTGATATAAATAATTGTTCTATGTCATTGGTCTGTGTTACAAAATTATGTTATGTGTTAGCTGCAGAAGTTAAGGCTGTATTTTTTAAAAAAGGTCTTTACTGATTCAGTATTGTTTGAATCATGTATGTATTCTTTTTACTTGTTGAATGGGTTGAAAGCAATTTTTTTTATCATTCCATACAATGAAGAAAGAGGCAGTCTCTCATGTGGCAGCAGACAACACTTAAAGGTGCACTGTCAGCTTTCTTCCTCGCTTACTGCTAAATTCCCATCTCACATTCTACAAGTTAAAAATTTTAAAGAGGTGACTGTAGAATGACTCTGAATAAAAGAAAAAGTTATCAGGTTACCAAATTTGATAATTAACAAATAATTCCCATTACTGGTGTACCGGCTTAAAATCTCCATGCTCTGTAAGCATTTCCATACTAAGCACACGCATTTATGGGGAGCGCTGTTCTCAACCACGTATCTTTAAGATTGTCATTGTCAAAAACTGTTAATGCATAAGAGAATAGTATTCCAAATCTTTTATGGTGTTTACAAATAAGAAACGAGACTTTCTTCTGACACAAAATACTTCTAAAAGGTGGTAAGCAACTGTAGTGAATGTGCAGTGGCAGCATGGAACAAGATGCCGAGACAGCATGACAAACTGCTGTTATTACACTCGTGAGTGGGATACTATTTCTCATGTATGTGACAATGGATGTATGTCCATAGGGGTACTATAGTACATGTGGTGTTTGTGGGGGGATCTCTTGTACTCTGCTACTTTTGGTACTGGAGTTTCATGTACAATGAGTAATTGAGTACCAATTGTAATGTTGTTGGTGTCTCACTGGTATTCACTAGTGTGCTGTTTAATTATCTGTAGCTAATTAACAGATGTTCCTAGATGCTTATAGACTTAGTGCTGGATATTCAAACTGCGCTATTTTGTGGTTCAAGCCCTTGCGCTGCACAAAATAGTTGCGCTGGGGTGTGTCCAGAGCAATATTCAAAGGAGTTGTGCCCTTGAGCAACTCCTTTGAATATCACCCCCTGACCACAGCCACTGTGTATGGCGCAGTGGAACTTGCGCCACCGCAAGTGGTCAGAGTGGAGCATTCAACTTGCGGTGGCACAAGTACCATTGCGCCATGCGCAAAATCCCCATATTCAAAAGGTGACATGCAAATGGGGCCATAATTCATGCAAGGCACAGGGGGGCCATTTGCATCTGATTATGGCCCCATTTGCATGCCTTTAGCATGCAGGTGCATCGATCCCCGAGGACTTGCGCCTGGCACCCTGCCAGGCAGCAGCCATTGGGGACCGACGCCCCCTGCAGCCCAATCACGGGCGAAACAGTGTATAATCCCCACCACCACCCCCCACTTGCCCGATCAAGGGCATAGTTTAATTCCCCCCCCACCAGCCCGATCGCGGGCAGCAATATACTCCCCAAAGCGTATCCCTGGTGGTCCAGTGGACCGTAAATCCCGATCCGGGATTGTGTATTAACAACCCCCACCTCCCAATTATATCCCTGGTGGTCCAGTGGACCGAACATCCCAATCGCGGGATGGAGGGTGCAAACAACCCCCAAAACATCCCTGGTGCCTAGTGTCCCCACCCCACCCACCTCGGAAGCCTCTCCCATCCGCTCCCCCGCAGCCAGCGGGTGGCAGCATCCACCCGCTTGCCACCCCCGGGCCACCATCGAGCCGATTGCGTTTGAAGCACGCCTGTTGGTGCAGAGCAAGAGCCACGGGCATGCAGCCCATCAGAGCAAGACAGTCCAGTTTTGTGAATGAATGAATGTATTCATTCACAAATCTGGACTGTCTTGTATGAGTATGGGGCTGCACGCCCATTGGCTCTTGCTCTGCACCAATGGGCATGCAGCCCTACCAGGCAGTCAGTTGTCGGGTGGCGGGGCGGCAGGCGGGTGGGATGCTGCCGCCCGCCGCCGCGGGGAGCGGGTGAGAGGCTTCGTGGGTGGGTGGGGTGGGGACACTAGGCACCAGGGATGTTTTGAGGGGTTGTTTGCACACTCCATCCCGCGATTGGGATGTTCGGTCCACTGGACCACCAGGATATAATCGGAAGGTGGGGGGTTAATACACAATCCCACGATCAGGATTTACGGTCCACTGACCACCAGGGATATGTTGGGGAGACACTTTGCTGCCCGCAATCTGGCTGATGGGGAGAATTTACGCATGCCCGGGACCGGCCAGTGGGGGTGGTGGTGGGGATATTACTCTCTTTTGCCCGCGATCAGGCTGCAGGGGGGCACAGGGTGTGGGTTGTGGGCCAGCCACAGGTGGAAGCTGCTGTGTTGTGCCCTGCAATGCAGCAGCTCACCTGTGGGTGGCCCTCAACTTAGGCCTTTTTTTTGGCTCACAGTTGTGCAGGCGCAAGTTGTGGGTTGCACCTGCACAACTCTGCACAGCCCGGCTGAATATTGGGCTGTGCAGTTTATGCATGGTTCCTCCCCCTCCAGTTCAGCATGCATTCATTTGCATTGTGCTGTTGCTCAGCCTGTTTTCAGTGGTGCAACTGCCTCCTGCTGAATATCGCAGAATGGCGCAATTTCGGACTTGCGCATGCGCAACCCTATTGCGCATGGTGCAACCCTTTTGAATATCTGGCCCTTAGTATTTCTATATCTGCTGGGAATGTTTCATTTTTGTTATTGGTATATTTATAGATGGGCAGTATAGAGTGTCCACATGTTTGTTAATGTGTTTTACTAGCCCTGTAGGGGTAGTATGCTTGATAACGCATAAAGACTGTCATATTCAGCTAGAGGGTCATTAAGTGAAGAGTGACATGATACTTTTTTTTTGTTCTTGCTATTATAATAATATATTTTGTCAAACTGTTTAAAAAAGAGGTCATCATATAGTTAGGTTTACATGTATGTAAATTATAGGTACTTATAAGGTTGTTAGGATGTTTCACTGAAAGAAATATGCATTATAAAAATGTTTTAACTATTGCCATTCATGGGTAGGCACTGCTTGTTCTGCATTACATACTATCAATTATAGATTTCTGTGTTTTCTTTCTGTGAAAATGTAATTGGAAAAACATCGTTAGGGAACTGCCAGAAACGAATGGATTTCTTATATTAAGTGTTCTGGGTTTCATGGACATTTGTCTTGAAAGAACGCAGGCACATGGTTTCATAATTTCAACTTTGTGTGCCTTTCTGCATATGAGAAGAGTTGTTGTATGCATGTAATACTGAGTTAAGAACATACATCTAGCTGGAGAGACAGCTGTTTTTGTGAAGAGACATATGTTCATATGATAGTTGTACGCAATGATGTAGTTTTAGAAATTGACGTTTTAAAGAAAAAGACTCTTAGTTTGATATTTCATCTATTAATGTGATCATTTTTAACCTTGCTTGCTTTTATAGAGCCCGGGGAAGCTGCAGATGTACAAGCAGTGGAGGTGAAGCAGGAGGCCAGCGCCATCCCACCACGTAAGTGAAATCTGAAAATGTTTCCAAACAAGATGTAGTCCCATGGTACTGTGAACTTAGAATGTATATTATTTTTATTGTGTCTTAGTTCACCAGGTGTGTAATTAATAATGAAATTTTACGGTAGTCTAAACTTTTCTTTTATATTGCCTTGATGCAGCTGCACAGCAACATGTTAAAAGTGTGCTGATTTGGGGCTGTAATGCTGTTGGGTGAATGCAGGTTACAGATCACTGGCTGTGTACAGTATAATGCAATCACCCTGCATTTGTAAGTGAAGCTCTACTTCAATTTTAGCAAAGCTTGTCATGCTCTGAGCAGCATTTTGTTATGCCTTGTTGCTATTATCTGCATTCTTGTCAAGTACCCTATGGTTGTCAACATTGGTGGTGAGCAATGTTCCTGTTGATAACTACACCTTGCTGTTTTAGTGTGATGACAGGGGGGAGCCTACTGCCTGTTGGCATACTGACTTTGAATGCTCACCTATACTGTCAAACTGCATTTTCACACTTTCACTATATGATGGCATGGGTGCTGTGCCAAACCACTTTTTGGTACAATGTGAGGACATAACAGTAACAGTGTATGTGAGCAAAGGTACTAATAAGGGTACTTAAAACATTTGTTGTGAGATGAGCATTACATTTTATCATTGCAATCAGGTATTAGATATTTCCCATGCACTGTTGTAGATTTGAAAATGCTGTGTATTTATATACAAAATGTTTAACAGTGTAATTAATTTTGTCACCTTCTAATGTACTGCACAGCTATTTTTTTCTTACGCCATTATCAACATCTTTTTCTGCCCTGCAATATCTAACAGCCACAGGGACACACTAATGCCTGTCATCCTCTGCAGGGTGCGAGTGCTTTGGCATCAGTTAGAAACTTTATTACTATTACACTATTAATGTTAATGATAGCAAAGCAATAATTGGTATTGATAATTGTTTATTTCATATAATACAATGGGAAAGACAAATCGTGTGCTCCCATTGGTGACTCTGGGACTGGACCTGTGATGGTATCCCAGCACAACATCACAGCTCTAGTCCCAGCACCAAGGTGACCACATAACTTTTGGGAAAACAAGAAATCAGTCCACGTAGCTGCTTGGCAGTGCAATCCTCCGTTTGTCATTCACACTCTCAACCGCCTTTAACTTACTGCGAGTGCTTCTGACTCGCCTAACAGTGACCAGCGGCCATGAAAGTGCAAATTATCCCTACGTTGCTCGTCTTCCTACCAGATATAGTGAAATAACTCCCCGTGCCCCACTCACAGTGTGCCCATTTTTTTTTTTAAAAAAAACATGTAATTATAAACGCCATTTAAATATCCCTGTCCGCTGGGGCACCAGCACAGTAATTCTCTACAACTTGCCAGCCAAAACCACCTACAGGAATATTCATCGACAGTATCCCTGACTATAAACATATCTTTTAAATTAAAAAAAAACGACATTGTAGACGGCATTTCAATTTTCCCATCAGCAGCAGCACGAGACCTTTCAGATTATCACAATCCCGTGATTCCAGCTTGCTTCCTCGAAGTGCTGCAGTGTTACCACGACCATTAAAAATAAAACAAATAATTGATAAAAGGACACTCAGATTGAAATACGTAGTCCACAAAAACTTCCTGCATTGCTACCAATCACTAACTACTCAAACAACCCGTAACTGCTATTGCGATTCCTCAACTTCCCTGCAGTTGATTTTAAAGCCATAAAAAAAAACCCAGAAATACTAATTAAAAAAATATTAACTGGTTCCATATTGGAATGTTAGTGTGTGGAGTGCTGTACTTTCCTGGGAGGGGGTGGGTGCAGGAGGAGACAGCAGACACACAATAACATTACAGTGGGACTATTTTTTTATTCACTATGCCTCTCCATTGAAAAATCAAATAAAAATAGACTTTTTATGAGTTTTTTTTTAATTTTTATTTTATTAGTACCAACAAGCCATTGTATAATTGCAATAATGCACTCTGGGGTGTGTGTTCTGCTGGGTTAACATCACGTCTGGGGTGATTAGTTGCACTCGGCTTGTGGCCTCATGCCTAATCACCACAGGCATGATGTTATCCCAGCACAACAGTAACCCTGCAGTGCATTATTGCTTAAATGTCAGATAGTACATTGAAGAACCTTATTACTGCTGTGCCAGACAGTGTTGACAAATTTTACCCTGTGTCACTGGAAAGCCCAGTTATCTCACATTATGGGCATCCAACGGTCAACGATGATTTTAATCTGTTTATTTTGACTAGCTTTTCCCATACTCTAGTTTAAGTTTTAAGTTACTTGTGTGAATGTCTTATAGTTATGCAACCTAATAATCTGTTATTTATGTTGTTTATGTACTGAAGATCTCTGGCATGTTTGTGGAGCGCATTTTGCTGTAAATATGTACATATGTAGGTTCTTGAGTGTACATATAGGGAGTGCTTCGCAAGACATAATTATTATGAATTTGCTGTTCTAGAAAATCCCCAGAATGTACATCTATGATAATTCTACATAATAGCTTGTTAATGGTATTCTGCTGAATGCATGTCATATCAGTGACTTAATTATTTAAAATAGTGATGTGTGTTGAGAGACAGAAATACGGCTCACAAGCTGTTTGCTTTCAAACAATCATCAAAGTGATAATGATTATGTACACATTTTAAATATTTTATGATAGTGTTCATGTCAAGGTAGTTGCGTTTTTTTTTTTGCGGAGATGACTAGACATTATAGGCAGACATGGTGAAGTAACAATTCTCACACTTGATGAGGATCTATTTCAATTGTATGGTATTGTACTGTTGATTATGCAAAAGTATGTACATACTGAATTCTTATGACTACTGAATAAAATATAAGAATAGCATTGTAAACCACATGTTAGTATAAGTTTTTTGATGTTGTCAGCTCATTACATTATATAGATAATAAAGTATAATAGAGACACAAATAACATAACTAAATAGTTTAGCATCACAGTTCAAAATATTATCATAACTTTGAAATGAATGCATTTATGATATTGCAGTAGCTAGGAAATATTTGAAGTTAAATAGTTGAAAGTAATAACTGTTTCATTTGTCTTGTGTATTCAACATTATTTTTTTGTATATTTTTGTAGGGCGCCTGCGATTGTGGAAATGCACTGGCCACTGCCGCTGCTACAGACAGCTCGCGCACGAGGTTGGCAGTCTGCATGAGCAACATGTTGTGCTCCTTGAGAGGCAGGATAGGATGCTGTCTCTCTTGGAAGCACAACAGTGGACTGTCAACCTCGTGCTCGAGCCGGTCTTAGCAGCGGCTGATGGCACTGTGGCCAGTAGCAGCGCTTCATCTCCACCAGCACCATCTGTTCCTGCAGCTTCCCTGGGGAAAACTGGCCACCCTTCACAGTAGTCCTGTATCTCCTCCAGAGGGTGCAACAGCTTTCCACTTCCTTTGAACCTCCACATTGAATCCAGTTTCCAGCTTGGATTGCCTCAAGCAGTGCACACAACACTCGCAAGTGTTGCACTAAACATGACCAAAGACTTTGCACAATTTTTTTTTTATTTCTGTAAAAAAGTATTTATTTTTATAAAATATTTATTTTGTGTATGATGTAATACACAGTTTAATAAGTATTTTTTATTTGTATTAACATCATATTTGTAAATATATATTTTTGTATTTTTTATAAAAATAATATTTTTTTAATGTGTAATTTTTAATAGGTATAATATTTTTTCAGTAAAACAAAAATTTAATTCATACTCTCTTGTGTTTGGTGTGTTATTGTGTACTGGTGATCTTTATTTAAAATAGTTTAAACAAGATTTACACAACTGTTATTTTCTCATTTGCTTGAAAGATCATACCACACTATTGTGGTATTACAGTTGTGATTCTCCATAGTAGTAACTTAGATGTGTGACACTGGTACCTTACTCTACTTGTGGAACACTATTGTTGCTTCATGCACCTAGTGCTAGAATGTGGTTATGTGTAACATGATGAAGATGAGTATGTGCCTGCTAGTACAACAGTGAAATTTCGGTGTTGATGTACTTATAACAAAGTTATGTATTCAATACCAGCAAACCTCTTCCACGTCTCTTCACATGATTGGTGCTACCACCTCAGTTGGTTGTAAAACCAATGTCTATAAAATCACAAGTTACTACAGTAACATGTTCATTTGTTCAATAGATGAGCTAATGGTGTCCATGTCATGTCATATACTCTTTCAGTTATGTAAATCTTTTTCTTCACATATGTGCTCACAAATAAAAAGAGTAAGACACTGTTACATAAAAAAAATAACATGGAATAACAATGACAAATTACTATAAATATGGTCATATAAAAACAATATGATTCACAGTGAACTACTGTTACTGTTAACAGTAAATACAACTACAAGACTTGAAGAATTCATGATCTTGGAACATTTTTTGTATGTATGCGCAGTATTCTTACAAGTATAAATCATGTACTATACTGAGTAATAGTTCTGAAAAAGACAGGATATTCATGGCAAAAAACTCCGTTTAATGCATCAGTTAGGGTTGTTGCACAGCGACAAAAGTGAGGAAATTCGATGTTAGGGTTGAAAACCCTAACTCAGAATTCACCCTCCCCCAGCACCACACACACACACACACACACACACACATATGCAAGTATGGGGGAGGACCAAGTCAACACAACCATTGACAGACATCCAGCAGCAGGTGACATAAATAACAAACAATTGTCTAAATGTACTACGAGACATCTCCACCCACCTGACCAGGTACTGCATGCTCAGTGGAGATCAACAGCAAAACTGAGGCCATGTACACCAAATGTACACATCCCTGATTGCAGCTGCACACAATGTACCACACTTAGTAGTGGCATGGCCTTACCTACCGATGCCCCACACCAGACCACACCACATCTGGTGGGCCACCTGGGGAATACAGTTCAGCAAAACCAAGGAATTGTACAGGTATAATATCTTTGATTATAAAAAAGGGTTTGAGAAATGCAGCTTTCTGATTGGCTGTAAACATTCTAATAGCCTTATGTTTAGTTTCAATTGACATACATGTAGAGCCTAACCATATGATGAACATGGTTTAATGTTGTTTAAAAAACAGTTTTATTAGGATAGCAATAAGCCACTCCCAGGTATTATGTTAATGGTCAGTTTATCACTGTCTAGCGACATGTGGCACCCGGCTATGCCTCATTCAACATTAAACCCCCTACAGGGTGATTAACAGACCATTTAACATAACTGTTGGTCATGCCTTATTGCTTAATTGTCTTTATGAGTAGATACTCTCCCTCTGCTAGGCACTGCAGCAGCTTTGCAACACAGTGTCCCACCCAGTTACACCATACACTGTCTAGTTACTGGAGAATGGCTGTGAATATGAACTCATGAAGATGAACAGTGTAACTTGATCATTACAGTCATCGAAACCTTAGTGTGATTATAACTGACAGAGTCAGTGATATAGAATAACCCCTGCTGTTGTAGTACACTTACCCCATTGTGAGTGAAATCAATACTAAAAGACATTCTGTTAATATCTACACCATACCTACTTGATTCCTGTTGTACCACAATTAACATAGTTATCACTTTGATAGCATCAGTGACAGAAGTGTGGGCAAACCCAAACACTAGTCATACAGCCTTACTATGAAACAACTGTTAAAAAAAAAAATTACACTGTGTCCATAAGTGCCATAGATCACTCATTGCAACAATAGTAAATGTATTGCTATTTGAATAAGTTAGTCATCACAGATGCAATGAGATTGTCTTTATCAGGTACAACATACTCAGTAAGTGCCTACAGGAAAATCTATCCTATATAGATCTCCGATACAGATATGTAATTGTTGGCTCAGTAGTGCTATGATATTTAGAAGTTGCTTGGCCTGATCCATGCAATTACACCGTTTCTTACAAAGAATAGTTACTGCATCTTTAGTATTGAAACACACTGAAGGTTTATGTATGTACATCAGTACTACACCTTCATCAGTAATAATGCATCTGATACTACTAAGTGTGGTACGTTGTGTGCAGCTGCAATCAGGGATGTGTACGTTTGGTGTACATGGCCTCAGTTTTGCTGTTGATCTCCACTGAGCATGCAGTACCTGGTCAGGTGGGTGGGGATGTCTCGTAGTACATTTAGACAATTGTTTGTTATTTCTGTCACCTGCTGCTGGATGTCTGTCATTGGTTGTGTTGACTTGGTACTCCCCCATACTTGCATATGTGTGTGTGTGTGTGTGTGTGTGGTGCTGGAGGGGGTGAATTCGGAGTTAGGGTTTTCAACCCTAACATCGAATTTCCTCACTTTTTTTGCTGTGCAACAACCCTAACTGATGCATTAAATGGAGTTTTTTTGCCATGAATATATATATATATACCATGGTAGCACGGTAGTGCTACCATAGTTAGGGTTGAGGAGCCATTTACATGTTAAACCCAAAATATTTCACCTTAATAACTTTGCAACTGTTTGATGGATTTACCTGAAATTTGGAATACATGATCAAGAACCATAGGCCTTGGGATCTGCCAAGTTTTGTACTGGTCGGATATACGGCTGTGGAGTTATTAAGCGTGATCTGCGCGTGCGTTTACACTTTTTCTGGAATTCTACGGTCGCACCTACAGGTCGCACGGTTTGTGTGACTGGCCCAAAATCTTCAGGGAACATAAGGCCATGGTCCCCGATGTGCTTTTTGAAGATTTCGTGAAAAAATATTAAATGGTTCAAAAGTTATTCAAAAAACAATTTCCCATTATAAGTCAATGGGAAAAGTTAACAAAAAGTTCGACAGTGTCGCAAATGCACTTTCTACTGTCGCAAATGGCCCTATTACTGTCGCAAATCCACCATTTTGTTTTCAGTTGGTGATCAGAAAAATGCTTGGCATTTAAAATTGAGACCCTCTAGCAACCTAATTCTTTTTGTATTCACCTAGTTGGGCCCTGAGAATGCTAGCCATGTCTTTATTTTGGGGTAAAACACCCCAGAAATATGTTTTTCAGATTTCTGGAAAAAGTACTTTCGCAAAGTAGTGTCAAACTCACGAAAGTGTCGCAAATATTTCTCGAAAACTTTCGCAAATCACGACACTACTTTGCAACACTATACCCAAAATAACAGTAATTCTTTGGCAATCCACTGCAAAAGAACAGTTTGGAGTTTTGGCTGAAATTTGGAGGGAACGCAGCCGACATCTCACAGATGTGCCTTTCATTGTTTCATTGAAAAAATATTACATGGTGACAAAGTTACAGTACTGCAAAGTTGACACTTTTTCCCATAGGATAACATTACGGCATACGACGCATTGCAGCAATCATTTGGTGCCCTGCTGCAAAATAACGGTTTGGTCTTTTGGGCTGAAATTTGTAGGGAACACAGCCAACATACCACAGATGTGCCTTTCAGTGGTTTGGTGAAAATATATAACAGGGAGGCAAAGTTATGGCAGTCCGAACTTCTGTTTTTTTTTCCATAGGATAACATTACAGCGTTCACCGCGCCTTTCAGGGCCTGTATCTCGAAAACGGTGCGAGATACGGACTTTTTGTCAAAAAATTTCTTAGCTCCCTAATGGGGCCTAAGTACAAAACTAGCCAGGAAAGGGATAATTCATATGACTTTTAAATATTTTTTCTGTGCCATACGGTTACTGAGATATAAGCAATTTACTATTCCAAGTCCTCATTTTTGTGTTCTGAGAGTCATTATTGTGCATACATTCTTTGTACTCACTGTCTTTCTCTATACAGCTTTTGGGGAAAACCAGCCTGTGTCCTTACGTTACTGTTACCATTACTATTTCTGCTTGTGGTTCCCTACCCATATCACTTACCTCTCACGTTTACGCCACCATGTGCATTACCCTTTGCGTTTTCATTTGCGGTTGCGTTTCTGTTGTTTTTAACATTTCTGTCTTCAGTACTGTTTCTTTTTCTGTTTCACTTTGCATCACCATGTGCATTACGATTTGCGTTTGCGGGCACAATGTTACTATGTGACAAGACATCACGTGGCGGGCGGGCCCCGTGCTCCTGCCGCCGCATTACATTCACTATTTCTCATTATCATTCTCAAAAAGAAGGGAAATTAGAGGCAAAAAACTCTGTTTAATGCATCAGTTAGGGTTGTTCCACAGCGACAAAAGTGAGGAAATTCGGTGTTAGGGTTGAAAATCCCCCTTGGACCCCCCAGCCCACCCCCTCAATCGGCATTGGGGTGCACATTAGGGTGTTCGGTCCTAACTCTCACCCCATTCTCCTATACTTCTGCTGCTTTACACATGTGATGGGGTGAGAGTTGGGGCTGATGACCCCAATGCGTACCCCAATGCCGGTTGGGGGGGTGGACTGGGAGGTCCAAGGGGGGTTTTCAACCCTAACACCGAATTTCCTCACTTTTGTCGCTGTGGAACAACCCTAACTGATGCATTAAACAGAGTGTTTTGCCTCTAATATATATATAGATACATAGATAGATAGATAGATAGATAGATAGATAGATAGATAGATAGAATATGGTAAACAAATATTGTTAATCCCAAAAGCTGAACTTTGTTTTTAGTATATAAATGTTTAAGAAATACCTGAAAGTTGAATCCTTCCTTTAGAGACACCAGGTGACTCTGATAATCATTTGTTCCAAGGGGTTTTTAAGTCAGTTTGAATGTATTAAGTATTATCTGTTCTCCTAGTCCTTAACAAAATGCTGGGACTTCACAGATTTGTTCTTTTCCTTGGCCGGATACCAAACTAGGGACTCTTCTTTCAGTGTGATAGGATACACCTCATGCAGCTCCCACATGAATAGAAAAAGGATCCACCTCATGCTTCTCCCACATGAATAAAAAAAAGGTGGGCTGGATTTTTAGGAGCTTCTTGGTGGAGGTGGGTTGGATCTTACTTCCCCTCAAAAAACAATGCTGCCTCCCACTACTCAGGTTCCAGTTCTTGTACCACCCATTTAAAAAAGAAAATAGTACCTTGCAACCATTTACTAACATGAAAGCGTATTTATTTGAGGGTGGAAAACATTTCTTGGAGGAGGGTAAGGCGGAGGAGACTATTTACACCTTCAGTCAGTTCCACGGACAGAAAACATGACATCACTCTTATTGTACATGCAATACTCCTGTTGGCTCCACCCACAGTCATAAAAAATGGACAGGTTATGCAAATGAAGCAGAGCACCAAAATAAAAGTCTTTTTTTCAAGGAAAACAGCATTATTTGGCATTTAGAATGATAGGAGACTGATTCACAAATCCTACAGGTTACTACTCCTATTTGCTGTGGCAAACTTGCACCTTTACTTTAATGTTCCATGTAGAAAACTTAACTGCAGTAGCCATAGTCCTTATACTCAGATAGGAAACAATTGAATCATTCCCCATTCAAACCATTAACTGAGGCACATAAAACTCCCCCAAGTAAATAGACCCAGTGTTAATAACTAAAGTGACTGACATACTATATGGCATAGTACTAACTAAAATAAATACGCCAAACTAACATATATGATCACCCATGTCCCCAGAATATAGTCAATGAGCAGTTCTCTTATAGAAAGAAAAACAAAAGGGGCAAAAATGTGATACAATGTGGTACATTATCTGAACAGGCACTGAAAAATAACCCAGGGAGTAACAGAACCCTTGACCCTTTGATGTAACTCTCATGATCAAGCCCACTCAACAAGGTAACACCCAGGGATATTCAAGTGGAGTCAAGACAATGCTTCCTAATTTATTTTTATTGAGCAGAGCAGTCTCTGTTCAAAAATACTGTATCTCACCGCCTTTTCTTCGGGGAAAGTTAATTTAAGTTTTTCTCTTTGTGCCTGAATTTTCAAGTTATGCATGTTTCAATGTAATGTGTTCTCTAGTCCTAGCTAATATTGTTTAAGTTAACCTGAGTAGATTACTGTTTAGAACCAAGTAGAACACTGTTTTAGAACTTAGGACCTTAGTTTATATAGCTCAGTGCCTAAACATCTAACAGTGTTTTTAAACTACCATACAATATTTATTTATTAGCTGATTTATTGGGATAAAATATTGCTTCATTCCACTATTTTCCTCTTGTTCTCACCTATCCCTGCCTCCTATCCATTCTATCTCTCCTGTCTCTCACCTGACCATCCACGGTCTACAAGCACATGGTTGGAAAGGCACAGCCTTAAATTCTCATTTCTGTCTGCACTGTCTCCATTCTTCCCATCTACTCTCCCTCATACCCAACTACCACTTGACCGCTGCTCTCATCACAAAACCCTTTCTCCTCACTCTTCTGTACCCCCAGGCTACTCTGCAAGTGCTGAGCAAGCAACCTGCTCTTGGCACAGCCCTTTTTCTCTGACCCCTGTTTCTCTTCTCTCCCATTTTCAATAGTCTCCCGACCACTCTTGGCACCCAACCCCCCCAACTTCTCTAATTCCTATGATTCTATTAATTCTGCTAATCTTCTGTGTCTAGAGCTGAGTCAGTGGTGCCATTATGCTAGTCAACCCCCTAGAGCTCTCTCCTTGGCTTCTGTAACCTATGCCCATCTTTAACACCTACTCCAACAAGCTATTCTCTTTTCCCAAGTCCCTCCCTGTATTTAACTTTTGCATTAGGCTGTCTGCTTCACCTTGAATTTAACTTCTAACCCCCCTGCTTCTCTCCTTCCCTCTCTTCCAACTGTAAACCTCTCCAGGGCTCACTGCCGGAGCGGCCTGGATATTCTCTCAGATGGACACACATCTCCTGCCCTGCCCACACAGCAAGAATCACGTACACTTCGAACCCCCAGAAAGGCTGGCTTGGAAGCTTTTAAATTGATTGGATCCATTTGATGGCAGCTGATCCACTATTGGCCACAGCTGCTTCCTAATTTATTCTTATTGGGCAGAGCAGTCTCTGTTCAAAAATATTGTATCTCACCGCCTTTTCTTCAGGAAAGTTAATTTACGTTTTCTGTTTATGCCGGAATTTTCTGCTGCCCCCCACCCCACCCGACACTCTTTAAATCCACTTCTTTCACCTAAGAACCCACCCTACCCACACTGATTTTCCATATCTGTGTAAATACAACATTCCTCTTAAAGGTTCCTTCACTGTATTACTCCTGTCCCTGAGAACTAACGATTCTGGCTAATAAAACAACCTGCTTCCAAAACTACTGACAGAAAGCTTGTAATTATGCAGGAAATTTTCAAGCACCATCAAGCTCCCAAAATATATATAAATCATGCAGCCCATATCATACTGGCTCATCATATCAATGTTTACATAATTTTTTCTGCCAGACTCACTACTTAATACACAGAGCCATAAGGTACAAGACATAATACCAGCATTCAGGGATGGCTCCCCTAATTCTACGTCTGTCCCGGCCATCTTAATGTTTGCTGGCTGTCAGCACTCATGCAGGTTGAGTCTATCTCTCCCTGACACCTGCAACCCTACCCCCCCAACCATCGATACAATCCTGTCATCCTGTGCACAGGGAAGGCAGTCCTGATCCTGTCACTATAATTCACAATCCCTAAAACAACTCAAGCTGCAGACAACTAGGATCATCTGGTTGCTGCTACTACCATCAGGTAATACTCATCCAAACACAGGCACTAAATCCTCAGTTGCTAATCCCTTGGTGCAGTCAGGCACTATCTCAGTTGCCTCTATTGATATATATGTAGCCTCCTGTCAAAAACTTTATTTGTTCTAAGTGTGGATGGCACAGTACAACTCTCATGTCCTTTCAGTGGTTGAGACCTGGCTCATGCCAAGGACACCAGACAATGAAACTCAGCTCCCAGGCTACACCTCCTTTTGGCTTGATAGACATTTCAAAAGAGGTGGTGGTCGTATAATTTATATAAAAACAAAAACATCAGGATACAGTCCTGTCACTCTTAAAAGCTGGGAAGAATGTGTAAATTCTGTCTGTGAAGCTAATCCTCAGTGCAGAAGGCAAGGCCTAACACTCATTTCACTCTGCATCCTCCCAAAAGAACAATCCAAGGGTTTCAAGGTGCTCAATGAACACCTTGCTGACCTCGGTATTAATTCAGAAGTACTTATGCTGGGGGACTTTGATATAAATTGTTTGCCCCAAGACTCTGCGCCATACAATGACGCCATAGCTGCAATCAATATCCACCAATTGGTGAACTCATCCACACGAATAAACTGCCATACTGGGACCTGAACATTATTAGACTCGTTGCTTACAAATCATCCTGAGAGGATCTCGAACTAACTCGTGCTCCCTGATTCTTTGAGTGACCACTCTCCCATCCTCTTTTCATGGACCAATAAGGCTCCAAAACTGCTGCATAATGTATTAACTTATTGCATCCTAAGAAAAGGGCAACAAGGTCCCCTAAAACAACATCTTAAGCAGCTGAATTAGTCCCTAATCTTTTTAACCGCAGATGCCAAGATAGCACTGGAAAACTTTATCAAAATCTTTAATGCGGCTTATGATATTTATGTCCCTGTAACCAAAAGGAAGATTAAAGGGTCCCACAAATTGTGGATAACTCTGCAACTTGTTGACCAAATGTGGACAAGAGGCCATTTATGGCATAAGTTCAAAAGTATAGGTTCACCCTCCGATTTCCAAAACTACAACATGGTCAGGAACAAATGTACCCAAGATATCCGTCAGGCAAAGGCAAACTATTTCAGGTCTGAATTAAACACCTCTTGGGGTGACAGCCACAAGTTCTGGTAAAACATCAAAATAATTACTGGTCAACCAGACAAACCAGTGCCGAGCATACTAAATCTAGGTGGAACCATCACTCAGGATCAAAAAACATTGCTAATGTATTTAACAATGCATTCACTGACTTCAGTGGGATACTCCATCCTGTCTTTTTCAACCCAACCAATGGTGATATAATGAACCCTCCAGTTTCATCTCCCAAAACACAACCCCACCTTATTCATCACAAAAATAGAGGCTAAGATATACCTAGCTAAAGTGCTTGGTAAATTTAGGCATAATGGTGATGGGCTAGACCTAAAACTACTTTCCCTAACCCTTGATGAGGTATTAACACCCCTAACAAGAATACTTAACCTATCTCTCATCTCTGGAAAATGTCCTAGGATATTGAAAGCTGCAGTAGTGACCCCTATTTTCAAAAATGGGAATAGGGCAAGCCATACAAACTACCAGCTGATCTCGTTCCTCCCACCTATCTCCAAAGCTCTTGTAAGAATAGTCAGTGATCAGTTAGTAGATCATCTCAACAAATATCAACTGCAATGCAAACAACAACATGGTTTTAGGAAACTCCACAGCATCACAACAGCTCTAATAGAGTTCATGGGATTCATACATGAGGCTTTTGGTCGGGGGCACTTGGCTGGGGCTACTTTTATAGACCTCACCAAGGCCTTTGATAAAATCAAACATGAGCTCCCTCTGACTCAATTAGGTTCCACAGGGGTATCATCAGCCTCACTGGGCTGGTGCAGGAGCTTCCTTTCAGGGCATAAACAAAAGGTAAAAATAGCCAACACACTCTCAGACTCATCATGTGTGAGTGCTGGTGTTCCTCAAGGATCCATTTTAGGCCCACTGCAGTTCAGCCTCTTCCTTAATCAACTACCCCAAACATGTCAACATAGAATACTCCTTTATGCTGATGACACTGTTTTATACAAAAGCCACCCTGACCCCACCATTCTGGAACAATGACTGCAGCATGACTTTAATAATGTGGAAGACTGGTCCTATAGTGCGAGACTGCTCTTAAACTGCAAAAAAACAAAAATAATGCTTTTCGCCTGAACCCACAATCACCACAAATTGCCCTCAATAACCATTAGAAACAAGAAAAATGAAACACTCAAGATGGTCCATAACGTTAAATATCTCTGTGTCACCCTAGACTGTTCCCTCTCCTACTCTACTCATGTTGACCTTGTTGCCAGGTCAGCAAATCATAAACTTGGGCAGCTTTATAAGCATAGGTACTGCCTAATAGAAGCGACTGCGCAATAGCTATTACTAGTTCAGTCTTATCCGTAATCGATTATGGCCTTGTTATTAATAGCACGGCCCTGAACACTACCCTCAGGAGAATTTCCACTACCCTGAATAAGGCCTGTAGGTTGGTCCTTAGTGACCCATGACTAGCACACACCTGTCACCTTTGCCATCAATCAGGCTGGCTAGATCTGGAGTGAAGAATCCACTATCAGGTTTGCCTCCTAGCCAAAAAAGCTGTCATAGGCCTTACGTCTCCCAGTACATGTTTCATACTCTGTCCTTCAGAACCAGTAAGACAGACTAGAGCATCAAATAGCAACCCATTTAAGGTACCATTCTGTCTTACCTCGCAAGGCCAGAGATCCTTTGGCTACTGGGCCCCACTCTTATTAAACTCCCTTCTGATAGATTTACACACTGAACCTAAAATTGGTCCATACAAACCTAAATTTTGATCTCACGTCTTGAACCAAATGAAGTGCACCTGCTTCCCATGATATGCTCTCCTCACCTATTGTGAATATCCTAGAATATGGCACTTTGACACATACCTGACTTGCTACTTACCCTCACCTTCTTTGGCTACTCCTTACTCTTAACTCTTTCACCCCTCTTACCACTCTTTAATCTTAACTCTCTCACACCCCCATCTCTCTTCCTCCCAGTTCTTTCACCCCCACCTACCTTGCCATCTTCATTTCTTTTCTAACCCACTTCACCATTACCCTCCCTCCCCCCTCCCTCCTCTATCCTCCCCTTTACCCTTGCCTATAGCTTGATAAAGGTAACCAGATTCTGGTTTCCTGCACCCATTGTACACTTGTCTCTTTTCTTTTGATGATTATGTTGGCTTTCCTAATATCCACACCTGTTTAATCAGATTTGCTCTTTCTTAATGATCTTAAAATTTACTTGTTTCTTTCTTGTTTATCAAATGACTGTACTATTATTTTTGCCATCTCTGCTACTTATCACTTGCTAAAATTTTATCGTATGCTTGTCTCTTATTTTGACGTGGAACCTCTGTAAATGAGCTCTTAGATCAAATTTTGTAATCTGAGATCATAATTAATAAATAAATAAAAAATAAATAAATAAAACACCCATGTATGTCAATCATATATGGCAAAAATACCTTAAAGTAACCCATGAATTATTGAAAAAAGCCACACAAACAGAGAGGAACCAGTCTCCACTAGTGGTGGGCAAAGTGGGCTCAGTCTGCTCCGTGAAGCATTTCATGGAGCTCAGGTGGACCAAGAGTGTTCAACGGAAACGGTATCGCATTATAGTGAGATGCGAAGTGCACTGAAAACAGCGATTTCGTATTACTCTGCCTCCACTGGTCACTACTCTTTCAATTTTAAGGTGAAGTGCATTGGTGGCAGTTCACTTCGCCTCACTTTGCCTTGTTTTTGAGCTCTGAAGGCAGATTTTGCAGTGATTCATGGGAGTTCAGGTCACATGGGCTCTATATTGCTCTGCACAGCCTCAGTTCGGGGTAGTTTGAGTAGGAAGGAATAGGAGACAGAGTGCTCTGACAGCTGCCTGTAGGAATCTTTTAAAAGCTGTTCAAACATGCGAACATATGAACATATGAAATTTGCCAGCAGATAAAGGCCTAGAGGTCTATCAAGTCTGCTAGAATGTGCAGCTAGCACCCCTTATTCTGCAGCTGCCCTTCCCTTCCACCCTTCCCCTTCATTAACCCTCCCCCTTGTCCTGTCCCATCCTCATTTGAAGCAGTCCACTGTTCTACTGCATACCACTTCTTCAGGTAGCACATTACACCCAGCCACCACCCTCTCTGTAAAAAAGTGTCTCCTCATCTTCCTCCTGAACCTCCCTCATTCCAGTCTCATATCATGGCCCCTGGTGGCCCTCCCCTCCCTTACTTTGAACAGCCCCTCTGTACCAAATTTGTTTATTCCTTTCATGTATTTAAAGATTTCAATCATGTCACCCCTGTCTCTCCTCTCCTCCAGTGAGTACATGTTCAACTCCTTCAACCTCCTCTCGTATGATAAGTCCCCCAGCCCCTTGATCATCTTTGTCACCCTGCACCGCACCCCCTCCAGTAACTTAATGTCTTTCTTCAGATACGGACGCCAGTACTGCATGCAGTACTCCAGATGTGGTCTAACTAATTACCTATACAGTGGCAGAATCACCTCTTCCCTCCTCGAGGATATACTCCTTGCAATACAACCCAGCATTTTGTTGGCCTTTGCAGCTGCCTTCCTACATTGTGCCGAGTTGTTCATTGACCCTATAATGAGCACACCCAGATCCTTCTCCTCCTCTGTCTGGGCTAGCTGCACTCCCCCTAGCTGGTAACTCCTCTTGGGTTCTTCATCCCAAAATGCAGCACCTTGCACTTTTTGGCATTAAACCCCAGTTGTCAGGTGTCTCACCAGGTTTCAAGCTTTGCCAGATCATCCTGCAACCCCTGCCATCCCCCTAGGTCATCCACCACCGCGCCTACCTTGGTATCATCAGCAAACAGACTGATCTTGCTCTTGATGTCCCATGATATGTCTGCAATGAATATCCCAAACAACACTGGTTCCAACACCGAGCCCTGTGGAACACTGCTCGTCCACTGCCCTTGGTGTGAGAGCTCCCCACCCACCACCACCCTCTGTTGCCTTCCCTGCAGCCAGTTTCCTACCCATCTCACCAGCTTTGTACCGCCCTGTGCCTACTAACTTCCTTCCCAGCTTTCCATGTGGCACCGAGTCGAATGCCTTATTGAAGTCCAGATACAGGACATCCACTGCATGGCCCCTTTCCAGTTGCCTAGTTACCCAGTCATAGAACTCGACCAGGTTGGTTTGGCAGGATCTGCCATGTATGAAGCCATGCTGTCTGCTGTCCTGTAGTCCTTTGGCCTCTAGGAGGGCCACCAGCCTCTCCTTCAGGATAGTCTCCATTAGCTTACCCACGATGGATAAAAAGCATTTTTGTTTTTTTTGGGGGATCCAACTGTAGTTCCTCAATTGTAGGAAACCCTCCTGTGCTCACATCATCGAGCGTTTTTGTTTGTGTGTTGATTTTGAATGTAAATTTGCAGCATTGAATGTGTGTGGTGAAAGACAGTGAAGTGTGCTGTGTGGGGAAGGGGCGTATCTGTGTGTAGGTAGATTTAATTTGGAGAACTAGTGATTTCTTGGTGTTTTGGTTTTATTTTTGTTATATAACTGACTGTGTTACTGTACACATAGTAAAACTGTCAGTGATAGTACAAATTTTCTTGCTGTTTCTTGTGTGAATGCGGTGCAGCATTTCATAAGGTCTGGTTGTTTAAATTACAAATTTACATTATGTGGCAGTACACTCAACTTTTGCATTTGCATCACATTCCTTGTTCAACATTGTACACAAAGGGCCGGATATTCAAAAGGGTTGCGCCATGTGCAATAGGGTTGCGCATGCGCAAGTCCGAAAGTGCGCCATTCTGCGATATTCAGCAGGAGGCAGTTGCGCCACCAAAAACAGGCTGAGCAACAGCGCAATGCAAATGATGGCATGGCAAACCGAAGGGGGTGGATCCCTGCATAAAGAGCGCAAAGCGATATTCAAAGGGTTGTGCAATGCGCAACAGCAGAACAGCCGGAAGTTGCGCCACAGCGGAAATGAGCCAAAATAAAAAGGCTCAAGGAAGAGGCGCAAGAACGCTACAGAGATGCCAAGTGAGACAGACAGAGAGAGACAGACAGTGACAGTCCAGAACAGGGCAGGAAAGGGAAGTTGTGTGGGCCATAGGCTGCAGAGGCCAGCGGGAGTACCCGGTGCAGTGGAGGTAGCAGTCAGGACAGCGGGGGTAACAGAGCAACATCAGCCAGGGGGGGTCACAAGCCAGGGAGATGGACAGTGCCAGCTTCCACATGGAAGCTGTAATGAGGGGGGTGAGAATGCATGTTGCAGGGGATGTGGCGTGGAAGGGCCGTCGATGATCGCGCTAACAGGCAGTACCATGCCGCATCAGCTTTGAGCTGTACACAGATGTAGAGATCGTGGGCCGGTACCGCTTGAACAGGGCAATACTGAGATGGCTCTGTAAGCTGTGCAGTGATGTGATGCAGGCACCCTCACGACGGAGTCACGCTCTGTCGGTGGAGACCAAGGTGACAGCCTGCATGTGCCTGCTCACCACAGACACCTTCCAGAGGCCAACAGGGGACACCACAGGCATCACACAGTCAGCCACGTCATGCATCCTCACCCAATTCCTCAGCGCACTGCTGCCACATGCTGCGGAGCACATCCAGTTCCCCAGCACCGCGGCAGAGTGTACAGCAAACATGCAGGAGTTCCACAGGGTAGCACGTATGCCTGGCGTGCTAGGGGCCATAGACTGCACCCATGTGGCCATTCGCATGCCACCTGGCCCCGATGGGGCTGCATATAGGAACAGGAAGGGCTATTCCAGTGTCAACTGCCAGGTGGTGTGTGATGCCACTGGGCGCATAATCAATGTCTGTGCCACGCACCCTGGTGGAGCACATGATGCCTTTATATGGTATCAGTCCACACTGTGCCATCGATTCGAGAGTGGGGACATCCCCACAGGCCATCTAGTGGGTGAGTACGCATGTAGGAATTGCAAAAGTGGGGCAAGGGTGGGAATGCCAAAGGTGCTAAGGTAGTGGCACACAGGGATATTGGCAATATGGACCTGAACATGATACTCATCTCCACCATCTCTACACAGGTGACAGCGGATACCCACTCCGTCCCTGGCTGCTCACACCATACCGGTGCCCCATGACCCCATCGCAGCAACGCTATAATGAGGCGCATGCTGCCACACGCAACATCATCAAGTGGGTGTTTGGGATGCTCAAGGCATGCTTCTGATGCCTAGACACCTCCGGTGGTGCCCTACAGTACAGCCCCTCAAAGACCTGTGGGATATTCCTGGCATGTTGTATCCTGCACAACATGGCCAAAGACTGTGGGATAGCCATTCAGGTCAAGGAGGGGGACAGCGATGGGGACGCCAGTGGCGCCGGTGATGATGGTGATGAGCAGCCCCCCCTTGGACGGCGGGACCCCTGACTGATCCAGCAGGCCCAGCTGCACCGGGACACCATCATGGAGGAGCATTATGCACGACACAGGTAAGTCAAGGGGCCATGTGCAACCAACACTGTCCTGGCGTAACCCACAGGCACACAGAGTAACACACCAGGGGTGCATGACGGCAAGGGGAGTGGAAGGGACCAGGCACACAAACACACCATCAGGGAGGGGTGAACAGTCATATGGACACACACACACACACACACACCTTGCACACAGAGTACATGGGCAGGTGCACAGCAGAGCAGGAACAGACATGGCAAACACACAGATCCACAGACCACACCCACCACCTGAACTGTCCAAGTACGTGTGTCAGATGCTGGGCACCCTTGCACCTTGGTGTACAGTACAATGCAGGCATGATCATGCACACGCACCTGTGGACAGCAGTCGGGATGGTGCAGGTGGTCCGTATGTCGGCGTGATGTGCAGGGCACCCACCAGTGCACTGCCCACCATGACGCACAGTGCACACAGGGCAGCACCAGACAGGGCCCGCACTGGGAGACAGGTCAGTCATGTTGCACTGTTCCATGGCCACTGCGGATGCGTGGGCGGCCCCACCGTGACCCAACAGCACTGGCAGGCTGAGCAGGGGCCACATGGGGTGGCACCGATGGACCACCAGGGGTCCCACTGTGCGATCATGACCGCACTGGGGTCTGTAGTATGCCAAACATATCTGCACCAGGGGTGCTCGGGATGCCCACAGCAGAACCCGGCGTCGACAGGCTGGGTGTCGCATGACGCCGGGAATGGGGAGTGGAGAGCGTACTGTGTGGGGTGTGCAGTACAAGGGCACCTGCTTGTGTGCCCAATGCAGCCACGACAGCGACCAATGCCTGGGTCTGCCTGTCAATGGCAGCGGTCACATCCATCCGCATATGGACCATCTCTGCAAGGATCAGAGCACAGTCCCTGCTGTGCCACTCCACAGCCATGCACAGTGCCTCCATGGATGTTGCAACCCGCCTTTGCTGCTGTACTGATTCCCGCAGCAGGTGGGTGTGCTCTTCAAATGGGTACTCTGCCACAACGGCATCCTGTCCCCAGGGTATGGAAGGTCCTGATGCTCAACACCCCTTGAGGGTGGGCGCTGTTCTCCAGGACCAGGAATGGGCATATCAAAGGGCGGTGGGCATGTGCCACCGCTGGACACTGTACCCCCAGACCTGGTGAGTGACTGCTGCTGCTGCCCCTCCAACTGCTGTGCCCCAGGGACCACTCGTTCCACTGCTGTGGCCGCAACAGTGCCAGACACCTGCACAGCCACCACTGACAGGCACAGCCTGGGACTGTGCCGACATGCTGGCACACACGTTGGAACCAGCTAGGCCCAGGGGCACGTGCTGGCCTGCTGTGTGTCCGTCATGGGACACACACATGTCACTGCCCATGCAGTCCTTGCATCATCAATGGTGCACGGTCGTGCTACAGCCACAGTCACGCGTGCTGGCATGCTTGCATGCCAGACTGCTGAGACACAGGCTTGCACTCCCCACCTGACTCACCGACACCAGAGTTGGCAGCCCGGCGTGCATGCTGGTGCAGTGCATGCTGGCTGGTGACAGAGGTGGATGGACCTCCTCCATGTCCAGCAGGTCTTCCTCACTGCCTGGACCCACCACCACCATCCCTGAAGATGAACAGGATCTGTAACAGAAAGTGAGGACATGTGAGTGCATGTGAACAACCTTCCCCCCCCAACACCACCACCATGTCATACCGTGCAGTGATGGGCTTCCACCTGCCTGGAATCCACCTCCTGGTACGCCCTCAATAGCACTCCGCTGCATTGATTCAGCCAGTCAGTCCTCAGCCGGGGTCAGCTCCACCACCGCTGGCTGGCCCCCGCCTGTGCCAGCACGTGCCGCCCTGAGGGCTGCCACCTTCTCCTTCACCCTCCTGCGGTCTGTCCCCATCTTCTTTTTGCATTCCTGCACGGAGCACTGGTGGCTTCCGTGCAGGTTCACTGCCCGAGCTACCCCCTCCCATGCAACCACATGGGCCTGAGGGGTGCCCCGCCGTCCACTCAGTAGTGACTCCTCCTCCAGGTAGGCCTGGAAGAGGGCCTCTGTCTCCGCTGTGGTGAAGTTGGGCCTCCTCCTCCGCCCACCATCCTCACCCTCACCTTGGCTCTGCTCGGTCATGTCGATCTGTATGGGTGGAAGTGGACACCTGTCACTGTGCAGTCTACAGCGTTATCCCATGACCATTGTCAGAACATCACACAGCATGCAGCCCACCTCTCACCTGCAGTAACCAGATCTAGCCAGCACAGCCCAATGTCGCTATGTTATAGTAATGCATGCAAAGTAGTAGTGGAGCAACTGTAATGAGATACAAATCGCGCCACTGCACCTTTGAATGGCTGATCAGATGATTTGCATGTGTCGGCTGAATATCGCGCCGTTGCGCTTTGCGCAATACGGTTGAGCCGGCTGAGCCAATGGCGCATATCTGTGACTGTGTGGTACACTGCATTGCGCATGCCCAGGTAGCTTACACAGGCGTCTGCCACGCTGATGACATGCTGTGTTCGATTGGCAATTCAGGCCATGGCCACCATTGTGCTAATGGTGCTACAGCGCTGGTCACCAGATGGCGCAGTGGCAGTACTGCGCAATAGCCCACTGTGGCACTGGCACGCAGGTGTCCGAGTGCACAGGATGTGTGGACGTCCGATGGTGCTGTGCGTGGCCTTGCGCCACTGACCCATGACCTTGTGCACGACCTTTTGCCCCTGGCGCTATACGCTCTGCCAATATGCGAGCCTATCGCCGCTGTTGGTGACAGTGCAATGGGATCGCAGGCGCTGTCCAAACAGCGCGATAGGCAGTGATGGAGTTGTATTGCGCAACATTTCCTCTGGGTTGCCACGCTGCTGAGCGCCATATTGCCACTGTACAGTTTGAAAATGGCACGCAGGAGAGCACCACAATGGGGGGCTTTGGAGTTAGCCAACCTGGTGGCTGTGGTGGAGCCCCACTATGGCTCACTGTTTGAGGGTGTGCCCCTGCAGGTGCCACGCACCCATGTGTGGCAGCAGGTCGCCGATGCCCTGGAGCAGGCCACTGGGTGGAGGAGGACCCCTGAACAGTGCAGGCACCGCTATGGCGACCTGCAGAGGAGGGAGCGTGCTCTGCTTGTGCACCTCAGGTCACGTGCCAGGAGGGCATTGTGCCCAGGCCAGGTGGGTGTGCTGTGTATGCACGGTATTGTCTGCATGGGTGACTGTGTGAATGTAATCTGCACATGGGGTGGGTTGGGCTGTAGTTTGCTGTGAGGTGTTTGCAGGTGTGTGCTGTTTGGGTCTGGATGTGTGGCAGGCACACTCAATGGGGCAAGGGGCTGTCTGCTTTGGGATCTCACTGATGTTTTTCTCTTCCTTTGTCTCCCACAGGTGTGGAGGAGCGGAGGCAGGCACGGGCTGAGGCATGGGATGGCAGTGCCATGGTGGCTGGCGGAGGAGGGGTGCAACAGCCACAGCAACAGCTGCAGCCGCAGCACCTGATGCAGCAGCTTGATGAGGGTGAGTGTCATTACAACATGGATGCTATTGCATGCTGTGGGGGGGCACAGCCACCATCCATGGACAACACTGCCATGCACGTGACATGTGACAGTCAGCACTGTCCAGTGGCACTGCATGTCTGTGAGTGCATCACTGGTGGTCCATGCATGCAATGGGCACATGGCTGTGGCACTACCTTCCCACGACATAGCCACGTCACTGGACAGCCTTGGTTGTGCTGTGCTGGGCATGGTGGGTGTGTGTGCAGTGCACACATGGCTGTGCTGCCTGGTTGGGCTTGTCTTGTGTCACGGTCACTGTGAGTGGGTGCAGTCTATCACAGGGTGGGGCACTTGGCTGTATGCCATGCATGTTGGGTGGGCTTCAGGGTTGTGGACAGTCACAGCCATTGATTCTGTTCCTTGCCCTAGGTGTCCGGTCCTGCACAGGATTGAGCGGGCTGTCCACCGCCTGCTGGAGGTGTCCACGGTGTCCCTATCCATTCTGCAGGAGATGCACTGGAGGGTGAGGAGGCCACAAGACCAGGGCAACCTGCTGCTGTGCAGCCTGGAGGACAGTAGCTGTCCCACATCTACCCCTTTACCTTCCTCACACCTGCCTTCCCTCACAAGTTCTTCACCCCTGCCCACCCACCCCTACCTTGTACCCGTACCCCACCCTTTTCTTGTATATATCTCTCTGTACATAGTTTATTGTTGTGTGTTCGTGTTGATATTCTTTTATAAATCTATTTTGTATGAATACTGTAGTGGTCTCTGATTTGCAGCTGGCTATGGGTGCTCCTTTGCAGTGGTGTGCATGGCATCTGGTGTGGTATTGTCCTGGGATTGTGTGTGTGTGTGCATGGGGGGGTGTCCCTTGTGTGGTGGTGGCTTTCAGCTGGACTGGCCGTGTGCTGCCACACACCGCTGGGTGCTCCTGGTGGGTCTGGCTTGTATGGTTGCGTGGTACACATGGTTGCATTATGCCGAGGGTCTGAGGAGTCCTGCAGTGACGGTCACAGTCACTGCTCATGGAGTGGTGTCTTGGGGTCACAGTGCAGGTGTGCTGTGCACACAGGGCTGCTGGACACTGGGGTGGTCCGCCTTGTGTGGCAGTCTCAGCTTGCCAGTGGTGTGCTGCAGTAACACGGCCGGGATGTGCTTTCTTTGCTTGTCCCCATGGGCGGTTGATATTCCATCCCTCCCCAGTTATGCTGTTCTTGGGTGTGGGGGTGCATTGTTAGTTCTGCAGTGTGTCCCTGTGCCCATCTGTGGCATGGGTGGTGGGCCTCTGCCTACCTCCTGATTGTGCTGTTCCATTGCTATGCTGCTGGGGTGTCATTGCTTGCCCTATGGGCCTCTGGACTGCTCAGCTGGGCTGGCCTTGTTGCGCTATGGCACATCGTATCTGCTCAGCTTCCCCTCCCTGGTTGCGCTATGGCGCAGTTTGTGCGATATTCAGATGTTGACTGCTTGCGCAATTGGCCTTGCTCCATGTTTGAATATCACAACGATTGTGCATGTGCGCAAGTGACTTGCGCTTGCTTTTGTGTTGCGCACTTTTCGGGCGCAGTTTGAATATCCGGCCCAAAGTGTTCTGTGTTGTGTGTGCAGTGTTGCGTGCATCAAATTTAATACACCTTTTAAAATTTATGACACAGATTAGTGTAAGTGCAACAAAGCCGCAGTGTGAACCTGCTATCCACTGCAGCTGCCTGATTTTGTACTGTGATCGTGTTCTCTGTTCTTAGTTTTGCTACTTGTAGTGCCGTAAAAATCAGCACTGTCTGTATTCAGTGCCCCCCACCCCCACATTGAAAAGGTATTTTTTACCAGACTGGATTGTTTTTGTGACCCCATCAGCACCACTGGTTACTGAAGTTGTTTTAATTCTGTGACAGTGTCACAACACAGTAGTCTCTTATCTGTTGCTGAAGCCACAGTTGTTTATTTTGTTTCACATCCAGCCAGCGACCCTCCAGTCAGAAAGTGAATGCATCAAAATCTGAATTTGGTAATAATATTTGTGGTTGATCCCCCAAAATGCCTGCAAAGAGACGTGCAAGTAAAGCTGTTTCTGGCCATGGCAATGTTGGCAGTAAGAGGGTCTGTGGGTGTGGTAGTATTACGCAGATGGAGAAGTGCATTGCTGATGTGAGGAAAGATATTTCTCCTGCAATGTTTTTTACAGCCCAATCAGTAGCTTCACTCATAGTTGGAGGAGATGATGTTTTCCCAGCTTGTGGTGTTAGTGTTACTGGTCTTAGTGGTGGCGGAGGTAGTATTAGCATTGTTGCGTCAAGTTCTAATTCTGACCAGTATACTGTATCCAAACATATTGAGTATGAAGCAGTGCAAGTGAGTGACAGCGTAGATGATGTCATACTTCCCAGTAACATCTCATTAATTGAACCTGATTCTGAAGATCATGTCAACGATAGCATAAAATGTGATATTCCATCCACTGTGGCACTTAACGTCAAGCATTTTCCATGCAACAGTGATTCACAGTGTGGTGAAACAATATCAGATGATGGTGGTGTAGATGCTGATGATGAATGTGGTGATGCTGATGATGAATGTGGTGATGCTGCTGCTGATGATGATGTTTCTGTTGTTGCAACATGCAGTCCACATGTTAGCATCCAAGCAGAAGATGTGGATGTGTGTGACAGTGACGTTGATGAATATGATGATGATGTAATTGACCCCAGTTGGGAACCGGAGAAAAATAAATTAAAAGTGGCTGTGTCTGAATCTGTTTGCAGGAATCCCCCCTGTAAAAACTTGTGATTTACTGGTTTTAGTGGATGATGATGATGATGATGATGATGATCCTGTAATCAATATGATAGGTAGTCATGGTGGTCAGTTGCAGTCCAGGTGTGCAGTGCCAGAAAAATCATATGCCCCCCCCCACGTCAGTACTTAAAATAACAGACTTAAATAAGTCACATCATCATGGACATGTTAAAAGCAGAGCACCACAGTCCCTTGTTTGGGATTTATTTGTTCAAGATGCAATTGATGATCAGTTGCAATCTGCCAGGTTTGCCATGTGTGTTTGAGTCGAGGTAAAAAAGGGGAGCCATCTTGGGAAAGGAGGACAGCATACGCATCTTAAAAATAGGCACTTGGCTCTGTGGACCCAGCACAAGCTGGCAGCTAATACCAGACTGAGGCATTCACCCGTATCACTGGCAACCATAGCCAGCATGTTATCCCCTTCCATGACTGTTAAGCCCAGTAGGAAATTAAACATGTGCAGTAGTGTGGTAATAAGAGCAGAGGATTACTACAGGCATGATGAGGTGGAGGACCATAATGACTTTGAAATGTTGTCCAGTGCTGGTGAGAATAGCAGTTTTTGTGGTGGTGGTGAATGCAGTATGTCTAGTGCAAGTGGTACATCAACCCAGGTTGGCAAATCTGGAAAAATAACATCATTTCTGGGTTTGTCATCATCACCTGTGCAACCGTCATCATCAAATGACAACACTCTACCCCCTGCCAATGCCATTCATCACAGAGCACAACCATTTGTGACCAAAAACACACCCCGTGTAAAATGTTTAAGTCAGCCCACGTTACAGAGTGTTTTTGCGCATAAGTACCCCCCCAATCATACAGTGTCACATGAACTTAATGCTGCTGTAGCAGAAATGCTGACAATCGATCTTTTGCCCTTCTCCTTTGTAGAGAACTCTGGGTTACAGTGGTTTGCTGCCTGTGCCTGTCCAAAATGGAAAGCCCCATCCAGGACATACTTTTCTACCCGTGCTGTTCCCGAGTTGTTCCGCACTGTCTCAGACTCAGTAAGACATGCCCTTCAACATTCCTCTTCTCCATTCATCCATTTAAGTATGGATATGTGGACAAGTGGCAAAACAGCAGGGAGTTCATATCTGTGTATAACTGCACACTGGCCGCAGGTGCCGGGGGTTGTTTGTAATGCTGGTAGTGTGACTAATCAGTGCAGAAAGGTGGATTGTCGCAGTAGCAATCTTCCTGGAATTCGCCAGCATGCAACAATTGCTGTGCACAGTGTGACCTGTTCACACACTGGTGAGAACAAGTTGGACATGGTACTGACCGAAATTGACAGATGGTTAAACTGTCTGTCCCTGAGACCTGGGTTCATAGCAAGTGACAATGGGTCTAATGTGGTGAAATGCATCACGAATGGTGTTTTTTTTCATTTTCCATGCATGGCCCACTGTTTAAATCTTGTGGATCAGGTGTTTCTGCAGCACCCTGACATCAAGGAAATCCTGACAATTGCACAACATATCTGCTCTCACTTTTCAAGATCTGGAAAGGCCCTTGACCAACTGCGGCAGTTCCAGATACAAAACAGTCTGCCTCAGCATGGCTTGAAGCTGGAAGTTGTCACTCAATGAAACTCCACGTTATACATGGCAGAGAGGTTGTATGAACAATACAAAGCCGCCTCCATGTCTATGACGACTGAACAGTGGTGCCTCATGGACTCTGTAATAACAATTTTGCGGCCTTTTGAACATGCCACACAGGCAGTGAGTGGCAAGTCTGTCTCCATTAGCCAATCAATTCCACTGCTGCGGGTGCTGAGGCAGACATTAGTGAATGTACAGCATAGTCTTGATGTTGACAGAGATGGTGGTAGTAGTATGTTGCTGCAACACATGCTGACAGTATTCGACCAGAATCATCACATTGTGAGCATTCAGCGTAGTGACAACTTTGCCCTGGCAACAATGTTGGACTCACGATACAAACATGGAATTGCATCAGTACTGGAGGGAGGGCCTGAACAGGTAAAAAATATCAGTGATCAACTGGTTCGCTTGGTTCATGGGGCACAGAAGTCACGTGTCAAGGTTTGCAAACCTCAGCAGCATAATCTAGCTGAAGGAGTAACTGGAGGACCAGCAAACATATCATGCAAGGGTAAGGGGACTGTGGTTCCAGGTGGTCTGTCATCCAAAGTGGCTGGTGTCAACCCAGTTTGGGAGACTTTGTCCCAAGTGGGTATTTGTGAAATCAATGATTCCGGGGAACAGACTGATGCATCAACAATTGGACGTAGTGCGGCACAGAGAAAGGTTGAGTCATATTTGTCTGAAAACAGACATCTGACAATAAGTGAAGATCCTCTTTTGTACTGGAGTGGAAAGGTCAGTGAATGGCCAGAGCTGACTGCAGTGGCACTGAAGTACCTGACATGCCCACCCTCCAGTGTAAGTGTCGAGAGGGTATTCAGCTCAGCATGTGCAACAGTCAGGGATCGTCGGACAAACCTGTCTCCTGCAAATGTTAGTTTGCTAACATTCATTAAAATGAACGAGAGGCATATACCAGCACAGACTGTAACCTCAGTATTCATACCCGAGCCTAGTCATGGTGGTCTTACCGATGTGGAAATGGAGCATCCATGTGGCACTGGCAGTGGCTGCCTGAAATGGCTCACCATTGACGTAGATGATGACAAAATGGAGAAAGCATTTCCCAGTGGTCAGATTTCAGACATTGATGACTGTGAGGGCAGTTTTCTTTATGAGGATGATGATGTGGTTAATGTTGGCAGGTTTTAACTGCAATATTTAAAAGGAAGTGTACCCCCCTACCCTGGACCACCACCACTGGGACTGATGTTATCCCAGTCTGCTGCCACCATGAGTCTGTCTGCCCCCCCATGGATCACTGCCACCACTGGGACTGATGTTATCCAACTCTGCTGCCACCATGAGTCTGTCTGCCCCTCATGGACCACCACCACCACCACCGGGACTGATGTTATCCAAGACTGCTGCCACCATGAGTCTGTCTGCCCCCCACGGACCACTATCACCACTGGGACTGATGTTATCCAACTCTGCTACCACCATGAATCTGTCTGCCCCCCACGGACCACCACCACAGGGACTGATGTTATCTAACTCTGCTACCACCATGAGTCTGTCTGCCCCCCACAGACCACCACCACCACCACCGGGACTGATGTTATCCAAGTCTGCAGCCACCATGAGTCTGCCTGCCCCCCATGAACCACCAGTCCACCAGTGCACCACCACCACCACCACCAGCTTCTTAATATTTAAACCATAAAGTGATTATGTGCACTCATGTTTGTTATGCTGCCTCACTTCCTTAAGTTGTCTGTTTTGTCTTCTGTAGCTTTTCAGAGCTGCAGTGGCAAAATACATACAGTAAACTTCTTTTGTTTCTTTTACAGGAGAACAAAAACAGGCTCCATCACTACTACTCATTGGGAAAGATACTGTAGCTATACTGTACAGAGAGGAACCGATGTAATGTCCATGTGAAATCCATTCTGGTAAGTATGAAGATTTTATTTCATATGTTTCATTGCTTTTTTAAAGACTGCTGCAAATATTGCACACAACAGGTTGTCTTAGTAGTTGACAAAATGTGTCTCTGAAATGTAACTTGACAATAGGGATTAAGATTTGAGAACCAGGGAGGGACACATAACAATGAAGTTGTAACTTTTAAGAAGTCATTCATTTATTTTTTTAGGAAAATTTGCGATACTTTGTTGTTTGTCAAAGTGCCCTTATCCAAAAAAGTTCCTCAACATCAGGCACACCCTTCCCCCGACCCGAACTTTTGCACACATGCAACACGTAGAAGTTGTTTCATTCGATGACCATGACCATCATTAACAACTGGACTCCAGAAGGATGCTGATGAAATCTGTGAGGAAGTGAAAAAATAAGAAACCATTACAGACAAAACTGAAAATATGATTCCCCCACCACCCTCCTAAAAAAGAAATACTTACCTTCATGTGCTTGAGAGTTATCTGTTTCCATTTAAGTGCAAAAAATTCTTATTGAGCACTGGAATGTGCACAGCAACAGTTTGGAGTCACCTGTGTGATGCAGAACAATAGCATGAGTACATATCCATGTCAAGTTCGACACCCCTCATCATCACCTACAAAATACACAACCATATATCTATATATATATATCTACTCACCAAGGCTACTATTAGTGTACATCCAAAGGGCACCCTTCAATCCAGTTGAGATGATCACATTTTATTTGGTGGAACTGTCTTGCACATCACATTGGACCAGCAACACGAACCTCACGGTCATCATTTTATTCTGGGGACTTTGTATGTGCTGAAACAGTCTCTTTTCACTTCGTTAGCACTTGTCAATTTTCTGCACACAAAGAGGATGCATTGTGGGCCTGCAGAAAACATTTGGGGACTCTGTGCCACCATTGCGCGCATGACTGAGTGTGCCATTAATTCTGAGGGACTTTGTATGTGCTGAAACAGTCTCTTTTCACTTCGTTGGCACTTGTCAATTTTCTGCACACAAGGAGGATGCATTGTGGGCCTGCAGAAAAAATCTGGGGACTCTGTGCCACCACTGCATGCATGACTGAGTGTGCCATTAATTCTGGGGGACTTTGTGCTGAAACAGTCTCTTTTCACTTCGTTAGCATTTGTCAATTTTCTGCACACAAGGAGGACGCATTGTGGGCCTGCAGAAAAAATCTAGGGACTCTGTGCCAGTTTTGTGTGTTCTGTGATTGTTGCTGCGACATAGTCATGATGTCATAGTGACATTTTTACAATTAAAGCAGCATTGCAAGAATGTCCTCACAGTTCTGAACTGTACTTTTTTGTGCTACTTGAAATTGCCACAGCAACCACTACTTACATGCGAGTCGTCAGTGACTTGAATGATACGATTCTTCTCACAATTTATGTCTGCTTCTCTTACTCCTAATTTTTTCATGTATGAAAACAAAATGAACACGTCTTCCAATATTGTTCTGACCAGCTTTGTATTTATTTGCAACTGTTTTTCAATAACTATTGTTCCGTGGTGTCATATAAAACACTGGCTGATGCATAACTGTTAGTTAACAACAGAAGTTATATATGACAACTACTTGATGTGATGGAGAAAAGCAGAGGAAAACAATGACAAAGACCTGGTCACACTCACTGTCAGCAGCACCATTTTAAAAGGAATGCTCCTTTCATTATTTCACACATGAAAAAGGGTAGTACAGCACACTCAACTACTGCAAATTATCGTGTCATTCCAGTCAGTCAGGATGTAAGTAAAGGAAGTTGTAATATAGAGTTAAAAAATATAGGTCAGAGTTATCAACAGAATGTTGCACTGCTGCTTTACAGACAGTCACCATATCATATAGTTATGGTGATGCACATAAACTAATATGTGGGGGCATTACTACCACTGGAATATTTGTCTGTAAAAACCACCCATAATTTCATTACAGTGAGTCACATGATGGAGAAATTAGCAATCTGAAAAGCAACCCACATTTGTGCCACACTTCCTTAGCAACGTTAAGACGTGATGGCGGGGGAGCGCAGGTGCATGCTCCACTATACTGAATGTCCAGCAGCTATCCCAAGTAATGTTTCCTAATGTTATAAGGTTCACTTTGTGGTGAAATATGGGATATTTCCACTACCAGGCCTCTTCTTACTGGAAACGTGGCCACACATTTCACAACAAACTGACCATTAACATAAAGAAACATTCACAAACCTGCACATTCCGATAGTCACATAAAGAACACGCACAAGCGCTCTCCCTTTCATCATGTCCTAATGTTGCTGAGAAGGGAGGCAGAATATGGGCAGATTTTCAGAATGGGAATGCCTCTGTCACATGACTCACTGTAATGCATTTACACATTGTTTTCAAAAAAATGTATTGCACTATGTGGTGCAAGAAAGATTCCCCTGGAAGGGAAAATGTGTATGATTTAATAATAAACAAAAACCACACAACAAAAGTACAACACAGTAGTGGGGTGGGGTCAGGGGGGTGGGTGTGGTGTGGGGAGAAAACAATACCTGGACTTACTATGGCCGTGGGATGCCGTGGTGGTCCAGCAGCAGGTGCAGCACTGAAAATACTTGCTGCTACTGAGCTTCTACTCTGGTAACCTGCTGCTCCAAATTAAATAAACGCTTGTTGTTTTCCTCCAGAGCTGCCCACACCAGGAGGAGTCAGATTGGCTAACAGGGACTGTGCCGGGGTCCACTGCAGTGGGTAATCCAGTTAGTGGGGCTGGTGGCTGTGGTGGAGGTGGTGGTGGAGCACCTGATGTAGCCCTCCTCCTCCTGCTGCAGAGGTGACTGCTGCGAGGCACATCTCCCAACCCAGCTGAACCCTCGGGCACTGCCAAGGAAGGGCCAGCAGGTGGACGCATGGCCCTTTCCTTGGCAGCCTGCCACTCTGCCCTGTGGTGATTCATCATGTGGATGCACTGGCCACTGGTCCCCAAATATGTCCCAGGGGGACCACAGCACACCAGCACAACACACACATGGCACTGCACCACTGTGCTGTTTCCCCCCACACAATTAAAAAACTCCCACACTGGGGAGCTGCAGGGGGGCCAGACACAGTATGCACTTGGTGGGCACGAGTCCCACCACTACCCACTATTGCTGGGCCTCCTGTGGCTGTGGAGGTGGTGGAGAGGGTGCTGCTGGAGCCCCAACAGCTTCTGCTAGTGGTGGTGGTGGAGAAGGTGGATGAGCAACAGCCACTGGTGGCATTGGTGCTGTTGCTGCTGCTCCTGTTGCTTCCACAGGGGAAGCAACACTGGCCAGGAATCTGGAGCAGTCCAACATAACACGACTGCCCGGCCCCCCACAGGTCTGCACTTCTCCCCTCCTAATGCTCCCACATGCCAGTAACTCACCTTCCCCAACTCAAACTTGACCCTCCATCCTCCTGGGTCCATGGGATGACACACACACACACACACACACACACACACATACATACACAGTCAGTCACACACACAAAACAAAAACAAAACTTATACAAAAAAATTCACTAACCAAAAAAAAACTAGCACAATACAGACACTAAATAAAATAGCTTTTAAAAAAGCTGTTTGAAATAGCAGTAACAAGAAACGACTCCGAGAGCCAGGCAAACTCCTCTCCTCTCACAATTTTGCTTTCTCCCTGTACAAATGCAAAGGAGAATGTGAAACTGCTTCTCTGACTCACTTCCTCCCTTCCTGCCTGGCTAAAGCATGTGACTTACAGTACTGCAGGCCATGTGATGTGCCTATTTTCTTCTCACTTCGCCTTACTTTGTGTTAAGGCATAATGAAAACGTGAAGTGGTAATGATAGCCAAGTGATCACTTACAGGGTCCACTTGGCTATCAGTGTTCATGGACGGAAGTGGTCACTTCAAGGCCCACTTCACAGGTGGATTTACAATTCTCTGTATCCCTAGTCTCCACTGAAGGAACTGGACAAACATTGAAGTAAATGAAATAACTATGCCCCAATGGTCATAGATTAAAGTTCAGGTAGCCAGCAATCATTGAGGTAGGAACTAAGTCCATACAGTCCTCAAAGACAGAGCCTCATAGGGCACCAAAGCAGCTTTTGCAGCATTGGAATGAGCACAGGAAAGGCCGCTGCAATAGAAAAATCCACAGTTCTTATATAAAAGTTCAATCCACCATCCTAGTGCAGACTAGAAAAAAAACTTTGGAGAATACTTCCGCACCAACTGCTGATTTTCGCATAGGACCTTCGCTGACAAATGAGAGAGCATACCTTATGTCCCAACTACAGTTTCACAATGACAGGCACTATTCAAAGTCTGTCTCCACTAAGGTCCACAGAAAATTTCAATGGGGCTGAAAAGATGGGTAGGGCATCCAGGACCACTCACATGGAGTCCAACTATTGAGCAGGATCCAAATGCTGGTGAATGGGGCTCAAGGCTAAAATGGGTAAAGCTAAATGAGAAACTGCTCCTCTAACCCTAGAAAACAGTTTAGTCAGCAAGCTATCATAGATGAGGAGGCAAGAAAAGGTTGACAAGTACTCCAGGCAAGGATCCTGAGACAAACCAGGACTGCAACTCCAGTGGCCCAGGATTCTGAATCAAACCAAAATGGAAAAAGGTTGAAAAACGCTCTGGGCAAGGATCCTGGATTGAACCAGGACCACATCTTCAATGAACCAAGATGCTAAATCAAGACAGAGTAGTGAAAGGTTGAAAAAGCACTCCAGGCAAAGATCCTGACTTGAACCAGAACCACATCTTCAGTGAGCAGACTCCTGAATCAAACTAGGAGTGCAGCTTCGGTTGACAATCAATGATCGAACTACTAATGTCCCATGCACCAATATCCCAGATCGTAAAGAAGAGGACAAGAAAAAACTCCCTTCAAAAGATAGAACATGCCTGAGTGGACATGTAGCAATAGTGCCCAGCCTAAGCCACCAGGCTTGTACAAGTCCAATAACTTTGAGAAGTCCAAAAAAGCACAGGGTAGTAATACTCAACACAACAGTTCGATGCTTAATTGCAGTTTAAACATGGAATGCCATATTGCAAACACAATACTTAGCTCAGAAACAAGAAGACCAGCAGAAAGTAATTTAACAGGGTCAGCATTCCTTGAATAGGTCAGGCAGCAGGAGCTTAAGATTTTCTGCCGAATTTTCATGTGTGTCAACATTTTCCAGGAGCCATTAATTAGGACTCAAAGGTAGGCAGGATACCACATATGGAACTTGAAGCCAGCTGCTATCAATTTGGTCACGATGGGGTGAAAACTTGCCCTTCATTGCCAGATGGAACAAGATAGATCCTGGGCAATCCTGAGTCAGAAGCCTACCCAGGTCACTTCTTTCAAATCTCTCACTTTCAACAAAAAGTGTTGCTGATCTAGGTAGTTGAGAAAAATGGAGTATAAAAAGTCAAGGACGAGCTCTGTCATGTGGCAAAGGACACAAGGACTAATTAACCCATTCAATCAAATAGGTAGGGCCATGTGGTGAAGGTCCGGCCAGTTTACAAAACCAGTTTCTGGGCAAATGGGAGAGGGTTAGAGCCTTCAGCTTTTTTGGGTAAATCAATAATTACAATATTGTTTCTGTGGCTCTGACCCTCTAGGTCTTCAAGCTTAGCCTCCAACTTGAAATACTTCTGTCAGAGTGCTTACAGCTATGGGTCAATTTTATCTTTGCACTGCTCCACTGACAAAATTCAGGCTTCGTGATCTCTGACTTTACAGGTTAAATCCTCCACTGAAATCCCACAGTGCCCTTATTTCCTTGGTAAGGCTCTGAAGCTCATCCTTGAAAGGAAGAAATTCATCCAGGAAGCGGTCTTTCAAAAGATGTGCTGGCCCTGGAATTGAAGTGAAAGAGTGCCCAGAAGAGGAAGCAGAAGCCTTGGAGTGCTTAATACTTTTGTCTGGGGTGTTTGATGGGGTGTGCCAGGCTGGCACACTTCGCATCTCAACTTCCATTGTCACCAGAAAATTCAAACCAACGCTGATTCTAGTAGTTATGTTAGTTAGCACACTGGAAAAACCCAGTTACTTTTACAAAAAGTGACATTTAAAAGTGACTTCTGGTGTGGAGAGGTAGGTGCTCTGATACAGAGATACATAGACAGTGTCGGCAGATAAGGGCCTATGGCCCACCCAATCTGCCCATTTGAGCTTGTAAGTTCAGTTTATGTTTTCCAAGAAGTCTGTTGCCCCTTACCCCTTACCCCTGACTTCCAGAATTCCTTTATGTCTATCCCATGCATTCTTAAATCCCGTGATTGTTTCAGCCCCCACCACTTCCTCTGGCAGGGTGTTCCACTTGTCCACCACCGCTCTGTGAAGAAATTCTTCCTCACATTTCCTCTGAATCGTCCTCCTCCAACTTCATCCCATGCCCTCTAGTCCTGGAACATCTTTTTCGCTTAAAAATAGTGTATTCCTGCACCCTGTTCCTCCCTGTAAGATACTTGTATGTCTCTATCATATTCCCTCTCTCCCTCCTTTCCTCCAGGGAGTACATGTTCAGTTCCTTCAACCTGTCCTCATAGGACTTGTGATGCAATCCATGCACCATCTTTGTTGCCCTCCTCTGAACCTTCGCTATCCTGTCTATGTCCTTACATAGGTAAGGTCTCCAGAACTGTACAGTGTACTCCAGGTGGGGCCTCACTAGTGTCTTGTATAGTGGAATTATGACCTCCCTTTTCCTGCTGGTGATGCCCCTGCCTATGCATCCCAGCATCCTATTTGCTTTACCTGCTGCCTTGTCACACTGTTTCCCTGCCCTGAGGTCATCAGAGATGATAACCCCAAGATCCCTTTCCTGCTTGGTACATGCTATATCCTCACCCCCTAACTGATATATTGTGCCATGGTTTTTGTGCCCCATATGCATTATCTTGCACTTCCTTGCATTGAATTTCAACTGCCAAACCCTGACCATTCTTCAAGTTTCTGCAGGTCCTTCTCATTCTGTCTACACCATCTGGTGTGTCTACTCTGTTACAGAGCTTTGTGTCATCAGCAAACAGTGAAATTCTGCCTTCTAGGTCCTGTGCAATGTCACTGATGAAGATATTGAATAGGACCGGTCCCAGCACTGATCCCTGTGGTACCCCACTGGTCACTCTTCCCTCTGTGGAGTGACAGCCATTTACCACCACCCTCTGTGTCCTGCCACCCAGCCAGTTACCTACCCACCACACTACTGTCCTGCCTACACCCATATTCCCCAGTTTGTGCAATAGTTTTCCTTTGCATCACATGACTCCTCCATTTCAGTTCATTTTTATTGTGGATTTTTTTCAGGGGGGGGTCAATGCAAATTGAATTTTCTCCTTTATTTGATCACAGCAAATTTAATCTGTCCTTTGTTGGCCTTGTATTTCTTTGGTGCTGCATTTCTTCATTTGCTTAATTTGTTGATCAGCTTTGTTTAGACCTTGAATTAATACAGCAGCATAGCCCTCTCCCATGCCATTCCCTTCACATCTACTGTAATATAACTAAATATTTCTGGAACCTATGGACCCATTCAAGCCTCTAAGATCCCACAGAGCTAATTTAGCTTTGTTATAACTATAGTATGTGAAGGTAAGGAGAAAAATCCTTTTCTTATGGTCCATGCAATTGTACTCAACACTGAACAAACTTTACACTAAAAAGCCTTGCTTTGTGCATTGTGGACTTTCCCATAGCGATATCTAATATCAAGGAATGGGGGAATTACTCTGGAAAAATACTATGTAGCTGCTTTAAGTGTACAGTTTTCTTAAATGATCTAGGAAGCTTACATTTTAGTTTACTGTGAAGGACTGGATTTTTTTCTCTCATCATTTGGATTCAAACCTGCTGTAGGTGGGTCACATACCTTTTACTAGTTTAACAAGTTCCCAGATGCTGGGTACTATGGGCCTCACCCCTCAAGGCATGGAAAAGGTCAGGGTTTTTTATGGGGGGGGGTCAGGCATTGGGACTACTGGGTGGGCCGTAGCGGCTGATAATAGTCTACAACAGTTAATTTACAAGTGCTATTGTCCGTGCAGGGAAGTAGAGTCAAACAGTATTATTATTAAGCTTTTCATAAGACATATGGCAGAGTCAGCCAGGATGCAATGTGGTACTTCACAGCAAATGAAATGTCACAAAATACTGCATGATAAAAGGGCTGACTTTTCATTGAATTACACTGTTCCCTGCAGCATACTACAGAATTTTGCAGTAATACTGCAAGGTACTGCGTTGTATCCTGGCTGGTGCCACTGTACTCTGGTCCCCAAATAGGGACATCATACCTATACAGACATACAACACTTGCAGGACGTTGTCATAGGTTTCCCAAATAGCAGGGATCCCTCTACATAAGAACTTCTTGTTAATCTTTCTATCCCTTCTCCATCTTTGTATGGGACATTTTGCTGTGTGGGATACATACACAGGGTCAGTTAACAGCGTTCCCCATTTGCATTTACAGATCCTCTTTACACATAACATAGCAGAACCAAGGCTTTACCTGAGCAACTTAGGAAGATGCCTACTGCTGTAGCTATCCAGCAACTATTACACACTGTGGGGGCTGTTGATATAATTTCTCTATTTCTCTGGGAGGTCTGATTTAAATGGATACCTCTATTCAAGCTCTATTGCATCCTACTATCAACTCCAGCTCACAATGCTGAACTTTCTTGAACCTCCCGGGTCACAGGCACTCACCTAACTGGCCACACTGAGCATGCATGTGACCTCTCCTGGAACATATTGCATAAATAGATATAGGAATAAAAGCACACTGAATCTGTAGACAAAAGAATACAAAAAAGCCCATTGAGTTTGTCTGCCATTTCTCAGAGATGGTATGTACCCTGCAATGCCATTTTTGTTCATATAACTATCCAAATTATTTTTGAATTCGTCCAGTGAAGCACCTTCTGCTATTTCTTTGAGAAAACAATTTCAAAACATCACTACCCTTTGTGTAAACCACTCACTCTTTTTTCTGTTTTGAAATGCTCCTTTTTAAATTGGTAGTCATGACTTTTGGTATAAAATCTTTTCCTTAAACTTAAGCAGTAAACAGTCCTTTAAACCTGTGTCCCTGACTCCCTTGTCACCGTGTACACCAGAATCAAGTCCCTCCTTGATCTTCTCATTTCTACTTTGTAAAGTCCCAGTTTAGATAATCTGTCCTCATAAGACATCCTTCAAACCACTAATCATGTTCGCTGCTCTTCTCTGTACACTTTCAGCTCTTGATATGTCCATCATACTCTGAGGTTACCAGAACTGTACATAGTATTCCAAATGGGGTCTTGCCAATGACCTGTACAGTGGCATAACCACCTTCCTGCCCCGATTACACAGTTCTTTCTAAAGCATCCCAGTATGTTTGTTTTTTGTATTACATGTTCACACTGGGATGCTTGCTTGAAACCACTGTATATAATAACCCCCAAGGTTTATTTCCTTGTTTCATGACCACAGATTGACTCTGTTCACTGTGTGTGTGGCTCCCTTATTGCCAGACCAATTGTAAATCACCACACACTTATCCAGGGTAAAATGTACTTTGACTTGTTTTGCCCAACTTGTAAGGGGACAAGTTCCTTTAGCATATTGTCAACAGCTTCTTGCAAATCAACTATATAGCTAAACTTGGTGTCATCTGCAAATTTCACTATCCATCCGCCCATGCTGCTCAGCATGCTACTTAAAGATGGTTCAATTACTGATCTCTGTGGTACTCCACTTGTCACCTGCTCCCATTATGAATGATAACCATTGATTCTAACCCTCTGTCTACAACTGAAAAAAACAATTTTATCATTTGCACTATATCACTATGGATGCCAATGTCCATCAGTCTCATAACATGTTCCTTGTGTGGCAATGTATCAAAGGCCTTGTTATAGTCCAAGTGGACTATCTCCATTTGACTGCCTTCATCAACTGCCCTACTTGCATGCTCAAAAAACTGAGTATATATGAGAGGACTTCTTTTTGACTCTTATGCTGCTCTTTCTTATGGCCTAGAATATCTCCTCCACCACCATGAAGCCCAGAATAATTTCTTTGGGCCCTCAGATGATTTTCTTGAGGGGAGACCCCCAAAACTCTTCTGCATTCTACTCTGGAATAGTGAGACTGTGTGGTCAAAGAATTTTCTCACTCCCATATTTCTCTGCTGTTCATTCTCTGCTGACTTTTATTCTCTCTTTCCCATGGTTACTGTTTCTATTCTGATCATTCTCGGTTGTAGGGTCTAGTGTCTTTGGTCACAGAGCATCTCTACCTACCCCAGAGGGTGTGGAGAAGCCACTGCTCCCTATCTCTCTCTCTCTCTCTCTCTCTCTCTCTCTCCATGTCTCTTTTCTTTCTCTCAGTAACTTGATATTCCTCCCCGAGCTATGGGCTCAGAAATAAATATGTGGTCTGCCCTCACCACTGTATAGGTAGCAAAAGGGGCAGCAGTAACCCACATCAGCATAGCCATTGAGCATATGTGCAAGCATTTACAGTAACTCAGTGGTCTATACTACTTCCTCTAGAGGAGCCTGGAGGGGTCAAGGACAGAAACATTTCTGTTATGCATATTAACATTTTAGTAACTGGGCTCAAACCAGTAAGGAGATGAGATGCTGGCTACACTAAAAAGTTTGGGTCAGGGCTAACTAGAAATCATAGCTATGGACTGGCATGAAATTAGGGTAGAACTTGCTCTAGATAAAATCTGGACTGGATTCTATTCTGCTTCACACTGCTGTCACTTTACTGATCAGATATGTATTTGGTCTTTTTTTGTTTTTTGCTCTCACCTATGCCTACTTAAGGGACCTTAAGAGGCCCTGTATTAGTTGATACAGCAGGTATCTGACATCTACACTTTCAGGTGATTTACTGGTTATCTTCCCTGCCTACTTTAATGGAACAGTAGCCCAAATTTGGTAATTCAACAGCAAAAGAACCATTACTGTCTATAATGGGCTAACTCAATTTTATTTGTGCCTAGCCTTTTCATATTACCTTGAAATATCAACATCCAACATGTCCTATTATTGTTTTAAAGGAATCTGATGATCAATGAGAAGGGTACTCTTATTCAGAAGTATCTTATCTTCTTTCCAGTGCTCTGCACCTCCACGCCATCAGGCTGAACAGCTCCATACTCTAAATTGAAGTTTTGCTTGTATATCTTATGGCTCACTGCCCCACAATTAATACAGGCTCAACACTCCACAAAAAAGCACTGGTTAAAGACCTACAAACACTGCAGTCTCAATCCCTCACATATAGGATTGGTTCTACACCACACAATCAGCACAGGCTCCATGCCCCATGAAAACAGTAGATTCTACACCCATCAAACAGCTGGGGCTTAATGTTCCACAAACTGCACAACTTCTATGATGCTTGAACTGGACAGGCTTAATGCTCCACAAACTGTGGGAACTTCAGAATTCATGAACAATTCAGGCTCAATATCCAAACTTGCAAAGTGGTTCACACTGGGTGCAGAAATCCACAGATGGAGTACTGTAGTAATAGGATAAAGGGAGAACACTCCAGAGAGGAATGGGACCTGGAGTAATAATCTAACATCCTCCTCTCAGAGTGGCAAATCATGTTTTAAGTTAAATAGGTTGCTGGGTTGCATCAGCCTGGGTTTCACCAGTTGTAGGAGGGGGAAGTGACTTTGCCACTGTACAGGTCCCTGGATAGACTGTACTTTGAATATTGCATACAGTTCTGAAGCCCAAATTTAAGGAAGGACCAGGACAAACTAGAGACAGTCCAGAGAAGGGTGATATAAATGATCCAAGGATAGCAATGAAAAACCTATGAGAGACTGAAGGACCTCAATGTGTACTCAGTGGAAGACAGGAGAGAGATGGAAACTATGATAACAATGTACAAATACATTTCGGGGTACAGTATAGTAGGGTGAACTGCACAGAATTTTTCAAAATGAAGGACCATTTAATCATCAAGGATAACAATCTTTGGCTGGCAGGGGAAAGTTTAAGAAAGACATCAGGGAAAAGTTTTCATGGAGAGGGTGGTGGACAAATGCAATAGTATGCCCAACAATGTGGTTAATGCAAATGCTACAAAATATATCAAAGTGCGGTGGGGTAACTTCAGGAAATAATCAGTGAGTGGCAGGTAAACACTGGAGGGAAGATATTGGGGGAGATGTGGCTAGTGCTGAGAATTAATGTAAGGTAGGGTCTCAGAGCAGACAAAATGGATTTAAAGTTTTCTTCTGTCCTTATTTCCTATGCTTCTACATGATAGCCTCATGGACAGCATGGGCTCAGTTCACCATGAGTGATACAGGGTCAGTACTCCACAAAAAAGCAAGTTCAAAGCACTGTGAAAAGCACTGGCTCAAAGTTCCACAGACAGGACAGGCACAATGAGGACTAGGTCAAAACCACACACGCAGAAATGTTCGGTCAAAAACTACACCATGCAGAGACAACAAAACAGGCACCGTGAAAAACCATGTTAGTATATGTAAACTAACTCTGAAACTGCACACGCTGTTTTGCCCACAAATTTTTTCACCACTCGTCTTTTCCGACGTGTCTTGACCAGATACCAGCTGTCCGTGCTTCATGGACAGGGTTCCCTGACGAAGCCTCTGTTTGAAGAGGCTATTTTTATTTATTTATTTATTTGATTTGACAACTGGATAAGGAAGCACTGGACTACAAGGCCCTTTTACAGGCTTGACCCAGGTATCTTCAAATTACATTATAGTATTAGAATCACAGTATTAGTATCAAAGTCAATGTAAAAGACATAGTTATATATTAAATAAAAAATTAGTATATTTCAGAGACAAATTCGGTAATTGCACATTTTATTTATTTATTTATTCATTTATTTTATTAGAATTTTGGTAACTGGGTAAGTCCACTGAGACCATGCAGTCACGAGTTGTATGAACACTTCCAGTAGGGATTTCGGGTGAGGCATAGCACAGAAACTGTGCTTGTTCAGGTGCAGAATGTTGTCCTCAGGGCTAGAGACTGAGGAGAAAAAAAAATTCTTGTTCTCCTTGATCTGTCATCGGCATTTGACACTGTGGACCATTGTGTGTTGCTTGACCATCTTAGTGAACTCTGCAGACTCACCGGCACTGTCATCTGCTGGGTCGAGTCCTTCCTAACTAATAGGAGGCAACGGGTCATGATGGGGGATTTCTCCTCCACTCCTAGCCCTCTATCTTGTGCAGTACCTCAGGGGTCAGTGCTAGCCCCAGTGTTATTCGCAGTGTACGTGCTACCCCTGGGAGAGATCATTAGGAAGTATGGCCTGGATTTTCATTGCTATGCTGATGATACCCAGCTATACTTATCCTTTGCCCCAGGAACATCCAACGTGGTAGATGTGCTAAACAGCTGCCTTGCTGAGATCAACGACTGGATGGCCTCTAACTGGTTGTGACTGAACCTCGATAAGATGGAGGTATTGGTGGTGGAGTCGAACAGAGTGCGTGATAGGATGGCCTCTGAATCAGAGACTGGGCTTGTTCTGGGATCTGTTCCATTGAAGGCCTCCTCTAGGGAGCAAAATCTTGGTGTCACTCTGGATAGGAGTTTGACTATGGAGGCGCAGATATCTTCCACTGTCTGATCCTGTTTTTTCCATCTCAGAAACATCACCAGGATAAAGCCCCTTGTTCCATCTCTGGACCACCCCACTTTGATGCATGCCTTAGTTACATCAAGGCTTGACTACTGTAATGTGCTCAACCTCGGGGTTGTTGGAGGATCTCTCTGCAGACTGCAGCTAGTGCAGAATGCAGCTGCCTGATTACTTACTGGGCAGCCAAAATGTTGCCACATTACACCGGTGTTGCGTGAGCTGCACTGGCTGCTGGTCATGTGGAGGATCCTCTTTAAGGTGGGTCTTCTCACTTATCCCTACACAGTCAGGACCCTGGTTATCTGTTAGTAATTCTTGTACCTGCTCTTTCGGTTCGCCCCATCTGTTCCTCCTGTGGGGGCCCCCTAGCGATTCCCAGGATGAGGTTGAAATCGGCTGGTGACAGGACTTTTAGTGTCACCTCCCCCATCCTGTGGAATTCACTGCCCCTTGTAGTTAAGGAGGCCCCTACCTTGGAGGTATTCAAGGCCCACTTTAAGGCCCATCTATTCACTCAGGCATTTTTGGATTAAGTTATTAATTTATAGATTTGATTTGATTGTAGTCATTGGTAATCTGATGTTAGTTTATTGTTTATGGGAATGTTTATATGAAGTGTTATTATTTATATCTTTGTAACTATTCTTGTGTTTTAGTGATTTACATATGAATATGTGTTTATTTATCTGTATGGTTCCCAGAGCCTCCAGGATTGGGTTTCTTTTAAATAAATTTTGCCTTGCCTTTTTCAGTGACGACCTGGGTGACAATGGTGAACACAGTACAATAGATAAATACAATAATAATATACAGTATACAGAGAGATTTAACAATGTTGCAAAAATTATTACAGTGGAAAGCCAGGTAAGTAATTTAAAACAGATCAGGCATTAAGCATATATAAATAAACAGGATAACTAATATTATATAATATATACATAGCAGGAACACGAGAGCAGGTGGATTACAAGATACATCTATCAGAGTAATATAGACTAGGCATTAACAATGCTATAAGGGTTATTTAAAGCAATTGCAGAGGAGGGGGTTAGTAGGAAAGAGGTAAGCTCTTTTTTTGAAGGAGGATAGGGTGGGGCAGGAGAGTAAGTTAGGGGAGAGGGAATTCCAAGCAGAGGAAGCTAAGAAGGTGAATGAGCGCATACCTGATAAGCGTTGCATCTTCTGGATTGCTAATATGGTTAATGAAGTAGATCTAAGTGTACATGTGGGTGCTTTTTTGTAACAATTCCACTTAGGCAAGGGGGATTAAAGAGCTTGGTAAGTTTGACTACAAGGCATAAGGTGTGAAACTGCAACCTTGAGTCAAACGTAGGCCAATGAAGAGAATACAGGGCCTCACAGTGGTGTTTTCCGGAGTCCGTTCCAAGGGCAAAACATCCAATCCTATGACAGAGTTGATACACCTGTACAAGGGAAGAAGATTGGGTGGAGAGTAGTAGAGGGATACCATAGAACAAAATAGGGAGAAGGGATGTTGACACAATCTTTTTACAGGTGGTGTTGGATAAAAGAGGGCGGAGGCGGTATAATAACCCGAGCTTCTGATTTACCATTTTGGTAAGCTGAGTTGCATGATGCTCCCTTTAGAAGAAGGAGGCATCTAAGTGAACCCCAAGGTATTTAAAGTACTAACCACCTCTGTGGGATCTCCAGACTGTGTACTGATCTGGAGCTGTTTGGTAGGTTTGGGGGATGGGATATTGAAAAGCATAGCTTTTGTTTTATTTTGTATTTAGAATTAGGTGACTGTCAGAGAACCAAGTCTCGAGCTCAATGAAATCACAGTTAAGGCTCTGGTTAAGCCGGTCTATATTGTTAGATGAATGGTATAAGATTGCATCATCAGCATATAATTGCACAGACGCACCGCCACAGAAGTTGGGGAGCTCGTTGATAAAAAGCGAGAATAGTATTGGGCCAAGAATAGAACCTTGGGGTACTCTGTATGAGACAGGCCTTGAAGAGGAGGGTGAATCAGACCATTTTACCCTTTGCAATTTTCCAGTGAGGTAGTCATGGAACCATGTGAGTGCTAAGCGATCTAGACCTAATTGATGCAATTTACCAAGGAAAAGGTGGTGGTTGACTAGATTGAAGGCCTTAGTCAAGTTGACAAATACACCACAAGACCAGCATCACTTACATTAAAAATGTCAGTTGAGACTTTGACAAGAGCTGTGGTAGTACTATGGCCCTTCCTGAAGCCATGCTGGCTGTCTGTGAGAAGATGATGCAAGTCTAGGTAGGACTGTAGTTGAATGTGCAGGATCCACTCCAGGATCTTGGCCAGTGGGCAAAGAAGTGAAATAGGCCTATAATTTTCCACAGCATGGGTCCCCCCCTTATGGAGGGGGACTACCACAGCCACTTTCCAAAGACTTGGCACTTCACCAGAAAGAATGGATCTATATAGAAGATCACAGACAGGTGCAGCAAGTGATGCTGCCCCTAGTTTGAAAAACCTGGTTTCTAATGTGTCATGGCCGGGGGAGCGCTCTGACTTGAGATTTGCCTGAGGACTTCTCTTCCAGTGGCTATTTTTGGGGGAAAGGGGGTCGGGAGCCAAGAGCAGCATGGTGCTGAGTAGGGATAGAGAAATCCGAGACTGGCAGCAGGTGAGCTGTGTACCTATCAAGGTCAGTGAGGAACTGATTAATTCCTTCTGCAATGGACAGGGGACCTTGAAGGAGGTGGCTGACAGACGATATGGAGCTTGGACATTGGGTCAATTTGCCTTTGATCAAAGAATTGATATGTTTCCAGAATTCTTTGGGCTTGCTGAGATTCTCAGTCTGAAGTGAGCAGAGGTAGGTACGTTTAGCACCCTGTATCCTATTTTGACACTTATTTCTCAGCTGTCAATAATATAGCCATTCAGAATGAAGGAGGCTGTGTTTATAGGTCTTCCAGGCTGCATCATGACTCTTCATGAGGGTCCTGATTTCAGTAAAGAGCTAGGGTACCTTAATACCCTTAGATCTGTCTAGTAAGTGGAGCATGTCTGTTGATAATGTTTTTAAAGGTAAGGATAAAATAATCAAGTGGTCTGTTGAGGGGAGGCAAGTAATGGGTGTCCAATCAGCATTACTAATAGACATTGAGAAATGGTTTACGTTAAAGTGAGACATTTTTCTGGATTCATGTATTAAGGGTGGTGGGGCATCAAAATTACTATGCCACACACAGTAGGTAGGAGATTGGTCACTAATGCAATCTTGTAAAACACTGACTGTTTTGATCTCATGTGGGCAATTAGACAGTAACCAATCCAACAGTGTTGCAGTACCTGTTTTGGAGTTATGTCTTGTGGGCAAGGAGATAAGTTGGGTGAACTTTGTATCAGAGACTAGCATATGGGCCTTGTTTTGGTGGGGGGACAGCCAATCAAAGTTGAGATCTTCACAGATTACTGTGTCATGAGCGGGGACAGCTGACAATGCTGACATAAGGGAAGGCAGTTTGTTGGCGGCATCCTGCGGGGGTAGGTAAATACATCCAAAAAGTAGTTTCTTAACATTGCCTAAAGTTAGTCAGATAAATAGAGATTCTGCATTGGGAGGCATGCCAAGGGGAAAAGAGATCAAAGTGACATGAAATTTAGACTTAACATATATTAAGACACCCCCCCTCTACCTAAATAGTCATGCCTGTGGCAGGAGTAGCCAGGGAGATCAATTTCATGTTGTTGTAGACTGAGCTTCAACCAAGTTTATTTTATGCCAAGGATGTCTGGGTTGAGATTAGTTGTCCATGTCTGAATCTCAGCAAGTTTAGGCCGGAGGCTTTGAGCATTTAAATGAGTGATTGTGATGCCTTTTTCCCTTTCATGTTTAAGGGGCAGAAGTAGATAGAGAACTCTGATGGCCAGTGTTAACTTCTATGTCACCAGCTAGAAGCAGTAGGGACAAGTGTATGGCCGGAGTTAACTTTAAGAAGTGTAGGACTATGGCATTTATGCTAATCCTACATAACAAGTGCAGGGAGGTTCGGCTACATACCCCAAGGTAGTAGGCATCCTTTTTTTGCATGAAATGAGTGAGTTGAACATTTATGGACATCAGCACCGAGCTCTAAGCAGAAAAGTGAATTTGCTACATTGGGGTGTTAGCTTCTGCTGGTCACTATTACATTTTGCACTTATAGTTTTGCAACCTCCTTTCCAGTGTTTTATGCACAATTTTCTTCTTTGTTTACAGTTCTGTCCTTTAAACAGTGCAGGTACAACATCCCATGAACAGAACAAGCTCAATTTCCTATCAACAGCACAGGCTCAAAGTGAGGCTACAACATCCCATGAAGAGGACAGGATCAATAACCTATCAACAGCATGGGCTCAATGTTCCCAAAACAGTATAGGTTCAATGCCTACCAACATTGCAGGCTCAATGACCCAAGAACAGTGCCAGCTTCATGCTTCATGAACAGTATATACTCAATTTCCCTCCAACAGCTTGAACACAATGCCCCACAAACAGGGAGGTAGAGGCATGAACAGCACAAGCTCCATGCCCTCCATATTGAAACATGTTAGACTCTTTCACCTTGTTAATGCCCTTAAGGTGTTTGAATGTTTTAATCATATCACCTCCCTCCCTCCTTTGTTCTTGGGTATAAAGATACCTTTCTCTGTACTGCCTCAATTTGGTTAATGTCCTTGTGAAGGTGTGGTCTTGAGTACTGCAAGCAGTACTCCAGATTGAGCCTAACCAGTGTCTTGTAAAGAGGGATTATTGCCTTCATCTTCCGACTTGTGATACCCCTACTAATGCACCCAAATCCCCCTAGTCCTACCTACTGCTTTAGTGGTCTCCTTGCATGATTTCAGGTCATCGGTAATGATAATGATGTCCAAGTCTCTTTCTTCCCTTGTGACTGCCAGCAACTCCCCTCCCAGCCGATAGGTGGCTTCAGGGTTTCTCTTCCCTATGTGCATGATCTTACACTTCTTTGCATTAAACCCCAGTTGCCACTCTTCCGTCCATTTTGCTAGTTTATCCAGATCTCTTCTTATTCTGCCCACCCCATCTGGATCATTTACTCTGTTGCAGATCTTGGTGTTATCTGCAAACAGACAAACCTTACCCTCCAGTCCATCTGCAATATCACTGATGAAGATATTGAAGAGGACTGGCCCAAGGACTGATCCCTGCGGAACCCCACTTGTGACTTGCATCTCTTCTGGCTCTATACCGTTTACCACCACTCTCTGTTTTCTGCCCGTCAACCAGTTTGCCACCCAATTGACCAACCTCTGACCCCCCCGAGCCTGCCCACCTTATTAATCAATCTTCTATGTAGAACAGTATCGAAAGCTTTGCTGAAGTCAAGGTAAGCAACATCAACTGCTCCCTCTTGGTCCACCACTCTGGTTACCCAGTCAAAGAAATCTATGAGATTAGTTTGACAGGACCTTCCTTTTGTAAACCCATGCTGTCTTGGATCCTGTGCTCCTATGGATTCCAGGTGTTGAACTATCCTTTCCTTAAGGAGTACCTCCATAATTTTGCCCCCTACTGAGGTAAGAGTGACTGGTCTGTAGTTCATTGCCTCCTCCCTGCTACCACTTTTGTGGAGCAGGATCACATGAGCACTACTCCAGTCTTCTGGGACCTCTCCTGTGCTCAGAGACTCACTGAACAGTTCTAATAATGGCTCTGCTAGTTCCACCCATAGCTCCTTTAGTACCCTGGGCTGGGATGTATGCCATCAGGTCCCATTGCCTTGTCCACCCTGAGCTTATTGAGCTCTTGTAGGACCCTTTCTTTTGTGAAGGGACTAGTGCACACCTCCCTCCCCACTGTGTCCATGGTGCTGAGCTGTGGGTCTTACCCTACCTTCTCTTCAGTAAATACTGAGCAAAAGTATCTATTTAGGAAAGATGCTTTTACATGGTCCTCCTCTTCACATGCCCCCTTATCCCCTTTGATCTTAGCAATACCCCCTCTGGACTTTCTCCTTTCACTAATGTATCTATAGAAAGTCTTGTCACCTTCTTTTACTATTTGTGCTAGTGTTTCCTTGGTTTGAGCCTTTGCCTGCCTTACTGCCTTCCCTGCTTCCCTTAGGGAAGTTTAGTATACCTTCCTATCTTCATCCTGCTGCTTTCCCTTATATTTCTTGAAGGCCAACCTTTTGACTCTGACCTTTTCTGCTACTGTTTTTGAGAACCAAAGCGGTTTTCTTCTTTTGCACTTCCTTTTCTCTCTAACACAATGGGATGCTGCTATAAGTATTGCATCCTTAATGCTTTCCCACTTTGCCTGTACCCCCTCACCTGTATTTCTTTTTGCCAGGGCTAGCTTAACTCTGTTGGCCATCTTATCAAAGTCAGCTCCTCTGAAGTCCCATATTTTTGCCTTGGAATGGGATGATTTAGTTCTAGTGGCTACATAACCATACCATGCCCTCAGGTGACCTTCTACCTGGAGATCTGTGATCCTTTCCCTGTTAGTCAGTACTAGATCTAGGATAGCCCTGTCTTTTGTGGGTTGTTGTACTAGTTGTTTGAGGCCCTCCCCTTGCAGGGAATCCACCATGTGTCTCGTTCTGGCAGATGTTCCTGTTGGTATTGATCAATCTGTAACTGGCATGTTGAAGTCTCCCATTATCAGAACCTCCCCTTTAGCTGTTATGTTTTGTATATCTTCTAACAGTAATGTGTCTATGTCCTCCCCCTGGTCTGGAGGCCTGTACACAACCCCAGTTCATATGGCTGTCCCATTTCCTGTTTCCAGGGTGACCCACAGTTCTTCTGGCTCCTTATGTGTATTCTGAATTTCTGTGGCTTTGGTAATTTCATTAACATAAAAGGGCCACTCCACTCCCACTTTTTGCACCTCAGCCTCTTCTGAACAGTACATAGCCAGGTACTGAAGTCTCCCAAGTGTGGTTACTGATAAACCATGTCTCGCTAATGGCTACCATGTCCAGTTTAGCCTCTGTCATTATTGCCTGCAGGTCTCGGATCTTGTTTCCCAGACTGCAAACATTTGTGTACATGATTTTCCATTGGCCAGATTTCAGTGTGTAAGTTGTTGGGTGAGGTCTGGTGTTTCCCTGTGCATCGTATAGGGAGCCAGACCTTTTTCCTTACCTGGTGATGCAAATGAACTACAAACATGCTGAACTCCTGTTTGAGCATTAGCTGAGGGGAGGGGATGTTCTTCCCATTCAACGTATGGGGTGTTGCACCCCTCTTCCCATTTGCTGGTTTAAATATTCTGCAAAGACATCAAACTTCTGCTCCGATGCACTGACTCCCTCCTTAGTCAGATGCAGTCCATCAAATTTAAAGAACTTTAGCTCCCAAAACTGTTGCCAGTTCCCTACAAATGTGTGTCCTTTTTCCTGGCACCAGCCCTTGAGCCACATGTTTAACTCCCCTATTTCCCCTTTTCTGACCTTCTGTCCATCTACCCCTCCTCTGCCAGACTGGCAGGATCTCAGAGAAGGAGATGCCAGATGAAATGGATTATAGTTTGTCATCCAGCCTGGTCAGGTGTTCCTTGGTCTCAACAACTGACAGGCTGGCGAGATCGTTAGTCCCTATGTGTACCAGGATGCCAAAGTTTTCTCCTGCTTCCTGAACAATTTTAGCAATGTGGTCAGAGTCTCTCAGTGTTGATGTATCTGGCAGACATCTGATCATTACCCCTGGCTGGAGATAGGTATCAACTCCCCTAACCATGGAGTCTCCTATAATAAGAAGTGTTTTGGATTTCCTTTTTTTTTTTTTTTGTTTTGGTTCCTGTTTTGGGCTTGTTTTATTGTGCTAGCTCCTGTGCTGCAGTGTCCTCTGCCCCTTTGTTTGATTTCAGAGATAGAGGCAGATACCTGTTTGTAGTTTTTATATGATTTGTGGAGGTGATATGTTGGAGATCACTGAGTGATGGGACACTTGATTTGCCCCTCCTAACCACCTGCCACCCTCCCAGACCAACTACCCTCTGTGGTTGAGGTGCTTCTGTTGGATGTTGGGGAAATGGCGGGCTGTTCTTATAATATATTTCCTATTGAATATGCAATTTGAGGTGTGCAGTCTCAGCCCATGCTGCCTGGAGCTGAGCCCTTAGATCTCTAATGACCCAGCATGTAGGACAGTGTCCTAAATCCTGTAAAACTGCCCTTCTGAAAAGTGTTCCACAGTACCTGCAGTTATTGATACCCATTCCAGATAAGTTGCTGGGTTTACAACCTGATCAGAGTAATTAGAAGGAAGAAAATGAAAGCAAAAGTTGATTTTGTGTTTTGTTTGTTTTAAATTAGTAGTGCCCCTGTAAATGAGGTCACTGTGTGGATATCCCTCTGATTCGCCAATTCCTGCTTTGCTACAGGAAATGTCATGACTGTGGTACCCTATAATAGGAGTGTAGTATGGGGTGGTTAGGGATAGGGTGGGCGGCTGGGCCCTTTCCCTGCTGAAAAAGAAGAACCACAGACTAAAGAAACAAGGAGATAAGAGCAGAAACAATCATCCAGCAACAAATTCAGTAGCCCTGAAGGCTTATCCTAATGATAGATAAAACTGTAAAACCTGTAAAGTACCACCTGTAATAATTTCACAGAAGATGTACCCTGTAAGAAACATTTTGCTACAAAGAAAAATAAAGCAGTAACAGAAGATATACCTTGCAAAAGACAATCTGAATCAGAAGATTACATCAGTAATCTGTAAGCACACACCTGTAGGTACACCCTGTAATAATGCAGCAGGAGGTATACCCAGCAACAACCATTTGAATCAGAGAAAAATAAAGCAATAAAATGTTAGCAACAAACAGTAACAATCCCTGTGAGTACAAAATGAAAATAACTACACAGGAAATCTGCTAGCCAAAAGAAGCCTTAATCATTTTTCTTGCTCTGGAAAGGTTCTTTGCTCTGTCCTTTCAAGCAACCTAGAAGAAATAAGCTCAGGTGAAGCTAGGAGCCTTGGCCAGCAAACCTAGTCTTCCACATCTACTGCTTTTGTACACTGAATAATGCTTTGACCATGCCTTATTCATAGAAACAAAATTTGATGGCAGATAAGCACCACTTGGCCCACCCAGTTTGCCTTTTTTTCCCTATCTACATTGTTACTTCAGACCGTACTTGATCTATCGCTCTTTCTTTCTTCCCCCCTTCCTTTCCACTATGATTCCCTTGTGCCTAACTCATGCATTCTTGAATCCTGCCACTGTCTTTGCCCCCACCACCTCCCCTGTAAGATTGTTCCAGGAATCCACTACTCTTTCTGTGAAAAAGTACTTCCTAACATCTCTCTTAAGTCTACCCCCTTCATCCTCATAGCATGTCCCCTTATTCTTGAGCACCTTTTTTTCTGAAAAATACTTCACTCCTGTACCTTATTTACCTCAAGTAAGGTATTTAAAGGCCTCTATCATATCCCGCCTCTCCCTCCTGTCTTCCAGGGTATACATATTAGGTTTCTTAATCTTTCCTCACAGAGCTTTTGATGCAGACCCTGCACCATTTTAGTTGTCCTCCTCTGGAGAGCCTCCACTCTATGTCTTTCCAGAGATGTGAACTCCAGAATTGCACACAATACTCTAGGTGGGGTATTACAAGAGATCTATACAGAAGTAACACCACTTCCATCTTTCTGCTTGTGATACCCCTCCTTATGCACCACAGCATCCCATTAGCTCTCCCAACTGCTGTGTTGCACTGCCTGGCCGCCTTTAGGTCATCTGATTACCCCCAGGTCTCTTTCCTGCTTGGTGGGTGTCAATACCACTCCACTCATTTTATACTCTGTCCTGGGTTTCTGTGTCCTAAGTGCATTATTTTGCATTTTTTTTGCATTGAAACCCAGTTACCATACCCTTGTCCACTCCTCTAGTTTTCTCAGGTCTCTGCTCATCCATTCCACTCCCTCTTGATGTTCCACCCTATTGCTGATTTTGGTGTCTTCCACAAAAGGAAAACCTTCCATTCCAGCTCCACTACAATGTCACTTATATAGACATTAAAGAGAACTGGCCCCAGCAATGATCCTCAAGGCACCCTGATGGTCACACTTCCTTCCTCAGAGTGAACTCCATTTACTATCTCCCTCTGTCACCTATCACCTAACCCCTAACCCATTTCTTACCCAGTGTACCACCTATAGATCCACTCCTAAGTTACCCAGCTTGCTTACTAGTCTCCTATATGGAACAGTGTCAAAATCCTTACTGAAATCTAAGTAAGCCACATCCACTGCTCTACCCCGATCTAAATCCTTTGTCACCCAGTCACAGAAATCTGTCAGATTCATTTAACATAACCTCACCCCTCTGAAACCATGCTGCCTTGGGTTTTGTAACCCATACTGGATTCAAAATATTCCACAAGCCTTTCCTTCAGTAGTGACTCAATTAATTTTCCCATCACGGATGTCAGGCTGACTGGCTTATAATTGCCAGCCTCCTCCCTGCTACCACTTTTGTGCATTGGGACTACATTCACAGGTGCAGCTATAATTTACCTGTAGCTCCCTTAATACCCTTGGATGAACCCCATCTGGTACCATTGCTTTGTCTACCTTCAGATTAGCGATTCACTTCAGGACTCTCTCCTCCAAATAAGGACTAGTGTCCACCTCCATCCCATCATCCCTCCCAAGCTTCTGTTACTTTTTTGTGCCCCCCTTCCTCTGTGAATACTGAACAAAAGTACTTGCTCAAGGTGTTGGCCTTTTCCTGGCCCCCATCTGCACAGTCCACCTTTCCCTTTCTAACCTTCCACTGGTCTTTCTCTTTTCACTTATAAACACCAAAATGTATTGACGCCTTTTGTTACCTCCTGGGCTATTCTTTCTTTAGTTTGCACCACTGCACTCCTAACCACTTTCCCTGCTTCCCTTTGTTTCCCCTGATACACCTCCTTATCCTTTTTCCTCTGTGTGTCTTTATACCTTCTGAATGCTACCCTTTTTCAAATCAAATCAAATCAAATAAAATGTATTTATAATGTGCTTTTCTACATATCAAAGTGTGATTACGTATCAAAATAACATCAAACATAATAAATAACAGCATAAAAACAATAAAAGCAGCAGTAGACCTATTCAAACGCTAATTCAAACAGATAACTTTTCAGAGATGCCTTAAATGACTCTGTGGACAGACACTCTCTAATCTGATGAGGTAGAGAAATCCACAGGATTGGGGCCATAAAAGAAAAAGTTCTGGCCCCAGATGACTGAAGACAAACCCTGGGAATCTCTAGCAATCCTTCGTCAGTGGAGAGGAGTGGGCAGAGAGGGCAATAAGGTCGAAGGAGATCTTGAAAGTAGCCCAGTCCCTGATCGTGTAGGATCTTATAGGTCAGCAATGCGACCTTAAAAGTGATTCTCCACCACACTGGCAGCCAGTGCAGTTCGCGCAGCACAGGTATGGTGTGTCAAGTTCTTGGTAACCCAGTCAACAACCTGGCTGCAGCGTTCTGCATCAGCTGCAGGTGACGGAGATCCACTCCCGGCAACCCTAGATATAGAGCATTACAGTAATCAAGATATGAGGAAACAAAGGCGTGGACCAACACAGGAAAGTCATCGTGTGGAACAAGGTGTTTTATAAGAGCGATATTCCTCAGATGGTAAAGGGAAGACTTGACAGCATCTGACACCAGTGCCTTCAGTGTCAGCCCGCTGTAAAGAATTACACCCAGATTCCACACCTGTTCAGAAGGTCTCAACTGGTTACCCCCAGTACAAGGCCAGAGGGAGACCCAGGAGTCAACTTCTCTGCATGATGACCCGGGTCCACAACCAACACCTCAGTCTTATCCGGACTCAGTTTCAACCAGTTAGCACTCATCCAATCCTGGATCTCAGTGAGGCAGTTATTAAAGACTGATAATGCGTCATTCTGTTTGGGTACAAAGGACATATAGAGCTGAGCATCATCTGCATAGCAGTGAAAACTCAGCCCATATTGCCTTATAATCTCTACCAACAGCAGCATATTACACTGTGAACAACATGGGGGAAAGCATAGAGCCCTGCGGCACCCCATAGGACAGAGCAAAGGGAGCAGAGGAAAAAATTCCTGAAATCACCCTCTGACTTCTGCCTGTGAAGACAGAGTGGAACCATTTGAGGACTGTCCCCAACAGTCCACAAAATAGCTGCATGTGATCTAGCAACATCCCATTGTCCATGTTATCAAACACTGCAGAGAGATCAAGGAGGACCAAGATGGAACGGCTCCTCTGATCTCTCATTATTAGGAGATCATTAAGTGCCTGGACCAGCGCCGTCTCAGTACCATGCCTCTTCCTGAAACCAGACTGGAGAGGATCATAGACCTCATGGGTGGTAAGAAAGTCATAAAGCTGCAACGCAACTACTTTCTCAATAACCTTGCCCAAAAAGGGCAGGTTAGAGATTGGTCTGTAGTTAGCGAGAAAGTCTGGGTCAAGAGAAGATTTCTTCAAAAGGGGTGTCACAACAGCCTCTTTTAAGGACTCTGGAAACACCCCTTGGTCCAAAGAGCACCAGACTATCTCAGCAATGACTGGTCCAATCACATCCATGCATCCCACAAGGAGGCACGTAGGACCAGGATCCAAACTACAGCAAGTCGGTCGCAAGTACTGTACAATCTTCATGATATCCATGATTGCCGGCTGGTCAAAATCTGTCCAGGTTGACCGAGGGCCTGTAACCCCACATCAATTCCTGCAAAGCTCATTAGAATGTGTACTGCGGATCTCCGACCTGATCGATGACACCTTATCCTCAAAAAACTGAGCAAACTCATCACACTGTATTTGTGAAAAAGCTCTCTGACCCCGCAGACAGGCTGGATTGCACAGTCTGTCCATGGTCCAGAAGAGCTGGGCTGGTCAATTTCTTGATGCAGCTATCTCCCTAGACAGGAACTCTGTCTTCTTACAGGAGATTTCTGATTGATAGTCCACATAATGGGCCATCAATCTAAGCCTGTCCTCTTCTAGGCTGGATTTCCGCCAACAGCGTTCCAGTCTTCATCCCACTCTCTTTGACTCCCTCAGTATCCCATCAAACCAAGGGGACTGAGGACAAAGGGAGAGGGGCGAACATGGACAGGTGCTATGGAATCCAGTGCCCTCAGCACCATATTATTATAGTGCACTACTAAGGCATCTGGTTCCATGCAGTCCATAGGCCAACTCGATAGGTCCAGCACTGCCATCAGACCCCAAGGGTACCCCTCAAAGGGCGGTACTGGACCATCTCCAAAGGGGTAGGTTTCACAAGGGGGGGTCTTGAAATTGAACCTTATGGAATGATGGTCAGACCACCCAACTGGTTCCATCACCAGTTCCGTGATTTCCATCCCCAGGGTGAACACCAGATCCAAAGAGTGACCCTGAATATGGGTAGCAGTGGTAACGACCTGTGTGAAGCCCACCAAAACCATTAACTGGAGGAAGTTTTGACCAAAATGTGAGAGTTCATTGTCGACTCAGGCATTGAAGTCCCCCAGGACCAACCACCTGGAGGACTCCAACAACAGGTCGACTATGAAGTCTGCAACTTACTGCAGAAAAGCTTTCTTGTCACTGGGTGGACGGTAGACGAGTAAGATTCTGCTACCCACACCTGCTCCCATGATACACTCAAAGGATCTATGGGACACCACTGGACCCTCCATAAGACCCAATTCTGATTTAAAACAAATAGCGACCCCCCCACCCCTTCGATCCAACCTTGGGCGATGTATTACCGAGTACCTGGCTGAAACTGCTGACTCCAATATGGGACCAGCATTCTCATCCAGCCAGGTCTCGGTAATACAAGCCAGGTCAGATGACTCAACAAGATCAGCAATAATTGCTGTCTTGTTTTTTATAGACCTGGCATTGCATAACACTGCCCAGGCTGGATGAGAGGCCTTGGAGGAGTGGGCCACTTGCCCACTCTCAGTGGAACCCTTGGGTATGGGAATCAGGCATCGCACCCCCCTATCCTGGACCCATTTCATCCCAGGGCATCTCTCCGACCCCACCACCCTAATTCACCCACTCCGCTCCCCTCCCTCGTAGCCGCCCCCCTCCCCCTCCTCTGTGCAATCCCTAAGGCACAACAATGCCTATATACCTCGGGTAGCAATGGGGGACTTTCAAAAGGGCGCAGGTCCCTTAGCCTAGAGGGGGAATAGCACCTGCCACAGAAGCCAGGTCCCAAAACATGCTGCCAGATATTTAAAACAACTATTAATCCACCAATTTGATTAATACTATCGAAACCACTAAAATGTCTTAAACAGCAGTTCCACTCCCCATTTCTAGCAAAAAAAATAAATAAATAAAACATAAGTCTATTCCCCTTCAGACAAGCTCCTCAGAGAAGATCCTAAGCAGTCTGGGCAGATTTTAGCTCCTCCAAAAGACTTAATAACAGTTTGGACACAAAGTCTTAGTTTCCTTCTACCTGTACACCACTGAAAACTGAGAGTAATGAAAAAACCCTCAGAGCTCTTACCCCGAGGTGTTAGTCTTAAGCCTATCTCTCACATAGGCAAAGTAAACAGTCACACAATTTGATATTGGATACAAAAACAAAACGCTCTCACTGCTTCACCAAAATATACAGGAGGAAAAGAAAAAAACAGCAATCTGACCTGGGTAGTATTCAGGCAAGATCCATAAGTTCCAAGTTGATAAAACAGACCTCTGCTGCAGCTAAAATCCTCAGAAATTGATCCCAACCATTTAAAGGTGAGCTCAAGCCACCAGCCAAAAAGAGATTCTGCCCCTGGTCATCCCCCAAGATGCCATTGAGGAAGTCGACCAGTGACTGGATCCATGCGAGCAGGGTCTCCAGCCTGCCCTTTGCAAAGTCCAGGAACCACAGGCACACTGGGGCCTGTCCTCCGACAGTATCACCCCAATCTCCCGTTGCAGTCAATTGCCCCAGTAAACTACCCTGGTTTCAGGCCAGGATTTAAAGGTACTCACCCACCTGGTCGTCCCCCGAGATGCACCACCCTGGGTTCAGACCAGAATTTTCACAGGCCCACTCGCTCCAGAAAAATGTCACTGAGGATGCAGCAGTTAAGAGGGAAAGCCACTAAGTCTTCAAAAAAGAACCCAGCTTCAAGATCACAGTCTCCAGCTCCAGGGTCCAGATCGAATCATACGAGCACTCCAGCAAAATCCGGGTACAGTCACAGGACAACACAAGACCAACGACCAGCTCACAGTCCCAGTATACAAACTCCCAGCTCCTGACAGAAGCCTCCCAGATTGTGATCGGAGTATTCTGGGTAGAATTCTTAAATCTTGCTCCAGAGATTAAATCTTGCTTAAATCTTGCTCCAGAGATAACTTTCCAATCTGAAGGGGAAAAACAGTAGCAATACCACACACACTGTTGCAGTCTCTGCCGACGACTATCGGCAGATATTCCACACGACAAATAACCACAAAATAATAATGAAAAACAATGAACTAAAAGCATAAAAATAGAACAACAAAATTAACATTAAAACAGGTAAATTAACAAAAAAGTATAGCTGCTGTAACGTGGCTAGCCCAACGAGACCGCCATTTTTGCCTTTACCTTTTCAGCCACTTCTTTTGAGAACCATAGGGGTCTGTTTTTCCTCTTGATTTTGCTCACTTGTTTGACACAGAGGTTTGTTGCCTTTACTATGCTCCTTTTTAGCAAAGTCCACTGTTCCTCTACCGCTCCCAGGACATGCCCCCTTGTCAAGTCCACCCTGAGGCATTCACCAATCTTTATAAAATCTGCCCTCCTTAAGTCCAGGACCCTTAATCTTGTGTGGCTCAATTCTGCAGCTGTCCTTATATTGAACAACACCGTATGGTAATCACTAATTCCCAGTTGGCTTCCCACCTTGACAAATGCAATACTGTGCCTGTTAGTAGTACCAGGTCCAGTATTGCCCCCTCACGAGTGGGTTCACTCAGTCAAACAATGTACTTAACTGCTAATCCCTACTGCAGCTCCCTGATGGGATTTGTTTCTTTGTGTAATCTGTCTAAAGAGTAACCTTTCTGATCTGTAGAGGTGTTGCAAGTTACAGTCTCTTGTTTTGGTTTCTACACAAATATTTTTGCACATCTTGATTTTGCAATGTCTTTACTCATGTTTGATTCCTTTAGGTATCTCTTTATGTAACTAATTCTATGTCATCCCTGATATGGGACTCTTTGGTCCCAATGGGTCTACCTGCTTATCAAACTAAATAAATAAAGACATTTCTAACCTTGACCAAACAATAGAGCTGTGGAGAATTCTCAAATTCTGCTTCTGTTGGAACACTGCAGAATGTCAGAAATTCTGTCTAATTTTGCAGACTTCTGTTGCAAGCAGAATTCCAAAAATGGTTGGCGACTTTTTGATTAAAGCACTGATAACTTTTTACATAAACTGCAGATTAGTGTTTCATGGTTTCTGTAAACCAGTGATTAGTTTTCTGCAACTAATCCACGTTTTACATAAATGGCGGAAAACTAATCTACGGGTTGCAGTAAATCACTTTCATTATTCCACAGAATTTATCAAAAAATTCTGAAAAGCATTTTGGAAGCAGAATTTCCAGTCTGTCTGAATCCTGCTGGCAGAATTCCACATTCCGCACATTTCTACCAGAGATTTTGTCAAAGACTGCCTGATTGCATGACTGTGGCTCTGATACTGAAGTGCTAGCAACACCTTATTGATTCCATCAGTTTTTATTCTCTAAAGTTTTCAACCTGGCTCTACATATCATGCAGTAACTAACTGATGGCTCTGTATTGTCCACTGGCTTGAGCATTCAGCTGATCAAAGGCAGTTCAGTTGCTCAGTCACAGCTCTAATACTGCAAGGCCTTCACACCTTTATTTATTCACCAGTTTCTCCACCTGCATTTAGCTTTTCAGCCCAACCGAATATCTCTGTAACATGTCTCATATACTTAACAACTACCTGGAAGTATTTCATCATTCATAGACCTTTCCATACATCTTTTCTGATGATGTACACTCACAAAAATCACACTGTTACCATAGTGCTTTCAGCATCTTATTCATCCAATCAGTCTTCTCATCTCACAATAACTTTTCAGCTTAACTCTACGACTTTTTCTGCCTGCTTCTATAATCATGATGCAATAAGCTTACAAAAGCTTTCATTGTTCATGGACCTGACCAACCAGCTTGTTAGAGGTCTTCCAGTTGCACAATCACAGGTTTGATTCTGCAGTACTTTTCTATTTATTGATCAGTCACAGTTTGAATAGCTTACTTAATGCATGCAACACCTTTTTCAGTCCATCAGTGTTCTGCTCTTACAACAATTCTAAGCCTGAGTCAAGAACTTTGCCAGTCTGTTTTCTAACATGGAACAACTACTTTAATTAGTTGTATCATTCCATGCTGCCCTCTGCAGGAAACTCAGATACTGAAACTGAAACATCATCTTAATTATATCCAACACTTGAAGTCCATTCTGGATCTTCCGTAGAGTATAGGGCAAAATGCTCTATCTTCTGCTGAAGAAGCCATAAGGATAACCAGGGCTCAAAATTCCCTGCTATTTGGTGTTCCATCCACACCAAAAAACAAGCATGGAAGACAAAATTCAGCCCCCTGATAATCCATGGTGAATACCTTTTTAAGAAAGCTGAGTTCAAGCAGCCGCAATTTTGATTCAAGCACCTTTTTTTTTATTGTCTTTAGGTTTTTATTTATTTTTTGGTCCATTCCAGAGATTCTTTGGATTTGGAGGTGATTTGGTGCCTTTCCTGAAGCTCCAGCCAACAGAAATGCTGCATTCTGTCCGCCCAGCTCAGAGACCAATCAAAATCTCACAGTGACTAGGGAGATTTTAGTCTCTGGCTGAGCTTAACTGCGTACTTGTTTTCCTCACTCCTGGGATGGCAACCACACTGATAGGACTCTCTCTTCTGAGCTCCTTCTCCAGCGGACATCACTGCTGCTCCATCTGGGTCTTGTTAAATTAGAGGGGAAGGGGGCTGAAAGGGAGGGTGAAGGGGCAAGGAGCCTAGTCAGAAAGGATATTTGGGGGATTTGTGGTAACAGGGAGGGAGGATTTCTGCACTACTGATGAGAGCATCGTTAAGCTTCAAGGAAAGAGAGGGGGGCCTTGGATATAAGAACGGAGGGCAAATGAAATTAATTGTGCCATGTTTATGCTTCATTTTGCAGGCTACCCAATTTCTTTACAAAAACAGACAACTGAGAAGGGCAATGTCTTAAAAGAAGAAACAAATGAAAAGGCCAAAAAGGGAAAACAAATTGTGACTTTAGTTTTCCAGGGAGGGCACTGCCTAGAAAAAAACAAAAGGCAACAAGGGAAAAAAATTAATTTTGCCTTTATGGGCACTACCTAGAGAAAAACAAAAGGCAACAAAGGGAAAATTAAGTTTGCCTTTCAGGGAGGGCACTGCCTAGAAAAACAAAAACAAGGCAACAAGGCAGGGTAAAATAATTTTGATTTGGTAAACTACGTTTCACAATCAATATCTTCCCTGGCTTGAGAGGCAAAAAACTAATATCCTACATTTCCCTTGTTTTTTGGACAAAAAAAAGACACCAGACATTTATTTATAAATTATTTATTAAAGAAAAGAGACACATAGGCTGTACAAGAATATCAAGCAGCATTTACTTTCTGCAGCTGATTTTGTTCTGGGCAGACTTCATTCCAACATGTGAAAATAAAAGCAAAGAAACATTGGACTGTGTGACTGTTTAAATTACATTGGGCAAACAAGAAATTATCTTCTTACCTGAATTCTGAGGGACAACACTCCAAAAAAAACAGTGACACTCTTCCCTGGCAGATACCTCTGCAGTTGAACCATTCTCTAGTCTGCAACACAGCAAAACACACAAAACACAGCAAAATGGGGCTGGCAGTATAGCCTAGAGGTTAGAGTAACAAGCTTGTGAATGAGCTTGGTATATCCAACAAATAGACTTGGGTTTGATTACCACAACCTCCACTTGCATACTGTGTGACTGTGAGCAAGTCACGTAACTTCCCCAGTGCTCTTGGGTTGCCCCTGAAAACAGACATCACTGCCTAGTTGTCCTTACCTGGTTACCAAAGAATAATTGCAGTGTCAGTGGCTCAGTAGGTAGCACACTCGCCTCTGAGGCCGGGAGATCAGAGGGCTGTGGGTTCAGTTCCCACATCTGGTACCTGGGTTAATATCCCAGTATTGACATTGTAATGCATCATGAGAGGGGTGCTGCATTTCTGAGGTGCCGTCTTTCGGATGAGACGTTAAACCGAGGTCCCATCTGCCTGGACTGGTGGTAGTTCAGGTGGATGTTAAAGACCCCATGGCACTTATCGAAAAGAGTAGGGGAATTTCCCCGGTGTCCTGGCCAAATTTCCCTCATTCACTAAAAAAAAAAAAATACCACCAACAGCTTAATCTGGTTCAAGGTCAGTTGGCATTCATCTGTATCCCCCTTCCCCCGGGTCATGCCTGAAAATAGGCAGGATTTGTCTAGTGCACTTACCCGGTCAACAAAAGCTAAATAAATAAAAAATAAATAAAAAAAAAAAAAAACATTTTATTGGGGGGGCACTTATTTCTCATTTCATGAAAGCATAAATATTAACATTCTTGCTTGACACTCATTTTGAACAGAACATTCTCTGAGGGCTGAGCTGGTGGGGTATCTGTTTGGGGTGTGGGGTGGATTTTATCCCTGTTCTGCATCCACTGACCCTTGGGCTGTACATGGTCTAGTGCTTTCTTGGCAGAAATTAATACCAATTGCCAGCAGTCAAGAGTGTGGCAGTTTTGGAATGGAGTAAAGAATCTAAAAACCATAGCAGCAGAGAAGGAGGCTCTTAGGAAAAATGAGAGAGATGCTGCTTATAACAAAAGTAAATGACTGTATACTTTTCAAGAACACTGGGTTACAAAGTACTCTTGTGTTGAACTTGACTCTGAGAAAAATGTAATGTTTTGTAAATCCTGTAAGAGATTCCCAGACATTGCAGATACAACATCTGCATATTATTTATGAAGGGGGCTGCAATAATTTCACTGAGCAATCTTTACAAAAGCACATCAAGTCTAAGAAGCATTCCCTTGCTGATGCCTGATTTATAGCTGAATCCCAACAGGCATCTGCTGCTGACAGAGCAAGTGAGATGCTCAATTCCAATGTGGCACACCATTTGCAGCTGCAGTAGAAATGCACATGCCTTGGTCAAACATGCTAGGCCATATATAGACTTCCAGTGGATGTGTGAGCTTAACAAATGTAAAGGGGTTGATATTGGGGAACCTATCCCAATGACAAATCATGCCGCATGTTCATTAGTAATATCACTGAAGTGGAACATAAGAAGCTAGTGGATATGAAGAACATGGACTTCCTTTCAGCAATGATAGATAGAGCAACATATTCCGATATAAAAGAACAGAAAATAACTTACATAAGAACAGTAAACAAGGGGGTGCTAGGTGTTTTTTCTTGTGTCCCTAGAAAATCCACATAAAGCTGATGCAGCATCAATCACAGCATGCATCGATCAGGCCATGTTGTCACAGACAGGGTCAGCAGACTGGAAAAACAAATTGGTAGGGCTTACCACGGATGGGGCAGCATTGATGACCGGTAGAAGGGAGGGTGGCTGCACTACTGAAAAAGGATCATCCTCAACTTGTCACAATAGACTGCAATGCACATAGGCTGGAGTTATCCCTGAAGGATGTCTTGAAGAAAACTATCCATCATAAAAAAATAGAACAACTACTGCTAGGAATATATCTGTTTTATCGTTTTTCACTACTAAATCATAAAACCCTGAGAGAGTCCTGTCAGGTGGCAGGAGTAAGATGCCTTATTCCAACCAGAGTGGGAGGAACCAGATAGGCACAACACACCTTAACAGCACTGAAAGTCCTCATCACAGACTATCCCCGGATACTACTGCACTTTCAACAGGTATGTTGTATCGAGGTAATTTTTAAGCACATCTTTCTGCTTACAAAATTGGAACTGCTAAAGCAACAACATGTGCCATTTTTGTCTTCTCAGATGAAACATGGTGGATCCAGAGGGAACAAAGCAGCGAAGGCTAAAGGCTACCTGAAGGCCATGCAGACCTAGAGATGCCTATGCTACATACATCTTATTTATTTATTTTATTTATTAGAATTTCAGAAAAATACCTTTGAGCCAATGGCTCTTTTACAAAAGCTCCACATCAGTATACAAGGAATGGAAGTACAGTTTGTGTGAGATTAGCAGGCAGGCAGTTTGAATACAAAATTCAGTACAGGGTACACATTGTCTAAAAGCTACAGGTAATATAAATAACAGTTAGAACAACACAATCAAGCATACATTTAAGAATGATTAGTCACAACAAACAATATTTACATGAATTAAAGCTGCCAAAAGGGCATTATCAAAGGGAAAGGTGGAGTGGAAAATTGAGTTGCTGCCAGTTGCGCCAGGTAGTGCAGGAAAATGGAAGATAGAGTGGGTGTAGAGGGGTAACTGGGAGGGAGATAGAAGGAGAGGTGAGTGGGAGGCAAGGATCGGGGAACATGTGCAACAGTGGGTGAGGTGAGCAGAATTAGAAGAGGGAGAGAGGAAGGGAGTTGAAGGTACTTAGAGAGAACAAAGACCCCAATTAGTATGCAGTGGGAGCTGGGGGGTGGGAGTTTCAAGCTACAGTATACCCCCACAGATAGAGCAGTCTTGTGCATGTGCAAGCTGTTTGCTGTGTCAGGGACACCTGGGAAGGGCTGCACAAGTGTGAGCTGTTTGCTGTCCTACGGGAAGCTGAGAGACAAGATGGTGTTCCTGAATGTAACCTGCTGCCTAAACACTGCACCATGCAGTAGGTTCTTCAGCACAGAGAACAGATAACATGAATAGCAGAAAACAAAACAAATAACAGTGGCTGTAAGCTAGATCTAAACGTTGTAAATAACAGGACTATCCAGGGTTAACAAGAGTGACTGCAGCTAGTACAAACACAGTGTAAATATCAGCATTATTTTTTATTTATTTATTAGAATTTCAGATGAATATCTTTGAGCCAATGGTTCTTTTATGGCGGACATCCTGGAAGAGTTCACCAGAGCTGGTCTGGATGATGTCATCTATCCTTAGAATGTCTTTTACTGATACACCTTAGTTCCCTCTGTCCTTATGAGAATGCGTAGCGTTACTTTTTTTTGTGCCCTACTACCCCTTCAGCTTCATTATTTGGGGGTTTATATACTATACACAAACCAGTTTTATAAGCACAGTAAAATATTCCAGTATATTGGTTGGGCTGGTATAAATGCACTTTCAGGGGCTGAAGGCTCTTGGTTAACAGCCATATGCATTACTACACCCATAAGATTGTATTTATCTCAGCAGAACCAGCACCCTGTCTTGTCTTATTGCTCACTTATAGCAGCATCCATTTGTGATAATAATTCAGTTATGATAATACAGTATTTCTGAGTAGTTTTTAAAAATTAAGAATTCAGTTTATTAATCAAAGTCAAGGAAGGGCAGGACATTCAAAAGTGGAAGTCAGCATCATCCCAATTGTGCATAAACTGGAGTGCCCTGCTTTCAAAAGTTCTCAAGATTTGCAACAGTGTCAGTGACTAATAGCAGCTTGTGTAAAAACATTATGTATACATCATGTCTTGACACATGTGCCACCACTTTGGCTGCAGTTATATGAAACTGTTGCAGACGTGTGATTGCTGTTAAATAGGTAGTCTAACAGCATCCAAACTTCTGCTGCAGTTTTGCACAGTTATTTCAATATAATTTGCAAATCATGCCCAGGAATTCAAAACAGGGGGCCTGGCTTGTTCACAGAATAACAGAAGCATAAGCCTCCAAAGCTTGAGTTAATCCTGAGCTGTTAGGGATCAGTACATTTTGAGTACAGCAAATGCTGTACTGTGGTTTCAACACTTCTCAATGCTTTAACCCTCATGACACAGATACTACCCCTACCAGCCTAATGGTGCAGTTGTTTTGGGCACTATTGACAAACCTGCATTCATGTTCCATGCCCAGGGTTACCATTAGGGCAGGTAGCAGCAGGAGCTTTAACAAATATTTGCAAGTAGCACACCAAAGTTTTGCAGTGCCATCAGTTGCTAATGTTGAAGCATGCTGCTGTGCTGTTTCTCAGTCTGGGTATGCTACAGTGATCTATTTTTCCTATTGTGGCATGCCTGAGCTTTAAAAGGCTGCTGCTCTTCCTTCAAAGGCATCCTTTCTAGAGATGTCTGGCATGTTTCTTCACGGATATGCTACTATATTGTTTGGAGTGTTACTGGCAGCTAAGTAGTGGGTCTCCATTGGATACTGGAGACTGGGAAGGTTATTGGAAGCCGGGGCTGCTTTGTACTAGAATCTCAGTAGGGCTACTTATAGCCGTTGGGAATTCCCAGTACACAGTATAGAATACAGGACTTCTTGAGTGCAAACAGGTACCACAAAGGGTTGCATTCCAGAAAGTGTTACTTAAGACATGCTTGCAGCTTAGCACTTCTGTAGGAACTTGTGGCATACCAGTGCTTTTAGAGGCATGCTGAACAGGGTAGTGTCATGTTGGAATAGTAATATAATAACAAAAGGTCTGAAGGGACTCTAAGTCCAACATGGTTTTTCTTTCATCAAGCAACCCAAAGCCTGACCCTCATTATCTGCCAAATATTAACTTCTGACAAGTTTCTACAACAGAGGTCCTGAAAGCACTGAAAGGCCTCAGCCCATGCCTTAGCCCAAAATAAGAGTACTAAAGCTGACTTTCTGGATGTGAAGCTTCTCTGCCTTACAATGTATCATAGCTGTACCCCAGTTACCATGTTGTTAAACATCTCCCTCATGTCTTGTGAGATGCCTGCTGTCTGGAGATGTGCTATAGTTGTGCCCCTCCACAAAGGAGTGGTCAGAGAGGATCTGAATAAACACAGCCCTACAACATTTTGGTATTTCCTTCCCTCTCTAAGGCTCTCAAAAAGTGTGTTTGCTTGCAAATGGATGAACAACTCAGCCTGCAAAATCTGCTCCCTCCCATGCAGTCTGACTTCAGGAAGGGGCATTTCATCATATCTGTATTGCTGAAAGTCATCTGTGATCTTCAAACAGCCATGCATAATGGTCTCCTCATTTGGCCATTTTCATGGATCTGTCCAAGACCTTCAACTTGGTGGATCACGCAGTACTCTACCTCCAGTTCAAGACCCTAGTGGCCGCAATGGCATCTTCAGGGTGGGAGGGGAGGGCATGTAAATGAATGAACATGCAGGTGGTTTGTGATGCCACAGGATGACTTACCCAAGGGTGTGCCTGTGCTAAGTTCCCTGGTTTGACACATAATGCTTCTATACAAGTGCTTCAGGCTATATGCATGGTTGTAGACAATGACCCAGGAAGAGGATTGGCAAATTGATAACTACAGATGTACCACAAGCACTATACCACACTGTACTCATGTAACAGTTATACACAGCACCTTATACATGGAACACTTGTGTTGCAGGTGAAATTGGATATCTACTATGGAAATACCTCCTAACACTATATCTGCAGCCACAGACAAACCCACAGGAACATTGCAATGAGGCCCACTGACTGACTAAGGGTATTACTGAGTGCATTTTTGATATGCTAAAAATATGCTTCAGGTATCTGGATAAGATTGATGACATATTCCTGCAGGTCCCAGGAAAGATGTGCAGTATTTTTGTTGTGTGCTGCTTGCTGGGCAGCTTACCACTGCAGAAGAGGATACCCTTTCCTGTGATAAATGTTGATGCTCTGGTGGATAACAGGCCCCCCAAAAATCCGGGTCTCTCTTTCATCACTAACATAGTGCACTGGCGACAAGATGGGTATGGAGCAGGACAAGCATGCTGAGCCATAATGCTAGATCATCCAGTACTTCACTTAGTAAGGCAAGGTAAATTTAATTTGTTTAGCTCCCTATCTAGGTGGGTCAGAAAGCCTTACAGCAGTACAAACAGCATGAAAAGCATACAGTGACTGAACAAAATATTAAATATAAAATCTAAATACATAACACTAAGTAATTACTCTAATCTGACGAGGTCAGTGCAAATAAATAGGTCTTCAACTGGATCTTGATGGTCCCCATAGCAGATATTACAATCTCTTGAAGGAGGTTCCAGAATAAAGGGGCAGTGGCCCCAAAAACCCAATCCCCAGACTGCTTATAACAGAATAAGAGGCCTAGAGCAGGCCCACATCTGTGGAGCAGAAGGAGTGACTCAGTGTGTGGGGCATCAAGAGATCTTTCATGTGGCTTGCGCCCAAACCATGAAGGGCCTTAAATGTTAGCAAGCCGATCTTGAAGATAATATGCCACCAAACTGGCAGCCAGTGCAGATCATGTAACACCGGCATTATGTGGTCTCTCCAAGAAGTTCCCACTACCAGCTGAACTGCAGAGTTCTGGACCAGTTGCAGGTAGTGCATCAAATCTCCAGACAACCCTAAGCAGAAAGCAATGCAATGATCTAGGTTGGAGGAGACAATGGCATGGAGTATCCTCCCTAGGTGGAGAGGAGAACTATTTGGGATATGGGTTGATGTGCACTGCACTGTTGTGATGTTATAAACTCTACTGACAAGACTTTAAACCCATTTAGCATGCATTCTGAAGGATATACAATACTTTCACATGAGTTCATGTGCTATGTCTGTGCATAAAGGTGTTGTGGGCTGTTGCTCTTGGTGATCCCTCAAGAAACATAGAAACATAGAAATTGTCGGCAGATGAGGACTGCCAGGCCCATCCAGTCTGCCCATAGGCCCTATACATGTATGCATCCACTCACCCTAAGTGGTCACCGGCTTTTCATCTCTCCCTTCCCACCCAAAGTTTCCCTGTGCTTGTCCCAGGCATGTTTAAACTCCTACACTGTGCTTGCCCCTGTCCACCTCTTGTGGCAAACTATTCCAAGTGTTCACCACCCTCTCCATGTAGAAAACTGCCTCACATTGCCTCTTAATCCCCCCCCCTCCAATTTCATATCATGCCCCTTTGTTCTGGTATCTTTTCTACATTGGAAAAGATCTTCCAACTGCACCTTGTTCATGCCCTTGAGGTACTTAAATGTTTCTATCACGTCACCTCTTTCTCTCCTCTCCTCCAATGAGTACATATTGAGATCTCTTAGTCTCTCCTCATATGTTTTGTGGTGCAAACCACGCACCATCTTTGTCGTCCTTCTCTGGACAGCTTCCACCATGTTTACATCCTTACACATGTGTGGTCTCCAGTACTGCACACAGTACTCCAGGTGAGGTCTTACTAGTGTTTTATACAATGGCATCACCACTTCCTGCCTCCTACTAGTAATACCTCTGGCTATGCTCCCCAGCATGCCACTGGCCCTCCCTGCAGCCTTTGCACACTGCTTTGTTACCTTCAAGTCATCAGATATGATAACTCCTAGGTCCCTCTCCTCTTTGGTGATGGTCAGCACCTCCCCTCTATCCTGTAGGTCTCCCCAGGATTCCCCCTACCCAGGTGCATTATCTTGCACTTTTTTGCATTGAACCTCAGCTGCCATCTTTCAAGCTTCTCCAGATTTCTCTTCATTATCTGCACCCCTTCTGGAGTATCCACCCGTTTGCAGATCTTGGTGTCATCTACAAATAGGCAGGCCTTCCCTTCCCTTCCAGCCCCTCTGCAATGTCACTAATGAAGACATTGAACAAGACTTGTCCCAGTACTGACCCTTGTGGCACTCTGCTGGTCACCCCACTCTTCCCAGATTGGATCCCATCAACCACTACCCTCTGCCGTCTGTCTGTCAGCCAGTTTCTAACCCACTGTATCACCTTATGCCCCTTATCCAGACTACTCATCTTGTTAACCAGCTTTCTGTGTGTGACAGTATCGAAGGCTTTGCTGAAATCCAGGTAGGCGATGTCTATGGCCCCTTCCTGATTCACTTTCCTAGTTACGCAATCAAAAAAAATCTATCAGATTTGTTTGGCAAGATCTTCCTGATGTGAATCTGTGCTGCCTCAGATCCTGGGCACCAATGGATTCCAGGTGTGCCAGTATCCTTTCTTTCAGCAGTGTCTCCATGATCTGCCCCACCACTGAGGTGAGGCTGACTGGCCTGTAGTTCTCCGCTTTCACACTACTGCCACTTTTGTGCAGTGGGATTACATGTGCCCTCCTCCAGTCCTCTGGAATCATGCCTGTTTTGAGTGACTCTGTGAACAGGGTGGCCAGAGGTACTGGTAGTTCCCTATGTAGCTCCCTTAATATCCTCAGGATGTCATCTGGCCTCTTGGCTTTATCCACCTTCAGCATTGTGAGTTCCTCCAGAACTCTTTCCACTGTGAATGGACTGGTGTCCATTCCCCCCCCCCCAATTGCCTCTGCTCCCCAACTGTGGTCCTTGACCCTCTCCCTGCTTAGTGAATACTGAACAGAAGTATTTATTCAGCATTTCTGTCTTGTCTAGATTCCCCTCCTTACACTTTTCCTCCTCCCCTTTAAGCCTCACAATCCCTCCCCCGATTTTTCTTCTATTGCTGATGTAACTATAGAATGTCTTGTCCCCTTTTTTCACAGACCATGCTAAACCCTCCCCTGTCTGTGCCTTGGCTTTCTAACAGCCTTCCCTGCCTGCCCGAGACATTCAAGGTACACATCCCTGTCCTCCTCCCTTTGGGTCCCCTTGTACGTCTTGAAACTTGCTGTTTTAGCCCTTACTTTGTCTCCCACCTCTTTAAAAAACCATAGTGGTTTCTTTCTTATTTTCCCTTTAGCCACTTTCCTATTGCGTTGGTTAGTTACCTCCAGAATGGCTCCTTTTAGTCTCCCCACTGTTTCTCCACCCCCTCCATTTACCTCTACCTTCTCCAGGGCTGCTTTTAAACATCTACCCATTTCATTGAAATCTGCCCTCCTGAAATCTAATACTTTTGCCCTTGTGTGGCTTAATTGAGTCTGTGTCTCCATGTAAAACCACACCATGTGTTGGTGGCTGCATCCCAGCTGCCCTTCCACCTGGATTTTTTCAACTCTATTCCCATTGGTCCATACCAGGTCTAGAATCGAGTTTTATTTATGTTACTTTTATTTATTTAGTTTTTGTTGACTGGGTAAGTGCACTAGACAAATTCTGCCTATTTGCAGGCATGACCCAGGGGAGGGGGATACAGATGAATGCCAACTGACCTTGAACCAGATGATGCTGTTGGTGGTATTTTTCGTGAATGGAGGAAATTTGGCCAGTGCACCAGAGAAATTCCCCTGACCTTTTCGAGAAGTGCCATGGGATCTTTAACATCCACCTGAACTATCACCAGAATAGGCAGATGGGACCTCGGTTTAGCATCTCATCCGAAAGACGGCACCTCAGGAGTGCAGCACCCCCCCTCATGCTGCACTTCAGTGTCAGTATCGGGATATTAACCCAAGTGCCTGGTATGAGGATAGAACCCACAGCCTATTGATCTCCCAGACTCAGAGGCAAGTGTGCTACCTGCTGAGCTACTAAAGCAGCTGCCTGGGTGGTCCAGTCCATGTCCGGCATATTGAAATCTCCCATCAACAGGATTTCGCCTTTAGCTGCCATGTTGTGAATTTCCTCCACTAGTACCATGTCCATGTCCTCCCTTTGTGCCAGAGGTCTGTAGATCACCCCTGTATGTATTTCTGTGCCATTTCATGGTTCAAGGGTGGCCCACATTGCCTCGGCCTCCCCCGCCTTCCCTGTACTTCTGTAGCCTTTATACCTTCTCTGGCATTCAGGGCCACCCATCCTCCCTTTTTACCTTCCCTGTCCCTTCTGAACAGTGTATAACCTGGTACATTGATGTCCCAGCTGTGAGTAGCAGAATACCATGTCTCTGTTATTGCTGCTATGTCAAGGTCTGCCTCTGTCATCAAGGCTTCCAGGTCTGGAACCTTATTTCCCAGACTGCAGACATTTGTGAACACAACCTTCCATGTTTTACTCCTTGCCTTCCCTCTGTTCCTGTTTTCTCTACTTTGCCTCTTCCCCCTGCCATGGAAATCATGCTCATGTGCTCTTGCCCCCCTTATCCCCTCTTATAAAGTTTCCCCTGCCTACCCCTCATTGCTCACTTGCATTATTCCTGTTGTCAATTTGTACCTTTGCGTGTTCCTGTGTGTGTGTGGGGGGTTCCTAAGCCACCTATCTCTCCTGGCTCTCCCCCCTTGTCCAGTTTAAATGCTCTGTGCTGAAGCATTCCAACTTCTCACTAAGGACTGGGGTCCCTTTTCCAGACAGATGCAGGCCATCCTCCTGATACAAGCTCGCATCTGCCCAGGTTGGGCCCCAGTCCCCTATGAAGCCAAATCCTTCCCTTCCACACCAATCCTTCAGCCAGTGGTACTTACTCTTCTAGTGGTGGTTCACAAAGCTGTGAACTGTACCTTGTGCTGCTTAGTGTTATGACCATCTACCTTCCTAAAGATTGGACCATGCTGCTCTACTGGGCACCCTTAGATGACTTTGTCCCACTTGTGCCGAAGCCAGGTGTATGGTCATTATCACCAGTTTTGGTACTGGCATGCACAGTGGTCACTAGGTCAGGTATCTCTGAAGGTCCCAGCTGGGAGCCTTGGCTTGCCATGACAGCTTGAGAAATGGCCGTGAGGCTATGTTCCAGGCAGGTTGTCAAAGCCGCCTTCCTCAGCCTGTATGACAGCACCAGTTTACATATGTGTAGCATATAGCTCTGTGTAGACAGCACTCAGCTCTGTGTGAAAAGTGATCCACTCTGTTTGCTGAGGCACCCAGCTGGGTGGACACAATTGCCAGCTCTGTTTGCAAAGTAGCAACCTGGCTACCTATCTATAGTAGTGTAGTGTGACCACTTTTTGCTTGTCGTAGTCTCTGCTGTTCCCAGTGCTGATCCCTGGAGTAGACAGACTGCTAGGATTGCCTTCTGTGTCTAATAGGTGCCAGTATGGTTCCTGATGGTCCTTCCAGAGGATCACTGTGTCCAATGGTATGAATTGTGTGAATCATGGGGGACATAGTATGTCCCATTCTGTTTTCTGTGGGGTGTGCTGCGGTGAGCAAATTAGCTGTATTCTTATACTGGTGTTGGGGCCACTGTCAGGTATACTGATGGCTGGCATGGTTGCTGGGGTGTATGGTGCAGGAGTGTCCTGGATGCCTTTGTCTGACTCCAGTGGAGGTTTGGTGTCCCTAATCTTCTAGCTCAAATTTACTTTGCCAATGACATCACTGCCTTGACTTTGTTCTTGGATCGGGAACATGGTGGTGTTTAGTCCACCACCACACTGAGGTAGACCGTTACTGCTCTTTGTGTATGGACCTGCAATGTGCATGGTAAATTCAGTTAGTCTGGGAGTACTTGGGTACCATTTGTATGTGAGACACTGAAGAATGTCCCACAGAATGGTGCATTCTCACAGTGTGGCCTGGCAGAGTGGTACCTCTCTCATTATGCACTGCTACAAGGCAAATAGGGACCATCAAATCACAACCATAAAATATGCATAATGAGTGAAATATGAACATGACCATTGAAGGTATCATGAAAGCAGAAGAAGGATGTGTAGCTTCTCCCATCTAGGCTGATTTAAGGGTGTGTTGGAAACTTGCTATAGATTCTTCTATCTGGAGAACAGAAAGCATTTCCTCATGCCATTCCTTATGGGGTGGGGTGAGGTTCAGTTTTTTTTCAGTAGTATAAAATAATTAACTTGGCCACCACCTCAACAAGGGCATATGATAATGTTGAAGGCCCATACTGAGGAGACAAAATTCTGGATAAAATGCATCCCCTAGTCCCAGTAAAGGATCAAATTGAATTTTAAATTGATGCCAGAATGGCTGAGAAACTGAACAGTCCTATAGAATACGACAGAGAGATTCATCCTGGACATTACATCTGCTACAAGTAGTGCTCTAAAGTCAGCATAGCTTATGCAATTTTTGTGGGAAAAATATAAATTGTGGGTGATTTTTTTATTGCATAAGATGCAGTTTGTCTAATTTAATATAAAGATGTATGTAAACTCAGGAGTACGACATCTCAAAAAAGGAGACTTGTGTGGGAACTTCTTTCTCCCAGTAGATGCACCTAGGCTGTAATTTCTCACCAACAAGGTCCCTCAAAGCTTTATAAAGTGCTTGAGATAGTATGGTCTCCTGTCACAAGACCTGCCAAATTATGATAAAATGAGCCATCAGTGAAGTGCCAAGAGTGGGGGCCCAATGTGGTTTGTAACATCTGGATAAGTTGCAAGAAAGGGGAGATGCAGGACTGAGTGAGATTATTAACCTTCCAAAATTCATCGTAAGTTATGAGTTAATCATTCTGGATAAGGTGAGGTACGTGATCCAGATTAACCTGTGGAAGATAGGATGAAGGAATCAGTCTGTGACCAAGTTTAATACTGGGATAAAGACAAAGTGGTTGGAAAGGATCCCTCTGAGGAGTATAGTCCATACTCGGCAAAACTGCAAATTGATCTGGACTGACCAACCTATTGGATTATGATGTAGTGCGGAGGATAGTTTACAACAAGGTAGATGCTAAAACATGATGGGTAATGCCATAAATTTTACACAGATATAATTTGATGCCTATCCATTGTGGACAGTATTGGTGAGGAGAAATCCCCATGTCTGGCAAGCTGCAAGCCAGAAACTTACTGGCCTGGGCGATCAGGTAATACCATCGGAGGCTGGGGAGATGGAGTCTGCCATGATTTTGTTTTTTGCTAAAGTATGTTTAGAATAACATATATGGGCTTTTTATCTTTCCATAAGAACTCAGAAAAGATCATTTGAAGCCTAAGATCATGTTTGTGGAAGGGGACACCAATCATACTAAGGGGATACAACACCATCGGAGGTTGGGGAGTTGGAGGCTGCTATGATTAAATTTTTTGCTAAAGTATGTTTAAAATAAGATGTACAGGCTTTTTATCTTTTCATAAGAACTCAGAAAAGATCATTTGGAGCCTAAGATCATGTTTGTGGAAGAGAGACACAGATCATACTAAGGGGATACAACACCTTGGGTAAAACATTCAGATGAATTATAGAGATTCACCCCCACAATGAAAACAGAAGTGTTTGCCAATGCCATAGATCGGCTTGTAGTGTTTGAATTAAAAGGGAAAAGTTCAGCTTTATTGAAGAGGGGACACTCGTAGTAAGTTGTATCCCTAAATAAGTAAGAGTATATGGAGACCAACAACTCGTTTTTCCAGGAAAGAGGTCATGTTTAAAAGTGTTCTGGTTAGAAACATAGAAACATAGACTTTGATGGCAGATAAGAACTGCTTGGCTCACCTAGTCTGCTCATTTCCCTACCTATTGGAAAAGCTGCAGATCCTAGTTAACTAATAGCCTACTTCTTCCTACCCCCACCAGAATGGCCTTATGTCTGTCCCATGCATTCTTGGATTCCCCCATTGTTTTTGACCCCATGACCTCCTTAAGAAGGCCATTTCATGCTTTCACCACCCTTGCTGTGAAAAAATACTTCCTCACATTGACCCTGAGCCATCCCCCATCTTCAAATTGTGCCCCCTTGTTCTTGCACATCTCTTTTTCTAAAAAATGCTACCCTCTTGGACTTTGTTGATTCCCTTGAGGTACTTGAAAGTTTTTATCATGTTCCCCCTCTCCCTCCTTTCCTCAAGGATATACATATTAATCTCCTTTAGTCTCTCTTTGTATGGCTTCTGTTGAAGACCCCTGCACCATTTTAGTTGCCCTCCTCTGGACTGCCTCCATCCTGTCTATGTCCTTGCGGAGATGGGGTCATCAGTACTGCACTCAGTACTCCAGACAGGGTCTCACCAACTGTCTGTACAGAGGGATAACATCTTCCTGTTTTCCACTGGTGATGCCTCTCCCTATACATCCCAGTATCCCCCAAGCCATCCTTACTGCCTTCTTACATTGCTTGCTTACTTACCTTTAGGTCATCTGATATGACTGCCCCCAGGTTCCTTTCCATTTTTGTTGTTGTTAATACCCCCATTGTGTACTCTTCCCCTGTGTTTCTGTTTTCCAGGTGCATTACTTTGCACTTCTTTGCATTGAATCTAAGCTGCCATACTGTTGACCATTCCTCCAACCTTGCCAAGTCCCTTCTCATCCTTTCCAATCCCCCTTGTGTATCATCTCTGTTGCAGATCTTTGTGTCGTCTGCAAAGAGGCATACTTTTCCTTCCGGTCCTTCTGCAATGTCACTTATAAAGACATTAAAAAGGACCAGACCTGATGCTGAACCCTGTAGTCACCCCACTAGTAACCCTCCTTTCTTCGGAGTTGACTCTGTTTACTATTATCCTCTGTGTCCCATTGTCCAGCCAATGTTTTATACTGGCTACCACCCTGGGACTCAGTCACCGACTGGCTAATTTGTTTATTAATCTTTTGTGTGGTGCTGTGTCAAATGCCTTGCTAAAGTCTAGGTAGGTCATGTCCACAGCCCCTCCCTGGCCTACTACTTTTGTCACCCAGTCAAAGAAATCTATTAGATTCTACTGACATGATCTTCCCTCTGTGAATCCATGCTGCCTTGGGTCATGTGCCCTGTTGGCCTCTAGGTACTCAACAATTCTTTCTTTAACTCATTATACCCTGGGTGACCGTTTTGTATCAAGAGAATCAATGGATGGTTCGGACTTCATACAAAGCTATTGGGTACAATGAGTTATGAAGTGATTCCATCATTTTCCCTACCACTGAGGTCAAGCTAATAGGTCTGTAGTTTCCTGCCTCTGCTATGTTCCCACTTTTGTGAAGGGTAATCGCATCCACTCTCCTCTAGTCCTTAGGCACCACACCATCCTCCCATGATTTGCTAAATAGGGTAGTCAGTGATGTCACTAGTTCTCCCCTTGGTTCTTTTAGAATTCTGGGGTGAATCCCATCAGGCCCCATTGCTTTGTCAGCCTTCAGTTTTAGGAATTCTTTCAGAACCCTTTCTTCTGTGAAAGGACTGGTATCGACTCCCTTATCCAGAATGCTTCTATTGATTGGATTAGGTGCCTCCCCCTCCTCTTCTTTTGTGAATACTGAGCAGATGTATTCATTCAGTATCCCTGCTTTTCCACTGTCCCTCTCTGTCCACCCATCCTCCCCTTTATTAAGCCTCACTATCCCTCCCTTAGTATTTCTTCACTCCCTAATGAACCTATAAAATGTGTTATCCCCTTTCTTAACCGAGTTGGCTATTTTTCTCCTTGGTTTGAGCCTTTGCTATTCTGACTATCTTCCCCACTTCCTTCTGCTTTAACTGGTACTGTTCTCTGTCCTATGCATTCTGTGTTTCCTTATACTTCCTGAATGTTGTCTTTTTCTACCTAACCTTCCCTGCCACCTCTTTTGAGAACCTTAGTGATTTTTTCTTTCATTTTGATTTGTTTATTTGTTTCACACAAAGGCTTGTTGCCTCTGTGATGGCAGTTTTGATGTTTCCCCAATGTTTCTCCACCCCTTCTTCTTGCCTGTTTGCTAGTGGTTTTCTGAGGCACTCTCCCATTTTGACAAAGTCAGCCCTCCTAAAGTCCAGTACCCTCTCTTTTGTATGGCTTGACTCTGCGACTGTGTTTATCATGAACCACACTGCTTGATGGTCACTTGTTCCCAGATGGCTACCCACTTCCACATCTGTGATCCTCTCTCCATCCCATTTTTGAAAGTACCAGGTCTATGATTGCTTCCCCCCAAGTGAGTTCCAACACTAGCTGTCTGAGGCATGCCCCCTGTAGGGCATCGAGAATGTCCCTGCTCTTGAATATGGCTGCAGCAAAGGTGTTCCAGTTAACATCTCGCATATTCAGGTCCCCCATCAACAAAATCTCCCCTTTTTCTGCCATCCTAAGGATGCCTTCTATCATTTCCTTTTCCATTTCCTCCCCCTGAAATGGGGGTCTGTATACAACCCCATGCAGATTGTGGTGCCATTTCCAGTCTCCAGGGTGACCCACAGTGCCTCCTCTCCTCTCTGTTTGCCCTTTAGTTCCATTGCTTTGATCCCTTCCCTTACATAGAGGGCTAGTCCTCCTCCTCCTCCTCCTCCTCTACCCTCCTTGTCCCTCCTGTAGATTGTGTACCCTGGTATGTTGATATCCCAGTCATGGTTCTCTGTGTACCATGTTTTTGTGACTGCCACAATATCCAGGCATCCCTCTTCCATCAAAGCCACCAGTTCAGGGAGCTTGTTACCTAGAGTACGGGCATTGGTACTCATTACCCTCCATTTTTTGAGGGCCTTACCCCTTTTTGCCCCATCCCTGTCCTTACTGCCTTTGCCTTTTTCTCCATGTACCCCTGCCCTTCTGCCTATTGACTTCTCTATCTTGGTGTTTACCTCACTAACTACACTGATTTTTAGGGGGGCTAGGATTCCCCTGCTCCTTTTCAGTGCCTCCCCCCTTGGCTAGTTTAAATGCTTGCCAATGAAGCATTTAAACCTATCACCTAGGATTCTGGTTGCCCTCCTGGACAGATGCAGACCATTGCACCAATATAGGTTTGCATCACTCCAGCTGGACCCCCAGTTCCCAAGTAAGCCAAAACCCTGAGCTCTGCACCAATTTTTCAACCATTGATTGAATCCCATGGTGCGGAGCACTCTATCCTCACCCATGCCATAGACAGGCAGCACCTCCAAAAAGGTTACCTTGTGCATGATCACTGTTTTAGAACAATTTAATTTATAGCTTCACAAAGAACTGAAATCAGTAAATACTTGAAGAGCAGCTGGTGGGGACTGAGTCAAATGGAGTAAAATAGCCTCAACATATGTGGATAGTTTTAAAGAAAAAGTCTGATGGGGATTCCATGTAGTTGTGGGTGTTGTAAGCTGTGTCTAGTAAAGGGTTCAAGATATTCATTAAAAAGGTAAGGGGCTGGGGGCACCCTTGGTGTATACCTTTTTGTAGAGAGAAGGAGTCCACTAAAACCCCATTACAGGCAATGCATGTCAAGGAAGGTATATAGCACCCTAATCCACTTAATAAATTTGTCCAGGAACCCAAAGGCCAAAATGCTGTAGTATGGAAGAGGAAGGGCCAGGAAACCCAGTCAAATGCCTTCTTGGCATCCAGGGAGACCAGTAGAGCTGGAGTGTTGGAATCCCTGAATGCTGAGATTAGATGGAATCTTTTCTGCAAATGATCTGAGACTAGTTGACCTTGCATGAATCCAGTTTGCTCATGACCCATTAAGGGTTGCCAGATTTTGATAATATAATGGGCTTAAATGGTAGATAAGATTTTAACATCAACATTCAAAAGGGATATAGGTTGGTAATTACTGACCTCAGAGTGGTCCTTCCCAGGTTTGGGCATAAGGGTTATAAAAGCCTCAAGGAAAGAGAGGGGAAGTGATCCGACTAGAAACAATGATTATAAAAGTCCACCAAATGAGGTGCCACTTCTGACTTAGGGATGACGTAAAAATTTTGGGAAAAACTATTTCCGGGAATTTAACTGGAATAAGAAAAGAAATAGCTTGTTCAATATTGAGGGTAGTAATAGGAGCTTTAACAGACTCTGCCAGACGTGGCTTAATTGAGGGAGATGAGTCTAATTAAGAAAAGTTGTTATGGAGTAATCTACTTGCAGAAGAATCCTCTCCTGCATAAAAAGTTTCATATAAAATTTTGAAATTCTCACCAATCTCCCTAGGAGAGATTAAAAGGGTATAATCTTTTGTAGACCTGACTACTTTAATCAAGTGGGCAGTTTCTTGTTGTTTAGGCTGCATGGCAAGGAAGTGGCCAGCTTTCTAGTCATGTGTTTCATAATTGAGTTAGCACAAAAAAGGGCATGCTGTGCTTGTTCTCTAGTAAGCTCTGCATATTTAAACTGTTTCTGGTTAAGTCGAATCCAGGCATGGTCCGGGAATAAGGAAGTGACAGTTTTCCTGCAATTGCTGGATAGACAATAAAAGGTTTTGCAGGTGTTGTTCTCTGTGCTTCTTCTTTACCATGGCCAATCAAATAAGCTCCCCTCAAATGACACATTTGTATGCATAAAAAGTTTCATATAAAATTTTGAAATTCTCGCCAATCTCCCTAGGAGAGGTTAAAAGGGTATAATCTTTTGTAGACCTGACTACTTTAATCAAGTGGGCAGTTTCTTGTTGTTTAGGCTGCATGGCAAGGAAGTGGCCAGCTTTCTCGTCATGTGTTTCATAATTGAGTTAGCACAAAAAAGGGCATGCTGTGCTTGTTCTCTAGTAAGCAACAGCAGACTGCATAGAGGATTTATTGAGATTAAAATACTCAATAGCCAGTTGCTGCAACTTATTGAAGCACCAGTCATCCTTTAAGAGTTGGTTATTTAGCTTCCAGTATTTGTCAACATCTGTGAAGGGAGAGAGAGAGACAGAGAGAGACAGAGAGACAGAGACAGAGAGAGACAGAGACAGAGAGACAGAGAGACTGGACCGTGATTGGAAAATACCTTGCTTGTGATTGCACAATATTGAACTGCTAAGATTAATGAGGAACTAATCAGGATGTGGTCTATTCTAAAATGGGTAGCATGCATAGGTGAGTGAAAAGCATAGTCCCTCTCCATAGGGTGAAGAACCCTTCACATGTCAACAAGGATGCAATTATACAAAAGCTCTCAAAGTACCCTTTGTGCTGGAGAGAGAGACTTTTACAAATGTTATCCGATCTGTCCATAGTATCATCCAAGGTAAGGTTTCATTCTCCCAGAATGAGTTTCAGCAGGTGGTTATGGAGTGAAAGTATATTCATTAGAGGGGTGAAGAATGAGGGAGTGTCTGAATTTGGTCCATAAATATACCCCAACTACATTCCCTGTGGGTCCATTAAGGCACAAAGAACAATAAAATGACCCTCTGATTCAGTACATTCTTGGAGCACCTGGAAGGGAAGGTGTCTTCTAATCAAGATGATAAAAGGAGGCAGTATAACTTAGGAGGCAGTGCAGTGGTTTAAGGCTCTGAGCTGCAAACCTGGAGACCTGGGTTTGAATCCCACAGCCCCCACTTGCATACTGTGTGACCCTGAGCAAGTTACTTCCCTTTCTTGTGCTCCCAGATCACACCTGCAAACAAGATTCAGCTTAGTGTGTCTCTTCTGGTTAAAACAAATAATAACCCTGGCTCTGCGGGTACTAGTACCAGCCCCATGAGCGTGGCTGACCCAAAGTCTACAAAAATGATGTACATACAATGTGAGAGTGTGAGTTTCTTGGGGTATGGCAGGTCAACTTTTAGAACAGAGAGGTGTTTGAGAACCTGAGCACACTTCACTTTTTAAATGGCACCCCCCTTGATGTTCCAGGTTGTACAGGTTAAATGAGTTAAAGCCATTGGGTGTGGCACAAAGAAAGAAGTAATGGTTCCCTGAATACAAAGTATAAAACATAGGAATAAGCAGACACCCTTCTATTAGCAGAATAACTTAGTATGAAATAGGTCCCAAGCCAACAAGCTACAAATATAAGCACCATTAAAACTTGGCAAACAAACAAACAACTGTAACAGCCAACAACAAGGAAGAAACAACAACCAAGTAGGACTAGGGGGAACAAAAACAAGCAACAATGCAGAGAAAAGGAAACAATGAAAACTGGGAAACCCCTGTTTATCCCATCCAAACAGGGAGGGGGTAAGGGTAAAACCCCACTAGAAGGACCATGGTGTCATGGCAGACTTGCATTCTCCTTGGCAGCCACACCCGACTAAATATAACTGTGACTAAAGTCAGGCAACAGCATAGAAAACAGTAATAAAAGGAGAACAGGGATCCCAAACAAGAGTTAAAAACAGCAAAGGGAGGACCCAGTAGAGGGAAAAAATTCAGGGGGGAACCAAGAGATGAAAAGAGAGAAAAGAAACAAAGTGAGCACAGCTAAATATAGGTACACGTGTAGGAAAAAGGCATGAGGACTGAACAAGAAGGGAAAAAGACTTGGTAGTAGTAAAAGAGCAAAGAAGTGTAGAAGGTAATGTCATGTGGGAGTCCCACAGGAGGGGTCCAGAATGAAACAAAGAGGACAACAGGACACCTGAGGGGAAAAAGAAAAGTTAAGAAGGAGGGGAACAAAGGAAGTATATCGATGAAAAAAAAAAAAGATCCTGAGACAGAGAACAAAAATGGAAGCAAAGTCACCAAATATAAAGGGGTCAAATGGGTGAAATGTCATAGAAAAGGCCAGAGAAAATAAAAAAACATGGACAAGTAGAAAAATGTGTATACTGCAAGGTAAGTAATACTGGTTATCATTGGAAAAACAAAGCAAAACAAAAAAATGGGGTGAGGGGATTAAGGGAGAGGGTGGTAAGAAAAATTAAAATAATCAAATAGAGCACCCTACACCCAAAGGGGTCATTTCTGTGGTCTCACGACAATCACAATATTCAGTAATTGCATCAGTAGTCACTTAAAGAAAAAGGCAGCGCCATATCCATGACAGCAATGATAAATAATCACAAAGCAATCTCCTGATAGAAATGATCCCATTGGAAACCAGTGCAGCTCATAAAAAGGTTGAGGTGAAGGAGGAATTAGAAGTGGTGGGACCCAAAAGAATGGCACTGTAGTACAGTCAGTAGCAAGAAAAGCAGGCAAGTCCAAGGAACTGTATCTATGGTGATAAGTGGGGTTCAAAAAGTTAGATTCCACTGGGGTTGACAAGGTCAGTGGGGACTAGAGGGGAAACATTTGGGGAAAGTCTTGGGGAAGCTCCTGGTGTGATTGCTCAGCAGAAGAGAATTCTAAGGTACCACTGGCAGTAGTAACAAAGAGTCATGTGGGATAACTCATATAGAATTTAACGCCAGCTTGATACAAGGCCTGCTTGATAGAGCTGTAGGTGAGCTGCTGTTCACTAAAATGTGAGGTTGTGTCACTGAAATGTAATACTGATGACTATTCTAGGTAAGAGGCTGCTTATCACAGGCTTTCCTTAGAATGAACACCTTGTTCTGAAAGTTCAAACCATGAAGAATAATAGCTCGGAGTCTGCCATTTGGGGGATGCTGAGGCTGTAGAGAGTGGTGGGCATGCTCAGTTAGATATGAGGAACCTTGAGGTGGGAGACCAACAAGATTCTGCTGTAGACCCTGAGTGAAGGTTAGCATAACATTACCTAAAGCTCATTCGGGGATGCCCACTGAGACTAATTTATTTCTACTTTGATGAGTATAAGTTTAATGCCTGCCATGTCCAAGAGCAGCAAGTCAAGTTTATCAGGTTCAGCTTCTGTGTTGGAAGGGGAATCAGGAGTGGGACATTTCTGAAGAGGCTGCAGCCTAGTCCAGGGGACAGGAACTTCAGTCGGTCCTGTTGAGTCCTTATTATCCAAGTGATCCATATAAATATTCAGGCAATCAGGTTGCTCAGAGTGCAGAAAGAGCTGGACTGTTACAAGTTAGTGAGTGTAATACTGTTAGTGTAAGGAAAAATATATAGTTCTATAGCCCGGGGATCGTAGAGCCATGGGACATGATCAGCCGAGCACATCACATGACTCAAGCAGAGGGAAATGTTTGAGTACAGAAAAAGTTTAACAATTTGTGTAATTGTAATATTCCTTAATCTTATAAAAAGTTATTAAACATCACCTTAACATATTTGTGCTTCAGAAGTCTTTTCCTGCTCAATATATTTTGAATATATAGTACCTATCAATTTGATTAAAGAAAAACATTTTCTGTAGTATAAATGTATTAGATAACCTTTTTAACTGTACTACACATAAATGTTTGTTACTCGATTTAGAATTACTGCAAACACTGCACAGTATTTGCAGTAGACAATTTGAATATTTTCCTTATGCAGGTAACTGCAGTTAACTTCACTATATCCCCTGCTGGTGACACTAGGGATAGCAGGACCAGATGTTTTTCCCTATCAAAGCATGATGAAGATGAACATTACTGTGCAATCTGTCCTTGCTTTAGTCAGATGACATGGCATGACATCGATTCATCTTCCAATTGTCCATGGGGCAGAGTCCTTCTCTCAGAAGATACAAAAACCTGTCATATGATACTCAAGTGTAGTTTTTAACTCAAGCTGGCACCGTTGCTGAATGCACTCATGAAACACATGGGAGCCACTGGGCACAAACGAGTAACTGTATTAGTCTTTAGCTGCTCTTTGGGTTATCTTTTTTTAACCTAGTTTCCTTCTGTGTATTTCATTTCTATCTTCCCTTAGGAGCCATTCAACACAGAAACAGCTGCTTACAGTGACAAGGCTGGAACTCTGATATGAAATTCCCTATACCAATACATGACAATGAAGAGCATAATCCAACAATGTGTGTGCCAAGCAAGCTTCGTTAGTGTGGGGCTGGCTCCACTTTCTAGATCCTCTGAGAATAACCCTTGTGCCTGGTACAAATACCCAGCATGAAAAGGATTGGATGCTTTGACCTAATTTTAGAAGTTGATCTGTTGATGAAGAAGTTGTCATGCTTCTGTATTTCACAGTATCACTGGCTCACACTGTAATCTGTCTGAAGCATCCTTCCCATTTTTGGTATAAAATAAAAAATATAGAACTGTGAAGAGAACCATACAAACAGTGTCTGTGTGTATGTGTGTATGTTTATACAATATGTATGTGTGTGTAAAGGGTAATATTTAAAGTGTTGAATAGAAAGGGTGGTAGAATGGATCAAATTGAGTTGAACTTTTCTGATTTTTTTTCATTCTTTTTTAAATAGCTGTTTTTTCTAAAGATAAAAATGTAAGCCAATGATATGTGTACACTCATATATACTAAAAAGAAAATAAAGCCCATGGCAAAAATATTTCAATATATATCCCAGAAAGGGACATGCACAAAATGTAAGTATGGCAAAGGAAACTTCTGGCCAATCTGAATAAAATTCTGATAAAAAATAAACACACAAAAATGTTATATTTGTTATAATTGGCATCCTAATAGGTTCCCCAAAGTCATCCAATATGATTGGCTCATGCAAAACATTAAACAAAAATTAACCCCAAAACCCATCAAAATATCTTGTTAGTTGAGCAGTTGTTTTGATTTGGAACAAATGGCACTGGAAGAATTTAAAATAGTTGAAAGACACCTCCCATTCACTTTAATGGAGAGTTCAGCAGCTCTCCCAAAACAGTGCCATTACTGAATGTTGCATCATGGCGGTCAGGCTCGGAACTGGGAAATGGAAAGGATCTGGCTACCAGCTCCTTTCATGAATGGTGAGCTAAAAAATGTACAATATATACTGACTGCTTCAGAGTGAGGTAAGACTACTTGTGCCTTTTGTTTATTATGAATTCATATTAAGTTTATAAAGACAAAAGGAGGACCATTGAACTTTTGTTAATTTTAAACATTGTGTGCAAAGTACATTTTTGTTACTTCAAGAACATTTAGTTATCTTTTATACTTGCATTCTGTCTAGCTGTTTCACAGTCTGATCTTTGATGATCATCGCCAGCTGGTTTCTTGAAATTAAGTCAAGCTATGAGCCTACAGTTGCCTGTGTTACTATTTCCCTCTTTAAACAGTATTGTCACATACACTTGTCTGGTCCATGTGCACCTCTCCAGTTTACAATAATGCCTAGAGCATCATTGTCAAAGTATGGTACCTGTAATACCATCTTTTAGCTCCTTGAGTACCCTTAGATGTGTACCATCTGATCCTTTTTTGAAATTCAAGTTTATTAGATTTTCACAATACAGAGCAATTGGGAAGGGGGTACAAGTGATGAGAAAGAACTACAATTTGGAATATTACAAACCCCTATTACTCCCCCTCCCAAGCCCCCTCCTCCCCCTACTCCCTCCACCCTACCCACTCCCCTACCTCCCCAGCCATGCCTGTACTTTACAAAACACCATCATGTCTGGGATATCGTTTGGACATCAGTGGACTTCTCAGTTCCCTGAGCTTCATATTACATACAATCCCATCAGGAGGGGGTTATTCCCATTTGGAGCAAATATAGGGTGTGAATTTCCTCCCAAACTTTGGAATATCTCAGGAAGAAATTCCTCAGCCTTGTCCCTAGTTCTTCTATGCTCAGACTAAATAAGAGCTCCCTAAGCCATTCTGTGTAACTTAGAGGGAGATCATCCAACCAAAGTTGACAAATAAAACTGGTGGGGTCAGTCTTCATAGACCTCACTAAAGCCTTTAACACTGTCAATCACTCTCTCCTCCTGACTCAACTACAGAACCTGGGGGTTGCAACCACTGCTGTCTGGTGGTTCAAGGATTACCTAACACACAGAAGCCAACGTGTAAAAATTGGGCGCACAGTATCTAGCTCCAACAAGGTATCTTTAGAGGTCCCACAGGGGTCAATACTGGGGTGCTTTCTATTCAGCCTCTTCCTAAATAATCTTCCTGAAGCCTGTGACACTAAACTGATACTTTACACAGATAACGCTGTACTTCTCACCAGCAGTTCATCAATAGTTGCCCTCCACTCCGAGCCGCAGGCATCTTTCTACAAGCTGGAAGACAGGTTCTGTAGCCATAAACTTCTATTAAACTACAAAAAGACCAAGGTGATGCTCAAAGCCAGCCCACAGCACAAAAAGAAGCTCCTTCCCCTCACCATCTCCAGTAAAGTCAGTGAGTCGCTAGAACAAGTTCACTCCTTCAGGTACTTGGGGGTCACTATCAATGACTCCTTCACCTTCACCCAACACATCGACACAGTGGTAAAGACAGTGAACACCAAGCTGGGTGTACTCTATAGGCAGAAGAAGTATCTCACTCCAGAGGCCTTCCATCTCTCAGTCTGCAGCTCCATCCTTTCTACCATCGACTATGGATTGGTGGTCTACAGTGCAGCAACAGACACTGCACTAAAAAGGATTCACATTGCCTTCAACAAGGCATGTAGGCTGCAGATCGAAATACCCACACCTGCTCCTTATACGAGCAGACCAATTGGCTGCCACTAAAGAAAAGGGTTATATTCCAAACATGTCTCCTTGGAAAAAAAACGCTAATGGGTACCCCACCCATGCATTTCTAACATTCTAAAACCAAGTGCTACCAGCTATACCAAAAGAGGCAGGATGAGGGAGGCCTTATCAACACCTTTCCATCGAACTGTGCAGGGACAGTGTGCTTTCAGCTATAGGGCGCCCCAATGGCTCAATGAAATCTCAGTGCACATTCTAAACTCCCAATGCATCTCGCAATACAAAATGGCCTAAGGCAACACCTTCTTACTAGGACAGTTTGTGACTGCCGCTTGGACTCTAACACCCATAATGCCCATTCACCCATACTCTCCTTCCCTGTCATTTTACCTCCACTCTTCACCATTGCCCTATCCCTCTGTCTTCCTCTCCCCCTGTGCCTTTTACCTCACTGGATCAACCTTATAACCAACCTACTACCACTATCTCCCAACCTCCAGATTAAGCCACTTCTTTTGGCTGCCCACTCTCCCCATACCCCAGTCTCCCTTCCCCCTCACCTTGACTCCTCCTTGGACTCTCACACTAGGTGTCACACCTCTTTATCTTCTTTGCTACATACAAACACTGACCTTTACCCTAGTTGTGTGCTCTTGATGCTGTACTAACGCCCTTGGTACTATGAATGGCATTGTAACCTTATTGTACACTAGCTACCAACTATTAGAGTATTGTATATAAACTGTTTGTTATTGTCATTGTCACTGTTTGATGTAGAACCTTTGTAAAAGAGTTCTGAGCTCAAAGGTAAGATCCAAATCCCTAAATAAATGAATAAATAAAATAAAAAGTCTTAATACTAGCTTTTTGAGTGAGGAGGAGATAAGGGCCATATAGTATCTCCTGGCTTTTACTTCCACTTTCGCATAGTCTCCAATTAAACAAATTTCTGGTGTAAAGCAATTATCTTTCCCCAACAGCAGGTCAACTTTGGCTTTAATGACATCCCATATGGCCCTAACAAGAGGGCAGTCCCAAAATAAATGGTAGAGAGTTCTCTCCTCCTGATGGCATCTGTTGCAGGTAGAATTAGGTGTTCTACCAATTTTGTGTAATATGGCCTGGGTCCAGAACACATTATTCAAAAGATGGAACTGCATCACCCTAAGCCTATCCTGGGTAATGTAATGATAAGTGTTCTGCCGTAAGACCCCCAGATCCCTAGTCTGCTCAGGTAACTGATCCGCCCAATGTTTAGGTGTCCCATCAAGAACCTCATATGCTTGATCAAAAAGAGAGGTGTAAAATCTTGATACTACATACGGGTCCCACGTGATCTGAGAGAGTAATTCAAAATATTTTTCTGGAAGTCTGCCTTCTCTGGAGCTTCCTGAGATTGTACTATCATATGTTTAACCTGACAGATTTTAAAAATATGGTTAGGTCTGACCTTGTACTTGTCGAGTATGGATTCTACAGGGAGGCATCTACCCTCATGCAATAAATCTCTCAACCTCAATCCTCCCAGTGAGGGGATCCAAACTTTGGAAATCATTTTGCCCCCTATTTTCAGATTAGGGTTCTTACATAATGGTTTATGGGGATCTTGACTTGCAGCATACCTTAGAAATGAACAGAGCTGGGCATGGATCTGCAGAGAGGTGATTATGGGTACTGAAGTTAGTTTTATAGGGAGGGATTTTGGAGTTGAATATAGCAGGGCAGTCGGGTCTAAACCTGGCTTCTGAATCAGTTCTATTTCCAGCAACATCTATGAGGCAATATAAGGCAAGGAGACCTCCTGTGTAGGGGATAGTAACCATTTTAAATATTTGCTGGCACTGCTAGCCCAGTAGTATAAATCCAGATGTGGTAGTCTTAGCCCTCCTTTAGTTTTGGGGGCAGCTAATTTGTGGTAAGCTCTGCAGGGAACATTGCCTTGCCAGATAAAGTCCGATATTACTGAGTGTGCCCTTTTAAACCAATTCTGTGGTAACCAGACATTAAGCATACTAATAGGAAAGAACATCCTTGGCAGGATATTCATTTTAATTATATTTATCCTGCCCCACAGGGAAAGCGGGAGCTTACTCCATCTGGTTAAGTCTAACTTAACTGTTTGAAGGATGGATTATAAATTGAGCTGGACAATTTTGGAGTCCCTCCAAGCCGGTAGTATCCCAAATATCATAGGGTGTTTGGGCTCCATTGCAGTCCCAAATCAATGACTGCATGCTTCTGCAACTTTGAACTGAGACAAAATACCATGGTTTTTTCCACATTAATTTTGTAGTTAGACATTTTACTATAATCTTCTATTATGCTCAGTACTGCAGGGAAAGTTAAGTTAGGGTGGATCAGGTGCAGAAGGATGTCATCCGCATAAGCGGAAACTTTGAATTTGTGGGAACCCACTACTACCCCTTGGATCTAGATGAAGGCTACAAAGAAGAGGTTCTAGGTAAATATTAAAGAGCAGGGGTGACAAAGGGCATCTCTGTCTGGTGGCTGAAAACAATAATAAGGTAGAGGATAAGAACTGATTACGATATAATTGTGCACTGGGATATTTATACAAGGAAGATATCCATTTAGTGAAAATAGAGGAAAATCCAAATCTGCCCATAGTCGAGAACAGAAACTGCCAATCCACTCTGTCAAAGACCTTCTCTGTGTCCGGAAACATCAGGCCACATGTGGTGTCTGAGTCCCAGGACACAGAGAATACATGAGAAAGCTGGTGCAAATGGTCGGAGGAGGTTCTGCCTCGCATAAAGCCAATTTCATCCTGATGGACTATGTGAGGCATAACCTTTGCCAATCTGTTTGACAGAATTTTAGCAAGAATCTTAACATCATAGTTAATTTAAGGATATGGGATAATATGGTGACTTTCTTGAGATCCTTACCAAGTTTGGGAATAACTATGATGAGAGCTTCGGACAGGTGTTTATCAACCATAACTGACATAAGGCATATCCTATCAAGACATACAATCACAGCATCGACCTTCTGGAAACAGTCAGCAAATTCAAATACCTCAGGGTCACACTTGACTGTTTGCTTTCTTATCGGCTGCTTACTGACCATATTGCCAAGGCAGCTACTGCCAGACTGGGGCAACTCTATTGCCACAAACACTGCCTCACTGACAGCACTATTAAACTGGCAGTATCCAGTGCAGTTCTGTCTGTCATAGACTATGGTTTAGTAATCTATGGAGCTGCTTCTGACACTGCACTTAATTGAATAAAAGTTGCCCTCAACAAAGTCTATCAGCTTGCTCTTGGGGCCGATTGCTTGACTCATACATGTGTGCTCTATTGAAACACAGGCTGGCTCAATCTCAGCAGCAGGATTCAATTCCAGGTATGCCTGCTCATAAAAAAAGCTATCCTTGGCCTTGCACCCCCAGCTGTGAAGGCTCTCCTTAGCCCCTCTGTCAATCCTAGACTCACCAGAGGCACAAGTAAAGCTTCCTTCCAAGTCCCATTTCATCACACAACACAAGGTCAGTGGTCCCTTGGGTATAGGGGCCCCCTCTGGCAAAATTCTCTTAGTGCTGCCCTCATTTTCACTCCAAAGCTTGGACCGTTCAGGTCAACAACTACGCACTCATCTCACCTCGTGCAGCACATGTGACTGTGACCCCTATTCCTAAGGCTGCTCAAGAAGATTCCCAATATGACTTATCTGCTGCACTTCATTCCCCCCAAAATAAGCTTGTCTCTCCATGCTGCAACGTTCACCTCCTCTCTTTTCAGCAACTACAATACCCTCCAGGTTGCTCCTCCACCTGACCTCATGAAGCCCCACCCCCAGTACTGCTCCCCCTGTCTCCCTGGTACACCCTCCTTCCTCAGGCACCTCACTGCTCCCCCTCAGCTTCCTTCTCCCCTCTCCCACCATTCCCCTCTCTTATCACCCAGTTTTCTTGTCAGGGCTATCCATTCTAATCTCTGTGACCAGCACAAACTCGGTGTCTAATTCCTGTATCTCAGAATTTATTCTATCATTGTTAATTATTTATTCTCGCACTGTTAATTATTTGTTTTAACTTGTTGACCTGCTCTTTTAATCCTTGTAATACTGTTATCTCCAACTTCTCTAGTTTATGATACGCATTTCATGATTCTGTTGCTTAATTACCTGTATTAATATCTATCCACTACCTGTCCAATGGAATGTATCTTGTGTTTCTACTGCCTAATTTAGCTGTAACTACTTCAATGTGGGACCTTTGTAAAGGAGCGCTAACGCTCAAAGGTTAACTTCTGAAATTTAATAAATAAATAACATAAAAATAAATAATTACTACCAGATCCTTACTGACTGTAATTCAGATTTAATACATAATTTGTGATTGCAGTCTACTGCCAGACCATTGAGTGTACAGCATACTCCCATGCATGTTTCACTTTAATTTCTTAAGTTAACTCTGATATATTGTATAGTTTATCTAATAAGGGTATCTACTGTATAGTAAAATAATTCTCCGGTTTGTACTACAGATTATTATATTGACTGAACTAAATGGGCCAGAATATTTCAGGTGGTCAGATGATGCCACAGTGGAGCCTAAGCACTCTGAAAGAAATACAGAAGATGGTAGATGGGCTGCATTAAGATCTTCTGGGGCCATGGACAATGTATAATGTTTGTGTCCTCCGAGACTTCACTAATAGGCTAAAGTTTGGGGGTCCACCTAAACCCCAGAATCTGTAAAGGATTTCTGATGAATAAAAATGCAGCTAGATGGGTTTCAAGTAGGGTTGCTCAGAATCTGAGCAGAATTGGATTCCTTGGATTCCAAGTCATTTTTCTGAATTTGGAATTTCAGAATTTCAAGGCTAAAATTCGAATTCTGAACAACACAATCAGATCCAGAACCAGAATTAGAGTTCCAATCTGTCTGCATGTGCCCACAACAAACACTGGGAGACTCCCATTGTGCCTCCACCCCAGTCCACAAACAGTTTCCCCTAGACCCTGTCAACTACTTTATGCAACTGGCGCCAGTAAGGTGGTCCTCCTTGTCTTCCGTGACACTGTCTGAGGTCCTCCAATCCAGGCAACTATTTCTATTCTTCCTGCCCAGCTCACTGAATACCAGTGCTGCTGTTCATGAGACTGTCCCCCCCCCCAAGTCCCTCCTCCTGACCATCACTGGATCTTAACCCACCTAATCCATTATGGCCTGAGTCCAGACCCACTGCCAACAGTACAATAAAGCAAGTCTCAAATGCCTGGCTAGCCATCCTCCTCACTCTCCTCCATTGCAGTCACTAAGTGATATGGGAAACTGCGTGGTGAGGAGGTAGCCTACCTTCACATAACCCTGCATTTTCCACAGATACAAGTTGCTCAGCCCAGTGTGTCTGAGTGGCAGAAAACACAGGGTTAGGTGCAGATAGGCCACCTCCTCACCTCTCATTTTCCCAGATGACTCAGAGCAATGGTCGGGTGTTAGGGCGATGCCAAGTGAGGCATTTGTTTTGATCTGCTGGCAGTGAGTTGGACTGGGCCAGGCCATCATTGTGCACGTCAGGCCAGGTTGGATAGGTTACGAACCTCGTGAGGGCTGGGTGGTGGGACTTGGGTTGGGGGATGAATAAACTGCTCTATAGTTGGTGTGGCCACGGGTTGGCTTGGGTTGGGTGGCAGAGGTGGGGGGGGGGGCTCTTCAAAGCAGCAGCAACCAGAATGGACTTGGACCAGAGAACAAAACTGCTGCTGACACCTTCATCCCATGAAGTAGGGAAGGTGAGACACAAGGGTGGGGAAGGGGTATTGGTCTCAGGCAGGGTGCTTTTTTTAAGCTTTCACTGTTTCTCTTCTTTTTTTTTATGAACTGATATGGGGGGATGAAGAGCAGCTATGGTATTAGGATGCGGAATCAGAAATTATGATTCTGTCCCTCTGGCTTAAACAGATGGGAAATGAAACTGGACTCATCCGAACTTCCCAAAATCTGATTTACACAAACAGGATGGATTCCTGAGAATCCAAGCACCCTTAATATCAAGGTACTCTGAACGCCATTTCCAGGATTAAGGAGTGAAATTTAGAGTTTGTGCAGCTGTGTAGAGCTAGAGTACATCTCCATTATGAGTATCAGCACTGTGAGACCAAACTTGGGTACATAGGAAGGGGTATCACCAGCAGAGGGAGGAAGGTGATGTTACCCCTGTTTTGCTGACTGGTGAGACCCCATCGGGAGTGCTCTGTCCAGTTTTGGAGGCAGCAACTCAGAAAGGAGACAGACAGGGTGGAGGTAGTCTAAAGGAGTGTAACTAAAATGGTGTGGGAGTTGCTCAAGAAGTCCTATGAGGAAAGACTGAGGGATCTCAACATGTACACGCTGAAAGAGACAAGAGCAAGAGGTGACATGATGGAGACCTACAAGTATCTTACTGTGGTGAACAGGGTAAAGGAGGAGAGTCTGTTTCAAAGGAGAAAGAGAACCAGGACCAGGGGTCATGCAGTGAAGTGTGTGTGTGTGTGTGTGTGTGTGTGTGTGTGTGGGGGGGCATTTAAGAGGCATGTGAGGAAATACTTCTTCACTGAAAGGATGGCAGACACCTGGAACAGCCAGCCAGCAGAATTGGTGGAGGTTAAAAATGGGAGGGGGGCTTCACTGGAGACCAGTTAGGATCTGTGGAGGCAGATTAGGCAGGGAACACCTGACAGACTGGATGGGCCAAACAGTCCTTTCCTGCTGCCAAATTCTTTGTTTCTCTATGCTGAAAATCACATACAGTTGTATAAGACAGTTTACCTATGCTGACTCAACAACACTGTTGTCGAGGTTCGGCATAGCAAGATCCCCGATGTCGACAGGTGAAATTTCACCTGTCAGACATTGGGTTGTTTTCTAATGGGGGGGCAGCACCCCAAACCCCCCCATGTAAGGGGCTGTGGCACCATGCCCCCCCCCATCTTTAGGATTGTTAACTTCGAGTCAGAGTTAACTCGAAGGGGGGGGGTGAAAGTCGGTGGAAGGGTGAAATTTTGCCAGTGGGCCCCCCACAGCGACAATTTCGAAACTTGTCTAAATTGTTGCTGTGGGGCATTTCGCCATAGGGGTGTCAAGTTTCGGGTCAGCATAGCGTATAAGACATGACTTACAATATTTGTAGTAGAAGTAGAAAATGCTGTAGACTCAACAGTGAACCACTGATTTTTTTCTTAAACTTTTTTTGAATCATCAGTACACATTTCACACAGGTACTGTAGATTTACAATGATTTAAACAATGTCATTGTTTTTATTTTGTTTGATAATTTATTTACCAAGGATAATTTAGCTGAGATGTCACATCTTTTTATCTGGTATCCTTGTTTTTTACCCTATTCCATAGCAGGGTGGGGGTTTACCTATGCCGACGCGACAACATTGTTGTCGATGTTCGGCACAGAGACATCCCCGATGTTGACAGGTGAAATTTCACCTGTCAAACATCAGTCCATGTTTCTATCGGTGGGCTGTGGCCATGAACCCTCCCTTCTGTGGATTGGTAACTCTGAGTCAGAGTTAACTCCAAGGGGGGGATAAACCAGGTGAAAGGGCGAAATTTCACTGGCAGGTCCCCCACAGCAACATTTTTGAAACTTGTCAAAAAATGTCACTGTGGAAGATTGCGCTGATGGAGTTTCACCCTTCTGTTGGCATACCCTGGGGGGCTGGAGCAACAGAAGGTTAAGTGACTTGCCCAAGGTCACAAGAAGTGAGAATTTAGCAAAAGTTCTCTAACTGAGTTTGAACCTTTGATCTCCTGATTCCTATACTGGTGCCACCCAGGCAAGCTTACTACTCCTTGCCCAAGTCCCTCTCCTGGTGATACACAGTTTCATATTTTTTAAATTTAATTTTTTTTTATTTATTTACCTAGGATAACTCAGCTGAGAGTTCTGAGACACAACACATCCAGGAAGGTTAAATGACTTGCCAAAGGTCACACAGTGAGAACTTGGGGTTTGAACCTGCAATCTGCTGGTTCCCAATCTGGTACACTTAGTAAACTACTAGACCACACTGCCTGCATCTGAGCCTCCCTCTCACCTAAATGGCAGCAGCATAAACATGATTAACTTGTCTGTACTAGTGTACTTACCAGCAGAAATACCACTGCTGATACAGCCCCACTGAGCTGATGGCTGCCCCCCCCCACCACCCCAAGCCCATCTGCCCATCACTATTTATTGTCTGTCAAGATGATTACTTATCTAACTGAGTCATTGTTGCTTGGTTCATTATTGTGTTATCTGATTAGGTGATTTGGTGCTGCTCTGCCTGCTCTTTTAGGGTGCTGTAGTCAGATCTCCTTTGGGAACTGTGGGGTCTACTCTACTTAAGTCCTCTATGGGGGAGAAGTGGTATGACTGAACATGCCGGCTGATATCCAGATTCTGTACCTGTATGATCATTAAAGGTCAATTTGTATTAAAATAAGGAAGATCTCCAGTTGCTTATTTCAGAACCCTGATGATAGCTGCTGCAGTGCAATCACTGTTTAAAACTGACTATCCCCACAGTTCAGTGTGTGTGCACCTTACAGAAGTTGTTTCTTCCTTTTTAAGTAAACTGGGTTTACTTTGCAACTTGCCAAGTACCTCACTCAAAACATATCTGAGAGAGGAATTAATTTACTGAGCACAGTCAAAGTGGCAAAAAGAGCTGCCATATTTCTTCCCACTGGTAATAAGTAAGGAAGATACTGTAGGGCAGCGTAACTGATCCTGATCTTGCTTAAAGCAGCAGACAAAATCAGTCAAATGTTTTGTGTAATGTCACATAGTGGCAAAGTACAAAACGTTGATCCATCATAAAGGTGTTTTTTTTTAACTTAATGTTTTACCAAAAAGCAATAACATACAGTGTCACTCATGCTAGACATCAAATTATCTCAGACAATCTATCTAATGTCTATCTACAATATATCTTTCACTTTTTTGCAGCATACTTTAACTTTAAGTGATGCAAAGAAAAAATCATCAAGTATAGTGTTTCAGTGCATTTTTTAAAATAATATTGGTTATTGAATTAATATGAAGTTCTTGGATTAACAGATTAAGAACATATATCAAACTGCAATATTGACAATCGAAAGTGTGGCCAGGAGAAGCCATAAGGCTGGGAAACAAGTATGTAACAATTTTCAGTTCTTAGTTAAGATAAATGTAACCAGTTTATATGATGGAAGTAATTTCACAAAACACAAAATAAGATAAAAAAATATTTTATTTTTCAATGTTGTGAACATCACAAAATAACAGACATAGTGCTCCAAATGGACTATATTCTGGTATGTACCATGCAAACATACGAGCATACAATATTGCCAGCAGATAAAGGCCTTATGGTCTGTCAAGTCTGCTCAGTTGTGCAGCTAGTAGCCCTTATACTGCAGTTGTTCCTCCCTCCCTCCCCTCCCCCCAGTGACCGTCCCCTTTCCCCTGTCTCATTTCCTTTTGAAGCAGCCCACTGTTCTACAGGATACCACTTCCGCTGGCAATGCAATCCGTCCAGACAACACTGTCTCTGTAAAAAAGTGTCTCCTCATTTCCCTCCTGAACCTTCCCCCTTCCAATCTCAGATCATGTCCTTAAGTGTCCCCCCTCCTTAATTTGAAAAGCCCCTCTGTGCCCATCTTATTTATTCCCTTCATGTACTTGAAGGTTTCAGTCATATCCCCCCATCCCTCCTCTACTCCATTGAGTACATGTTCAACTCCCTCAGCCTGCTCTCATAGGGTAAGTCCCCTACCCCCTGGATCATTTTTGTTACCCTGCACTGCACCCCATCCAGTAATCTAATGTCCTTCTTCAGGTATGGTTGCCAAAACTGCACACAATACTCCAGGTGTGGTCTACCAGTGACTTGTATAGTGGCAGGATCACCTCCCCACTCCTGGGGGATATGGCTCTGGCAATACAACCCAGCATCCTGTTGGCCTTTGCAGCTGCCTTTCTACACTGTGTTGAGTTGTTCATTACTCCCATTATGATCACCCCCAGATCCTTCTTTTCCTCTGTCTTGGCTAGTTGACTCCCCCCCCCCCAGCTGGTAGCTTCTCCTTGTTTTGTTTTTTGCACCAAAATGTAGCACCTTGCATATCTTGGCATTGAATCCCAGCTGCCAAGTGTTTGACCAGGCCTCCAATTTTTCCAGATCATCTTGCAACCCCTGCCACCCTTCTCAGTCATACACTAATGCTCCCATCTTGGTGCTGTCTGCAAACAGACTGCTCTTATTGTTGATGCCTATTGAGATGTCTGCTATGAAGATCCCAAACAACACCAGCCCCAGTACAGATCCTTGTCGCACCTCACTTGTCACCACCTTGGGAGATGAGACCTCCCCTCCCACCATTACTGTCTACTGTCTCCCTTGCAGCCAGTTCACTACCCATCCCACCATCTTCGCCCCACTCCTGTGCCTTCCAGCTTACGTCCTAGCCTCCCATGTGGCACTAAATTGAATGCCTTACTGAAGTCCAGGTATAGGACATCCACTGCATGGCCCCTGTCTAATTGCCTGGTTACACAGTCATAGTACTCCACCGGGTTGGTCTGACAGGATCTGCCTGAGACAAACCCATGGTATCCGCTGTCCTGCAGCCCTTTAGCCTCAAGAAGGGAAACCAGCCTCTCCTTCAGGATTGTCTCCATCAGCTTTCTCACGATGGATGTGAGGCTTATTGGTCTGTAGTTCTCTGGCTCATCCTTGGGACCACTCTTGTAACAAGTGATATTTGTTGCTTAATTAAGTGCTTGATCAACCTGTACATTGGCAATAATTATATTATTTTTAAAATGTAATTTCAGTTTTATTTACAGTCCCCTCAGAAGAAGAAAAACATGGCAAAACATTGGGGCTTACATAAATAAATTATCTTTATAAAAGCATTTATGATGTATTGGCATTTTTGCACTAGACCAGCCACACCCTTTCTGTATTTAAGAAACTGTCCTGGCCATGCAGCTATCCCCTGCAGAGGCAGACATGGCTCAGAACAAAAGTGGTGTGTGATTCCACAAAACCCAATGTTGTGGTTTAGGACAGTTTTCCAGAGGGATGATACCTCCAGGATACAAGGAAAGTGCTAAATCCAAGATGTCAGAGTGACATATTTGAAGATGTAGCATGGGGAACTAACAGCTGATGACTTCTGAGTTCTGTGCTAGGCCATAGCAACTCAGTTAATGCTGGGACTCAGAGTAACACCATCTAAGAGTTGGAGTCTGTCACCTCTCACTAAACTATCTCATGTGTTAAGACTCTTTCTACTTTGCTAGAGTTAGGAAGCTATACGGAGTTTTTTATCTATTTGTTTCTTCTTCTGTGTGCAAACCATTTATTTTTAATTTCTGTAGTAACCCTGTAATTCTCATAGATTTGTTTATATGTGATATGTTGTAGAATGTTTAAATATTGTGAAGTAGTAAATATTATTTTGGTATATACCATACCTCAGTGACTGACTCTTATGGGGAATGGATAACTGTTGGTATTGTCAAATACATAATCTATGTCAGAGGTGGAGAAGAAGGTTACAGTTACCATATTCTAAGAAGTGTGTGACAGGGGAAGGCCATTTGCCCACAGCCAAAGGAGCACTGCACTGTGTGGGCAGTGGCTCTGGTGGAATTTGTAACAAGAAGGCCCCCAAGTAAGACAATCACTTCTGAGTTTTAGTAGCAACTGAGGTACTCTTACAGCTGTTGAGATCTGAGAAACTTGACAACCTGTTGCAGACTGTGTGCTGGGTGAGTGCAGGTTGTGACGAACTGGTACTAGCAGTGTGAATTTGAAAATGTAAATAAAGTAATTAATTATACAGTCACAGAACAGGATATTATATAAGGGAGCACAGCGTACACTACTACTGTTATTTTTGCTTTTAGCAAGAGTAGTTAGGGAGAAGACATTATGTCTGGACTTTTTGAAAAGTGCACTTTGCTAAACTTACAAGAGTCGTGCAAAAGGAGAGGGGTGTGTTACGACAAAAGCCAATTAAGAGCAGAACTCATAAACATCCTCAATGAAAGTGACCAGGGAAGTGGTGTACAAGTAGTCTTTTTTAGCCAAAGTTATGAGCCAGAAGCTGGAGAGCATGAAAGTGAACCAGAGTCAGAACCTGGCACAGCTATGCAGATACAAATGTTGGAGATGGAGTTTGCCCTTGTTGAGGCAAAGGCTGAGGCAGAGTCGAGGAAGATACAGCTAGAAGCAGAGGAGTGAAAGAAACAGCATAAAGCCCCATTCTCTCTTCTTTCCTCTATCCCTCCATGTCTCCCGAGGATTGTCATGCTGGGGGCAGGACTGTTTGTTACATCCTATGTTATGAATCAGTAAGCCTACCAGTAATTTATCAGCCTTACCCTGTATTTCAGCTTTCAGTTTTTCTATGTTGTAAATCAGTTGACTCTACAGTTTTGTATACCTATATTCCTGTGTTGTAAATCAGTTGCTTTCAGTGTTTTTGTATCTTTATTGTTCCTTTAATTGTACTTTTGTTTTCATTGCCTTCTTTTATCGCCCAGGTAGTGCCTGAAAATGGTCCCTCGGATCAATGTACTTACCCAGTAATCAAATAATAAATAAATAAATAAATAAATAAATAAATAAATAAAGAGCAATGCCTGCACAAGATCCAGCTGAGAGAAGTGAGGGAACGAGTACCAGCATGACAGAGAGATGGAGATTTTATGCCAGAAGACAAGGCCACAAACTGTTATTAATGGCATGAGGTGGTTGAATCAGGAAGCCAAAATTAATTCTAAAATGTTTCCCAGATATTAGGATGGGGGTGCTCTTGATTTGTTTTTTTAAGATCCTTTTTATATAATGAGGATTTATTAATAAAAAAAAAAAGAACTTTCCAAACTCTTAACATACGATATTGATGAACAATGATAACATAGAAACAATTGTAAAATACTAATACAAGGAAGACATCTCACACCTAAAAATCAAACTATGTATCAAACAAATGTATAGGCTATTACAAATTTTTCAAACAATGCTAAAGCATAAAGCATTTGAAAATATTAGTTAAAACAGAAACAAAACACAACCAAAACAAAGCATGGGTAAGTAAAAACTATAATCAGGGCCACTGGTGTTCTGCGGCAGAATTTTCTGATTTCTGCGGCAGGGCTCCTTGACTTCTGCGGCAGCATTTTCTGATTTCTGCAGCATGATTTATTCATTTCTCTGGCAGAATGCAGTCCTGTCATTGGCTAAATATGATGTGATGTCATTGATGACATCATATGCTGAGCATAGAGGAGGGGCTTCAGGATAAACGAGGTGGGAAAGAAAGCCTGACACTATGGAAAAACAGTATATTTATATGAAAATTCACCAAAAACAATGAATTCTGTGGCACTACATATATTCTGCGGCATGATGCAAATTCTGCAACTGCAGAACCGCAGAATTCCAGGGGTCTTGACTATAATCAAGCTTTATAAATGACTACCAATATAGTAACTTGTTTCATTCTGATGCCTGAACCTGAAGTCCTAAATGAATTATGGAAGTAACTCCCAATCAGTTTGTGATTTACTGTATAGAGCACCCAACATATCCACGTCTCCTTGAATACTGGCATACTATTTAAAAAATAGTATCTTCATTTTTCTAAATGATAAATAGTGTCTATTAATGCAACCCATTGAGTCACCAAAGGGATCCTAGGCTGAAACCATAATTTAGTAATCACTTTTTCATGCAGACAATAAGAATCAGCAAGAGCTTAAATTGGATACAAAAAGGGTCACTCACTGCAGCAGTGGTACTTGAAAGTCCCAAAGGCAAAAACACAAAAAAGGGGGACTCAATACTCCATGCAAATGAAGAACTGCATCAGGCACACAACTTACAGTTTTTTGCCAAACTTTTAATCAGATAACACTGTGATGTACACTGAGCTGGTGTAAAACAAAATGGTAATATTAAATTCATGCTAAAAATAGAAAATACGTTTAAAAATCTATGTTTTGACCTTAGGTTATCTTCAAAAAATATCTAAAAGAGAAAAAAACAAAGTCAATGTAGAGGGGACGTAAAATAAGGGATATATATAGATATGTGGGGAAAGAAAAAAGGGGGAGGCTTAGGGAGAAGAAGTGATAAATGGCAACATTAAGAGAGAATCTGTGAAACAAAATAGTGATGATGGGAAAGACAAAGGATAATAAGAGTGAAAGAGCTAGAGAAGCCCCCATGTGGGGACTAATTAACAGGGCCTAGCAAGAAGGCTGAAAGGTGACAAATGTGGGGAAAGGAGACAGAGATGGAGGCGTATGGTAAAAATGAAAAATAAATTAAATGTGTACAGATACAAACAGACTTTAGGGAAAATAAGGGGTGGCTGAAAGATGTTAGTAGAAAATAAGTCTATCATTTAAACCGGAGGGCTGCTGCGAGCCAAGGTGGATGATCTGGTTGATTTCCATGTTTTTTCTATGGTCAGAATGCCAGAAGCCCTGCTGAAGGACAAAAACAGAAAGGTCTTTAACACTGTGGTCCCTGGAGATAAAGTGGGATACAATGGGTTTAGCAGTGTCTTCATTCCTGACTGCTCTGTAATGTTCCTTGAAACAGTCAGCAAAAAGTCTACCAGTCTCTCTGATGTAAATAGCTGCACACTTCCTGCAAAGAATACAATGTACCACATTAGTGGAGGTGCATGAGAACTCCTTGGTGATGTGAAAAACACCTGTATTCCCCCAAATTTCAGTCACACTAGAAACAAATGTGCAGGTGTAGCAGTGAGTTCTGTTGCAAGGTTTGGTACCTGGTAGGAAGGTACTGTTAAGAGTTGGTAGGCTGCTTTTAACCAGGAGATTCTACAGGTTGGGTGGTCAGCAGTAGGAGGCAATAGGTGGTTCTGTATAGGAAGCACCAATGTTGGGTCAGTTTGCAAAATGGGAAAGTTACTGGTGATGATTCTGTGAAGAGAAGGTGTACTCTGATGGAAAGGAAGAACTAGTGGAATTTGCCGTTGTTCTTGCATGACAGTCTCCTTCCTGCAGGGGTCAAGGTTACAGGGCATATTACTGAGCCGGGAGAGTGCTCTGTCCACTGTGCTTTTATAGTATCCCGTTGATACAAAAATATGCATTATTTCAGTCTGCTCAGCAAAATAATCTTCTTTACTGCATAACCTGCAAAGTCTCAGAAACTGTGAATGAGGCAGGCCATTCTTGACATGTTTAGGATGGAAGGAGCTGTGGAGGAGGAAACTGTGAGAGTTAGTGGGTTTGTAATAAACTGATGTCTTCAGACCAGTGTTCTGTACAGACAGTTGGATATCCAGAAAAGGCAGTGTAGAGGAGGATACTTCAACAGTGTATTGAAGGGAAGGATGGGCCATGGTAAACTTGTCGAGGAAGACTTGGAGGGTCTTCCTGGAGCAGGAGGTGGTATCTACACAGTCATCTATGTAGCGTTTGTAGAGTTCAGGCACAGTCCCTGTGAAGAGAGAAAAAACTGTTCCTCCACCCAACCCACAAGCAGATTAGCAAAGCTGGGACCCATCTTGGTACCCATGGCAACTCCACTGACCTGCTGAAAAAAACCGTTATTAAAAGAAAAAGCATTGAGTGTAAGAACAAGTTCTGCCAGATGAGTTAGTGTGTGTGTGTGGGTGGCTGCTGGACTTCCCATTTATTCAGGAAATGCTGCAAAGCTGTCACGCCATCATTTTGGGGGATCACTGTGTAAAGAGATTTGATGTCCATGGTGAAGATGAGCTGATGAGAGCCACTGAATCTGAACCTGTCAAATAACTGGAGAGCATGGTTAGTGTCTTTAATATAGGAGGGCAGGGACTCAACAATGGGTCTCATGAGGCTGTCCAAAAATGCAGAGATGTGGGATGTGGGGCAGGAGCAGGCAGACACAATAGGATGACCAGGGTTAACTGTTTCATGGATTTTGGGAAAGAGATATAACGTGGATGTTCAGGGGATGTTGAACTATGAGTCTCTTAGTGGAAGCAGTGAGCTCTTTGTTTTCAATAGCAGACGTGATGATGGTGGTGAGCTCAGTCTGAAAGTCGGCAGTGGGGTCCTGTGAAAGAGAAGAATAAAACCTGGTGTTGGAGAGTTGCTGTGTGGCTTCAGTGATGTATAACTCCTTTTGCCAGACCACAGTAGCACCTACCTTATCAGCTGGTTTAATAACAATGTAATTCTTACACTACAGAGACCTGAAGGCTACAAGCTCACCAGGTGTCAGGTTGGAGTGGTTCTACCTGCAATGAAAATTGAAGTTAGTGGTCTTTTCCATGCATTGGTTAACAAAATAATCAACAGCAGCAAAATGTCCTGAAGGGGATGTCCATGCACTTCGCTGGTGATACTGTTATCATCAGCAGGAAGAGAAGTCTCATTAGAAAAATGAGCTGTAAGGCACACACCACAATAGAAGCACTGCAGATCAACTTGAACCTGGGGTGCGTCAAGATATCTGGGTGTGGGCACAAAAGAGAGACCTTTGCTAAGGAGAGATTGCTCAACTTTTGTCAGGGGGTGGTCTGGAGGAATACAAAATACCAAATTGTTAGGTTGCTTCTGACTCAGGGGCTCATGTTGGTTGCGGATCTGCTGGGTGAGAGACTGGAGTTTTGCAGATTTGGTGTCCTTGAGTAACTGAAAGAGAGTGGAGTTAAGGTGTTGGATGCAGTGCTTAATAAAAGGAAGGTTATGTGGAACTGCTCGCTGCAGGAAATCTTTTTGCCTTTGCATGGTTTTGTCCACAGAGATCAGCTGTGTCCACATAGATCAGCTGTGTCAGAGCTGGTGTTGCCCAAGGAGGCCACCCACAAACAGCACTTAAATTGTCTGCATCTGACATTGGAGAAAACAGGTGGTATATATAAGAGAACTAATGTGGGAGAAAGAGGTTGTGGGGCATTAAACAACGATTATATGACGCTTGATATGGCCTCCCAGTAAGACCACAGGAGAGGGCAGAACCAAAGTAATGAACACGATCGTAGACTCACTGCAGGCCTGCTTACAAGCCCCAGCCCTCTTCCTTAAGTATTTCATTGAAACCGCTGGGGTGTTGAAGAATCGCATCTGACACTTCCAAGTAAACTCTTTTAAATAAGGTGCCAGTGAAAGTTTACAGGTTGGAAGGGAATATTTCTCCCATAGGTTAGGGTCACAGAAAATATGCAAATCCTTATTTTACTGGATTAGAATGGAAAGTGTGGTGTTGTTTGAAGTTCCACATCAAGACAGTGACTGAAAGATGGTGCCTACCACAAATGGCACATGCAATACAGTAAGTGCACAAACAGCAATCTCCTTATTTTAGGGGGGCTTTACCCCCCCACCTCCCATTGTGGGGGATTTTGCCCCCACCACACCCACCTTACTAAATATACCAACTCTGGAGGGCACATCTTGGGAAGGGGGGAACCCCCCAGTCATCGTTTCTGCACTCAGTGTATTTCTGTGCCATTTTTGGTTGGCGCTATTTTTCAGTCACTATCTTCATAGGCTACCATCATTTGATTGGTCTCTAAGAATGCTATATAATCTGCCAATCAAATGCTCTTGTATCCTGCCCTGTTGATGAAGTCGGATTTGTGTAATCAGAGTTAGAAGTTGATCTGAGAACTGGCTGAATGAAGTGGATAAAGTGCTTATATATGCACAAATCTGTAAATACCGATAATGCTCGGAGGTGGGTTGAGAATATGCAGCTTGTAGTTCTGAAAAGGGACATACTCCCTAGGGATCAAGGGTCTGGTGTAAGGAAATAAGATCCTGCCGAGCCCACTGATGCAAAAAAGGGATCTGAAACATTTAATGGAATTATGTCCACTCCAAAGCATTCGGATGGGGTGCACACTGCCCCAGGAACTTCATATGAACCTCATGCCATGCCCGAAATGTTGTTGCTGTATAGTGAAAGAAATTAGAAAAGGGAAGAAATCTTGGAGGGGAAGAATAAAGAATTCTACTAATATCATGAAGATCATTGAGGGCAAATTCTATGTCCTTCGAATGGGTTTGATTATTTACTGAGTTCCAAAGACAAATTAAATGAAGCTGGGAGGCTAATGCATACAGGTGCAAATTAAGTCCACCCTGAGCAGGAGATTAATGAAGTAAAGAGAGTCTGTCTCTAGGCCTATGTCCCCACCCCCCATAAAAATGAAATATCAATCTGTGCCAGTCATGAAAGCAGTAACTACTGGGGCAGAGTGGGAGAGTTTGCAGGTAAAATAGTATCCTCAGTAATATATTTAAATGAATATCTTCCACCCTCTTTAAAAAGGAAAGAACTGTGACCGATGGCTTAAGTCCTCCACCACAGCCACCATCAAAGGTTCATAGTTATGCAACTCTAAATGATCGGTGTTTTTAGATAAGTATACACCAAGGTATTTCAAAGAATTTTAATTCAAAAGAATTTTAAATAGATCTTAAATATGCTGGAGTGGCGCATAGTTAAAGGCTAACACCTCCATTTTGTGCATATTTAGCCAAAAACCAGTAACATTGTCTTACTGCACGAATATGTCAGAAACTGCTAAAAGAGATTCTGTAGGGTCAGTAACCATGATCAAAATGTCATCTGCAAACAGTGCAATCCACTGATTGTGTCCACCTATGGGAATTCCCTATATACATTGAGAATTCTGAATGTGAGAGGCTAAAGGCTCTTTATACAAAGCAAACAAAACTGTAGAGAGAGGGCAACCCTGCTGAGTGTCTCTCCCTAAAACAATAGATTGTGAAATAGTCCCATTGATTTTAACAAAAGCAGAAATAGAATGATAAAGAGACTGTAACATAGTGAGGAAATCCAAAGGAAAACCAAATGCATTTAATGTTGCCCACAGAAATATTCATGACACACGATCAAAGACCTTCTCCTCATCCAAGCTAGCCCGAACCAGTACATGGATCAAAGATTGATGTAGTCTAAAAGAAGCAATATCCTTTGAACATTGTCATGAGCTTGACACCGATGCATGAACCCTGCCTGGTCCTGATCCAGTAAGGAGGGGAGAAGACTCTAACCGTAAAGCACAAATAGACATAAATAATTCATAATCAAAATTCAGAACAGAACTAGGGCAATATGAAGCTGGTAAAGTGGGGTCCTTGCATGGTTTAGGAAGGGCACTTATGATGGCATATTGCCATGAGATTGGTAGAGCATCTCCCTCCTGGAGGGAATAATAGAAGCAAAGTAGTAGAGGAGTAAGAAGATTACAGATTGGGGATGTTTTGTAAAATTCTGAGGGGACGACATCTATAGCCAAACATTTTCCCATTTTGGCTGATTGAATACCACAAAGAATCTCATCAAAAATAATAGAGGAAGTGAGTGCCTGAGCCTGCTCAGTCGAGAGCGGAAGGAGGTGGGTCTGGTGAAGGAATGACCATATCTGCTGCTCTGAGGACAGAGGCCCCTCCAGCAAATATAAAGTTGAATAATAAGTTTTAAATATGTTCAAGATATTTTATTTATTTAAAAGTTTCACCAGGAAAGGCATACTGAGCATTGAATGCTCATTTCCAGATTCATCCTGGGGGAGAGGGGATGGGGATAAACAGTAAATACTGCAGCGAAAGACAGATACAGTATAATAAATGAATCAGGGATACAATCAACATCAGGATGACAAAACTGAATAACAGTCATTACAACAAAACAGAAGAAATGCTAGAACTATAATACTGACAAAACTTTAGCCCCTGATCTAACATCTGCCACAGTAAAAATACAATCGTCTGCATAAGCTGAAACTTTTTGAAAAGCAAATCCAGCCACAGATTCTATTGCCTTAATGTCTCTGGCCTGCTCAATCTTCCTTAACAAAGGGTCTAAACCAAAGACATATAACAAGGGCTTCATTGGGCAACCCTGCTTGACCCCACTTTTAAAAAAATTGGTGTCCCCAAAAACCATTCACCAAGGGCACTGCTTGTGCTTCCGTGTACAACACTTTCCCAAGTTCTATAAATTCTTGCGGAATTCCATAATGTTGTAATACACTCCAAAAATAATTCTGTTGAATAGAATCAAATGCAGTTTCCTGATCTTCCGCTATTAAATATCCACTTAAACCCTTCCCTAACCCCTGCTCTATAATTTCCCTAATGAAAGTCAGATTCTGTATTACCTTCCTTCCTGGGACTGCACAAGTTTGCTCCTGAATAATCAGCTTACTTGCTACAACTGCCAGTCTTTGATTTAATATTTTAGCAAGAATCTTATAATCTGAATTAAGCAGCGTTAAAGGCCTCCAATTTTTAATATCATACTGATCTCCTTTCTTATAAAGAAAAAACATTAATCCCAATTGCATCGAGGGGGCAAGCCGTCTCTCTTCCCAAATAGCATTGTACAATATTTCTAAACAAGGAACCAGAAATTCAACAAATTGTTTATAAAAATCATTCGGCAATCCATCCCTTCCAGGTGTGGATTTAGAGGTCAATTGGAGGATGGCCGTACGAACCTGTCCTTCTCTTCCCTGTTCAGTCCTGGAATATGTAGGCCAGTAAAAGGAAACTTACTTTCCTTCCTAACAGTCTGAAACTTATCTACCATATATTGCTGAACCAAAAACAAGATATCTTGGATGTTCTCTTTTACCTTACCCTGTCCATCTCTCAGACCTGTCATTAACACCTTTTGACACCCTTGTCTTCCCTTCTCATAAGGGTTTACCTCTTCTTTTGTACCTTGAGTCTTATATTTTGTCGATAGCCATTACTGCACAGAGTCTTGCAAATATTTCTTCATTTGAGATTTTATATCCTGCAACCTTTTTACCTTAAGGTCCCCATCTCACTTTGTGATAACGTTTGCAAATATTTTGCTCGTAGCCTAAATAAGCAATATACTTTTCCCTAGCCTGTCTCTTTGTGTATACCCATACCATTCTTGCACATCCCTCTTTATATCTTCCCACCATTCTATCGGACTCTCATACAAATAACAAATCATCTGTCGTGCAAAGATCAATTTCTTATAGTATGTTCTATAACTGTTTCCTGTAACTTGAAGTATTCATTTTCCAATAACCCTCCCAACTAACAAATTCTGCCGATTTCCCAACTGCAAAACCACCATCAGATGGTCTGAGGTTTCCAAAGGTACTACATCCACTGACTGACATGTAATTCTTTCTGATACTAGCCAAAATCAATTCTAGTAGACAAATGCCCTTATGGAAGGTATGAACCGGTTCCGCTGTAAAATATTATAAACATCCTGTATATCATTACGCTCCATAATAGCCAAGAGGGCATTGGTATCACAGAAGACTTTTTGTAGCTCTTCCCCAATCCCTATGGGAAAGACACAATTAAATCCCCCATAGAACTATCTTGGACGTATGTAAATAAGGCTCCACATACCTAAACAAAATAGACCAGCTTTCAGTTGAGGAGCATATATATTTATCAACCGAAAAACCTCATTTTGCAATAATACATCCAGAATCATAACCCTCCCGGGTACTAAATCATAAACATGCAACACCTTAACCTGACTCTTAAACAAAATGCCCACACCAGAGCACTGCTCTTCACCGACTGACCAATATGAGACACCCCACCTCCATTCCTTCTGTGCAGTTGTCACCTCAGCTAGAGAGTTCAACCGAGTATCTTGTAAAAAAAACACACTCCCACCTCCAATACTGAGGCTCAAAAGGTATTGTGCTTCTTCCCATATGCTTTTATACTATTAACATTAACAGTACAAAAGGAAATAGCCATCAACAAAATGAACACAGAAACACCTGCAATCATCTTTTCTTTTTCCTTTTCCTCGATTTCACTTTCTCAGAAGGGCCAGGCTCAGCAACACCCTCAGCCTGAGAGGATGCCACCGAGGAAAGGTCTGACTCACACCCATCCTCCTCCATATCATCCTCAAGCAAAGGAGCATATGAGTTCTGTACTACTACCTCCCCCAATGTTTCCATCTGGATCAAGGCAGCTGAAAGTATTTTCCCGCCTTTGATCTAGTCACTCTTGGAAGCCTAGCTCAGAATGTACTGTGGGGGGATAGACACGACTCGTCACCAAGACACCGCCTTTTCCCTACCAGAACCATAGCCTCCTCCTCTGTGACTATTGCCCCATCACTGACCCGCACCACTGTTTCACCATCACCACTACAACCAGAGCATTCATTACTACGGTATTGTCAGCCTCACTGTAACCCTGACACTTTGTTTGATGAATGAGTAGTAGCCGCCCTTGTGATAATAAAGCCACCACTTTTAATTGCTCCTTTTGAGCAGCAGCTGAAATGATCCTGTTCTGCTCTAACTGAGCAATCCACATTGTTATGTGAGGCCCAGGAGCAGGTCCGAAAGAGTGCCCCTGTTCCTCACATAAATTACACCTCAAAGGTTGCCGACAATGAGCCCCACATGCCCCAATTCCCCACATAAACCACATTTTGTTTATCACAGACATTACTCAAATGCCCACATCACCACATTTGAAACAAGCTCTTGGCTGACCTGGGTAAAACACCACCCCCCTATCTCTACCCAAAAAGAAACAGCTCGGTAGATGACTAGTTTGACCATTTACTAGATGTAATACCACAAGATAAGTCCATCCCCCCGTCCATAATTGCTCTTCATCCAGTATGGGTTCAGGCAAACCTTTAACAGTACAATGTTGCCGCAACCAGTACGTAATATCTGCAACATTTACCCCCTCATTTCGAAAAAGAACTGTAATTTTTTTAGTCAATGGTTTAGTAAGTGGTATTGCTAAAAAGTCTTCCACAAGGAGAAAGCTTTAACAGGCAGTATGCTTCCAAAACCATTCTAAACCCCAGGATGTGTAAAACTAACATCAAAAATCACATCCCAGAACATGTATCAAAGCGTAAATTTCATAAGCAAAGAACTTCATGCTATTTTTAATAGTACACGACCCACAAATCTTCTGTCCGAATTTCTTCAGTACTACCCCTAAATTTTAACCTAACTGCATTCCTTCTTTCTGCAGGCTCCAGCAAAGGCCCAGCAGTATTCGGAAATAAATGTTCAGTCACTTTTCCATGCTATACTTTATCAGCCTTATCTTGTACCGAATCTTGCTCCAGTGTACTTTCTTTTCCTGGTCTCTAATGACTTGTAACAAGGGATGAGTATCTTCCTGAAGGGACAATTCTACAGTAGATTCAGAGGAGGGCTGTCCTGGGGGTATAAAAGGAGTAGCCATACTATTTAATAGTGGGGGAGCCATCCGGGGGGGGTATCTGCAACATAGTAGGAGAAGTAGCGACACCATCTTTACCAAAATTTGCATCCCACCCCTTCCCAGAGGGGTTCTTCACCCAACCTGCAGCTTGCAAGGCCGTCGCCACCCAGTCCTTCGGTTCTTTCCCCACAATTACACTGTCTAGAGCCTTTGAAGAGTCATTTAGTGGAAGGTCCTTTTCCTCACTACATTTCTCCCCTTCCACTAAAGAGACAGGAGAGTCTTTTAAAGCAGACCCACACAAAACAGTCTCAGAAGATACTCCACTCTGTTGTATGGCAGTTAAGTTTTTACCTGGAACTGACTGAGTTGATCTCCCATCTCCTCCCCCAGATGAGTCCATTCGCATTTCTTCAAATCCCTGTGCACTCATAGCGTGAAACTCTTCTTCGGTAGTAGTATTCACACCATCTACTGGGACCTGCTGATTCACCTTCTCCCTCTGTTCCTCTGCGATGACTTGTGCCTCCATTGCTCCTTCTTCCTTTCGTTGTTCCTCTTCCTGTACAACCTCAATTCCAAGTCCTACCACCTAGCCACCAAAAAGCGTAACCTTGCTGCCCGATAATGTTGTTCCTTCTAGCCTGTTGATGCAGCACCTCCAACGATTCAACCTCCTCCAATTCCAAACTTGATTTCTGTGATAAAACCCAGGGAACCTCGTCCTCTGGTAAGAACTGTGCTCCTGTTTCCATATTGAGAGCCACCAGCTGCTCCGTTTCCACTATTCCTTCACCAGATCTCTGCATAATTCCGTTGTAAAGGGGCCAAGGAGGACCGGCTCCTCAGCCCCACACACTCCTAGTGCAAAGCTCCAAACACCACTGAGCAGAGCATCCACTAGCCACACAGCCTCTGCCTCTCAGAGTAGGGAATTTCTCCAGTGTCCTGGCCAAATTTCTCTCATTCACTAAAAATACCACCAACAGCTTAATCTTGTTCAGGGTCAGTTGGCATTCATCTGTATCCCTCTCCCCCGGGTCATGCCTGAAAATAGGCAGGATTTGTCTAGTGCACTTACCCGGTCAACAAAAACTAAATAAATATTAAATAAGAAGCAGAATGAGTAACACAGAGTAAGTGCTAATCTGTGAAATGAGCAGAGAGGTGAAAACATGGAGTGGTTGGAAATTAAGTACTTCTGCAGGAAGGAGAGAAATGGTCCTATAAGAGGGAGGTGAAGACCTGAGGGAGGCAGCGTAATGGATGGGCGATGAGAGGGAGTTCCATATTTTTGGGAAGCAGTGTGAGAATGTTGTCTTGCCTGCTGAGGTGGACCTGGGAGGGGTGTATAAGGTACAGTGTTCAAGGTTTCTAAGGGAGTGAGAGGAAGGAGGCTTGAGGAAATAGAGGAGGAGAGGTAAGGGAGGAGAAAGTGAAACCAAATATCAGCCTTGTGGTGTTTTTAAGATCTTTTAAGAGAATTTGTGGGCACTTTGAATTATGTAGTACGTCTTGGGCAACTTACCTTTTGCCACTACTTACAGGCAAGCATTAAAAGCTTTCATCAGAATGGACAGTGAGGACTGCATGGTCTATGATAAAGTTAAAAATGCCTTGCTAAAGCATTTTGAAATAACTTCAAAGGCCTACAGGCAAAAATGTAGAGGGTTAAGATAGGCATCAGAAGACAGCTATGCTGAAATGTGTGTGCAGCTAAGTAATTTGTTAGAATGCTGCTCAGAAGGTGCAAAAGCTTGATCTATAGAGGAAATAACATATTTATTTCTTACGGAGCAGTTCCTAAAAATTGTACCCAAGGAACTGAGAATATAGTTGTTGGATAGAACTCTGAACTCTGTGAGGGAGGCAGCTGAGAAGGCTGATCATTTCATAGCCAGCTGACCATACCCTCATTGCAAGGGAAAAGGGGGAGGGACATGAAGTGGTTCTATTGTAGGCAATGTGTCTGATGCGAAAGGTAAGCTAAGTTGTTTCAGAGGTAAAGAGTTAGGGGAACATATCTGTTAGAAAGTGGGGCATGGCATAGAGGGCTGAGGTGCTGGGCGCCTCACCTCCTGCCACACTGGTGACCCAGGTTTGGGAACAGACCTGGATCACTCGGGGGCTGGAGGGGTGGAGAAGGAATGAGAATCCATAGACAGCTCTCCTTCCTCAGGAAGGGGGATTGGTGAGCCGCACTGCTTTTCAGACACCTACTGTGGCTGGGTGTCAATACATGCATGCCACCACATATGGGAAGGGACCCCATGTGCAGGATGTTGGGGCCATCTCTATGGAGGTGAAGCTTGAACATTGCATCCATTGCACATCTGTGGTTCTGGAGAGAAAACAGGAGGAAATCCTCCCTCAAGGCAGCAGGACGATGACCGACCCCAGACCCACAAGCTCGGCAGTGGTGGTTGGGCACAACCGTGAGTCCTGTGGCAGAGGATGAAAGGTGTAGGTAAGTCCAGGGGTGCCACGTGACAGGGCTGTGGGGGAGTTGGTTAGATGGGGGCTACCAGGGGTGAAGTAGGAGATAAAATGTAGATGGAAAAAGAAGAAACTGGGGCATCTGTGATATGGTTGTCTGAAAATGTAACCAAAGGGGCTAGTTTAGTAGGAGGGAGCAACTCAGGAAGCTCACAGCAGATTTTTGCCAATACACAGAGTGCAGTGCCCTGTAACTCCACTGCACATATGTGCCAGTGGAGGTGAATGGACTGGTATACTAGGGACTGAGGTACACAGCAGTCTCCATTTCCATGGTGAAGCAGGATTTCATGAGAACAGATCCTGCCTGGCCAATTTTCTCAGGTTAAAGGACAGATGGGTCCGGCAGTCTCCGTGCTAACGGCACAGATCTTTCTAAGCTGCGAAGGAGGTCAGGACATACAGGAGGTGGGTGTTATACTTGATTTGCCCGTGGCTGTGATTAAGGGGAATGATTTCAATAGCAGGGCTAATATTGTGTGTCACTACCTATAGCAAGGTGAGGGAACAGTTTCCTGTGGATGCAGAGGGTGCAGTGCAAGAGGAAGCAACCCCTACTTCAGCAGCAGGGGAAGTTGTAGCTGAAGAATGTGCTGGGAGCAACAGTTCTGAGCCCTAGCTACAGACAGAGGATAATACAGCTGGGGGTTGCTCTCCCATATGTAAGTACTGTATATTTTGGGGATGGTCAGGCATACAGAGCTAGGGAGAATTCAATAAGTTGTTCCATCTCTCCAAAGATTAAGGGAGTTAGCCATCAGTATGGAACGTAACTATCTCAGTTTTAAAAAAGGGAGGCATACTGGCAGAATGGGCTCCTCTACCATTAGTGGGTTCCTAAAGGATGAACAGAGGAAGGTATACTCTGGCATACAGTGGATCCTAGGGAATATAGAAGGCAGCTTCTGGCCTTAGCTCATGATGACATACCCTTTTCTGGACACTTAAGAGGCAGCCATATAAAAAGGTGGCTGGCTAACAATATTTACTGGCCAAGTACTTTTAAAGACATGGCAAATTACTTCCAAATGTGTGTGCAGGGCCAGAGGGTAAGAAAGGTTGGGGACAAGGCAAAGGCAGATTTGATTCCCCTGCTTATTATTGAACAGCCATTTAGGTGAGTTGCTGTGGACAATGTAGGGCCATTTATAACCCCAAGTCACACTGGCAAGAAGTACAGCTTGATATTTATAAATTGTACTACAAGGTACCCAAAGATGGTGCCTTTGTCCTTCATTAAAGGTAAGAAAGTGGCTGATGAGCTGATGGTGATATTTAGCTAGGTAGGTAGGTTTATCCAGGAGATTCTCAAGGACTAGGGCACCAACTTCATATCTGATTTGGTAACTAGTCTTTCAGATACAGGCAGCTCATGGCATCACCATTGCATCCTCAGACTAACAATCTGGTTGAGTGAGTTAATGTATCTCTTAAGGTCATGTTGAGAGCATTTGCTGACCAACATGCAAGAGAATGGGACAAATATTTACACTATCTCTTATTTGCATACAGGGAAGTCTCCTAGGAGTTCACAGGGTCCTCACACTTTAATCTCCTATTTGGCCATATGGTGAGGGGCCTCCTTGACTTGGTAAGGGATGAATGGGAGGGTTAGCTTGCTACCTAAGGGGAATTTGTTGTGGAATATGTCCTGAATTTCAAGGTCAGGCTCAAGGAGCTCGTGGCGTTCACCCAGGAGCATCTAGCCTCTGTGCAACAGAGAGAGAAGCCATGGTACAACCATGGGGCCAGAGTCTGGAAGTACAAAGCCTGGCAATGGATGATGGTGCTCATCCCTGTCCAGCAAAATAAATTGCAGATGGATTGGTAAGGTCTGTACTCACTGGTCAAGATGGCGAATGATGTTAGGTATGTGGTGGAGCTGCCTGACAGGAGGCACAAGCAGCAGATTTACCACATGAACATGTTGGAGACCTACCATGACTGGGATGAGATGATCCTGGCTGTGTGAAGCTACGCAGAGGAGGAGACAGGGCAGACCTGGTGGTGGCTGTCTTGGGAGAGGTCAAAGGAGAATATTTAGTGGACTCCATCACATTTCAAAGAGGCTGACACCGGCCAATGCTACTAAAATTTGGAGGGTGTTGCAAAAATTTGAAGGATGTTCACATGGAAGCTGGGGTATACTACTCTGGTTGAACATCACATGGATTCAGGGTCACAGGCCCCCCTGAAGTAGCCACCCTACCAAATCCCTGAGGTTATAAAACCTTACATAGAGGGGAGATCAAACAGATGCTGGCTTCCTGGGTGATCTGGGAGTCTAATAGTCCCTGGGTTCCCCAGTGGTACTGATCTCCAAAAGGATGGGATCATGAGGTTCTGCATCAGCTACCACAAGCTCAATAGCTGTACAGAGTCAGATGCATACTCTATGCCCAGGACAGATGTGGTCTTGGACAGGGTGGGAGGGTGATATACCTGACCACCATAGACATGACAAAGGGCTATTGGTAGGTGCTTCTGACCCCTGAAGCCAGAGAGATGTCGGACTTAATCACTGAGTTTGGGTTATTCATGTTGAGAATAATGCCTTTCAGAATGAAGAATAGTCCAGCCCCATTCAATGGCTCATGGACCGAATTCTAAATGGGACAGCAACTTCTGCATGGGTATCCATGGATAACATCACCATCTAGAGACAAACATGGGATTATCATGTCAAGCACATGATTGAGGTGTTCTACTGTCTGCAGGCTGCTGGGCTGACAGACAAGGCAGAGAAGTGCCAGATAGGAATAATGGAGGTGTCATACTTTGGGCACAGGGTGGGGAGTGGGAACATCCAGCCTGCACCAGTGAAAATTGAGCCCATAAAGGGATGGGCCACACCCACAACTATTAGAAAGTATGGGCCTTCCTAGGGATGGAAGGGTACTACCATACATTCCAGCCAAAATTCAGCAGCATGGCCAAACCCCTGTCTGCTCTCACCAGGAAGAAAATGCCAGACAGGGCTCAATGAATGGAAACCTGTGATATTGTGTTCCACCAGCTGAAGAAATCATTGTGTCATTGTGTCAGGCACCTGTGCTCACTAGCCTGAACTGTTCTCTAAGGTTCATTGTGCATGTATATGCATCCAACGATGGGTTGGACACTGTTCTGAATCAGGTTACACACTCAAGAGGGAAGCACCCAGTCTTGTATCTGAGCAGGAAGCTGCTGCCCAGAGAGGAAGCCTATACCACAGTTGAAAAGGAGTATTTAGGTTTTGTCTCAGCATTGCAGAAGCTGCAACCTTGTCTGTATGGGAGGGAGTTCACCCTGGTCACTGACTATAGCCCCCTCGCATGGCCACATAGGACCAGCAGGCAAAACCTCAATTACTAAGGTGGAGCCTAGTACTGCAGTCCTACAATTTGGAGCTTGAAACTGCAGGCCTATAATCTGGACATTAGGCACAACACTGTGTCACAGCATGGAAACACTGTTGGGTTGTCTAGACAATAGCTTGCATGAAGAAAAGGAGGAGAGGTGTGAGGAACTAGTGTGGGGCTCACATAGAGAGTAAACCAAGGACATAGCAAGTGGAGTCAGCCAGCTGACATAAAAAAAACAAACAACTGTTTTGGGTACTAAAGGAATATGTTTTGCCTTTCTCTGGGAGAGGGGGAGGGGGAAATGTAACAATGATTTTATACTTTTTTTTGTATATTCCTTTATTTAACTCAGTCAGCATGGATAATAGTAGAATCTAATCAGCTTAGGGGATATAGATGGGCTGGGGAAATGAGATTAAATTGTTGCAAGGGGCAGAGCAGCTGTCCCTGGAAGGTAATTACAATCTCTTTGTCCTATGATGACAGGATCCCCCTTCCCGGTCAATTAATGAGGATGATTCTAAGAGCCCAAGGTCTTTCATATCGGAGAACTGTCCTGGCCCTGCAGCCACCTCCTGTAGAGCCAGACATGACTCAGAACAAAAGAAGGTGTCTGTGGTTACACAAAATCCAAGGTTCTTGTTTAGGCCAGCTTTCCAGAGGGGTGGTACCACCACGAGACAAAGAAACTACTGAATCCATGTCCAAGTGACATATTTCACGATGGCAGCTGAAGGCTTTTGAGGTCTATGCTAAGCCCTAGCAACTCAGTCTTTATTGGGACTCTAGACTGACAACATTTAAGAGCTGAAGTCTGCCATGACTCAATAAACTGTCCTGCGTGGTAAGAATATTTCTACTGTGTTAGAGTTAAGAAGCTAGAGGGAGGTTTTTCTGTGTGTTTCTTCTTCTGTGTGCAAACCATTTCTTTTTAATTTTTGTAGTAATCCCATGATGCCCATAGTCTTGTGTATTTGTGATATTCTGTAGAATGTGTAAATATTTTACATACTTACATACTTACATACTATTTGCCAGCAGATTAGGCCTTATGGTCTATCAAGTCTGCTCGAACCTAGATCCTTAGTTGGGTGCCGAGACCCTCCCATCCCTTGTGCTCCAGAAACCCCTATCATCCATCCCCACCCCTCTGGAACAGGCCATCATCTGATACATCCACTTTCTGTGTCTGTCCCACCCTCTCTTAAAGCTCTCCACTGTGGATCTCTGAACCAGCTCACCAGGCAGAGCATTCCAAGGGTCCACCACCCTCTCAGTGAAAAACCTCATCCTCTTTTCCCCCCTCACCCTTCCACCTTCCAACTTCAAACCATGCCCTCTGGTGATGCCTCCCTGCTTTAGTCTAAAGATCCCTCCATGTTTACCCTATTTATTCTCTTGAGGTGCCTGAGACCTCAATCATGTCCCCCTGTCTCCTCTCCTCCAATGAAAACAGGCAGAGCTCCTCAAGTCTGTCCTCGTAAGTCAAATCCCCTACCCTCGTATCATCTTTGTTGCCTCCTCTGTACCCTCTCCAGGGATTGTATGTCCCTCTTCAAGTGTGGTCTCCAGTACTGTACACAGTACTCAAGGTGTGGTCTAACCAGTCCATTGTACAGTGGCAGAATCACTTCCTTGCTCCTAGAGGTGATCCCCTTGCGATGCATCCCAACATCCTGTTTGCCTTGCTAGCTGCTCTCCTGCACTGCTCAGTGTTATTCATACATGTATCCACCATGACCCCTAGGTCTTTTCCCCTGTTGAGGCTTCCAGCACCTCCCTCCCAGGGTGTACCTGTGTTTAGGGTTTCCCCGACCAAGATGCAACACCTTGCACTTGGTGATATTGAAATTTAATTTCCATGTGTGAGCCCAGCTTTCCAGGGTGTCCAGGTCCCCTTGCAGGGCCAACCTCCCCTCTTCTCCCTCAACTACTGCTCCCATCTTGGAGTCATCCACGAAGAGACTCATTTCACACCCTATACCCTCCCTGATGTCCGATATGTATGCATTAAACAGGATTGGACCCAGGACCGAGCCCTGTGGTACCCTACCACCAACCTCTGTAGGGTTCGAGAGCCCCTACAGACCACTACTCTGAGTGCATCCAGCTATCCAGTTTTCAATCCATCTGACCATCAAAGAGCCTACTCCTAACCCCATCAGTTTCTCCACCAGACCATTGTGGGGACAGAGGTCAAACGCCTTGTGAAGTCCAAGAATAATACATCCACAGGCTTACCCCTGTCCAGTTCTGATGTTACCCATTCATAGAACTCCACAAGGTTGGTTTGACATGATCTACCTGGCACAAACCCATGCTGCCGACTATCCAGACCTCCCACCTCCTCCAAGTAAACCCCCAATCGTTCCTTTAGTATACTCTCCATTAATTTTCCCACCACCAAGGTTAAACTGATGGGTCTATAGTTTCCTGGTACTTCCTTCGACCCCCCTTTATGGATTGGTACCACATGTGCCTCTCGCCAATCCCTAGGTACCCTACCTGTCTCAAGTGACCTGTTGAAAAGCTCCGCCAGAGGTGCAGCCAGTATGTCCGCCAATTCCCATAGTACTCTCGGATGAATGCCATCCGGCCCAGGAGATTTGTCTTTCTTTAGGGCCTTGAGGGCAAACCACACCCTTTTGGTGGGGATGGCATCATCCGTCCCCTCCACCTTACTGGTCTTTTTATCCTTATCCAGATGTGACACCCCTGGGGTACCTTTCCCTCCCTTTTGCTCCATTTCTGCTGCTCCCCTGATCCCACTCCCTGCCGCTTCTATCCCCTTTGTGCCTTGCTTTGTAGATATCCCATCCCCCTCCCTAGTGAACACAGAGGCAAAGTACTCGTTAAATACCTCTGCCTGGTCCCTCGCCTCTTCCACCCACCCTCCTTCTGATCTCAATCTGCTGAGATGGCCCTTAGTTTTTCTCCGCTCCCCAATGTACCGGAAGAACCCCTTTTCCCCTCCATGTATCCCCTGTGCCAGCCGTTGCTCTTACTGGACTTTGCTCCCTCACCATACTGGGTGACTTTTCTAGATACAAGCTGGTACATTTCCTTATCCCTATCCCTCTTGTTGTTTTATATTTTTGTAAGCGCCTTCTTTTCTCTGACTGCTACCTGGACCTCACTGGACCACCAGCATGGTTTATGTGACCTTGCTCCCTTACGTTTCAACTTAGCGCAGATCCTGACTGCCTCATGAAGTCCCATTTTATGACCTCCCATCTCCTTTCCACACTTGTTGTTGAGTAATCCCTTCAAGTGATCCTTGAGAATATTTCCCATGCCATAAGTCTGCCACCTGAAGTCCACTGCCAGTGTCCTAGATCTCCCCACTCCCCAATGCTTATTTGAAACCAGACAGTATTGTGGTCACTCCCAGTCAGGGGTCATGTACAACCATGTCCCTTACCAGATCCCCATCTGCCAGAACCACATCCAGGACATGCCCCTCCTTGTGGCTCCATCACATGCTGTGTTAAGAACACATCCTGGAAGCCATCCAGCAGCCTCTGCTCCTTGGCCACCTAGAGGACATGGTTCCCCAGTTAGTACCTGGCATATTAGGTCCCCCATCAACACCACTCCTTCCCCTTTTGGACCACACTGGGCAATGATGTTGTCCAGCAAACCATCCTCTAGAACATCACTCATCCCGGGGAGCCTATGCTACTCCCAGCTTGACCTTATCTCCCCTGCTGGGTTGTAAGGTGACCCATAAGGCACCACGTTTCCCTCTGCCTCTTCTACCATAGCAATTTCTATGTCATCTCTAATGAACATAGCCCTCCACCCCTCTGCCCTCCTTTCTATCCTTCCCTAAGCATAGTGTACCCCGTACATTTAGGTCCCAGTCATGGTTTTTGTTGTACGTTCTCGTGACTGCCGCCACATCCACCCCCCTCGAACAGCATGGCCTGGAACTCCTGGCAACTTGTTTCTCAAGCTCCTGGCATTTACCTTACCTAACCCCACCCTTATCCTGATCCTTTTTGTCGAACCCACCAGATTCCTTATACTTCCATCCTCCCCTGCTTCTCCTGAAACCTCCACCTTCAGTCTGTTTCCCCTCCCCTTGGGCAAAGGCTCTCCCTCATCTGGAGGGAGGGCTTCTGGTCACCCTCCCTTATCCCTTCCCCTTACAAGTTTAACCCCACCTTTCTTGTATGTAGTCAGCCATCCCCTGTTTAAGGACTTCCTTCCCTAATGGGGCAAGATGAAACCTGTCCTTGGCATATAGTCCCTTATCCTCCCAAACTCCATTCCAGTTCCCTACACCCCAACCCATTCTCTTCACCCCACTTCCTGAGCCATTCATTTAACCTCTGTGAAGCTACTCTTTTTTCTCCACTGAGGCCTTTGGTACTGGCAATATCTCCGAAAAGAAATGTTGCATCCATTATCCTGACAGACTCCGCAAGTTCTTGGAACCTTGCTTGATTTCCATAATGCTATTTCCTCTAGATCATTAGTTCCAAATGCACCAGGAAATCCGGTTTCCCTCCACAATCCCTAACCATTTCATACACCATGAACTTTGCTCTGTGCACTGTCAGCCCAGAGATACTCACTACCTTCACCTGGCTATGGCATTCATCCCCTGTCCCTCCAATGGATACCCTTAATCATCCAGCGTCTCAGTAACAGAACCTTGCCCGCCATCATCCTTATGGTTACCTCCATTATGCCCTCTCAGCCCCCACTTTATTCATGATCGCAATTTCATGGAGTCTTCCTGCCTTAATAGAGACCCCTTGTCACCCTCCTTTCTGCCTCCCTTGCTATTTGCCCACTTAACTCAAACCCCCTCTGAATAGGTGTCCCCTTTAACCCTCTCTTATCTGAACCATTTTATCCTGGCCCTGATGGTTTCCCTTCCCCAGCACCCTCATCCCCCTTGTAATAGTACCCCTGTCTCCAGAGGCTCTCTGTGGGTCCCTTTTAGCTAGGGCCCCATCCTTGGTACTGACCTTCCTGCTGAAGGGGGGCTCCTCTCCCACCTCCTTGTCTCCCAGTTCCTCTCCAATCATGCTCTCTTCCCTCATGTCTGGAATATGTTGCATCTCCCCCATTTGCTTAACATATATGTTTCCCCTTCTCCCTCTGGGACTATGTCTATCCTTTCCATAGCTGTTCTGTGATGCCCTATGGGTATCTGACTCCCTCCCCACGGCCTCTGTATAAGTTTCCTCATTTCCACCAACCTTCCTCCCCTCTAGGATGCTTAGTATCTCAAATTGTGACTCTATGTCAGCCTCCATCAAAGTAACTTGAGTTTCCCTGACTGCATCTCTAAGCCCCACCCTCTTCTTCCTCTCTTGCACTGTTCACCTTAGGAGCTCCCTTCCCACAGTCTGCTGTTTTAGGCTTCCGCACAACAGCCCCTCCTGACTCTTCCCCCTCCAGTCTCCATGAATTCAGAATTTTCACCCTGTGCGCTTTCCCCTTAGCATCAACTTCCCTATCTAAGGGTCCTCTGTCCCTAATATCCCCCCTTCTGCTTGCTGTAGCATAATGTCCTGTAATTTCAGAGCGTTGCCCCAGCCTCCCCTCAGCCCCACCCTTCTGCTGCCCATATCCACACCCCTTATCCTTGGACCCCCCCAGCTCCCACAGCTTACTCCTTAACCAATATACCTCACTCCTGATACAAGATAGCTGTCTACAGGTGGGCAGCCTCCCTCTCTCAGGCCCAATTTAGAATTGTGCCAATCCCACAGCCTGTGCAGCCTACAACCTTCCAAGATGCCTGCCATGGTGGAATATGGCCACCCTGATTATCCCCCTCTGTTTATAATAGCACACCCCTTTTCTCAGTCCCTTTCCTGGAGTACAGTTTCTCTCTCTATACTGACTGTGAACATTTACAAACCCAATTTCAACCCCACCAACAAAGTTCCCAAGTCTCACAAACACATACAGTCAGTATGTGTTCAGTCCCCATAACAGTGTGTGTAAGCAGACTCAGGTACCGTATGATGTCACAGGCCCACCAACTCCTGTTGCTTCAAATTTCAGTCCCAAACAGAAATACTCAGCCCTTCAATCCCAACCCCAGTGGCTTTTCAGTTTTAGAAAGCCTACAAAACAGGGTGGGTGGGAGGGCTCTTACCAAACACCAGGCAAACAACACATTTAAATTACCTTCTAATTTTCCCTGCCAAACATCTATCACCAAACCTACAATATCACAGCCCAAGTATCAGTTCAAATTCAAGGTAATAATTTTTAACACAGAACTAATTTCACTAACAAACTATTCAAATATTTCAGTTTAAACAAAATATAACTCCTGGTCTCTTTTCTACCAACCTGTTGCTTAAGCTCCCAAGTGACAACAAGAAGCCACAGTAATTCCTGTTCAAAGACAAATTAGTGCAGCTAATGTCCCCTCCTCCAAACACCAGGCAAACAACACATTTAAATTACCTTCTAATTTTCCCTGCCAAACATCTATCCCCAAACCTACAATATCACAGCCCAAGTATCAGTTCAAATTCAAGGTAATAATTTTTAACACATAGAACTAATTTCACTAACAAACTTTTCAAATATTTCAGTTTAAAACAAAATATAACTCCTGGCCTCTTTTCTACCAACCTGTTGCTTAAGCTCCCAAGTGAACAATGAATTTTAAAGTAGTAAATATTATTTTATATGTGTCGTGCCTCTGTGACTGAATCTTTAGTAGGAATAGATATCGGTTAGTATTGACAAATCCATGCTCCATCTCTGAGAGGGAGAAGGCTATGTTTACCATATTCCAAGAAGTAAAGTGCTTTCTCAGGAGAGCGTGACAAGGAAAGGTCATTTGCCCTTACCCAAATGGGCACTATACTGTGTGGGCAGAGGCTCCAGTGGGATTTGGAGCAAGAAATTCCCAGGTAAGAGAATCACTTCTGAGTGGTAGCAGCTACTGAGGTACCCTTACAGGTGTTGAGGGCTAAGAAACTTGGCAGCCTGTTGCAGACTAAATCCTGGGTGAGGACACTTTGTGAGAGGCTTAAAGGGACTTGCAGCTCTAAAAGTGAACAAGGCTATGGGAATGGATGGAATACACCAAAGGGTATTAAAGGAGGTCTGGGAGGTGCAAGTTGCCCCACTGATGGCCTTATTCAACTGCTCACTGGAAACGGACATGGTTCCAGAGGACTGGATGAGAGCAGCATGATCCTTGTCTAGAAAGGCAGCAAAATGGAGGAGGCTAGCAATTAGAAGCCTGTCAGTCTCACATCAGTGTTGGGGAAATTAATGGAAATCCTGTAAAAGGAAAGGTTGGTAGAGTATCTTGAATCCTATGGGTTACAAGACCAAAGATAGTATGGATTCATAGAGGAGGACATGCCATGTGAACCTGATTGATGTCTTCAACTGGGTAATCTAGCAAATGGATCAGGAGAGGGCAGTGGATGTGGTCTATTTGGACTTCAGCAAGATCTTCGACACTGTGCCACACAGGAGACGAATAAAGAAATTGAGCAGCCTAGTGGTTGTACCCAAAGTAGTGAATGGGGTAAGGAACTGGTTAATGGATAGACAATAGAGAGTAGTGGTTAATGGTACTTACTCTAATGAGGGCCAAGTGACCAGTGGGGTGCCGCAAGTCTCAGTACTGGGACAGATCCTCTTAAATATCTTCATAAGTGATACTGAAGAAGAACTAGATGGGAATGTGTGCCTTTTGCAGATGATGGAAACATCTATAATGGGGTGGGAACTCAGGAAGTGGTGTAGAGAATGCTTTGGGACCTTGGGAAACTTGAGGAGAGGTTAAGAGCATGGGAACTGGGATTCAGTGCCAATAAGTGCAAAATAATGCATCTAGGGCATAGGAACCCAGGAGCTGAGTATAGGATGTGAGGGAAATACTGACAGTCACTGAGCAGGAAAGGGACCTTAGGGTTATTGTATCTGATCACCGCAAAGTGGCAAGGCAGTGTGACAAAGCAGTGGATAGGACCAGTAGGATGCTCGGATGCATTAGGAGAGGTATCTGTAGCAGGAGGAAGGGTGGTTGTGTTGTCACTGAATCGCTTGCTTGTGAGACCCCACCTGGAGTATTTTGTCCAGTTCAGGAGGCTGTACCTCAGAAAGGACATAGACAGGGTGCAGGCAGTCCAGACAAGGGCAACTTAATTGTACAGGGGTTGAATGAAAACCCTATAAAGAGAGACTAAGGGATCTCAGCATGTACACCCAGGAAGCGAGAAGAGTGAGAGGTGACAAGTAGAGACCTACAAATATCTCAGTGGGTGACTAGGGTGCAGAAGGGGATTGTCTTTTAAATGGGAAAGAGCAACAAGATCAGAGGGCATGTGATGAAGTTAGGAGGAGTTTAAGTTGGATGTGAGGAAGTACTACTTCACTGAAGGAGTGGTTGATGCATGGAACAGACTGCCAGCAGAAGTGGCAGAGGTGAAAACAGTAGGGGGCTTCAAGCATTCATGGAATACACATACAGGAATATTAATAAATAGGCAGGATGGAGAGAGGGTCACTTAAGACCAGTTAGGGTCTGCGGAGACAGACTAGGCAAAAACTATCTAGCCAGACTGGATGAGTCAAGCGGTCCTTTCCTGACAACAAATTCTGTTTCTATGTAAGCAACCGCTTTTAAACAATCAAGTCTTAAAGCATTATGATATGCAGACACTTCCAAAGCTTGTATGCAATACATCACAATTTGGGGTGGAGGAATTAATATCCTGTGTAATGGAAACTAGAAAATAGAAGCAATTTTTTATTTGCATTTACAGCTTTATCCAGTAGTCCAAGGAACAGTGTGCAAAAAAGGAGGCATTTGGGTTAATTTTTGAACTTTCACAAATATATTTATGGTCCTAAATTTATACTTGTTACAAACCATCATTTTCTGATGGCTAAGGTGGGTCCAAAGCCTGCAATACCTGTACTGGCAGTTTTGGGGATGCAATAATGGGAATGCATCTTGCTTTCTTATCAGAACCATGTTGAGTATTAGATATCAGGGGGAACATGGGAATGTTGATGTATTTTACAGGTTGCCATGCTAAGTACAGGTGACCCCAACTGAAGAGTAAGATTTAGTTTTGTTTTCCTCTTATAGTACATTACCAGCACCATTGAGAGAAATCACAGAAAGTACTCATAAGGATCCTGCAGTTATTTCTTTATGCTAGATGTTGGAATTCACCCTCGATGGCTGGCCTAGTTATGTGACTGAAGATGTGCTCCATCCATATTTTATTTGAGGGAGGTCAGCTGTCACCAGATCAAGGCTACATACTATGGGGAATGTGTGCTATTGTACTGCACTTCCATTCCATACCTAATAGCGCCTGCTTATTGCACTGCCCTTCCATTCTGTACCAAGCAGTGCCTGCTTATATTCCAACTGGGGTTTCAATTTTTGCACTTATTTTGCTTGTTGCTCATCACATGCTCTGTCTAGCTCACCTTGTTCATTGTGCTGCTACTTTAATTGTCAAACTTATATTTCTAATTTGTGTAACTGACTGTTGTATCATATTTACTTTCCTTGCTACCCCAGAACACATCTGGAAACAAGGTATTTCAGCTCAGTATGTCTTTCCTGGTAAATATTTTGAAATAAATAATAAATAAATAAGTTTGAAAAACTTACTTTCATAAAGCTCATAAACCTCTGAACTGACTCAATCTGTAAAGGTCAGCATTGTGAACATGTTTCCAGCCGCTGGGCAGAATAATCCCTTGAACTTGTTACAAGTTCAGAGCAATCTACCTTTACTTGGTCAGTATAGTTAGGATTAGTTGTTTATTTAACCAATAATGCCAGGCAGGGTGTGTGTCGTGCTGGGATAATGGCATGCCTCAGGTGGTTGGGTACGAGGCCATTGGCTGAGTGTGTCCCAGCACCTGAGAAGTGACATTATCCCTGCATGACACACACCTTGGAGGGCATTATTGCCATTATACAAGGGCTTTTATTTATTGATAATGTGTAGGGAAAATACTGGTTAGACGTAACACTGAGCAAAGGTTAACTATATACTGGATAAAGGTTTATAGCATGGAAGAGATGAGATTACCCATTGCATGCATAAATGAAGTTATAAGTTACAGTACATGGTAAAAAGGATCTTTTTCCCAAGTTTATATGTCATAGAGAAAATAATGAAACCTTATGATTTACTGAATAGTTTGACTGAAAGTCTTATAAGACCACCAGAAATGGTAGAACATTATATAAAAAAATAGAATAAAAGAAATATACATGCAAAAAGAATTGGACTTGAGTAAAAACTATAAAATAAGTGCTTGGTTAGGCAAAAACAAAAGTCAATTTAGTATAGAACCCTATCTGATAAAAAATAAAGAACCAAGCAAAAAGGAGAATATTAAAAAAATTTAGATTTGAGTACCATGACTGCCAAAGACTCAAAGGGTTCTATGATAAAAATATTACACAAATGTGTCAGTGTCAATTTGGGGAAGACAACCTAATACATCTATTGCTTTTATTTCCTCTTTATACTCAAGAAAGAAATCTGTACTTCAGCAGTGTATTATCAACTTTAGATATGGAACCTGAATATCAAGTGAATGCACTACTGAAATCTAAAAAATACTGAGATATTAGAAAGGGTTGCATTGTTCTATAAAAAGATAGAACATAAGAAACTGCATATTATATATAAGGAATAGGTTACTATGAGAGTGACGTTCAAATTTGTTATTAAATTCCAGGGGTAGGATTTTCAAAAGGGATACACCCAATGTATCCAAGATGTGCCAGTGCATCCCTGACTTGCCCACTGGTGCAATTCTGCAAGGAGACAGATGCACTGGCGGATCCCTGATGCACCAATGCATGGCAGATGCACTGCATACCACTCATTATGATATGTGGTGCATCTGGAGGGGCTGTGAAGGGGGTGTGCCCATGCATATGGTGCGCAGCCCCATTCACAGCCCGACCAGGAGGCACATCACCAGGAGGTGCATCTCCAGAGCAAGTCTAGAGATGTGCCTCCTAGAAATAAGTCTCCGGCAAGTAGAGTTGAGTCTCTTGCCACCCACAGGCAGGCTGCTGTACTGCAGACAGCTGGACAGTAGCCTGCCCACCCTGGCAGTCCAGTATGCCCCCCTGCCTGCATCCCCATTATATTGCTGCTCTCCGTGGTGAACACATTGGAAATCAGACCCCCTTCGCCACCCTCATCCACTGTCACAAGTCGTTCCCTGTGGTGAATAAGGTGAAATATCAGAACTCACCTTCCCCACCCTGACCCGAATGCACCTGTGTCAGCAATCCATAAGCCCTCCCAGTAGCCCAGCAGATCTCCCCCCAACCCACTCAGGCACCCCCAATCCACCCTGCTCCCCTATCCCAGCAGAGTCCCACCATCAGCGGGCAGCACAACCCACCTTCATACTGCCATGGCTGCCTGTCAACAAAGCTGTCTGTGAATGACAGCTACTGCACAACTGTAAGTCCATTGGTTGACCATGTTGACCAATGGGCTTGCAGTGTGTACTGTAAGCTGTCATGCACAACTGTGTGAATGGGCATATCTGTGATGCAATGCATTTATATGTGGTGTGTTTCCTTATAAAAAACAAAACTGTAAACCTGATACTATAAAGGAGATATTTCCATACTAAGAAGGAGATGTTCTGACACTAGTTCTGTGCCTAACTATGAAATGTTTTAGAGATGACAAATATTTCTGTCCCCACAATGTTGGTAAATAAGGTTTTTATATGAAACTAAGCTTGTGCTACTTCAGTTGTAAGACATCAAGCTTTCTTGGTAAGATGTAGTCAAGTGCATTCCTAGACTTCATACAGTGATGTTATAATGAGATAACACCACTGATCCAGGCACACACTGACCAATCAGAGCTTAGGAATTTTTTTGCCATTGTATAATTAATGTTAAATTATTGTTTAAAAGAGAACAGCCCTGAATGTATAAATTATTTTTCTCCTGTACTAACTTTTTTCAAATACTAATTCTAAGTCTGTTTTATTGCATTTGACTGGCCTTTCAGTAAATTCATGAATGTTTTTGATTTACACACTGATGGGTAATATCATTTTAGAACTGTATGATGTAGCTTGTCTTAAGTTTTTGCATTATACTGTAGTCACAGTAGATTAGTATTTTACTATAGAACTATGTGGTTGAAAAGGATATAATTTTACATGATGCAGTTCTAAAATGGTACTTTCCACCAGCAGGTAAATCAGAAACACACAGTGAGTTAACTAAAAAGGTCAGTAACAGTTGAACAGCATAATAATAACACCTTTGGAGTCCATGTTAATAAAACATCTTCTACAGGAAACATAACTTTTGGGTTCTGCACAGTTCTTCAAGGTTAGATTACTTAAAGGAAATGTAGTTAATGGAATGCACTGCTGTACTTTCATACTTACGAAGTAGGAGTGTTGCACTATTTGTACTTCGGACTGTTATACTAACTGTAAACTACATAGACCAAAATGCACTGAACAGCAGAATCAGATTATTTTAGAATGAAATACTGTATACATCAAAATAAATTTTTACAGACAGAAGAAGATTTATGGTTTGTCCAGTTGGCAGAATTGCTACCTAAGCCCTCACCAGTCCAGCACTGGCTAGGTCTGTAGCAAATTAATCATCCCATGATTCTGCTTCAACTCATCCCCTCCCTCATTTGTTGCAACCCATCCCTCATCAACCTCACCAGTTCCATGTGTCTATCGTAACCCCTCCTAAAGCTTGCCATCCTGTTAAAGGGGAAGTAAACATTGCAGGGGTCACTCAAATTGTGAAAGCACAAGACATGACCATTCAAACGAGGTACTAGGCTTAGCTATAGGTGTCAGGAGTCCTGAGATATGAATATCAAATTATCTGTAAATGAAAACAAAGCAGCAGCCATTTCATGTGATCTTAAAACAGGAAGTGATGTCACTGAGGGGCCAACTCTGTGTTGTTAATTACAACTTGCCCCTCAGTGATATAATTTTCTGTCTCAGGATCCCATGAAATGGCTGCTGCCTTGTTTTGATTTACAGAGTATTTAGATATTCAAATTTCAGGACTCTTGACACCTACAAGGAAGATCCATACCTCATTTGAAATATCTTTTTACGTGCTTTCACAATTTGACAGACCTCTGCAATGTTTACTTTCCCATTAACATTGACCAGTTCCACTGGCAGATATTTCCACTTTCCATCATCCTTTCTGTGGAGAAGTTATTACTTTGTGTCTCTCCTAAATTTTCCCACTGCAGCTTATATTTGTGGCTTCAGCAGTTTCTGGCTGTCCACCCAATTCAGTTACCTGAAGATTTCAGTCATGCCTCCCTTCTCTATCCTGGTCTCCAGTGAATACGTATTAAAGCCAGACAGTCTTTTCTCAAAGTTCTCCCTTACTGGTCATAAATCATTTTAGTCATTCTCCTTTGGATTGACTCCAGGCAGACCATGTCATTTTCTAGGTGAGGTTCCATAATTGTGTCTTCACCAATGACCTGTACCAGAGTAGAATCACTTCCTTCTGTTTGCTTGAAACAGCCCTTCCTATGCACCCAAGCATCATGCTAGCTTTCCCATTTTCCTGTTACACTGGAGAGAGGTTTTCAGTCTGTTACTAATTATAGCCCCCAGATCCTGAGCCAGAGAGGAGCCTGAGCAGTATAGGAGAAATAAAGGAGATGGAAGATTGTTGGCAAACTCACACTATCTGATGGTTTACATTCCATAGACATTAAATACACTACAATTATAACATGGGTTGAGAGAAACACTCATTCCTATTGGTGGAGTGGCTCTGTGTGGTCATGGATTAAGCAGCCTATTTAATCCACGGTTCTGTGGAGTAACTCCTATGAAGTGGCATTGGGACTCATTTCCTCTGTGAGATAGGGAAAATGCAAGGTAGGCACGGTAAAAGTGGGAAGGGAGAAACAGCCTGGTGGGGTTGAGAGAGAGAGAGAGAGAGAGAGAGAACGGCATAGCAAGAACAAGGTGCTGCAATGGTGGCAGGCTGTCAGCTGGAATGGCAAGTACGGCTGGTTGTAGCCCAGCCCCCATCAGGAAGTGAGAGACAAGCTGATGTTGTTGAAGTAGTCTCCAGCTGGGTTGAGACAGAGCGAGAGAGAGAGAGAGGCAGAGTGAGAGCAAGGTTCTGCAAGAGTCAGCGGCAATGAAACTGAATGTCAGTGTTTAGGTGACAGTGTCTGCTCTGTTCTCACTCTCTGTCTTGTGACACAGCAAGATGTTGTGTTCCTCTGGGTGCTCCCCCTCTCCAAGAGAGACAGCAAGAGTGAGGAGAGAACCAGGTGATGAGAGAGAAAAACAGATAGATCGAACGAGATGCACAAGTTGTGCGGTGTCCTGTTATTAGGTGTACTTTAGTTTCATTGGGCTGACTATAGGTGTTTTGTGTGGCTGCGAGAGGAAGGCAGAAAATGACAGACAGCAAAGGTCCTCAGCTGTGTGGAACAGAGAGAGTGTGAGAGTTATGAAGTAAACATTAATCACCGACAGAGGAGGGCTCTACCATGGATTAATGCCCTGCAGGGGAGAGTTGGTGCACGAGGCCGAAGGCTGAGTGCTTCCAACCATCCAGCGGGCATTAATCCAAGGTAGAACCCGATGCTGGAGGTGATTAATGTGCTTGTAACATGGCAAGTGTGACGGGGATATTGTGCGGCCAGGATTTTACATCACAGTACACAAACGTTAGATGATACTACTATTGCTGCATCGTGCAGCATCCACAAGTTGTTTCCATGCAGCACACTGACATTATCTGAGAACATGCGAGTTCCTGTTTGCCGATAGACATTTATGTCACTAGTGTCTGCTATTTTACAGTTTAGACCGCAACAGTAATACTATGTTTCTCAGACAAACCGCGGTACAACTGAGTTATTCGGGGTGGCCGTTTCAATGCTCAAGGCTTCCCGGTGAGATCCCAATGTTACAGAGTGGCACTGCACTGTGCATGATTTCTTTGCCTGCATACAGTTGGTGTTAAAAATCTTCATACAGTCACCTGTAATAGTCTCGCTCCGGTATCTCTCTCAATTTTGGCAGACCTCTACATCAGGTGGAGAAAGAGAGCTGGGCACAAAAGTCATGGTTTCACTGATTTTCCACAAGCCCGATGCCGAATGGGCTGTACCTGACATTTTTACATCGGATGTAGAAATAGACATGGGCACAACAGTGGAGGTTTGACTGCTTGTGCGCGATCCCGATGCCGAACGGGCTGTGCATGAGCATTGCATGTCTATACACACTCGCTTTCTCTATTACCGGTGCAGACTCTGGCCACTGCAGGTACTACACAAGTAGGCTCTAATGGGCTACTATCTCTGTGGACACATTAGGTACTACACAGGCGGGCTCTACGCTGGGTTAATCACTGCTCGGTTTTCGTCACATGATGCGTTTCCATCAATCTCCTTTCTTGATTTCACCATCATTTATTCTGCCATGTTACAAAGGCAATTAGCACCCAGAGAGAGTGAGTGAGAGAGAGAGAGAGTGAAAGAGAGACTGGGAAAAGTAATTCCCAGTTTGTACAATGTCCTCTATCTCTCTCTCTCTGCCTCTGTTGCAATATTCAGTCCAATGCAGTGTCCTGTGTGACAGCCAATAAGAGACAGAGTGACATCCAGATGAGGAGATAAATAGGGAGAGACTGGGAATCCTGAAAGAGAGAGAGAGAGAGAGATAGAGAGAGAGAGAGAGAGAGAGAGAGAGAGACTGACTGGCCCCCACTGTAATTTGACAGTGAACGCTATGAAACAACGTATTTTCTGCACAACAAATGTCAGAAGTCATGTCAGTACTGTATTTCTGACATTTGTATGTGCATAAAAGCAGCCACATATGGTTTATTTGTTAGGGACTATTTTCCATGTGGCAGGATAGTCACTTTCTTGAGATTTAAACAGGGAGAAAAATCACTTTATGTTGTTTTCTTCTTGTTTTGAGCAAAACCTATGTTATAAGTGCAATAACCCACTCCAGGGTAATGGGTTATTGAGGATTAATCAACACCCCAGGTGTTGTGAGGAAACTTGGCCTGTGGCCAAGGGTCTCACACCACTCCTAGGGTGTTGATTAATCCCAATAACCCCATACTCTGTTGTGGGTTATTGTTTACTTACCAGGAGCCATTATCCATCATACAATTCCTAAATACCCCTAAATCTCTCACTGCAATTTTAAGCATGGATTAATTTGTCCAAAGAGGACAATAAGGTACCCTTGTCATTATCCTGATGAAATATCTGTGACTATCTCTAACAGGGGCAGCATGTGGAGACAAATTAAACAATAATGTCCAAACAACTCAGGCATTTCCTTAGGATTAACACTCAGCTTGGGGTGTTTATGGCCCAAGCTGTAGCTGAGGCCCATTAACCCTAGCAAGTGTGTTCAGAAAAAAATATTCACCAAAGTAATGTTGTTTGTTCTCTGGGATCTATCAAATGGCCAATACAAAAGTGTATCATCCTGCTACAGTGTGATGTGCCAAAGAGAGAATACCCCTACTGGCTTAACACCAGGTATGTATCCAAAGCCAGGGGAGCAGTGACCACTAAAACTATCTAAAGACTATTGCAATTTTCAAAAAGATTCTGTAAAAATGTTTACAAACCCAAACAAAATATTAGCAGACAAAAGTTGACATGAAATGACTACAAATTTAAATTTCTTTGGAAAAGTCAACCATGTAATGCTCAAGCAGCCATAAAAATAAGAGCAGAGTCTTGTGTGAACCTATTTTCAGGTCTTAGAAGGGGAGGAAGGGTCAGTGTTTTCACTGGCTCACTGATGTATCCCAAAAAAGGAACAAAATTACTATGATGAGTATTTTTTGTTCTAAGAATTATAGATGTGCAAAATTGCCAAATTTCGTTAATGTGAAATAGTTTGCATAACTTGGCCATTTTGCACATTTTTGTGCAGAAGCAAAATGTAGAATATCACCCACAGAGTGTGAAATTTCACCTCTGGAATACAAATTTTCACCCGAGAAATGGCAAAATTCACCACTTTCGGGTGAAATTTCACCATTTTCAGGCAAAATGTTGCATTTCAAGGACAACATTTTGTAACTTCGCACGTCACAAAATATTTTGCAGAATGCTGAATTACGCAAAACATTTTTGAGTGGCAAAATTCATGGTTTTGTGGGAATTTCACCTGCAAAATTTTATTTCTCAACATCTCTACTAACAATTGGAATACATCAATGATGCATAACACAAAAGTGCCGACTCACTAACAATGCCTTGGGAGGGAGTGTCTAGAAGCAACTTAGGAAACCGTTTCTGCAAGACAACATGTACAAAACTGACATCCCTCTTGGATTAAATGTCCAAACATTAGTACTTTGTGAAGGTATGAACAGTTTTCCAGCTAGCTGTTTTACAAATTTCTCGAAGGGGAAAGCCCATTGTAGCTGCACCAGAGGCAGAGGTACACCTTGTGGAATTTGTCCATAGGCCTCTGGCAGGTTATCAGCTTTTCATAACAGAACTGAGTGCAAGAGACTGTCCAATGAGAGATGGTCTTCCTGGCTTCTGGTTCACCTTTGTCAACCTCTCCACAGGTGACAAAAAGTTGTGTCCTATCAGACCAGACATCACTTGTCTGGTACATGTAGCAGCCCAATGCCCTTTTAACAGCAAGACAGTGTAGATTCTACTCACCTGCATTGGAGTGCTCAGGAAAAAAGCACAGAAGGGTAACTGACTGGTTTAGGTGAGATTCTGAAACCACTTAACTACTGTGTAGGTAGGAATTTCCTATTTGTTCTAAGGGCTATCTGATCCCTGTGAAATATTATGTAGTTTAGATCTGTACAAAGGGCTTGCAGTTCACTTACCCTCTTGGCAGATGTCATGGCTACTAGGAAACCTGTTTTCCAGGTGACATATTTTAAGTCAGTTGTAGCCATGAGCTCAAAGGGAGATCCCATCAGCTGAGCAAGATAAATATTCAAGTGCTATGGGGGAACCAGTTCCCTCACAGGTGTTTGCAGATGACTGAGGCCTTTGAAAGACATTTTAAAGACAAGTCGTGAAGCCAAAGACCTATCACTGCCTGCTGATGTATAAGCTGGTACAGCTACAAGGTGCACTGTCCAAGTTGAGGGCTGAAGACTTAAGGATTGTAAGTGTACAAAGTAGTCCAGAACTATGCACAGCCCTCCCTGCATTAGGATTATCTTCTGATGCACCATCAGGTTACTTTTATCATGCATCACAGCCCTACACACATGGATCTTTCTCATGACTTGTTTCCTGGAACCCTTCAAGACTTTTCACACCTGTTGTGACAGATTCAAATCAGAAAATTCTGGCTCTTCAAGAGTCATGCCCTCCGGCATAGTGTTCTGAGGTCTGGGAAGGTTATCCTGCCCTGAAACTGAGTTAGCAAATTGTACCTCAGTGGCAGGTGTTGGGTTTCTGCAGGACAGGGTTAACAGCATTGAGTATCATGCCTGCTTGGTCCTATCTGGTACTATCAGAATCATTGTTTCTGGTTCTTTCCTGAGCTTCATGAGTACTCTCTGTATGATGATAAACAGGGGGAAGGCATACAAAAGCCTTCCTTCTAAGTCATGGATAGAGCATCCTCTGTGACTATGTTACTGACTGGGGGCCTGCAACAAACTTTGGGAGCTGATTGTTTTCCCAAGAGGAAAGCAGGTCTAACTTTGGGGTTCCCCATCTTCTAAAAATTGAAGCCAGCACTTGCTTGTTCAAGGCCCATTTGTGATTTCCCTGTCTGATTCTGCAGAAAGTGTCTGCCAGCATATTGTTTCTGCCTGGCAGATGCACTGCAGAAATGTTGATGTCCAGAGAGTTAGCTAGATGCCAGATCTTCATTATTAATGGGCACAGTTTGAAGGCTCTTGTTCCTCCCTGTTTGTTTATGTGTAGTACATACTTGTGGTATTATCTGTCCATATTTGGACTGACTGACCCTGCAACTGAGAGGAAATGACTGAATTGCCAGTAGTACTGCCATAAGCTTCAGGATATTTATATGCACCTGTATCTCCTGTAAGCTCCATATGATGCTTACTGTGAGGTCCTCTAGGTGCATACCCCACCCTGGGGGTGAAACATCTGTTGTGAGAAAGTTGTTGTGTGATTGCTGGAGGAAGGTAATGCCCTCTCTTAGGTTATTTATTTTCCTTCCACCATTCCAGTGCTTGAACAAACTTCTTTGAGACTGGGCACTAGGTAGGACAAAGGCTCTGATCTTTGGGACCAGTAGCCTCTCAGGTATTACTGTAAGTTCCTCATCTGGAAATGGGCCGATGTCAACACAGCCGTGGCTGAAGCCATGTGACCTAATAGCTGTAGAAAATCCCTTGCTGGTCTCAGCTGACCTAGGAGGAATGATTCTGTTTGGGCAATCAGGTTTGTTACCTTGTCTTGCAGGAGGAATACCCTTCCCTGTAGGGTATCCAACTCTGCTCCATTGAAGTCCAGAACCTGAACTGGTTCTGTCTGTGACTTCTGAAGATTTATGAGGAAGTCCAGTTTCTCCACAGTGTGTTTTACCAGCTGCAGAGAGCAGGTTGCTTTCTGCTACATTTTTTTTATTTTTTTGCATGATCCTAGCCAGTCATCCAGGTAAAGGAAAAAACACCTTATAAAACAGGAAGAGAAAATCATGCATTTTGATTGTTTTTTACCTGTGCATCAAATCCGTTCGATGCACAGGTAAAAACAAGTACTCAAAAGCAGAACTGCATTGCAAAAAACAAAAATCAGTGTGCCGTTAGAACACTCATTTTTGAAAATGCTGCCATTTTTTCCATCCTAGCGAGGAATAGTACAGCACTGATCAACTCTTTCCTTCAGAAAAATGGCACAAAATCACATAGACAGTACAGCATACTGTTATTATTTTTATTCAGCAGTAGACATATAGCAATAGGCAGCTTCTTTTTTCCGGTACAAACCAGTGAAGAGAAACAATACAAAAACACACAAGCATTTAGTTCAGTTCCAAAGTTCATTTCATTTCATTTCATTCAACTCAAGGAGCCAATGTATCTTTAATTTCATTTCATTCATCACTGCTGTTCAAAAAAGTCATAGCAAGAAATTGAACAAACCTGCTGTGATTTAAGAGACAGCGATCATACCATCACTACAGTACTGATCAACCCTCGTAAAACCAGTTACATTAGTCACTGTGAATGTGAAACCACTCCAACTTGCTGAATTAAACAAAAAAGAAAATCAGCACAGCCATAAGTCATCCGAAAAGAGTATTTATAACTGAAATAAAACAGCACTGTTTCAGACAGTGGTTATGCTGAACCACAACCAGCTGCTCCTGTACTCCATAGCAACTTCAAAATGTTAGGCTGTGAACTAGTACTGGCAGTTTCCCAGCCTGAATCTGATACATTTTTCTGTGGTCCTGCCTGACTGGAATGTAGAAATAGGCATTCTTCAGATCCAGTGATCCTAGTCAATTTTCTGATTGCAGAGATCGGATTACTGGATCCAGTGTCACCATCCTGAATTTTCCTTTTTTGATATGTCTGTTCTGAAACCTTCATTCTAGGAATGGGTCGCAATTCTCCATTCTTTTTGTGAGTTACTATGTATAGTACATTGAAACAAATCCCTTGCTGCATTGTGACACAGGGGCCTTTTCTACTGCCTTTGTTTGTGGTAATTTCTTTACTTCCAGTTCTAACAGGATTTGCTTTCTTTTGGTGAATGAGTGGAATTTGTTTTGCCTCAATTGTTTGGGAAGCCTTTGAAACTGCAGAGACAGTACCTGACTCACTACTTCCAGGACCCACTTGTCTGTGTTTTTTTTCCTATTCCTAAAATGAGTGGTCAGCAATCCTCCCATTGGCAATGGCTGACTGGTGTCCTGGATATGATTGTCAGGGGTTTTGTTTTGGCCACAGGTTAGGGGCTGGTGTCCCAACTTGTGTGTGCCTCTTCTGTCCCTACTACCATTTTAGTACCCTCTTTGTGGTTGGTACTCATAGCCAGTGTAGGGTCTGGGGTAGTAGCCTCTGCCCCTGCCTCACCTTCCATAATGTCTATAGACTTTTTCTCTTTAAGTCGAATTTTTGTAAGAGGATGTGTACTCTTCCACTCTTTTCATGCATGCCTCTGTTTTGCTATTAAATAATGAATTTCCCTCAAAGGGGAAGTTCATGTCTTTTGACTGGGTGACTCGCGTAAGGATTGTGCTCCGTAGCTAGGCAAGCTTTCTCAGGGACACTGCATATGCAAAGACTCTCGCTGCTGACTCATTGGTATTTACAGTCATGTGGAAGTGTTATTTTATGGCATCTAGGGCTGACTTTGTAGTTACAGTCAGGGCCTGTGCCATCTCACCATCGACCTTGTAACTCAGTGTCAGCGCTGCATTCCACAGGGCTTTCTGGTACTGAGCTGTATAGGCCAAATAAGCTGCCTGTCTTAATTGCAGAGAAGCTGTTATTTACACCATTTTGACCATGGTATCCAGTTTGCTGGAATCCTTTTCAGGAGACTGTTCACAGAAAGGCACTTTAGCCCTTTTTCAAGCAACTGCCTGTACCACTCCTACATGATATGGGTGGGCATGGAGGTACTCTTCCCTCTACCTGTCCTCCTGATGCTTTTTCTTAGTTTTCTTATCAGTTTTCTTATCAATGCTAGATGCTGAATTTGATAATGAAATGATTTGGGAATTGACATTCTTAAGAAATTTACTGTATGTGTAGGGACAAGCAGCCTCTTGTAGGGGCTAGTCCCATCATGTCCATGAATTTGACTTCCTCCTCATCCACCTCTGTTTTGAGAGAGGGAACCTTGAGGTTATCAACCATTTACTTCAAGAATGAAGAGTAAGAGGAGTAGTCCACATTAATTCTAGGGGGAGATCCAAACTCCTGCACAGGAGAGCCATCAGAATCGATCAGTTCTCCTTTCTCTTTCTCTTCTTGGTAAATTTCCTCCTTCAAGCAGGCTGCTGGTCTGGGACCAGTGCCTGAGGAGTAAAGCAGATGTAGTCAATAAATCTCCTGTAGCTTGAAAGGCCTGGAAAAAACTGCTACATCTTTGGCATGTTCTCTACTAAAGGCATTTGTCGCTGTTCCACTGCCTGCTCCTTATACTTTGGAAGAGGAGTGGCAGTGGCATTTTTAGGGCTGCAATGGAGCAGAGCCCTGCAGCACTATTGCATTCAGAAAAGGACTCCTGCATTCTTTTCTGAATGAACAACTTGTTGAGCTGACAAAATAAAATGACTTCCGCATCAGAACAATCTGCGCACTCAGACTTTTTTCTCTGTGTTTCAGCATTCCCCCCCCCTTAAACTACAATTCCTGTAAACACCCCCCTCATTAAACTGCCAATTACTCTCCTCAGCAGCCGCCAGTAATAGGGAACATCTCTTCACCCATTTAAGCTGCAGCTAGAGAGACTTGGGAGGCGGGCGTTGGCTAATGAATATGCATGAGCCCCATCACCCACCTGGAGCTGACCAGGAGCCAAGTCAGATACTGGCTCAGGAAACACAAACATAGGGTGGGCACCCCTCCAGCCTTCCCAACCCATACCACCATTTGATCAGTGCTGGGAAATACAGTGAAAGGCATACGCTGGCAATAGGCAAGAGTCACGTCCATCTGAGCCAACCAGTAGAACAGTAAGCACCACGTCCAAGCAGCTTGCTGCTGTACGATCCTGCAGACAGAAGATGTGAGCATGCTCTTTATCTGTCTGCTCTGCAGCTGCTTTCCCAAGGTATTGCTGAGCCCTGAAACACCAGAAAACCTCTTGACAAGCCTGTGTAAAATCAGTCAGTTGGTTCTGCCAACTGAAAAACAAATGGACAAAAGTAATTAGTTGTATGTGGTCCGGAGACTGCGTCTAGTCAGCAACTGTATATAAAACTCCCACTGGGAGTGGCACTGGTGGAGTTCTCACACCACCTGATCCCCCAAAATGTACCAGTGGCACTGCGGGGTGTCCAGTCTTCCAGTGCAGAAATCCTTGACCCATCCCCAACAGTTGTTATGTTTTTTTTAAGCAAACCACATGGATCCGGGCTCCATCCATTCCTGCTGCTTGCTGCTGCTACTCAGAGCAGCTCACAGGACTGGTTTGGGTTTCCCTGTAGCAGCAAATTACTTGAGGTGCCACTATCTTCAAAGAATCAGAAAGGCCAACTGGGTCAGGTCACCCTGGCAACTCTCAAGGTCTGAACTGTGAGTGAAGAAGGGAGGGATGGGTTATTTATTCAGTGCTTGCAAGATTAGTTTCACAGTGTCCCTGACTCCATTTACATGTCTTTGTAAATTGCATTATTTCCCAGGGAACCTAAATTGCTTGGTTTTCTTGTAATTGCATTACAAGTATAAACATTTCCCCTGAAGACTGCTCCATTTCCCTGCAAGGAACAATGCCTTGGAAATGTCCTCTTGCCTCTTCAACACAAAAAATTCAGCTGCATCCTCTTGACACCACAAGTATGTAATGTGGCAAAGAAACACTTTTTTTGTTTGTTTGCCCAAGTTTAAAGCTATATGCATTTTGTGTAATCCCCATAGCATCAACTGCTATGCATTCACAAACAGATCTCATCCTCTGAATTCCAAATCTTTAGAGACACACTGCAGCAAACCTTTGAACAGCCTGGATTTTGGAGCCTTTTTAGACATATTACTACTTTTGGCAAGCTGGATGTCCCAGGACTGTGTGGTCTTTAGATTTAGACCGGATCCAACTACAGACATCTTTATTTGGGGCCCAAGTGTTCTGAACTTTACTTTAGTGTATTTAATTATAGTTTTATAGTTGGTTGAACCTCTGACAATCTCAATTGCAATCAAAACATAATTCAGTTTTATTACCAAGACGTTTTAAATTTTTTATCGCAATTACTTTACATAGATTATGAAAAATGATGAACCACCTCTTCACCCTGTTTGCGATTGCAGGCTTGGAATCTGATCCATTATTTTGAACTTATTTTTAGTTATAAGGGTGCTTGGGCTGCTTTCAAAATGGTAGCTCGCAATATTGTTAAAAAGAAACTTTGCACTAATGTAGTACCACATCTTTCTTGCAGAAATGTGTTGTGGGGGTAAACGGGTGGATCGAGTCAGCAGTAGTACCTTTTATATCTACCCACTGCCCCCTTCCAAAATGCACTGCTACTGAGATTATGCACCTGTAATCCTAATAATAAGCCTTATCTTCAGGTAAAAGAACCAAATGAACTTCATATCTCTTTTGGACATGACCTCACTAAATTAGGTAAAGCACTCTCCCAAACATTAAAATGCTTTGACTGTCTATAACAGACACATTCCTTTGATCATTTAACTTTTTTGGCTGTCAATGTGATGCACTGGTCTTTAATACATCATCACTTGCAGGTCAATGTCAAAATTTTCTGTAATTAAAAAAAAGTTTGAAAGAAATAAGTCTCCTATTTAGTATGCACTGTAGATAGATATTCCAGTCGAATTTTAAATGCCATTCCCTGGAGCCCACTTTTAGAAGTCCATTTATTATGCTGTACAATACTTTTTGGGGAGAAATGAGTTTGGCAACTGCAAATTAATCTGCTACATGCCTACATTTAGAATAGGTACTGAGCCAGTTTACAAAGTCATTGCTCTAGGTTTGCACCAAATATTGTGAGTGACACCACAGGGGTCGATCATAGTGAAAGAAGAAAGTCCAGAGGGGTTATTGCTAAGCTCAAAGGAGAAAAGGGGACATGTGAGGAGGACCCTGTACAAGCATCTATCCTAAATAGATACTTTTGCTCAGTATTTACTGAAGAGAATGTAGGGCAGGGCCCACAGCTCAGCACCAAGGACACAGGGGGGAGGGAGGTGAGCACTACTCCCTTCACAAAAGAAAGGGTACTACAAGTACTACAAGAGCTCGCTAAGCTCAGGGTACAAAAGGCAATGGGACCTGATGGCATACATCCCAGGGTACTCAAGGAGCTAAGGATGGAACTAGCAGAGCCATTAGCAGAACTGTTTAGTGAGTCTCTGAGCACAGGAGAAGTCCCAGAAGACTGAAGAAGGGCTCATGTGATCCCACTCCACAAGAGTGGTAGCAGGGAGGAGGCAGGGAACTACAGACCAGTTAGTCTTACCTCAGTAGTGGGCAAGATTATGGAGGCACTCCTTAAGGAAAGGATAGTGCAACACCTGGAATCCATAGGGGCACAGAATCCAAGACAGCATGGATTTACAAAAGGAAGGTCCTGTCAAACTAATCTCATAGATTTCTTTGACTAGGTAATCAGAGTGGTGGACCAAGGGGGGAGCAGTTGATGTCACCTACCTTGACTTCAGCAAAGCTTTCAACACCGTTCCACATAGAAGATTGATAAATAAGCTGGGTAGGCTCGGGGTGGGTCAAAAGTTGGTCTACTGGGTGGCAAACTGGTTGACGGGCAGAAAACAGAGAGTGGTGGTAAATGGTATACAGTCAGAAGAGATGCAAGTCACAAGTGGGGTCCCTCAGGGATCAGTCCTGGGGCCAGTCCACTTCAATATCTTCATTAGTGACATTGCAGATGGACTAGAGGGTAAGGCTTGTCTGTTTGCAGATGACACCAAGATCTGCAACAGAGTAGATGATCCAGATGGGGTGGGCAGAATGAGAAGAGATCTGAATAAACCAGCAAAATGGTTGGAAGACTGGCAACTGGGGTTTAATGCAAAGAAGTGCAAGATCATGCACATAGGGAAGAGAAACCCTGAAGCCACCTATAGGCTGGGAGGGGAGTTGCTGGCAGTCACAAAGAAAGAAAAAGACTTGGGCATCATCATCACCGATGACCTGAAATCATCCAAGCAGACCTCTAAAACAGTAGGTAAGGCTAGGAGGATGTTAAGGTGTATTAGTAGGGGTATCGCAAGTCGTAAGAGGGAGGTAATAATCCCTCTTTACAAGACACTGGTTAGGCCCCATCTGGAGTATTGCATGCAGTACTGGAGGCCACACCTTCACAAGGACATTAACCAAATTGAAGCAGTCCAGAGAAGGGCAACCAAAATGGTCCAGGGACTGCATCAGAAGACATATGAGGACAGACTAACGAAGCTCAATATGTATAAACTTGAGCAAAGGAGGGAGAGAGGTGTTATGATCGAAACATTCAAACACCTTAAGGGCATTAACAAGGTGAAAAAGTCTAACGTTTAAATATAAGAAAAATAGCAGGACAAAAGAACACAGCATGAGATTAGAGGGAGGCTGATTAAGGGGGAATGTGAGGAAATTTTTTTTCACAGAAAGAGTGGTGGATGCATGGAACAGCCTACCTCAGGAAGTGGTGGCTATGAAAACAGTGCAGGGCTTCAAACAGGCATGGGATTGGCATAAGGGAGCAATACAGATGAGTATGAATAGATAGGGCACTAACAGAGCAAAGGCCGATGGCACATTTATATGGTAGAAAAAGAAATGGGAAGACTGGATGGGCCTTGCAGTCCTTATCTGTCATAAACCTCTTTGTTTCTATGTTGTGATTGCCCAGGACTGCAACACAAATGTATTTTAATATTATTATTAAAATGACAAACAGAACAATAGATGAGTAACTGCGAAATCTGTGACACTTTTTAAATCTAATGTTACCTCAAATTGAACCCATGTGATCCTTTTGAGAAGACTAAAACTTGGAAAAACAGGTACCAGCGAGGGTTGGGATGGACATTAAAGGGCTATTTTCAATGTAAACAGTTTAGCACTGAATGTATTGCCTCCTGCGCCATCGAAATGGCTTGCGCGGTGTGAATATGGAGCCATGGGAAATAGAAATAAGTCCAACAAAGAGGTGGGGGGCGGGCTTTTATAAACCAGTGTCTCAGCCTCCCAGTCCTTCCCCAGCATACCACCTTCTCTGACACCACACCTGATGCCCAGCTGCAAGGTACAACACCCACTCCATGTCAAAATGGTGTCTTTGTAGGAATGTAGTCTTCTACACTGGGTCATATTTTATTGCTTTTAATTTTATACATATAGGGGCTAATAATTCCACAATCCTTCCATTGCTACAAAATTGCTATGTGTTAGCATGTGGTCAAGAATATCTTGTGGGTATGAGAGGTCAATGGATTGATAATAATTATTTTATTATTCCAAACAATATTAATTTCTAATAGATTTCAGGAGATCTAGATAATAATGACTTTTTTTTCATTAATTACTCATGCTGGTTGCCTCAGTGTGTATTTGGCAATTGCATTCCATGTGCCTCTTGCGCTGGTGATTTTACTGAAGTATCCTCCCAAGCAAAGCCCTCACATTCAGGAATTATACTGGGCCATGGCCAAGTGTAGCTAAGATTGCTGAGACTACTGTATACTATATATGGAATGCTGTTCACTTTGCATATAGTTGTGCTGCCCAGGTTGATAGTAAGCAAGGATTTCTATTTGATTCTTTTGATTTCAAGACCCTGGTTTGGGCCTTAGTTGATTACTCAATACCTCCACTGGCATTTTTGCATTTTAGACCATTCATGTACTGACAGTTGCGGCACAGTGGTACACTGTCCGAGAGCTGCTGTCCTGCACCTATAGTCCCACACCACACCATGGGGGAGCGAGTGTTCTCCAGTGGTAGCAATCAGCAATAAGAAAGAACAGTTTAGCACATAATGTATTGCATATGTCATGGAAATGGCTTGTGCAGTGTGAATATGGAGCCATGGGCAATAGAAATAAGCCCAACAAAGGGGGAGCCTTTTATAAACCAATGTCTCTGGCCACCCAGTCCCTTCCCAGCACACCACCTCCTCTTACCCCACACCTGATGCCCAGCTGCAAAGTACAACCTCCACTCCATGCCAAAATGGTATCTTTGTCTTCTACACTGGGTCAGATTCTCTTGCTTTTAATTTGATACATATAGGGGCTAACAATTCCACAATCCTTCCACTGCTACAAGATTGCTCTATATTAGTATGTGGCCAAGAATATCTTGTGGCTATACTAGGTCAGTGGAAGTGGTAGCCACAGACATTGCAAGTTATTTCCAGATATTTCATGAAATTTCTGAAGAATTTCTCTCTGCTGCCCCTACTGTTTAAATGCAAAAAGCATCAGATATTTCTGGAAATATCACAGAAATTTCAGGAAATAGCTTGCAGTGTCTGTGACTACTACTATAAACTGGATACAATATTCACTTTCAAGTTTTGTGTCTTTAGTGCAAATTAATTTTATTCATTTGTATGAGTAAAAGCGTAACTTTTTTAATGGATTTTTGAGTCCTACTTTACTTGTAACTTGGATACACTTGGTTTCTGATTCACTGAAACCTGTGATTTATTGCTTTCATGTGATTCCTTGTACTGCATAGTAAAAAGTAGGTATTTTTTCCTACCTGTGGCTACAGCACCAATTGATAATAATTATTTTATTATTTCAAGCAGTATTAATTTCTAATAGATTTCAAGAGATTTAGATAATAATGACTTCTAATGTTTTTTTTTTAATTAATTACTCATGCTGGATGCTTCAGCATGTATTTGGCAATTACATCCGATGTGCCTCTAGTGCTGGGGGGTTTACTATTGGCATTTTTGCATTTTAGACCATAAGTATACTGACAGTTGAGGTACAGTGACACACTGTCTGAGACCTGCTGTCCTGCACCCAAAGTCCCGGATGACATGGTGAAGGAGCAGATGTTCTCTGGTGGTAGCAATCAACAGTGAGAGCGGGACTGCACATTGTGGCAGCCTAGTTGGTCGCCACCCCCCACATAAAGTGAGTGAATAGCCCCAATGTGGAGGTCAGTACCCCATATTAACACTGATCAGTCGGTGCATGTGGATAGAGCAAGAGAAGCGCCACATGGAGAAACAGGCTGATGATGGAACTCCTCTGAGCAGCGAGTTGTTGTGCTTTGTGTGCAAAAGAGAGAGAGAGAGACAGGCACACACACAGACATACAAGACAACAGCATTGTATCTCTCTATACTGGTAGCAGCAGGGATGAGCTGCAAGGTAACATACCCTTCAATGACATAGAGAAGGACATTCAGATCAGCCTGCTGAAGGAGTAACAGCTCCTCTTCGCAGGTTACTCTGCCATGTCAAAAGCTGATCCTTTGTGTAACACAAGGGGTGCAGGCTGCCTAGGGGTCTAGTCCTTACTGAAGCTGACTGTATAGTCCATGTAAACATTGTTACAAAGGTTGTCATGGTGACCTACTAAAAGTGCCTGTAATGGGATGCAAACCTGCCCTTCCTCTCACTAGTGTTCTCAGCAAATTTGCACAGTCATTTCCATTTATTAAAAATAGTTGTCCTAAACAAATCCACAGGAATAATTTGTCTTTTAATTCAAATAATCTTCCTCCTTTCATTAAGTAAAGAATGAGTTACTGTTTTGTTAACACGTCTTTTCACAATACACAGCACATCATGAAATGTTGTTAGTAGCACTAGTAGATATTAACAAATTATAATAACTTCTGCCCTTTATTTCCTAGTCGACCTTACTTATATCATAGTTGCCATATTCACATCTTATCATCTAGCCATTTGGGCAGCTCGGTACTTCAGAGCAGATTTTGCTGCAATTTAGATCACCATGACAACCTTTCTAACAACATTTACATTTCATTTCTAATTTTCATTTTTTTATTTTTAACCAGGAAAGGGACTAGGCACAACCCTTTTTCAGCCATGCCTGATATAGAATATGAAATACAAAATACATATACATACGCATACATTTATACAATTGTACAAAATTAATTATAAGTACAAACATTCTCACAATGTCCATTATAGTCCATTTCGGTAAGGAGCAACAGGTTTCTGTTGAGTTCCCTTTTAAATATATTGTCAAAGAATGTTTTGTCCTCTTTTTTCACATTCCAGTATTCAGTTCTCAAGTGGCCAATGTGAGACTTTCACCTGCCTCAGCAGCACAGCAAATTCCCAGAGGGCCTAGGTGCAAGGCAATGTTACAGGGCCCCTCCCCAGTTTTGAATAAACACCAAAATTATCATTTGGGCCCCTCAAACCTTGTGGGCCCGGGTGCCACTGCACCCCCTGCACCCTTGTAGCTATGCCCCTGACCTGCCTCACTACATATTAACATAACTGGTAAATGCGCCCCCTCATCTCTGCTATTGCTACAGTTGTTTATAGTAAGTTTGATAGGTTGGGAATCATCCAGAAAACATGTGTAACCCCTCACCCCTGCCTTTTAAGCAAAACGACAGGTGGAATGCTGTTGAAGCTAACAGCAGTACCTGGTGGGGACTGGGTTCGGAGAGGATGAGGTTACTCAGCACAGGAGACCTAGGTCTGTCTACTCTGAACAGAGGCACCCAAGTAAATCCGAACACAGGAAGCAATAACTGTAATGTCCAGAGCCAGGAATGGGATTCTTCAGTGTGGCTTTTATTCACATCCAAGCTGAACAAACAAAGTATAGACGGACCCCCATGGGGCTACACTTCCTGGTAATGCAGATTAGAGACAACAGAACACTTTATCACTATTTCCAGCCCTCATGCTCTAAACCCACCAGGCACACAGCCCGGACTTGCACGCAGCTTTGGGTACACAACCCGACTTGTACACTACTCTGGTTTTCCCCACGAGCCTGGCTCCCCCGCTGGTCACTTGATCCACAGTCCATTTGAGGAATGAACCAATTATCCTGTTGTGGTTCCCCTAACCACACTAGAGTCTTCGACTCCTACAGAGAATTTTCCTTACAATCCCATGTCTGGGTACTTCCCTCATCACTGGCCAAGTGCCTGAGGCAGTAGAAATCCACAGAAGAAATCAGAGGTGGACCTGGTCACTAAAGATGGGGCCACCACCTCCAGCTCCCACAGCCCATACCCGGCCATTTCTCTGGAAACTGAACAATTCCTTTACTTAACTTTCAAATGTAGATTCTGGGCAGATGTCTGTCACATCTCCTCTACATATCATTTGCATCCCAACAAGCTCTGGACTTGAACCTGCTTTTACTTTGCTTAGCCCACTACTCTAGGCTTCCCAATATTTAGTAGTTCAATCCCCACATTGTCACACAAGTCCCAAGGTGAAAAACATAGGCCCTTTTAGCAAGAGCAGACACTCACCCTCATGTTGCAGGTGCCCCACAGGCGACTCACAAATCTTCTTGTTCTCCCAAATAAACACTGGAACACATAGGCAACTTTTCCTTCACAAGCAGAACTAGGGGGTTGCCCCATGAATCTGCAGGGAAACCTTTCCTGCCCCCCCCAGATGGAGGGGGCAATGAGACCTGAAAACAGCGGTCTCCACCACTTCAATTATCTTTTGTGTCTCTCTTTAAGGTGGAGACACACACCTTTCTACTTAAAAGTAGCCCTCTGTCAGGGCTGAGGCTCCTAGAGCCTTCACTGAGCTGCTTTACCAGCAAGCTCCCTACTTCACACACACACACTGAAGACTGACTTCAAAACTCCCAACATTCTAACTAACTCCCTTTGCTGCAGATTCCAATGTGGCTCATGCAGCTGCGATAGTTCTATTGGTGATGTCATCCCTCAGTCTCAGCTGAGACTGAGAACAGAGTGAAACAGTGTGAAACCCATTTAACTGGAGTTTCACAAGCTGCCTTCCCTGCCTACCACTAGGTCTTACTGGGATTCTAGTAACCCTGGGTAACAAGGGTGTTACACTCACCCTTGACCAGGAAAATGACTGTCTGCAGTCATTATTTACCTGGCCTTAGGCCATCCCACTCTATGTGCTACCTGCGGAGGGGGGTGACCAGGCCCCCTCCTACCATGTGCAAGCACAGGCAGGCAACACTTAGGGCCTAGAGGCCTTTAGCTGACATAGCAGCCTCTACTCTATGCACTTACTATGGACGCCTAGTGGCTCTGGTAGAACTTTCCAGAGCATAGCCCTGATAGATCAGCACTGCAGTCCCAATGGCTAATCAGGACCACAGCCTGTCTATCCCCCCAACCCTCTAGGGAATACCTATCTGCTTCTAACCTAATACCCCCAAAAACAAAAACAACCCGGGGACCTCCCCGACCTTGGGCAACCTGCAACCACACACCATTAAAATACCACATTTTATACCATGTTACTGTCTCCTCCCTACACCCACAACCACACCTGTGGAAGGAAAGGGTTAATACAGTAATAACAACAATAACACAATAGTACTTTAAATTTCTACACACTAAAGCACTGATGAGGAACTCTGATGAGCCCCTCCTCCTCATCTTGTCTTCTCTTCTGTCTTCCCAGGAACACCTGTAAGAAAAAGAAAGACAACACACACTCCTAATCTGCATACACAGTCTACCTAAACCCCTACCATCAAAACACTAAAGAACCCCAAAAAGATTTTTTTAGAAAAGAAGGTAGAAAAACAGTATTTACATTAGAAAACAATGACATTATTTACAATGCACATTTTGGGGGAATGGAGTGCCCAAAAAGTCCCAACTAGCAACCACAATGCCCAAAGGCTAGTTCAATAAAGAGTCTCTCCTGGGCCGGAGCCCGGTGAAGCACAGTTCTAATGGGCCAAAGTCCCAAAGGGGAGAGTCTTTGAGGACAGTTCACACATTTTGAAGTCTGCTAGTGTAGGGTGTGTACTGCAATGTCATAAAGATAGAAAAGTTCAGACTTACCTGCCACTTGTAGAATGGAAATTTTGGGACCGACCTGCACCTCTGACGAAGACTCTCCCTGGCAGCATTTCTTCTGATACAGCTGAGCAGACATCTTCCAGGAACCACAGGAGGGTTCATCTGGGAACAGCTGGGATGATGTCATCTCTGGAGATGGAACCTTAGAACAGGAACAAAAAGAAAACAGCTGGTCTGACGTCATTCAATTACCAGGCGATGAACAGGATACAGCTGGACTGGTGTCCCCTCTGGATCTGAAGTCATCTGGTGGGCCAGTTGATGGTTTCTGGAAAGGCCAGTACACTGTAGACTGATGAATGTGGGGCACCTGAGTCCTGGATGTCCATACTGGCGGATCAATAAAGGCACTTCACAGTCTGGTGTGGCAGTATTGACTACCACTGCTCAGCTTTCCATTTTGTAGGCACGGGCACATTAGCTGAGAGGTCCTTGCACTGAGGCCAATAGTACCGGGGTCAGGAGCTTGAATTATTACCCCGTCTGGGCACACATAATTCACACAGTGGGAGATTTCATGTCCCTCTCTGTCCACTATTCTCACTCTGTCTATATAAACAGTGTTCTGCCTCTCTTCCACTGGGAATACTTCTCATGAAACAGTCTGTTCTTTACATGCTTGTTGGCCCCAGGATGCACACTTTTCATTGCTTTGTCCCAGATCCAGGATTTCCTGCAATTCTCAATCTCCTCCCAGACTTTTCGAGGAAAGGTAGGAAAGGTCATACCATAGATCTCATTTGCCTTTCTATGAACCAGTCTCTCCTCTTTACTTGCTTTGGTGAATCTGAGACCACTGGCCTGGCTTGGGGTGGCCAGTCCTGGTTCTGCCAGCTACACATCCTTAAAGTCAGTGGCTCAGTAGGTAGCACACTCACCTCTGAGGCTGGGAGATCAGAGGGCTGTGGGTTCAGTTCCCACATCTGGCACTTGGGTTAATATCCCAGTACTGACACTGTAGTGCAGCATGAGAGGGGTGCTGCACTTCTGAGGTGCCGTCTTTCGGATGCGATGTTAAACCAAGGTCCCATCTGCCTGGATTGGTGGTAGTTCAGGTGGATGTTAAAGATCCCAAGGCACTTATCGAAAAGAGTATTGAAGCAAAAACTATAACATCACAAAAGAAATTCAAATCACATACAATAAGAAGAACCTGTCATAATTGATACAAAACATAACAATTCCATAATACGATTCACAAAAAAAAATGATTCCAAAGGGTACAGTAATGAGGCTGTGAAAATCTTAATTTATCTGAACATTTAACCTGCAATAATCCTTCTTCTACCTGAGATATAATAGTAGAATTCAAAACATATTGTTGTTGAAAAATAAACTGACAACGTGCTTGCCAAAGATAATATTGAATAAGTGCAAAAAAAACATTCAAAGTGCTATTATGGTAAATACCCCAAGCCCCTGAATAGTCCCCTAAAATCAAAGTGCTATATGTAAGTTGAGAAAGTAAAGGCATATGCCAAAAAGTGGCTGCATCATTCCAAAAAGTCTTACTAAAGGAACAAGTAAAAAAAAAATGATGTAGACTTTCCACCTCATTTAAACATAAAAGTCTTGGACAATATCTATCTTGTAATGGTTTGTATTTCAAATTACCATGAACCCCTAACCTTCCTTGAACTGACATCCATACTATGTCCCATGTAAAAACAGGAAGTCTAAAGTCTGTTAATTTATGAAGAGCATAAGACATTTTAGTCGGAACACATTCAGGAAAAGTAACACAAACCCTGTAGGTCATAAACTATATATGAATAAAAGGACTTTCTAGTATGAGAAATTAAAGTCTGGAACTGAAGTTTCCATTGGTGACATTTTCTCAGAGCCGAATCCCATAGGCTGGCAAGTGATCCTGAGCTAAAATTTTGGGAGGTAAATTTTCCCATTTATGAAAATACCGAGCCCAAACAATTGTGACCACTCTTGCCATGGTAAAGTCATTGACCCCATAAATAACTAAAGGAATTAAACAAAAATACAGAGTGATAGAAAACAAGTGGATTAATCATAGCTAAGCACCCTTTTAATAGGTAAATAAGTTATTTCCCTATGCACAGGATTCAACCTGTTACCCCAAAGCATTTGAAAAAATACATTATACAACCTGGTTTCTAACTTAAATGGAGGAGGATAAAGATAACTAAGATACAAAAACACAGGCAACAAAATTTTTTTAATAATAAAAATGTGCTTTCTCTTACCAAATTTCCAGCGTTTCCATATATTAACTTTACCCTCCCCAATCTTTAACTGTTGCTCCCAATTGAAGCTGACCATATCCTCATGTCCAAACCATATACCCAAAATTTTATGAGGGGTAGAGACCAGGGGAATACCCATTATTTCTGAATGGGCAACAGAGTTAGAACCTAAAGAAAAAGGAAAGCTCTTGGTCAGATTAATCTGTGACCCAGAACATTGACCCCATGTGTGAAAGCTTTGTAAAGCAATCTTAAGTGATGCTTCATTTTCCATTAATAAAATGACGTCATCAGCATATGCCACTATCTTCTCTGGTGACAAAGACTGATCCGGGGCAAGTCCTACAATATCAGGATTCCCATGAATATATCTAATTACTGGATCTAAAACATAAGTGTATAATAGGGGACTTAAAGGACAGCCCTGTCGCACTCCCCTAGCAAAGTGAATTTCAATTCCCATTAGTCCATTTACCATTGGAATAACCTGAGAATCAGCATATAACATAGCTATCCATACAACAAAAGGTCGTGGAATGCCATAACACAACAACAAATTAAACAAATACTGATGTCTAACTCTATCAAAAGCTTTAATTTGATCCAATGCCACCACCAACCCAGAACCCCTACTTAAAGAACAATTATTAAAAAGTTCCCTTAAGAGAAAAAGATTGTGCTGAATCCTACGTGTAGGAAGTGCACAAGTTTGAACAGGATGAATAAGGGTTCCGGGAAACTTTCAACAGTCTGTTAGTGAGGATTTTAGAAAATATTTTATAATCACTATTTAGCAAGCTAATTGGTCTCCAATTTGTCAACAAAGTTGGATCATCTTTTTTATGAATAAATTTCAACAAAGAAGTACTAAAGTCCTTAAAACTCTGATTTGATGTTAATATAAAATTGAAAACTAATGGCAAAAAAAAAAAACACATATAGGGAAGAAACTTTTTATAAAATTCATTAGGGATACCATCTAAGCCAGGGGGACGTTTTACTCTTTAAAGATTTTATCACATCTTCCACTTCCTGAGATGAAATAGGCATTAATAGCTTCTTTTTAGAAACGTCATCCAATAAAGGAAGAGTAGCCAGAAATTCAGCTGGTAAAGCTTTAGTGGGCCCAGAATCTACACTAAAAAGATTAGTGACAGAATTTTGCACAACCGACAACATCTCCAAATCAGTGGACACAAGTACACCACTTTCTGCCACTAAACTAGTCATAAGAGTTTTATCTAAATGTTGTTTACAGGCCTTATAAGGGTCAGCAGCAGGCTGTGAAGGCAAACCATATCTGAACTCTAGATCCAAAGATTTTGCCCTATCATATTGATAAAGAGTCATCTGCTTCTTAATTTCAGAGATTTGTCTCTGAAAAAGTATCCTATCCTTAGGAGGGAAAGACATTAACTTATATAACTGATTCCTGTGTTGAAAATATTTCAAATACTGAGAATTAGCTCTTTGTTTCCCACTCTTCAGCATGAAAGATTTAATCTCAAATTTGGTATCTTTCCACCAGTCATATAGATTGTCATAAAGAGAAATCATAGAATACCTGGCTGCAAAAATAATATCTAAACCATTCATATACTCAAGAGACTCTAAAAGAGACAAATTCAGTCTCCATCTAGTGCAAGTTGGAAATATCCTTGTAGGAATCCCTGCCAAGCTAAAATAACAAAATAAAATCTGATGATCAGAAAATTCTGTCGGCTGCACAATACTCCAGCAAGGCTTTAAGTGTTTAGAAACAAAAATTAAATCAATACGGGTCGAATAGACGTGTCTATGATAAGTAAAACCTCCAGTACTATGTAAGTCCCTATAGGCATCTGAAAGGCCTGCGTCCTTAACAATCTGCTTTAATGCTAAGGAATCACAATACATTTTCTTCTGAACTCCACTAATAAATTTAACATCAACTTCACAATTAAAGTCACCACCCCAAATAATATGCTTCCTAGTGTAGAGATATGGTTTAATAAGTTCAAATAATTCTATCGAGCAGTCTTTACTTGTGGTGCATAAATGTTAATAATACGATAATCAAAATCCGAAAATTACAATCTAAAAGTAAAAGCCCTACCCGGCAAATATCTACCAATCTAGAGATTTTGAAAAGGTAGACTTAAACAAAATTGCTATCCCATCTGCCATATCTGGGCCAAGCGTCCAAAGGAAGGCCCCAAATCCATCTGCGTTTGCCTGTTCAATTTCAACAAGAGAAGATAATCTAGTCTCTTGAAGAAAAATAATATCAGCCTGCAATGTTCCAAGAAAAGAAAAAAGGGAAAGCCTTTTCTTGAAATTTTTAAGACTACAGACATTGTAGGAAGCTACCTGAATCATTGCCATAATAGTCAAAAATTAAAAAAATTCAAGGCCCACCTTTTTGACTAAAACTAACTTTCCTTTTTTTTCCTTTCTTACCTTTTTTTTCTTTAGACAATTCAAGAGACTTACTACCCTCCTCTTCAGAAAAAAGTTCAGAGCGATGGGAGGTACCAGATTCCAAATCTGAATCTCCCCCTTCACTCATTAATGGGGTAAAAGAATTACCTACTAGGACAGGGTTAACTAATTTTTTAGCTGAAGCCCTAGTAAACCTCCTACCCTTAACTGTTTCAAAGGGAGGAGGCATAGAGGGTAGGGTAGGTACCTGTGCCTGAGGCTGGTCAACAGGAACGGGGGGGGGCTTATCAGGAGGAACAGAACACTCAGAGTTAGCAACCAAAGGTTCTGTACTAATAGGATGCAGATCTCCCTTGCCTGCCTGAAACCCCCCTAACTCTGAAGTGGAAGCATGGACAGAGGCAGACTTATCCCGTTTCTTTTCCTGAGCTTTGTTCACTAGTTCATCCTGATCCAAACCACCGTCCTATTATGTTTGGCCCAAGGACATTGATGGAAGGCATGTCCTTTGTCATCACATAAATTGCACTGAAAGAGCAATCCATCGTATGCCCAAATCCTCCACACAGGGCACATTTTAATAGATCACAGGAATTACTAATATGAGTTTTAGCCCCACACTTATAACAGGCCCGAGGCTGACCCCCATAAAACAAAACACCTCTATCCTTGCCTAGGAAAAAACTATTAGGGAGATGTGCAATATCACTATTATCCTGAAACAGTTTCACTTTAAACAGCCAGCTACCTTTCCAAATGCCAGACAAATCTAAAATAGCTTCAGGGGACCCCAAAATATCACACCTATTTTGTAACCAGTGATGAATGTCACTAATATTAACCCCTTCGTTATGAAACATAATGGTGATGTATCTAATCTGAGGTTTTGTGAGAGGAATCGCAAAAAAAGGGACCCAAAGTGGAGTAGATTTTAAACTAGATTATTTGTCCCAAAACTTCTCCAAACAATACGATGTTTTAAAACTGACATCGAAGGAATCCTCACCTGAAATATGGATTAAAGCAAAAATATCAGCCGGAAAAAAATTCATAGTTCCCTTCAATAAAGTATTGAAAACATAATATCTGTCTGGATGCTCTTCTAACCCTCCTTTATAACGTAATCTGACAGCATTACGCCTCGGGGCTTGTTCCAGCTTATTTTAAAGAGGTCAGACATAGGCATTCTAGCAGTATTACAGCTAGCCTTATCTGCTACAGTCGTTTTACTACTACCCTCATTCTGAGGAAATGAAGAAATCTCCCCCCCCCAGAGGACGTACCAGGCCTAGGAGGGGCCATAGAACGCTCCTCTAAATGCTGCGCAGCATGTACATTTGTCCCTGAACCCCCACTAAAGTCAGTACCTGAGCTCAGGTTTAAAGAATCGTTGGCATGCTTAAAAGGAGATTTTTTCACCTCAGAGGCCACCTTCCAGTCTGGATCAGGGATCCATTGTCCCGTAGCTGTCTGTTTCCATCCAGAGTCACAAAGCGCATCCTCTGCTGACCAGTCCATTGTTGGAAAGGTTTGTAAATGTTCAGAAAGACCAAACTGTCTCCTCAATAATTGTGAAGCACTTTCTCCAGTGGTGAAATCAACCGCTCGTCCATCTTGCGTGTCACGCTGTCCGGAACCCGGAAGTCCTTCTCTCTTGTCCCTCGTTTCTCCATCCGATCTGAAACAAGCACCAGGCTTCACCCGCAATGGTTGCTTGGGCTCTGAGGCAGAAAAATCAGTGGCTACGCTCTCCAATACACCCTCCAATACTGGCAATACACCAGCACACTCCAGGACAGGCTGACTCACAGCCCGTGGTAACGAAACATTCTCAGCAACCTGGGAGACCACCGAATCTGAACCTGCAACTGAATTCTCATTGTGCTCCGGAGAGCACAAAACAGCTTCCTTCTCCATCGCCGTCATGAAGCACACTGACCACACACAGACCAAACGGTAAGAGCTCCCCCCACCGCCAGCAAGCAGTAGGGGAATTTCCCCGGTGTCCTGGCCAAATGTCCCTCATTCACTAAAAATACCACCAACAGCTTAATCTGATTCAAGGTCAGTTGAATTCATCTGTATCCCCCACCCCCCGGGTCATGCCTGAAAATAGGCAAGATTTGTCTAGTGCACTTACCCGGTCAACAAAAACTAAAAATAAAAAAAAAAAGAAATTAGAAATGGATCCCTGACTTCTTCCTCTTGCGAAGCCAGGGCAGTGGCATCACCACTTTCTTCCATGCATTCCTCCGAGACAAGATCTTGAGGCTGTGTACCCGTTCCTTTTTCACAAGGCCACATAGGTTCCCTCATCTTCCTCTTCACTGAGGATCTGAGCCCAGGAGTGAGCAGTCGTTCTCACTCCTGAGACTATTCACTCATCACTAGGTGCGGCGGTCGACACCTCACACTCAAAGGCCTCCCGCATATCATCTTCATCTAAGAGACTTGGGCTAGGCCTCCCCCTCCAGGGGTCTATTGGTGCTTTATCCAAACTTTCCTTCTGGGATCCAGCATCCAAAAGTTCAACTTCTGGTTCTGTCTCCAACTCTACACCCTCTAGCTTTGTGCCACACTCCCCCGAGGGACCTTCCTCCACAGGCTCCACCTGGTGCTGTGTGCTGCCAACTGCAGATTCCTGAACCTTTGTCCATGTGGGAGCCAATCGAATTGGAGGCGCTTTATACAAGCCATATTTTTCTAGGCATCCAGCACAGTGAGGAATCATGAACATGTCCCTTCCAGCTCTCAAGCGTATTTGACATACATGCACTGGAAAACCAGGAATCGCCACATAAGGAGGCTTCTGTCCTCCACAGCACCACTTTTCAATATCCCTCAGTCTATTTACTGCTGCTGTTACTGCAACCTGGGCATGGTCTGGGTAACGAGCTGGTCCTGAGGCCATAACTGCAGAAAAATAAACAAAAGTTCACTGTAACTGAAAGTCCCACTTTACTGAACACATCTCTTTAGTTGTAAAATGGCTCCTCTGCTGCTGTGTTTACTTTACTACCCCACCCTGTAATGGCGGCGGCAGCACTCCTGTGCATCAACATTCAGAATCTGGGTCAAGCCACTGCGCACCCGATTTACACAAACTACTGATAACTTTTGCTCAAACTGCACAACTTGCTCTGTTCTTGCTTTAAACACATTTACAGGATTTTCCACAGACTTTCTACATGCTGGAAACATTTCTTTTATTACCAGTAACTTAAATCTTCAGGTTTTTAGCACAGGATTGCCTGTATTACTAGTGCTGCACATTGGCTACAACCCACAGTCTCTCTCTGGCTTCAAACTTTAAATTGAGGCTGGATTTATTACTACGCACACAGTCAATGGCTTAACAGACTTTCACTTGCTGGCAGGACTTTACACAGTCGTTACTTGCAAACCGACTATACTGCTGCACACACATTTATATGGCATAGGGCAGAAAATCACTGTTTGAGCAGTTTTTTAGTTGTTACTTACTGTTATCAGTAGCAGTTTGCTGCGATGGGGAAAAACAGCCAGTTCTTGGAGGCCTTAGAACAGAAACGGGAGGGCAGTCCTACCGATCATCTTTTCCGCCACCAAACTTGCAATTCCAACGACCGATTAGTGGGTTGAGCCAGATTTTAAACTAGAAAGTCAATTTTTACAAAGTTTACAGTGATTTTAACACTCTGCAACACTCCTCCACTAGCCAGTACACGCACTCCACTCACACTCCCTCTCAAATGCTGGGGCAGTCTCTGTAGAGCTGGTTGAGGGGTGGGACTGATCTCAGCCTAACCAATCACACAATGCCATGTAAATGAGCCTCTTCTTCCTTGCGAGGGCTCTTCTTCTCACGGTGATCATCAAGCAGGCAAATTTAAACTGCAGAATGCAACTTTTTTTCTTTACCAACTGACTCCACAGCGGGAGCCCATTTTAGCCATTTAGCATAGCCATTACACCTGCAAGTCTCTCATTCAATTCAAAAAGCATTTCCAACATCCAGGGCACAATTCTCCTGTTGCTACCCCTAGTCTTCCACACTTTTCTTTACCACAGTTCATTTTTAAAAGCATTTCAAATGTCCAGGGCACAATTTTCCTGTTGCTACCCTAGTCTTCCACACTTTTCTTTACCACAGTTCTTTTTTAAAGCAGGCAAAAATGCTGTAAACTATTTGATGCAGGACAACGGCACACTCTTTAGCTTTACTGCTCCTCGGTAAACAGCTGGCATTTTTAAACAGCAGCACAAGATCCACAGCACACAGCAACACACTAGGGAAATTGCTTCAGCTTTTTGGGCTACCCACTGCCAGATAGCCAAAACGCTAGCCCCCTTGCCCAAGCACCTTCCTTTCCAGAACAAAATCCAAAGTGGTGCCTCCATTTTTGTAACCCCTCACCCCTGCCTTTTTAGCAAAATGACAGGTGGCATGCTGTTGAAGCTAACAGCAGTACCTGTTGGGGACTGGGTTCAAGGAGGATGAGGTTACTCGGCACAGGGGACCTAGGTCTGGCTACTTTGAACAGGGGCATCCAAGTAAATCCGAACACAGGAAGCAATAACTCTAATGTCCAGAACCAGGAATGGGATTCTTCAGTGTGGCTTTTATTCACATCCAAGCTGAAAAAGCAAAGCATAGACAGACCCCCATGGGACTACATTTCCTGGTAATGCAGATTAGAGACAACAGAACACTTTATCACTATTTCCAGCCCTCATGCTCTAAACCCACCAGGCACACAACCTAGACTTGCACACAGTTTTGGGTACACAGCCCGACTTGTACACTACTTGGGTTTTCCCCATGAGCCCGGCTCCCCCACCAGCCACTCGATCTGCGGTCCATTTGAGGAATGAACCACTTATCCTTTTGTGGCTCTCCAAACCACACTAGATTATTTGACTCCTAGAGAGAATTTTCCTTACAATCCCATGTCTGGGTACTTCCCTCATCACTGGCCAAGTGCCTGAGGCAAAGTAGAAATCCACAGAAGAAATCCGTAGAGGTGGACCTGGTCACTAAAGATGGGGGACCACCCACCTCCAGCTCCCACAGCCCATACCCAGACATTTCTCTGGAAACTGAACAATTCCTTTACTGAACTTTCAAATGTAGATTCTGGGTAGACGTCTGTCACATCTCCTCTACATATCATTTGCATCCCAACAAGCTCTGGACTTGAACATACTTTTACTTTGCTTAGCCCATTACTCTAGGCTTCCCAATATTTAGTAGTTCAATCCCCAGATTGTCACACAAATCCCAGGGTGAAAAACATAGGTCCTTTTAGCAAGAGCAGACACTCACCCTCATGTTGCAGGTGCCCCACAGGCGACTCACAAATCTTCTTGTTCTCCCAAATAAATACTGAAACACATAGGCAGCTTTTCTTTTGCAAGCAGAACTAGGGGGTTGCCCCATGAATCTGCAGGGAAACCTTTCCTGCCCCCCCCGGATGGAGGGTGCACTGAGACCTGAAAACAGCGGTCTCCACCACTTCAATTATCTTTTGTGTCTCTCTTTAAGGTGGAGACACACACCCTTCTACTTAAAAGTAGTCCTCTGTCAGGGCTGAGGCTCCTAGAGCCTTCACTGAGCTGCTTTACCAGCAAGCTCCCTACTTCACACACACTCACTGAAGACTGACTGAAGACTGACTTCAAAACTCCCAACGTTCTAACTAACTCCCTTTGCTGCAGATTCCAATGTGGCTCATGCAGCTGCGATAGTCCTATTGGTGATGTCATCCCTCAGTCTCAGCTGAGACTGAGAACAGAGTGAGACAGTGTGAAACCCATTTAACTGGAGTTTCACAAGCTGCCTTCCCTGCCTACCACTAGGTCTTACTGGGATTCTAGTAACCCTGGGTAACAAGGGTGTTACACATGCTTCTTGTCTTTCATTTTTAAGGCTGCAGTGGGGCAGAGCCCTTCTATTCTATTGCATTCAGAAAAGGACTCCCGCATTCTTTTGGAAAGAACAGGTTCTTGAAAAATAATTTTCACATCAGAACAACCAGCACACTCAAACTTTTTTTCCCTGTGTTTTGGCATTCCCCCCACTCCTCAAACTACAATTCCTGTAACACCCTCCATTAAACTGCCAATGACTCTCCTGAGCAATCGCCGCTAATGGGGAGCATTTCTTCACCCATTTAAGCTGCAGCTAGCGAGAGTCTGGAGGCAGGCATTGGCTAATGAATATGCATGAGCCCTGCCTCCCGTCTGGAGCCAACCAGAAGCCAAGTCGGATACTGGCTGTTATGATTTTGCCTTTTGCAAAAGTTGTGCTATTTGCAGAACAGACAGATGTGGTCTTGTTATGTTAATAATAATCCTACTCATTTCTGTTCTACAAAAAGTATTATTTTTTACTACATGTTCTGATGAATTCAGCATGATGTGAATGTGTGTAGTGAATTGTACTTCTTGTATGCCAGTTGTGGAGATTAAGTGAGGCTCCAAATGGGCGATTGCTGATCCCTCCAGGCAAACAAGTCTTTTTGTGATGTAAGTCACCACAGTATATGGATATGGGGGGGGGAAAGAGTAAGAGACAGCAGTCCCACAGAGAAGGGCCCATGCAAGAGAGGTGGCAGGCTGCAATCTTAAGTTCCAAGTGAGCGCTCAACTTGCAGCAGCCCTGCAGTGGTCCTGGAGAGGCAGCAGGGTCCTGAGTGATGGTACTTCATTCATTAGTATGCAGGTGTGCTGTGTCTCTCCATCTGCACTGAGTCAGTGTGAGGCAGGCGGTTCCCTCCCGATGCATTCAGTGGCTACTGTGAGCTTGTTCCCCCCCAAATGTCCCACAGCATCACACAACATTGCACAGTACTCACCCATTGACCTGCACCCCACAAGCTGCTACCATATATTCAACTTGCTACAGTCCTGCAGTGGTCCTGCAGGGGCAGTGGGGTCCTGACTGGCAGAACTTAATTCATTGGTATGCAGATCTGCTGTCTCTCTCCATCTGCAGTGTGTCAGTGTGAGACAGGTGCTCCCCACTGCATTTGGTGGCTGCTGGTTGTTTTAAATCTAAATCTCAGACTGGCTGGAATAACTTGGACTGTCTACAATCCAATCTGAGATCCAATCTCAGATCACATCTTGGATCAAAAGTACAAAACATGAGTGATCCAAAAAGCTGAGGAAATTCTCAGATTTCAAGAGTTTTTACTTTTTTCAGATACTATTCAAGCAATAACATAAGTGAATGTGATTTGTTAGGTTGCAAAAACATTCTAGCCCCAGGATCCAAAAAAACAATGAAACATTCCATAGCTAAGCAAGGGGAGAATCTATGGGGTTATTTGGGATGGGTGATCAATCCATCCACCCCCACCCGCCATCCCTCTGATGCCCTGGGATTATTCTTGAATGGGTAGCCGGTATCACAGGTGACAGCTAGACTTTCAATAGATTCCTGAACAAGCTGAATCTTTTATGCGGTTGTGCTTTTTAGGGATGCAGTTGGATGGAGCCCTGCAGTCCTTTTGTGATCAATGATGCAAAGAACCTTGATTGACCCCCCTCCCCTTGCCTGCAGTCCAAGACCTTCCCCATCTTTTGTTCAGTTACTCCCAGTTGGGCTGCTACTGCCCAATCTCCTGGCCAGAAGCCAGGACCTCCCCTGCCCTATAAAAGGGCTGGGGAGTGGCTAGAGCGGGACAGTCAGTGACACAGTGCAGAGGATGTGAGGAGCAAGCAAAACATAGCTGGATTGGGTCCATGGCTTCTCCAGCATTGCTCCCCTCCATCTTCAGTCTGGGGTGCATGGTAGAGGCAGCAGGGTTGGTCGGATGGAGTGCAGCTCCTTGACATGATCTGTCCCCTCTGGACAATGCCCCGATTGGTGAGAGGGGAAGAGAAGAGGCCAATGGACCAAGTGGTGTGGCACAAACTTGGTTAGGGTGAAAAATATGCCCCAGGCCTGTAGTTCCACCCCCAGCAGCCACAGCCATTTGAGAGAGGAGCTGGGTGGAAGCTTGGCTCCCCGGCCAGTTTTCCTGCCTTCCCCCAGCAGCACTGGAGTTCTGGTCCCAGTGGTGAGTGAGCTGTGTGCCTAAAGTTAATTTTACTTGTGCCACAGGTGCTGAGGGCTGGGGAAGAAAGATAGATTTGGGCATAGTGTCTAGGGAAGAAAATTAAAGGGCCAGAACCACAAATAGGCACAAGGGGGACGAGTGGGCTTCCTAAGAGGGTGAAAAGCCCTAAGGAGAAGGAGAGATTACAGGATGTGGGCTGAGGGTTCCCAGGGAGGATCAGAAGAGCCCTGTTATTTGTGCTTTTGCTATTTTAAATATTTATAGTGCCCTGTCTCTCAGCACCCTCTCCCCTCTGCCATGCAGCTCTTTCAGCTCTGGCCAGAGTTTGTTTCTTTTTGTTTTCTTTTCTTGGCAGGTGCTGATTCCAGTGCCTGCTCTGAGGCTCATTTATTTGTAGTTTTGCCATCATTGGAGTCAGGGATCCCCCCTTTCATACACCCTGGGGTCTTTACTATGTCTTTCTGATGACTAAAATGGCTAAACAGTTTTATATTTTTTTACTTTTCCCCTTTGACAGGGGCTGCTACTTATGAAGAGAAGAACCCTTTTATGCACCACGATTGGGAGCTCCCTTTGAGGGTTTATTGTGCTTTGGTGACATAGAAGTAGACTGAGAAGCCATACATTCTTACTTTTTTCAGTCCCTTTCTTTTGTGTTTTTGGGCACAACTTGAGATAAAGCTCATCATTTCTAAATTCTTGATCTGGCACCAAGCACCATAAACAAAGTTCTTTGTAGTCTGCCTTCACCGGGAGCTTGAAACAAGAAGTGCCATTTTTTTGTGTATTGTATTTTAGCCCCCTACTGCCCCTGTCGACCCCTTTCCTGACTGACCCCCCACCAAGCCCTGTCATCTGGCTCCTCTGGGGCTTTCCTGTATGTTCCTCCTCAGCTCAAGGACCATGGTTGTGCCTGGCCACTGGTGTAGGGCATACAGAGGGCTGGTTATTCATCCTGCCATCTGGGAGTTTTTTTCCTCCATTTTTTCTCTATTCCTTCCCCATTCCTGCAGCACAAGACACTAACATGCATTCGTGGAGACATGAGCACACTGCTGAGTCCCACAGCACCATCCCTTCTTTTGGTGTCCCTGACCCGTCCTACCCTCAGGCCTTCACCAGGGGGCAGTCATGCATCAGGACTGCTGAACCACCCTCCCTGGGAGAGGAAAGATTGTCTTCCTGATGCTCAGTCCTCTCCTTCCCCCCCGGCTGACCCCCAGTGACCTATGTCTGCATTCGAACACGAATCGCCAATGTGGTAGGAAGTAAGGCGAGATGCCTCAGCCCTCTTAGCCACTAGGCTGGCCAAAAAATACAGTTTTTAAAACCTGTGGGTTCTATTTTGTGTTTTTTAGCCTATCAGCCATGTCAAACACTGACAGAGACCAGAAATTTGAGTATTTGGTTCCTTCACTGAAAAAACAGTGAAGTACTATTATTTTAATAAAAAGCATTGAAAACCACTTTAAATATAGTTAAAAATGAAAGCAGTTTTATTTTTATTTCAAAATGTGGTCATTCCCTTAGACAGGAACCATGTTTCAAACTTTTGCACACCATGTTTTATACCAGCCTTCTCTGTTCTCTCAGAACTGGAGAAACTGCTATTAATTTTTAAAATTTCCATAAGAACTCCCAAACTAATGCAGAGTGTCCAATAAATAAATAAACAAGTTTACAGTTAAACTATTAGTAAAATAACAATAAATTGAAAGACCAGAAAGCTGGAGACATCATTGAGGTAAATGATCTCTGTGTTCGCTATGCACTGATGTACCGTACCCATTACATGTGGCAGAGCCACATGAAGCAGACACAACTACAGGGGTACATGGCCCCAAAAATGTATAGCCCACCATGGCATGGATTGTGTTGTGGAAGGTGGCCACTGGGGTGCCTGTGGTCATGAAACTGTGTACATTACAGTGCTCAAGAATGGATGGGAAGGCCATGCCATGCTAGGAATTCCCCATGGGCCCAATATAAATGAACAACCGTGGGCTGCATGCACTCCTACTGTGCAGCTGAATACCGGTGGCTTGGAGACTGACAGAGGTGGCAACTGAAATGTACAGCAGCCTGATGGTTTGAAGGAGTAGGCCATCATATAAAAATGGGGCACAGGGTCCCAGGAAAGGGTCCATGTGGCAAAATGGATGAATGAAGTGGGAAAGGGACACCCAATCTCAATGCCCATGACTTGTGCAGTGGTAATCAGGGGCAACCTGGCCCCATGCAGAATCAGCAGCACAGGGCCCCCACAGACCACAACACTCACTCATCACTGGTAATGTCTATATCAGTGATGCCAAGTGCCACCATGAAGGGAACTTCACGGCTGAGCATGTGAGCACCGCTGACTCAGGGTAACCCGTTAAGTGGGTGCATGAGGAAGGGTGCAATCCATTATGGTGACTCCTTCCCGGCACAATCCACTCACGGCGATGGAAAGGTAAAGAACCGCAAGCGGATGAGGGGTAGGCAAACTAGGCAACAGGATGTCGCTATACGTACATGTGTGGGGGTGGTGGGAACGAGCATAGCGAGCATGGGCTGGGAGGGGTTGGAGAGGCTGTAGGGGGTGGCTTTGAGATTGCTGGTCGAGCTGCATCATGGTGTCGGGGATTGGCTAGTGGCTGGTGTGGCTGAGATACTGGGTTCGGGTCCGGGCTCTGTTGTGATTTTTTATTACGTCCGGACCGAACATTTTTTTTTTACTGCTTTCACCCCAACATACACCCCCTGAGTTGAGAATCCTTAAGTAGGGGGGTGTGGGGGGCTAACCCCCCACAGAAAGCAGTATAAATCTGTCCTGACACCGTTGTTCTGGTGCGCTGGGGTTATCAGAGTGCCGAAAATGTGTTTGCCACTCTGACTGAGCGATAACGGTGATTGCCTTTAGGCGTTCGCAGTTATCACATAGACCTCTGACTCAGAGATCTGCAACAATGATGCCACCCTGTATGGATGGGTATCACTGCAGGCCTCACTGGCCATCAAGGCCTGAATTTGGAAGGCTTTCCATCCTACCATTAGAGTGGCAGAACCTGTACCCATCAAACATAAGTGGTAAGACCTGAGGACAGCCATCAGTAAAAAGCTGGTAGGTGGGCAGTGGCCCAGGAATGCCACTGATGGGGGCCCAACATCCCCACCAGAGTTCCACCAGTGGAGGACATTATTGCAGACACCAGCAGCCAGACAATGGTAGGTGGTGAAGAGAATGGACTGGACACCATTTGAGGTGAGTGCACACAGCTCTACACTTATGGTACAGTGCACAGTGACAGTTACCATGGCATTTCCTCTACCCTTGCAGTGGACATACCTGTCTCATCACCACAGGAAGAGGTTGAGGATGAGGATAACATGACCGTGGCAGCTGACATCTACACCACTGACCCAATGGACACTGCCAGCCAGGACATTACCCTGCCAGTGCATGATGATGCATAACCCAACAGTGCACTGTACTGATTGCCACAGTACCAATGCCATCCATTAACAATACATTCACCCCCCCCCCCACAGATGCCACTGACACCAAAGCAGGGAAAAGCCAACAAAAGGAGGAGGAAAGCAGCATTGTGAGGAGGGGCAGACCAGTCATATCACAGGGCTACCAGTCATTGACCCCAACCCAGAGCACTGTCAACTTCCCAGGACATAGAAACATAGAAGTTGACGGCAGATAAGGACCTCAAGGACCATCCAGTCTGCCCATTTATTTTTCTATCTTATGAATGTGCTATCAACCTTTGCTCTGTCAATGACCTATCTATTCATACTCATCTGTATTGCTTCCTTATGCCTATCCCATGCCTGTTTGAAGTCCTGCACTGTATTCATATCCACCACTTCCTGAGGTAGGCTATTCCATGCATTCACCACCCCTTCTGTGAAAAAGAACTTCCTCCCATTACCCTTTAATCGGCCTCCCTCTAATCTCATGTTGTGTCCTCTTGTCCTGCTATTTTTCTTATATTGAAACATGTTAGACTCTTTCACCTTGTTAATGCCCTTAAGGTGTTTCAATGTTTTGATCATATCAACTCTCTCCCTCCTTTGCTCTAGGGCATTGTGGGAGGGCGGGTTGGATACAGACACAGAAGGCAAGACAAGTTCTTTAAAAATGTCCCATAGGGCAGTGCACTTTATTACAGAAGGACTTCACACACTTGGCAATACCATAAACAATTCAACTGTGCAAATCTGGAACTTCTGTGTTGCTCATACTGATTGACTAGTCAGGATGATCTTCAGCAACTGTAATAAAACTTGGCTTATAGGGCTGTCGGTTCCCACTCAGCCATTAGGTTCACAGGGACAAATCCAGTGCCTGAGGGTTGTCCTACTTGTACCTGCAGTTTTGCAGCCAATACTTTAGGAAGACCAATCACCCCTAGCTGCTCAACTCAGCTCTGGTTCAAAACATCCTAGCCTTGACTAGCACTACCATGGTCAGTATTTGTAAGACTGCTGCCAGCACCAACTACTCCCCTCTTGCATCAGCCAGTTTCACTCCTGCAGAGAACTGCTCCCTCCACAGCTCAGATCCTATCTGCCAGACTGTGCTCTGCCAGCTCCTTTTAGAGGGCTGAAGATCATGTGACCTGTCAATCATAGCTTTAAATGTTAATTAAATGTTTGCAACAATTTTAAATATGACTCTTTCATACAGAAAAGTAAGCAAACATGAAAAACAATATTTTACACATATCAGTTTTTAAACAATCAAAAAATAAAGCAATAAGAAAATAAAGAAAGGAACTTCCTGGTAGGAAATCCCACCTTTCTTGTTCCCAGACTCCCTCATGCTAGAGCTCTATAAAGCCCACAGATTTCAGCCGGCCTGAGCCCCTAGTAATTCACAAAATGGATGCCAGCAAACTAAAGCACATGGAGTCAGACATTTCCCAAACAGGTAAATTTTCCTCAACATATAGCAATGTGTACAGTGTTGGCTTAAAGAAACATTTAATCTAATATCAGGAAAATACAAATGAAAACAATACAAAGCAAAAATTGCTAATGCATTGTTTGGTAGCAGTTTGTAAAACATGAGTTTGATATATTTCAAACAGTAAAAACTTTGGGATTTCTGATACCTTCCATACAAAACTAAAGGTGGTTTATTGCAGTTCTTCAGTACTTTATATTTTATAAGGCCAAAAACACATTTTTTATGTACTTTCTTCCCAAGGTTCACTATTTTGCACATGGAAATTTAACAGGGGAATACAGCACCAAAGTACACAACATTTCTTTCACCCTAACTGGGCTTAGACAGCTCTTGTATACTTAATGCTAGCTGTGTATGAGTATATGTGTGTGTGTGTGTGGGGGTTTAGAAAGAGAAAACAAAGAGTATTGAAGTTTCAGTGTTGGGTGATCAATCCAGCAAAGACAAGATAGAAAAGTAGCATAGAAGAAAGGCTGCAACCAAAAGGATAGGAAAGAAACATTTATTTTGACAGTTATTGTTGCACTGAATATTTCAGGTCTCGGCTGGCTCTCATTTTTATTTGATACCTTAAATTAGACTTATTGTGGCTGTAAGGCTTTCTTGCAGCCCCTTAAGGACTGATTCTCTATTTTCATTAAACAAACATACAGCAGGAGGATTTCACCCTGCTACATGTATACATATTGAGCTCCATTAATCTGTCCTCATATGTTTTTTGATGCAGTCCTTGCACCATTTTGAAACACTAAAACATAGATGTTGATGGCAGATAAGGGCCGCAAGGCCCATCCAGTCTGCCCATTTCTTTTTCTACCTTATAAATGTGCCATCAGCCTTTGCTCTGTCAATGGCCTATCTATTCATACTAATCTGTATTGCTCCTTTATGCCTATCCCATGCTTGTTTGAAGCCCTGCACTGTATTCATAGCCACCACTTCCTGTAGACCGCTCCATGCATCCACCACCCTTTCTGTAAAAAATGACTTCCTCACATTACCCCTTAATCGGCCTCCCTCTAATTTCATGCTGTGTCCTCTTGTTCTGCTATTTTTCTTATATTGAAACACGTTAGATAATTTCACCTTGTTTATGCCCTTAAGGTGTTTGAATGTTTTGATCATATAACCTCTCTCCCTCCTTTGCTCTAGGGTATACATATTGAGCTCCATTAATCTGTCCTCATATGTTTTCTGATGTAGTCCCTGCACCATTTTGGTTGCTCTTCTCTGGACTTCCTCAATTTGGTTAATGTCCTTGTGAACGTGGGACCTCCAGTACTGCACACAGTACTCCAGATGTGGCCTAACCAGTGTCTTGTAAAGAGGGATTTTTACCTCCCTCTTCCAACTTGTGATACCCCTACTAATACATCCTAACATCCCCCTAGCCTTACCTACTGATTTAGTGGTCTGCTTGGATGATTTCAGGTCATCAGTGATGATGATGCCCAAGTCTCTTTCTTCCCTTGTGAGTGCCAGCAACTCCCCTCCCAGCCTATAGGTGGCTTCAGGGTTTCTCTTCCCTATGTGCATGATTTTGCATTTCTTTGCATTAAACCTCAGTTGCCACTCTTCCAACCATTTTGCTGGTTTATTCAGATCTCTTCTCATTCTGCCCACCCCATCTGGATCATCTACTCTGTTGCAGATCTTGCTGTCATCTGCAAACAGACAAACTTTACCCTCCAGTCCATCTGCAATGTCACTGATGAAAATATTAAAGAGGACTGGCCCCAGGACTGATCCCTGAGGGACCCCACTTGTGATGTGCATCTCTTCTGACTGTATACCATTACCACCACTCTCTGTTTTCTGCCTGTCAACCAGTTTGCCAGCTAGTTGACCAACTTCTGACCCACCCCGAGTCTACCCAGCTTATTAATCAATCTTCTATGTGGAACAGTATCGAAAGCTTTGCTGAAGTCAAGGTAGGTGACATCAACAGCTCCCCCTTGGTCCACCACTCTGGTTACCCAGTCAAAGAAATCTATGAGATTAGTTTGACAGGACCTTCCTTTTGTAAACCCATGCTGTCTTGGATCCTGTGCTCTTATGGATTCCAGGTGTTGCACTATCCTTTCCTTAAGGAGTGCCTCCATAATCTTGCCCAGTACTGAGGTGAGACTGACTGGTCTGAAGTTCCTTGCCTCCTCCCTCCTACCACTCTTGTGGAGTGGGATCACATGAGCCCTTCTCCAGTCTTCTGTGACCTCTCCTGTGCTCAGAGACTCACTAAACAGTTCTGATAATGGTTCTGCTAGTTCCACCCTTAGCTCCTTTATTACCATGAGATGTATGCCATCAGGTTCCATTGCCTTGTCCACTCTCAGCTTATCTAGCTCTTGTAGGACCCTTTCTTTTGTGAAGGGACCAGTGCTTACCTCCCTGCCCCCTGTGTCCATGGTGCTGAGCTGTGGGCCCTGCCCTACCTTCTCTTCAGTAAATAGTAAGCAGAAGTATCTATTTAGGATAGATGCTTTTACGTGGTCCTCCTCCTCACATGACTCCTTATCTCCTTTAAGCTTAGCAATACCCCCTCTGGACTTTTTTGTTTCCCTAATGTATCTATAGAAAGTTTTGTCACCTTCTTTTACTGTCTGTACTAGTTTTTCCTTGGTTTGGGCCTTTGCTTGCCTTACTGCCTTCCCTGCTTCCCTTAGGGAAGTTTGGTATGCCTGTCTATCTTCATCCTGCTGTATTCCCTTATATTTCCTGAAGGCCAGCCTTTTGGCTCTGACCTTTTCTGCTACTGTTTTTGAGAACCAAAATGGTTTCCTTCTTCTTTTGCACTTCCTTTTCTCTCTAACACAATGAGATGTTGCTTTAAGTATTGCATCCTTAAAGCTTGCCCACTTTGCCTGTACCTCCTCACCTGTATTTCTTTTTGCCAGGGCTAGCTTAACTCTGTTGGCCATCTTATCAAAGTCAGCTCCTCTGAAGTCCAATATTTTTGCCTTGGAATGGGATGATTTAGTTGTAGAGGCCAAACTGAAACATACCACGTGATGGTCACTGGCCCCCAGGTGACCTTATACCTGGAGATCTGTAATCTTTTCCCTGTTAGTCAGTACTAGATCTGTGATAGCCCTGTCTCTTGTGGGTTGTTGTACCAGTTGTTTGAGACCCTCCCACTGCAGGGAATCCACCATGTGTCTAGTTCAGGCAGACGTTCCTGCTGGTATTGACCAATCTGTATCTGGCATGTTGAAGTCTTCCATTATCAGAACCTCCCCTTTAGCTATCATGTTTTGTATCTCTTCTAACAGTAATGTGTCTATGTCCTTCCCCTGGTCTGGAGGCCTGTAAACAACCCCAGTTTTTATGGCTGTCCCATTTCCTGTTTCCAGGGTGACCCACAGTTCTTCTGGCTCCTTATGTGTATTCTGAATTTCTGTAGCTTTGACATTTTCATTGACATACAGGGCCACTCCACCCTTCCCCCCTTTTGCAACTCAGTCTGTTCTGAACAGTACATAGCCAGGTATTGAAGTCTACCAAGTGAGGTTACTGGAAACCACATCTCGCTAATTGCTACTATGTCCAGTTTGCCTCTGTCATTATTGCCTGCAGGTCTGGGATCTTGTTTCCCAGACTGTGAGCATTTGTGTACATGATTTTCCATTGGCCAGATTTCAGTGTGTTACAAATTTGTGTCCTTTTTCCTGGCACTAGTCCTTGAGCCACATGTTTAGCTCGCCTATCTCCCCTTTTCTGACCTTCTGTCCATCTGCCCCCCATCCCAGACTGGCAGGATCTCAGAGAAGGAGATGCCAGACAAAATGTATAATAGTTTGTCACCCAGCCTGGTCAGGTGTTCCTTGGTCTCCACAACTGACTGGCTGGTGAGATCATTAGTTCTTATGTGTACCAGGATGTCAATATTTTCCCCCTGCTTCCTGAACAATTTTAGCAATGTGGTCAGTGTCTCTCCATGCTGATGTACCGGGGAAACATCTGACCATTACCCCTGGCTGAAGATAGGTATCAATGCCCCGAATCATGGAGTCTCCTATGATCAGAAATTTTTGGGATTTTCTTTTTGCTTTTTTGTTTTGGTTCCTGTTTTGGGTGAGTTTTGGTGTGCTAGCTTCTGTGCTGCAGTGTCCTGCTCTGCAGTGTCCTCTGCCTCTTTGTTTGATTTCAGAGATAGAGGCAGATACCTGTTTGTAGTTTTGATATGGTTTGTGGAGGTAACATGTTGAAGAGCCCCGAGTGATGAGGCACCTGATTTGCTCCTTCTAACTACCTGCCAACGTCCCGGACCAACTACCCTCTACGGTCGAGGTGCTTCTGTTGGATGTTGGAGAAATGGCAGGTGGTTCTGATAATATGTTTCCTCTTGAATATGAAATTTGAGGTACGCAATCTCTGCCCATGCTGCCTGGAGCTGAGCCCTAAGATCTCCAATGGCCCAGCATGTAAGACAGTGTCCTAAATCCTGTAAAGCTGCCCTTCTGAAAAGTGTTCTGCAGTGCCTGCAGTTAATGATATCCATTTCAGATAATTTGCTGGGTTTATAACCTGATCAGAGTAATTAGAAGGAAGAAAATGCAAGCAAAAGTTTGATTCTGTGTTTTTTTTTGTATAACTTGTTATAACAAGTTAAATTACTAGTTCCCCTGTAAATGAGGTCAACGTGTGGATACCCCACTGATCCACCCCTTCCTGCTTTGCCACAGGAAATGTCATGACTGTGCTACCCTATAAAAGGAGTGTAGTGTGGGGTGGATGGGGGCGGGTGGCTGGGCCCTTCCCCTGCCAAAAAAGAACAACTATAGACAAAAGAAACAAGGAGGTAAGAGCAGAAACAATCAGTCAGCAACAAATGCAATAACCCTGAAAGCTTATCCTAATGATAGATAAAACTGTAAAATATGTAAAGCACCACCTGTAATAATTTCACAGAAGATATACCCTGTAAGAAACACTTTGCTACAGAGATAAATAAAGCAGCAACAGAAGATACACAGTAAATCTGCCTAGCCAAAAGAAGTCTTAATCCTTTCCTTACTCTGGTAAGGTTTTTTGCTCTGTCCTTTCAAGCAACCTAGAAGGAAAGAGCTCAGGTGAAGCTAGGTGTCTTGGCCAGCAAACCTAGTCTTCCACCTCCAAGATATCAACTAACCTGATCTTTTAACCCTTCTTTCTGTTGGAAGTTACTGGCAGTTTGCCAGCTCCACCCTCCAGATACACACCTAATCCCCTGGGGAGGAAACAATTAGCTCCTTCAATGTGAGAAGAAGACTGCAGCACCTCTGAGACAAAAAAACCTTTTCAGCAAAAAATAAATAAATAAATAAAATAGGGGCAAACAGTAATTTTGCTTAGCCTAGTGATAAAAAGTCACAAAAATTTAAGCACCACCTGTAATAATTTCACAGAAGATATACCCTATGAGAAACACTTTGCTACAGAGAAAAATAAAACAGTAACAGAAGATATACCTTGCAAAAGACAATTTGAATCAAAAGATTACAGCAGTAATCTGTTAGCACACACCTGTAGGCACACCTTGTAATAATGCAGCAGAAGGTATACCCAACAATAACAATTTGAATCAGAGAAAAATAAAGCAATAAAATGTTAGTAACAAAACAGTAATAATCCCTGTGAGTACAAAATAAAAAACAACACCACACAGTAAATCTTCCTAGCCAAAAGAAGTCTTAATCCTTTCCCTTACTTTGGTAAGGTTCTTTGCTCTGTCCTTTCAAGTAACCTAGAAGGAAAGAGCTCATGTGAAGCTAGGTGCCTTGGCCAGCAAACCTAGTCTTCCACCATCCCAGAGTCCCATGCACCAGCTGCATCAGTGGGAGGGCACAGACACAGATGGGCAGGGGCATGCACCACAGACACTTGACACCACCATACATGCTAACAGCCCTGCTCTCCAGCCATGCTATCCAACTGGGCAGCACCCAACAATGCAGATGCCCATCCAGCTTGGCACTGTGCCAGATAAACAGTGACCCAGGACCAGGTAGTGGAGATGAGGATCCCTCAGACAAGACTGGGCCATAGCAGGAGGGGCAGTACTGCTACTCAGTAGGCGCTTCCCCTGAGGGGCAGTGACTGGATCAGGAGAGGTTAGAGGCCACAAGAGAAAACAGTGCTGGCTCCATGCCCTGATGGTGGAGGTGCAGGAGCTCTTCATGGTGCTCAGGAGGGTAGGTGACCTGCTTGAGAGTGTGCTACAGCACCACACAACACAGGCTGGTAGAGCTGGTAGACCATATTGCCACAGTTCCTGGCACACGGTGGGATGTTTCTGAACCTCCCATGGGGCTCCATCCCTGGACACCCCACCACTCATGATGACCAGGGTCAGCCCAGCATGGGCAGGATGTCATGGCTGACCCCCAGAGTGGCAATGCAGCTACTAAGACTCACAAAAAATGGCTCTCCACTGAGTAACAGGGCTACCATGCCTGTTAGAGCCCACCCTTGCACAAGCACACACATGGGTATACCACACACAGGCACTCAGCACTGGCACACATCACAGTGCGCCATGGCACCCTCCACAGGTCCAGTCCAGACCACACCATGGACCTGTCCATGCACGCCTCCATCCCGCCCAATGTCATCTCCAGCTCCATGCCCACATCCCACTCCTGGCTTCCCTTCCCATGGCCCTGGGAGTTCTCATCCACAGGGAAGTCCTCAGGTAATGGCAGGCCTTTCCTCATGGTGATACTGTGTAGCATACAGCAAATGATGAACACATGGCACACCCTCCTAATGCAAGCAATATCATGCCACTCATCTTGTCTAGGCATCTGAAATGCATATTCTGTTGCCTGAAAGTACGCTCCACCCCATTTCATGCCTTCCTGTGTGAGTCACTGTACCTCTGCTCTGCCTCCCCTTCAGGTGCTATGAAGGGTGTCTTCAAGTAAGGCCTCAGGGATACCCACTGCCACCTGTAAAGGATACAAGAAACACACGTGTCAGTACAGTGGGGTGCACAGCATGGCATGCTGTGTATCCACTTGACCTGTGTGATAGGTACTTAGCAGCCACCTCACTCTGACATCATTGGCACCCATTACTGTCTTCTGCCATGACTGCTGGAAAATTAAATAACATGCTCTGAGACAGGGTACTTGGCACTAACATTCATGACAATGCCCTAAGTGTCCACAACCACCTGTATATTCATGCTGTGAAATCCTTTTCTGTTCTTGTAGTCTTCCTTATTGACATCATGTGTCAGGATCAGAACATGTGTATAGTCTGTGGTGCCCCAAGCCTTTGGTAACCCATACAGCTCACAGAAGCCCTACTTCACTGCCTTTGTGCCCAGCCAGTCTGTGGGGAAAAGGATGTACCACCCCACATGTACTAGCAGGGTGCAGTCACCTGCCATAGGGCACAAGAGACCAAGGACTGGCTCACCCCTGTCAATCACTTGCCACTCAGTGGAAGGATCCTGTGGCATAGTGTGCCAGTGCACACGTCACTTTCATCTCAACAGATGTGGCCTTGGACCAGTGGGTGGAGGGATGTATAGCATCTCCTGTCAGGTTACATAGCTTGGCAAATGTGCCATGGTCCAGTCTGAATAGTTCCAGGCAATTGATATTGCAAATATTCCCAAGTAACATGTGGGTCCTGAACATGCATGACCTAGGGCCTGCATTGTCCTCTTTCTCCATGGCAGCATCCAAAACCCACAGCAGAGTGTGAATTAGTGGTGAGAAGCACATCATTAGTGTCCGTGACTGTGGAGGATCACTTTTATGATGTCCCTCCTGGGCAGGACCCACCTCCTCCACTGCTGGTTAGTCCTCGTTGGTGTGTGTGTGTGTATCCCTTTAAGCACCTAAGCATGCCACAGATAGCAACGGGTGAGGCAGGGTGTCACCTAATGGCAGCCATGTGTCCACTGCCCCCTGACAGCCATCAGTGTGTGCTGCAAAAACTGAAGCTAGTGGTATAACTTTGCTGTAGATCCCCTATGTTCGAGGATGGGACAGCCCCTGCCACTGTGAGGGCAAAGATGGCAGCATGTGGACAGCTGTGTACCTGTCTAGAGTAAATATGTGTGTTGCTACCACTGTCAGGTCTGTCTCATGCTGCAGTGGGGTGATGCACTGTGTCTGTCATTGATGGCTGTCCTGTTTGTCACTTCAGTCGTTTAAGGGGCAACCGATGGAAATACTCCTGCAGTTCAGGGACCATGCCCTCATGGTGCAACATGATGTGTGCTGCATTCAGCTCATCCTTGCCTCCCCCCCACAGGACACACCTGGACCACTTTTGACCTGGGACTTTTCTGTTAGGGCCTAGTGGAGATCAGCATTGACCCAGAGCCCCAGAAGACACCCCTGATATTGTCTGAGAATTTGGCATGCCTCTGCACTTCAACTGTACAGTCTACAGTGCTGCAGTTATAGAGTAATGGGTAAGTCAGGGACATCAGCAGCTCTATCCATCTCCTGTGTGCAGGACTGCCCCACCATTGGTGGGTGCCCCCAAGATGCATGGGTGGTGCCAGGGTATGGTACACCAGAATCTATGTAGGACTTTATGCATGGACCTCTTCAGTTTGTTTGGGCCATTTTGTCTTTTCCTGATTTGCTATGTATGCCTGTGTAATACATGTTTCACTGCCCCTGCTCTGTGTCTTTTGGAGGTGGAGTGCATACCTGACATTACAGCTGCCCTTCAGGCTGCATAATGCTTGGCATGTACCACACCATAACTTGTGCCCGGCTGCAGCCATACGCTCCATTGTGCATATGTGTTGTGGTCCTGCATACAATGCCACACCCCCTTTTGCTGTGCACTGATGAACTGTACACAGTTGTGCATCAGTGCTCTGCATGCAGCATGTTGGGGGGGGGTTGTGCATAAAGTGTACCGCAAGCAGCCCCATGCAGGCCATATAAATGCCTCTGCACCCATGCTGCAGAGCACATTTTATTTATTTTATTTTTATTTATGACTTTGTTAACCGGATAGGTGCATTGATCCCAGGGACCATTTTCAGGCACAACCCAGGCCATGTAATGTGGCACAGAGAAGAAACATCAAAATAACAAGCACATAACAAGAGCAGGTAACACACAGCGAAAGGTTACAGTTGTTACATTTTGCAATACATGCTGGCAGTAGTTGAGGGACAACAAATAACAAAGCAAAATAAGGCTCATAGTGGTATAATTTCAGTCATACATATTGCCCATGTACTGTAGCCATAGTTCATAGGGCCCTTTAAGAGGAAAAATAAATCTGGTGATAAGCCAGTAGGGGGAGCATGACCACAGTGTAGAGTTTAAATGGCATTTTGTATTCCATAATTTGCATACCTTCTCTCTCTGGGGCATCACCTTCCAGCGGAATGATACAATTTGTATTAGACACCATTGATGGATTCCAGTTGTTAGAAACTCATAGAAATGCCTAGTTGTAGTGGCATTTCTGGGACTATATTTATTTGTTGACTGGGAAAGTAGGGCTAGGCAATTCTGTCTGTTTTCAGGCTTTTCCCAAGGGGAGGGGGAGAGGTGCAGATTACAGCTGGGTGGAATCTGCAAATTCTGAATTTGTGGAAATTTTGTACAATTTCACAAATTTCATGGAGTTTCCTAAAATTCTGTCTTTTGTGAAATTCAGATCTTCTGAATGTGTTTGGCAGATTTTCACCCTGTTCTGCAATCTTTTCTGGCTGAATTATGGCAGAATACACATGGACTGCATAATGATAGTTCTGAGGAATTGCATGCCTCAGTTTAATAAATCAGTTTGTAATTCATGTAATTATTCCACCGTTCAGTGATCAGTTGGGCTATGGAACAGTGCAGTCTTATCTGACTGAACCATTACTTGTACATCATTTGACTCATTCTATCAATTAACACAGTTTGAGGTTGTGTGTGTTTGGGGGTCAGAAATGAATACAAACGTGCTTTTATAGACAAGAGTAGCAGTAGAACTAGTTGATCCATTTCTATGACAGTATGCAAATTTAATTGCGGCAGGCATCTTTATTTTATAAAACAGCCTGTCTCGAAAGTCAGGTGCATGATTACAGCAGCAGTATTGATTAGCTGACTATTTAAAGTTTTCAAACATGCACATTCGTATAATTTACTTTCTACTACTGGTCTGTTTGTCAGGTAATGACATTTATTGATGTTGCAACTTACTGTATTTAATATTTAGTATGATATGCTATTGAAAATTGTACTTCCAGGTGCCCTGGCTGATACTATACTGGTTGAGTGAGGCAGGCATATTAAGAAGCCTGGGGAGTCTCTACGGCTGACATTTGGAAGGCTGGACCTGAAGTTCAGTGGACAAGCAGACAGCCACTCCCACTTCCTGACCTGTATAAGCAGTTCCTCTCAAGCTCCTTCTGCAGCATTTTTTCTTTGCCTCACCATCCTCCTCTCCTCCTCCAGCGGCAGCACCTCTCTCCTTGGGTTCCTCCCTAAAGTACCTTTAGCCAAGGGAATCATCCCACGGCACCTCTAGGGGTAGAACCCTCTTCGAGGGATCCTTGCCTGTGGTACCCCTACATGGTGGTAATTTCTCTGGAATAGAGAATACAAATGGCCAAAACCAAAGTAATACAGTTGCACAAGCAAAACACTATACTGGCTGTGTAGGCCATTGAAGTAAAGTATCTGGGTTGTCCTTCAGCAGCAAAAACATGGAATGAGTCTGGTAGCACCACAGTCAGAGACTCAAGTGGATAGCTAAGTTGGAGTCTGATACTGGTGACTTAATTTACTGCACGTTGGTCAAGGCATGTTTAACTATTTCAAGAGACAGACACTTCCAAAAGTGAGGTGTATTTAGAGATGGGTGGGAATTCACAAAATACAATACTGCCTAAACCTTTTTATTTTAAGGGAGTGTTCAGTTGAGAGGGAACTTTGAGTCATGTGGCATCCGAGCTGAATGCTGTAGTCAGAGGACATAGGAAGGTGCAGCTAGTGCAGGCAGAATTACAACTGAGAGACTTCCTTGTTCGAGCACAGGTGCATTACTGTACTAAATCATTCATTTAGAACTTTGCCATTCTCAGTGCAGTGCTTCTGAACTTTGAAGAAGTGAACAAGCAGGCAGGTAGACAGTAACAGGACCGTGAGGTAACTGTGGCACTGAGGTTTATTTTGTGCATCCCTCGATGTACAGCACTGCACAGTACTTAGCTGTTGCTCTTGCTAAAGCTACAAGAAAAGTATAAAACAAATGGAACAGTGGCTGTATATTGTTTACTGTGCGGGGGGGGGTTAGAAGTAGAGAGAGGTGGGGTGAATAACAATTTTTTTTGTCAGTGTCCCTCTACATAATGAACAGGGAGCTATAATAAATTCAAGTTATGGCTCACATTCTGTTCATTATAGTGAGAGAGCACTGTAGCTGCACTCGAGAAAAAAAAGAATACAAAGAAGCATAATCATACAGACTCATGGTTTATTCAGCCTCTTTGTAGTTAGCGCAGCACAAAACACTACCCCAACTACAGAAAGGCTGAATAAACCATGAGTCTGTATGAATTTGCTTCTTTGTAAACATTTTTTTCTGGAGTGTAGCTGTTTTGTGAATTCCTGTATTGTCTAGCCCATGTTTACCTGTAGCTTGCAACCCAGCCAGCAGGGTAGTGTGCATGGAGCCTTGTGTGTTTTCTTTAAAGATGGATAGTCTGTGATATGAGGATGAGGACACCACCTTGTATTACTATAGGAGAGTCGCACTGAAATTAATCTTGTGTAAACTAAAACAAAATCCTGCTTAGTACTGTTAAATCTTTTTCACAATGTTGCTTTACCAAAATAGTAAGTGAAAAGTGAGTGGACCTCATGAAAGCTTGGCAACATATATAATTACATTAAAAGGAAGTTGTTTTCCAATGTGTGCTATTTTATTCGTATTGTAAATCTGTAAATGAATAATGATAAAATAACATCAATATGAATTCAACCTCGTATTAATATCTCTGTAATACAGTACAGCTTGTGATGAATGAATTATAAGCAATAATACTTTGGCAAGTACTGTATATTGTAAAGAATTTCTTTCATCATATAATACATTCCAGAATTCATGCATTCATTCTGCAGTTCAGTGACTCACTGGACTGTGGAAATGAATGTATGAATTGTGGACTAATGTATTAAACTACGGAAAGAAATTCTTCAGAACTGATCACTGACCTATTCTGCGGAATTTCTTTCCATAGTTTAATACATTAAAACACAATTCATACATTCAATCTGCTGTTCTAAGTCAGAATTTTCATGACAGTTGAAAAAGTGCATTCCCAGATTTTGCAGAAGCAAAATTCTGACATTTGCAGTAATTCCACTGGCAGAATTTTATTTTTGCACAGCACCAATACAGATGTGGACTAACATATTGAATCAGGTTAAGCTGTTGGTGGAATTTTCAGTTATAATACTAATCACTTTAATATGGAGGGGAAAGGACATTTTTTTAAAGAAAGTATAAAAATGTGCCTGCTGTTCTGAGCCATACCAGGCATTCCTAAGGGATATCTACAAAACACTGGGCTCTCACAATCCGCAAAAGCCGCATAAACAAATACTGTGATTCAAAAAAACTTCATGGAGGTGCCATAATATAAAAGTTAAAAAGGTTTCTTGAACTCGGTGCCTAATGCCTTTCACACATGCTGTCCTTTGTCAAATGCCTGGATTCTCCTGGTCTACTGGTGTCCCCTCTGGCAGCTGGAATCTCCAGCGCTTCTCATCCTTAACACATATTTTCATGTTTTCCTCTTGATGCTGGATGCTCCAATTCTGGCATCCTCTCTGGGAACAGGATCCACTAACTATGACACCCCTAAAGTAACTGGACCCTCTGACTATGGCATCCTATCTACCAGGTTCGCTGTCCAGTTCCTACATCCCCTCCAGCAGGTGGACACTTCAGAAATAGTACCCTATGCTCTGACTCAAACATCTTTTCTGACAACTGGCCTCTCATGTCTACTTCATGGCACAGCATCCTTGTGGAGTAAAGAAAAAAACTATTCTACTCTCACTTTAAAGTTCTTATCACTTAAGGTCACTCAGGGAAGCTAAGTCACTAACCTCCTGTGTGCATATGTAACCCCCTCAGGAGCTATGTACCTTTAAGTGTGTCTATTGACCTCTAGGTTGTGCCAGTTTTCTATGCCCTTGGAGGACTGGGTCAGCTGGTCTGATCTGGCATTCCAAAGGGGAGGAGTCAATTGTCTGTGCTGAAGGGCAGGGACTATTGAGAGTCAGTTGGTGGAAGAAGTACGACTGGCACACTGTGGTAGCTCCTACTGGCCTGGAGTACTTTTTCATTGCCAGGCTCTACAGAGAAATGTATTTGTGGTGGCTGCCATTGATTATGAACTTCAAAAAGGGGTTGTGGGGGTGCTACCTCTCCTGCAGGAGAAAATAAATTGAAGATAGAAGCTGAGGTCTGTCTGAGAGAAAGTTGATCCAAGGAAGATCAGTGAGCAAAGGATCTGAGGGGATGCTCATTAAATTTCTCTTGCAAAGTGACTTGGTCTGGTATCGAGCGGTGCCTTCCTTCCCCAAGTGAGAACAAGTGACTGGAAGTTACAAAATTCCTGTCAGAAAGTGGAAATTTATCTCAGTGTGTAACAGTGGGCCAGTACTGGCCCAAAAAGGTCTGGATATTGTTGGGTGGCACCAGACATGTGCCCATTGTGGGTGAAGTGTGACAAATTACAAGTATAACTCTGTGAGAAAAGTATACAGGAGTAGACTCTGTGGGGAGTCAGAGTTTACTCAAAAGTTCACAAGAGGATTCAGTAGTGTTACACAGCTATTAACACTGGATCTGTAAAGTCTGCCAAATTTAAATGAAACTGGAAAAAAAAGCTAGGAAATGTCTAGGGAGTCCCAATCTCTGCTGCCTGGGGTGGTGGACTCTGAGAGCTTCTAGTTGTCTCCATTGGGGCTAGTTTTCTGCCATAAAGGAACCCCATTAGGGTTGAAGCCAACCCAGAAGGAAAAGGCTGTTCAACTCTCGGTAGAAAGGAGAAATGTATAGAGACTGTACCGGCTAAAATATGAAAAGGGAGTGATCAGAGGCTTTAACACCAGTATCTGTGAGCTCACATACAGTAGGAGGAATAATAAAGATCCTGTTTGTTTTATAATTCCTCATTTGGGCACTTGCATTTGTTCTACATCAGAGTTCTGCAAACCCCTTACTTTGGAGCTCTGATTGTCCTCCGTGTGCCAGTGAAGCTCACGAGGTCAGCTTCAGACTCAGGAGGTCAAGTAAGTGAAGTTGTGTTTTTTTTGTGCAGGTCCCTTCCCTGAAAATGTGTATGCCATCAGTTATAACCCTAGACAAGGAAGGTGGGCATACATGGGGGCTCATGCAGGATTTGAGGTGCCCAGTGGGGTTCCTGGCATCTCGGACAAATTGGGTGATAGCTGCAGCCATTTATGGATGTTTTAATATGCAGTGACAGGAGGGAAGCTGATGCTGGAAAGACAACCGATTTAGAACATTGGTGAGAGGGGGAAGCATGAGCTGGGTTGCTGTGAATGAAGAAGGTGTCATCTCAAGGATTTGTGGCTTGTGCATGTGAGAAAGTCATGAATATGTAGAGTCACCTGAGAATGGAGCAATGCTAGTGGCTGAGTGTCATCGCTGAGCTGTGGTGTGCAGTGGCGACATGCTGTGGACTGTGCAGAGGAGAGAAGGTGCAGGAGCACGACCAAGGAGTTTGTGATAAAGAAAAAGTAAATGAAAGTAAACTCTGTTTGGAGTAGAAAAAAATCTGTGTTAATGTAGGGCCCCCTGGGACTATCAAAAGAAATCAAGTCTTTCACCTTAGGGACTGTTCACACCTGTTTGGAATATCAGATATGAAACAACACAGTGAGTATTTGTTGAAAAAAATAAAAGTCAAAATGGGACTGTGCAAATAAGTGAATCAGATGGGAAAAAGTTAAAAGAGAACTGTGCTATTTTTAAATGAACATTGATTTTGTGAGCATGATGCTGGCTAAGATGCAGTAGTAACCGGGGGTGGGGGGGATTACAAGAGAGTGTGCAAGCAAACTATGAGTGATAGTATTACCTCTGTGATTAATTGCAGATTGGGAAATATCAAGCCCCTGCTGGCTGTAACTAAATCAGTGGGACATCATGGATGAGTGCCCCAAGAATGTGGAGGTAAGGATCCCTCTGACTCTGTTAGAGTGGCTAATGCAGAGCAGGGAAAAATAAACCGCTAAAGCAACTGATGATATTCCCTGTTTCAGAAGTTCTCTCAAAGGGAACGATGTGTCTTTCATTTCACTTTGCAGAGCATGGAAAGATGGAGGACTCTTAGCCATCAGTGGGACAGCCTGGCTTGCCAGTGCCTCAGGCTTGTTATCGAGAGTGGAATCTGAAGAATCCATGCTGAAAGCATTGGAGCTCCCAGCTGAAAGTACCCCAATTGCAAAGGAGCCAGAGGAGTACTCCCCAGCTGGGGCAGTTTGTGGTGCACAAACTGAGGAAGTATTGGTCGAGATTAGTTCTGATGGAGATGTGCTAAATGGGGACGATGAGTCAGAGCCAGTAATAAAGAACTAGGAGAAAGTGTCAGAGAGATACTGGGGTTAGCTCAGAAAAAGAGTGGCACAGACACTCCTGCTAGTTTGAAAGGCATCCAAGAAGTGTGCCCACCTGTTAGCATCACCACCCCCAAAACTCAACACCTGAGGGAGCCCTTCCAGTTATTGTCCACCCCACTGGGGAACCTTAAAAAACACCCACTCCATGGAAAACTGCCCCAGATAAACAACCCATCCATAATGCAACCTTTTATGTCTGCCCCACTGTTGACACTAGTCCTAAGAAGATCAGCACAATAAATTGAGGAGTGTTACATGCCTCCATCCAGAAGAACTGCCCTGGGGAAGAGGAGATCTGGACCCACCAGTAGAGTCCCGAGGCCATGGAAACTCTTGTTATGTGCTCATTCAAGAAGATTCTAGAGAACATGCATGCTTACCACAAGGATGTGTGACTACCAACAAGAAAGGCCCCAATAACATCAGTGAGGGTGCTACTCTTGTGGAACAAGGCCAAGAGGATTGTTTGGCACACAGTCAAGATAGACTATCCTGAACAGTTACCCTTATGTGACTGAGTGTCTTTGGGACATAATCAAACAAAATCTTGGTGACTGGATCTGGTAGGCCATAACTGATGAGGTCTGGCAGAAGCATGGGATAACCTATAAGAGTAATGATGCCACAAAAGAAGAGGCCCAGTGCATGGCACAATCCAAAATGGGAGGGGTTTTCCAGGGCCTGATCTTGTTTAAAAATTATGCATTGTGGCATTACCCAAATGGTAATAATGCTATAAAATATAAAGTGCAGGCAAAGGACTATGTAGGCCTAAAATACACAAAGCCTGATCAAAAGTGCTAATTTTAGTAGCATAGAAGAGGTTGTCTCTCTGTGGTGAATAATAAGACCAGACAGTGGGGCTGCAGTAGATGCCAATGTGCCAGAATTCTGCCAGCCTGTTGCTGTCCAAGTGTTTAAGTGTTGCAACTATTGGACATTCCAGAGCCTCAAAAATAAAGGGGGTTCCCAGGTCCCTAAAACTATTCAAAGACTCACCATAGACCAAGCCCCTGAGGGTTGAAGAACCCATTGTTCCAGCTACACCAGCCTGAGAGATCACACAGTATTCCAGTGGGAGCATTCTGGCTGAAGAAGGTGATTACAGATTGGTGATGTACTATCTTTATTTGTTGTATGATGGTGTGACACAGGGTTTTGGGGTTCCTGTTGGAACATACACACTGTAACCTTGGGGGGTTATAAGCACACCCCGGTGACATTGGCATTGAACCATTGGTAAAATGGCATTTGCCTTGTGGAGTTTACTCATTCCTTATACAGACTATAATGGGGGCACGTTCCCTTGTTTCACCTTGTTAGACATCAGTGTTACAGTATAAAGCTGCTTCAAGTATGTAGATGTGGCACTAGTGGCATCAGTAAAGATATGCATCTTGCTATGTTTGTGTGGGATGTTTTATTTCATTTTTCTTCCACAGGTTCCAGGATCTAGATGAAGCTCCAGAAGAAGCCTCAGGTAGCAGGTTGTTGTAAAAAGTTGTGCCAAGGGGATGCCCACTAGGTAGATAGACGACACTTAGAGTGTGTAGCATAGATGTGCTATAGCAATAGCATGTAACCATTAGGGTATGCCTGGAGTGAAATGCATAGTCAGAGCTAGCTGGTAATAGCTGGGATGTTAGATTTTAAATAGTCTGTAACAGAGATAGCTGTACCACTGTGAATAGGCTAGGGCCTTAAAATACAATGGAGTTATAGTATGTTTAGAGTAAAGCTGCATGTAAATTGTAGAATTCACACTGCATGAAATGTTGTAACATTCACTGCATGTATTATTCTAGCCGTCAGTGTATAGTATGATTAGAGCAAGGTCCCACTGCATGAATTTATTGGTAAGCATTTTCTGCATATGTTTTGTAAAATGTCACTGCATGTTAGCGTGGGGTACATGTACACGTATGGTGGGGTACAAGCAGTTACAGGCATAGTGTTGTGACAGTTACCCAAGGGGGTTGTAAGGATGTGTCTGTGTTGCCTGGATAGTATAAAACCTGAAGTGCCCTCTGGGTCTTCTGGGCAGAGTGCCCCAGGGAGCTCGAGGGTTGGAGCTATTAGAAGAACAAAAGGGTGAGGATGTCAAAGCTTAAAGAGCTCCAATTTTCTTTTTTTGTTATGTGTCCAATGCACTACCAGATATATTGACCAGTCATATTCTCTTTGGGGGGGGGCTGATGGAGGGGTGGCAGACTCTCTGCTGAGTGGGCCTCTGGGTAGAAGGTTGTATTGTATATGGATGCCTCAGTGCTCACCAAGGGCATTGAACCTCAAACGGCGGGTGAGTGTAGCCCCCTCCCCTTCAGGAGCTATGTACTTTTATGATTGTCTATCGACCTCTAGGTTGTGACAGTCTTCTATGCCACTGGAGGACTAAGTCAACTGGTCTGACTTGCCATTCCAAAGGGGAGGAGTCAGTGATCTGTGCTGAAGGGCAGGTACTAATCATTGTAAGTTGGTGGGAGAGACATGACTGGCACACTGTGCCAGCTTCCACTGGTCTGAAGTTTCTCTGTAGAGCTTGGTATTGAAAAGTAATCATTCATGATGGCTGTCATTGAACAACATCCTTGAAAGCGGGATGCTGCCACTTCAGTAGGAGAAAAGGAATTGTAAATTGAATATAGAAACTGAAGTCTGTCTGAGAGAAAGTTGGTCCAGGAAAGGCCTGCTGGCAAAGGATCTGAGATGATGTTCACTCTATATCTCAAGTGACGTGTTCTGGCATCCCACGGTGCCCTCCTTCCCAAGTTGAGGACAAGTGACTGTAAAGTTACAGAATTCCTGTCAGAAAGTGTGCATTTACCTTTGTGTGTAACAGTGGATCAGTATTGCCCTAAAAAGGTCCTGATACTGCTGGGTGGCACCAGACATGTGGCCCCTGTGGATGAAGCATGACAATTTGAAAGTCTAGATCTGTGAGGAAAGTGTACATGAATAGACTCTATGGGAAGTCAGAGTTTATTCAGAAGTTCATGACAGGATCCAGTATTCTGCATAGCTTTTAGCACTAGAATCGTGAAGTCTGCCAAGTTAAGTGAAATGGGAAAAATGGGCTAGGAGATGCCCAGGGAGTCCCCACCTCTGCTGCCTGGGGTGGTGGACTCTGAGATCTTCTAATTGCCTCCATCCTGGCTAGTCTTATGCCATGAAAGTACACTACCAGGGTTGAAGCCAACCCAAAAGAAAAAGGCTGTTCACCCTTTGGTGAAAAGGATAAACATATAGAGACTGTGCCAGCTAAAATGAGGAAATGTAGTGACCAGAGGTTTTAACATCAGTTTCTGTGAGTTCATGTAGGAGGAATAAAGGATCCTGTTTGTTTTATAATTCCCCATTTGGACATTTGCATTTGTTCAGCATCAGAGTTCTGCTAACCTCTTACTTTGCAGTTCGATTGACCTGCCATGTGCCAGTGGAGCCCAGGAGGTCAACTTCTGGTTCCAGAGGTCAAGTAAGTGTAATTTTTTTTTTTGGTGTGAGTCCATTCGTAAAAATGTTTGTGCCATCAGTTATACCCCTAAGCAAGGGAGGTGGACTTACACATAAAAAATAAAATATAAAAAGTCACAGGCAAGGCTTTGTTTGGTTCTCTGTACTGTAGAGGTCTTTACTTTTTCAGCAACATATTTACAAGCAGAACTGACATGACTTCTGCTCAGACTTACAGTCTTTCACATACAGTATTCAGAACAGGTTTTAACTGAACTCCAGATACAGTAGCAGCCCCTATTATGGAAAGCAAGCACCTGCAGTGGCATGTTCACATATCACCAAATGGTTGAGAACTCATTCCAGGACTCATACTGTACAGAACAAATTGGCCACTTCATCAAGCACACACAGATTGGCCAATACTGTAGTGCCACTGCTTCAGTATCAGGATCGACTTCACCTAGGATCATCATCCTTAACACATGTCCCCAGGGGAGTTAAGGCAGAGCTTCTCTTTAAAATGATTATGCTGAAATACTCCCTCTGCTACAGAAAGTGCTGTACCAGTAGTCATTTACTTTAACTGAATGAATAAGGCTTTTCAAAAGTTAAATTCCACAATAGACCCTAGTACAAAATCCTACTAAACCCTGACAAAACAAAAAGCTTAAGTAAAAGATGTTGTACCCCTGGAGACCAGAAATGATTGATAAGACCAGCAGGGTGAATACATTGTTGTTGGTTCAACCAGTGCTGAGGGCTAAAGAGGCAGTTTACCTGTTGAACCTGGCAGTTCTAGTTCAAAAGGGTTCTGAATGGAATGTTCAGTGCTAAAAGTTTTCAACAGCAATTAACTTTTTCAGGAAAAACTGTTTTTTAAAATAAATACATCGAAGGCAGGTCATGTCTCATCCTAATCCATACAAGACTGGGGAGGGGCAATACTAAGGAAACAACTAAGGCACAAATTCATTTTTTTTAATAACAGGGAAGCTAGCCACTAGACCACTTGTACTCCTCTGCATTCTGTAAATTAGAGATTCCACATTCTTTCTATATTGTACCATGTTCCCTGCACTATTTCACCACCAAACCACTTGTCTCCTTGTTAGGGCTGCAGGTAGGCAGAGCCTGCAGCCCTATTGTGTCAACTCTAAAAATGAGCTACAGGATTCAGACCATAGAACAAGAACGCTTCCTATGGAGTTTTCGAATGATCCTTCCACTGTTTGCATTTTTTCAATTTAACCTTTGTAGTGCTGCAGACTGAACATCTCTCCAGGGCTCAATCAAATAGATTCATTTTAGTTCTTTCGGTAGACCAGAGATTAAGAAATGCATGCTATGGACAATCACATCTCCTCCCCACACTTGTAATGGTTCAGTGAGTGAGTACAAGAAATACATGCTTACTTTTGAATCCACCTTGCTAAATAGCAATTTTAGAGCTAATGCAAGAGGGCTGTTGATTAGACCAGTTTCAACAGTTTTCTCAGCTTTGTTTCATTGCAATTTGACTTGCTATCTTTGGAGACTAATAATTTAGTGACATGACATTCAATAGATAACAGCATCAACTGCAGTAGTGTCAAATTACAGTCTAAGGCCCTGTCCACACTACACCACTCTGGCCCAGTAACAGATGCAATCCGTTACAGCCGGGGAGCGGTGCAATGCGTCCACACTGCGGCAGTGTCTGTTATGGGACCAGCACCGCCCGGTCCACACTTCGGGAGATGGGCAACTGCTCACAGCCTGATAGCGAGCATTTGTATTAAAAATAATGAAGTCCTATAGCCCTTGTGGTCCAGTGGACCGCTCACAGCCTGATTGCGGGCATTTGTATTAAAAATAATGAAGTGCAATAGCCCTGGTGGTCCAGTGGACTGCTCGCAGCCCGATCATGGGCATTTGTATTAAAAATAATGAAGTCCAATAGCCCTGGTGGTCCAGCACTACCCCCCTCCCCACCTGCTCGCTGAGCCCCACTGCCCAGCTCCCCCTCCGGTCAGTGATGGGTGGCAGCACCTCACCCCGCCTGCTGCCCACCGACTGACACCATAGGTAGGGCTGTACACCCATTGGTCCACAGTGTGAGCCAATAGGCATGCAGCTCATACCGTACTACACAGTCCAGATATGTGAATGGATCCATTCACATATCTGGAATGTGATAATACAATATAGTATGCCGCCCATTGGCTCACCTGCGAGGACCAATGGGCATACAGACCTACCCACGGTGTCAGTCGGTGGGTGGCGGGGCTGCAGGCGGGTGGGTGAGGAGGGGGTTACCGCTGAACCACCAGGGCTATTGGACTTCATTATTTTTAATACAAATGCCCGCAATCAGGCTGTGAGCGGTCCACTGGACCACCAGGGATATAGGACTTCATTTTATTATTACAAATGCCTGAGATCGGGCTGACAGCAGTCCACTGGATCACCAGGGATATTAGACTTTATTTGTTTATACCTAGCCCGTGATCAGGCTGTGAGCAGTCCACTGGACCACCAGGGATATAGGATGTCATTTTATTATTACAAATGCCCGCAATTGGGTTGACAGCAGTCCACTGGACCACCAGGGATATAGGATGTGATTTATATTTACTTAAGCCCGTGATCTGGCTGTGGGGCACATTGCTGTGCTTTGCAGGGGGCGAAGGTCCCCGACAGCTGCTGCCTGGCAGGGTGCCAGGTGCAAGTCGCCAGGGATCGGTGCAACTGCATGCAAATGGGGCCATAATGACATGCAAATGGCCCCATTTGCACCTTGCATATATTATGGCTCCATTTGCATGTGCACTTTTGAATATCATGGTTGTTGCGCATAGCGCAACGGAACTTGCGCTAGCGCATCCCCCTGCTCCACTCTGACCACTTGCGTTGGCGCAGTGCTACTGCACCATGTGCACTGTGGGTGGCGAGGGTGCGATATTCAATGATGCTGTGCCATGGTGCAGCTCTGATGAATATCGCCCAGTCAACGCCCCTGCGCAGTCAAGCTGCTCTGTGCCCAGGCTTGCGCCACAGCCTGGTGCAGTCTGAATATCTGGGCCAGAGTCTAAAGGGTGGTTTTGAGGGTCAATGAATTCATTTCTTATAATAAAAATGTTCTTTCTTGAAGCTATATATTTATATATATAAATATATATATATATATATATATATAGATATACACACATATATATGCAAAAGTGGTGGAGATAAACAGAGTGAAATAAATCCATTTATCTGAGATGTGTGATAAATGTCATTTATCCATACATTGCTTATGTCATCAGCCGTTTATCTATACAGTGCTTATTTCATTTAGAATGTTCAGCCTCAGTAGCAGTATAAACCATATTCAAATGTGAATTACTTTAAAATGAAAAATGATAGAAAGGTACTCTAAGCATGAAAGTTGTTCAGCACAAAAATATGTACAAAATGTGAGGTGTTTCATTTATTGATACCTTTTAGATTTTTTTTATAATTAGTAAAAAAAAACAGTTGACAATTTGATTTTGTTTTTACTTTTTGGGCAAACAAATGTGAATAACTTTAAAACGAAAAATGATAGTATGGTACTGTGAGCACAAAAAATGTTCAGCACAAAAATATTTACAAAATGAGTGGCGTTTCATTTATAGATACCTTTTAGTTTTATTTTATAATTAGCACAAAACAGCATAAAATTCAATTTTCTTTTCACTTTTTTGACAAACAAATACGAGTAACTTTAAAACAAAAAAGGTAGCATGGTACTGTGAGCATGTCATTTGTTCAGCAAGAAGTTTTCTACAGAATGAGTGGTGTTTCATTTAAATGCAACCACTACGCTAGGGAGACATACACTAGGAAAGTCAACCAAAAGTCCCAGAAATTATCATTTGAAAAAAAAGATAAACACTCACTAGTGAGGTTACCAAGCTCAAACAGCACTTGTGCAGATAAATCATTTATCTGAGAGCTCACCATTGTATATCCCTTATATATATATATATATATATATATATATATATATATATAATCTTTTCACAGGTGTGTCCAAATGAAGTTCTGTGATTGGTGATTGGAAAGATGTTGATACCCTTGATAAAACCAGTACAACAGTCGAGAGGAAAGAAGAGGAGGAGAGTTGAGATGATTAAAAAATTGTGTACATTATGTGATAAAGAGTATGATGAAGACAAAAGTGACTATCCAATTGATTCATGAAACAAAGTGAAGAGTCAGGGACTGGAATACAGGGGGTTGGATAAATATGGAAGTGTTTTTGAGAAAGTAACTGGGATGATGGTCCAACTGACATGTTTTTTCACAAATTGTACAAGACTGGATTCATGAGTAAAAGGAAGCTTCAACAATGCCACAGTACAGCTTGTTTAGTGCTGATTCTGCTGAATATAGGGTTTAAGTGCATTTTTTTTCCCTCTTTGGCTACTTCTTGGAGCCACTCTCCTGTACTTGTCTCTGCTGGATTTTTTCTTATTTACCTCTGTGTAGCCCCTGACTCAATATTTCACTCACTCCTAGTATTTCACTCACTCCTAGCTGCCCTGTGCCCTCCTCCTGTAACCAGATTCTCCTACCTGCCCCTTTCTTCAAGCCACCTCCTGCGGATGACATTATTTTAATTTGCTCACCACTTATTCTCTTTCTCCTTAGCTCACCCTTCACCAATCTTGGGCATTCCACCCACATGGAGCTGCTCCCTGCCCAGCCACCAGAGAAACAAAGGTACTGAAATCCTAGACCTGACACGCCCTGCCTTTGTTCGTGTTTTGAACTTGGTGCCTTTCTCAATTTCCACTCTGCTGTCAGACTCAAGGACTCTGTTGCAGCACTTTCATTTTAAATTCATATATGTATTATTTAGGCTGCTATACTAATTTAACTACTTGTGGCTGCTCAGCGCTGCTTGTATTAATTTAATTATTTGAGCCTGCTGAATTTAATTATTTGAGCCTGCACAGCACTAATTCTGATGCCACTGCATGGCATCTCCCCGCCCCCACCCACCTGCCCTATCTGGACACTTCCTTATATAGTTCTTGTGCTGCAATCCGATTGGTGTACTAACAGTCAGATTTGCCATTGGTTCATCATATGCTCTAACCACTAGAGGGACATTAAAGCCATGTTGTCTGATCCTGCCAAATTCTACTGCTGCCTAATTACTTCTGATTATTTAGAACATTTTACTGACTCCCTTGTCTCATTGCCCCCTCCCTATCCTAAAAGCATCCCATCTGCTCCCTACTGGTGATATCACCACTCAAATGCTTCTTCTATCTTGGTATTTCACTGAGATATCCAGCATGGGGACTTGCTCAAATGGTGTGCATCCTTGTATTATCAATAGTTCTACTGCGAATGTTGGCATTGTACCCTGGTCTAGTACATCACATGGTAGGTGAAACCTATCAGTCCAACCAATACTTAATGGAGAGCCACTCCCCTCCCCACCAATCTCTATGGGACAAGGCTAGTTACTTATTGACATGTATACTTATACATCCACAGCCGTTTGTTGTAAAACCTCTGCCACTAACAGGTATGCTTTACCCTTTGTGCTTTAAAGCCACTCCTGACCACCATAAATGATCTGTTCAGAACAAGTCCAATAGCAAAAAGGAACAAGAAGTATTAATAGCCACCTTGAAAAAATGAATCCTGCTTTTACTTTTATGCTCAGGAAATGTGGAGGTCAACCCAGGTCCCGTCTCCCCCATCACCTCACCCACAGACTTCTCAACAGCCCCATGTCTAAAAATAATGTTAATTAATGCCTGCAGCCTTCTAACAAAACCTCAAACAAATAAGGATTTGGGTCACTCACACTTATCCTGATGTGTTAGTTATTACTGAGTCATAGCTACACAATACAGACACTGATCAACAGATTGCAATCCCCTCCTATAACATTTTTAGAGCGGACAGACCCACTAGGGGTGGGGGGTAGCCATCTATGTGAACTCAAAATTCAATGGCATTGAAATGTTATCCAAAACAAAGCCCAAAGAATTTGAATGCTTAGTACTAAAAATCTTGCTTCCCTTAACTGCATCATTCAACATAGTGGGCTGCTATAGACCGCCATCAGGGGGCATGGAAATCTTAGCAACCCTTAGAAGCTTCATTGAACTCAACACTAGCTTAACCATCGTTCTTGGTGACTTGAACCTGGACTGGCTTATACCAAAAGCAAATGCTCTGAAGGAATTATGTGACGAGATTGCTTTTTCTCAGCTTGTAAATGAACCCTCTAGGATCAACACTAAAAACAAGGACAATAGCTTGATCATTGACCTAATCCTCACGAGTCACCCACACAAAATTAAACACACTGCAGTTTCCCACAGTGACATGAGTGACCATAATATTGTCATTTGCACATGAATCCAAGACAAACACCCCCCTTGCTCGGAATTCATAACTGGAAGAAACTTTCCAAAGTTTGAAACCTGCAACTTTCTGGCTGACCTAAAATGTGTAATCTGGCAAAATTTCTACCTGACCACCTCTGTAGATGCAGCCATCTCCATCCTGAACTCTTGTTATTACAAATCTGGCTAACAAACATGTCCCATTTGTAAAACATAGATTGAGGAAGGAGTCTCACCCTTGGTTTACCCCAGAACTGAAATCCACCCTGACAAGGCGTGACAAACTTTGGGCCCATGCAAGGCAAACCAAAGCCACTGCAGACTGGCAGGCTTTCAGTGCCTCCAGAAATGTCTGTACCAAACTTATCAGGTCTGCCAAGGCCACCTACTATCTAGAAACTCTAGATGAGGCCAAGGGCAACTCAACTAAAATCTAGCAGACACTCAAAGCAGTTGAAGGCTATAATTCACCCCCTTCCTTACCAACAAAAATCACTACAGATGATACCATGATCACTGACCAAGGTACCATCTTAGTTAACCTGAATGCCCACTTCATCATAGAAGATTTGGTGTTTGACTCATCACCTGCAGCGGGGTTGGTTGGCAATACACCCTCTTCAGATGACTATCAGCCCAAGAGACCCCATGTCTCCTTTCAGCTTGCCCCAGCTTCTTATAAGCAAGTTGAGGACCTCCGCAAAAAACTAGACACTAGGAAAAGTGCTGGGGCTGATGGAGTTGAGGTATTTTTTCTAAAATTAGGAAGTTAACTTCTAGCTGTACCCATTATGCATATATTCAATCTGTCCATCTCCTCATCCACCTTTCCTACCTGCTGGAAAATGGCACACATTCTTCCACTATTTACATCTGGTGACTGGAGTGACCTCAACAATTACATATCCATATCTATTTTGCCAACCTTGTCCAAAATGATAGAGAAATTAGTTAATGCCCAGCTTAAGGAATTCATGGAGAGCAATAATTTATTCAACCCACTGCAGTCTGGGTTTAGGCAGAAACACAGCACTGTTTCAGCCCTAGCCAAAGTGACCAACAATGTTTATTGCTGTCTATGCCAATCAAACTACATGTGCCATGTTCCTCAACCTCAGCAAGGTGTTTGATACAGTAGATCACAGCCTCCTTCTTTCTTGTTTCAAATCTCTGGGCATTACTGGTCCCTCCCTAAACTGGTTCTCTAGCTACCTTACAGGTAGGCAGTAAAGCATCAAATTGGACAGGTTCTTATTGGATCCTTTGCCAATTACGAGAGGCATACTGCAAGGGTCAATACTTGGGTCTTTGCTGTTTACCATATACATAAATTCCATAGGCAAAGACATTCACAAGTCCAAGCTCCACTTCTTTGCTGATGATATGGTGCTTTACACTTCTAAACCATCACTGCGCGAAGCATGTAGTGAACTACAGTCTGACTTCAACCAACTGTAGCTCAGTCTTGCTCCTTCAAAACTGCTCTTGAATACAAAGAAAACAAAGTCATGTTCTTCACCTCCACCCATCAGGCCATGACCCTAAGTATTCAGAACTCTCCCTTACCTTTCACAACTATCTTTGGGGATGCCCTAGATGTGGTAGATCAATTTAAATAGCTGGGAGTCTGGCTGGACAGCAAACTGTCCTTCAGTACTCACATAGACTGTCTTGCTAAAAAGCTAAAAGTGAGGCTGGGGTTTCTGTATAGGAACAAATCTTTCTTTGTAACAGATCTCAGACATGGATTGGTGCAAGCCACCATTCTCCCCCATTAGATTATGCAGATATCATATATAATTGTATTTCTGTGACCCACACTCACAAGCTAGACACTCTTTACCACAAAGCAATATGCTTTATTAGAAATGCTCCACCTTGGGTGCACCACTGCCACCTCTATCAAACAGTTGGCTGGACATCCCTGGCCTCTGGACAATGAAAATGCTCTGGAATAAACTGCCAGAATACATCTGCTCATTAATGCCCAGATCCCACAGCAAATACCTATTAAGGAACTCTGAACTTATTCTCTTGGACTTACTCAGAGTGTGCACAAACCTTGGCAAAGGCCCCATTAGTTTCATTCTTCCATCAGTCTGGAACAAGCTACAAGTGAAACTCAGACTCACTGGGCTTGTCCCTGTCAACTGCTTCAAGACACTGGCCAGAAAAGCCTTTAACGTAGCTTGCCACGGTCCCAAGAGCTAAACACCTTTTTATGAATCCTACCCAGCTCCTGCTACCAGCTTCCATGTCCCCTTCCTCCTTACCCCCTTTAACACCCTTGCATAACAATCCTGCTACAAGCACTCAGACTTCCTGAACCCCTGCCTACCTCTACCCCCCACATCTACCTCCCTTTACTCCCTTCCCTCTTCTCTCTACCCCCTCTCACATTCTATCACCCTATTTATTTCATACTTTATGTTCCCTTCTCAGCTCACTTCAATCCACCAGCAAGCCTCCTACATGCCTGATGGTCATATCGTGACCTATGCCTTGAAACACTGTCTGCTACCACTCATGCTCCTGACTTCAGTCACCTTTACTTTGATACCAGTGTATGTATTTCTCTGAGTCATGATTTTACGTGTACTGCACTTAGCTACATGCGTTGACAGACTGCCACTACTGTCAACACTTTTCTGGTCTTACCAAGGCCTCTGTCTTTGTTCTATGACCTGCTTGTATAAACTGTATATTTTTACCCTTTATCATGATACCCCTTAGATGTACCTACCCTATGTGATCATATTACCCTCATACGCTGTGATTCTATAGCCTTCAAACTACCTACTCCATTGTAACCCCTATTTACTCAAGCTATTTTATGTTTGCAACTGATTATGTATGTTTTTGATTATGTAAATCAGGACCTCCTTGTGAATGAGCTTGCTCAATGGAGTTTATCCTACAATAAACCTGAACTTGAATTTGAACAAGCCAAAACTAGGAAAGAGAAACAGCAGATGCAAGAAATCCTTGTATCCCAATCTGAGCATGACAGTTCCCCTGAAAATGCTCCTGGTCCTCCTACTAGACTTTCATGGAGTAGTCCTCTACAGGACAAGGATCTCTGTGTATGGTGCATGATGCCAGAAGACAAAAACATCCCAGCTGAGGCAAGTGGTGTCTACTCCAACAAATGGATGCATGGCACACTTTCAAGGCTCACACAGTGTACACAGATGATGCTACAATGCGTGACCATATCTTATCTGTAATTAATTGTACAACAGATCCTTTTGCACTGAGATTTGGTATCATTGCTACTGTTGGAAAACGATGTCTCTCCAATATACCACCAGGACAAAAATATTAATTCAGATCTCCACTTACAACAGGTTCATCTTGCAGAAGTTCAAGAAATGTTCTTCAAACATATATGGGCGGTTGTATTGGATATTAATGAGCCAAGAACATTACAAGGACTACTGATGGACTACAATAACCTGTTAAGGAATTTTGGTTATGATACAAGTACAACAAAATCAAGCACAATTAAGCAGATGATTCAAAAGCAGTATGCAAACAGGATCAGATTTCATGATTGTTTCCAAAAGAACAAGAGTACCATAGTGTATGACACATCTGCAGGTGGAAGTTATGTGGAAGCAGCAATCTACTCGTGGAGAGTGAGCAACGAACAAGGTTCCACCACTGTACGACAACACTGTCGATATCAACGGCCCTGACATCGACGTGAACAATGCTGACAGTCGACATTGTACCCGACTGGGGAAAGTGTTTTTCCTGCATGAGGATTACCCCCACACACCCCCATCTTTACATAACCAACTCCAAGTTGGAGTTGGTTTGGGTTGGGGGTGCAACACTGGGAACTGCGGTGCCGTGTCACAGTGGACCACTACAACAAAATACCTCAAGATTTGTAGCTGTGGTGGTATTTTGCTGTGAGGGTGTCATTTTTCTGACATGCTACCAATGAACAATTACTGAATACCATTGCCTGGCGCTTGAAAGATAAGTTATCGTGTGATACAGACATGAGTTGGCCTCCACATATTGATGAGCTTGAGAACACTGAAGAACATAATACTGAGTTACAAAAGTTTCTCACCTGGCTAAAGAACCCTGCTGCTAGTGACTTCAGTGATGACTGCCAGAATCCAGTGATTGCAGCCTTATCATCACTGTTATTTTCATTCTTTACCCATGAAACACACTTCCTTAAAGGTCAAGTTATCAATGACACTTCATGGCCTGTCTAGAAATTGTGAGATTATAGACATAATGAAGACATTATTACTTGGAATAAGCTACCAGGATGTCCTTAATCTGTATGCTACATGTGCAAAGTTTGAGCTTGAGAAGAATGACAGATGTCCTGAAGAGCTTGCCAATGATTTTCCTGGACTGGAACTGCCATTCTAGACTATGATGACTTTCAGGATGACACACTGACCAGAGCAGATACATCTCACCACACAAATGTGATATTTGTTCAACCAGAGGATGTTGCTACTAAAGTTTCTACTAAGAATTGTCCTAAACTGGCCACGGCAAAACGTCTTGAGATGAAAAATATCAATGCAGAGCAACACAGAGTTAAACCTTACAACATGGTCAAATGTAGCCTACCATCCATTTAAGCTGAAGCTGATATCTCACCACAAAGAAGTAGGTCCTGGATCCAAACTACAGCATGTAGGGTGCACACTCTGGACAATCCGCATGACATTTATGAAAGTCAGCCGACCAAAGGTACTCTAAAAAGGACTGAGATATGCAGTCCCATGCTGGTCCACTGCAGCACCCATACAGTGTGTTGGCTGGAAAACTGCCCTGATGTCGGCCACCTTATTTGCAAAAAATCGAGCAAGTTCATCGCACTCTATTTGTGAAAAAGCTTTCCAAACTTGTAGACAGGCTGGGTTGCACAGTCTGTCCACAGTTCAGAACAACTGAGCTGGTCGATTTTGAGCAACTACATTCTCCCTGGACACAAATTCTGCCTTTTTACAGGAGATTTTGGACTGATAGACTTGATAATGGTCCATCAATCTAAGGCAGTCGGCATCAAGAGCGGACTTCTGCCCAAAACGCTCCAACCTTCATCCAAGTCACTGCATCTCCCTCAAAGTCCCATCAAACCAAGGGGATCAAGGGCGAAGGGAGAGTGGATGAACACGGACAGGAGCAATGATATCCAGAGCTGACATGATGGCAGAATTATAGGCCACCATGAGGTCTTCTGGATCACTGTTTACCTCTGAGAAGGATGAGAGATCAGGGACCGCCATTAGGCCTTTAGAATGTATATCTCGCAAAGGGCAATACCGGATCATCTTGACAGGGGTTGGCCTATGAAGGGGGCTGCTAAAACTAAGCCCCACAGTGTAATGATCAGACCATCCAACTGGTTCCACCCCTAAGTTGGAGTCCTCAATCCCCAGCAGGAAGACTAAGTCAAGGGAGTGACCCTGATTATAAGTGGCAGTGGAAACAACCTGTGTGAGGCCCAGAGATGTCATCAACAAGAATGAGTGGGCATGATATGAGGTTGGGGGGGCAGGATAAAGGGGAATATGAGAAAGTTTTTCTTCACAGAAAGGGTGATGGATGCATGGAATAGCCTACCCCAAGAGGTAGTGGGAGCAAACACAGTGGGGGGGATTCAAGAATGCATAGGATAGGCACAAGGGAACCCTAGTGGTGGGTAAGAAAGGCTAAAGCTGTGGACCAAATAGGATCAACAGCTGCTGATGCAGGTTAGAAAAATGGGCAGATTGGATGGGCCTAGTGATCCTTATCTGCCAGCAAATTTTGAGTTTCTTTTTTTGTATGTAAACATTATATTGAAGAGGCCAAAACAGAGCAGTACATAGAAATAGCCAAAACCATAAAGGCCCAATAACCTATTACTGTAGCATAAATAATCAAAAGATGTACTGTAAACATTGAACCTTAATCAACTGTCGACATCCTTAATATTCCTAAATGAAATCCAGCTAAGATCAGGAGGGTTTATCTCACCAACATCCATGCAGAAGGTAAAAGAAAAAACATGGAAGTGATTACAATAGCAATTTACTTCAAAACATGCTCTACTGGTACCCTGTAAGCCCACCACTAACTGTAATACAATTTGCAAAGTGTGGGACATGCACCTTCTCACCTGCATAGTTCTTTCCTAAACTTATACCAAAGAAAAATACAAATTAAAGCAGTCAAGGCCATCCCCAAAGCACTTTAGCTAGAAATGAGCCACTTATCCCACCCTCGATAAAAATGCAGAAGATCCTGCTGCTGCCAGAAAATTGCCTTGTAGAAAGAGGCCACCTTAGAGAAAGCCTGTAACCACCTGGAAATAGAGGGAACCTCCTCCAATCTCCAGTTCAACAATAGCAATCTTTTAGCTTCTAATGCAGTGCAGAAAGAAATACTTTATATGGCAATGCCATCTGGCCTAAGACAGAGGGATCCCCTAGGATCCAAAAAATAGGGAACCTAGTAATCGAGAGTTGCAAAGTACCCTGTAAGTGAGTAATGATATTCTCTCACCAATCTTGAATTAATGAACAGCCCCATAAGAAATGAAAAATAGTTCCCAAAGCCTGCAGACATTGCCAACAGCTATCCGACCACAGAACACCCATCTGTACCAGACGTACTGGAGTATGGTGCCACCTGGAAAGTCTCTTCTTTTGTAAAAGCTGGAGCCTAGGGTCAGGAGAAGCTTTATGCACCCAATAACAAGTCCACATCTCAGAGTATAAAGGAAGCCCTAAGTCCACCTCCCATTTAAGATGCTGCAAGTTCCAATCTGGCAAGAACTTCTTCTGTAATTCCTGGTACAGTAGGCTAAGGTGGCCATTGGAAGCTTTAAACCATTTCTGCTTATACAGGGCCACCATAGCCCATCTCACAGCAGAATCCTGAAAGAAGTTGGAAAGTAAAGCATGCCTCAGTTGGAAATAGCACCACAAATGATAGTAGGGAAGGGAATATCTGGTTTGAATTTCAGAAAATGACATCAACACTCCAAGATTAGGGTCCTGCAGGTCCCCCAAAACCTGGAGTCCTTTAGATGTCCAACTGCTACAAAAAAGCACACAGTCCCCCACCATTAGACAAGGGTTATGCCACAATAGTTTGTATTTACCCAGAAAAGAGGGATCCTACGCTAACAATTTACAATACTTACCCCATGCCCGGAGAGAAAAACAGATTGGATACGTCAGTTTGAAACTGGGCTTTAGGAGATGTCAAAGAGACAGCCAAGGATGTATCCCCAGGTAGACTTCATTCAGTCTCCACCCATAAAAGAGAAAAGATAACTCCAGAGGTAATCCATCCCAGAACCTGTTTGACTCCCAAACAAACATGGTATGCTCACAACCAAGGCAAATTCCAACCTCCAGCAACCCCTGGAGCATGCAAAACTTTCCTGCTGAATCTGGGAGGATGCCCTTCCCATATGAAATCCGAGAACATTTTATCAAGCTTAGCCCAACTCCTCTGTGACAACAAAAATGGTAAATTACGTAGTTTATAGAAAATGTGAGGAAATGACATCATCTTGATAGTAACCACTTTACCTGGAAGGGAAAGACCCGTCTTCCTCCACCACAAAAATCCACCTTGAGGTCCTCAATCACAGCATTCACATTTTGCGTGTCCATATTTCCAAGGTTGCCGGAGATGAACATACCTAGGTACCATATCCCCTTTGGGGCCCATTTCATAGAATGTTGTCCAATAGTAACCCAACAGGTGTCAGCACCATGAAGAGGGAGGATTTCTGTTTTACTCCAATTCATCCTCAATCCACAAATGGTGCTGAAGGAGCTAATGATCCCCCATGCTTCCGGAAGTGAGTGTTTCACTTTTGTTAGTGTCAGCACATACCATCTGTGTATAACAAAGTGGTAAAATGTTTCCCCCCTACCAGAATCCGTACAATCCACGGATGCTGACATACAACCAAATTTAATGGTTCTAGAGCTAGAAGAAACAATAAGGTGCTGAGGGGGCATCCCTGCCTAGTACCTCGGAAGAGGGAAAAGGATTCAGATAATACCCCATTAATCAGCACCCTGGCCCTGGGGGAAGAGTAGAGGCATCCAACCCAATGGCAAAACCTAGGACTGAAACCATAAAAGGAGAGGACATACTGAAAATATTGCCACTCAGTGAAGCTGAACGCCTTTTTGGCGTCCAACCCTATAACTGCTGCAGAATCCGGTCCTGCAACCGCCACCTGAATGAGATTAACAACTGCCTTCATGTTATCACTGTCCTGCCTACCCTTCATAAAGGCTGATTGTAATTTACTAATAAGTAGGGACAGAACCCCTTCCAACCGAATAGCTGAAATCTTTGCAAACACTTACAATCTACATTAGCAAAGAAATACAGTGGTAGTTACCACTCTCTGCTGGGTCCTTCCTAGGCTTAGGCAGGACAGTGATAGTAGCCTCCTTCTTTGTGTCGGGTAGCATGCTGGACTCCTCTGTAGCCATGAAAACCTCTAATAACTGAGGGGACACATGGGAAACCATCGCCTGATAGAACTCAGAGCTAAGTCCATTAGGCCCTGGAGCTTTCCCATGTTATAGCATTTTATTAGCCTACTGCACTTCAGAAACAACAATATCTGCCTCCAGTGAATGCATAACATTGGTTGGTAAGCAAAGGAGTATCAGGGATGAAAAGAAAGCCTGATATTGGTGCTGAGTGGGGGGCTACTGAGAAGGCATATAGTTATGAATAATACACCTGAAACAGCTCAGGCATGTGCCTAGGGTCAGAGATATGTTCTCCCCTTCCCCCCGCAGGTAGGGCACTTGGGTCTCCACCACCTTTTTCTTCAGGTGGAAGGCCAAAAGTCATCTTGTCTTGTCTCCCAACTCCTAAAACTGTTGCTTCATTAAAAACAAAGCCCTTGCCGCCTTCTGATAGCTTATCATTTAGGCATTCCTTATACTGAAGCAGTTCCGAGACATGACTGTCCAGGTCTCCCAGGGAGGACAGATTCTTCCAGGGTAGGAATATGAGTCAAGAGGAAATCTATCTCCACATGCCTCTGTTTATTAATGTGGGAGGCATATGAGAAGATCCGCCCCCTACTATAAGATTTGAAAGCATCTCAAACCACGAGCACAGATGACTCCGTGGAAAGGTTGACTGTAAAATAAAACTCCACCTCCCTCTTCAACCAGTGACTGAAGTCAGCCTGACTAAGCAGCGTGGGATTGAAATGCCACGACAGCAACCGGGCTATACTCTGCCTAGGGGTCCACACCATATCAGAAATGTGTCAGCCTCTCCTGGATCCATTTGTATTCAAACTATTAACTTGTAAATAACTTGAAAATATCTTGTAAATAATTTGTAAATATTCTGTTTTGTTACTACTGTATGTACCCCAACACCCCTCGTTACACCTGAGCCTCAGATCAGTGTGCCTATCCCGGTCAACAAATGTTTAAATAAATTAATAAATAAATATCCACCAGGGCATGGTCTGACAGTAAGATCAGGGAGTGCCAAACATCCACCAGATTGGATACCATAGAGGCACTACATAAAAAATAGTCTAATCTACTGAAAGTCTTAAATCTGGAAGACTGAAAGGCAAAATCTTTGGCAGTGGGGTGAAGAAGCCTCCAGCAATCCACTAGCTTTAATTCCACCAGGACCTTGTGTAAAACTGCCCTGGATTGGGAATGGGAGGGAACCCCCTTCTCTAGTGGATCCCTGTCCACCAGTGGGTCCCAAACCAAATTAAAATTGCCACCTAAAATTAAAAACATAAGTGATACATACCATTCCACTATTTTATGTGCCAGTAAAGAGAAGAACTCTGGGTCATCATCACTGGGTGCATAAACATTGACCAAGAGTACTGGCACCAGGCCAAACTTACCCAAGACCATAACCCATCTTCACACCCTATCTGCCACCCACTTATCTACCATCTGGGAACACCTACGCCTAACCAGAAGAGATACCCCACGCTTCCTCGAACTACTGTATAGGAGCTCAAGTAAACTCTAGTAAAGCAACCATGGCCAAAAGTCTGAACATCCTTTTCCAAGAGCTAAGTCTATTGCAAAAAGATGATATCACCTTGTGAGGACCGTAAAAAGGAATAAACCTTCTTATGCTTAACAGGGATGTTTAAGCCTTGCACATTCCAGAATTTTAACAATACTTGGGCCATAACACTATAATAGCAGCAAAAATCAAAACCCAGAGATATTAAAGAAACAGGTAACTGGTGAAGCAACTCTGCTAATATTGGGAGCGCGGATACCCCATAAAACCCACAGACCAGCCGAACCCTTACCCTCCCCACCTGTAAGAAATCAAATATCCAACAATTTGACAAAGACGAAAACCATCCAAGCAAGGAACAGTCCCCTGCAAAAGGAAAGTGATCAACCCTTATTCCCCCAAGCAGTCTGCCCCACCCATGTATCAATAGAACACAATTGTGAATGTGACACGCAACCCCTCCCCCAGAACCAGTAGATCCCCATTAAGGCTTGAGGAGTGAGCCTTAATGAGCCAGAGAGCCATCTCACCAATGCCTACCCACTCCCCGGCTGGCATGGAGGAGGGCAGATACACCCTGGCAAAAAGCTCACAGAGCTGTACAGTGAACCTGCCCACCATCTACATAGCAGAAAATCTAATTGGAACTTGAACCTCCACACTAATACAGTGGAACCCCAGCCACAAGGATATACCCTTCCATCCTGATCAAAAATAGACAAGCTTAGTGGGAGGAGGGTCTCCTCTCCCCTAACCACCCAATATATAATCCACCACAGTATCAACAAGTAACCCCCTCAAAAGACTATATACCAGCAGTATATCTAAAAAGCAAAAATTAGCCAGCACAGTTGCAACAATGATAAAACCCCCAAACCCTCAGAAGTAACAGAGAAAGTCCATAAGTCCCAGCAACACAGTCAATTCTAGCAGAGCAAAGAGCATCTGGCCAGCGAAGAAGAGACCACAGCCACAAAACATATTAAAACATCAGTATCTCCATGTAGCAGCACAGTTATCCAAGCAAGGAGCTTCATCGGACAGCAAAATTCACATTGTAGCCTTAGAGTCATTCACAGCAGCACCCACCTCTTGCGGATGTTCTTGTATTGGAGATGGATTATAACAAGTATAGGGTCTCCACTCTCCATGTCTTCAGGTTCTGCTAAATCAACTTGGGATGCCTCCAGAAGGTCATCTTCCCCATAATCTGCTCAATCCATATTATTCGGCTCAGGAGGCAGATCTAGAGGAGGGGGTGACAGCCATGGATGTTTAGGATCAGGGTAGGTGAACACTGCAGTTGATTTGGGACAGAATTGGCCAAAGGAGACACAGGAACCACACCGGATAGAGGTGCTGTCACTTTAGACTTCTGCTCCCTCAATCTTTTCATTGATCCTCCACTAGCCATCCTGTCTCCTGACCTGGCAACAGGCACCATTATCCCCTTGGGATTCTGAGACAACATCTGTTCCCCAGGGCTCCCATTCTGTTTTGATACAGAAACGTTCATGCAGCGCTCTTTTGGATCCTGGTTCGATCAGGAAACAAGCCAATCCGAATGAGGTGTGGGGGATGATTTTAATGATGCAGCAAAACATCGAGCCTCTTGGGGGGACTAAAAACAGTGCCATCGGTCCTTCCATCACACTTTTAGGATCCCTGGGTACTGTAAGTGAAAAGTCATTCATTTGGCCTCAAACTCCTTTTTAACAGTGGCAAACATCATACGCTGATCTGACACCAGGTTGGAGTAATCCTGAAAAATAAAACTGAGTGGCCATTCCATTTTAATGGGCCCTGTGCCCTGGCCAGTCAGAAAATCATTTCCTTAATGGTAAACTGGAGGAAATAAACCAGAATGGGGTGGGGGGATGACACATGGGCTGGTCAAGGACCAAGAGAGCAGTGGGCACGCTTGATCTCAACATACGTTCAACATACGGGAGAAGAAAGCTTGTAAAAATTGTCCCAAATTGTCATCTTCGGTCCCCTCCGGGAGACCAATAATCCAGAGATTATTTTGACAGCCTCGACTCTCCAAATCATCTACTTTTAAAGTTAATTACTGAACTTGCGCCTCCAGGGCCCCAATTCTATCTTGACACCATGCCAAAGCAGAGTCTACCTGCATGACAAAAAGCTCCGCTCCAGCAATCCTTTGCTCAACTTCATCCATCCTCTCTTCCAAGTTAGCTACAGAGGATTCCAGTTGCAGGATATCTTGAACCAGCACTTGCAGCATTTTTCTAATGTCAGAGATGTCCACTGTCCTGACAACCACCTCCGTGGATTCCATAATGGGCAGGTCTGAGGTACACACTGCAAGATGATGCACTCAGTCCAAATACAGAAAGTAAGTGGCGAAAAGTCAAAAAAATAATTCATACACAATCTCTGGTTTGGAAGTCTCAATTAAATATTGAAATCTGGTACACTGGGGGGTAGTTGTAGAAATATATGCAGAAATCTTTGTGGTGGCTGACGGAGCTCACAATGCAAGATACCATATTGCAGTCCTCCACACTGGAAGTAAAAAAAAAAAAAATCAGTTTCTATGTTTCTATGTTCAAGACCACTCTTTGTTGCTCACACATAAATAATAAAATAAATAAGAATATCATTGAGAAACAGAGGTATCTTTAACTATTCTTCCCCGCTATATTTCTGTATTTTCCATCCTTGGTGGTGATGAGGTAGAGGCTATGAAATGCCTACTATTAAGAAAACATGGCCCTGGGATAGTGGGTGATAAAGAAATGTCCTGATCCCCCTATGCCTTGAGTAAAGGGCTATAACATGAATACCTGTGGTCTGCCCTACAATGACAGAGAATAAGGACCAGACTTTGTGATGACAGTGGAGTTCAGCATTACTGTCCAAGGAGCCTAGCAGCTCCATATGTATAAGGGCACAGCAATAATTACAGGGACGCCTGTGAGGCCATACTCACAGCTAGATGAGTATAAATTGGTGCCCTGTCTACTCCTGTGGGAGAAAATGGTATATAGCAGCTATGGGCAAGTGCTTATGAAAGGCTGACACAGTTTAAAAGGACAGAGCACCCTTTTACTGCTACAGGAAGTGCCTAGATAATTGGAAAAGGCACCCCGGTAGACATTCTGTTGTTTGTGGCAATAATTTGTTTAACACATGCAGCCACTACTTGCTGCAATATTGAGTGAGGTTTTGCTGCTTTATGCAGCTGAAGCAGAATTAAAAGATTTTGAGAAGCCTGCCCGCTCCTCCAGTGGCAAGAGAGAGATTGCCAAGGAGGATAACAGGGGAAAGGAAAGTACTACCCTCGTCTTCCAGGGTAAGCCATGTGTGAAGAGTGAGAAAGTAAGCAACTGCTTGGGTGCGTGTAAAAAGGACAGCTAAATGGAGCAGGTACTGTGTGTTCCAAAGGAGAAGGAAAGCTGCATGTTAATGTATTGGAGCAGAGAAATCAGGCTCCAATACACAAGCTGAATCTGGTGGCTCAGAAAGATATTCTTCAATTGTGCAAGACTCACAATGCAGTGCTTGGCTCACAGTTAGGGCTAAGACCAAAGCTGAGTACTAGATGGGGCCCCCTTCTCTCTCTGTAAGGAAATAATTTAAAAGAATACAGGCCAAGGTAAACTAAGTCAGGGCTAAAGAAAGCCTCAATGTAAAGACAGGGCCCAAATGAAATGTGACCCGTTGGCTGGCGATTTCAGCCAATTCCTTCCACTGTATGAAAAAGCTTTTTTTTGGCCTTATTTTACATTTGCCCTCCTGTACATAAAGGAGGTTATGCTTACAGTACAAACAGAGGGGTTTCATTTAAAGGAGCGGTGGAGATTAAAGAAATTAAAACCTCCTGAATTAATGCACTTCTATGTTGCTATACCCAAGCAACTTTAAACAAATGTTTTTAGTACCAGCACCTAAATTATAGGAACAGAGAATATGAGATAATATTGGGGGGAAGGAAACCCCATGTTCTTACCTGTTCCTATCCTAGCTGTTGCAGTCTGGTGGGCTCTTAGGAGCCAGCGGCTTCAATACAAGCATTATTTATAGAACCCTGTCAGACTATGACACTACCCAGAGGAAGGGGCTTAATTCCTTAAGTGGCCCTTCAGTGTTTTTCTATAAAGAACTGTGGTTACAGTCTGTTTTTATGTCGTATTAAGGCTGGACCTTATTTAGCTAATATATCTGTACGTGTGTGATTATGCTGATCCCCCAAATGTTTGTACTAGTGCAGAACTTCTTTGTATTAGAAATAGGGGTGGATCAGCTGACTTGATGATGTCACAGGACTCTACTATAAGAACTCCTCCTGGATTAAAATAGTCAGTAGAGCCTTGAGAGCTGTACTGAGGACAAGTACAGCAGGATACTCAGCACAGAAGATAGTGGAAGTTTTGGTTGTTAAACGTTTTTCCACTCTGTGGCAGCACTGTTGGGGAAGAACAGTGCTGGAGCTCGGTTGTGCTGGAATTTATTATTTTTATTTTAGTTTGTTTTTTTATATTCTGAGTTAAGAATTTTATTTAAAAAAAAAAAAGAGAAAAAATAAAACTTCACCCAAGAGATTTGTGTGTTTACACTCTGAAAAGCTTTGTCTGTGTTGTTTATTCCCACACCCTTCTACAGTATTCAATGTTCATTTTAATTTTTTAAATGTTCACTGTCATCTTTTAGAAAATGGGTTAAGAAATCTCCAAGCTCTGATTGACTGATAGCTCTGGCAAGGCGGGCATCTATCAGATAATAGAGCCCAGGTAAAAAAAAGTGCCAGCCCAATTGATCTGATTGCCAGTATCAAGGTACCAATTTTCAAAAGCAAATTCTGCCATGTTTTTCTTCTCGCATGACGAGCAAGCGAGAGCCCCCCTCCCCAAACTGTCACCAGACACATGGAAGCTCACAGCACTTACCACACTTCACATTTCATTTAGCATGTCACACAGTCCTTTCTCCTGTTTATTTCCTAGTAACTGAAAGTCCTGGTGCTCAGTCATCCAGTCTTACCGTGACCGGTCTGTGTGGCACTTGCTCTCCGCTGACACATACAGTATGAGCGGACATAGTATAGTATGCTACACATGTTTTTCAAAACTTGTTTTCCTTAAAAAATAAAGCAGCTTTCTTTCGTTCAAACTTTTAGCGTTAGCATGTCGCTTGCTCAGCACTACTGTCAACAGCTTCCCAGCTTGCCTTGGCTGCAGACCTGTTCGACCCATGAACAAAACAGTAACTTTCTTTTTTATACTACACCCCAAGAAGCTAAATGGGCAGCTGGTGTAAAGCTTTTAATCTGCCAGCAGGTGAGATGCAGGAGGGGGATCTCCCTGACGAGAAATGTGCCACTGATTTTTAAGAACAAAACTGTCATTTGTATACTGCACCCCAAGAACTGAAATAGGGAGTCTGCATAAATCTTTTCATCTGCGGGCAGGTGAGATGTAGGAGGGGATCTTCCTGATGAGAAATGTGCCACTGATTTTTTTTTCTAAAAAAAATGGCAGCCTTTTCCCTCTAAAACAAACAAAAAAATTACTTTTACAAAGAAAGCAGGAGTGCTGTAGCATATCACCTGCTTAGTGCTAGTCTGACCTCCTTATGGTGACTAAACTCCCACTGAAGCAAAACACAGAAACACCATGGAACAAAATTAATTATTTTCTTTTATTTCTTTTTTGTAAAAAGATAGCCAGTTACCTAACCTTCCTTCAACCTCCCTGTCTGTGCCTCCTCTGCAATTTGCTCCATTTTCTTACTGGAACTCCCTATAAACTATGAAATCCAAGCACATGACCCCCCAAACACACACACACACACAAACAAACTACAGTGATCAGTGTGGAGCCTGGACCAGCGCAGAGCCTGGACCAGCTGCAAGACAGCAGAGAACAGTAAAATAATAAAGAAAAAAAGCAGATTGTAAAACACTACGGAGAAAAGCACCGGGTATACAAAAGTACAGTACCCTCCACTGGAAAGCCATGCAAAGGAACTATTTTATTACAAAACTCATATTAGACTAATTATTTAATTAAACTTTTTTATTACATTTATATTTTTTTAGTGTGCCCGTTTTCTAAGCGCAATAATACCTGACAGGGTGGGCGGTATTGTGCTATACTGGACCTTCCAGGGGCTATAAGGCCCTCCACCTGCAGCGTCGGGCCTCATTACACCCCTGGGTGGTCCGCTATAGCACAATACCACCCACCCTGTTGGGTATTATTGCTTACATTATCCACTATGCGTAGTGTGATGGACATCAACAGTTGGCCAGCACTTCTGGCATCCCTTTCAGTTGCCAGAGGGGATAACAGCAATTCTGGTATCCTCTGGCACCTAAAACATTCAACTACAGCATCCCCTCCTGCAGTTGGATGCTCAGGCTCTGGCATGCCCTCTGGAAGCTGGATCTACTAACGCTGGTGCCCCTTCAACACCTGGACCCTCAGGTTCTAGCATCCCATCAGGCAGCTGGAAACTTCAGAAACTGGGTCCTCTGGCTTCAAAATCTCCTTAAGACAATTTGTCTCTCATGTCCATTTCATGGAACAGGATCCATGTTGAGAAAAAATAATCCTATCCTACTCTTTTTAAAAGTCCTTCTCACTTAAGGCCAGCCAGGGGGGCTACGTCACTAACCTAATAATGTCACAGACAAGATTGTGTTTGATTGCCTGTACTGAAGAGGTCTTTATGTTGTCAGGAGCATGTTTAGAAACAGGACAGACATGACTTCTGGTCAGAAAGATAGTCTTTCACATAGAACAGGTTTCAGTCAATCTTCAGATACAGCATCTGCACAGATTACAGACAGCAGACATCTGGACTGTTATCTTCACAGGCCATCAAATGGTTCAGAACTCAGACTAGCAGTGGACACATACAGAACAAGTAGGCTACATCATCGAGCCCACACAGCTGGCTAAACAATAAGTAGTGCCAATGCCCAGGCCACTACTGTACTTCTGCACCAGGATGGACCTCACCCAGATTTACCATCCTTAGCACATGTCCCTGCAGGAGTTTGAGCAAAGCTTTTCATTAAAATGATCACACTGAAATAATCCCTCAGCAACAGAAAGTTTTGCCCCAGTAGTCTTCTACTTTAACATAAAGACTGTTGCTTGTCAAGAGTTAAAACAGCAGTGCATGTACAGTGAAAAGTTGGACTTTTACAGAATATTTCATTTTAAATTGACCCTTGCCTCCTGTCTTGTATGATGCACCCTTCATTCCTAAATTTGAGTCTGATTAGCACTTTTTTTTACATTTAAAATATCAAAAAGAGTGCTCCTTTTAATATGGTTCGAAACAGATTTTTTATCTGTATTCTCAGCTGTCTGTGTACATCCGTTGTCCCATAAGCTCAGGGAGCAGTGTCTGCTGCAAGTTAATTAGTTTTACTCACAGGAAATAAGATGTTAAATAATGGGTGTTTGAAAACTACACAGAATGCTGATGAAAACCTGAACTGAGCCATATTAAAAGGAGCACTCCTTTTATTATTTCCAAAGTAAAAAACAAAGTTCACAAATAAAATCAAAACTGAGAAAAAGGGCATCATACAAGACAGGCAATAAGGGGCAATTTAAAATAAAATAAAAGTTTCACTGTAACATGTAATGCTTCTTTAAGTTCCACAGCAAACCCCTTAAAAAATCATACTGACCCTGACAAAATAAACTGAAATAAAAGATTTTATATCGCTTTAGACTACAAATGATTGATAAAATGAGAAGCATCCGTACCTTGCTGCTTGCTCAACCAATGATCTGGATGAAAGAGGCAGTTTACCAGGCAGTTCTAATTCAAAGCAGTTTTAAATTAAATGTTTAGTACTCAAGGTTCTCTGGAGGGGTGCACATGCAGTGGCTGTGCCATGCGGCACCAGAGCAGGTCTGGCCATGACATGAACACACACAATCAATGGGCATGGAAGAGGTATGCCTGTGAGTCATGCATCAGTGGCACCACATCAGAATCCGATGAGCAGTGTCATGTCCTGAGTAGCAAGGAGGGGCACCCACACACCCTGCAGCTGCTGACCAGGTGTCCAGTGCCTGACTCATCCTGGCATGTAGGACACAGACATCCAGCTTCCTCCCTGGGTCAGAGCTGGACGGGGCACAGGCACACATACATAGTGCACACAACACCACTAAACATGGCTGGGACCAGCAGGTAGGACTGTGTGCAGCAACCATGGTGCATGCAACAGCAGTGGTGGTGTACGTGGGAGGGCACAGGACACACTGTACACCAGTCTCCACAACACCAGTGTGCGATGCGCTGCGGCCTGGATGTAGCTGACATATCTGTTGTCGCTGGTGCACCCTACATAGAGTGTAGCCTGAGTTGGACTGGGCCACCAAGATACCTGGAAATGTCCAAGTGGGCCCCCCTCTAGTGGATACCTGGTCACACTACACACCTGGACATTCACTACATGTATCAGTCGTAAAGTACTTTGAAACTCAGGCACTCACCACCCTAAAAATAAAAACCCACGGGGCTCTCCTTAAACATATAGGTGTTTTATTTACACAGAAAAACAACCAAACATCCTGGCAAATGCTGGCCTAGCCTGACGCATTTTGGACCGTAGACCTTTATCAAAAGCTTAGGAAAATTAATTTGTACATACCTTATATACACCCACACAGATGTCATAGTGATGACATAATTAACATTTTAAATTGACTGGTGCAATTCCTCTAACAATATAAATAACAGGTATCAAGGACAATATGAGACAAAAAATGACATATAAAAATAACATTATATAAAAACAGTATAAATAAATGGCTTAAAACTGTAATCCATCCTCAAATTGCAAAGTTCAAACATCAGCACCAGCTAAAAAAAAACATGTAAAAATGATCTGTCCCCTAAATAAGGTAGCAATTCAAACCCCACATTGAGACCAGTGGCCTGATTACAAGAAGCATGGCGCAACTCATGGGCGTATGCAAGTTGCGCCATGCGCGATGCTATGACAGGGACCCTGCACCCTATTCTAAGACAGGCAGGGTCCCCAGCACTTACACCTGTGACTTGCGGCAGCTGCAGTATAGTGCCAAAGGAATGGCGCACTGGACCTGGGTGCCGTAAGTCATGGCACGCAATCTACTGTCCCCCTGGAGCCCATCCACCCTGAATGCACCAGCAAGCACGTGGGGGCATGGGGGGGCTGGCCCATTGGCACAGGTGATCGGGGAGGTACGATGCAAATGGACCTGGGGGTCCCCGAAGTTTGGGGGTGGGGGGCATGACAGAGCGGGGGGCACTGGGGGCACAGTCATGTGGTTTCCACGGTGCTGCAGGGAGGTCATCTGTCACTGTGCCAGGACAGATGCCCCTTAGACCATCTCCTAGCTGGTCTAACCCCTCTACACCATTCCTGGTCCTGGAGTGGAGTAAGTGGGTTATGGTAGCCACCCTTCCATAATACGGTGCAGTTGCTGCCGTAACCCACCCTTGCGCCATGCCACTGCGGGTTGCAGGCATAGTGGGTGGTGTAGCCCACCTTTGGGACAATCTGCATACAGCATGGCGCAAGTCGCCTCTTGGAATCTCGACTTGCATTACGCCTGGTGCAAGGTGCGATTTGCACCATCGGGTTTGGCGTAAATTGCCTTGCACCAGGTGTAACCCAACTTGGAATCGGGCCCCAAATTTTTTACTGGCTTGCAATTTGATCATCCACGGTTTCCTTTTTTAGTACTTTATTATTGAAATTCCCACCCCTTGGATTCGGGAAAACTTTCACTGTTACTTTAAAAGTAAAATGATGTTCCATCCTGTCCCTAGATTCCATAATGTGAAGAACTGTGGCATAAGTCAGGTCTTGTCTTCTAATTACTCTTACATGTTCCCTGACATGAGTTTTAACATTTCTAACTGTATTGCCCACCTAGAATGCTTTGCAGCAACATTCTACGAGATATACAACCCCTGATGTGTTGCATGTAATTTACTGACAGATGTCAAAGTTCCCATTACTGTGAACACTCGAGAATTCTTTACCAGTAGCAATATACTTGCAATACACACAGTTTTTGCACTGATAGCACCCCTTAGTATTGTTTAACCAAGTTGAATTTCTTCTATCGATAAAATGACTTTGTACTAAGCTATCTCTTAAAGAAGGTGTTTGTCTGTAAGACATCATAGGAGGTGACTGTGTAAACATCCTTAAGACACTATTGCTTGAAAGAACATGCCAATGTTTTTATTTATTTATTTATTTACCGGGTAAATGCACTAGACAAAAAATTTTCTATTTCAAGGCATGACCCAGGAGGTTACAGAAACAAGTGGTACAACAACAAAATAGCAAACATATAGTAGTACAAAATTATTTCAGTATACAGAACAAATTGTTTTAAATATTACATACAAATTCAGGAGGAGATAGCTATTCAACATGAAAGTACAGGAATTGCAGTATACAGAAATGACTATTTTAACAATACTTACAAATTCAGGAGGAGATACGTAGTCAACATGAAGCAACAGGCATGGTCAGAAAAGAACTTTAGCGATGTAGCAGTGCAGGAGAAATACAGTACTAAGTGCAAGTACAGTACACAGACAGTAGAAATTCTCAGGGGAACACAACAAGCAACGGGGTAAGACTCTAGTGTGGAAGAAAAGACAGGGAACAGAGGCAATATTGAGAGGATTGGGGGTCACTTAATAACAGGTGCAGATGTCAGAGTTTCCGTGGAAGTTGTGTAGTGCTTGCTTGAAACAGGAATGGGACTGTGAGGATCTAACATGAAATGGGAGGGCATTCCAGACTCTGGTGGTGAAAGTTTTCAACATACCCAGAATGAGCTGAAAAAGTGGTAACATGATGGAATCTGAAATCTCTACTGGTCCTATCATGGGACTGTGTTTGTAGCAACTTGAGACCTGTCCTGATTTTCAGCTATTAAACATGCCCCATCAATAACACTCTGTGCATAGCCCCTGTCACAAAGTCTAAAAGTCACAAAAGCCTGCCCCAGACCAGACAGGCTGTCCCCCCACTACCAGTTCCCCTTCCACTGGGGTCCAATCACTGTCCCCACATTGGCCCAGCGGTCACAGGGGTGCAGCCCTTCACTGTCCCTGGTTCAGCTACTGCTGTCCAACCACAGGATCCCACCTGCACCGGAGCCAGAGCCCTACCACCCCAGCCAATACTGTAGGCCAGCCAACATGGTGCCTCCCCATGATGCCTCCAGTGGCACATCCTTGGCCTTGCCCCCCAACCCTCTGTACTGGGCCTGCCACAGCCAGCCTGATGCACCCACCAGGCGCCACTGAACCTACTGTTCTTCAGTCTAGCCTATTCAACAGCTGCAGCCCAATCCTGCCCCACTGGACAGTCCCCAGTGACAGCAGGATGCAGCTGAGAACCAGTAGCTGCTATGGTCCACCATGGAGGAACAGCAGGAGCTGACCCACTTCTGCCACATGCTGCATGAGGACATGCAGTGTGCTGAGCAGCAGGTGGAGTTGCAGCACATGGAGCTCATGCGGGTCCTATGGGACCTGTGTGGCACTGTGTGGGAGGCTGCAGCCATCGTGGCAAGCACAGTGAGGGCTAGCCATAGCCATGGCCTGTCCAGTATGAGTAGAGCCACCCCACAACAGACAGCCTAATGTACACTGATGCCACGCAGTGCCGGGATGAAAATAACCAGTACACCTGGGACTCTCAGGTTACTGAGGACACTGCGCACATGAGGTCATGATCTGCCCCTCCCTGGGGGAAGTATCTCATGGGGCCATGGCAAGAGGCAGGTTACACCATCCCCACGCTCATCCCTCATACCATGGCTGATGTCCCCTCCACCATTCAGGGACTGTACTGGCAGACTGTCTGTACCCAGGGTGGTAGTAGTGGGCAGATGTAGGCAGCACATGGCCAACCCCTGACAATATGTTTTCCCAACCACATCCATTGTACTCCTGCAACACTGCCATTTGTCCTTGTGACGTGGCCCAGGCTGTCTGAATCCTGACATAAATGCCTGTAGTACAGCTCCTGCTCCATCTGGCCGGCAGGTATTCCTGTACAGATCCCTGTTGCCCCCCCATGGCCTGTGTGTGTGTGTATATCTCATGTGCGACACCCCTTGAGACTATCTGCTAACACGTAGGAAGAGTTTAAACCCAGACAGACTGAACACTGTTTACTGTGTCTGTCCTTGTGCACAGCTGACTTGATTGGAGTTAGTGATTGACTGTTTGCATTACAATATTTGTAATACTGTGAGTTATTCACTGGGTTAAGAATTTGTCATAAGTCCTGAACTGAGGGCAGGTTACAGGCTATGTATGTGACCCAGACAGTGCCCCAGGGGGTGGAAACTGTTTTTCCTTTTTTTTTGTGTTTATCTCTGCGTGCCTTAAAAGGTCAGGCCAGACTGTGTCAGGAAGTGCTTACATCACAGCTACTTATCAGCCAATAGCTTTGGAAGAGTCTTACAGACCTGATAACAACAGTACTATAAGCAAGTGGTTTATAGCAGGCTCATCTGAAAACCTAATGTTCTTCAGGTGAAGTTACCGCTGGCTGGAAGCTGCAACACTGGACTTGGGATTTGTAAGAAAGTGAGTTGTGCTCACAACAGATGGAGGTGAACCTTACAATTTACAATTGTCTTTGGTTTGTAGCAGATTCATTAGGAAAGTTAATATTCTTCAGGTGGAGGCTACTTCTAACTGAAAGGTAAAATAAGGAACTTAGAATTATCAGAAAAGGCAGTCTTTCAATCAACAGAGGGAGGTGGACCTTGCTTTACTTTTGTTATAATTGTTAAGATTGTCAGTGCAGGAAGAGTTTAAACCCAGAGGAACTGAATACTGTTTACTGTGTCTGTCCTTGTGCACAGCTGACTTGTTTTGGGGCTGACTGCTTTCAGAGCACAAGTCATCAGGCTGTTTTGGGGCTGGGGAGGTTTACCTGTGTCTGACTTGGATGTTTGGATTTTTCTCTGTTTGATTAGCAGGGTATTTTCTCTGTCAAATTGTCGTGTAGGGCATCTTGCTGACAGGAAGGCACTCATCGCAGCGGTAGGTCAGACCTTTTTGCTGATTGTTTTATGAGGGCACAGTTTAGGTAACAAGCCTTTGTGTGAAGCAAATAAACAAAACAAAATGATGTAAGAAACCACTATGGTTCTCAAAGGAGGTAGCAGTGAAGGTTCAAGAGAAAAAGAAAGCATTCAGGAAGTACAAGGAATCACAGAAGGAGCAGGACAGAGAATAGTATCAGTTAAAGCAAAAGGAAGCTGGGAAGGTAGTCAGAACAGCAAAGGCCCAAACTGAGGAAAAGATAGCCAACTCAGTTAAGAAGGGCAATAAAACCTTTTATAGGTACATCAGGGAGTGAAGGAAGACCAAGGGAGGTATGGTGAGGCTTAATAAAGGGAAGGGGGGGGTCAGAGTGTGACTGTGAAAGGGCAGACATACTAAACAAATATTTTTGCTCAGTATTTGCAAATAAAAAGGGGGAGGTACCTAAAACAAACAATAGAAACACTCTGGATACAGAAGTTGATACCAGCCCATTTACAGAAGAAAGGGTTCTGAAAGAACTCTTAAAACTGAAGGTGGACAAAGCAATGGGGCCTGATGGGATTCATCCCAGAATTCTAAAAGAACTAAGGGTAGAACTAGTGACGCCACTGACTACCCTATTTAACAAATCATGGGAGGATGGGTGGTACCTGAGGACTGGAGGAGGGCAGATGTGATTCCCTTCACAAAAGTGGGAGCAGGGCAGAAGCAGGAAACTACAGACCTGTTAGTTTAACCTCAGTGACAGGGAAAAGATGGAATCACTTCTGAAGGAAAGAATTGTCGAGTACCTAAAGGCCAGAAGGCACAGGACCCAAGGCAGCATGGATTCACAGCGGGAGGTCATGCCAGACAAATCTGATAGATTTCTTTGACTGGGTGACTAAAGTAGTAGATCAGGGAGGGCTGTGGACATGGCCTACCTAGACTTTAGCACGGCATTTGACACAGTCCACACAAAGATTAATATACAAGTTAGCCAGCCTGGGGTGGGTCCCAAGATGATAGCCTGGGTAAAGAATTGGCTGGAGAATAGGACACAGAGGTAATAGTAAATGGAGTCCACTCTGAAGAAAGGGGTTACTAGTGGGGTACCGCAGGGTTCAGTATTAGGACCGGTCCTCTTCAATGTCTTTATAAGCGACATTGCAGAGGGACAGGAAGGAAAAGTATATCTCTTTGCAGATGACACAAAGATCTGCAACAGAGTTGATGTACAAGGTGGGGTGGAAAGGATGAGAAGGGACTTGGCAAGGTTAGAGGAATGGTCAAATGTATGGCAGCTTAGATTCAGTGCTAAGAAGTGCAAGGTAATGCACCTGGGAAACAAAAACCCTGGGGAAAAGTACACAATGGGGGAGTGAGATACTAACAACAACAAAAATGGAAAGGGACCTGGGGGTAGTCATATCAGATGACTTAAAGGTGGGCAAGCAATGTGAGAGGGCAGTAAGGAGGGCTGGGGGGATACTGGGATGCATAGGGAAAGCCATCACCAGTAGAAAACAGGAAGTTGTTATCCCTCTGTACAGACAGCTGGTGAGACCCCATCTAGAGTACTGCGTGCAGTTCTGGAGACCCAATCTCTGCAAGGACATAGACAGGATGGAAGTTGTCCAGAGGAGGGCAACTAAAATGGTGCAGGGTCTGCACCAGAAGACATATGAAGAGAGACTAAAGGAGCTTAATATGTATAGCCTCAAGGAATGGAGAGAGAGGGGGGACATGATAGAAACGTTCAAGTACCTCAAGGGAATCAACAAAGTCCAAGAGGGTAGCATCTTTCAAAAAAGAGGTGTGCAAGAACAAGGGGGCACAATCTGAAGATGGGGGGGCAGCTCAGAGGTAATGTAAGGAAGTATTTTTTCACAGAGAGGGTTGTGGATGCATGGAACGGCCTTCCAGAGGAGGTTGTGGAGTCAAAAACTTTGGTTGAATTCAAACATGCATGGGGCAGTCATAAGGCAATTCTGGGGGGAGGGTAGAAAGAAGTAGGCTGCTGGTTAACTAGGATCTGCAGCTCATCCATTAGGCAGGGAAATGGGCAGACTGGGTGGGCCAAGTGGTCCTTATCTGCTGTCAAATTCTATGTTTCTATGTGGTGTGTACTGATTGGGAATGGATTTGTACTTTTCCAAAGGAATAAAGAAAAACACAACTGCAAGCATTGGATCGGTGTGCATACTCTGTGTAATTTTCATCTTTAAAAGAAAATTTATATTAGTGCAATAGTGCAACAGCTGCTAAAAAGCATGGTTTATTCACCTTTAGTGTGCTCAGAACTACTGAATGATGTGCTGTGTTTTCCTAGAATCACATAAACATGATGTCTAGTTTTTCTCCCTCTCACTTGATATATTATTTTTTATTTTGTTATTTTTTCTTTATTGAGTTTCTCAAATTAAACCTCTGAGAACAGGCTCATTACATAGGTTCCACATCCAGGTCAAACAGCAAGAGTCATGACATCAAATTGCAGTTAGCATTTAGCAAAGTAGTCACAAGGAAATTAGACTTAAATAAATAACACGATACATACTAATAATGGATAAAACACAAGGGAAAAGAGGGATGGAGTGTGACAGAGGAAGAGAAAAGCACAGGGGAGGGGGCAGCAGGGAGGGCAACTACAGGAGGGGATAGTGCATGAATCAGCCCAGGTTGTGGGCCTCATCAAAAAGAGATGTGTAGATTATCTAGGGTGCCAGGCATTGGGGTGGAGCAATGACCAATACTAAGAAGCAGGTACTGGTTACCTAAGGAGCAAGGCGTTGGGCTGGACCAGGACCAGTTATTGGGTACCAGGAGCAATAAGAGCTTACAGAGTGATGAGGTGAGAGGGGGGGACAAGGGACAGGGTGGGGGAAGGAGGTAGGGGGTGAGGAACACTGGATGGTTCAGTAAGGAATGGGAAGGAGTAGAGAGGAAGTGGTAGGCGGTTGTGTGGTAAGATTACAGTTGGATAGGCCGGAGGCCCTATAGGAAACAGCTGCAACAAGTATTAGCAACCAGATGAGTTCTTAGCTCACGTTTAAAGAGACCTAACATTGATTTAGCAGTGATGCTTGCAGGAAGGTTGTTCAGCAATTTAGGTACCTGATGGGCAAAAGCTCATTGTCCTAGAGAGGTGCGGCATCTTGGGATCTTGAGGACCGTTCTCCCAGAGCTTCTTGTGGGGTGGGTACTTTCATAGGGGTGAGGAGCTTGTGGACACTGGCGGACAGCATAGCTAGACTTGCTTTTTTGACCAGCAAGCAGGTCTGGAACTTGAGCCTGCCCTCTAACTGAAGCCAGTTGGCACAGGTGTATAGGTCATAAATGTGCGTGTACCACTCTGAGCTGGTGGAGAGGTGACATGCCTTATTTAAGACATATATATATATATATATATATATGTGTGTATATATATATATATATATATATATAATTAGATATTCAGTATATATTTCTAGATATATTCATTAATTAACTTTGTTTAGATGTTTTAAAAAATTAATTTAATTCATAATACTGTCAGACCTTACTATTGAAGAGTGGCAAAACCAACCTGGGGGACTTGACAGTGTCCTTTTATAATAATTGCTAAACTTTTTAAAAGAGATAGGAAATGATTTTTACATATTTAACTGCCTTCTCATCTTCCATTCCATGCCAGTTTGTATTCTAAATCGCTTTGACCAATTTTTGTATGATTAAATAATCTAACATTGGGATGCCCTCACATCTACTTAGATACACTCTCCTCAGCAGTTACTGATCTTTCTTTCTATATATCATCAAAAGCTTTATCCCAAGCTTGGTGCACTGTACAGGAGCAGCTGGAACACACAATTGACAGGCAGAAGGGACACTAAGTAACTGTTGGTGGTGTTCCCATTGTACACCAGGGACATTCAGCTCCAAAGGGTGTGCTGTCTGGGAGCGAGTAGCTGTAGTCCTGAGCGTGGGTGGATTCCTGGGAAGTGTAGTTCACTGAGCAATTGGGACTACACTCTGAGCAGGAACCCAGGCTTTGTTAACTTACTGATTTTGAGCCAGGGCAAGTTTGGGTTAGAGATGCAGTGAATGTAAATTCTGCCGGCGAAGTGAAAGTGAAGAGGACAATGCAAAGTGCTCACTCCACCTTGTCATTACCACTTCGCGTTAAGGTGGAATGGCAACGCGAAGTAAGGCGAAGTCATTGTTTTTAATGGACTTTGTGTTCCTCATTATGATTCTAAGTGATCCACTTGGTGTTTCAGATTTGGCAGCCTCCCCACACATCACATGGCTTACAGTACTGTAAGTCACATGCTCTTTAGCTAGGCAGAAAGAAAGTGAGTCATACAAGCAGACACTTTTTACTTTCTCCTGTGCAGACAGAGAGAGAGAATAGTGTGTTTTGTGACTGCTGATACTTTTAGATCAGAGTGAGGAGGAGATTTAAACTTTGATTTAGACCCAACAGCTTTTTTAAAAGCTACATTTTTTTGTCTTTTCTGTACTCTTTTTTTACTTAATTTGTTCTTTCTGTAAATTTTATTTTTCTTACCTTTATAAGTAGTTGTTTGTCTGTGTCTGTGTGACTGTGTGTGTGTGTGTTGTGTGACAGTGTGAGTAGCGTTTGCTTGGACTGAGGGAGCTCAGTAGGAGAGATGGACCAGGGTGAGGGAACATCTGGGATGGGGCAGCTCTGGGAGAGCGTGGTAGTGGAAAGCATCGTACCGTGTGCATGTGTGGAGGGCATGGGCACCCATTCCTATTGGACCGCTCAAAACTTGTGAGTGCCCCGCCTCCCGAAGCAGGACCAGCACCGCCTCCTGTCCTGACTCTGAGGCAGTTGAACCACCACCACCAAGTCCAGCACCAGGTCCTCTGGAGCAGGATGTGCCTGTTCCCCTGGGCCCAGGTGTGGATCCCATCCCTGTTCAGCACCGTGACCAGCAGGCTTACAATACATCCCAAGTAACTATTAGAAAAAGTTAATGTTGTGTGATTCATGACGTGAATGTAAATCGTGATTTGTCACTGCATTTGTGACTGTGATGATGAAGAAATGTGAATGCCTATGGCTGTGCTTCCCTGGGCCCCGATGAGCTGTAGATTAAAACTCCCAGACTTAAAAACATGTATCAATGAGTACAATGGTGGGGTGGTGAAGCCTGAAGAGATACTACAAAACAGGCTTACAATACATCCAAGTAACTAGAAAAAAATTAATGTCATTTGTAACATGAATGATCATGAATCATAATTTGTGACTGTGATGACAAAGAAACGTGAATGCCTACCGCCTACGGCTGTATTTTCCTGATGAGCTGTAGCTTAAAACTCCCAGACTTAAAAACATGTACCAATGAGTACAATACTGGGGTGGTGAAGCCTGGAGAGATACTACAAAACAGGCTTGCAATACATCCAAGTAACTAGAAAAAAAATTAATGTTGTGATTCGTAACGTGAATGATCGTGAATCGTGATTTGTGACTGCATTTGTGACCGTGATGATGAAGAAACGTGAATGCCTACTGCCTATGGCTGTACTTCCCTGATGAGCTGTAGCTTAAAACTCCCAGGCTTAAAAACACGTATCAATGAGTACAATGGTGGGGTGGTGAAGCCTGGAGAGATACTACAAAACAGGCTTACAATACATCCAAGTAACTGGAAAAAAAATTAATGCTGTGATTGGTAACGTGAATGATCGAGAATCGTGATTTGTGACTGCATTTGTGACCGTGATGATGAAGAAAGTGATTTGTATCATGAGTGACTCGTGATGATGGTCCTGACTTAAAAACGCATATTAATGAGTACAATGTTCATACAGAATTAAGCACCACACCTGTTCAGTACTCTGAAGGGAAGCCGAAGAAACAACTGTGACTTAAGTTACAGATGGAGATTGGGCCATAAAGAGATGCAAATGCACAGACAGATTAAGATTGCACTGTGCACTGAAGAGATGCAGGCACAAAGGCACAACACCTAACCAGTGCTCACCATCAGAAATTCAAATCTGGAAAAGAATACCTTTGCCGGTTGGGGCAGGCCGCGCGGGGGGGGGGCAGTGTACTGTATTGCTGCAGTAACAGTCACTAGTACTGATACCAATAACGATACCACAAAGAAGTACAAAAATCACACAGCTGCAGTGGATAGCAGCTTCACATTGCTGAAATTATGTGGCACAATAAAAGGTGTCTGATTTGATGACACGTGTCACACACATCCTCACACACACACTAAGTAATGCATAGCAAATTGAAAACTTCAGTAATATAACCGCATATTTTAAACAAACTAAAATTATGCACTGCTGCACCACAACAATCAGCAAAAAAATGGCAAGAAATATTGAAACTATCACTGTGTGTACATTAACACAGTTAAACAAGAAAAATATCACCAAAACAGAAAGCAGTCTTTTTCTCCAAGTTAATCTACCTACACCACAGATACACCCCTCCCCCAAAGCACACTTCCACTGTCTCTCAGTACACAGACTGAATGTTGTACATTAACATTCAAAATCCATACACAAACAATAAACGCTCGATAATATTAACACAGGAGGTTTCCTATAATCGATGAACTAAAGTTTCAGAAAAAATGACTCAAAAAGGCTTTTTGGCGGCTTTTGAAGGTTTGAATCACAGAGAGCTCTCAGAGCAGATTGTCTCCTACAGCTTCCTACACACACCCCCAAACTGAGGCTGTGCAGAACAATCTAGACCCATGTGACCTGAAATCCCATGAATCACTGCAAAATTCGCCTTTGGAGCTTAAAAGCAAGACGAAGTGGAAGGCGGAGTAACGCAAAGTCATTGTTTTCAATGGACTTCGTGTTACCCATTATAATGCGAAGTACTCCACTTCACGTTGTGGAGCACTCCGTGAATTTGCCTTCACTCCGCGAATCACTTCACGGAGCTAACTGGGGCCACTTCACCCATCACTAGTTTGGGTATGATAGCCTGCTTGGTGGAGGGGAGTTTTATGTTGAAAAGGCTTTTTAAAGCTTACATACACTTTTAGGGCTCTAAGTGAATCGAGAGGGGAGGTCACGTGACCGGAAGAGATCTTCCGGCTGCTGCCTACAAAAGCTTGCTGTGTTTGCAAGCAGGTGCTGGAACACATAATTGTCAGGCAGAAGGGACACCACGTAACTGTTGGTGGTGTTCCCTTTGTACAGCAAGGACATTCAGCTCCATAAAGTGTGCTGTCTAGGAGCAAGTAGCTGTAGTCCTAAGCACAGGTGGATTCCTGGGAGGTGTAGTTCCCTGAGCAATCAGGACTACACTCTGAGCAGGAACCCAGGCATTTTTAGCTTACTGATTTTGAGCCAGGGCAAGTTTGGGTATGATACCCTGCTTGGTGGAGGGGAGTTTTATGTTGAAAAGGCTTTTTAAAGCCTACATACACTTTTAGGGCTCTAAGTGAATTGAGAGGGGAAGTCACATGACTGGAAGAGATCTTCTGGCTGCTGCCTACTAAAGCTCGCTGTGATTTCGAGCGAGTGTGAGCATGAGTGGGCAAGTGTGTGGTGACGTACCTGGAGACATGTGCAGAGACGAGCGCATGTCAGCCGGGAAAGTCGAGGTACATAAGGCAGGATACTACCTTCTATAAGGTCTGTAATAACATCATTGGTATATGAATAACAAGTTACAGGTTTCAATCTAGGAAAAATGGATCTCAAAGTAATCACTCTTACAACTGGAGAGATGGGGTTTATATGTGTCAGTTGTGAAATGTTCTGTACCAAACACGAATTTCTCTTTGAAAGTTATACATGCAAAAATTGTGTGGACATTAAAGACCTAAACAATAAGTTATCCCAACAAGCTGAGGAGAGTCCACTGTTAAAGACACAGCCAAAAACATTTAAGAAAGACAGTATTAAGAAAGCAGTAAATTGCGAGGGAATGGGTACTAAAAGACAAAGAACATATGATGAGGAGTATGAGATAGATAACTGGAGCCAGGTAGGAAATAAAAGAATTAAGAAAGGTAGAAGAGCTATGGGACCAAGCATTGTACTGGAAAACCAGTTCACACCTTTAATGGATCTAATAGAGGAGGTAGTGTCATAGGGACAGGTTTGGTAACTCTGGGCTGGCACATTCTCCTTTTCTGTACCCCCTGTAATTCTGTCTCTTGCTATCTAAATCTGTTGCGCAACAGCATTTTCTTCTATTTATTCTGTCTCTGCTGTCCTTTTGAATCGAGTTGGCAACTCGTGTTTTTGTGTCACCAGGGGCTCCTAATCTAATCTGCTACTGGCGTACCCCCCCCATGCTTATGTTTCCTGTGAGTAAGCCTGCTTGAGGCATATGGTACCTACATTTGTGTGGTAAAGTTAGAAACTCAGTGCTGAGCTTAGGGTTGCCACCTTTGGATGAGATGAAAACCGAATACTAAACCACACCCCCAAACTCCACCCCAACCCCGGTCCTTTTATGACTAATGAGGGCATCGCTTGGACTCTAATTCACTTAATTTATTCAGAATTGCTACTGATATACCATTGTGTACAACTTCTTTAAATTACATTATGATTATTATTTTTGGTTTATTTGATTTAGATTTAAATATTTAAAATGTCAGTGTGTGTTAACATTCGGTGTGGTTAGAGAGTGGGGGGGGGGGTTCAGGGGACTTTCCATCCTGTGTACACAGCTTAGCTGACAAATTAAGTGACTACAAGGACACTTCTGACAGCTGGCAATTTGGATCAGGTGGCCTTTTCTGGTAAAACTCTTTCAATAAATAAACAAACTACACCAGTAATAGTGGATGAGATGTAATTACAGATATCATCTGCCATTTTAAGATGTGCTACTGTCCCTCCCATTGCTCTTACTCAAACATTATTTGTAATGTCAGAGAACTTTTTTAAAAGTGGTAGGAACTATTCTATGCTGTTAAATACCCTATTTTGTTTTCCATGTCAGTCATACATAGCAGATAGCATGATATAATGTGATATGTAGTGTGGAGGCAGTATAGTGCAGTGGTTTAAAGCTCTGAGCTGCAATTCTGGAGACCAGGGTTTGAATCCTACAGCCCAAACTTGCATACTTTGTGACCCTACACAAATCATTTAATTTCCTTGTGCTCTCAGGTTGCACCTGTAAGCAAGCTTTAGCTTAGTGTGTCTCTTCTGGTGAAAAAAATAATAATGTTTTGAAAAATGTTCTCACTTCTGTAGCTTAGCTTGACTTTAGCCACACTATTCTGTGCTGTTCATCTGAAAGGCCTGGATTGGTCTTCCTGGAATATCCAAGTGGTATGAAAATTGACAACAGTAACTACTTAAGAGAGAGAGGCATAGTATTGCTAGAAATGAAATAAAATATTAGATTATTAATTTAACAACAAAAGGGGTAACAAATATTAAAATATAGTACAGACCCTAAAAGAAAAAATGGTGAACATTTAAAGGTATAAAAGTATTCCTTATCACAGCAGTCAAAGACCATACTCACAATGCAGCCTGCAAAGGATTAGTTTGATTTGCTGCTAATGGTCTTAATAGCCCTACTTTACACCTCTCAGACTGGCTGGTATACAAACAAAGGTCTACATGACATCAGAATTTGTTTGTAATCTGACCATGCAAGTAAAATGGTGAAGGACTTAACAGAATCTGTTTTACAAGCATGTGAGCATTCAAAATGACTGAAAAAGTACTACCTCTGAATAAAACTGGATTAGCAGGTAAAGTTTTTGAAACACATTGTACAGTCCATACTGGGACAGGAAGCTACCCTAATGTGGTGCCTGTCTGGTTTCAGAAAAATGAAGGTGTTAATTAAGGTGGTACTGTTTACCCTTCCTATGAATAATCTTCCAGTTTGCTGACAGTGAAGTTAGAGGTGACAACTGTGCAGACAGGGACACATTTGGCTCTTTAAGTGCCTTGCTCTTGAAGGCACTTCCTGACTAGCATGCGCTGCAAGCAAGCAATCACACTAAAATGTCAGACACTTGCTTACAGTCAGATGAGAAGAAAATGAAACAGTTAGTGGGGAATCTAACAGGTGCTGCTTGACCCACCATAAAAACTGAATTTGCAATGGTGAAAACAGGAGGACCGAATCTGGACCTAGAAAACCGAATCATTCGGTCAAAAACCGAGTAGGTGGTAACCTTAGCTGAGCTGATTCAGGCAGAGTGCAGTGCTCTGTTCTCTTGCAGAACTCCAGTTTACTGTTCCCCAGTCCATCATTTCTAAAACAGCGATGAACAATCCCATAGGCTGGTCCTTGAAAGCATATTTTCAGCTACAATGTTATCTCGGATTCAAATGGTGGCTTTCGGACAACCAGCCTATTTTCGAGAACCCCCAAATCAAAGTAGGGGGTGCTGCGGTACCACTACTTTCTGGCCCAGATAAGCCATTTTCCATATCGGATATCTGGGGCAGGGCACGCTATGTCCTTTGACATGCTGAAAGAGACTCCATAGGATTCCTGATCATTATTTTTTAAGTGGCTACAGCTCAGCAAGCGATAGCCGGAGTTTTTCAATCAACACCCTCTGCTAGTTATGTACCAGTCAATTTGGATGCTTTATTAACTGCTGCGCCCAACCGCATGCAGTTTCTAAAGTTATAAGCTACTTCAGGAATGGGATCATAGGCTTCCATCAGGTGTTTGTTACTACTGGGTAAGGGTGCTGAATATTCAGGATACCCCATATCTCTGGAATAAACTTTGGTCCGCTATGTATAAATTTATCAAACAAGACAGGTTGAGGATGATACATTTCAATATTATGCATCATTTATATTTAACTCCTTCTCACTTATTTAGGTATGGGGCGTCTCCCACGTCTTTGTGTTGGAAATGCAAGAAAGAGGAGGGAACTTTATACCACATGCTATGGTCTTGCCCGGTTATACGAACTGCCTGGAGTGCCATTTGCAGGCTTGTGGGCCCTGTCCTTGGCTCTCACAATATGTTCACACCGGAGATTTGTTTGTTATATTTTTTCCATGAGCTCTTCTAGGATCTGGAAAGCCTATGTTTCCTCATCTCAGCTGTAATGAAACTGCTAATTTTAAGGCATTGGTCGTCTGATAAATCTCCATCTTTGTTAGAATGGTACCAAGAATGTACTTTAGCTTTACAGCTTGAGAAGCTACATATGTCATATGGGCAAGCACGAGGCGCTATGCTTCTCTTTAGGGCCTCTTGATGCTTTCCTTATGGCCTGGAAAGCCTAGATTTTATTATCTTAAGTTCTATGTGTGTATATTCGCTCCTTGTTGCTCAGTAACCTTTGGGGTGGGGGCGGGGAGGATGGACCTTGGGTTACCCTTTTGTTTAACTATCTTCTGAAGGCAATTTGTATGTACTTACTGCAATTTTATGTCTACGCCATATGCTTTTAGTTTAACCTTCCATTGTCTGTCCGTTACCTTGGGTATGTTTGTAAAACAATAAAGATGGTTAATTACAAAAAAAAAAGAACTCCATTTTACTGCACGAACGTGTGAACGTGCGAATTGTGGCTGCATGACCGTGGGATTGTGCGCACATTCGGCAATGCGCAATTGCACTGAGCAAAACAGCGAAAAGTCCCTGCATTTGGACTTTGTGTTCCTGCACACATTTAAACTGCCCCTTAGTTGTAGCGATCCCTCTGAGATCTGTCCTGAGCTGTAATCTGGAAAAGAAAGAAAAGGAAACAGAAAACAAACCACTTTGAGATTGTAAATACAGCAGAGCATTTGCCTAGCAGCCTGCTATATTTTCAAGCTGTGTTCAGAGTAGACTCCAAGATTAAAATAGAACACTCTCTCTCTCTGCTGTTGCTAAACTGATAAAAAGTGAAAGTTTAGAGTGTTCAGAATGTTTTTCTTTTGCACTTAAAAAGACTGTTTTCTCTTTTTCCTCATAATGTTCTTGCCTGTAAATAAAGTGCACTAGACAGATATTTTTGTTATTTTAATCTTCCTAGTGTTTTCAATGCATAAAATAGCTTCCCATTTTAAGGGAAACTTATCAAGTGTTTCTGGCTGTGAGGTTCCTTGCTTGTGCTACCCCTCCACACTGTCTCTCCAGGTCTGCTTTAGGAGCTGGCCAGCCCTGTTTTCCTTGACTTTATGCACCAGACGTTCAATGTGCGAGGAGCTATGTTGGCAAGGACAGTAAAACATGCCAAAACCTGAATACTTTATCATTTTCTGCATGTTATTGTTATTTTCATGAGAATATAAATCTAAATAATATTTTGGATGTAATAAAAACCTTGTTTTAAGGAAAATAGGAAAATGTTCTAGATTGTGGGATGAGCTATCTGGTCACATGGGCTTGCTCAAGTATATAAGCAGGGTAAACCCATTGTCCAGTTAGTCTTTATGTGCTGGGCGGTCAGTACATGTCAGGAGGGGGTTCTCTAGCATTTTCTAGAGAGGTATTTTCTGTTAATGTATTTATGTTGCCTTATTGGGTTTTATTTTGTCGTGAACAGTCCGCTTATTATTTTTGTTTTGTATATACATTTTGGCAATTTGCTTGAACATTTGCATCTAAAATCCTTGTCTCAGTGTGCTTCATTTCCACGCTTCCGACATACAGTTTTAGAAGTGGGATTGTGGATTTGTTGGCATACTGATTTCCATACCTGATATCACCCTGACATCATTGGAAGGCGTTGAATGCAGGCGGAACAGGAGGCGGAGCTGGTGACAAGACCCAAGGATGTCCAGACCAGAACCATGGCAGCTAAATCTGGGGAACCCTTATTGCCTGGCCTAGATGACAAACCAAAACCTAGGCTCACAGCAGACACAACCCCAGAAGAAAGAGAAGAGGAATTAGAGGCCACAGATGAAGACCCACCTGAGAACCAGCAGGACTTATTAAGGTGGCTTTGTTTAAAGCAGTTGGCCCTGGACTGAGAGAGAGAGAGAGAGAGAGAGAGAGAGAGAGAGGAGAGAAGTGAACGGCATTGGGCAGAGACCCTGAGGGTCATTCAAGCCTTGAGTACCACCTCCCCATAGTCCTGCTCCAACAGTGGACAATTCTAAAGATATAAAGATCACTAAACTTGGAGAGATTGATGATATCGAAGCTTATTTGACTACCTTCGAGAGAGTGGTGAGTGCTTGTGGACAGCCTAGAGAGCAATGGGTAATATGTTTAGCACCATACCTGATTGGAAAGGCACAGCTGGCATATGGTATGACCAGTCACCAAGCTGAAAATTATGAGGCAGTAAGTAAGGAAATTTTAAGAAGGTATGACATCAGTAAGGAGACATAGCGACAAAGGTTCAGGACATGCAGATTCCATACCAATGACACCCCCAGGGAAACATTTGTGAGACTGAAAGAACTGTGTTACAAGTGGCTACAGCCAGGGACTAAGACTATGGATCAAGTAATGGAGACTGTTATCATGGAACAGTTTAAGAGTGCTGCCACAAGATGTCCAACTGTGGGTGAAGGAGCATCACCCAGGAACTGCAGAGAAGGCCATCTCGTTGGCAGAGGACTATATGACAGCTTGTCCCAACTGGCAGAAGACCCATTCTGGTGGTAGTCTTCCTTCACCCACGGGAAGAACTGATACTTCTCCTTCTGCACCCAGTAATACTGTTGTGGGGGACACTAGAACCTATGAACCAGGGAAGTTCAACAATTCAGACATAATCTGCCATAACTGTCAAGGGAAGGGAAGGGTCGCATAGCCCGCTGGTGTCAACAGAAGAAACCAGAGAATTCACAGCTTGCTCTCACTAATTGGGGACATTACATGGTACCTGTTAAGATAGGGGAAAGAGAAATCACTGGACTAGCGGACTCAGGAAGTCGACAAACCCTAGTAAAATCAGAGTTGGTACCCGGATGTGAATTGAAGTCCTCAAAGACTGGGGTGGTGTGTATTCACAGGAACACTCATTTCTATCCAATGACTACCTTAGCTCTGCAAACTAATGGCATAACACATCATATGGAAGTTGAACTTGTGCCACTTTTGCCTGTCCCCCTTATTTTAGGCCATGACCAACCAGACTTTGAAACTTTACTTTCTTCCAGTTCTCCGAGTGCTGTAACAACCAGTGCACAGGCTCAGAAAGAACAAGAATTAACATCAGTGTTTTCTTTTGAAGAAGAGGTCTTTGGTAGTCCAGGGATGACCAGGAAAGCAAAGAAACAGAGAAGAATGAATAAACTGCAATGGACTCAAAAATGTTTGGACTATGATACTGCAATAAAACATCTAGTTAAAACCTGTCATTTTGACACTGAACATAAAAATTATGTTTCTTTTCAGGCATTTTTTTACAGGGGTCACATGATCAGAAGGGTCCAAAATGTGTTAAAAGGGGTGAGCCATAGTACAGAGAATGCACTAACCCTGTAATAGGTGAAGTGGTATACTAGCTATTAGTGCCGGAGCACCACAAAGATCCGCTGTTGAGATTAACTCATGACAACCCTTTTGCAGGTCATTTGGGAAGGGACAAAATGCTGAGTAGATTATTAAATAGATTCTACTGGTCTGGCATTCACAGACAGGTAGAGGAGTATTGTAAGAGCTGTCAAGAGTACCAGAAAATAGCTAAAGTCACCCATAAGGAAAAAGTACCCCTGCAACCTCTCCCCTTGATTTCAACACCTTTTGAGAGAATAGCAATGGACCTAGCTAGGCCCCTGCCAAAAGTTCTAAAGGAAACAGATTCATCCTAGTCATTTGCAACTATGGTATTAAATATCCGTAGGCTGTTCCATTGAGAACCATTACTGCTAACAAGATAGCAGATGAGCTGGTTATGGTATTTAGTCGACAGGTATCCCTGGGGAGATACTGACAGACAGAGGCAGCAACTTTTGTTCCCAGCTACTCAGGAACCTGTACAAAACATTGGAAATTAATGCCATTTATACATCTCTCTACCACCCACAAACTGATGGCTTAGTGGAGCATTTCAATCAAATCTTAAAAAGGATGCTCCTTAAGTTTGTGCAAGAGGAAGGTAGAGACTGGGATGTGCACTTACCATTCCTGATGTTTGCTTACAGGGTGGTGCCTCAGGCTTCCACAGGATTTTCTCCCTTTGAACTACTGTACAGGAGAAACCCTAGGGGACCTTTGGATGTTGTGAAAGAAAACTGGGAAGAGGGAAAAGAGATAGGACAAAACACCACTGCAGAGTACTTTAACAATCTGAGGCAGAAGCTAATGAAATATGTGAGGGCAGCTCGCCAGCAGGGTAGAGAAAAACAAATGCTTCAGAAAAAACAATAAGACAAAGATGTAGGACAGAATGTATTTGCACCAGGGGACAAAGTTCTTCTTTTACTTCCCTCACCTGACAACAAATTGTTAATGAAATGGCAGGGTTCATATGTTGTTAAAAAGCAAGCTGGACCTGTCAACTATGAAATAGAACTGTCTGATAGGAGGTTTAAGAAAAAAATATGCCATGCAAACCTGCTAAAGAAATGGGTTGACAGAACCCTGCCTGTTTGTTTTGTACACCCTGAGCAGCCTCATAATGATTTAGAAGTGGCTTATCAATGCCTTGAGGAACCCAGTATGTTAGAGAACTTAAAGGTGAACCCTGAGCTTGAGAACACCAGAGAGAGGATTTAATACAAGTGCTCAAATCATTTCGGGCTTTATTCACTAACATATCTGTAAGGGTTTCATGCATAGAACACCACATAGAAACCACTACTGCAAATCCCATAAGACAGAAACCTTATAGGCTGCCTGAAAAGTTATGCGGGGATGTAATAACCAAAACCAAGAAAATGCTGCTTTTGGGGGTCATTGAGCCATCTAAAAGTGAATGGTCTTTTTCATTAGTTGTAGTGGGAAAGGAAGAGGGAGGCATTAGAATTTGTCTAGATTTTCGCAAGCTTAATGCCATGTCCAAATTTGACAGCTACCCTATGCCTCGAATAGATGACATTGTGGATAGGCTGGGGAATGCCCAATATATCATCACATTAGATCTGACCAAAGGATATTAGCAGATTCCCCTTGACACATCTTCTAAGGAAAAGACTGCCTTTAGTTCCCCAATAGGTCTTTTCCACTTTGTCGCCAAGCCTTTTGGGTTGCATGGGGCCCCAACAACCCTTCAAAGATTAATGGATCATGTGTTGTAACCCTACACTGCTTATAGTGCTGCTTACCTAGATGACGTGGTCATTTTTAGCCAGACATGGGAGGACCATATGAATAATCTAGCTAAAGTACTACAGGCTATTGCAGAAGTGGGCTTAACCATAAACCCTACAAAATGTACTGTTGCAATGCAGGAAATTAGATATTTGGGTTTTGTCATTGGAAATGGATTAGTGAGATCTAATATTGGAAAGGTGGATGCTGTAGCTAATAGCCCCAGACCAACAACCAAACAACATGCCCATTCTTTTCTTGGTTTTACTGGCTATTACACATGGTTTGTTCCAAATTTCACTGTAATAGCTAGCCCCTTAACTGAACTAAGAAAAGAAATCCAAAAAATGTAAACTGGACTCCAGAATGCAAAGAAGCATTCTGTGCTATAAAAGCTCATTTGTGCTCATCACCGGTGTTGAGAAACCCAGACTTCTCTAGACCTTTTATAGTACAGACGGATGCATCAGATGCTGGTATATTTGCAGTGTTGTCCCAAACATTTAATAGTGAGGAACATTCTATATTGTATATAAGTAGAAAGTTACATGAGCGAGAAACCAAGTACTCGACCACAGAGAATGAATGTCTCGCTGTGAAGTGAGCCATAGAAGCAATGAAATTGTAATTATGGGGTACAGAATTTGAAGTGACCACTGATCGTAATCTGTTATGCTGGTTACAAGTTATGAAGGACAAAAACCCTTGGATTATGAGGTGGTACTTAACCCTGCAACCATATAAGTTTAAGGTTAAACATAGAGCAGGAATTGCACACAAAAATGTAAATTTCCTGTCCCATTTTGGGGCACATCCTAAACCATGTGAGATGACACAATCAGACTTTGGGGTAAAGAATGAACAGAATGGATTGGATGTGATACAGCCTTCTGTCCAAGTTTCTTGTTTGAATTGTTTTGTAGGGACCCCAAGGTGGAGCTTTGGGAGTGGGTGGGCTAAAGCTCCATCTCTATTTTAGAGAGACCTGAAATGTGTCATCTCAGTTCCCATTGAATAAAATCAAGCTGTATGCTACCGCTGATTTTATCTTGGTGGGGAGGAATATGTCATAGGGATAGATTTTGTAACTCTGCGCTGACATATTCTCCTTTTCTGTACCCCCTGTAATTCTGTCTCTTGCTATCTAAGTCTGTTGTACAACAGCATTTTCTTCTGTTTATTCTGTCTGTTGTCCTTTTGAATTGAGTTGGCCACTCATGTTTTTGTGTCACCAGGGGCTCCTAATCTAGTCTGCTACTGCTGTACCCCATCCCCAATGCTTACGTTTCCTTTGAGTAAGCCTGCTTGAGGCATATGGTACCTACATTTGTGTGGTAAAGTTAGAAACTCAGTGCTGAGCTGATTCGGGCAGAGTGCAGTGCTCTGTTCTCTTCTGGAATGCCAGTTTACTGCACGAACGTGTCAACGTGCGAATTGTGGCTGCACGACTGTGTGACTGTGCGCACATTCGGCAATGTGAAATTGCACTAAGCAAAACAGAGAAAAGTCCCTGCATTTGGACTTTGTGTTCCTGCACACATTTAAACTGCCCCTTAGTTGTAGCGATCCCTCTGAGTTCTGTCCTGAGCTGTAACCTGGAAAAGAAAGAAAAGGAAACAGAAAACAAACCACTTTGAAACTGCAAATACAGCAGGGCATTTGCCTAGCAACCTGCTATATTTTCTAGCTGTGCTCAGAGTAGGCTCCAAGATTAAAATAGAACACTCTCTCTCTGCTGTTGCTAAACTGATAAAAAGTGAAAGTTTAGAGTGTTCAGAATGTTTTTCTTTTGCATTTAAAAAGACTGTTTTCTCTTTTTCTCATAATGTTCTTGTCTGTAAATAAAGTGCACTAGACAGGTATTTTTGTTATTTTAACTTTTGTAGTGTTTTCAAAGCATAAAATAGCTTCCCATTTTAATGAAAACTTATCAAGTGTTTCTGGCTGTGAGGTTCCTTGTTTGTGCTGTCCCTCCACACTGTCTCTCCAGGTCTGCTTTAGGAGCTGGCCACACTGTTTTCCTTGCCTTTATGCACCAGACGTTCAGTGTGGGAGAAGCTACGTTGGCAAGGATAGTAAAACATGCCAAAACCTGAATACTTTATCATTTTTTGCATGTTATTGTTATTTTCATGAGAATATAAATCTAAATAATATTGTGGATGTAATAAAAACCTTGTTTTAAGGAAAATAGGAAAATGTTCTAGATTGTGGGAGGAGCTACAGAAACATAGAAGTCGACAACAGATAAGGACAGCAAGGCCCATCCAGTCTACCCATTTCTTTTTCTACCTTATGAATGTGCCATAGGCCTTTGCTCTGTCAATGGCCTATCTATTCATACTCATCTGTAATGCACCCTTATGCCTATCCCATGCCTGTCTGAAGCACTGCACTGTATTCATATCCACCACTTCCTGAGGTAGGCCGTTCCACGCATCCACCACCCTTTCTGTGAAAAAGAACTTCCTCACATTACCCCTTAATTGGCCTCCCTCTAATCTCATGCTGTGTCCTCTTGTCCTGCTATTTTTCTTATATTGAAACATGTTAGACTCTTTCACCTCGTTAATGCCCTTAAGGTGTTTGAATGTTTCAATCATATCACCTCTCTCCCTCCTTTGCTCTATGGTATACATATTGAGTTCAGCTAATCTGTCCTCATATGTTTTCTGATGCAGTCCCTGCACCATTTCGGTTGCCCTTCTCTGGACTGCCTCAATTTGGTTGATGTCCTTGTGAAGGTGTGGCCTCCAGTACTGCATGCAGTACTCCAGATGGGGCCTAACTAGTGTCTTGTAAAGAGGGATTATTACCTCCCTCTTCCGACTTGTGATACCCCTACTAATATACCCCAACATCCCTCAAGCATTACCTACTGCTTTAGAGGTCTGCTTGGATGATTTCAGGTCATCGGTGATGATGATGCCGAAGTCTCTTTCTTTCCTTGTGACTGGCATGCTACTCCCCTCCCAGCCTATAGGTGGCTTCAGGGTTTCTCTTCCCTATGTGCGTGATCTTGCACTTCTTTGCATTAAACCCCAGTTGCCACTCTTCCGACCATTTTGCTAGTTTATCCAGATCTCTTTTCATTCTGCCCACACCATCTGGATCATTTATTCTGTTGCAGATCTTGGTGTCATCTGCAAACAGACAAACCTTACCCTCCAGTCCATCTGCAATGTCACTGATGAAGATATTGAAGAGGACTGGCCACAGGACTGATCCCTGAGGTGCCCCACTTGTGACTTGCTCCTCTTCTGACTGTATACCATTTACTGCCACTCTCTGTTTTCTGCCCATCAACCAGTTTGCCACCCAGTTGACCAACGTCTGACTCACCCCGAGCCTACCCAACTTATTAATCAATCTTCTACATGGAACAGTATTGAAAGCTTTGATGAAGTCAAGGTAGGCAACATCAACTGCTCCCCCTTGGTCCACCACTCTGGTTAACCAGTCAAAGAAATCTATGAGATTAGTTTGACAAGACCATCTTTTTGTAAACCCATGTTGTCTTGGATCCTGTGCTCCTATGGATTCCAGGTGTTGCACTATCCTTTTCTTAAGGAGTGTCTCCATAATCTTGTCCACTACTGAGGTAAGGCTGACTGTCTGTAGTTCCCTGCCTCCTCCCTGCTATCACTCTTATGGAGTGTGATCACATGAGCCCTTCTCCAGTCTTCTGGGACCTCTCCTGTGCTCAGAGACTCACTAAACAGTTCTGATAATGGCTCTGCTAGTTTCACCCCTAACTCCTTTAGTACCCTGGGATGTATGCCATCAGGTCCCATTGACTTGTCCACCCTGAGCTTATCGAGCTCTTGTAGGACCCTTTCTTTTGTGAAAGGACTAGTGCACACCTCCCTCCCCCCTGTGTCCATGGTGCAGAGCTGTGGGTCCTGCCCTACCTTCTTTTCAGTAAATACTGAGCAGAAGTATCTATTTAGGATAGATGCTTTTACATGGTCCTCCTCCTCACATGCCCCTTATCCCCTTTGATCTTAGCAATACCCCCTCTGGACTTTCTCATTTCACTAATGTATCTATAGAAAGTCTTGTCACCTTCTTTTACTGTTTGTGCTAGCGTTTCCTTGGTTTGGGCCTTTGCCTGCCTTACTGTCTTCCCTGCTTCCCTTAGGGAAGTTCTGTGTGCCTCCCTATCTTCATCCTGCTGCGTTCCCTTATATTTCCTGAAGGCCAGCCTTTTGGCTCTGACCTTTTCTGCTACTGTGTTTGAGAACCAAAGTGGTTTCCTTCTTCTTTTGCACTTCCTTTTCTCACTAACACAATGGGATGTTGCTTCAAGTATTGCATCTTTAATGCTTTCCCACTTTGCCTGTACCCCTTCACCTGTATTTCTTTTTGCCAGGGTTAGCTTAACTCTGTTGGCCATCTTATCAAAGTCAGCTCCTCTGAAGTCCCATATTTTTGCCTTGGAATGGGATGATTTTGTTCTATTGGCCAAATTGAACCATACCATGTGATGGTCACTGGCCCCCAGGTGACCTTCTACCTGGAGATCTGTGATCCTTTCCCCTGTTAGTCAGTTCTAGACCTAGGATAGCTCTGTCTCTAGTGGGTTGTTGTACCAGTTGTTTGAGGCCCTCCCACTGCAGGGAATCCACCATGTGTCTAGTTCTGGCAGATGTCCCTGCTGGTATTAACCAATCTGTATCTAGCATGTTGAAGTCTCTCATTATCAGAACCTCCCCTTCAGCTGTCATGTTTTGTATCTCTTCTAACAGTAATGTCTCTATGTCCTCCCCCCTGTCTGGAGGCCTGTACACAACCCCTGTTCGTATGGCTGTCCCATTTCCTGTTTCCAGGGCGACCCACAGTTCTTCTGGCTCCTTATGTGTATTCTGAATTTCTGTAGCTTTGATATTTTCATTGACATAAAGGGCCACTCCACCCCCCCCTTTTTGCACCTTGGTCTCTTCTGATCAGTACATAGCCAGGTACTGAAGTCTCCCAAGTGTGGTTACTGGTAAACTATGTCTCGCTAATGGCTACTATGTCCAGTTTAGCCTCTCTCATTATTGCCTGCAGGTCTGGGATCTTGTTTCCCAGACTGCGAGCATTTGTGTACATGTATCTGGTCACATGGGCTAGCTCAAGTATATAAGCAGGGTAAGCCCATTGTCCAGTTAGTCTTTATGTGCTGGGTGGTGAGTACATGTCAGGAGGGGGTTCTCTAGCATTTTCTAGAGAAGAATGTTCTGTTAATGTATTTATGTTACCTTATTGGGTTTTATTTTGTTGTGAACCGTCTGCTTATTATTTTTGTTTTGTAAATACATTTTGGCAATTTGCCTGAACTTCTGCATCTAAAATCCTGGTCTCGATGTCCTTCATTTCCATGCTTCTCACAGGTAGAAACACAGACACAAGAACTTTTAGATACAGCCAGCAATGAAGTACCAAATAACAAAGGCTCTGAAAGAGAAACATATGAGAAGCTAGAAAGAAGCCAAGCTGAACAGAGAATAGAGGCCATGGAGCAACAGATACCTATAATTGAGGATCAAGTAACAGAGCAAAAACAGATTTTTATTTTAGGCGATTCTATGGTTAAATGTACACACAGGTACTCAACACGGAATAGCAGAGAAAATACTACCAGCTGTAGTTACAGAGGAGCCAAATTGGGTGATATTGCACAAATGCTACCTGGCATACTAAACAACATACTTGGCCCAAAATCTGTGCTAATACATGCTGGTATGAATGATTTAGGAAATGAAAGTGTTATTGATACTATCAAAGCAACTGAAAATATTTATAGGATCCTGAAACAAAATAATTCTGAAATTATTTTCTCCGAGGTGCTACCAGTACCCAAAGCAGGTTGGGAAAGAACGAAAAACATAAAAACGTATAATAATTGGCTGAGGAAATGGTGTATGGAGAATCACATAAAGTGCATTGCAACTTGGGAGCTCTTTGTAGATAGATACGATCTATATAGCTGCGATGGACTTCATCTAAATAAGAAGGGAGCAAGAATGCTAGGACTAATGTTTCATAACACTTTGAACAACAAGCCATATCAAGCAAAAAACTAGACATATGGGGGAGCTGAGATAAAGGAACAGGAATAATGTCAAATGTGTCACTGGCCATAAAACCTATACAAAAATGGTTCAAGACCTTAAGGTCCCTCTGACTAATGCTAGAAGTTTAAATGTCATAAAAAGAACAGAACTAGAACTATTAATGGTAAATGACCACATAGATGTAGCAGCAGTTACTGAAACCTGGTGGAGTGAGACTACCAACTGGAGTCGAGACATACTGTACTTGGTTATAGAGTCTTCTATAAAGACAGAGCAGATAAAAGGGGTGGAGGAGTTGCGCTGTATGTTAAGGAGGATATACAGTGCAAACAGGTTAACCCAGAATGGTATACTAAAACCACAGAATTGATCTGGGTGGAAATATTAAGGGCTAACAACAGAAACCTGTTCATAGGAGTATGCTATAGATCTCCAGGTATAACATTGGAAGAGCACTCTCTTTTACTTAAAAGAATAGGAGAACAAATACAGAACAAGGAGGTAGTAATCATGGGAAACTTTAAAGTCCCAGGTATAAACTGGGAAAACAAATGCAACATCAAATAGGCAATAAAAATTGCTAATAGATTTGTGTATGGAAAATGGGTTATACCAGATGGTCAATTACCCAACAAGAAACCACAATGTACTTGATCTGGTGCTTACAGAGTATAGTGACACAGTGGACAAACTAAGAACAATAGCACCACTAATGTTCGGTGCTCATAACATTGTTTTGCTGGACATCAAGGGTAAACCAATAAAACTATCAGGAAAAAAAACTGTAAAGAATTACAATAAGGGTGGCTTCAATAGCATTAGAGAAAAGTTGTCAGGTTGGGACTGGGCATCAAGTAATCTGAATACTGAACAGTTTTGAACGAGGCTTAAGGAAAAATTACTAACCCTGGAAGATAGATTTGTACCTAATGAGACCCTCTATAACAGGGAGGGTAAAATACCAACATGGCTAACAGTCAAGGTCAAAAATCATTTGAAAAAGAAGAAAAAACATATAGGGCAATGAAAAGGGACAACAATTAATATAATATAAATAAATACAAACAGTTGCAAGCATTCAGAACCGGGCGAGCCCTAAGAATACCCGCTGTGATCCAAAAGGCCGTTGAAACTCAGAAGAAGATTAGCCAGGAGGAACCTGAAGGCCCGGTGGGTGTAGTATGGAGAAAGGATCTGGCACCAGTGACCCTTGCCCCGAATGCTCAATGTGTTCTGCACGGGGAAGTCCGACTGAAAACAGATGTTAAGAATAAGTTGATGTTGGATGCGCCTGGGGAGGGAAGATTACCTGAGGGATTGTTGGTCAAACCCAGTATCTTGCTGGCTAGAGCTCATGCTTACATTAAGAGGGTGATGGTCCAAGTGCATAATGTGTCCAACAAAGAGATTCGAATAAGAAGAGGGTGCACCTTGGCAAGTGTACATTGTGCAGATACTGCAGTATTGCCCAATAGCAAGGGTTCCAGGAAAGATGACAGAGTTACTCCCGACTTGTTTAATTTCGGTGACTCCCCATTGCCTGCTGAATGGAAAATGAGGATCAGTGAGAAGCTTGCCAAAAGAAACCAAGTTTTTTCCCTGAAAGTATGGGATGTGGGATGTGTGCAAGGGGCTGAGCACCATATCCGGCTGCATGATGAAAGGCCTTTCCGAGAGAGATCCCGGTGCTTGGCCCAGGCTGACATAGACAATGTGAGGCAGCATCTGAAAGAGATGCTTGCTGCTGGTGTGATACAAGAGTCCAGGAGCCCCTATGCCTCCCCCATTGTAGTAGTGAGAAAAAAGAATGGGGCAGTTTGGATGTGTGTAGACTACCGCACCTTGAATCGGTGGACCATCCCAGACCAGTATACCATGCCATGCATACAGGACGCATTGGATTGTTTAAATGGCATTAAATGGTTCTCTGTGTTGGACCTACGCAGTGGGTACTACCAGAGCCCAATGGCCCCAGAGGACCGAGAGAAGACCGCATTTATTTTCCCCCTAGGTTTCTATGAGTTTATTCGGATGCCTCAAGGGATTTCAGGTGCCCAGCCACCTTTCAGCGCCTGATGGAAAGTGCTGTGGGAGACATGAATTTGCTTCAGTGTTTGGTTTACTTAGATGATGTCATAGTGTTTGGCCGCTCGTTGGAAGAACATGAGCAACGATTGTTCAAGGTCCTGGATCGGCTGGAGGATTATGGCCTCAAGCTGTCTATAGACAAGTGTCAATTCTTCCAAACTTCTGTGAAATATGTGGGCCACATAGTATCCACTGAAGGCATAGAGACTGACCCTAGCAAAGTGAAGGCTTTGACCACTTGGCCTCAGCCCAGGAATTTGAAAGAGCTGCAACGGTTCCTGGGGTTTTGTGGATATTATAGGTGGTTTGTCAAAGATTATTCTCGAGTGATTCGCCCCCTCCTCAACCTCACTCAGGGGTACCTTTCCCCGCACAAAAAGTATAAGAAAGTTGTACGCTCTGAAACAGAGAAGAAGTATTTTCGGCCGAATGATGTGTTTGGGGACAGCTGGACTGCTGAGTGTGAGGAAGCTTTCTATGACATCATATATCAACTTACCCATGCCTCAGTGCTGGCATATGCTGACCCGGACAAGCCATACATTCTCCATACTGATACCAGTCTACAGGGATTGGGAGCTGTGTTATATCAGGAGCACTCGAACGGTCTGAGACCTGTAGCTTTTGCCAGCAGAAGTCTGACTCCTTCAGAAAAAAAATATCCAGTGCACAAACTAGAGTTCCTGGCTCTGAAGTGGGCCATTGCTGATCAGTTTCATGACTATTTGTATGGTGCCAAGATATTGCTAAAGACTGATAACAATCCTCTGACCTATGTACAGACCTCAGCTAAGTTGGATGCCACTGGCCATAGGTGGCTCTCTGCCTTGGCCACCTACGACTATGCTATTGAGTACAGAGCAGGCCTAAACCATATAGATGTGGATGCTCTCTCTCGGAGACCTATGCCACAAACTGATTGGGTCAGGTTGTCAGAACCTGACATAAGAGCCCTTTGCCAGAAATTTGACAAGGAGGAACAGGTGTCTCCTGATGCTGTGGACTGTATGGTGGATTGCTTGGGGCCATCCGAAAACTGCATACCTGCTGCCAACTGTCATTTTTCTGCATTAGACACTAGTTCACTGCCCCAATTTAACAATGATAGTCTCCAATGGGCTCAATCCCAAGTCTCTATAATAAAAACAATTGTGGAGGCTTTGCAGGCCGGTAGGGACGTGTCCAAGTTGCGTTCCACTGACTTGAGAACTGCCTTGTTATACAAAGAAGGGCCCAAATTAAAGCTGATTAACCAACTACTATACAGAGAGACTGTGGATAAGGAGGGCCGGGTAGACAAACAACAACTGGTGCTGCCCTCAGCTTTTAGAGGACTGGTCTGGAGGTCCTTGAATAATCACATGGGGCATCTTGGCATAGACCGAACTCTCGATCTGGTGCGGACCCGATTCTACTGGCCGAAAATGAGTACGGATGTAGAGCATTATGTCAAGACCTGTGACCGCTGTTTGCAAAGAAAAGCCCTACCTCAGAGAGCTGCCCCCATGGTCAATATCACCACTAGTGCCCCTATGGAACCGGTCTGCATTGATTTCCTGAGTTTAGAACCAGATCTGAAAAATATCAGTAACATATTGGTAGTCGCTGATCATTTTACCCGGTATGCACAGGCCTTTCCTACTAAGGATCAGAAAGCAACCACAGTGGCTAAAGTACTTATGGAGAACTTCTTTGTCCACTATGGGGCCCCACAGAGGATCCACTCCTACCAGGGGAGGGACTTTGAGAGCCGGCTGATCAAAGAGATGTTATCTTTGTGGGAAGTACGGAAATCAAGAACCACCCCATACCATCCCCAGGGAGATCCCCAACCTGAAAGATTTAACCGTACCTTGCTTGATATGTTGGGCACACTGCAACCCAAGGACAAGCCTAGATGGAGCCAGCAGATTAGCACTCTGGTTCATGCTTATAACTGCACCAAAAGTGATGCCACTGGATTCTCCCCCGTACAGGCTGATGTTTGGGAGAGAGGCTAGATTGCCACTGGATGTGTGTTTCGGGGTTTCCCCTGATGGGGTGCAAGCAGAAAATCATCTGCAGTATGTACAGAAGTTGAAGGCCCAATTGCACCATGCCTACCAACTGGCCCAGACCATGGCTGCCAAACAAAATCTGGCCAACAAGGAGAGGTATGATAAGAAAGTGAAAACAATGGAACTGAGAGAAGGGGGATAGAGTGCTATTGAGGAATTTGGGACTGCATGGCAAACATAAAATTGCTGACAGATGGCATCACGTCCCTCATATTGTCATGGGAAGACTGGCAGATTTACCTGTATATAAAGTGCGGCCTGAAAACAATTCAAAAGATGTGAAAACCATACACAGAAATCATCTGCTGCCAATCGGGCAGATCCTGATTGAAGCTGAACCTCCCAATGCCCCCACTCCAGGCCTATGACTAGGTCTGCTGCCAAGAAAAAAAACAGACCACTTGATTCTTCAGAAAGCCAAATAAGACGACCTTGTCCAAACCCTTCTGATGAAGATGATCGCCACTCTGTGTCTGAAGACAATGAAAGTAATATTGAATACTATCCCTCTTATGAACTGAGCCAGCTGTTTCGGGGCAATCCCCCATTAACTCTGGAGATGAGGTTGGGCTCTCTGGACTGTCTGAGCCCCCAGCTTTGTCTCCGGAACCCATGCTTCCGAGGATGAATTGGGTAGCAGCAAAGCCCAAGGGGTGGGGTTCTTGAGCATGGCTGAACTGTCTGGCCTGGCTGAACTATCTGACTTTTCAGAAGAAGAAAGTGATGTGGGGGAACAAGCCCTTGATATGCTGGAACCCGAAGAATATTTTGAAAGCCCTGATGGTTCCTTTCTAGTGCCTGAACAGTCCCCAGCTGAGCCAAGTAGTGTGGGTCCAGATATAGAGGGTCATGCCCCTGAAAGTGCTATGAGCACTGGGTCCCCTTCCCCTGTGGAGGTTCCCCCTACTAACCTCAATGAGGCTGAAACAGAATCGGGGCCTGTAGCAGGGTTTTCCGGGTCCCCTAGACACTCCAGCCGAGAAGTGCGGCCTGTAGTAAAGTTGAGTTATGAGTCTCTGGGTCAGCCTGTGCACCTGCCCTTAAATGTGGTCCACAAAGGGGTGTATGTGTCCCCAAGCTCCTTGCCTAAGTTAGCCTTGGGAGATAACTCCAGCCTGTTAGTGTTGCCTTTTGAGTGTGGTGCCCCTACCCCAGGTAGCCCGCCAGTAGCTGATAGGGAAGGGCCCCCTCTTTCCAGGTGTCATGGGCACAGAGTAATGACCTGATTTAAAAGAGGAAAGGGTTATCTGTTTGTAATGTTGGATAAACAGTAGTAAACTGGGAATACAGTGACAGTGTATGTCATATACAGTGTGCTATAATGTTAATTAAACTGTTTGCCTTAAAGTGATTTAAGGGTAACTACTTGGCGCGGATGCCAAGTTCTTTTCAGGCCAGGAAGGGTGTAACCCCCCTACAAATGGGGGTTCCCAGAAGCTTTCCTGGAACTTGCCTAGATGCTCCATGCCTGGTTGGTGTTCGGAGTAAGGATGCTGAATGCGGACGTGGTGAGTGCTTTTAAAGCCTCCAGTACTGTCTCTTTAAGAGCTGCCTAAGTGCAGCCATAATTACTCCGGGGGGAGGGGTTTGAGTGTTTCTATGCTCAAGTCCCGCCTGGGATGCTGGAAATAGCTCCATTCTGCCATTGCTAAGTATGCAGAGGGAGCTCTGCTGAAGGATGTAACTATTTGCTGGAAATAACTTAGAGTAATAATGATAATGTAGTTGTTCTAACCTGCCTTCTTTGCAGCAAAAGACTGTTCTGATTATCTCCTCCATTTTGGTCCCGAACTGCCGAATTGGATCAATCAGTACATCGGAACTCTAGATAGAGACAGCTGACCAATGAGGACGTAGCTAATAATCCTGGGAAGTAAAGTCTGACCAAGGGCGCCTTTTTGCGCCAATCATGACGGGTCTCATAGCCTGGTGTCTGCAGCCCACCTATGGGAACGGGTGGCACGCAAGTGAGGAGGTTGCTCCCACTGCCTGAGAGGGCAGAGACATTGTGACTGTGGAGCTGAAGGGAGCTCTGAGCTGCTGCGCCGTTGAGTGTTCGCTCGGGAAGCGCGTGAGAGGCCTAGGCAGCCATTTCCCATAGCCAGAAAGCTTCGGACTAAATCCGTCGGCGTACGGTCAGAGGAGGCTGTGTACAAACACAGCTACCTACCAGGCTCAATCTGTAGAGGACTGGAGAATCTGCTGAATTGCGCTTGGTCTGTCAGGAAAGTTGAAGCTGCAGTGAAACACCCGCATAGCTGTGAGTTCGGTGCAGTTCAGGGAGCAGCTGCTTGGTATGGTACCCCTCTGTTGTTTTCCATATAAATGTGTGAGGAAGCCGTTGAAGCTCCGGCTCAGCCCTGCAAGCGGTGAAAGAGTGGGTCTCTGTTGGAGTTGTGAGTACTAAGTCAGGGTAGCTCCCTGCTGAAGGTTATAAACCAAGACACAGTCGTTTTGTTGTACTGCAGACTGTACTAATTGAGCTTCCTGGCTTCATCTAAGCTTCATAGGAATTGAATGCTCCTTTGTGTCAGAGCCCCAACCAGCTGCATCGAGGAACTAGCCATTAGGGGTTGGGTACCCATAGACAGTAACTGATAGGTTTAGGCCTGTGCACAGAGCCCTAGGTAGTTAAATATATTTTATAGTGGTAAGTCAATCACCCTGATTTCCCCCGGTCCTTGTCATCTCTCCTCAAATAAATTAGATTGTTTGTTTTGCAACTGTACCCTGGCTGGTTTGTGTCTTACTGGGGATATACTGCACAGTGAATATTTGACAACTGTACCTTACTTTCAAGGGGGTCCCCGGAGTGAGCTGAGTGGTTCGAGCCGGGGGGTAAGTGTTCAGGGGGAGAGCATTGTAATTAATCCGTGTGAGCCACTAGTGGGAAGAAGGGGGGGTTGCAGTAACCCAGAGGGCTGTGACAGAGTCAACCTTGACTGTCTTAACCCCGACCTCTGGGTGGAGGCACCCATCAACGGATCTGGGCCCCTTACCATGTCGCAGCTGAGACAGGCAGGGGTGGTAGCCCTTAGGATAGAACCCCCTGGGGGTTACACATGCATTAGAAATATATTGACCAAGCTCCTGGGCAACTCTTTTTGTTCTTTGCACTGCCATCATAATTTACTTTATTTGCCTATGCTAAATGGAAGTCAAACAGCACAAGGACACAAAATACCAGAGCTATAAATCTTTCTGGCTTATTTTTGGACCAACACCTCAGGTCCCTTTACCTTTCACTCTCACTCTCAATGTCAGGTAGAATAAACATTGTACTTGTGTTGTACCCATGGTGCGGTGTGTTGTGCCCATGTCCTTCTTGTGCTGATCCATGCATTGCAGACCAAGGTAGCACAGGCGATGTACTGGCTGCTTTTGCTTTTATCATCATGTCCTCAATTTGCATTGGGTCAGTGTAAGGTTTCTCTGCTTGTTTTTATTTTATTTATGTGCCTCTTGGGACACAACCCACAGCACAGCAGTCTCGACCCCCCCCTGGCTCAGCTTCAGCAGCTATCAGCCCACCCTCGGAACACAAGCCTCAGCACAGCTACCCATGACCCCAGGGCTCAGTCGGCAGCAACAATCAGATATGGCATTCCACCAGCAGAAGAGCAAGTAAGCAAGTGTTGTTGGTGCCTTTTTCAAACCGCTGTGCTCACCAAGCTCGCATTTAAATCAATAGCATGTAATGCTAGTTTTATTTGTACACTATCAGCATTTATTTATTAGAACTGCTACAGCATTTCCTGCATTGTGATGAAACTGCTAGCTCTGTGAGGCATTTATTTCAATTTTTGAAGAATATTTCTGCATTAAGTGAAAACACTAGCTTTCCAGAAATTTCCTGATTAGCTACTGCACTGTTAAAAGCTACTATCTGCCATGCTCACCCTTCCCCTTTCTTTCTACCCTCCCACTTTCCTGGCTCCTTCATAACCCCTGTTGCTCTTACCTTACAGCCCAGTCCCTTGGGACACAAGACCCAGCACAGCAACCCGTGACCCCTCAGGGCTCAGTCTCAGCTTGCAGCAGCTGTCAGGTATGGTGTTCCACCAGCAGAGGAGCAAGCAAGTGTTGTTGCCCACCCACTCTAGGTGGTTGCTCTGTTATAGGTCCCTCTGGACACGAGACCCAGTGATTCTCTCACTCCACTCTCCTACCTGCATCCTGTCACAAATTATCACTAGTGGGCACTAGACCTCCTATCATCCTCACTCCAACTTGAGATAGCACTCTCTCACAGCTCTCTTACTCTCCCCATCCCCTCTTCCTAGTCTCACCATATGATCATGTAGCCCCTAACTCTGGGCCTCCTTGTTATGGCCTTTCTTTCCACACCTGTCTTCCCCCCAAATCTTCCAGCCTCTCAGCCCCTACCCCCTGACACCCTCTCATCTTCCTTGCATGCCCTCACCATCCACTCCTCCCTTGTCCTGTTCCTTTACCCCTCCTTGACCCCCCATACTCACCCCTTCTGCTCCTTTCCACCCCTATCCTCCCCTCAACCACCCATGCCCCCTGACCCCACACCCAGGCCTCACCCGGTCCCCTACTGAAACACAACTCTGTCCTCTCCTCACTTCATCACTCCCCAGAGCCCACTCTCTCTCTCTCTTTCCTCTTCTTCACCCGAAAACATCTCCTGCCTTCCATCCTCCTCCTCCTTCTCCTCCTTCTCTCAGGTGATGTGGAACCCAATCCTGATCCACCAGCCCCCAATCACAACTCCATCCCCCACAAAGGTCTACAAGTCTATTGCATAAATGCCCATAGTCTTCTTCCAAAGCTCAACTTGCTGAAAGTGTGGATATCTCAATAGTCCCTGGACATTCTCTGCATCTCTGAATCATGGCTTTCTTCTTGTGTCCCTCATTCCAGTCTTGCCCTACCTGGCTTCGAAATCTATCACCAGGACCATGGGAGGAGGGGTGGTGGCATTGCTATGTACATCCGAAGGTCTACCCCTGTTCCATGATCTACCACAAAGCTGCACCGGCATCCCACAAAGTTCTCCTCACCAGCCTTGCCCTCCCATCCACAACCCTCATCTTTATTTGCATCCTATATGCTTCCCACAAAATCACCCCTGAGTCCCGCACCTCCTGCATTAACACTATCTCCTCCCTCTCCTCAACAGGAGAACTACTGATGCTGGGAGACTTCAGTGTGTCAACTGGCTATCTCCCTCATCCAGTAGGCAATCTATCGAAGCTCTCAACCTTACCCAACTAATCTCAGGTCATACCCATCTCAACCAGGGATCAACAAATTTCAAAATGGCATACTAGTCAAGGACAACTGACCTTGTCAAAAATGGTAGTCACTGGGTTCCGCGAGTGGTAGTCCAGTACATTTCAATGTAAATTTTAAAACAACTTACATAGAAAGAAATCATATGGTGTGACTGGGGTTGTACTGTACTAATATTTCATAGGATGGGATTTACTAGACTACTTTACTTCTGTATATTGTTGTACTGTTTTTGTTTCGATGCTAATAAAATGTATTAAACCAGTCACTGTGTGGTGTGTGTTTCAGTGGGTGCCAGGGTGGTGTGGACTGGGTGGGAGGCTCAGGGCTGAGTCAGACAGACACTAGTAATGATGTTTATTTTTATTTGATTATCTTTTCAATAGCTCCCTGTAGTGTCTTTAAAGTTGTGATTGTGCAAACAAAGGAAGACAGTCAGGCAGGCACAGGCACTTAGGACTAGGGCAGTGGAAGGGATGAGAAATGTAAGGAATATTTAGCAAGCCTAGATTCATTCTAGAGGATGGGATGGAATGTTTAAAGTTTATTTTATTTTTCCTTAGCTTAAATGTTTTGTTTTAAAACTGCAGTTTGTCCCATCCTAGTGAGTACCGGTTTCTCCCAGTGCTCCCACCCTCTGCAACAGACAGTCCAGACAGAACTAGTGGCAGTCCAGGGTTTTATTTAACTCTAAAAATTGATTAGCATTTTGATCATAAGTGCTAAAACCTTGTGAAAATGCATAGCTCTTTCCTCACTGTGTTTAAAAAACACAGCACTTCTAGAAAATCTATATACTTTCTCTACAGTTAGCATCATCCCAAGAAAAAAACTGCTAATCAATTATTTCAAACCCTGCAGTTAGTCTGTTCCCACAGTACCACCATTACTCTCAACAGTCAGGTCTAGTAGTTCACAGGTCACCCTTCTTTTCCTAGTTTTTTAAATTTGTTTTACAATCCTTAGGCAGTTTGTGCCTTTTTATTTTCCTTCTTGCTAACTTGCAACTGTTATACGAATGTGCACAGCTAACATAGGTTGGCCCACAGGCCCAGCCCAACAGTGCAATGTGTCAATTCTTTTTCCCTTGTCACTTCATGTTTTTCTTCAAGTTCTTCCCTTTACATTTTTCCTTGTGGTGGGCAACAGCACACACACCTCAGGCTGCCCTTTGCTCCCTCAGGTAGTAGCTGACTGCTCCTCTCTTAGTCCTGTTTTTTTTAGGCAATACTGTAGTAGCCACAGACACAACAACCACTAGTTTGGCTATAAATAAAGGTTAGGACTCTTGTGCAGAAACTTACTGTGTTATGGGCAACCCACTACTCTGGGCCTGGTTTCACCTACACCCTAGGCAAAAAAAAAAAAATGAAACAGAAACAGGATTGGCACTTGGCAGTGGCACTTAAGTTACAACAGACACAACACAACACTGAGTGTCCAGAAACCAAACGAAGCCACCTTTACTTAGGCAATAGGCAGGGAAGGTAGTACAGTCTGATCTTCAGAAGCAAGACAAGTGGCTCGCTGTGTGTCTGTGTGGCAAGTGGCAACAACAGCACACTTGACTCCCAGTCCCTACTAGGCAAAACAAGAAAAAAAAAATGAATACAAATAGGAGCCCTTTATTCTACTCCTTGCTGCTCTTATTTACTGCTCTTGTTATCTTTTAGTGGCACAGGCACTGGGAAAGAATTGACAAGGCAGGCACAACTGAACTAGCAACAGTTATAAACTAGTAAGAAGGTACATGGCAGTGGGGAGCTGGGCACTATCTTTGTTTCTGCCTTATTTTTTTCCTTTTCCCTCGCTACAGAATTTGTTATGTACACCAAACAACTCCTGGATTTTGTACCACAATGTCACTGACACCAACAAGTCCCCACTGACTTTTCAGAATTTCTTTATAAGTTATTTTAATATTTTTAGCCACAGTGCTTTGTTAATATTCTCTTTATGTTTTGCAGTTTTTTTTGTTCCCAGGCTCAATCCCACGATCTCTGGCGGCAAGTCCCTGCTTCAAACTGCTGTGTCCTGTGCGTTAAGAAAAAAGCTTCCAATTACCACGTTTTATGACTCCACACCTTGCCTTCAGTAGTCCGACCCCTTGCTTCTTTTCTTTTTTTAATTCCACTCCCTGATTGTCCCTCAACATTTTCCAACCAACTCACTCCACCCCTTTGAGTTGAGTCCTTTCAGTAAATAACAAATCCTGTTATTTATTTAACAATTCCAGTCCCCCTGACTGACCCAATCATGTTCAATGCTCACGCTCAACAACTACCTCCCCCCAGCTTCAGTGACAGTCAGGCAACCGTTGTATTTCTTTTTTTTTCCTCACCCCCCCAATTGCAGTATCCAACTGTGACCATGCACATTCTCCGAAGTCTGAACCAAATAGTTCTCAAGTCCTCCAAACTTCAGTCCTTTCAGGAAAGGACAAAGCCTTGATTCATTTCTTGTTTTTTTAATTATTTCCCCTTGTTAATTTTTTTTTAATTGCTTGCTATCAGAAGTAAACAGGGGTTAGGTGCTGAGCTAGCTAAATAATGTAGGTCTGTGGCTGGCAAGGCGTTAATGAAAACACTCTGTCCACGTCCGACTGTTACAATTGCAGAGATTGAAATGGCACTCTCAGCATTCTCACGCATCTCTCCCTCTGAAATTGCCACCCCCCCCACCCCATCATTTCTGGCCAATTCCAAGGACTGAGAAAAGTAGTCTACCACTTTCAATTCGTTGACTCATCTGTCAGTCCTGAGTTACACTGAAGCTCTTCTGTTGTTCTGATGGGTGGGGAGGAAGGGTCCTTGATATGGCTTGCTGGTGCAGCTCTCAGGAAAACACATGGTGCTAGTTTCATAAGTCATGTGACCACCAGATGGCTAAGGATGAAGACAGGCAGCACCTAGTGGTTGACTGGCAGACAGGACCGCAGCTAGGTAACAAAAAAAAATATATATGTTTTTGACTTGGTTGTCCATTGGACAACCAGCTACTTCAATTATGCTTGTCTGACTGCATGAGATTGTAGCCCAGGATGTCGGGCTATTGGATTTGTCAATCCCTGATCTCAACTCCCACTCCTCCAACCACACCCTTCTCGACTGGATACTGTCCTCTCACCCACATTGCATTTCATCAGGTGGAGTCCTACCTGATGCATTGACTGACCACTGCATTGCCTACGGTGTCAGATGGGCTCACCTCCCCCACTCGCTCCCCAAATAGTCAGTCTGTACTCCTAATTAAGAACACACTAGGTGCCCCACTGGAACACGTTACCAACTTTAAATACCTGGGTATCACATTAGACACCTCCCTCTCCTACCAGAGTCACATTCAACTTCTCACTTCCGCTGTCAATACAAGAGTGGGCATCCTCTATAGACTCAAGCACTGCTTACCCACACAGGCCATGCAACTTGCAGTCACCTCCTCCATCCTCTCCCTAGTTGACTACGGGATTGTTATATACGGCTCTGCAGAACCCACCACGCTTTAACAGTATAAACACTGCCTTCAATAAAGCCTGCCGCCTAGTCACAGGCAGCGACAGACTAACCCACACCTGCGATCTTTATACTTTGACTGGTTGGCTAAAATTCCAACAAAGAATAAAGTACAACACCTGCATCCTTGCAAAAAAGATACATCTTCAGCTAGCCCCCATCGGCCTTCTCCCCATAATCAGTGCAGCACCCCACAGGCGCAATACAAGACTCACAGCAAGCTCATCATTTCTGGTCCCCCTATGTAGAACTTCCCTTGGACAAAGATCCTTCTGCTACCGAGCCCCTCTCTGGCTCAATGCGTTACCACCCTCACTCTCCCAGACCCACAGCATCTCACAATTTAAAACAGGCCTCAAGGCTCAACTACTTGAGAGTGCAAAAATGTGTCTGTGGCTAACATTGCCCACCCAATTTTCTCCCATATCCTCCCCATTCTCGACACAGGGTCTCTCTAGACCCCATGAATTAGCATCATACAAGTCCCTGCCCTGGGACTCTAAGATTGCTGCCTAATACCCTCACCGGTATATAAGTTTTAACCTGGACTGCTCCATCAGTACTGTTACTGTAAATACTGCCTGTCTATGTATGTCTTATACTGTATTTGTTTACCCTCCACCCCCTGTAACCGACGTGGAGCCTCAAAGGGTTTATAATTCTGATTGTATTCAATAAATAAATAAATAAATACATCACCTATCATTCACTCAAATGCATATCCCCTAACCTCCTTCTCTCTGACCTCTACTAGGCTGACTGGACCCCTGTTCTTTCACCACTGATGTCAACATCACCCTCTAACACTTCTACTCCATCCTGACCTCGATCTGGGACCATCACACACCCCTCAGCACATCCCGAGTAAGGTGGCACCTTCTCTCTTGGATTATGCCCAAAATCCTTTCCTTTTGTAAAGCTACAGACCACACCTGGTCCTTCTTCAAAGCCTGTGGCTCTTCCTCTAGCTTTCAGGACTACCGCACTCTCAGGAACAAGTGCGATTTACCAAGCCAAACCAAACCACTTCAAATCTCACCTCTCCCATAACCCCAACCCTTCCTCCATCTGGTCAACCATAAAGTCCCTCCTCAACCCTCCCCCCCTTGCCATCATCCCTACCTTCGTTGAAAATAATGCATCAATCTCTGACCTCTCAAGTGTGGCATCCATTTTCAACAAATATTTCATATCCTGCATGCTCTCTGGCTCACCTTTCCCCCCTACTCCCCATCATATTTTGCAGGCTTTGACTTCCCCCTCATCTTGTCCATGGAGGTCTACCATGCCCAAACCTCTTTAAATACTGCCAAATCGAGCCATGATGGCCTCTACCCCTTATTCCTGTGCCTCTCTGCCCTGGATATCACCAGTCCCCTCACCCATATCCTCAACCTTTCCTTATCCACCTACTCAGTCCCCACACTATGGGAACTTGCCAGGGTAATCCCCTTCCCTAAGGGTGGTGATCATTGCCTTCTGAACAACTACCATCCCATCTCCCTCCTTCTAGCACTTGCCAGACTCCAAGAGTCTCTGATCCTTTTCAGGCTGTCTGACTTCCTTTCCTCCTCAAACCGCTTCTCTGACTACCAATCCAGCTTCTGCAGAAACCACTCCAATATCTCCTCTGAGTCTCTAACTCCATCTTTTCTGTCATGGACCATGGCCACACCACTGTAACAATTTTTATAGATCTAGCTAAAGCTTTTGACTCTGTCTCCTACCCTCTCCTCCTACAAAAACTACATGGAGCTCATTTGTCCTCCTCTGCTGAAAAATGGTTTAGCTCCTACCTTTGTGGTTGGATGCAGTTAGTCTCGGTAGGAAACTCCACCTCACCCCCCATCCTCTCTGGAGTCCCCAGGGATCTATTATTGGTTCAATCCTTTTTTCCATATTTATTAATGACCTCCCTAATGTCTGTCAACACTCTAATATCCACCTCATTACAGACTACACCATCCTCTACACCTCCGGCCCTACTCCCGACTCTGTCTACCCAACGCTCTACTCTTACTTCAGCCATGTCCTCCACTGGTTCCAAGACAATAGTCTAAAAGCCAACTCTAAGAAAACAGTCCCCATGGCTTTTAGGACCCCCCAAAAGCTGTCTAAGCTACACCTTTACCCCTTCTTCTTCACCTTGGATGGTTCCACCCTTGACTCTGTATCCTCCTATAAATACCTGGACTTTTGGCTTTACCAGCACCTTGACTACTCCATCTATGTTGACTCTATGTGCTCAAAACTTCCCCCAAACTCAGAGTGCTCTATCGGAAAAAAGACTCCATCCACCCTCAACTCCAACACGTCCTGCTGTCCAAGACCACCCTTCCTCTGTTCAGCTTTGGTGACATTATCTATGCATCAGCTACCACCACCACCCTCTCCCATCTAGATATCCTCCTCCACTCCTTCTGCCACTTTCACTACAAACTCCCCACTATAGACTCACCACTGCTCTTTTGTCTCCTCCTTATACCTCCAGCCTCTCTCACACAGAAGACACATCCACTTTCTAACCTTCATTGCCAAGTACTGGTTTGACCTCCTGTCCCCTTACCGCACCTCCACCCTCAACCCTGCCCCTGTACCATCCTACTCCCTGAGCTCCTATCTCCCCCGCACCTTCTCCATCCTGTACAACTTGTCCTCATCTGGCTTCTCTGCCTTCTCATCCCATCTCCCCATCTCTGGAATTAGCTACTCCCAATCCTTTGTGACTCTCCCTCCTTCCCTGCCCTCAAGCATCAAATAAAACTCATCCCTCCACCACCCTGCACCTCCCTTCCCTCCCCTCTCCCCCTCCACCACTTCTTCCCCTCCTTAACCCATCCCCTCCTCTTCCGCTTTATTCTGCCTCCTTCCCTCCTCGGTCTGCCTCCTCCCCCATCTCAAGCTTACCCTCTCCTGGCAATGCTCCCCTCCTCTATTGCCACCTCAGCCATCCCCCTTCCTGCTCCAACTTTTTACCCATACTTACCTTCAAGTTTCTCCCTCCTCAGACCAACCATGGATCTCCATATAGTTCTCAACTATTTCTGTACAATATCAGCTGCATTGTAGTATAGCAAAATTTGTATAACTTGAAATACTTATTTCCTTCGTTGTATATATGGCTTATCTTGTATTGTTCTTGTTATAATGTCTGAAGTAGTGTTGCCACTATTGTCACCACTTGTCCTGTAAGAGTGTCTATTTGAGTCTTATATATTTTATTGTCCTGTACTCCATTCTCCCGGGTCGCACCTGGAAACAAGCCCTGGCTCAGTGTGCCTTTCCCAGTTATCAACTTTAAAATAAAATAAAATATCTTACAGTTCTACACCAAGCTGAGGCTTGTTTTGAGGTGCCTCCTGGGAGCACAGAGAAATTAAGTCACTTGCTCATGGTCACACAGTATGCAAGAGGTGGTTGTGGGATTCAAACCCAGTTCTCCGGGTTTGCAGCTCAGATTCTATACTGCCTTCCCTCATGGTGCCATTTCCTAAGCCTCTACCACATTGTCTTCATAAAGACTTGGTGATGTGTGCCTATACATAGACATTGATGTCCATGGTGTTTGCATTTGTAGCCATATATCCCTCAATTCCCTTCTAAGTTCTTGCATCATGGACCATGGCTGGAGTTACCTGACCCTTATTTGTACTAGTGTGTGCCTCATCTGTTGGCATTCTGACTGTGCTTCTTTAAAGGGGAAGTAAACATTGTAGGGGTCACTCAAATTGTGAAAACACAAGACAAGATCATTCAAATGAGGTACCAGGCTTAGTTGTATGAGTCAGGAGTCCTGAGACTTGAATATCAAATTATCTGTAAGTGAAAACAAAGCAGCAGCCATTTCATGTAATCTTAAAACAGGAAGTGATATCACTGAGGGGCCAGTTCTATGTTGTTAATTACAGCTTGCCCCTCAGTGACACCAGTTTCTGTCTCAGGATCTGATAAAATGGCTGCGGCTTTGTTTTGATTTAAATAGTATTTATCTATTCATATCTGAGGACTCTTGACACCCACAAGGAAGTTCCATACCTCATTTGAAATATCTTTTTATGGTCTTTCAGAATTTGAGAGACCCCTGTAATGTTTACTTCCCTTTTAAAGCTGTTCCTCACAAATTCTCAGATATGGTCTTTTTACTTTACTTTGCCACCTTTGCTTTTTTTCTGCAGTAGCTGCTCCATGTGTTCTGCCTTTGTTTGAACTGTGCACCCTCATCTGGATGTGGCCACTTCTCATCTCCTGCCCTTTTTTCAGTATTTCCCCCCTCAGCTGGATGTTGCCTCTCCTTGTATGCTGCTGTTTCCTTGGGATGCATCTCTGGATGTGCTTCAGGATGTGCTCACTCTTCTGGATATGCCCTGCCCTCCTTGGTGGTTGCTTGCTGTTTGGGTACCTCTGCCATTTCCTTCTCTAATTGTTTTCCTCCTGCTCCTTATAAAATGATGACTTTTTGTTCCTAGTGATTATATTACATTATGTGGAAGACAGAAATATATGTTGAGAATATTGCACAGTTGATGATGAAGTAGAGGACACAGCCAAAACCTTTAGTACTTTTAATTCTTTTTTTTCCTTTGCAGTTATACTTTTAAATAACCCACTTTGAAATAACCCACAAGTGAGAGAGCGGTGTGCATTTAAATAGTTTCGATATTAATAAACATAAAGATGGTTTTAAACATGTACAGTGCAAACCAATAATTTAAATACTTCCTTAATGTGTATTTGTTTATGTCCTTTCTGAATTTTTGTGTTTTGCAGGTGGAGCTGCATTTTTATCACCCCTTATTTTCTGCTCACTAGTGTGCTATTTTGCACTTATAGTGCCAGTGCCCTCATCATTCACGGTCTTATTGCATCGGACGTCCCATAAAATGTCACTGTGGCAAATCTTGAAGTCACCCTCAGTTTGATATACAGCTCAGTACAGTGGTGCAGTATATTGCCTTGCAGTCTGATGTTTGTAATAGCAACCTTCAATCTCCACAAAGGTCCCCATAAATATTGTTCCCCAAGTGCAAGACATCTTGCACACAGCTGTTGATTGGGTAATCATTTTTTTTATGTCATTGTTACCTAAAATCTGATTTGCTCACTCATGAATCCCCATTGTATAATTGAGCTCATTTCATAGACACGCCTATTTGCACCTCTGTAAGTACTGTATGATACAGTTGCATTTTATCTTAACTTTTTGAGGTTGCTGCAAAACAAGAAACCACCTCTTTTACACTATCATCATGACCAATAAGTTGGATGCCCAAATGAGCCTTGCTGTTTGTGAAATGTGTGAAAAGGGGACTCCAGTGAGGTCAATACAGAACTGCTCTGCAGCTGCTAGAGTTTTGATGACTGTCTCTGGCATCTATAGCCACCTCAGTCTGCACAAAGAACATCCACACAAGCCAAAAGTGTGCACTAGGAGGGAAGCTGTAACCCTTAATACAATACTAATACACTACTGTTGTGCAGTAAAAGACAGTGAGATGGTACTTTGCTGCCCTAGTGGCCTTGAGCAAGCCACATTACAGGGCATTGAGACTGTAATGTGCCACCTGAGTGGCCTTGAGCAAGCCACACTACATAGCAATGAGGCTGTACTGTGCTGCCCAGTGTGCCACATTACACAGCTTTGTTGCCATGATTGCCATAATTGCCTTTGATTTTCTTTCTTTTGTAGTGAGGTTTCCAACTTTGTGAACCAGCTTGCAATGCAAGATGATATCAGCAGTGCTCAAGAGGTCAGTAGGTACTCAGCATACAAATCATTAATCTAAAGGACAGCACACAGAAAGGGATGGACTTATGGGAGAGCACGGTAAGGACTTCACTCTCTGTAAGCCGTTGGTATCTATTTTGATTATTCCACGATGCTGGCCAGTGACTAGTTTGTGAACATATACTGTCAGAACTGTCAATGTTGGGTAGAGTACTATCACACCTGATTCAGACATCATTTTTTCTGTACTGTAGTACCTGCTGTCTCATCTTTGAGGCAAAGAAGACTAAGAGGCTGGAGAAAGCAAAGGCATGGATTGAGGCAAATGAAAAGTTTTTGAATGGGAATTTTACAGACAAAAGTACTGTAGCCATGCAGTCCTTCTGTCCCATGGATTTATGGAAAAAAAGCCCTCCTAGTACTTGAACCACAGCCCAAACTCTCACTGACAATGCATGTCTGGCATGCCACTCCCACCAAGGGCCTTGGTCAATGCTGTTATTCACTAGAATCATGAAGGATGATTTCTTTAGGGAGGAGATAGTGATAAATATGCTGGTACCCTTTATCCATCATGTATTTGCAGATGGTCATCAGCTTTTCCAAATAAAGTACAGTATTGTACAGGGGACATCAGTTACTCAGTGAAAATGTCAGTTGGTATCACTTGTAGCTGCGTACCTTACTTTTGCTGCTATTGTATACTGCCTTGATTTCTGTGATCAGTCTTGGTCATTAAAACCTAAATGAATCATACTCTCTATTTCAGTGTGGTTTTTTTTACCTCCTTTCTGCATATTTTACAGATAATGACCGAAAACATGTGGCATCAGGATTCCACATGAAGGACAGTGGAGTGAACTGGATCAGGATGCACCAGAATTACCCAACATGAACCCAATCAAAATGGTAGGGCATCACTTGATGTACTATACAAGGAGGTTTGTTAAGCCACAGAACCTTGCTTAGCTTATTTGGGGCATCCAACCCTTCTGGGGGAGAATGCTGACAGTGGAGGACTATAATTGGAAGGCTAGGCCTGTAGTTCAATGAACAAGCAGCTAGTCACTCCCATTTTCCAGAGCTATATAAGCAGTTCCTCTCAGCCTCATTGTGAAGCACTTTTTCTTTGCAGCCAGAGGCTCTGTTGGTTTGTCCTCTGAGCTGGCTGGGGCCTACCCCCCCCCCGCCTGCTGTTTCTGTGCGTCTCTGCTGGACTTCGATGTTTGATTTCCTGCTTCTGGTTTGTATCTTTCCTCTGGCTGTGTGCTTCCCTGTGTTTTGTGTCTCTTGTTTTGGAGCCTTGTTCCCTGTTTTCTATTTTGCTGTGGTTTTGCCTTTTTTGTGGCTTTGTTTCTAAGCTCCTAGCATACTGCTACTCAGAGCTCATACTACAGCTTTCAGTTACCTACAACTGCAGCCACTGCTACTGTTTACTCCAATTACTATTGTACCCAGTGCTTGTGTTTTTACACTGCTGCTCACCATGCTCAAACTACTGCAATGCAATTGCAATCATTATCTATGTGTTTCAGCTCAATCATAGCTGCTCCATGTTGCATACTCAATTCTTTTCACATGACACAGATTTACTCTGACCCTAGCTGTGCTGCTCATTCATGTTCTCATTCTTCTTGCCACTTCATTGCACTGCCTTGCTACACCTGTTTTCAGAGCACTGTCTCCATGTTTTATTGCAGTTACAACTCTTAGGTCAGCCAACTAAGCTCCTGCTGAGGCTGTTTATGTAGCTTTTTTATTATTAAATCCTGCCTCGCCTCCAAAAATCCTCAGAGTATTTGTCACCTTGATTTGGCTATTCATGTCTGTCTGGCTTGCCCCCATTCAGTGCTGTTTCATTGCTACGTGTTATGCAGACCTCCGCACAGGTCCACCTATCACTACTACTGTTTATTGACCTACGTACAGGTCCACGTTTGATTACGGTATCATTGTTCATTGCTTACGCAGATCATTGCTTCATGCCTACTGCCATCCCCTCGGCTTCAGTCTCTGGGATTCTGCTGCACTCAGTTCTGCATTCTACCTTGCAAGGTCTCAGCACCCAATGCTCATTTCAATCTCAGCATGCCATGCTCATTCAGTTCACCAGCTTTTCAGCTCTCAATCAATTTTGGGGCATGCCAGCCATTCTATTCTGGTGCAGGGTTCCTGCAGCTGGTGGTCTCACTCTGCATTTAGTCCACATCTTGAGCATGTCCAGCTTGGTGCAGGATCCTTCTCACCTGGCCCATAGCTGGGAATGTCCTCACCCTGGGCTTGGCTTTAGCTGCCTGCTATGTGACAGCAGCTCCTGGTGTAGAGTTTGACTAGTGGTGAAGGGTGGAAAAAGTTACCTCCTTTGGCTCTAGTGTTCCACTATAACAGTTAGCCATTGTCTTTAGTGGATTCCCTAGCAAGGCACCTTCACCGCATTCTCCCTATGACTGCCTCTGGCTCACCTGGTTTGAGTTTAGGGTGGGTAGGCCAGGTGAGTGCCTCAGCAGTTGCTGCTCTCCTCCTGCACCTTGCATGCATGTATTGTTGCAGATTTTTCTTACAACCTTCCACAGCATTCCAACTAGAGGGTTTGAGTGAGAGCTGTCCTCCAAATTAGAATATTTTTCACCTCCCTTTAATTGGGTTTTCCAAATTGCAGCTGCAGAGCCATCACTAAATAAACTATCCCAAGCCTGGAGGGAAGGGGACCTAGGCCTTGGATCCCTAGAGATTTCCTTCTCATAGGGTTTTTTCTCTCTCCTCCATTGCCTCATGTCATAATTGTTAGTTAGCATAGTAGTGTCCCCTAGTTTCTTTAGGTAGGTTCTGCTTTTGGATGGAGGTGGAGGATGTCCTGCCATTCCCTCTCTCCTTAGAGGATCCCCTAATTCTCAATGTAAACCATTAGTATCATGCTACGCAAACCTGGGCATTTCATTACGTTATCAACTGAGCATCTCATTACATTATCAAACTGTCTATGCTTCTCTACTACTACATCACAGTAACTGCTTGCTCATATGCTTCATGTTGCCTCATTCTTTTGGGGTATGTTTGCACTACATTTCTTTTGAGGATTCCTAAGGTACCTTTAGCCATGGGAGTCATCCCATGGCACCTCTAGGGGTGGAACCCTCTCTGAGGGTTCCTTGCATTTCGTACTCCTACAGGGTGGTAATTCCTCTGGAATAGAAAGTCCGAAAGGCCAAAACCAAACTAACACAGTTGCACAAGCATAACACTATACCAGCTGTGCAGGACATTGAACTGATATATTAACCACCATGACAAAGTTATGCCATTTGTGGTTCATGTCAGTGGTTGCACCACTGCTATGTGACCTATTGTATGTAAAGAAAAGAAGATCATAAGACAACATGTTATTTAAGTGAACAATCATTAAAACAAATTTCAGAAATTCTGATCAGTTGTGTCCTTTTTTTATTACACACCAATCTGGTGTCATATTATCCACCTGATGAGCAGCATCAAGAGGTGTTGCTTCAGGCTTTCTTATCCAGGCTGTGAAAGGAAGGGTGCCAAAGGAATCCTACAGTAAGTTGGTTTCGTATTTTAAAGAACAGTTTCAAGGTGTTTAAGTACAGTAAGTGTGGAGAAGACTGTGCAAAGCCCTGTCTTGAACTGCAGTCAGCAAAGGTCATTAACAATATACTGTACATCACTACAGGGAAATGCAGACAAACAGTAGTACATTCTTTAGATCAATGGTACCACAGAATGAATATTTTAATTTTGAAAAAAATGTAGTAATTTTCCAGTGTTTACTGGTGACATGCTAAATCACTCATGTACTGTAGCACTGAGTAAACACAAAGATTTATAAGTGGTATAAGTAACCTGGCACCACAGCTTGGAGAGATGGGAAGCAAATCCAAAGGATCATTGAGACAGCAAGACAGGAGGGTGAGGTAGATGTTATTGTTCACCCGGGAACAAATGACCTGATTGGGGATGAGGTGAGGTCAGTGCAGAGGGAGTTCACAGAATTCGGGAGGGGTCTTAGGCAGGTGGCACACACGGTAACTTTTTCGGAAGTTCTACCTGTCTATAGCATTGGAGAGATCAGGTTACTCAACACCAAGGGAGTCAATGAATGGCTGAAAAACTGGTGCAGAGATGAGAGATTTGGCTTCATTGGGGACTGGGGGACCACCTGGAGGGATGTGGGCTTGTACAGCAGGGATGGCCTGCATCCATCTGGGGGGGACCAGGATCCTTAGTGAGAGGTTTAAATGCTTCATTGGCAAGCATTTAAACCAAGATGGGTGGTGGAAGTAAGCAGGAAGAAACCAACTGCCCCCCCCATAGGTTAAGGTAGACAAACAAAAAAACACTTGGGATGAAAAATCAATAAAAGAATCCACAAGTGGGAGGGAAGTCAGATAAGGCATAGAGATAAGGCACAGGGACAGTGAGGGAGCTGATAAGGGAAAAGACAGCAAAGCATGAAAAGCCATGTGCCCATAGCCTTTGTAACAAGATCCTAGACTTAGTGGCCTTGATAGTGGCAGAAGACCTGGACATTGTTGTGGTCACAGAAACCTGGTACACGAGAAACCATGAATAGAATGTTATGATACCAGTGTACACACTCTTCAGGAGAGACAGGGAGGGCAAAAAGGGGGGGGGGGTAGCTATCTAAATCAGGGAGGGTATCAAAGCAAAGGAGGTAAAGGGCAGACATGAAGGAGAGGAGGTACTATGGGTCACCATAAAGACAGGGAATGATACCACCATCTGTATGGGAGTTGTCCACAGACCTACAGTGCAGGAGGAAGAAATAGACAGAGTACTAATGGAAACCAGCCACATAATGGCAGAAAATGGGGAGGTATTGCTGATGGGGAACCTGAACATGCCAGATGTTAACTGTAACACCTATGCTGCAGCCACTACCAGAAGAAGAGACATCCTGGATGCCCTGCAGGGGGCATGCCTCAGACAGCTAGTGGTGAAGCCCATCCAGGGGGGAGCAATATTAGACCTGGTCCTCACAAATGGTGACAGAATAACAGACCTATGAGTGGGCAACCATCTAGGGTCCAACGATCACCACACAATGTGATTTAAGGTGAAAACAAGGCTAGAGAGCAAGCCACACAAAACTAAGGGTCATAGATTTCAAGAGGGCCAACTTTTCAAAAATGAGGGAACACCTCAAGAAAATCCTGGCAAAGGGGGGGTAGAGAAACAATGGAAAAAAATTAAAGGATCCACAGCTGAGGCAACAAGCCTCTGTTTTAGGTTAGTAAACAAAACAAAAAGAAAGAAAAACTCTATGGTTTTCAAAATAAGTAACAGATAAGGTTAAGGAAAGAAACCCAGCAATCAGAAAGTACAAGGAAACACAGAAGGAGGGTGACAGGCAACTGTATCAGGCAAAATAGAAGGAAGTGGGGAAAGCAGTCAGGAGTGCAAAGGCACAAACTGAAGAATAGCTAAATTGGTAAAAGAAGGTGACAAAACATTTTTCAGATATATTAGGAAAAGAAAAAAGACCAAGGGAGGGATTGTGAAGCTTAAGGGGGGGAGGGGGACCTAGAAATATTTACAAAAGAAGGAGAAGGGGAGGAATCAAAACTAGGGGGTACAAATGCACATGAAGGAGAGGTAGACACCAGTCCATTCATGGTGGAGAGTCCTGAAGGAACTCTCAAAACTAAAAGTGGACAAGGCAATGGGGCTGGATGGGATCCATCCAAGCATACTGTAAGAGCTGAGAGAGGTACTAGGGTTGCCACTAACTGCCCTATTCAACAAAGTACTACAGGAAGGAGTGGTACCAAAGGACTGGAGGACAGTGAATGTGGTACCACTACACAAGAGTGGGAGCAAGTTGGGAGCTGGGAATGACAGGCCAAGTCAATTTGACCTCAGTGGTGGGGAAAATAATGGAATCCATGCTGAAGGAAAGGATTGTGGCATATCTCGAGGTCAGTGGGGCACATGACCCAAGGCAACATGGATTCACAGCTGGTAGATCATAGCAAACAAATTTGATACATTTCTTTGACTGGGTAACTGTCCCACAGAAGAGGTTAGCAAACAAGTTGGGCAGGAGGTGGTGATACCACTGTACAGACAATTGGTGAGGCCACATCTAGAATATTGTGTTCAGTTCTGGAGGCCACATCTCCATAAGGACATAGACCAAATGGAGGCAGTCCAGAAATGGGCAACAAAAATAGTGATGGAAATGCACAATAAACCATATAAGGAAAGACTGAAAGACCTCAATATGTATACTTTGGAGGAAAGGAGGGAGAAGGGGGAATATGATAGAGACATTCAAGTACTTTAAGGGGATAAACAAGTACAGGAGGGCAGTATCTTTAAAAAGAGGAAATGTAAAAGAACAAGAGGTCACAATAGGAGGCTGGGGGAGACTCAGGGGTAATGTGAGGAAGTACTTTTTCACAGAAGGGGTGGTAGATGCATGGAACAAACTCCCTGCAGAGGTCATGGAGGCAAAAGCAATGGGTGAGTTCAAGAATGCATGGGACAGACAGAAGGCAACACTGGTGGTTGGAAAGAAAAGGTAAGCAGTAGATCAATTAGGATCTGCACCTTTGCGTAGATAGGGAAATGGGCAGACTATGTGGGCCAGGTGGGTCTTATCTGCCATCAAATTCTGTGTTTCTATGTTTCTATGTGTCATTCCCTCATAAATAAATGGAGAGTGTGTTGAGGTTTCACTTCTCATGTACAGTGCTGACACTCACTGCCTTGATATCATGCCTAATGTTGTTTATTCAACAGCATGCCAATGGAGATGGGACACAAAAATCTCTAGGAGGAAACAGGACCTGTTAAAGCCTGCTAGGCTGAACAGGCCTTGGTGGGTGATGAGGCCACAGCACTGGTCTGAATTAGTTCACTTTTGTACAGGGGAGACAAGGACAAACTATGGCATGTCATTAAGCCTGAAAAGTTGAGTAAAATCTAATGGAGGGCTCTAGGGCTGGTAATGTGCACTCATTTTGTCTGCTCAACTGACTGTTCACTTCCCTCTTATTGATACTCTAGCCATACAACGGAAGGCTTGTGGAACTGGAGATCATGGCCAGGGAATCAAGTGAGAGACCGCTGTTGTCATGGAAGGAGCTACAAATTGCAAGGGTGTGACAGAAATGGGCAGGAAAGAGTTAATGGTTTGGATTCTGTAGGTGCCTTATTTTTTTAGCAGTTTGGAAAAAATACAGTCAGGCTGAAATCCTCTGTCCAGCAGCATCCAGCTTGTGGAATTCCTAGCTGCTAGATAAGAGCTGGGTCATAAATCTCGAGTGGACATCTCCAGACACACACAGATCTGCAGACATGGACACAGGGCAGTTTGAATGGATTGGATCATTCAAATATAAACTTAAGGTAAAAGAGAATATAATTGGTCACTGATAGGTGTTCACTCTGATTGGGACAATTAAATACATACATGTTAGTTGGTTGGTGCTTTTAAAGGGAGAATAGGAATGACCTATTCTCCACAGAGTATATAACCTTCTAAAAGACAGAGAAGTGCTCCTTGTGCTTTGGAAGCTGGGAGGGGAAACTTAAGCTTGGAGCCTACCTTGTAGCTATGTCCGTGGGAGCTGGCAGTTAGAACAGGGTCCAGTGTCTCTTGTAAGGACAGGGAAGGGTAAGTTTAGTGATAGCATATTTCAGTAATTGCCTTCTTCTTCTGCCATCTGTTATTTAAACACATTTGTTTACTTTTCTTGTATGTGTGTTATTCTCTTGTGTTGTAAATACATATCCTGTAACTGCTCATTGCACATTCTGTTAAGGAAAAAGCTATTTATTTGCTAAACAGTTGTGACTGTGATGTAATTTTTCTAAGGTAATACCACTGGCTGAGGTAAACTCTGTGTAGCATCTGCCACCCAAGAGAGAAACACTACCAGACTTTAACTTGTGCAATTGCACGTTTAATTATTTCAAGTTTGTACACTTGAAAGAGTTGCTGGAAGGAAAGTCTGGCTGGTGGCAGCGAATACCCGAGGACAGACACCTCTCTAAAAGCTGTTTCAGCCCAGAGGGAGAGGTGGGTTGTCACATATTGGTTGGCAGTGGTGGAGTGATGATAGCGGACTGCGTATCACACTGAGATACAGAGTTTGCCAGTGGAACAGTTACCTTAGCATTGCAAAACAGGATATACGAGAGGATACGTTTGTACAACAGTTTTATTTGTTTCTAGTTAGTACAGTAAAGTGTAGCAGTAGAGAATGAGCTCCACGGAGTATGACTCACTTACTGTACCACAGCTTTTTGAAAGGTGCCAGGAAAAGGGGATTCCGCCTGAAAGTCTAAAGCAGAAGAAAAAGACAGACCTCAGCTACTCTTTGGCACATGATCTGAAGCAGACAGTTGCTGGGGGTGAGTCAGGACCTGAGTCAGCAGACCCCCAAAACCAGCTTGAGGCACTGCGACTGCAGCTGGTGCTGCAAGAAAGGGCGTTGGAGGCGAAAAGACTGGATGCTGAAGCAGAAACAAGACAGTTGGATGCTGAAACAAAAAGATGGGAAGCAGAGACCAGAAAACAGAAAGCAGAGAAAGAACTTGAAGAAAAGAGACTGGCAGACAGAGAGAAAGAACGCTAAGACTGAGAGAAGGAACGTGAAGAAAGAGAGAAGGAACGACAGCATGAGAAGGAGATGATTACCCTGCACAGCCAGCAAACTGTGAGTAATGGTGAAGTGAGTTTACCTCATGAAGCCAACATGAATTCTAAATTGTTCCCTCAGTTTAAAGAGGGAGATGACCTTGATTTATTTTTAAGGTAATTTGAGAGAGTATGCAATCAATTAAAATTGACTAAGGCTTCCTGGTCAACTTATCTCACACCCTTGCTTACGGGGTGAGCGTTGCATGCATTTGCTAAAATGAGTAATGAAGACTATGCTGATTATGATAAAGTGAAAACAGTGTTGTTGAAATGTTTTGAATTAACTCTTGAGGCTTATAGAAGAAAATTTAGGGAGTTAAAGAAAAGCCCAGAAGACAGTTATGCAGAACTGCAGGTTAAACTGTATACTTACCTTGATAGGTAGGGGGCTAAAGCAACTACTGTGGAACTGATTAAAGATGCATTGGTGAGAGAACAATTCCTTAAAACTGTATCTGAGGACATGCGTGTATGGCTCATAGACAGGGCATGTGCCTCTTCCACAGAGGTGGCAGGAAGCGCTGAAGAGTATCTGTCTAGCCGACCATACACACAGCGTAAGTCATATGGTGGGGGGGCAGCACATGGTTATAAGGGATCCCATGGGGGGCAGCCCAAAGGAAACCAGCCTGCACCTGAGCCCAAAGTAGAGCCCTCTGGTTCTAAGGGGACTCAAGAAATAGGTCCCAAGAAGTGTCATATTTGCAATCAAGTGGGACACTTGAGATATAATTGCCCTCAGAAACTGGTTAAGGGGCAGAGATATGGGTGCGGGGGTGACCAAAAGAGCACTGGTGTGTTTGTAGGGTGTGTCCATTCTGAAGAACCACTCTCCTTTGATGAGAATCTGCATCCCATTACAGTTAATGGAATAGTAACACGGGGACTGTGGGACATAGGCGCTAACATCTCCCTGGTAAGGCAGAATCTCATTTGGGCAGACCAGCTGGTGCCTGGGAAATACTCCAAGGTCCAGGCATTCACAGGGCCACCAGTCCCATTACCAATGGCTAGAGTCTTCCTGAGCTGGGAAGGGGGCCATGGAGACAAGGAGGTGGGAGTTGTAGAGGACCTACCTGTAAGTATGATTGTGGGGAAGGATTTGGATCCCAGTAAAAAACTGGTGTGTGTTGTAACTCATAGTCAGGCACAAGGGCAAGCTTCTGAGGTAAAGAGGGGTTGACTTTGGGTGGTCCAGCCACACCCTCAGCAGCTGAGGAAGTGTCTAGCACGGGGAAGGGGTTGGCTAGAAGCAGCAGTCCAGAACCCCAGTCACAAATAGAGGAGCCTACAGGACTTCCTTCAGAAGGGGCACTGGGAAGGGTCAGACGAGTGCTGCTGGGTGCTGCACAGTGAACTGACCCTACCCTGGAAAAACTGATGGAAATAGCTCATAGGGTTGAGCATTCTCAGGGGGGTAAAGAGTCCATTTACTGGGACAATGGGCTGTTGTACAGAGAATGTACAATAGAGGAAGGGCTAGATGGTGAGGTACTCCAGCAGCTGGTAGTCCCTAAGGTTCACCATCAGCAGCTTTTGGCCCTTGCCCATGATATCCCTTTTTCAGGGCACTTGGGGGTGAGGCACATGAAAAAGCATCTAACCAACAATTTCTTCTGGCCTGGTGTTGGCAAGGATGTGGCAAATTATTGCAGGACTTGTCCTCAGTGCCAGTGGGTGGGGAAAATGGGGGACAAGGCCAAGGCAGCTTTGGTGTCCCTGCTCATTATTGATGAACCCTTCAAGAGGGTAGCGGTGAACATAGTGGGGCCATTGAGCACCCCAAGTTGCACTGGCAAGTGGTATATCCTGGTAGTTGTAGACTATGCCACCAGATACCCAGAGGCAGTGGCCCTAGCATCCTCTGAGGCAGAACCAGTGGCAGATGCACTGTTAGGAATATTTAGCTGGGTGGGCTTTTCCCAGGAGATACTGTCAGACCGGGGTGCCAATTTTATGTCAGGCTTAATGAGTAGTTTGTGGGAGAAGTGTGGGGTGAAGCAGCTCAAAACATCCCCATACCATCCCCAAGCTAATTGTCTAGTGGAACGATTTAATTCAACCCTTAAGACCATGCTAAGGACTTTTGCTGACCAGCATAAGAGAGACTGGGACAAATATTTGCCTCATCTCCTATTTGTATACAGGGAAGTCCCACAGGAGTCCACAGAGTTCTCACCTTTCAAGCTCTTGTTTGGTCATAGGGTGCGGGGGCCCCTAGATTTGATTCGGGATGAATGGGAGGGTGACTGTGCCTCCCAAGGGGAGTCTGTTGTGGAGTATGTCCTGAACTTCAGGACCCGCCTTAGGGAGCTCAAGGGGTTTGCTCAGGAGCATCTTGCCACTGCACAACAGTGGCAGGAAGTCTGGTATGACCATGAAGCCCGAGCCAGAGAATATGAGGTGGGACATCGAGTGATGGCACTCATCCCTGTCTGACAGAATAAATTACAGGCAGCATGGGAGGGGCCATTCTCCATTGTCCAAAAGGTTAGTGATGTCAATTACATGATAGAGCTACTGGACAGGAGATGCAAACGAAAGATATATCATGTCAACATGCTAAAGCCCTACCATGACAGGGAGGAAATGGTCCTCGCTGTATACAGTGCCCCAGAGGAGGAAACTAAGGTAGATCCACTGGTGGACCTACTTGGGGGGGGCCAGGGTTGTATCCTCTGTGGACAACCTTACATTCTCGGAACAGCTGACACCAGCCCAGGTGCAAGAAATTAGGGGTGTGCTGAGAGAATTTGAGGACATGTTTACAGGGAAACCAGGGTACACCACAATGGCAGAGCACCATGTGGATACAGGGACCCAGGTTCCCCTGAAACAGTCCCTCTACAGGGTACCTGAGCACGTTAAGCAGACTGTGAAAGAGGCGCTCAAAGAGATGCTGGAACTGTGGGTAATCCAGGAATCTAGTAGCCCCTGGGCATCACCCGTGGTACTGATCCCCAAAAGGGATGGCACCACATGATTCTGCGTGGACTACCAGAAGCTTAATAGCTACATGGAGTCTGATGCCTATCCCATGCCCAGAACAGATGAGACCCTGGAGCGACTGGGGGGAGCCAAGTATTTGACCACAATAGACCTCACAAAGGGCTATTGGCAGGTACCTCTGACCCATGCGGCCAGGGAAAGATCAGCTTTTGTTACTCCTTTTGGTTTATACGAATTTAAGGTAATGCCATTTGGAATGAAGAATGCACCTGCAACCTATCAATGGCTTGTAGATCGCATTCTGTCTGGGGTAGGTGAGTTTGCATTGGCTTATATGGATGTTATAGCCATATACAGCCAGACCTGGGATGAGCACATCAAGAATGTGTGGGATGTGTTCCACAGGTTAAAGAAGGCAGGTCTGACAGTCAAGACAGAGAAGTGCCAGGTAGGTATGGCAGAAGTATCCTACCTTGGGCACCGGGTGGGTAGTGGACACATCCGTCCGGAACCTGCCAAGATTGATGTCATCCTGGCCTGGCCTACTCCTACCACAAAGAAACAGGTCAGGGCATTTCTAGGGACAGCAGGGTACTACCGAAGGTTTGTTCCCCACTATAGCTATCTGGCTAAGCCCCTGACAGACTTAACCAAGAAGGGAAAGCCAGATACAGTGAAGTGGTCAGAAGGTTGTGAGGTTGCTTTTCAGGAGCTAAAAAAGGCCTTAAGTGGCCCAGCTGTATTGGCTAGCCCTAATTATAGTTAAAAGTTTATGGTCCAAGTGGATGCCTCAGATCATGGGCTGGGGGCTGTGCTGAGCCAAGTTATCCAGCAGGGGGAGGAGCACCTGGTTGTGTACCTCAGCCGGAGGCTTTTGCCCAGAGAGGAGGCATACGCCACAATTGAGAAGGAATGCCTGGGAATAGTGTGGGCCCTTCAGAAGCTGCAGGCTTACCTATATGGGAGAGAATTTACTGTGGTCACAGATCATAATCCCCTGATTTGGCTTTATAGGTCCAGTGGGCAAAATGGTTAACTACTACATTGGAGTTTGGTACTGCAGGCATACAACATGACCATCCAGCATCGCAGTGGTAAACAAAATGCAAATGCGGATGTGCTATCTAGGCAGGGCTGATGGCCTGGCTGGATACTTTTGGGCACTTCCCAGTAATTGCATGAACGGCTGTGTCACTTGGGGGGGCCCAAGGGACACGCCTTCATTATCTGGGGAGGGGAGATGTGACAGAAATGGGCAGGAAAGAGTTAATGGTTTGGTTCTGTAGGTGCCTTATTTTTTAGCAATTTGGAAAAAATACAGTCAGGCTGAAATCCTCTGTCAGCAGCATCCAGCTTGTGGAATTCCTAGCTGCTAGATAAGAGCTGGGTCATAAATCTCAGTGGACATCTCCAGACACACACAGACCTGCAGACATAACACAGGGCAGTTTGAATGGATTGGATCATTCAAATATAAACTTAAGGTGAAAAGGGAATATAATTGGTCACTGATAGGTGTTCACTCTGATTGGGACAATTAAATACATACATGTTAGTTGGTTGGTGCTCTTAAAGGGAGAATAGGAATGACCTATTCTCCACAGAGTATATAACCTTCTAAAAGACAGACAAGTACCCTTTGTGCTTTGGAAGCTGGGAGGGGAAACTTAAGCTTGGAGTCTACCTTGTAGCTATGTCCATGGGAGCTGGCAGTTAGAACAGGGTCCAGTGTCTCTTGTAAGGACAGGGAAGGGTAAGTTTAGTGATAGCATATTTCAGTAATAGCCTTCTTCTTTTGCCATCTGTTATTTAAACACATTTGCTTACTTTTCCTGTATGACTGTTATTCTCTTGTGTTATACATATTCTGTAACTGTTCATTGCACTTTCTGTTCAGTAAAAAGCTATTTATTTGCTCAACAGTTGTGACTGTGATGTAATTTTTCTAAGGTAATACCACTGGCTGAGGTAAACTCTGTGTAGCATCCACCACCTGAGAGAGACACACTACCAGACTTTAACTTGTGCAATTGCACGCTTAATTATTTCAAGTTTAGAAAATGGGCTTCTTACTTGCTGCAATCTGATTGGTCAGTACCCTCAAGATAGGGTACATTAAGTTTCAATAGATGACCAGCAAGTAAGAAAGTACCAACTCTCTGCCCCATAACCACTCTAGTATCCTAGTACCCACCTGGCTCCTAATTGGCCAAATACTTCATTTCCATTTCAAATTACGCCATTTTTTCACTAGCTAGCGAGACATCCTGCCCTACCTCCCCAATTCAGTGCCACCTGCCACATGAACCCAGACCTGGCCACATCCAGAAAGTATCACAATTAAAAAAGAAATTTTTAAATAAAACTCAAGCTGTCCGTCTCCACATCACCGCAGTCACCAACAAGTAATTCAAAACGCAGCATACCACTACATAAAAGCTGCCTCTTCGCATGCCAACAGAAAACACTTCCATTTTAAAATAAAAAATCTAATACGGAACTCATCGTGACTGCTGACTCTCCGCCTCGCCGCCTTCTTAGCTTCCTCGCGTCCCGGTCCCAGTATGTCAACCACACCAGCAGAGCCCCGACACAACCCCCTACCGGACTCTCCAAGCTTCCTCTTACTCCTGATATCGCAAGTAGACTCCGTCACAAACTGCACAACCCCCCTACGGAATCTGCAATAGGACAAAAATCCATACTGGAGGAGGAACTACTTTACTAAAAAATGACTACAAAACTTTAGTTAAACAATTTTTTTTTTTTAATGAAACTTTTTCTTTGCAGTGCCCATTTTCATAACATAATGCCCTCCAGGGTGGGCGGTATGGGCAATACCGAACGCCAGGTAGCTCTCCGCCCCGCGCGGTCATTCATTACGCTCTGGCCGGTCCGATTGCCTAATACCGCCCACCCTGTCGGGACATTAATTCTTACTTGTACGCTTGAAAGAGGTGCCGGAAGGAAAGTCCAGCTGGTGGCAGCGAATACCCGAGGACAAATACCTCTCTAAAAGCTGTTTCAGCCCAGAGGGAGAGGTGGGTTGTCACAAAGGGTAATATACATCCCTGGAGGCTTGGAGCTGATAATCGCTTTCTACATGGATGAGTTTAGGAAGAGTTGCTTCATGATGGGAACACCAGAAGTAAGATTCAAATGTTATACAGTGTATGGCATAAATCTGGTACATTTTTTTTTTTGTAAAAAAATATTGTTTACTGGTTTTGTAACTTTTGCCTTTTGTGTTTGTTTCTGGAAAAATCTGTGTTCACACCAGTCTTGCATGACATTGGTCTACAAGTAATGCACAGATGATTGCAAAGGCACTTTGCAAGTTTAGTTTGAAGGTTTTTAAAGCAGATATTTTAGAAATATTTTAGTCTGGTTTTGTAATGTCTTGCCTGCTGCATTTGTTTCTGGAAAAATCTGGTTTCACACCAGGCATGCTCGGTATCAGTTGGAAAGTACTGTGGAGATGACCGAAAAGGTACTTTTTAGGTTTAATTCTAAGGTTCTGAAAGCAAATGTTTTATAAATATTTGACATTTGAATAATAAAGTACCTTTTTACATTCTCCTGCACAATAAGAAAGGTCTGGTGACCAGAATACATTTATGACAGTGAGGCATTCAGGAGATACACATCAACGAGCCAGCCCTGAGAGTGGATAATTAGCTACAAAGAAGAATCATGAGATTATAGTACCTACTGTACTGAATGTGGACATTTTATTTTATTTTTTAATTTGGTCACTGGGAGATGCCAACTGAGCTGAGACTAATTTCCAAGTGTGAACCAGGGAAAAAGGGAATGGAAGAACAATAATTATAAACAGCATACAGCAAGTCAGACGATGTGGTTAGAATGACGATAATATAAAAAGCATAAGTTGAGTGCAGTACAGACAGAATTGCAAAACATTGCACATGGAGTTCAAATAAATTAGCATACAAATATTCTGTGCAAACTGGATAACTCAAAAAGTGTCTCGTGCCAGAGTGAAGGGAGGCTGAAATGGTTCTGAAAGGAGGAGTCAAAACAGGTTGATAAACTTCAGTGAGGTTGCCAGAACTATGAGGCTAGGCGTAAGGGAAAGGTAAGGGGTAGTCAAAAACCAGGAAAGGGCAAGGAAGAGTTCAGGAAGAGGGTTTACAGGAGCAGGGTTGGGGGGGGGGAATTTGGACTAGATATTTAAACTGAAACAGTAATCATGTTACAGCAATTAGCTTTTATTTATTTTTTGTAATCTAAATTAACAGATTGTGGGTGGGCTGAGGGAAGGGTTGTCTGGGATACTGCTGTGGGGGAAGGCAGGAAACTGGGGGCATGGTGCATACTGCTGGTGGATTAGGACCAGTGGTTAGTACTATGGCCTCAACATTCCCATGTCTGGGGGGGTCAGAGTACTGGGGGCCATGGTGCATACCACCTGGTTTGCCTCATGCCCCCCATCAGCCCCCTACCCAGGGTAAGGGGGCATGGGGCTAGTAGGCATAGTGCCCACCAGCCTCATGCACCCAAGCTCCTGGCAATACCTCATGCAAGTGGAGTGAAGCAGGTAGGTTGTGTTAGTTGTGGGGTGGGGGTAGTAGGTGGCCATAAGAGTTAGAGAAGGAACATGTGCGTCAGGTTATTAGGACTCAATAGTAGTGACATTAAATTATGACTTAATTATGTTACAGATCTTAATCTTTTTTTTTTATAAAAAAATCTAATGTTAACACACTGGGTATGGGTGATTGAGAGGTGGCTTGGAGTACTTCTGGGGAAAGCAGGGGACTGTGAAACATGGTGCATATTACTAGTGGATGGGGACCAGTGATTTGCATTACACCCCACCTGTCCCATGCTTGGGAGACAGAGGACTGGGGGTTTAGTGCATACCACCTGCCAGGGACAGGCACACAAGGCAGAGGGAAACAGGTTGGTTGTAGGGCCTAGAGAAGATACATGTTAATGAGCCATCACCAAGAATACATTACGTCTGGATGACAGGAAGCAGAAGGCATTACCAGCCTGCTATGGCTTGTACATTAAGACTGATTACATTTTGGCTACAGCTTTGGCTACAGTGTCAGTGGAACTACATTCAGTATTTCTTACAAATTTAAGGTTACCTGAGTAGGGGGTGTTTAGTGGGGAGATTACCAGGGTACTGGCTGGGAGACAAGGTGTGGGAGAGTTTGTTGCATGCCACCTGGCTGGGGTCATGATGTTTCCCATCAGTCCTCTGTCATCCATAATAGTGCCCCAGCCTATCTCCCCACCAACCACCCCCACTCCAGGTAACCTTACGTTTGTATAAAAATGGATAGTTGAAATATTTTGAGGGAATAGGGTGAGGCTGTGAGTGACTGGCAAAAGTTAGCCTGGGGTAATCTGGTGGGTGAGGGGCAAGGGACAGGGGCACTGGGTATACTGGTGGTATTCACTATTCCCACCAGTCCACTGTCAGGGGGTATAGGACTGGGATTGACATAGCACATATCATTTGGCTGGGATAGGTTCTTTGCTCCATGTTACCCACTGATACCCTTGTCAGGGTGGGGTGGCATGTGCTGGGGCACAATACCCCTCAGCCCATGGCCACAACCCCCTTTCCCCCCAGATTACCTCATGCAAGTCAAGCAAGTTGTGTCCAGGGCTGGCTCATGGAATTCAGGCTGTTAACTTTGGATTTCAATACAAGGGGGGATACATTACCTCAGTGATGCATTACCTAATGCCAGAAGGTGGTGTATGAGGGAAAGAGATATACAAGCCTGGGGTAATGTCAGGGGGTGGGGGACTGGGGGGCCAACCAGCCCCCTGCTCACAGCCCCTTGGCATTACAAAATGCATAGGGATGCAGAGTGTAATTTGAGTGTGTGGTCATGGAATCAAGTGAGAGACTGTGGTTCTTGCCATTTAAGGGAACACCTGTGGAACTGGAGATCATGGCCAGGGAATCAAATGAGAGATTGTGGTGGTCATGGAAGGAGCTGAAGATTACAAGGGGAACGCACATCCCGGGAGCATTGGAGTAAATAACTACTTACTACTGTACATGGACGTTTTCATGGCATGTTGGATTGTGGTGGGAAGACCAAAGTACTGGTGGGGAGAGATCTGCAATCCTGGGGTAATGCTGGGGGAGGGAGCAGGCGGCTTTGGGGTCATGGTGCATACCACTGGTGGGCGTGGATGCTTTGCACTATGCTCCCACCAGTCCCCTGCCTGGGAGGCAGAGGAAAATGGTGGACATGGAGCATACTACCTGGCCAGGGACACATGGTTTGCCCCATATTCCACACCAGTCCCTAGCACAAGGTGTGGGGCTGAGTGTCATAGTGCCCTTCGGTCCCCAACACCTCTGACATTACCTTATGCAAGTGGAGAGGAGAATGGCATTGGAAAAGGAACACACAGATTACAGGGAGGAGACACAGCCTGTTAAGGCCCTCAAGGCCAAACAGGCCTATGTGACCAATAAGGCCACAGCACCAGATTTCAACTTCGAGCTGCTTTCATCAGTCATTGGCTTAGTTGGTTATCTCCTGTACGAGGGCAACAAGAACAAAGTATGACACATCTCTGTGCTTTGATGTAAAGTAGTCTGGGGGATTGGAGGACCCTATACTGAGGTAATGATTGGCTGGAGGGGGGCCTGTGGGGACACGGTGCATGCCACTGGCAGATGGGGACCAGTGGTCTGCACCATGCTCCCACCAGTGCTGTGCCAGGGACAGACTGGGGGACATTGTCCATACCACTGGTGGATGTGGACCAGTGGCTTGCATCATTCCCCCACCAGTGCTGTACATGAGGTGCCAGAAGACTGGAGGAAATGGTGTGGACCACTTGGCTAGGGACTGCCTGGAAGGGCAGGGTCACCTTACCCATCAGCCCCTGACCAACACCTCACACTTTCATTACCTCATGCAAGTGGCCCTGTACTAAATAGATAAGCATGGGGAGGTGTATAAAGGACTGTAGAGTAGGGAATACTGTCCTGAGGTAATGAAGAGGGTGTGTGAGGAGCTTGTGGTGACAGGGTGCTCACCACTGATATTTTCCACTTTTGTGCTATTGTACTTGCAATTATTGACTAAACACAAAATAAACATACAGTATTTGCTATTTTTGTTCAGGTACTGTCTGGGTTCAGGGGGTGCTGGCCTAAGATAATGCAGTAGTGGGAGGGGGCATTGTGTTTATGAGTGACATTTTGCACTTCTCTACAAATCCTTATTAATGATATTGTACTGTTCAATTATTGCATAAAGGCAAAATCAATATATATTCCAGTTTTGTTCTGGTACTATGTGGGTGGGGAGAGGGTGCTGTCCTATGGTGATGCAGATGGAGGTGGGGATATTGTGCTTCCCACTGATATTTTGCACTTCTCTACAAATTCCATATATGTGCTATTGTACTTGTAATTATTGAATGAGGCAAAATAAATATATATATATATATATATATATATATATATATATAAACAATGTTACGCCATGCACAACCACTGATGCTTCAGCTCGATATTCAAAAGGAAAAGTCGCTGCACAAATCCCGTCACGCTGTAAGCGCATCAGTAATGTATGCGTGCACAGGTGGGGCATGCCCATGCATAACCTGCACAGCCCGATATTCAGCCTGGGATGTGCAGAGTCATGCATGCACACCCTACTGCGCCTGCACAAAGTTATGCCTCAAAAAAGGAACAAGTGATGGCCACCCACAGGTGAGCTGCCGCATTGCAGGGCACAACACGGCAGCTGCCACCCGTGGTGGCCACCGAAAGTTCTGCCGCACCTGGCGGTGCCTCCCCATGCCCATCGTGGGTTTACTATAGCCCCCAAGTCCAATATCCCTGGTGGTCCAGTAGACTGCACTGAGCCCAATCGCGGGCATCAGTACCCCTTCAGAGATGCCTCACGACCTTGGCGGTTCTAGTGTACCCCACCACACCACCCCTGAGCCCCACCACCCCGCTCCCCCGTCAGCCTGCGGGTGGCAGCACCCCACCTGCCTGCTGCCCGCTGCCCGCCTACTGACAGCTCAGTGGGCTGCACCCGTGGTTCCAGCATGAGGCCAATGGGTGTGCATCTCATCTACTCAGTCCAGATATGTAGATGAAACATATCTGGACTGGAAGTAGCATGGTATAGGTTCTGCGCCCGATGGCTCATGCTGTGAACAACTGAAGCGTGCAGCCCTGCGGGCTGTCGATCGATGGAAATGGTGGGGAAGGCAGGCAGGTGGGTGCCAAGCGCCTGCCGCTGGACGGGGAGCGGGCGTGTGGGGCCCAGTGGGCGGGTGGGGTGGGGTACATTGATCACCAGGAACATTGGACTTGGGGTGGGGTTTTATTCATGAAGCCCGCGATAAGGCACAGTGCGATCCACTGGACCTCCAGAGATATTGGACTTGGGGGGGGTCCTACTAATGATGCCCATGATCGGGGCACATAGAGGTCCTCTGGACCACCAGGGATATTGGACTTGGGGGGGTCCTACTAATGATGCCCGCGATTGGGGCACATAAAGGTTCACTGGACCACCAGGGATATTGGATGTTTTTTATAGTACAGAAATGCCTGCGATCGGGCTGCAGGGGGCATTGGTCCCCGACGGCTGCTGCCTGGCAGGGCGCCAGGCTCAAGTCGCTAGGGATCAGCGCATCTGCATACTAATGGCATGCAAATGGCAATCGTAATGAGATGCAAATGGCCCCTGTGTGCCTTTGCATATATTATGGCCCATTTGCAGTCCCCTTTCAATATCACAGGTGCTGTGCATGGGCATAATGGCACTTGCACGCGCATCTCGCTCCACTCTGGCCACTTGTGCTGGTGCAGTGCCACTGCTCCATGTACAGTGGGGGGGTGTGGCCAGGGTGCGAGTTCAGTTGCTGCGCCTATAGCGCAGCTCTGTTGGAATATTGCCCAAGCCACACCCCCCGCGCAACAAAGTTGAGCTGTGCCTAGGCTGCTCCACAGCCTGGCGAGTTTGAATATCCCAACCATAGTGTGCAACCCAACCCTGGCGGCACTATTCCAAAGGCTGCCGCTTCCCTGCCTGCTTGCCTAGTAGCAAGTTAAGGGGCTGGGTACTGAAACGGGTGCCTCCACCTGGAGGACAGGGTTGTTAGTAGCAAGGCTAATCCGGGTACAGCCCTCTGAGGCACTGTAATTCCTCCTTTTTCCCCTCTAGTGGCCTAGACAATATGTAGCAAACACTTTCACAGTAGCCCCTATTCAGCATACAATTCCCCACACTGTTTGCAATTACCACCAGGGCTGGTTCCACCAGTTCGACCCTGGAGACCCCCTGTAAAACAAGGTTAGGTACAGCAATTAACAAAAGTACAGTGCTTTTGGTACAACCTGGAACCACAGTCAGATTAAATGCAAAAAGTGTTAGATCTGATTTATTCAGGAATTGAACAAGGAGGGCATAACCAGGTTGATTGATCCTATAACTGATCTAGTCAGGCAATTATGCATGCACTTTTAGTCCCTGCACACACACACACACACTCTGAGTACCTAGTTGGAAGTAAGGTGGGCTAGCCTGGAATTTTGCTGGATAGGCCAGCACCGCAGCTGGTTGGGGCCCTGTGATGAGAAGAAAAGGCATGCACAACCACACACAATTTGTAATCCGGAGCCAGGAGGCTCAGTACATAAAGATTAGGCAAAACAATTAAATCAGATGATGCACTTTGATTGAGTTGTTGCTGCAGGGAGCTACCCTGGTGTTTACTCATGCTACCCAGTACAGGACACAGGATGGATGAAATGGAGACTGCAGGATGGCTTGCTGGTTTGCTAGGAGAAGCATGGCCCACACGATTCACCATGGTGTCATTCCTGTTTGTGGTGTTGAGCAGGGAGCTGATCCCCAGGCAGGTCTCTCATCGATGGTGTTCTCTGCACAAAAAGTAGCTGTCTGGGCTAGTGTGGCAGGGTCCAGGCCAGGTAAGACAGTTCGGATACCAGTCCAGGAAGGCTGGATGCTGCTTCCAGCAAGCATGGCAAAATTAAACAGTGGGGAACCAAATTGCAACCAACTAATAGAAACAGCACATTTATAGTAAAGCAATCACCATACCACCAAGCCGATAGTTGTCCAGTTACAATATCAGTGTCTCTGAGCAAAACCAGGAGTTCTATGGTGAATGGATCTCCTGATGGGCCGATCGTGTACAGCAAATCTTTGGTCTTCTTCAGGTTTAAATCTGGTCACTCTTCAGTTACTTTGTCACACTCCAATTCAGATACAGTCCGATTACTAGGCCTTTCAAATGATTCCATCTCAAGGGACAGCAGACAAACAGGCCAAACTCAACCTTTCCACCAATCTCCCATGCGAACTATCCAGAAGCAGCTGGTCGAATCACTTGAGCTGTTTACTCTCCAAACACTAACTCCAGACTGACTCACTGCAGCAGGCAGCTTGGGAATTTCCCTTCAGTCCTTAAGGTTTGATTTGTTGATTCATCTGTCTGTCAAAAGCAAGGGCTCCCCCTCCAGGTGCATTTAGGTGCCAAAGTCTCAAAACTACAGTTCCTACAGAAATTTCACTTCCACAAGACCCCTGGGGACAGACTCTATTTTAGGGTCCCCAAAGGTACTGATTAGCCCATTCTGGCAGTCCAGGACCAAGATGGAGGTGATAAACAGAACTGTCCATGCTGCAAAGAAGGCAGGTTAGACAAACTACAATATCATTACTATTCTAATAGATAATCAGCAAATAAGTACAGCTTCTAACAGAGCTCCTTCTGTGCAAATAGTGATGGCAGAATGGAGCGATTATCTCGCAGCCTGAGTGGGACTTGAGCATAGAAACACTCAGCCTCCTCCCAGATTAAATAAGCACCATGTTATAAGCAGCTCTTAAAGAAACAGGCACGGAGGCTAACAGGGCACTTGCATGCAAACACTTTTAAAATGCCAAGACACAGGATACCAGCCCAGCAGTGGGCATTTAGACACACCCAAGGAAGACTTTTGGGAACCCCCATTTGTAGTGTATGCAGTGGGGGGTAGTGTGAGTGGTCTATGGTGACATGGTGCTTACCACTGATGTTTCACAATTTTCAACAAATTCTGTCTACTCAGTGTGCTGTTGTACTTTAAATTATTGAATAAAGACAAAAAATATGTGTGGAATATTTGAGGGTTCAGGTACTGCTAGGGTGTTACAGTACTGCCATGAGGTAATGCGGGGGCGGGGGGGTGATCAGCCTGTGGGGACACTGCACTTACCACTGATATTTGCACTGCTCTACAAATCTCATATATGTGCTATTGTACTTGAAAATTATAAATAAAGACTTACAAAATATAAACATGGTGTGTGTCGATGTCTTTGATAATTAAAGTGAAGCATAATTACACAACAAACCATGACAAGGAGTGTGCTATTGGTGTTTCATGGCCATTGTATAGTAATACTTTGAAAACAGAAAGGGAGGGTTAGAATGTATTGTTATTGTCCAGTCTTAAGGTAAATTCAGTGGAATTAAGGTTTAAAAGACTGCTACTGTTCCCTGTCAATTATGCACAGGGCATTGATCAGCCCACGGAAAGTGTTGTGATTTACAAGGAGGTAAATAGTAGGTGTCTTAGTAAACCTATATGATGCACAGTAGCTTATGCACCCTATACAAGAGAACCAAGTACTGACAAATGCTAGATGTGCACTTGATTATATTTGCTGTGTAGTTGTTGGGCATAGATAGCGCAGCAGTTAAAATGAACACATTAATAGCATGAGTTATGATAGTGAAATTGTCATGATAGGAAATTAAGAGGTTTACATAGAAAATTGTTGCTGTCTTAGATTGTGATACTGAATTATCAAGATAGTATTTTTATTACCAAGGGATCTGAACATCACAGCTGTCATTTATCAAATACCACCAGAAATGTGATTTTACGGAACAACAGCTAAAACACGTTTTGGAGGGGGAATTGAAAACGACACCTACCATATTCATGAAATGGAATAAAAAGATGACAATGTTGAAAAAGTGGGTCTAAAAAATAAAACAAGGAGTGATGTTCAGTGTGGCAGAGTGAATGAGATTCATCTGTTCGTAACAGAACTGCTCGTGCTGACAAATCTTTTTCCTGGCAAAATTCAGTGTTCTGTTCACTGTGATGCTTTGTAGAGGAGTTTATATACAGTATCAATAGAATATATAATGGATCTGGAGCTGTATTTATTTAGTAGGTCTAGATTAAAACACTTTTTGTCAGTTTCTTCACACCAATATCTGGTCCTCACAAGGCACTGAGTTCTCGAGATCAGGGGTCTTAACAGCCAAAGTTAAACTGTGAACAACACGCAGCACTAACAGTCTAATACAACACTGTATTGTTTAATTTATCATAATATTGTATATGAACTACTTCATAAAGCATCACAGTGATCAGGAAACTAAATGTTTCAGTGAAAAAGACTGGCCAGTGCGAACAGCCTTAAACATTGATTTCACTCATGCTACTACATTGAACATCACTCCTTGTTTATTATCAGCGGCAGACTCAAACATATCAGACAGAGCTGAAAATGAAAATATAGAGATCAGTACAGATGGAGTTAGAGGATGCTTATATACCTATGTAAAGTGTAAAAAGATGACTGTAGCCTTATAAATTTGAAAACATATGAACATTTTCATTAAAATGAATATACATAAAAACTGTACAATCCATTAAAAGTACAGTATTGCCACCGATAGTGTCATATTTTGCTTTTCAGAATAACTGCATAGTTAAAATTGTTTTTGGTGTTATATATATTTCTGATGTTTAGGTGTACTGGAGTGCATTCTATTTGTTTGGGGAAGTAAATGCCGGGACAATGCCAAAACGTTGGGTGGAGAAGAGATTGGGAGGGGAGGGATAGAAAACAAATAAGTGTGAGCAGTTAATGTGAATGATGATGAAAGGCAGGTTTTTGGAAGAGCAGAGATCAGGGAAGGGTAGAGAAATAAGTGGTGCCGAGCTGCAAAGAGATTGAGAATGGGAGGATGCTGGGGTCAGAGATGAGGTAGACAAGAGATGGAACAGAAATGCTGACAGCAGTTAATGTACAGTACAGCAATAACAGCAGCATTTTAGGACTTAGGGTAGTGACGGAAGAGGGAAGAGACAGAGAAGAAGTGGAACACAGAGGGTAATATAAAGTAGAATTGAAAGCAGTATGATGGGTCCGAGAGGGTAGGGGGAGAGAAGTGTCATACAGCAGGTACTGCAAAGTATGGTAAATGGCAGGAGGTGGGGAGAATTGGGGAGTAGTTGAGGGTAACAGTCAGACAGCATGTGATATATACCGAGAATGGCAGTATGTTGGTGGGCTGAGAGATGGGGGGACATATTGGGGGAGAGAGGTAGTGCTTGCAGAGCGGATGAAGTATACAGAGAAAGCAGCAATTTGTGGGGAGCACGGATGGGTGAAGGAAAGGATAGTGATTAAGAGACAAACAATGGATAATGTGAATCCTCCTCATGCATGTGCACTATACACCTTTTTAGAGCATGTACAAGATATGATGAAAAAATAAAAACAAAATAAAAATGTAATTTGTGAGAATTTACATAGAAACATAAAATTTGATGGCAGATAAGGACCACTTGGCCCACCCAGTCTGCCCCTTTTTCCCTACTTACTTTATCATCGCAGACCCTACTTGACCTCTGGCTTATTGCTCCTCCCCTTGTCTTATCACTAAGGTTCCCTTATGCCTATCCCATGCTTTCTCAAATCCTGTTACAGTTTTGGCCCCCCACCACCTCTGCTGGGAGGCTGTTCCAAGCATCTACCACCCACTCCATGAAGAAGTACTTCCTCACATCTCTGCTGAGTCTACCCCCTCCAATTTCATAGCATGACCCCTTTTTATTGAGCATCTTTTTTCCTGAAAGAGGCTTTCCTCTTGAACCTTATTTATATCTGTGAGGTATTTGAAAGTTTCTATCCTATCCCCCCCTCTCCTTCCATTCCACTAGTGTATACACAGTAGGACATACAAAATGTAAAGCATACACAGTGTATAGAAAGTAGGGTGTTAGCTGCACACTCAAGCAGACTAGATAGACCTAGAGGCCTAATTTCTGCTGGCAATTTTCATATGTTCGTATATTAAAGTCCTTCAGTCTTTCTTCATAGGGCTTTTGATGCAGACGCTGCACCATTTTGGTTGCCCTCCTCTGGACCACCTACACTGTTTGTACATCCTTCCGGAGATGAGGTCTCCAAAACTGGACCTAATGCTTTAGGTGAGGTCTCACCAGTAATCTATACAGGGGTAACACCGCCTCACTCTTTCTGCTGATCATCCCCCTCTCTATGCACCCAGCACCCTGCTAGCTCTCCCGACTGCCTTGTCACACTGACTAGCCACCTTTAGGTCATCAGATATGATAACTCCCAGGTCTCTTTCCTGTTTGGTGTTTGTCAGTACCGCTCCTTCCATTTTGTACTCTGAGTCCTCCCTTGGGTTTCTGTGCCCCAAGTGCATGATTGAAGCCCAGTTACCATACCCTAGACTACTCCTCTAACCTTTTCAGGTTCCCTTTCATTTGTTTCACCCCAATGGAGTGTCTACCCTATTGCAGATTTTAGTATCATCCATGAACAGGCAGACATTTCCCTCTAGTTCCTCTGCAATGTCACTAATAAAGATGTTAAAAAGGACTGGTCCCAGTACAGATCACCGAGGTACCCCAATGGTCAGCCTCCCTTCCTCAGAGTGAACTCTGTTTACCACCACCCTCTGTCTTGGATATATTATTTTAACCCTAAACTCAGTATCTCAATGCTCAGGATACTGAGTTAATGGGCCCGAAATCCACAGCCCTGAACAGATCGGATACCCGACACTACAATGATGGACGTCCTGCAACAAACCAAGTGTACGATGCAGGGGGCTTCACCCCCCCACATCCCCCATGTGGGGAGCTCCACCCCCTCGCAACTTAAATATCTAACTCTGAGGGGGAGCGGACCTCTGAGTAAAATATTAAGTAGTTACGGTGGTGTAGTGTGTAAAATGACATGACCTGGACCAGAACTAAGGTCACATAGAACATGCTGGCCATTCACCCCTTCCCCACTACCAGAGCAGCTTGGCCAGTAGCCCGATCCAGCCATCCTTTCCCATACTGCAGAAGAGGTAAGGTAGCATTCTATCACATCCACTACCTTACTCCTTCGGGTACTGCAGTGTAGGGATGATCGCTGTTGGGACACCGCACCTGTCGGGCAATAGTGCCCGGGCAGGTAAGTGTCAGGATAGTGAGCCACGGGAACCCATAAGGGCACCTCTGTCTCCTATCCCTTAGCCAGTTTCTTACCCAGTTTACCACCTTTGGTCCCACTCCTAGGCTACTCAGCTTACTTACTAATCTCCTGTGTGGGACGGTGTTGAAGGTCTTGCTGAAATCCAGGTAGGCCACATCCACAGCTCCTCCCTGATCCAATTCCCTGGTCACCCAGTCAAAGAAATCTACTAGATTAATTTGACAAGACACCCCCCCCCCGCCCGTGAATCCATAGTGCCTTGTGTCCTGTAAGCCACTGGATTCAAGATATTCCACTATCCTTTCCTTTAGTAGTGATTCCAATAATTTCCCTATCACCAAAGTCAGCCTGACTGGCCTGTAGTTGCCGGCCTCCACCCTACTACTACTTTTGTGAAGTGGGACTACATCTGCTAAATGAGAATGTATGTGGGGGTTCATAAGACAATCTAAAAGCAGAATGATGCACTTCAATGACCATGTAACTGATATAACCGTTATTTTTAAAATAATCTCTCATGTCTTCCAGGGAGTACATGTTCAGTGCCCTCAATCTCTCCTCGTATGCCTTACCCTGTTGACAAGTTTTCATCTTTGTAGAGGAGGCCTACAAAGATGATAGCTGGTCAGCAGGGTAAGGCATACGAGGAGAGGTTGAGGGCACTGAACATGTACTCTCTGGAAGACAGTAGAGAGAGAGGGGACATGATTGGGACCTTCAAGTACTTGAAAATAATAAATAAGGCTGATAAGGAGAGTCTCTTTAAGCTGAGTAGCAACCATAACACGAGGGGGCACAGTCTTAAGCTGGAGAGTGGGAGGTTTAGGAAGGAGGTAAGGAAACATTTCTTCACAGAGAGGGTGGTGGAAACTTGGAATGTGTTGCCAGAAGGGGTCATCTCGTTGAAGACAGTGGGCAGCTTTAGGAGAGGCTGGACAGGTATGGGGAGGGTACGGGTCATTGGTAGGGAGGATGGGAGGAGTGGGGAGAGGGGGCAGGGACAGTAGCTCAAGCTGTGGACCCTGCAACATGAGCAGCCTTGATAGACCAAATGGCCTTCTTCTGCTGGCTTCTTCGTATGTTCTTATGTTTGTATGTATCTTATGAGAAGCATGATGGTATCATTAGTAGAACTGTGCACATAGCAGATTGAGTGTGCACAGTGACAGCTGTCAGAGTAACCATTTCTCACAGCATTCTGCAAGTGTGGCTGCAGCAGAGTTACTACAGTAAATAACATATTTCAATGGCAATTAATCCCTTTTGTCATGTAGGAAAATGTGACAGTGCCAGGATGAAGTGAATGTCACAGTTTCCTGCATTACAAAAGGGACTAATTGTCATTGAAATTACATTGTTTGTCACAGTAACTCTGCTGTAGCATGCTGTTGAATGCTGCAAAATGCTGAAGAATTGGGTTTCATCCTATCGAGCTTCACTGTACATACAGGACATGTAAATTATGAGATGTAATGTGGAAATGGTGGTGGCTGTAAGGTGACTATGTTCAATAACAAACATGACAAAAATTACATTATTTGCATTGGGACTGGATCATTGAAATAATGCAAAGTTTATGAAATTGCATACTGTGGTGTTTGCAAATTTGTTCTGCACCACCTACCACAAGTACAAGACAAACTTTGTTACAAAGAAGCTTTAAGGAAGATAATTACAAAAGCAGGAAGAAGAGACAAGGGATTCATTGAAAGATATGGTGGACAGAAATAAACACTGAACTACATGCTCCTTGTATCGATTTGTTTTCTTTGTTTATTGAAATTTATAGTGGAAGGGCTCAGGTTGTGGGCAGAGTAATAAGCAAGAGTACTTCAGCTTTTATAGTAAGATGAAAGAAGTGCAGGGTATGCACATTGGGCCATAAACAGAAAAAGAAGGGAACAGATAAATAAAGTAAATGAAGACAGTTTGAAATGGAAATGTACCAAATGAAAACAAATGCCCGAGGTATGCTGCTCCCAACTCTTACTTATGGTGCCTCTATTCTTACCTCTGCCCATAAAACCTCCCTACTAAAATGGGATGTAACTTATAACAATATATGCCAATTTGCCTCTTCGTCGCCTCGACTCAAACATCACTGTCTTCTTTACAAGGATCTGAATTGGCTCTCACCCTCTGCCAGTAGACAATACTACCTTGGATCACTAATGGACTCAATCAACAGGGAAAAAAACCCATCCCAGCTGGCGGCGTTGCTGGTCCCTCAATCATCCTCCCATGGCCTGTGATCAGCTGACAAATCCTTGCTCTATGTTCTGAGATGTCGGATGACTAAAGGCACAGGGGCCTTCCAATTCTCTGCTCCCAGGCTATGGAATGCTCTTCCACTCAACCTCCGGCTGTCTCAGTCTCACTTTGGATTTGAAAGTGAATATCGCCATTATCTATCCTTAGCTGATGCTTGTACATGCTTTGACCCAACCTGAAGCTCCTGAGACTTATCAGTAATGTCACCCCTGCTCTAATCCAGCTCCAAGACTGTCTCCTCTTCTCCTCCCCATATTTTTCCTTCACTTTGTAAATAACTTCTTGACTACTAGCTCTCTTCCTTCTCGAACCTTGTTGCTGACCATCCACTGTTGTTTTGCCAATTACCACCCCTGACCTTCTTTCTGTCAGTCTTTCTTGTTATGTTTGAACATTCCTCACATTTCTCTCTATATAACCTTATTATCTTATTAACCCTTTCACTCCACAGTTCAGGTCCATGGTTTCTGCACTTATTATATATCCTACTGCCATTATCTGTATAATGCTTGACATTATTTTTTGTTGTTTCTACCCATTGTATTTTTGTAGCACTGCTGTACTGTTCCTCTGTTTGTATTATTGTACCCATGTTGCTGTTGTTCAACTGTTCTCCTTTTGTTGTACTCTCCCGGGTCATGCCTGAAAATAGTCATTTTATGGCTAGTGCACCTACCCGATTAACAAAAACTAAATAAATAAATAAAAATAAAAAATTAATTGGGACAACATGAGAAATGTGACTAGACATAAAAGGAGGTGTACCTAAAAACAGCATGTTTGTCACTGAGCTGTATTGGGAAAGGCACAGGGGATAAAGGAATGTAAGCAGTAGAAATGTGTTACAAACATTACCAGCAACAATAGCAAGCAACAGAAAGTAACAGGTCATATATATGGACAATGGCTGCAAGGTGGGGGCAGAGATTGGGAAGGGGAGTAATAACAGCAAGTACAACGGAGTAGCTAATATGAATTATGATAAATGGCAGCACATTTGGGGGGAGGGGGATTAGGGAGTGGGGATAGCAAGTGCTAGAAATTGCAGACAGGGGGAGAGAGGGACTGCTACAGAGCAGCTAATGCATAGAGAAAATGCAGGCATGTTTGGGTGGCAGATATTCGGGAAATAAGAAATAGAGAGTAAGTGCTGCATAGCAGCTATTGAGAATGATGGTCAATGGTGTCATAACGATGTTGAAGAGATTGAGGAGGGGACAGCAAATCCTGAAGAGATGTTCATATGTAAGGACAATGATAACATGTTGGGAGGGGGCAGAGATTGTTGAGAAGAGGGATTCAGACCAAGTGCCACAGAGGTGCTAATGGGAATGATGGTGAATGGTGGCATATGGGGAGATTAGAATGGGGAGAGCAAGTGCTGAAGAGCAGCTAATGTGTTGGGACAATGGCACCATGCTGTGGAGGGCAGAAAGCAAGATGTAAAACAGTGCAAAACAGATAAAAAACAGAAGGCAAGCAAGGTAAAATATCAGCATTTCTTATTCCAGTAGCAGGAGTTTCAGAAACATAACCTCATCCCAGGCATTTTTGATCTGAATTCATAACAGAGGATGTTCAAATAAAAGGAAAACATAACCAAGCAGCTACCTTAAAGGAAATCTACACTCTCATATCTTGTAAATTTTATTTTTTTTCCTTGTCAACAGACAACTTTTTTCCTGTGTCTGTTGGAGATATACATGTTTGCTTTAGTCTGTTTTCACTATTCATGCTTGCCCCTTGTTACTATCCTGAGGGGGCCCATTTTATGGTTGTTGAAATCTCATTGTCCATGAGAGCTGCATTAGCATGTGAGAACATGATGTCACATCAACCATTATACCATGTGGGCCCCATGTTCAAAGGTCCCAAGCCAAATCACGCAAGTTCCTGAGTGGCGTAACTGAGACGCGCTGACACAAAATAATGGTATATTCAGAAGATGCACCATGAGATGTGATCACTCATGTCTGGCTGAATATCCCGAACATGCACTATTGTGCAGTGGGAGATGCATGGAGCGGCAAGTGACCCGAGCCCTATGCGGAACATAGGGAAATGCGTGATAGGCAGCCACATGCCCAGTGCACAAAATTGCAATATTCAGCTGGGATATGTAAATGGCCTCATTGCACAATCTGAGCCCATTTCCCACATGTGCAGCTCATTACTGGAATGTATTCAGGCCATTTGCATACCCCAGGCATGCACAGTTCCAGCTTTGCAGGGCTGCCCCACCACCCCACAAAGGTGAATAAGAGGTACTGCAGCCTAGCAGGCAGGTGTGATGGAATGTTTGTGTGTGGGTGGGTGGACTGCATTGGCCTAGGTACAATGCTAATACCCCATAGCCATGTACAGGGTCAGACTGGGTACAGGGGACCCACCTGGACAGTGGCCACAGCAGCCTACCTGGGCAAGCAACAGGGGAAGGCACAGGGTGGCACAGTCTGATTGGTTTAACACATGCATGTGATACACCAGCTCCGTATGCAGCATACAGTCACCTGCAGTGCCCCCCTCCTGTATGAGAGGAACATGGTGATAACTGTAAGGAATGGCAGTGTGTAGAGAGTGACTAGGCACTCTACTGGGTGGGTCCCACCTGTGTGCATCTATGATGTACCACCATGGGTGTGTGCCACAGGTCAGTCCCTGGCCTGTGCCAGGCTGCCACTCATACAAACAAGCTACCTGGGCACCATTGCCCCAGATGTCACCCTGGGTGCATGCCATCACTGGGTGACATGCTGCTGGCCACATGGGTGCAGACCATGGCCCCTGGTACATGTGCTGCAGGTTGGCTATCTGCTCCACTGGTGTTTTGGGGGGGCATCTGACAGCACTGGCATGTGGCAGCTGGGTGTCAATGTCTTGTGTGCAGTGTGGAGGATGGCTCTCTGGGTGGTGCCCATTGTGTGCCAGCACCTGTGACTTTGGGTACTTCTGTCCTGGCATAGCTGCTGTGTATAGGTGCCTGGAGCACATCCTGGTGCACTTCCAAGGGCTGTGTCAGGATGGCCTGTCTGCAGTTCCGTGGCCTTCCTGAGGGGGGCTGGCTGATTTAGGACATCCTTTTGTCTGCCTAACTTTGTGAGGCACGTTTCTGGGATGTGCAGCAGATGCACTGCACATTTTGGCTAAATATACAGATGCATGGCATATTCATGTACCCATCCCTTTTTTTGCACCAAATACATTATTTCTGCATGATCGTGCATTTGGAATTGCATCATGCATCGCTCCCTTTCACATATCGTGCTTCCGTGTATTTTCTGAGATGCACTTTACATCTCCATATTGGGCAGCGCATCTCCTTTGAATATGTGGGCTTGTATCTCTATGCTAAAAGTACAAATATCCTGAAAAAAACCCTCTGGAAACACAAATTGAAAGCAATTTAGAGGGAAAACCCCTTAATTACAACTCAGACAGTTTGCAAAACTACTGTAACTGAAAGGTAAATGTGATATTTCACACCTTGCTGCAGTTTGTTTTCTTGAAATCTAATTAAACAGACAAGGCATACTGTAGAGTCTAAAGGGTGCTGCCACATCATGTTCTCATATGCTAATGCACCTCTCAGGGACTGTGAGATTTCAACAACCAGAAAATGGAGACCTACAGGATAGTTACAGGGACTGGTATGAACAGTGAAAACAAATTAAAGCAATTACATGTATTCCTAACAGCTACAGGAAAATAGTTGTCTGTTGACATGTAAACAAATAACATTTACAAGATGTGAGGGTGCAGTTTTCCTTTAACTGCTCTCACAACCACTGCAACATAGAACAGCAGCACAAATGCCAATGGGCAAAATGAAGTGCAGAACTGTAAAATGTGTGTGTGTGTGTGTGGGAAGGGGGGGGGATGCATAAGGTATCATAAAGAAACCTGCCTTACAGAGGGAGAGAGAAATATATAGAAGACAGGATGAAACAGGGAGAGGTAGAAGGCAGACCCCAGTGACAAGCAGTCATTGCTGCAGAAAGCAAAAGAATAGGAGAAGATAGAGGAGACTCCTGTGGCTCAGCAGGCTTCTCAAACCTCAGCTTTGAATATGTTTTACTAGCCCAGTGTCACATATACCAGGGCTGTGTCACCAGCCTGGTGGCCCTACCACACAGCTAATGTGAATGATGGTGAATGGTGGCAGGTTTCGGGAGGGGGCAGAGATATGGAAGGAGGAGAGAGAGAGCAAGTGTCACAGATCGACTGATGTGTAGGGAAAATGCTGGCATGGGGGCAGGTATCGGGGAGGAGAGGAATAGAGAGCAAGTGCTGAAGAGTGGATAATTTGAATGACAGTATTTTGGAGGGAGGAGTGCAGGAAGGGGGTAAAAAGCAAATGCAGCAGCATGGCTAATGTATAGGAAAATTGTTGGAATGTTGTGGGGGACACAGATTGGAGAGTGGATGGATATTGAGTAACCAGCACAAAGAACCTAATGTGCATTATGGTGAATGGCGACAGTTTGAGGGGGCAGATATTGAGGAGCGGGAGAGAGCATGTGAGGCAGAGCAAGTAATGTGAATGACTCAGAATGGTGGCATGTGGGGGACAGAGATCTGGGAGAGGGAAGAGAACAAATACCACAGAACGGAACATGTATACAGAAAATGACAGCATGTTAGGGGATCAGAGATATGGTAGAAGTGGAATAGAGCCAAACAACGTGTTCATGTTGGGGGGAGGGAGATCAGGGAATGGAGGAATATACAGTAAATGGCACACAGCAGATAATATGAAGTACCAGGAGTGGCACAACATTTGAGGGTGAGTGGTAGAGAGTAACTGCTGTAGGGCAGCTGATATGTGGGGAAAGTGCCTCACAGCTGCTAATCTGAATGACAGTGAATGGCAGCATTTTGTGGGGAGAGTGATAAGGGGAAGAGGAAGAGCAAGTGCTGCAAAGCAGCTATTTTACAGTATAGGGAACCTGTAGGCATGATTTTGGGGGGGGGGCAGCGATCAGGGAGGAGATGGATTTAGACTGAGCAAGTGGTCAGAGCAGCTAATGTGAATTATGGTGAATGTTAGCAGTTTTCAGGGGGCAGATATTGTGGAGGGGGAGAGAGCAAGTGCTACTGAGCAGGTAATGTGAATGATGGGGAATAGGTCATGCTGGGGAGACAGAAATCAGAGAGGTGATGGGTAGAAAGCATGTGCCACAAAGAGGCAAACATATATAGAGAATGGCAGCATGTTAGGAGAGATCAGAAATGGTTAGAAGAGGAATAGAGCTAGAGAACATGTCATGTATCTGGACAATTGTGGCATGTTGGGGGCAAGAAATTAGGGAAGGGAGGAAAAGAGAGCATCTGACAAACAGCATGCATTATGAAGTACGGAAGTGATGAGATGTTTGAGGGTGAAAGAGAGTAAGTGCCACAGAGCAACTAATGTGTAGGGACAATGTTGTTATTTTAGGGGGATAGATACTGTGTAGGGGAGAAATAGCAAGCAAATGCTGCAGAGCTGCTAATGGTGATGACAGAGAATGGCAGCTTTAGGGGGGTGATAAAGACTGGAGAAGGGATAAAAGCAAGTGCTGCAAAGCAGCTAATGCATAGGGAAAGTTTTGGCATTTTATGTGGGGCAGAGATATGGAAGGGGATGGATATACAACAAGGGGCACACAGCAGGTAATGTGAATTATGGTGAATGGTGGCAGTTTGGGGGGTAGATATTGAGGAGGGGGAGAGCAAGTATGACAGAACAGGTAATGTGAATGATAAGGAATGGGAGCATGTTTGGGGCAGAGATGGGGAGGTGGGCAGAGAGCAAGTGCAACAGAATGGCAAATGTATATGGAGTATGGTGGCATGTTAGGGGGGGGTCAGAGATGGGGTAGAACAGGGAAAGAGCCGGACAGCATATCATGTATATGGAAAATGGTGGTATGTTGGAGAGAAAGATGGGGAAAGGAGGAACAGAGAGGAAATGGCACACAGTAGATAATATGAAATACCAGGAGTGGGAAGATGTTTGGATGTGTGTGGGAGAGAACAATTGCTGCAGAGAGGTTAATATGTAGGGACATTACTGACAATTGTTTAAAGGGGCAGACATGGGGGGGCAGTGAGTAAGTGCTGCAGCGTGGCTAATATGAATGACTGTAAATGGCAGCATTCTGGGACAAAGAGTGGGGTAGAGAATAAGTGTCACAGAGCAGCTAATGTATGGGTAAAATGCTGGCATGTTGTGGGGGGCCAAGACTGGGGAAGGGATGAATATAGAGCAAGTGGCACAGAGCAACTAATGTGAATAATAAACAATGGTGGCAATTTGAGAGCAGATAGCATGGAGGGGAAAGACAGCAAGTGCTACAGAGCATAGAGACATAGAAACATAGAAAGAAAAGACTGCAGAGGGGGACCAAGGGTCCATCTAATTTGCTCATGCGTTCCTTGGACATTCTGAGATCCCAGGACCTAACCCCCATTCTGTCTAATGCCTCCTACTTATCCTGTTTCTTTTGATTACTCTTTAGCGTTGTCCCACCTCAGCTTGAATGATGTCACGGACTTTGCTTCCACTACCTCAGCTGGCAGTTTATTCCATGGATCCATGACTCTTTCTGTAAAATAATGTTTCTTAAGCTCCCTCTTGAAGCCTCCCCCCTTAACTTCCACTCGTACCTTGTAGTGTTAGAGTCAGAGACTCTGTTGTACAGGTATGAGGATGGTACCTTATTTATTCCTCTCTCAGGAACTTGTGCTTCAATCATATCTCCCCTCTCCCTCATAGTCTCCAGTAAGAACATATTTAATGCTTCCAGTCGCTCCTCCTGTGAGTGCTCTTGAAGGCCCTGGATCATTTTGGTCACTCTTCTCTGAACAGACTCCAACTTGTTTATATCCTTTTCCAGAAATGGACTCCAAAACTTTACACAGTACTCTGGATGGGACCTGACCAGGGACCTGTAGAGTGGCAATATTACCTCCTTCCTTTTGCTGTCAAATCCCCTTCTTATGCAACCCAGCATTTTGTTGGCCTTAATATAAGGTCTGTTGCATTGGCTTGTCTGGTTAAGGGAGCTGCTTATGATGACACCTAGATCCCGTTCTGCCTGCATGGCACTGAGCTGGACTCCGTTGAGGTGGTACTCTGTCCTTGGGTTCCCTGCATCACTTCACATTTTTTTGCGTTGAACTTCAGCTACCAGACGGTAGACCATCTTTCCAACCTCTAGAGGTCTTTTTGTAGGTTCTTAACTGCCTTCTCACTGTCAACCCTTCCTCCTAGCTTGGTATCATCTGTGAATAGGGCAATGTTGCCCAGAATACTTATGCCAATGTCACTAATTGAGGCATAAAAAGGACTGACCCCAACAATGCGCCTTGGAGCACATCGCTGTGACCACACCTTTATCAGACCTCACCCTGTTGACCACTACTCTCTGTTTTCTGTCCCTAAGCCAATTACCCACCCAACTGACTGTGGACCTGGCTGCACCCAGGTCCTTCAACTTTTTTTAGCAGGTGGTTGTGCAGCACCGAATCAAAGGCCTTACTGAAATCAAAGTAGAGGAGGTCCACTGGGTGGCCTATGTCTAGTTCCCTAATTACCCAGTCAAAAATGTGACTATGTTCATTTAACACGACCTTCCTGCCTTGACCCAATGTTGCCTGTCATCCTGCAGACCATTCTTATCTAGGTACTCTACCAAGTCTTGTTTATAGTTTATAACCTCTGTCTTGGATTGCAGTTTTTCTACCACTGGGGCTAATTCAAATCACACAGAGTTGTGGTCATTGTTGGTCAGTGGCTTTTCAACCCCTGTAGTCCTTACTACCTCCGAGTTAGTGAGGACCACATCCAGGATGGTGTCCAGCCTAGTCGGGGCACTAACTAGTTGTGTAAGTAGGCAGTCTTGTAGGGCGTCAACCACCTTTTAGTTCCTAGTAAAACCTGCCACTGGGATACTTCAGTTAACATCTGACATATTCAGGTCTCCTAGCACCACTGTATCTCCTTTTTGTGCTGCACCTCTGATCTCCTCTAGGAGCTCTTTGTCCCTACCATCAGCCTGCCCCTGAGGCCAGTATACCACACCTATGAGGATCCTATCCCCCATTGCTGAACTGAGTAACATCTACAGGGATTCCACACCCTCCTTTTTGATGTTATCTACCATGATGGTATTTATCCCATCCTTTACATATAATGCTACCCCTCCCCCTACCCTCACTTCTATCCTGTTTTTGCAGTCTCCTTTGTCCCACACTGGGAGGATCTCTGAAAATGGCAGGGTGGTCATTCTAACCTCCAGCCTTTCCCCCAGCTTAATGAAATTTTGCTTGGTCTCGTCCACTGTTCGAGCAGATAGGTCATTCGTACCAAAATGAATCAGAACATTAGTTCCTTTCTCTGCTCTGTCTACCAACCTCCCAAAGAGTTTGGTGTCGCTTTGTGCTGTAGCTCCAAAGAGGCATTTAGAAATCACCTTAAAGTTGCATACCTTTACTCAGGTAGGAATTGACTCTGCTGATCATTGAGTCTCCCAGAAAAATAAATTGCTTACTCCTGGATCCACCACATGTTTCCTTGCTGCCTTTGGATGTCATCTCTCCACTACGCCTGGTCCCCTTGATGAGCTCAGGGTCACCTCTTGCTGAGTCAGGATCCTTCATCTTGTCCAGTCATAAAAAATGGTTCTTCATTGTAATGGTATTGGTTCAAACAGATCCTGCATTGTCCATCCTTGAAATATTCCCCCTCCCTGGACCCACTACCCTCCAACTGCCAAGGCCAGTGGATCTCTGGGGAGAGGACATGGTTGGCTTGAACTCCAGATTAGCTGGTGATGCAGGCTGGCTACCTCCCTCCATGCTACTTTGAGCTGAGCTTGAAGGTTGTTCAGACTTCTGCAAGTAGGACACTGACCCATCCTCCAGAGCAGACTCCTGAAAATGAGTGCCCTACGGACCCTGCAACTTACCAGCTGTATTCTGAAAACCATGGGGTGTGAGTGTGAGAGTGTGTGTGTGTGTGTGTGTGTGTGTGTGTGTGTGTGTGTGTCAGTGATAGGGGGAGGTTCCTGCTGTGAACTTTCACTCCTTTATGTCCTCTTCCTTCCCAGGAACTGCTTGCTGTCAATCACAGGTAATGTGAATGATGGGGAACAGAGGCACTTTGGGGGACAGAGATCAGGGAGGTGGGGAGAGAGCAAGTGTCATAGAGTGGCAACTGTATATGCAAAATGGCAGCATGTTAGGGGTTAGAAATGGGGTACAACAGGAATAGAGTAAGACAACATGTCATATGTATGGAGAATGGCAGCATATTGTGGAGGGGAGAGATCAGGGAAGGGAGGAACAGAGAGTAAATTTCACACAGTGGGTAATACAAGTACCAGGAGTGGCAAGACATTTGGAGGTGGGTGGGAGACAGTAGTTGCTGCAGGGAGGCTAATGTGTATGGACAATGCTGACCATTTTTGAGGGGAGCAGATACTGGGGGGAGGAATAGACAGCAAGTGCCAAAGAGCAGCTAATATGAATGACAATAAATGGTGGCATTTGGAGGACAGAGATTGAGGGGTAGCAACTGCCACAGAGTAGCTAATATATAGGTAAAATGTTGGCATGTTGTGGGGGGGCAGAAAGTAGAGAGGGGATGAATATAGAGTAAGTGGCACAGAGCAACTAATGTGAATAATGGAGAATGGTGGCAGTTTGGGGCAGTTATCTTGGAGGGGGTAGAGAGCAAGTGCTAAAGACCAGGTGATGTGAATGATGGGAAATGGTGGCTCTTTGAGGGCCAGAAATCAGGAAGGTGGGGAGACAGCAAGTGCCACAGAGTCCTGGTGCTGTGCTCAGCTGCCTCTCCAGGGTGCTGTGAACTCAGGCGTTATTCTGGATAGTGGCTCGACATTTGAGGCTCAGGTGTTGGCCATGATCCATACTAGTTTTCACCATCTGAGGAATATCACCAGGATTAGGCCCCTGGTTCTGCCCCTGGCCCTCCCTACCTAAGTGCATGCCTTTATGATGTCAAGGCTTGATTACTGTAATGCGCTCTACCTTGGGATCTTGGAAGGAATCCTCCACTGGCCTCAGCTAGTGCAGAACACAGCAGCCAGCAGACAATGTATTGCCATATTACCCCAGTGCTGTGTGAACTGCACTGGCTGCCAGTCAGATAGATGATCCTGTTTAAGGTGGGCTTGCTCACCTTTAAGGCCCTATATGGCCTGGGCCCTGGTTACCTGGTGGATCTTCTTACACCTGCTACCTCAGTCCACTCCTTCCATTCTTTCTTTAGGGCTCTCCTTGTGATTTCCAGGACAAGGTTAAAAACCGCCGGCGACCGAGCTTTTAGCGTTGCTGGCTCCGTCCTGTGGAATTTGTTACCTCCATCTATTAGTGGTGGCCCCTTCGTTGGAGGTATTTAAGGCATTCCTCAAGGCCTTCCTGTTTGCGCAGGCTTTTTCTGACCCAGTTTTGTAAATACTGCCCTGTTCTGACTGGTTCTATTGCTGTCTTCCTGATTTCTTTATTATGTTGTTAGTTAATTTTATTTATTAGTTATTATGTTTTTTGATAACTGTTTTATTCATTGAAATCTGTTTTATGTTGATTTTATGTATGGCACCCAGAGCCTTGCCTTGCAAAGGTATACAGAGAATGGCAGCATGTTAGGGGGTTAGAGATGGGGTACAACAGAAAAAGAGTAGGAGATTGTGCCTCATATATGGAGAATGGCAGCTTGTTGTGGAGTGGATAGATAGGGGAGGGGAGGAACAGAGAGCAAGTGGAACACAACAGGGAACAGAGAACAAGTGGCACACAATAGGCAATATGAAGTACCAGGAGTGTCCAGATGTTTGACAGTGGGTAGATTAGAGTAACTACCACAGAGCGGTTAATGTGTAGGGACAATGCTAGCATTTTGTGGGGAAAGATATGAGGGAAGGGAGGAATAGCGAGCACATGCTGCAGAGTGGCTAATGTGAATGACAAGTGAATGGCACCTTTGGAGAGGCAAATATTGAGGAGAGGGAACAACAAGTACCACTGAGTGGCTAATCTATAGGGAAAATGTTGGCACATTGTTAGAGAGGCAGAGATCAGAGAAAGGATGAATGTAGAGCAAGTGGTGTGGACCAGCTAATGTGAAATATGGAATGGCAGCAGTCTGAGGGCAGATATTGAGGAAAGGGAAGAAAGCAAGTATTGCAGAGCAGTTAATATGAATGATAGGGATGGTTGTATGCCAGGAGTCAGAAATCGGGGGAGGGAGAGCCAGAGCCCCAGAGCAGCAAATGTATATGGAGAATGGTGGCATGCTGGGCGGGGCAGAGATAGAGTAGAACAGGGGTAGAGCTGGAGAACGTGCCTTGTATATGGAGAATGGTGATATGGTGGGTGGGAGATCAGGAGGGATGAAAAGGAGCATGTCACACAATGGGTAATCAGTACTGGGAATGGTGAGACATTTGAGGGTGGGGTGGGAGAGTAAGTTCTGCAGAGTGTATAATATATGAGGTATGGCAGCAACAGGGAGGAGCACAGAATGATGAGGAGGACACAATCAAGTGGTGAATAGTGGATAATGGTATGGAATGGGGGCACTATGGAGGGCAAAGATCATGGAGATGGAGGGTAAGAGCAAGTTGTGAACAGTAGGTAATGAGAATTATGGGGAATGGTGACATTTTGGGGTGGGAGCATAGACTGTGGAGTGGAGGAGAGACCAATTGCTGCAGAGTGGCAAGTGTATATGGATCATGGCGGCATGTGGAGGTCAGAGAGGGATAAAGAACAGGTGGGGAAGAGCAGACTGTATGTTTCACGGGGAGTGGCAGAGATTCAGGAGGGGTGTAAGAAGGAAGTGCCATTCAGGGACAAATGTAAAGTAATGAAGAATGCCATTTGGTGTGTTCACTGCAGTGCATAGTGTGTTGAAAGCAATGGGCAGAAGCAGAACTCAAAGCAGGGACATGGCTTTGTACAGGACTCAGGAATTGCTCAGAAAATCCCTCTACTATGCATTTTTCAGGCTTATGATTAAGCAACGTCTTCAAAAGGAAGAGGAAGAAGACAGTTGGTGGAATTACTGTAGGAAGGATATCACTTGTCAAGAGATGTGCTAGGTGAAAAAGAGAGACATCTCCAAAACCCCTCCAACAGTTTAGACTGATACCAATGTATTCATATGCTTTACAAGTGTATATATTCAGCTTGTTTCCTATTTGTGTTGAGCTTTATTTATTTATGTTGCAGTGACCAAAGTGCCTTCATTTTTAATGTTCAAAACATAGGTAAGCAGAGTTGCACAACTCCTTACCTAAAGGGATTAATAAGTGCAGGAACATTTTAGAACATGTTTTACTTGCTTTTTACCACATATGAGAGTATATTAATTCCAATATTTGCAAGCACTGCATCAGGTATGCAGGTGCTATAAACTGTGCAACATCCCCTTCTTTCCCTGAGAAACAAAGCAATACACTGCACTAATATAAGAAAGAAGTAAACCATAACACATATGCAGAACAGGAGGCAGGAGTAAGGTTATAAGCAGTCAGAATTAGCAGTTACACAAAAGCATTGTAGCTTACATGTTCCAGCCTTGTGACTGGACAAGGACTTCAAAGAGAAAAGGAGGAAAAGGTGGAGACTGGGCAGAATAAGGGAGGAGAAGGGCATTTGTATTCTGAAGCTGTGGTACTATAGGTGGAAAAGGGGCATGCCCCGAAAAGCCCTTTCCCAGCACACTGATACCAATATGTTTGCATGCTTTGCAGTGAACATGAAAAAGGGACATAACCTACATGGTACAGTTTGACAAAATGTAAATCAGGAACACCAACTAGGATAGTTGGATGGAAAAAAGACAATCATTTAAAGGTGTTTATCATGTAGGTAAGAAAATTGTATTAAAGTAAGTTAGAGACAAGCATTAAAAGGGGATGACTGCAATAACTAATATCTGTACATGATAAGCAATTAAAGTATTGTAGGGACCATACAGTTGCAGCAATTGACAGGGTCAGATATTTCCAGATATTCCATGATATTTCTAGAATTTATGTCTGGTGGACTTAAAGAGGTACTGCAGGCAGGTAGGCAGGAATTTCTTTAGATAGAGCACATACATTTCAAGAAATATTTGATGATGACAATAGATGAATCTGTCATTATGAATGATTGCTTCAAAATTTTAAAACAGAAGCAAAAATAAAGGCAAGCAGGATTCTGGATATTCAATTTCCTTGTATCAAGAAGGTAGGACAGTCGTGGGATAAAGATAAAGGCTTAAGGCATTGACAGAAAATACGAGAGGGGACAGTTGAGCAGCTTGGCAAAGTGCCCATGAATAAACAATAGTACTGCTGCACTGCTAATTTGTGTATGGTTACACAGAGTGCATATTAAGGTGTTTATTAAGCAAGGTCATCCATAACTGGGTGTGCCTGAGTATTGCTGCCCCCAGCCATGGTTGAGGTTGACACATGCACTGTATTAATGCCATATAGTGGCATCGGCTAGACACTGCAGGATGTATGGTGCACAGTAATGTCTGATACTGGAGTGTAATAGAAAAAATGCCAATGCAAACCAATGCCTCAAGCCATGTCTCAAAATCATTACACCTGGTGATGGTTTCTGCAAGCTAACTAGTGGTAAAATTGGAATCTGAATTACTGAACAAGGTATTGCCTCTTTAACCAAAAATAGTGAAACCTGGTTGTATCCAGAAATATGAATAGATTATCTGAATGTCTCTGTTTACTGTTTAAAATATTTCTGTCTCTTCTGAATAATTTCTACCCCTCCAGGTATAACATCTGCAGAGAAAAACAGAAAGTCACCATTTAGTATGATTGTTCTGAAACGTAATTGCTTGTAGGAAACCATGACAACTGCTTATTTTTTAAAGGCATGCAGCATCTTTACTTTTCTAGGCAACACAAATTGAAGAACTGTTTATTGCTAATGCATGTTTAGAGCGCTATTTGATTTGTCAGTGGACTTTTCTTGTTCTTTCACCATTCCCTTTACTTTTCTGCTTAGCCACACCCATCAGAAAACAAATATTTTACTCCACTATATCAAGAAAAAATACCTTTCCACACAGGTTCCAAACAATTTGTCATGTAGGGTCTAATACAGCACATTCAGTAGTTAAGTCAATATGTTTTTTTAAAAAGCTAACAAGAAAATCTGATTTTGTGCTCAGATGGATTAGAGTAGTTTTTCAGTCTTCACTGGGAGTAGCTTGATCCTAAATGAATTGGCCATGATTGAGCAAAGGTTTAGAATGCAGTCTTTCAATCCACCTTTTCTGTAGAGCAGAAAGAGAACATGCTAAAAGATAAACTACAGTTCTAGAAATAAGAGCTCAGAGAATGGAGATGGCAAACAGCAGCTATGAGAGATAAAGGGAATTAAACCAGGAGAGACACTAAGTTCAGAAACAAAGGAGATAAGGAGTAGTTTAAGCACAGTAGATGACTACTGGGTGCTCTCTATTAAGCTACTACAGTTAGAAAAGATGATGTAGGAGAAACAAAACAAATATCAGAGAATACTGTAGGTGTGTGTGATAGGGTGGGTGACCCTACCCCAGTTGGAAAACTGTAGTGATGGTTAAAGCAGCTCAGCTTCAACAAAGTTTACCCCATGATGCCAAATTAGGGACATGTGTAGCATGCAGTAGTCCCTGGAAGTAAAATAAAGTTGTAGTTACCTTTTCCTTCCTCTATGTAAGTCTGTTGTACTTTATATTTTGTTGTTTATCTTTGAGCCTTGCTTGCTGGCCACTATCAGGGTAGTCTTCAATCTAGTTTATGTTCTGCAATCCCCCCCAAAGAATGTGGAATGCTGGTATATAGAGATCACCATAAGAAGCATTACATGAGGGCTTTGCTTTTAAATAAGAGTAAAAGAAACTGCCCAAGGGGTATAATCTGCCAGATAACAAATGAACAAAGCTCTCTTTGCTGTAGAAACTCTGAGCATGGCAGTTTGGCTATTTAATGGGAGGATGCAGCCTCCCCCCAAGTACAAGTGTAACAAAAGGCGCTTTTACACACAGGCGAGTACAACGGAATGGCCGTTACCTGTGTGCCACCGCTGTACTCTGTTCCGCTTGTGGTTCACTTTACACGCAGAGGGTATTCCGGCAACCCCCCCATCTCTGTTTTTAGTATTTGTGTTTCGGCTCCCCCATGGAGTGTGGTGCTCTATGGCTGATTTTTTACTGCTGCTGGAATGGCTGTTTTACACAGCCAGATGAAACCGATCACATAGGGACAAACCGAGGAAGGAAGAGATTGCGGTTCGGGTGAAAGTTCACCAGTGTAATGGAACAGATGCATTTTACACACAGGGGATGTAATGGTATACTGTTTCCGTAACAGTCATTCCATTACAGAAACCTGTATGTAAAAGCGCCTAAAGTGCTGAGCAGTAAATCCAGGCAAATATACCTGTGCTAAATAGTTTGCTGTTGCAGGCTGCTGCTAATTTTAGGGAACAGTTGAGACTATATTTCTGTGAAACAAAACATGGTATACTAAGCATTTGATAGCTTTAGAAAAAGAGATGTGTATAAACTATAAAAGTACATGCAGGATAACAATTAAAGGTTGAGTTCATCTCTAGAAGAATCTACGCTTTTTAAAGGTAGTTTGTACCTGGAAGCTGGGAGTTCAGAAGCTCCTGGGTCTGTGTTTCTGCTGCTGCTATCTCAGCAGCTGCAGCCATTTTAGAAAGATGTTCCCTTAGGGAAGGGCTGGCCCTTAATTGCATTAGTGTATAGGAAAGGCTTGGGTCTTGTCCTGCCAGGAAGTGGTTAGTTTAGAGGGATGAACTTTCTGAAAAGGATATTTGTTTGTATGTTCTTGTGTTTATGCTTTTGTAAGGGGTTTAGCATTGTGTAACAATTGCCCCTATATATGTATCCTGTATATTTCTTTGAAAATAATGCAGTAGTGTGAATTATAAATCTGGTATTCCTCTAATTGTTTAATAGAACATGACTGATAAATCATGTGACACCTGAGCTGTATATAAGGGATGCTCAGGTAACCTACAGTTAGTTTTACTTTGGGCTGAGGAGCAGAGAGGAACCTCAGGGAGAAGCAGTGTGGAGCCAGAGAAGCAGCCAAACGTGAGAGAGACATGCAGTGTTGAATTACTGAGATTCTGGTTACCCAAAGGTGAAGGTGAGGCAAGCTTAAGGTGGAGTTCAGGTTGAAAGTCCTGTAAAGAGAATCACTGGGGCCTGGGGTTGGCCCTGGACCTCCAAAGGTCAGGTTTGGGCTACCTGGATGCTAGAAGCTGCTCACCTGGAATTTACCAAAGGGAGAGAACTCAGACTGGTGAGCAGCTGCAGAGGCCTGAGTGGGCAGATACTCAGACTGCAGAGAAACTTGCAGAAATCCCGGGGGTATTGGCAGGGTGACCATACCATGCGATGGGGTCAGTTCCTGGTCTCTAGAGGGCATTATAAGTCCAACTGCAGTGTTCTAGTGAGAGGTTCCTAGCTAAACCCCAGCCCATACTCTTTATTGTTTTCTTATAGTAACCTGACAAAGTTTACATCTGAAAATGCCATCTGTACCAACCTGGCAATAAAATAGCACCTCAGTGTGTTTTACACAATAGTTTATGATTCCTGCTGTCTTCCTGAATTGAACCCCATGACAGTGTGCAGCACGTGTATGCTAAAAAGAGCTGATTAGGCTTGAAGATAACACAGTAACATATTGCAAAGTACCACTCTACCATAATAATTTAAGGTCAAAAGGGGTTCTAGGTCCACAATGTCTGCCCCCTCCCATCAGCAGGTGTGAATAAATCTGCTGTTATGTACTAATTAAAAAGGTTTTCTCCCACTTTACTAGCAACGGTACCCAGTAATTCTCTTGGTAAGCAGAAATGTGTCCAAACTTAATTTGAAGGCTTGTGTTTGCATTATTTTCATGACAACAGTCTCCACTGGTATGCTTTTATCATAGATTCAGCACCTTCTGGCAGATGATATGCTTCCTAATGTTACCATTAAACTGGCTACATTTGAGCTTTATGGTGTGGTCCTGTTTCCTGCTGGAGAACAATAGACCAAACATCTCTGATCTTGTTCATACACTTGAGTATGCAGAAGACAGAAATCAAGTCCTCTCTCAGCCTCCTTTCCTCCAATGGGTTAAGGGTCGGTACAGTGAAAATGGGTTTAGGTCTGTGTGAGACTGGGCTCACTTCTGTGATAGGAGGGTCTTCAGAAGGATTGGCCTTTATGTGACAGAAAAGAGGTCAAGTATCCTAGGGCAGTTGTTTGATGTCTACATAGCTATGTTTTTAAACTAGGAGGGGGCAGCTCAGGCTAGGGATTCCCTAATTTATTTATTTATTTAAAGAGTTTTTCCAGGAAATGCCTACTGAGCAATCATACTGTAGTTAATTTCCAGAGGTGTTTTCTTGGAGGAATGGGTATGTGAGAAGACAACACAGCAGCAGTAGGTTAATACAGAACTGGTGACACTGTGAAGCAATCTTCTGTAAACAGGAATAGGCACAGTATCACATAAAAGTACACAAGCAAATTTCAATTACAATTTACAGTTTACATTTTACCTTTTCTAGGTAAATAGCCTGCAAATAAAAGCTGTTAGAGTTGAGCAGGCAGGAAGAATGGAGCAAGACATATAGGCAGCAGGAGTGTTGCTCAAATGTAAGGGGCCTAGCTAGTACTCTGCCGACCAGGAGAACCATGTCACTGGGCATATGCAGAGAAGGTACATATATAGAGGATGGAAGGAAGGAAATAGGGACAGGATAGACAAGGCAAGAGGGCGGGTTATTACAGGGGTAGAAGGAGAGGTGCATGCAGTCAGCTTAAACAGCAGAAGCCTCAGAACAAGATGGGAGACCTTCAGGCACTGACTGTGGATGGTAAGGCTGACATCATAGCCATTTTTGAGATGTGGGTTTCACCCAGACAAGACTAGGAGCTGTCAGTCTTAGAGTATGTCCTCTCTCAAAGAGACCAGGAAACAATAAATGGGGAATAGTCACACAGTATGTACGGGAAGGTATTAGGACAATGGAGGAAAATCCAACTGGGGCAAAGAAGGCGTGTAATGCTATTGTATCCCCCCGGATCCCTATGTGTTACTTTTTGTGTACGACTGGTAATTCCAAACTGTAAACAGTTAACTGCTCAGAGCTAGAATATGTGAGTCACTGCAGAGGTGTGGCTTGCTACAGCAGCATAATCCCCACTAGAGTTGCCAGTGACAATTGATGACATTGCATGGAGTTGCCAACATCTCACATCCCTACTGCAGTTCCAGTTCTCTGTAAGAAGAAACACAAGCAATCTAGAACTATGTGGCAGCAGCCTTTAGAAGGAGTGCTGCAGTAGTTGGGGCACAGCCTGATCCCAGATAGTTCTCCTGTGTAACAGTGAGTAAAAGCCTGATGGCTTTCATGAAAGGAAATCAGACTTTATCGCTGTAGACCAGACTTTGTGTAAAAATATGACAAATGTTCAGAGGCTTATATGCCTGGGAGAACCAATCAGGATTTTTTGGAGCTATTTTCCCTTGGGCTATGAACCCCTGACTCCTTCATCTGAGGACTTTTTGTAAGAATCTTAAATAATTGCTGTGAGAATGGAAGTCTAAATGTTTGACCTACCATTTTTAAATTCAGCTTACTCCCTCCATGCAGGTTTTAGGGAGGACATCCCACATATTTGGTATTCATAGCCCACACATTTGATTCTGACAGGGAGTAAAACATAGAAAAATAGAATTTGACTGCAGCTATAGATCGCTTGGTCCATCCAGTTTGCCCATTTCTCCCTACCTACAGTACACTTACCACAGATCATACCCGATCTACAGCGTTTTCTTCCTCCCCCCTCTTCCTTTCCACTATGATTCCCTTGTGCTTATCCCATGCATTCTTGAACCCCACCACTGTTTTCACCTCTACCAGCTCTGCTGGAAGGCTGTTCCAGGAATCTGCCACTCTTTCTGTGAAGAAGTACTTCCTTACTTCTCTCCTGAATCTACCCCCTCCAGCTTTATATCATCTCCCCTTGTTCTTGAGCACCGTTTCTTTTGAAAAATATTTCCCTCCTGTACCTTATCTACCCCCATGAGGTATTTAAAGGTCTCTGTCATATCTCGCTTCTCCCTCCTCAAATGTATTGATGATCTGCCTCCAGGCCCCAGTGTGGACCAGGATGAACCCAACCCCAAGGAATCTTGTGGGGTTTGGCACTGAATGAGGTTGGTGAAATTCTGCAAGTGCCCCTTGACTTTATCAGTGTTGGATCTCATCATCCATCTTAAGTGCAGAAGGATGTGTGTGTGTGGAGGGCAATATTCTGTGTAGGTTTGCTTTAGGGAATGTTTTAAAGCTCAATTGACACCTTCAAAAGAACTTTAACAAAACATAATATTTAGCCACAGTTCAGCTTGTATTTCACATTAGTTCTGTATTTCTCCTCCCCATTATTTAATACTGAGGTTATCTGCATAAAAACAGGATCTTTGTTCCTGAACAGCTCATCTATTCCTGTTACTTTCTGCCCACTGGAGGTCATAATATATTGCTTTTGACATCACAGTTACTCTCATGGCAACAGATTGTGATGTCACAACAGAGGATTATTACTTGAAGTAAAGAGTAAGCTATAGAAGCAGATGAACTCAAAGGGATCTCTGAAGGATAAATATCATGTATTCATGCACATTTCCATAGTAATAAATAACCGGGAGGAAAATTATATAGAATGTGTATGGAATGCAAGCAGAACTGTACCTAATTATTAAGTTTGTCAAGGTTTTATTTGAGGTGTCAGCTCTTTAAATATGCACAATGTACCAGAGGAGTCCAATGGAACTTAGCCTACCATAGCAGTTCAATGTTTGTGGAATAGCAATGAGGAGAGATGGGGTATAAAGTGTTTGTGTAACTTGTAGTACTTTTTGTGGCTTTACTCTATTCCAGTCCATGAGTAGTAGGTATGTAGGTAGTAATTATTAGGGAATAGAAGGCCCTTGAACAAGGGTGAGAAGAACGCTGGAGGGGGAGGAGGAGGAGGAGGAGGAGGGGAAGGGGTGGATAAAAAGCACTCCCTAAGCAAGGAAGGTACATTAGTGGAGGACTTAAATAGAGGTTGTGGGAGGAGCTCTTCCCCACATTGAACCCCAGGCTAAGTCCTCCCATTCAATGTTTGTGGAATAGCAATGGGGAGAGATGGGGTATAAAGTGTTTGTGTAACTTATAGTATTTTTTGTGGCTTTACTCTGTTCCCACCCTTGAGTAGTAGGTATGTAGGTAGTAATTTGTAGAGAATGGAAGGCCCAAAAAGATACCTTCTCCAACTCACAGAGAGTATGACCCCCTGGCACTCTTGAGAGGAAACCCCACCAGCTGGAGAAAACCTCTGAGGACCCATGGCTGGAGGTCTGTCCATCCTCTGGGCATACTAACAGGAGAAGGACCTAGGTTCTAGTAACCATAGCTAATTTGAGATTGGTGAGCTGCTTGGTGAGACGATGATCCATCCATCCTCAGTCCATGGATGATACAGATTTAATGATGATCCAGAGGTTGAAGAGTAGTTTTTTTTCTGAAGGAGGATAGAATCTGAAGAATGAAGTAAATCCAGGTGAAGGAGGGTGAAGGAAGTCCAAGTTTCCAAGAAGATGAATGACGCTTGTCCCACGGAATTGCAAGGGTGTAAGGAACAGAGGGAGCATGACTTGATAAGTTACTAGATGGGGAATGGTGGAAATGCTATGGTACAAGAAATCATTGGTGAATGATCCAACTTGTGAAAGGTCTAAATATCAAGGAATGGTCTGGAGGCAAGGAATTCAGTAATGAATGAAGAGTCGCTAAGGAAGCAACCATGAAGTAGAAATAAGTAGAAGAGAGCCTTTGAGTGTTCTGGAGATGAAGGTTCATTCTTGATCCAAGGACGATGCAGAATGAATAATGATCTTGAGGATGAAGGGTACTACTTTTCCATAGGGATGGTAGAATCCTATGTGTGGAACAGATGCAGTTGAAGAAGGGCATATGTAGTCTATATTTCCAAAGTGATGAAAGGTGCATGTCCAAAGGGATTGTAGGGGCATAATGAGTCAGGAGATCATAATTTGATCAATACAAAACCAGACAATACATTTTGGGATTTGTGGTGATTTGTAAAGTTATGGGTGACTGATCCAATTCGTGTAAGGTTTGATGTTCAGGGTAGTCAGGAGGTAAAGAATTGATTAGTGAGTGATAAGTTACTAAGTAAGCATCCCAGAGTAAAATAAGTAGAGGAGAGTTTAAGTGACTGATGAGAGTAATGCCATAAGTGATTAGTAAACAAATACAAGAAGATTTGTGGAGCTGTCCAGATGGTAGTCTAATGTATATAGGATGGATGGCTTTCTTGGTCATGATGTTCATGACTTTATATGTAAATACTCTGCTGGTACGCTTCCTGAAGTAAGCGTGGGTATTTCTGTGGTGTGATCATCTAGGAGATGCACTGTGGTGACATAGTTTGGCTAAGTTTACAGGTAATCCTGATGCTGAAGTACTTGAGAGAGAGAAACTTGGAGGCAGATATAAGGATGAGTCCATATGCTGAATTGGTAGTGAGACTGATTAATGCAGGATGCCATAGGATCTTAAAGCTATGGCTGATTAAAACCGATTGGGATGCAAGACTGAATTGATGAATTTGTCTTGACTGCTATGGATTGCCAGATAGAATTCAGGAGAGTCAGTTCTCGGTGACGGTCTTTACTGCAGAGATTGATGAAGGTAAATCGAGAAGAAGAGGCTGAACGGTCTGCTTGCAGAGCAGTTAACTCAGTTGAAGGTACTAGGTGAAAAGGTGTGGATGATTGTATAAGGAATGGCGATGTCCAGGAGCAAAAATGATGGTTTGGATGGCGTGCAGTTAGTAATTAGCTAGGCAGTGGAGATCCCACGATGAATATTCTGGAAAACATCTGTGAAATTTGTAAAACAAACAATGACTGTTGAGGAGTAGGAGTCGAGTAACATGGTGAACAGTCGGTAGTAGTAGGAGAGGCTGCAAAAGGTAAGACACATAATGTTCATAGTTGAATAGCTTATCTTGTGATTCCTGGTATCCATAGAAGGGATACTAATTACAAAGTCAGAGCATAGCAGATGGATTTACTTCCTTTCCCTGTAGGAGGATAGCCAATGAGACAAAGAAGGCAGGGAAATCACGGTAATGGAATGGACAGGAGTTGGAGGGTATATCCATTAGAGACTGAGAAGATCTTCCTATGTCCAGGTGAATGGGATTTAATGAATGATCCTGAGGAGCTGATTGGGCGGCTTATAAAATTCTATGATGACGAAAAAGCCTATGAGGCATTTTAGCAAAGTGATGTTTGCTGGCAGAAGTATTTCACCAGTGTAATGAATGAGTGATCCAATGAGAAGTGAAAGGGTACTGTTGGAATGGCCAGAGTGGAAGTATGAGATGGATAATATGGAATAGCAGTTGACCGGGTAGGAATACTGGTCAGAGATAGGGTACTAGGCCTAAAAGAGCCACAGCAAACAGTATGAAGCCCCGAGCCATCAAAGGCAGAGTTGATAGGCAGCCAGCCAAATGGAAAATAAGTCCAGAGAAATTCTGATGAACTGAAGGACCAATCTGGGGAAGGCGATGGCTAGGTGAAGCTGCATGATGACCTATGCAGGAAGGAACAGGACCGGCGGCACCTCAGTGAACAGCAGCAGGATGCAGGAAGGCTGCAGCAGGTATTGGAAGACAATCCACAGAGGCCAAAGAGTGAAGCATAGCATGCAGAGCAACAGGGTTGAGGTACAGGAGTCCTACATCTGATGAAGGCTGCAACCAACTGGGGAATTGACAGAGGCGCTTGAGTGAAGAAGGATAAAGTTCCCATATCTAAAGGAGAAAATGAACACGGTCATCAACTGGACAGGCGACCTACAGCAAGAAGCCCCAGAAGCAGACTAACAAATTGAGAAGGATGCCGTACCCGCAGGCCAGGACTAAATTACGAGGGATAGGAGGCCAAAGGGGCCAAGTATGGAGGTCCATGGATGAGAGGGATGTCGAGTGGCAAGGAAGGATAGCAGGTAATCTGAGGACAAGTATCCCGAGTCTGAAGGGTAGTGGTAATCAGGAAGAAGATGGAAGGAGCATGAGGAGGGACCAACAGGGTCACATGCAGACTCTTATCAAAGTAGGCGAGGCGAGATGACTGGCATGATGCTCCAGAGGAAGGGTGAGGGCCAAGGTTCATTAGGGACATGCCCAAGTCCAAGAGAGAGCAGCAATGAAGGTCCGTGGAGAGCAGAGAAGATCCAAATGGTTGCTTGTAGATATGAGTTTCCATGCTAGGTAATCGAGGAGAGAACAGTATTCAATACCACTCTGTAGAGGCAGGAGGATGGAGGCAAACAAGACCACGGTCCTTTACAGAAAGAAGCTGCAGCCATGCAAGAGACAGAGGATACAACATCCCAGGAGATCTAGAAATGGGCCACAGCCCCTCTGATGTCGGCGAGAAGATATATAGTCTGTGTCGACAGGCAGAGCAGAGGATGGAAGGAAGGTGGAGTGTGCTGATCCTTGTCCCGAAGGGAGGCGGGGACCCACATCCAGTAGAGAATGTGGAAAATGGAAACAGTGATGCAAGCCCAGATGCTTGACCAAGAAAGGCGTGTGTAAAGATATGAGGGGAGACTACAAGCAAGTAAGAATGGAGAATACGAGCATGACGAGGTCCAGTTCCAGAAAGGTCAGAGCAATTGATAGCAGGTTGAAGATGGTCATGGAGCCATGTATTGGAAACTCAGACATCCATCCATGACTAACTAGGCGAGATGATCTTGACTGGATGCATTGGGGAGAGATAGGATGATAAGATTATGTAGGTGAAGAAGATCCGCTCCCGGAGGGAAGCTGCTACCCTCATCAGGAATGAGAGGCAGACAGTGGAACTGTGGAATTCAGAGTCAATTTCCCAGCAATGGAAGATAGTGGGATAGGCAGGCTTATGCACTGAAGCTGAAGACCAGGTAGGATGGGGAAGGCAAGTAAGCAAAGTCAGGTTCCTGAAGGGAAGCAGCATCCAGATTACAGACTGAGAAGTGGACTGTGGAAGCAGTGGAACATAGATTCTGTTATCCATTCATGCAGTAGAGGTGGAATGATCATGACTTGAGGCAGCTCAACATAGGAATGCTAATGAGGGCACATATGATAAGGAAGTTCAGTTCCTGAAGGGAAGCAGAAACTGGTAAGAGGCAGAGAAGGTATGGTATGACTCAGTAGAGTGAGACATGGCTCCCATCCCTGGTAGCTGGGACAAGATAACCTTCACTCAGCGCTGTCCAGCAGAGTTAGGGACGGAGGATGTCAGGGTGGTAAATCATAGGAGGTAGTGGTTGTGGTGGAATTCCATCCCTAGTAAACAGGGAAAGCCTACTACCTCAGCACCTCAGAAGATGCGAGTTAGGATGGAGTCCACAGTACTGCTGGTATGGGCTGGCTGAAGGTTCAGGACACTGCTGTACAAAGAGAGTAGAGTAGAGAATGAAGTAAGATAGGCATGGTGGATGGTAGATGAGATGGTAGGACATACGTAGCATGACAGGAATGGGAGACATAGGAACAAGCAGAGCTATAGAGGATGAGAAATTGGGAAAGCTGCAGTGCAATGGCAGACAAGGGGCCAAGTAGATACCAAGAGTCTGTGCTGGGAGCCAGGAAACAATGTGAGGAAGCATCTTAGGCATCCCACAGAGTCATCCAGGATCCCTGAGAAACACTGGTACAGGCAGCAAGGAAGGACAGGTGATGCAAATTCACTCTGAAGGTGAGAAAATGTAACTGTAAATGGATGAAACAATGCAGAAATGAAGGGGAGTAGTACTGGTTAGTTGGCAAAACATGGTTGAAATGTGCATAGGTCCACCGATGCATGATGCTTCTGTAAAGTTAGTGAGTCAAATTGGGTCAGCCTTGGACAGCAGGTAAAGGGTTACCATTTGGTATATACAATACTCCCAGTGTCATAAACCAATCAGGTGCAGGGTTGGCTAATACAATCAATGTGGGGTAAACAACAGAATTAAAACAGTAAGAAATGTATGCAGTGTAGATAATGAAACTCAGCTAGTAGGTGATATAGTTCTGCAAGGCACGCCAGTCTAAGAGACATGGTGAGTTCGAGAAATCATACAGAGAGAATGCCTGTCTTCCCCAGAAGCGGGTGAATTTCACAACAATCGATAACCACGGGAAGAGCATCAACTGGCAGAAGTGTTCAAATCGCCCAGCGCAGATGCAGCTAGAGTGTGAGAGCGACTCAGTGAATTAGAAGGTACTCCTTGAGGTAAAAACAAAGTGTTGGAGAGTGGTACTTATGGGAGAGTAGGCAGAGGCGCCACTGGGAATAAGGTGACTTGGCATCCAGGCAGAGTGGGGAGGAGAACAGGATGCCATCATGGAGTATACGGGAAGTGGGTGTGTGGCAGGAGGAGATCTGGAGGCTAGCATAGAAATGTGAAGGGGAGACAGGGACACTCTCACAGGAGAATGAGAGGATGATTGGACGTGGGCAGAAAGCCCAAAAGAAATGCATGGAAAGAACATCGGAAACAAAGAGAAGGGAGACAGGGGGGGGGGCAGAAAGAAGCCACTGCGATTGAGGCAGGAAAAGGGAGAAAGCAAATGAAGGGAGTAAAACAGAAGGACGAGAGAGAAGGGGGAAACAAACAAGGAGCAAAAAAACCAACAACAAATGGACAGAGCAGCAAGAACACAGAACAGCACAGCCACACGAGCCACACAGGGAGCTCAAGGACAAAAACACTCATAAACAAGGGAGGTGCGTTAGTGGAGGGCTTAACTAGAGGTTGTGGGAGGAGCTATTCCCCACATTGAACCTCAGGCTAAGCTCTCCCATAGAGGAAGAGTACCTACATTTTGAGTATGTGAAGATTTCCTGTACCTTAGGATTTGCCGTGCAACTCTGAATCATTGAACTGTGTTTTACCATCAAATAAAACCTGTCCACAAGAAGTAATCTAGAAGCAAATAGTTTGATATGTTTTATTGGACCAACAAAGATGTTACAAAAAGAACAAAGTACTTTAGCTTTCAGTCCAACCAAGTCCTTCCTCAGAAGGAAACCATTTGCTTCTGGATCTGTTCTTACAAGGACCAATATGACAACTAAGCAATTTGTTTGTCACAAGAAGTAATGAAATGTTGTGCACTGTGAAAGTGGACTTTAGAACTCTTCCCCACAGGGTGAAGATTTGAGTAGTGCTCTGACAAAGACAAAAACATAAAAACTGAACTGCCTCAGCTGCTGGTATTGAAATCTGGCTGTCCTGAATTTTAATTCTGTAGAAAAATTAATTCTGCCAATATTCAGACTGTAATCTGAGAGTGGAAACTGGATTTGTTTTTCAAATGCATTTTGCCACTAACTTTTCCCTTGTAGCCTCCATGTCAGTGACTAGGTATTGTTGCTCAGCAAGGTTAGTCAGGATCTGGAGGTTTAAGTAAGTGCACAGTAATTGCAGCTGATGCAATGCAGCCCTCCCAGTAAATGAGTTGTCTCAGTATTTTCCCCTGGACCTGTGAGGGGGCTTACTCTAGGGATACATCTGGTGGTGAGGGTGGAGAACCTTCAGACTGGGGCCGTTTATAGTCCACCAATTCAGACTGAGGCAGGGGGGCAGGTTCCTTACAGAGGAAATAGTAAAGCTGAAGGACTCTGGAGAGTGGTCCTGACAGGAGACCTAAACATGCCAGACATTGACAGGGATATACCCAGAGCAAGCAGTGCATGGTGTCAGATTTTTTTTTTTTTATGGAGACATTTTATCCCTGACTGCCAGAAAGGGCTAGGTGGTGGCAGACTGACCATCCTGTGCTCTTTGCCCCCCTTCCTTGCAGGGATCATGCGGCATGGCAGTGGGGTTAGGGTTTTTTATAGTTATGGAGATGACTGCATTAGGCCCTAATCCCTACCCCTGAGAATGCCAGCGCAAAAAACAGGAGTCCAGGCAAGATGCAGTGCTGAGGCATGGCTTCTGCCAAGCTCCAAACAGTGTTCTTCCCTACCAACACTATCCACTGGTCGGAATGGTGCCTAACCTCTCCCAGGAGTGGAGAGCTGCCAATCAGTGGCTCAATCCAGCTCGTCCCTCCACCCCCAGCCAACCTCCAGTGACCCGGGCTCGTTCCTGATCCAAGGTCGTCAGTGCAGTGTGAGGTGTGGCCTCTAGCTCCGTAACCCTCAATGCCACATGGCTGGCTCATGATGTCAGATGTTGATGGAAACCTTTCAGGTCATCTTTCTACTGCAGTATGTAGGGAACACCAAGGATGGAGGTACCTTGGATCTGGTGCTCTCATATCAGGATGCTATTGAGGAAGTGTAGGTTGTTACCCACCTGGCCAGGAGAATTTGGTGGAGGGGCAGTGGATTGTCCCAATTCAAAAAAGAAGCCATTCTAAGGAGATGCTAAATTACTGCCTCAGAAATGGAGCAGCCAGTTCCTTTGTCCATAGAGAGCTGTAGATCTTTGAAGATTCCAGCACCAGACAGTTTTATGTATTCTGAAGAAAAGCCTGTTGGTTCTGGTGTTGCTGATCTTGTTGCAATCCAATGCACCAAAGACAGCAGTCTTAAGCTTGGTTTGGGATTGCTTCAGAAAAGTTGATTTTATATGAAAATGCTAATACCCGGCAGTGATGAATTGCAAGAATTCTGCCCATAAGACTTCCACAGATGAGATGTGCAAAAATGGTATAGGTGCTCCTGCATAAAAACATAAAAAGGTAACAACAAAAGTAATCTACAGACACAGACACAGGTAAACAGCTACCCACACAGACCAGGCAGACAGACTGAACATGTACTTGCTTGGGGCCTGAAGAAAGAGTGACAGGAGATATGATCAAAATGTTTAAGTAACTTAAGGGGGTCAACAGAATGGACTATCAAGCTGTGAGAGGACCTGCAACAGGGGGCTTGTATACAAACAAAGAGGAGGCACATTTAGGAGGGATTGGAGGAACTACTTCTTCATGGAGAGGTAAGTAGACAAATAGAATAGTTTGTCATGGAAAGAGGTAGAGGCAAAGATGTGCATGGTTTCAAGGGCAGTGGGACAGGTATAAAGGATTGATAACAGTGGGTATGGGGGGTGGAGTGGTGGGGGACCGCTACAAAAAACAACAAGGTATCTGTTGGAGGTCCAGTCTAGAGCCTGCCCATCAATAGGCTGAGGTGGTAGTAGGTGGGATCAGAGTACACTGGATGTACCCTTGGCCATTTTCTATTTCTATGTTTATGACTGCTAGGCTGTTCTGATAGCTGTTGTCTTCCATGTCCCCAATCATTCTTGGCACAGAATAGCACTCTGTTCACTACCTCAAAGTAATTTTTGAATAGACAAATCCAGAACTGCACACAAAACTCCAGGTGGGCCTGACCAGGGCATTTTAAAGATGTAGCATTATTTTCCTTACCCTGCTTATCAACCCCCTTTTGATGCACCCCAGCATAATGCATGCCCTCCTGTCAGTGGCTGCACAATGCTAATCATGCTTTCATTCCTTGCAGGTTCTGACTCTTAGGTCCTTTTCCTCCTGAATTTCAGCATGATGAGCCCCACACAGTGTGTAGGTCCTACTTCTGTTATTCCCTCCCAAATGTACTATCTTGCATTTGGCAACACAGAGTCTAGGACTGTAGTAGTCTGACCCATTGCTTAGTTTGTTCAGGTCCTCCTGAAGCTTGTCCAAATCCTCAAGGGTGTTCATCAGTCTGGCCAACATTAGCAAACTTAATCAGTCTGCTGGAGACCCCAGCTTCCATATCATTGATGAAAAGACTGAACAGCAGTGGTCCCTGTGCCAGACTCTGAAAGATGCCTCTAAGCAGTCCTCTTCACTCACAGTAGTGCCTGCCCACTGAATCCCTTTGCTTCCTACCCCCATGCCAGTTAGTAGTTCACTTTGTTTCATTTAGTTCATGTTGACATGGAAAGGAGGGCTAGGAAATATTTCCATGCCCATTCGGTGCAGAGCTACAGCCAGCAGGGTGTGTAGCTCATACCGGACATGACAGTCCAGATTTGTGAATGATCACAAATCTGACTGTCATACAGTATGGGCTGCATGCCCATTGGCTGTAGCCTGCACCAATGGGAATGCAGCCCTACCGACAGTCAGTCGGGCGGGCGGCAGGGAGGCAGGCGGTGGTGCTGCCGCCTGCCGCCGCCGGGGAGCGGGGTGGAGGGTCAGGGTGGGTGGGGTGGAGGGACACTAGACACCAGTGAGATGTTTGGGGTTGTAATTGATATTCTGCCCGCGATCGGGCATTACGGTCCACTGACCACCAGGGAGATATTCGCTGGGGGGCTTTTACATTCCTGCCCGCGATCGGGCACTGGGAGGGTTGTTTCATGTTCTGCCCGCGATCGGCATCGGGAGATGTGGGGGTTTCATGTTACTTTCGCCCACGATCGGGCATTGGGAGATGTGTGGGGGTTTTATGTTACTTTCTGCCCACGATTGGGCATTGGGAGATGTGTGGGGAGGGTTTCATGTTACTTTCTGCCCGCCGATCGGGCATTGGGAGATGTGTGGGGTTTCATGATACTTTCTGCCCGGGATCGCATCGGAGTGTGTGGGGGGTTGTTTTTACGTTCTGCCCGCGATCGGGCTGGTGGGGGCACAGGGACTGAGTTGGGGGCCAGCCACGGGTGGCAGCTGCTGTGTTGCGCCCTGCAATACAGCAGCTCACCTGTGGGTGGCCCTCAACTTGATCCTTTTTTTTTTGGCTCAAAGTTGTGCAGGCGCAGGTTGGGGGTTGCGCATGCACAACTCTGCACAACCCGACTGAATATCGGGTTGCGCAGTTTATGCATGGTTCCTCCCCCTCCTGTTGAGCATGCATTCATTTGCATTGCGCTTTTGCTCAACCTGTTTTCAGTGGTGCAACTGCCTCCTGCTGAATATCGCAGAATGGTGCAATGTAGGACTTGAGCATGCGCAACCCTTTTGAATATCTGGGCCTTAATGTTTAGACAGTTTGCCAAGTGCAAATCATAGTTAATGTGGCTCTAACCCCGTAAAAGAAAACAAGTACAACATTTCAGGCTGAAAAAGGAAGCTCTTTTTTAGGTATTGAGAGGGGCAGAATGTGATGAATTCAAATACAGAAACTTGAGAGAGAGAGAGAGAAAATGTAGGTATTGTGGAAAAAAGTAGAGGACAGGAAATCAATATGCCATTTTTTTATTACTTGTACTTTTCTTATTCTAATCTCTTTTTTTCTCTCCATTTGAAGTTTCTGTAGTATACCTACTACATTCTGCCTTTTCTCACACCTGAAGAAGAGCTGTTCCCTTCAGCTCAAACCATAACACATAGAAAATGATGGCACCTAAAGGCCTGGTGGCCCAGCCAGTCTGCCTGAGTCTGTTTAATTTTGGGACAGTGTCCATATCCTTGAACTCATTTACATTATATTCATTTTCTTTTGCCATTCTATTACTGAATCTAACCCTGTTAATGCTGCCAATAATTGTTTGAATAACCTGCCTTTGGTTTCTAATCATAAAAAAGCCTTGCACAATAAAGGCACAAGTTTCCACAGTACTCTGAGCTTAGATCTTCGTGTGTGATGATGTGGTCCACATTTTGAGTATTAGAGTCCAACATTTCAGTGCAAAACATTTGAGAGAGATATAGTCACCAGAGACTGGTAAAAGGGAACTGGGTATAATGTTAGATCCAAAGGATAGTTTGAGAGGTACAGTCACCAGAGTCTGGTAAAATGGAATTAGGTATAATGTTTGATCCAAAGGATAGTAGCCTCACTTAAGTACTGAACTACAGTGCCAGTGTTGAATCTACGATACAGTAAATCTGATAGTTTTCTTGTAGTAGTTTGTGAAACTTTGCAGAAATCAAAATGCTGTATGTCCAGAGTGACATTGAGTAGGATATCAGCCATAGTGGTGGTGTTGCTGCAGTTGGGATGGAATACACATTTGTTTATTGAACATATCACCAGGGGTACACACTAAGGATTGTGCATCTCCATTTAAACCATGTTAGCAGGACTGGCTGAAATTAGTAAACTACAGTTTTGCAGAATGTTATTGACATTGACATTTTGCAATTATTTCATGAAAATTTGTGGAATTACACAGAATATGGAAATTATATATATATATATATATATATATATATATATTTTCCTTAATCCAAATATCTGTTCAGCTAGAGACCTGACTATTGTCAGGTTTATGTGTTGCTAAATGCCCTAAGAAAATATCATAAGATGAGTGTTTTTAACCTATAGGAGCTCAAATTATAGCATTTTATTTTTTGTGAATTAATTTGAAAATATTTTTCTGCTTATAACTAGGCCACATGTGGAGCTTGACATTTCCAAATAACCAAGTATAACATTTTTGAAATTATTAAATATAGTAAGATTTAGTTATGTTATTTTTAAATTGCAGGGTCCATAATTTCACTGTTTAATCATTTGGGAAATTTTGAGAATGCTTTCTAAGTATGAGTATATTTGTAATTTCCTTACTACTGCAGGTATGGACACAAAATGTGACATACATTCTCAATACCAATAGATCCTGAAATCTAGATAAGTTGGAGAATTTTGGTTTATTAGTTTTAAATTCATAGTGGAAAGACTGCAAATTAATAACTGTTAAGATGTTTTTAAACCTCATGGTAGAGTAATATGTAAAACTAATGCCCACCTTTTATAAAATATTCTTTTAATAAACAACTATACATTATTCAGACAAGACAGGGGCTCCAAAAAAGGGGTGGCTGTCTATTATACATGAAGTCCTCCCTTACAGCTAGCAGACTCCCCCTTACCCTCAAACCCACTGGTTGAAAACTCCTAGTAGCCAACCTAAGACTTTGTCCAAAGGGCAAAAAAAAATGTAACCTCCTAGTGGTATATATTCCTCCTAAGAATGCCAGTGATGGTTTCTAAGGCTTTATCAAAGCTGTAACTGGACTAAATCCACAGAACGAAACATTTGTATTTGGTGACTTTAATTGCAGCTGGCTTGCAGGCAACAGCAGGGCTCCTAAAGATAAACTGGGTGACATGTACCTCATTCAGGTCATTACCTCCCCTACTAGAATTAACTATAAGACTGGCACTGCTACCCTGCTAGACTGGATTCTTGTCAGCTGTCCTACCTGACCTCCTCAGTGACCACTCCTAAGTCACCTGCAGATGGTCTGCCAAGGTGGCCAAAGGTGAGCCCTCCCACATAAAAGTCCAGCTATTCCACACCCCCAAGCTCACATATTTCTAAGCCTTGCTCCAGCAAGTTAACTGCCTCTTTTTGACCAGCACATAAGATGTCAATATAGCTCTGGAGTATTCAACCTCTGGTTTAACAGGATCTGTGACATAGTTATCCATTTCAAGATCCTGCACAGGAGGGAAAACTACCAGGCCAAGTTTGCTCCTGCCATCAAGTCCCTAACTAGGAAAAAGGACAGAACTTGGGCCCTATACACTTGGGACTTAACAGATACCTCATAAAATACAAAGTGCTATGGAACATAGTAAAATCCTGCATCAAGGATGTAAATGCTATGTTTTACAAAACCCAGCACAAATACCTAATCAATCACCCTAAACAACTGTGGAGTGGTATAAATGAAATATCTGGTAAATCCAAAGGATTCCTGCCCTACTCAGTTGTAGTGGATGACACCACAATCTCAGGAGCTAAGAACATTACTGACTCCTTTAACAAAACCTTGAGTGACTTATTGGCATACAATCCAGGCCCCCCAACCCAATGCACCACTGAAGGAGTCACACATGACCACCCTGCCAGACCTTCTTTCTGCTTTAAAAAGCTCAGTTGGACTAAAATGCTTGGATATCTGACAAGAATCAAAACCAAAACAAGGACCGGCTCTGGCAAATTAGACATGAAACTACTCAAGCTAGGGCTTACAGAGGTCACCTACCCTTTGCAGACAATATGCAATCTGTCGCTGTCCACTGGGCAAGTACCAGAGGTATGGAAAAAAGCTTATGTGACCCCAGTATTTAAAGGGAGAGACCATAGCCTGCCATCTAAGTACTGCCCAATCTGCATCTTAGCCTCTCTTTCAAACATTTTAGAAAGGGTAGTAAATCAATCAATCAATCAATCAATATTTATTTTTCCAGGCAAAACACCATTGAGTGAACTCATTTTCAAGGTGGACCTGGGAAGTTAAGATAAGTATAAGGTACAGTAAGAAAACAGTATACATAATACAGAATATGGGTACAAAGGATAAATACATAATGATGTAAGGTTTATACAATAGAAAAATCTGGAGAACAAATAGTCTGAGAAAGCAAAAAAGTCTATAAACAATATGTACAAGAAACTTGTAGTTTACAATGTATACAAATGCCTGCAGGCAGTACTATAAGAGTATCCTTGAGGCAACATATAAGTAAATACTAGGTTATCCATTGAGTGCCTCACATATGGAGAGGGAAGAGGAAGTGGGGACATTATGCATAGTAGGAAGGAGGAGAAAAGAGCAGAATGCAAGAGACAGGAGGAAGGAGGAGATACAAAGTAATGGGAGGCACCAACTTTACTTAGCGAGAATCCCTTAGCGTAAATGATCAACCACCCCAATACCTGACTCAGCATGAGCTACTGGCAAATGAGCATCATGGTGTTAGGAGAAAGCTCAGTACTAAGATGGCATTCCTTGAGTTCATGCACTCAATTCATTGTGCCCTGGACAGAGGAGCATTGGCTGGAGCAATTTACATATACCTAACCAAGGGCTTTGTCCTTGTGAACCATGCCCTCCTATGCCAGAAGCTTATCAACCTGGGCCTTTCTGAAGATTCCATCTCCTGGTTTAAAAGCTACCTAGCAGGTAGAGCCAAAGCTATTAAATGCCATGGCATACATTCCCGTGATAGCCTGGTAGAGGTGGGTTTTCCCTAAGGATCAATTCTTGGACCTCTCCTATTCAGTCTTTTCATAAAGGGTATACCAACTGTCTGTAAGTCAACCACTATACTACTCTATGGGAATGATGCTGTCATCTTTTTTAAGTGACAAAAGCTGAGAAAAACTGAGATTGAGACTTCAGTTGAACTTCAGTGCCATCCAGGAATGGTTCACTGCCAATCTGTTGGTAATGAATGCCAAAAAAACGAAATGCATACTTTTGGCACCCATAGCAAGCTCCACACCTCCCCTGTCCTACCTATTACCACAGCAACCCCACTTGAACAAGTTCAGACCTTTAAATACCTTGGGATTACACTAGACTGCACACTCCTTCAGTGAACATATTGACATCGTGTGCAAGGCAGCAAAAGCAAGAGTAGGCCTTCTGTACAGGCGTAGAAAAAACTTTCTTCCAGAAGTTAAGATCCTACTTTTACAGTGCCTCTTCACAAGTATTAGTAATTATGGAATTTTGCTATATGGTTCTGCAAGTGACAACTTGCTGTCAAAGGTTAGGGGTCTCCTCAGTAGGTCCTGCCACCTTGCACTTGGTCAAAAAAAAAAAACAACACACACACCTGTGTGCTAAACAGCAGCCTTAACTGGCTAAACCTTGATGTGAGGCTGCTCCATCATACCCTTGCCACTGGCAAAAAAGCATTACAAGGCCTACTGTCTCCTAGCATAAGGGCAATGATCACCTCAGTGGAAAACAAGTATTCCACCTGGTTATGGAGAGGCACACCCTGCTGCTTCCATGATGAAGAACCTCCCTCAGTCAATCCTGCTTTTCATACCGCTTTGCGAAGCAATGAAACAAATTGCCTGACTCCCTTAAAACTGTCTGTTCCTTTGAGCTGTACAAATTCAAACTGCTCTCCTAGCTTACCCCACCAGGGACATACAACTGTTACCATTGACCTCCAGTGTACCTGTGTATGTTTTATATTATGCTGCACTTCCTCTGACTGCAATGCCAAATGCAACCCAAGTTCAGATACCACTGCACCTCACCAACTGTCAAGCTATTGTCATACCTGTATTCATTGAATTATAACTGTAGCCATGTTGTAACAGTAACCTTGATGAATCCATTGAACCCATGTTCTGGTATCACTGTACCTCATCAACCGATAAGTTATTATCTTACTGTATTCAGCTAATTGTTATTGTAGTCTGACTGTATTGTATTGTACACCTGTAACTGACTCTGTAAATGTAGTTTATTGTTGCACTCCACCCTAAACACTTTAAAAATAGGCTCTGCCTAAAAGGTTTTATGTGAAATAAAAACTAACTAAACTAAGAGAGTAAGAATATTCATTGAATAAGAGCTACATTTGGGTATCAGTCAAGGCTGACACCCACAGACCCAAAAGTAGAAAAATGCTATGTTAGATAATGAAATGTCCCAGGACCCTTGATGAATTTGTAATGTGGTGTTTCTTGGAGTATAAATAATCACTCGATGCAGCATTGGTGTTACCCTAACTTTAGTGCCCTCTGTCAAAGCACTGGAATGTGAGTAAATTAATGTGGTTTGCAAGAGAATGCCAACGTTAGGGTACTGCAATGCCAATGCTGCGTCACCATACATTTAAAATCTGAGGAGTAGAGATGTTGTGAAGTTTTTCTTTGCCAGTGAAGTTCTGGCAAAGTTACTAACTTTGCCTTCATGAAGCAGTTTGCAAATGTTTTCAATAAGCTTGGAAATTCGCCTAGTGGCTTTGCAGGTAATTTTGCCGGTAACTTCGCCATGAAGACAGTTAGGCAAAGGCTGTTCAAAGTGAGGCTACTGGTGCTAGGTCACATGGAAACAACTCCTACAGGTCACGTGGTACTGCTCTAAGGCCACATTTTCAAAAGGTTAGTGCGGCACAAACTGGGTTTGTGCCACACTAACCTGGAATAGTGCCAGCTGTTGGAGGCGTGCCCATATTCAAAAGGCACAGATGTGCAATGCACCCCCTACAGCACCATAGCACACAGTATTATGTTGTGTCTATGCAAATGAGGGATCACCCATGCATATGCGGTGCAGCACAATAGTGAAAGCTTTCAGAAGTGCTAAATGATCCCCAGCAGCAGTACCATTTAATGCTTCTGAAACCCAGCCCTTAACAGTGCCCAGACTTGTCTGCCAACTGTCAAGGGCTGGGTACCCTGGTGGTTCAGCTGTCCCCCAAGCTCTGATCCCTGTCCCCATATAATCAGAAATTCATGGTTGGTTCAGTGGTCCCCCCGCCCCAATCCCTGTCCACATGCACTCCAAAATTCATTGGTGATTCAGTGCCCCACCGAACCCTCTCCCCATGTACTCAGAAATTCATTGGTAGTTCCACTGTACCCCACCAGCTCCAGTCCCTGTCTCCATGTAATTGGAAATTTATTGTTGCTTCAGCAGTCCCAGCCCCATTCATTGTCCCCATGTAATCGGACATCCACTGTTGGTTCAGTGAGCCCCCTCCCAGCCCGGATCCCTGTTTTTATGTAATTGGACATTCATTGCTGGTTCAGCGGTCCCCCTCAGCCCTGATCCCTGTCCCCACGTACTTCAAAATTCATTGGTGGTTCAGCGGTTCCCCCAGCCCTGATTCCTGTCCCCATGGGTTCTAGGTCATAATGGCGATCATGGAATAGTGATCCCTGTTTGGGCGAGTGTACATCACCGAAAATTAATTACTGTGATGTACACTCATGGTGAACTGAAAGGCGATGACCAGGCTTGCATGAATGTGGAGGGCTATGCTCCCCCCCCCACATCCCTGCATTTGCCTAATTTACTATACTCAACTCCAGAGTGGTACATGTTGGAGGGGGTGAAATTCTTAAAAAAACCACAAGACCACCTACAATAAAAAAAGTGCTGCTCCAGACCCAAACCCTGCACCCTGCACACCCCAACTGACCATCCTCCTCACCAAGCTAGCCAACCAGCTCAGCAGCTGCTTGCCACACTCCCTCCCACATACCTCCCCTCTGCTCCCCTTCCCTTCCACCCTCATGTTGCCCTACCTCACCCACCCACTTATCCGGTTGCTACCCTGCCAGGTTGCCCTGAACACAGGTGCCATAACCGAGTCACTGTTTTTGTAAGAACCCAATTGCAGTCACCGTGTTCACTGGATACAGTCACCGTGTAATTGGAAATTCATTGTTGGTTCAGCGGTTCCCCCCAGCCCCAATTCCTGTCCCCGTGTAATCAGACATTCATTGTTGGTTCATCAGTACCCCCCGCCCTGATTCCTGTCCCCCATGTACTCTGAAATTCATTGGTGGTTCAGCAGTTCCCCCAGCCCTGATACCTGTCCCCATGGGTTCTAGGTCATAATGGCGATCATGGAATAGTGATCACCGTTTGGGCAAGTGTACATCGATGAAAATTAATTACTGCAATGTACACTTGTGGTGAACTGAAATGCGGTGACTGGAGTTGCATGTATGTGGGGGGCTGTGCCCCCCACATCCCTGCGCTCCCCTAACTTACTATTCTCAACTCCAGAGGGGTGCTTGTTGGAAGGGGTGAAATTCTTAAAAAAACTCAAGACCACCTGCCATAAAAAAAGTGCTGCTCCAGACCCAGACCCTGCACCCAACTGACCACCCTCCCCACCAAGCTCAGTGGCGCCCCCAGTCCCAATTCCTTCCCTCATGTAATCGGACATTCAGTGTTGGTACATCAGTCCCCCACCAGTCCTGATCCCTATTACTATGTAATTGGACATTCATTGTTGGTTCTGCAGTCCCCCGCAGACCCAATCCCTGTCCCCATGTACTCCAAAATAAATTGGTGGCTCAGCAGTCCACCCCAGCCCTGATCCCTGTCCCCATGTAAAATGAAATCTATCAGTGGTCCCTTCCCCTCCCCATTCCCTGATTGCTGCCCCATTACATGAAAATACATCCCCGGTGGTCTCCTCCCACCCCCATTTCCTAATTGTCATCTCAACCAAACCCACAATGCCCTTGTAGTCTCATGGCTCCCCATCCCAGCAGGTGTGACCCACCACCCCGCTCCACCCAAACCTGACCCATGCCGGTAACTGGCACAGTCCTCTTCACAGCATCATAGCCAGCTGCTGACTGAACTGTCACTGAGATTGTACAGGACACAGTACCCACTCATTGGTTGACCAGCCAATGAACAGGTATTGTCTATTGTACACTCTCAGTGATAGTTCAGTCAGTGGTTGGCCATGGTGCTGTGAGGAGAGCTGTGCCAGTCACCGGTCTGGTCAAGTTTGGGGGAGTGGAGTACTGGGTCACACCTGCCAGGGTGGGGCACCACAAGGTTCCACCACCAGAATGTGCCCATGATCTGGTGCTTGGCAATTATGGCACCAATCTGCAATATCTCTGATCATGTTTTTTGCAGGGGGGCTATGCCCCTCACACCCCCTTTGTGGGGGGCTGTACCCCCATGCCCTTCTCCATATAGATTCCAACTCTAGGGGTGGGCAGACCTCGGGCCCACATTTGGCACCCTGATTGGCCAGCACCATAATGCTGGTGCTCTGAGTGCCAGAAGGGGGGACATGAGACCACCAGGGCACTATGGGTTTGGTTGGTATGGCAATTGGGGAGTGGAGGAGGAGGAGGGAGAGACCACCAGGGATGTATTTTCATGTATCAGGGCAGTGATTGGGGAAGGGGGAGGGTGTCAGGACCACTGGACCACCGTTGGACTTCATTTTACATGGGGACAGGGATCAGGGCTGGGGGGGACTGCTGAACCATCAGTGAATTTCCAGTTACATGGGGATAGGGATCTGGGCTGGGTGGGATCACTGAATTACCACTGAATTTCACTTTACATGGGGACAAGGATAAGGGCTGTGGGTGCTGGCTCAGCACACTAAGATGGTGCCAACATGCATATGAGCTCATAATGGGCATGCAAATGCCCCGTTGGCACCGTGCATGCCCAATGGGGTCATCTGAATGTTTGGGATGAATATTGCCCATGGGGGCCATGGCACTATTAATCAATCAATTTTATTTGTATACTGGAAAGTAAGTCAGCAAAAATGTATGTTTTTCACAAATGTGCAGTGGGGGAATACAACATAAAGGTAACACAAACATAACAAAGTACAGCAAATACAGATCTACAGATCAACAAATTCCCATAGGTCAAAATATAATATAATACAAAAAGGCAAAGCAACATACACTCAGGGTTCCAAATATAGTACAGAATATTAGGCAACAAAGTTCAGATGGCGATCACAAGATTAATCTGGAATTACTAGGCATCATAATTTTGTAAGAGGAAGGAGAGAAACAGAATGGGCAGTACCCGTAAGTGCAGAATGCATGGAAAGTGCAAGTCTACAAGGGCTGGTAGAACTCCAGGAGTCCTTGAGTTGCCATAGGGGCCAAGCTTGGAGAAGCAGGTGGGGACTATATGAGGAAAGGGTGGTGGAGTGACAGGTGAGGGTGGCAGTGGAGAGGGGAAGGAGAGAGGGAGTCAGAGGGGCAGTGGGGATAGGAATGGAGGGAGATGTCCATGTATACAAGAAAGGAAGGGGGCTAAGGAAGGGGAGAAAGGGCTGAGGGGGTGGAAATTGGGGCAGTGGACATGGATGGGTTTAGCTAGGAGACCGAACGGGGCAACTATAGTTGGACGAATTTAGGAGGTAGGCCTTGAGGGAGGAGTTGAATAAGTGGATGGAATTACAGGCCTGGATTATGGGGGGCAGTTTGTTATACAACTTTGTCCCATAATAGGAGATGGAGTTCTGAGCCTGCTTGGTCCGGTAAAATGGGGTGTCAAAGACCATGGTGGTGGCACTTCTAGTTGACTGCCCTAATGCTGAGAGTGGGAAAAGGGAGCTGATGCTGGGTGGCAGTAGTTTGAGGTGAATTTTGTGAAGAAAGGAAAGCATTTTTAGGTGAAACCTCCCTTCGAGGGTGGGCTAGCTGCGGGAGGAGTAGAGGGAGCAGTGGTGCATTTTCCAGGAGAGACCGGTGATGAAACGAGCTATACTGTTGTAAATTACTCTAGTTTGGAGGAGAGAAGATGTAGAAGGAGAGTGGATGATGGAAGCATAGTCAATAAGGGGCAGGAGTAGAGAGGTAGCCAGGCATAGCCTGAAAGCAGGAGGCAGAAACTTTCTGATCCTGTATAGAAGACCAAGCCTAACATGAATCTTCTTTATAAGAAGATTGTAGGATAGGTGGGGGTCCAGGTAGAGACCAAGGTATCTGAATTCAGTCACCTGTTCGATGAGATTACCGGAGTTGTCAAGTAGGGTAAGACCAGTTACAGGGGCTTTCCTAGGGCAAGAGAAGATCAGGAATGTTGTCTTCTTGGAGTTAAGGACCATGCCATTGGTTGAGAACCAGCAGTGATGTTTCTAGAAGTCAGACTGTAAATTGTGGAGCACAGAGGCCGGATTTTCATGGTTGCAGAAAAGGACTGCATCATCAGTGTAAAGGACTAGTTTTGTGGTTTGGCAGATAGAGGGAAGGTTATTAATGAAAAGTGAGAAAAGAATCGGGCCCAAGATAGAGCCCTGGGGGACCCATATTTAATGGGACATGCAGTGGAGAGGTGACTTTGGATGGAGGTTTGATGGGATCTCCCAGAAAGGTAGCTTCCAACCCATTTGACAACATTATCGGAGAGGTGCAGACCTCGAAGGGTGTCAAGGAGGAGGGTATAGTTCACAAGGTGGAATGCCTTGGTTAGGTCAACAAAGACAGATCTGGTGCACTGTCCTTTGCCTTAAGAATGTCACTAGTGAACCTGACCAAGGCTGTTTTGGTGCTGTGACTGGATCTAAAATCATGCTGGGCACTGGAGAGTAAGTTGTTGGTTTTGAGGTAGGTGGTGAGTTGAGAGTGTGAACTTTCTCAATAATTTTTGAGAGAGGGGCTTGAAAGGAAATAGGGCGGTAGTTACCAACATAGTTTCTGGACCCACCCTTAAATAACGGTCTGATGGTGGCAGTTTTGAAGGTGTTGGGGAAGGAGCCAGAACAGAGGGAGCAATTGAGAAGATTGGTAATGGGAACCGCTAGAGCTGAGATGGAAACTTTCAGGATTTTATAGTCAATACTGTCGGCCCCTTTGCTGGGTTTCAGGTTGTTCCTGTGAATAAGCTTGATGGTGTCTTCAAGATTAAGGGCCTTAAAGCAAAAATTGGGGGGGAGCAGAACTGTGGTGTTGGGGCAGGTAGGGTGGGATGGGGGAGAAAAGGACAGAGAGGTGGAGGGGGAGGTTTGTATTTTTCACGGTCACCAAAAAAAGAGTTAAAGATGTTTGCCACTTCAGTTGGATTGTCGATATGACTTCTGCTATGGTACAGGGTGATGGCATTGGAATTTTTGGTTTTTCCGCTGAGCAAGTTGAGGGTACCCCAGTGCTGATGGGGGTCTTGAGGCATCCCCAAGTTGTTTGTCATGAAGGTAGCCAATTTTTGCCTTTCTAATGGCAGATTTGCACTTATTATGGCGAGATCTGTAGAGGGACAGCTGTGAAGGGTCTTTGTGATTCGAATAACAGGCCTAGGCTTTGTCCCTAGTTCTCATCAACTTAATAATATCAGGGGTGACCCATTTATTAATTTTAACCCTTGTTCTCATTTGTTTAAGTGAAGCATGTTTATCACAGATACTGACAAAGATGCTGGAGAATTTCTGTAGGATAGAGTCATAGTCGTCTGGCCCCTTGGTAAAGAACCAGTTGACAAGGCTGAGATCATGAGTTATGAGTTCCATGTTCTGATCAGTCAGTCTCCTGGTAAATATAAATGTAGGGGGCTTGGGTAGTCAGGCAGACCAAAGGCAAAATATTGCACAATGATCACTGACAGAGTTGGGCAAAACCCCAGAGTCGGTGATGCGTGAGGGATACGAGACAATAATCCAATAAGAGATTGGGTACCTGTTTTCTAATTAGATCTGGTGGGTGAGGTGATAAACTGGTGGAGACCTAGATTTGTGATAAAAGATTTGGCAGAGACAGCTTGGCTGGAGACTCAGTTAATGTTAAAGTCCCCGAGGAGGATCCACTCTCTATTGAGTGGGAGGGTATGTTTGAGAGCTAGTAGTGACTCGAGGTCAGAGAGCGGGGTACGTGGGGGAAGATAGCTGGTGGTGAGGGTAAGGGTTTTGTTTGGGCTTAGAAGGAGGTGGATGGAGTGTCCAGAAGGGAAAACTGTTCTAGGAATGTGTTCCATGGAGGTGGGTACGTTCTTTTATTGGTCGATAAACAACATTGTCATTACAAAAACATACACAATACAAATTATTATTTACTATTAAAGATTTTCTTACACATAATCCAATAAGAAATCTGTGTCCTGGTCTATTTTGCATATACCAGAAATATTAAAAACAGTTACAGAGGGCCTGATTCCAAGTCAGCATATGCTGGCATAAGCCGAGATATGCCAAACCCCTTGGCATATCTGGCGACTTTCACCAAGCATTATGTCAGCCCCAATTCCAGGATACGACCTGTGCCATGTCAGCTGTGGGCTATGTTAACCATGGGTTATGCCACCCACTACACTGCAGCCTCACAATGACATGGCACAAGTGTGGGTTGTGGCAGCAACAGTGCCCATTTCCAAGATGGTGGCTGCCGTAACCTGCTGCTGTGATTCTAAGAGCTGCACTGGCAGAGCTAAGTTAGAGCAGGCATCTGACAGTGCCATCTGTCAGATGCCCACTCTGCAGTGCCATGGCAATGACACCGATGTGCTCCCCATGCCCCCACAAGCACACCCTTGCCCCCAACCCCTGAAAGTCAGGGACCACCGGGGGTCTGATCTCCAGTGCACCCCTCAGACTCCTGTGCCACTTGTCCTGCCCCCCATTCCCCCTGGTGTGTGCCATGGTGTTCCGGGGTGGGGAGCTTCAGGGACGCTGCTGATAGCGGGCCGTGACTTGTGACATGCAAGGCTTCTATGCCGTGCCCATGGCGTTAGCCTCTGTGTGGTGTAACCTGCATGTCGCAAGTGCCAGGACCCTGCCACTCTTGGAATGCAACTCAGGGTCCCTGGCATAGCGGTGAATGTTGCAACTCACATACACTGGCTAGTTGCAACATTCGACTTGAAATCGGGCCCTTAGTGTACTTCTTATTGCACCTTTATCAAAAAATCATTAAATACCAATTCAGTTACAAGATTATATTCCATATTTCCTATTGCACAACGATTTTTAACTTCTAATGTAAAACTATTTACTATATTGCACATACCCTAATAGTCCTTCATAACATTACTTGCCTTATACCATTCTACACATTTCTCCCTAGACACCCATTCCTAAACCTAGTATCAAGTTACTCTTATTATTTCAATCTATCTGTAGTGATCAGTTTTTATCAGACTTGATGTTCTTGATCTCTTACAATATGTAATGTTTTCCTTTCAATAATTGAAAGGAATTGTGCTAGATTAATCAGCTGATCACCCCTTGTAGTTTTTAATATACTATTCATCTTTTATCTGGGATCCATATCCAAATTCGCCATTATATTCCCCAAGTACAGATTGCATTCATATTTGTACAATGGACACATTATCAAAATGTAGAAAAGATTATCCACTCCCAATTTGCACCCGCATGTGCATTCCTTCTGCTTGGCATACATTCCTCTAAGGTTTTAGGAGTCAAAGTGTTCAAAGCAAAACCTTGTTACACACTTCCTTTTTTTGGGCTCTTTCAAACCATTTAAGTATGGCTCCAATGCCATGTTCCTTTTTTTTATTTTGGGCCAACCTATTATTTATTTTTACATTACAGCTTACCTCCATTTCTGAATGAATAAAGATATGCCGAATTTTGCTTTTTATAAATATTTGTATTTCCTTAAAAGGTACGATGAGGTTTGCAGTCAAGCTTTCCAGAAGGCCATATGGTTTTAAAATCTTTTTTAAATTATATAAACCAGGGCATATAAATTCATAATACATGTATAATACAGTTTCTTCTAAACACATATGAGGCAGTCTTGATTCTTCCATATCAAAAACTTTTAGCCTTTGTTCTATAGAGCACTTTGCAGGAAGTTGTCCCAGCTCTACCTAGTTAGGGATGATGATGCCCCCATTGGTAAACCCAATATTCGTTTGTAAAATGTGTTCATTATAATCTCCAATACATCTGTTTTACTCCCTCCCCAAATTTCAGCCCCATACAGTATTTGGCGTTTTTAGCTTTGCATTTAGGACCCTTATAAATCCCTTTATAGACCGACCACCAAACTTATAAGCAAATCTCTCTAGTGTGGGTATAAATCTTTTAACCTTGTTAGCTACATATTTCCTATGATTATTCCATTTTAAATTGTATGAAAATATAGTGACCAAATAGCAAAAGCTCTGAACAGTTTCAATATTATTACCATCACACTTTAACTTCAGATTGTTTCCTTTTACCATTCTTGTTCTATTACAGACCATACATTTTGTTTTTCCATAATCTATTTTGAGAGCTGCTTTTTGGCACCCTGTCTTGAATTTTTGTATGCTTCTCTTGATTCCAAGATAAGTTGTCGAAATTAACACCACGTCATCTGCAAACGCCAAACAGAGACAATGTCTCCCTCCTATTTTTGGCATATGAAGCTCCAGATCATAAAGCGCTAATAATATTTTATTTAGGTACTGATTAAACAGAAAACATGATAGTACACATCCTTGTCTTAAACCTGTATTAGTAACAGATTTTGCAGTTTTGTCTCCCTCTCTGTTCAATTTTACGCTTGTTGTATTCTCAGTATACAAAGTTAACATAATATTAGTAAGAGTTTGTTCTAACCCATACTCTTCTAGTGTTTTCCATAATTTGTCCCATCTTTGTCAAATGCTGCCCTCAGGTCTACAAAAACACAATAGAGCATTTGCTTTTTTATGTTAATGTATTTGTGGATTAAGTGAGTTAGGACATAACATTGATCGATTGTCGAGTGTCCCAACATGTGCCTCATCTATCACTTTTAAATCCACAAACCATTGCATAATTATTTTTCTGTATTATCTTTGTAAATATCTTCTGTGAATTGTCCAGGCTAATTGGTCTGTAATCCTTTGGGTTACCTTTGTCCCTTTTTTTGAAAATGGGAATTATTATAGTCTCTTCCCATGTCGGTACTGTTTTACCTGTCTTAACTATGTGGTCATACATTTTTTTTCAATAGTGGAATCCATAATTCTTTATCACTTAACATTATATCAACAGGATTACCATCCGGGCCTGGTGCCTTATGTCTTTTGGCTTCTAAAGGGCATTTAAAATTTCTACTTTTGCAATCTCCTCCTTGAGTGGAACCCAGGTCTCTTTTCCGACTACATGGTCACTAACTGCTGAGTCAAAAAATATTTTTGTATAATAAGCTTCCCATGTATGTGGTTCTTTGTGGCTCTCAATTTCCTCGTTATATAAGTTACAACCCTTTGCTACCATTCTCCAATATTTTTTGTAGTCTTTATGCCATACAACCTCCTCAAATTCATCCCACAATGATTTTCTATATTTGTCTCTTTTGTTAACCATTTTCTGTAATCTTTTCTTCATTTTGTTAGCTGGATTTTATATACATCATCCAGTCTGTTTCTCACTAGTCTTGCCAATCTAGTAATTTCTTTTTCCACTATTTCACACTTGGTGTCATACCACCTACTTCCTTTAATTTCCTTTATATATGAAGCTTTTATTATTAACTGTTCTAGATGTTTCATAATCTCTCCAAAGTTCTTTATATTATTATAATCTTCTTTGTCGATAAGGTTTAATATTTGCTTCCTCATGCCACTTTCTGTTATTATGCCTTAGAAAAGCACTAGCTAATAGGCAAGAAGGAGGGGTGGAGCAACAATGGGGAAACATCAAAACTGCCATGACAGAGGCAACAAGCTTTTGTGTGAAGCAAATAAACAAATCAAAATGAAAGAAAAACCACTATGGTTCTCAAAAAAGGTGGCGGGGAAGGTTAGGGAGAAAAAGATATAATTTAGGAAGTATAAGGAAACACAGAAGGAGCAAGACAGAGAACCAGTGGCAGAGCCAGAGGGGGGGCTGAGGGGGCGGTTGCCCCTCCTGGCTGCCCCAGTGTGAGTAGTGGCACCCTGCCACCATCTTTATTCACTGTTTAGTGCCCATTGTGGAGCCTGTCATTGACTGAATGGCCCTCCCTGGCTCCCAAATGATCCCAAACCTGGCTCCGCTACTGCAGAGAACTGTACCAGTAAGGTAGAAGGAAGCAGGGAAGGTAGTCAGAATAGCAAAGGCCCAAACTGAGGAAAAGATAGCCAACTCGGTTAAGAAGGGGGATAAAACCTTTCATAGGTACATCAGGGAGTGTAAAAAGACAAAGGGTGGGATAGTGATGCTGAATAGAATGGATGGTGGTTGGGCAGAGAGGGACAGTGAAAAAGCAGGGATACTGAACGAATACGTCTGCTCAGTATTCACAAAAGAGGAGGAGGGGGAGGTACCTAATTCAATTAACAGAAACACTCTGGATAGGGGGGTTGATCCCAGTCCTTTCACAGAAAAAAGGGTTCCGAAAGAACTCCTAAAACTGAAGGTGTACAAAGCAATGGGGCCAGATGGGATTCACCCCAGAATTCTAAAAGAATTAAGAGAAGAACTAGTGACATCACTGACTATCCTTTCTAACAAATCACGGGAGGATGGTGTGGTACCTGAGGACTGGAGGAAGGCAGATGTGATTCCCCTTCACAAAAGTGGGAGCAAGATAGGAGCTAGAAACTACAGACCTGTCAGTTTGATCTCTGTGTTAGGGGAAAGTGATGGAATCATTTCTGAAGGAAAGAATTATTGAGTACCTAGAGGCCAGTGGGGCACAGGACCCAAGGCAACATGGGTTCACAGTGGAAAGGTCATGTCAGACGAATCTAATCAATTTCTTTGAATGGGTGACCAAAGAAGGATACCAGGGAGGAGCTGTGGACATGGTCTACCTAGACTTTAGCAAGGCATTTGACAAAGTCCCACACAAAAGATTAATAAACAAATTAACCAGCATGGGAGTGGGTGGTAGCCTGGGAAAAACATTGGCTAGACAACAGGACACAGAAGGTAATTGTTAATAGAGTCCACTCTGAAGAAAGGGGTGTTACTAGTTGGGTATCACAGGGATCAGTACTGGGTCCAGTCCTTTTTAATGTCTTTAAAAGTGACATTGCAAGGGACTGCAAGGAAAAGTATGCCTCTTTGCATATGACACAAAGATCTGGAACAGGGTTGATACACAAGGAGGCATGAAAAGGATGAGAAGGGACTTGGCAAGGTTGGAGGAATGGTCAGAAGTATGGCAAGTTGGATTCAGTGCAAAGAAGTGCAAAATAATGCAGCTTGGAAACAAAAACCCAGGGGAAGAGTATATAATGGGGAGGGGAAGGGAGGTAGTAACAGCAACAAAAATGAAAAGGGACCTGGGGGTAATCATATCAGATGACCTTAAGGTTGGCAACCAATGTCAGAAGGCAGTAGGGATGGTTGGGGGGAATACTGGGATGTATAGAGAGAGGCAGCACCAGTAGAAAACAGGAAGTTGTTATCCCTCTGTACAGACAGTTGATGAGACCCCATCTGGAGTGCTGTATCCAGTTCTGGAGACCCCATCTCTGCAAAGACATAGACAGGATGGAGGCAGTCCAGAGGAGGGCAACTAAATGGTACAGGGTGTACAAGAGAAGCCAAAGGAGAAGAGACTAAAGGAGCTTAATATGTATACCATTGAGGAAAGGAGGGAAAGGGGGGACATAATATAAACTTTAAGTACCTCAGTGGAATCAACAAAGTCCAAGATGGTAACTTCTTTCAGAAAAAGAGATGTGCAAGAACAAGGGGACAGCTCAGGGGCAATGTGAGGAAGTATTTTTTTACAGAGATGGTGGTGGACGCATGAAACAGCCTTTTTGATGAGGTTGTGGGGTCTAAAACAGTGGGAGAATTCAAGAATGCATGGGCAGACATAAGGCAATTCTTGTGGGTGTAGGAAGAAATAGGCTGTTGGTTAACTGGAATCTGCAGCTTATCCTCTAGGTAGGGAAATGGGCAGACTAGGTGGGCCAAGCGGTCCTTATCTGCTGTCAAAGTCTATGTTTCTAACTGATAAGATGTTAAAAATTTCTATCACCTTCCATTTTATTCCCAATTTAATCCTAATTAAATATCCGTTCCTCTCTTTTATCCTTATGTTGTCCCATATTTCTACCATAATATCAACTGGATTTTGTTCACTTTCAGCTCTTCCCCCTAAATCTTTCATCAAAAGTACCTGATTTAAATTTATCCAGCACAGGTCTATTATTGAAGCCACTTTTCCTCCCACATATGTGTATTCCCCCATTTTATCACTCTTAGTCCTATCATTGAACAATGTAAAATTCCTTTCTTCTAGCTTGTGACAAATCTCCTTAACTCTATAGAGGTTTTATGGTCTTTCATATTCCTATCCCCAAATAAACTCTCATGATTCATAGCTTCACACAATTCCTTGATGTCAACTGTCAGTTTTCTACACTGACCTAACCTGGCATTTAGGTCCCCCACTAATATTATCCCTATATCTAGTTTATTTTGCATCCATAAATCTAATACTTCTTCCAATATTCCCAGAGTATTTCTATTTTTATGTCTTGAATTTACTGGAGCTATATATACATTCACAATTATTGTTGTAGACTCCTTAGTTGCAATTTTTATTCCTAAAATATATTCTGAGTACTGGAATTTCATCTACCCTATACTCTTTGGATATTCTAGTCTACCTAATCAAACCTCCCACTAATCTACCATATTTTCTGTCCTTTTTTGCATTTTTACCAAAGTATTAGTATCCATTAATGTTGTTAACTTGGGCACTCCATGTCTTCTGTAAACATATGCAGTCAAATTTAGTCACATAATCATAAAATGATGGGTCATCCATTCTGTCTTTTATCCCCGCCACATTCCAGGAAACAATCTTACCTTTCTTAATTCTATTTGACCCCTTTAATTCTGTTTTAACTTTTTACTGTCCACATCATTATTTGAATACCGTTCCTCATTAAGGTCTTACAAAACCTGAAACCCATTTACCATATGTATCAGATTTATCCATTGATTTGAATTGTATTGAGTCATTTCTGTTGTTTTTGCTGCTACTTCTCCCAATATATTAATATCTATCCTGTCCAAAAATCCTGCTTTAGAAAGGAATAGTTGGTAATCAGCTATGCTATTTGTCCAAAGTGTCATTTGTCCAGTATCTTCCCACCTAATTATTTTCTTCACTTTCATGTTTAAATCCTTTCCTCTGAAATAATACCAACCTTAAATATTGGTAATACATGATCCGATTCTATTGTTCTTCTTAATAGATTTTCCAACTTAATACTCTATTATTTTCTTCCTTATTTCTGTCCAGTTTCAACCTGTTTACTTCCGAAACTAATTCTTCATTATCTTTAACCCCTTCATTCCTTCTTCATTCTCATTTTTTTATGCATCTCCTTGAATTCCCTCTTTTCCTTTACATTGTCTTCTCTATCATAGTGATAATTTCCCCCACTCCTTTTTTTGTTTTAACATCTTAGTATTCTTACCTTTTCTATCTTCCTTCTCCCATTTTCCAGTTCCTGACTTTCTCCTAAATCTCTTTTCTGGTCACTTTTCCCCTTCATTTTCTTCCCTTGCTCCTTAACTTTTTCCCCTTCTCTTTTTTGCTCATATCCCCATCTTCCCTACTTTCTAGATTCTCTAATTGATTCTTTATTGCTTTACTTTTCTGTTTTTCATTTCCACCCTGTTCTTTTTCGAGCCTGTTATTATTCACTTTACTCTTATATTTTATTGTTATCCTCCTGTATTAGACCTTTCTCTCATATAGCTCTATTAGCTGCTTTCAATTTCAATGCAATGCTATCCTGTCTCCATTTCTCCTTGGGTAGTATTACAAGCTCAGAATCTTCTTCCGATTCTATGTCAAGATTTGTTCTATCGAAGTCCCTATCATTTTATCCTCTTTCAGGGGTTCTTGTTAGGTCTATTAAGTCAACCCCTTGATGTTCCCCTTTATTCACCTCTATTACACTTGCCCTTCCTTCTGATAGCTGCACTGTTACTTCCTCCTTTGTATATTGAAAATGTTTGGATAATTTATTTCCTCCATCTGATCTTTATTTCTTTCTTTTTTTTGTCCTAATCATTTGTAAAATATATTTTCAGTTCTCCAAACATATGCCTTTCATAAAAGAGAGATCTTGCTTTATCCACGTCAACTGTTAGTGGGTCTCTAAGGGAATTTATCACTTCCCTTGTTAGATTCTCTAGCAATGGTGTGTCTATTTCTACAGGACTCATTAAGTGTGTCTCTTCTTCACTGGTCCAGCTTATCCTTGAGTCTGTTTTATTTTGAACAATGTCATAATCTTCAACTCTTTTTCTTAGAGAGAAATTGCTGGACTATTCATACTCTGCTTAATTTCTCTTATTTTATGTTCTATTCTTTTATTTATTCCATTGTTTCCCTAATCTCTTCCACAGTCTTACTCACTTTATTGTTCACTACTTCCAAGATGTCTAGGTTCTGTAGATCTATTCATGTGGTGTTCTGTGCTTCTGTTCTTGTTATACCTAGACTCATACTATTTACCCTTTCATCAAGTGCTGTTTTGTTTACACTTCTGCTAAATATATTCTTGATTAATGGTTGTAGCAAATTTTTCACTTTGTATGAAATCAGGGGTGTAGATGTAGCATCTAAATGTCCCTCCAGTTTACCTACTGGGGGCAAATTGTCTCAATTCTCTCTCTCTCTCTCTCACTCTCTCTCTCTCTCTTTCTTTCCTTTATATGATCCCCCTTCTATTGCTATTCTTTTAGCTTTATGTCTTCTACTTTTCTTATTCATTTGTCTTGTTAGTCTTATCACTATCCAGATTAGTATATATACCCCCATGGTTTGGTAAATGGTTACCTTCTGATGCATTTTACCACTTCTGGTCTCTACTGGCATCCTTAGATAAAAAGCAGTCCAATCCAATATGGGCCCTGGAAATCCACAGCAATCAATTTATTTATCTATCAGTGACTTGTTGAATGGCTTGGCTTGACTTGTTTTTCTTATTTAACTCAAAAATCTTAATCCTCTTAATTTGCTTGATATCTGGTACTAATCCTGGTAACTTGGTGTCTAGGTAACAAGGTTAATGATTGGTTTATCAATTAATCTGATGGTTCTGGTAAATCAACCTTACCACAAAATAGCTAATATATTAATAAATGTGCAATTAGATCAAGTGCTAATCTTGTGCAAATTGGTTATTAGGATTGCTAGTAATAATTTCCCTCAATAAAGTGCTAAAAAATTCCACTACATATATATATATATATATATATATATATATATATCAATTTACACAACAATTATAATAATAATTATAATAAATACCAACTTTTTAGTTCCTTTAAAGCTTTAAAAAGCAAATGTAATGTCAGACTTTCCACACTTGCTTACTAAAATCTAATCAGCCAATTGGCTTTCTTTGTAGTTTGAAATTTATAAGCCTGTGCAGCCATAAAAAAATAATATCTACGAAGTTCTAGTTCCCAATTCACAGTTCAGGATTCCCTACCTCTGTATCCTTAATAAGGAGAAAAAATAACTCATTTGCCTTCTTCCGGTAATAGGACTTGCTTCTTCACCACACTGATGCCACACTGTCCCGATGTTACACGGTGAAGAATATTCCCAACACCTGCACTCTGGTTCTGGTTCTAGTTCTCTCCTAGTCCTCTCCTGTTCCTCTCAGATAATTTCAGCTTAGGCTAACTCCTCAGATAGTCTCAGGAGGTCTCCTTAATGTCTGTTTGTCTCCAGTTCCCCAATTAAGGTGACTGATTGCTCTTGCCACCAATATTTTCCACTTCACTAAAAATTTAAAGTACAGAACCAAAAGCCATAAAACCCTAAAATATCAGATTACACACACAACACACACACACACACACACACACACACACATACACATACACACTATAAACAGTTTTTAGGACACAGACTATATAATAAAAAACCTATATAAGATTGCATAAAATTGCTTCAGATACTTTATACAAATCAAACAAATGTATCATTAGCCAGATGTAAATTTCTTGTAGCTTTAACTTTAGCTGCCAAGAATCGAATCCTATCCTATCCTATCCTATCCGACTGACTAACCAGAGAGCAGTATCCCCTGTTATTTGTAAAACTTAAAACTAGGAATGAATTTACAGAAAAGACATATATAACTTACTTGTTAATCTGACTAGAGTACCCCTTGCCATTTGCCCAGGTCAGCGTACTGCTTACTGTGTACTGCCGACACCAAAATTCACAGGGCTTGCAGGCTCACTATCATTCAGGAACCTGGTTTTAACAATCTTACTTTTGTAGGGCTTCCACAGTTGTTTTCTTAATTTATTTATTCCTGCTAACTGGGCAATCAGGAGAGCCTGGGGAGTCATAAAATATCTCACTGACTTTCACCCCAATCACCGTTTGTTGTATCTCTCCACACTTTCTTTAAAATGGTGCCTTCTATGCTGGAGACACCAGTGTATGCACTTTTATGTACAGATTCCATGTGACTCAGCCCAGCCTATCCTGCTTCTCCTTCCTGGTTCCTAGTTCTTCTTTGCCTTTAACCAGGAATTCTCTTATTTTTATTTTAAATTTCTATTTTTATGTAGTAAACTTGTGACAAGTGTTTTCCAGCATTCATTCAATAGGATTCCCCCTCCCCCCCCACATTCATTTTACTTGAGCTTTTGTTCACCATATCTATGTCTACTATATTTGCTAGATTAATTTGCTAGATGGATGCAGGCCCAACATTAATTAAAAGTATCTCCCTCTAAAACAATCAAAACTGCATACAGATATAAAGTGCAATAAAAAATTCAGTCTATCAAGATCTGTTACAGTCAGTCCAGCTTCTATTTGCTTACTTAATCGGTTTGCTCAATTTGTTTGTTCCAAAATGGTCAAAAGCATTCAAAAACATTCAACCACAGATACATATCCATTCAACCCATCTTTTACACTAGACCATTGATAAACAGCAGTCCCTTCATTTAAGGAAGTGTAGAGAAGGAAAGGATGACCATCTATTACCGCCCCCCACCGGTCCCACTGGTATCAAACAGCCTTAGGCATTGGAGCTTCTTCCACCGCAAGGACTCTCTCTTGTCATTGGTGGACCAGAGGCCTAGCCTCCTTCTCCATCTCAAACTTTTCTCCCAGGATCCACAAGCATCAAGTCAGAATGGAAAGGTCAGTGAGATTAAAATAATAAATAATGGTGTGGCAATGGTGGCATACCATTTGTAAAAAATGTATAAGCTTCTCACTGACTCCTGCTACTGATGCTCCTCCACTGCAACTTAGCGTTTTGCTTGCTTCACCTCTCAGTCGATTACCCACTTGTGTAAAACCAATCATAAAGGAGAATTTGTTGGAGATATAGAACATGTATCCCCTTCCTTTTTTCACTCACTAACCAGTGTGCACTGTGCTTTACCCCTATGGGCAGTCTTCAACCTAACGCTGTACCTGGCATGGTGGCTGCTTGATGGGTACTATGCTTCCATGGCCCCATATTCAGATGTATAGTATAGTCAGTTTGGATCACTCTGTCTGTTTGAATATGGTGCCAGAGTTGGCTAGCCCTATTTTCCTGTGCAGCACACCTGTCTGCATGCACATCCGGCCGGCTGAAATATGGTGCCCTATGTACTGACTGCTCCTTAGTCTCACTTTGCAGTCTTAGTTATTTGGTGGAAGATGTCAGATCCGCTCTTTTGTGAGGTTTAAAAATGACCAAAAAACACATAATGTTTCAACTGTCTTTTGCTTGTTATTCATCTTATTTTTATGGTACAGTTTGGGAGTCTTTGTTTAGTTGTTGTTTAGCTTTAATTTTGTTTATATTCACCACTTTTATTTGTGCTATTTTTCATCTTTTTAGTCTTGTTTTTTTACTCTTTTTTGTTGTTTGCATTAAAATGAGTGGGACTGGCCAAGAGGCAATGGGGGTGGTGGAGCCAACAGATTGGAGAGACCATCCCTTCCATATTAAGAGAACCATGGCAGCATGAAGCAGCAGCACCACTACTCCCCTCAACAGAGCACCAGCAGCAGCATCCAGTGGCACCAACACCAAAGGAAACACAAGTCATTGTACTGACACCACCTGTGCACTATGAAGAGGAGGAGGAGGAGGAGAGTCACCCTGGACCATATTGTTCCTCCCCTCATCCACAGCCAAAGTCCCTAATGTGGTTCTTCTTTGATAGTGACCCCACCAACAACACTAAGGTCACATGTAAATTAAGTAAAACTGTTGTTCAACATGGGAAATGGGAGACCAACTTGGGAACAGACTGGCAGCATACCCACCTTATAGAGAGGCACCACCAGGAGTGGGAGGAGCATGTCTGTAGTTGGACAAATGTTTTGAGAGGAGTGGAAGTAGTGTCAATCTGACTGGTTTTTGTGTGCTGCAGGGTGGGAAGGGCAAGAAAAAACAATGTGGTGGGTCAGGTGTTCTGTTACAAAAGGGGGAGATGGAGGGGACTGAGAGTGCGACCTACTGGCAGGCTCAGGTGCTGTGGAGGGCACCTGAGAGACTGACCTCAAGACCTCCTCCCACATCCACCCATGGAGAAGTCACACAGCTCTGCAGGGAGATAGGGAAGATCTCCTGGCAATGTGTGCAGATGAGAGAGATGTTGCAGGAGTTACTTTGAAACAGCAAACCATTCTTAAGGATTTGCTGGAACTCCATGGTGGTGGTGTACCCTCTGTCCCCAGGCCATAGCCCTTGAATCCCTATGTGCATATTTTCATTTATATGTCTCTTTTACTCTTACCTGTTATACCCAAACATTTATAAAAAAAAATTAAAAACTTAAAAAGAAAACAAAAATTGTACATTCATCTAAATTTCTCTCTGCCTTTCTGTCTTTCTTGATTTCTGCTACTGTGTTGGTCTGTCTGTTTAAATACTGCTGTTCTCATCCATTCCAAAGAAGAAAAAAAATCTGATTTCAACTATATTGTTGTCTTTCTTGCACAACTGTGCAGTCCCTTACACTATCACTAATATTGTTCTCAACTACCAGAATAAATATTATGTTGCTAGTTAGTCACCCTACCACAGGCTGCGTCTCTTGTATTTTGGTACACAGAATGCTGCATATTTTCCAGAAAAGTAAAATAGGCTGAAATTCAGTACTCATAGACTTATGTGAACCACATGAACATTTATGCTGCTGCTACATGTTGCTGCACTGTGTGTGTCACTCCACCTTATACAATCCTTCCTATAATCCTATGATCCTTCTGTAATCCTGCACGATCTGGTGGAAAAGATGTTGATGGCTTGCTTGCTGATGGAGGAGGGGGCAGCAGGACAGGAGGAAACCTGTGAAGAGAAAGAAATAATTTAGACTCTACTCAAGTTACCACTGTGTCACAGTAATGGTATATCCATTGTCCACCCAACTTCTTACTGTTCCTGTCACCTATGAATAAAAATGATAAATTATGCAGCCTCTGTTAGCCATTGCAGTGGCTGCACAGTATCTCAATTGTCCATTTCCATTCTTACTCTACCTGTCACCAGTGAATAAAAATGAGAAATGATTTAGCCTCCCTTTGGCCACTGCAGTGGCTGCTCAGTATATCTGTTGTCCACTCCCATTCTTACTGTAAATGTGTAACCCCCCACCAGTCCCTTATTTAACTAGTAGACACACTACCATACCATTTCTGCCTAGGGGAAAAGAGAGGGGATGAGGGTACAAAGCAACTGCAATACAGAAGAAAACAACAGATGGTGTGTACGCTAGACACAACCAGACCTATATCAAAACCCAGGTCCTGAGGAGAGAACATTTGCTAAGGACTATGCTTGGTTTGCACTTCTGAACAGGGGTACCCAGTAAATCCATACAGGAAGCAGTAACTAGATTGTCCATACCAGGATGGGATTCTAAAGTGTGGTTGTATTCTGAAACACAGTTGGAAATACAAAAGCAAAGATGGACCCCTAAGGGCTTATACCTCATGGCACAAGGCAATACAGAACGTATCAGTAGAACAGAAATCCAATACCTCCCATAGAGCATAGGATTAAAACATCTGGAATTGTGGAACCAGCCACAGTGAACACACAAAATCTTCCTCGAAATGGCACTAGGCCAGTACTTAGAACAGTTCCCATATGACACAGGATTAGAAATCTAGAACATTGTGGAACTAGCCACGATGAACACACAGAAATCCTCTGGAAAAAGCACTAGGCCAGTACTTAGAACATCTCCAATATGGTATAGGATAGGAAAGGAAAGTAGCACTCTGGCCACAACGGAGCACTCAAGGCTCAAACCTAGAAAGAACACCAACATACAAAGGGTAAACTTCTTCAGACATTGGCCACATGCACTAGAAGAAAACAGGTGCTCTTACATAACCTGAAGTGCTGATCTGGTCTCTCCAGATGGTGGTCTCCCACCTTTTGCTTCCACGTCCATACCCAGCCATTCTTTTATAGTTACACCTCACCCAGAATACTGAAACTGTAGAAAATGATGCTATCTTGAAATGTTTATTACATTTAACATCAGAAACACCACTAGGGTGTAAGGTTAAAGTCCTGAACAAAGGGCAGGTCACATATGGGACATCCACTATTGTCAGTCAACTTTAAAAACACAAATCTTCTGAGAAAATCCTCACAGAAGTTGGGTGAATGGGACCCTTTATCAGAGTGTCATACCACAGAAAAAGGCAGGTACATATCCTGGGTAACTCAGACAGAATCTACTCACAGTTTGTGCACCAAAGGCAGCTTCACAAAAGTTCTTGGTTGGATCAGGGGACTGCCCCTAAAATCCTCGGCAGACCCCTTCATCCCACATGTGATAAAGGCACAGGAACCCCTGAAGACAGTTTCTACCACTTCACAAGTCAGGAAAGGATGTCCTCCACTAGGGTGAGAAATACAGATAACTCCACACAGTGATGCTGCTCACTCTCTGAGCTGCTACTACAGACTACTGCTCACACTGAGCTCCTACACTGAACTGACTTCAGAATTCTAAACTAGTCCCCCGCTCACACAAGCTGTGTGGCTTATGTTGCTGTGAGAGTTCTACATGACATCATCTCTGAGCTCTCAGCTGAGGCCAAAAAGCAGAGGAAGGCAAAATGAAAATCCATTTATCTAGATATTCACCAGCTGCCCTCCCTACCTAACACTGACACTGATGGGATTCTAGTAACCCCAGGGAACAGGTGGATTACACCTGTCACCTGTGAATAAAAATGAGAAATGGTTTAGCCTCCCTTGACCTTCATGGCACAGTGTGTATCTGTAAAAGGAGAAGAAAAAGAAAATCGTAATTATACTTACTGTAACATTAATGCTGCTGGCTATGCTGATGGTGCATACCACTGAGATGGCGGAGGAAGAGGTAACTTCCCTCTGTTTCTTGTGGTCCACGGACAATATGTCATGGGAATTGTAGCGCAGGAAAATCTGCCCTGGAAAAATAGCATTTCACATTTCAGCTACAGGGATCGTGTAGCACAAGTCAGTTATGGCTATCCCTGTAGCTGTTATGACATGGGATGAAGAAGACAACTGGAGAACTGGGTGGCACTTTATGGAGCTGCTCCCATGGTGCAGGCATTTATGACCACAAGCAGCTAGGGTGGTGGAACATCCCGGAGACCAGGGTTCTGTTTTCTGTTTCCCATCTGTTGTGTTTTTCTTCCCCCCTAAGTATTATTTTTTGTGTGTTCTCCACCCAGCATGCACTTTTGTCCCCCCCTAACAAATGCAATCCCACCCCAAGTTCCTCTCTGTCCCCGAGTTGCAACCCCCATGGAGTTTATTATATTAATTTTGGGGGATGTGGGGTGCAATAACCCCTGCAAAAACTGTGTTTGGTTTATTTTTAGTCAGGGTAGTGTTTGGTGTGTTTCTTGACCACAACCACTGGCTTAGTTGTCGCTGTCAATGTTTTTGGTGAGTGCTACTTTTTAAAGTGCCATTTTTTTCTTACACGGTTTTTGACCGTGCTGTATTTTTCTTCAATTTTATGAACTAGTGCTGTTTCTTGCAGGCTGTCTGGCTTTGTGACTGACTTGCCTATCATCTCTGTGAATGATGAAACCTACAGGGAGACAAAAGGAAAGAAAAAAAAACATTTTAATATCTTTCTGAGTAAGGTGGAAGGCTTGTCGTCCTGTGCAAGACCAAGGAGTCACCACTAGGGAGGATAAGGACTGTGGACAACACTGTAAGTGACTTACCATCACAGCAGACAAGGATAAGCCTTGCTGGAGCTGAGGTTTTACTGCTTTGATGGACTGTCTGGCTGAATGGGTGGCTTGAGGGCTGTCTGGTAGGAGGACTGGATGATAATGGCATTTATATTGCATCAGTGTGGCATTGGTGGGTCATGCTGTTCATGGCTCTGGAGAACCCAAGCAGGCCAGATGAGGAGGAGGCAGTACTATGTCTAGTTGGCTGGAACAAGCATTGTCTCTAGGAATCACATTCAGGTGGTGGAGGCAGGTAATAGACTGGATGCAGGGAAAACAGCAGCACAACAATTGGGGAACAGTAAAATGACTGAAAATAAAATAATTGTGAATCATAAAGTAAAGAATTCTACTGATGAGGAGGAAAGGAGGGAAATAACTCAGCTTTTTTTATGCTTCAACCTCATTGAGGAAGCAGCCTTCACAGTCTTCCAGACTAGAGTTTTCACCACATGAGAATTATTTCTCGATTACCACTTTATCCATCTTGATAGAAGGCAGTTTGCTAATGCCAGCATCTTGCTTTTCATCATCAAGTATGCATCTACTATGCATTGCGCTGCCCACAGTTCTGCTGCCACATCAGCCTCCTCCTCCTTTTCTTCAACGTCTTCAACTCCCATCTGTAACAAAACACCCCAACTGGGATTTGTTGGGATTTTCTCTTTTCCTTGCATGATTTTGCAGCTTGTTTTCCATGTGAGGTGGTGGTAACAACACCCAGTCACTGTGGAGTTTTATGTTGTGCCTTAGATAACTATGACTTCAGCATCTGTGCACAATGTACCCTTCTTATTAGAAAATTGGTCAACTTTTGGACCTGCTCACACCCATCTTCAATTATTGATGCCAGCCAACTTTTGTAGTGTGGGCCCAGTATGGTAGCAATCCCAAAATCTTCAGATGGCAGAATGCCAGAAATATGTGCATTGCAGTTTAAGATGTGGAGCATGTGTTCCATTAAGGCACAACTTCTACTATCACCACCTGCCTCCAGCACTTGCTGCACATTCAGCAGTGTCTGCCTCAGCACACATAGTAGTGGAATGATTTGACTTGATACAGGCAGTTTCCCCGCTCACTGCCTGTGTTGCATGTTTGAATGGCCTAAGAATCATGATCAGGCTATCCATTTATCACCACTGGCCTATTGTCAGAGACATGAATAATTCGTCACTGTCACAGGTTGTATGAATCAGCAGATATTCAGATATGATTTTATATTGCTCATACAAGCGTTCAATCATGTACAGTGCCAAGTTCTATTTGGTGATGACATCCAGCATCATACAGTGCTGCGGCAGTTTGTTTTGTATCTGCAGATGCCGGAGCTGGTCACAGGCCTTTCTGGAATGGGCAAATGTTAATATATTGATTCTTTATACAGTCAATTTGACTGTGTTCAGCGCTTATGTATTTATGACGTTATCATGAATATATTGATCACTCATGTTGCTTTGACACCTGTAATGTACTATCTCCCAATGTATGAGATATTTAGTTTTCCATGAATGTATGCACCTGTCTAAGACATCTGTAAATAATATTTAGTATATTATTCAGGATATTTAGTATTCCATGAATGTATACATCTGTCTATGACATCTGTAAATAATATCTGCAATGTATTAATTTTCATCTGTATGGAACGTTCAGTTCCCCGGGTCGCTCCTGAAAAAGGGACTTGTATGTCTCAGAGTGCTTACCCAATCATCAAAATTAAAATAAATAAATAAGTGGACACAGATGTCACAGGTCACAGTCAACATGGAATTGATATTAGGATGTGTTAGAAATGCCTGCACAGTGAGATTAAGACAGTGTGCCAGGCAAGACAGACCCTGACAAACCCCCCATCACTGATGCATTTCACATTATTTGAGCCATTATTTCTGTAATTAAACCTGCTTTCAATGAATGGGGGTGAAGCCACTCATCAATCTTGGTAAGGAGCACTTCCATCATTTCCTGACCTGTGTGTAATCCACTTATACTTTTTATTGTGAGTGTGGAATGCTGTCAAACTCCTGGAGTGTTGCTACCATCACAACTGGGCTTAGCTGAATTTTTCCCATGTCCAGGGTCAAATACTACCCCAGGTACCTGTTCCCAATGTACTGTAATGCACAAACAGGAGCTACCTGCTGTATGACCGCTTGACCATGTATTCATGCTCAGACATACCTGTATGTATGGTGATGCTGAATTCTTCAGGACATTGTTTACCATCTGCGACACTGTCCCATACTGTTCAGGAATGACTAATTTAGAAAAGTATGCTCTTGATGGAATCTGCCATTTGGGACAGGCATGGGCCAGCAGCCTTCAAAATCCAACAGTCTCAACAACAGAATGGTGATAGATCAGTTGCCAGCATTTCAGCTGTTGCTACATTTAGTTCATGTGCAATAGCATGATGGGAAGGGAATTTGAACTGACACTCAAACAAGCTATGCAATGTAGGCTGGACCTTTTCTGGAGCTGGGCTAGCAAACAGCTGGACTCATTGTGGCAGCATTATTGGTGGGATAGTATTTGACTTCTGGTGATTCACATGTGTTACTGTTCAAATGAAACCAGTGGTTTTGGGTGGGGGCTTCCGCAATGGTGTTACTGTGATTTTCTGCCTCTGCGTGGTACTTCTCAACCCACCACCACTGCTGCTATGCTCACTACTAGGCAGAACCACAGAATCCTTCTCCTACTCTTTGTAGTCTTCCTCTCTCAGTCCTCACTCCACCTGGGGTATTGCCCTGCCACGTCAGCGTGACTTGTCTAATGATGACGATGAGGGACAGGGACCCCCTGCATTGGCTTCCTTCTGGTGTTGATACCAGCATAACAGGTTCCTGGTCTGTAAGGGTGTATGTTACCCACTGGTGCCTTGGTGACTGCCCTTTTTCTATCTACTAACTCGAGTTTGAGACAGCTGACAGATAGCGACTGTCCTATCACCTGTGTCAAATATACCAAAATCCAAAACTAGGGATTTCGTACCTTTTGATTTACCATGGTGGCGGAAGTGGGACAGGTGCAGGAAGGGGTGAAAATTTGTGTTTTTTGGGATGATTTACTAAGTTTGATACTATGGGGGGACTTTGGTAGTTGTATGACTGTAAACCCTGTCCCATGCATCATCAGCAGCACAACTCTTCTTTTTTTTCTCTTCTGACTCCCATAGGGGATCCAAAAAATCATTATCAGCACAGCCATTGATGACTTCCTCCGCCACAGCTCTGTTCTCCTTATCATCACCATCTCCAAGCTCTCTGACCCTCTCATCATCAGGAGTCTGAGTGTGATGCACATTTTTCAGATCTCCCTCCTCAAGCACTGACTGAAGCTCCAGACTATCAGGCACAGCACCACCACCACCACCAGCCACAGGGAGCCAACAACATTGTGCTCTACCTCTGTGCCTTGTTTACTGTGCTCCTCTTGTCACTTCCCACATCCCCCACCAGTATGGATGTCACTGATGTGGCATATAAAAATTTGACCACACTAATGCCACTGTTGCTAAGTATGCCTTTGCTATTACCAGCCCTGGAGCCCAAAGAACACAATGCCACAGATATAGTTTTTTTTAAATTGCAGCACTATTTTGCCCCCCAGAACCTGAACACTTTTTTGCTGCCTCCCTGGTATCTCTCCCTTTACCACAGCATCTCTTTCTGGTCATTCTTATATGCTTTGTAACTTGATTTGGGATGAAAAATGACAAAATGTAAATAAAGCCTGCAGTACAAACAAGTACCAAGAGCAGACAACACCACCCCCTAGGGAATCAGGGATCAACAGTGTGATCTGAAAAAATAAAACTCCACAGGGATTAACATGACACACACAACAGGGGTAAAAGGGGTAAACAAGCTTTTAACTACCAGCATCACACAACACCTCCCCTGTAGAAAAGCAGGAGTCAGCAGTGTGATCTGAAAAAAAATACTATACCGAGATAATAGTATCTAGCAAACCAAACAAAACAAGTGTTTTTTTTCTGTCTCTGTCTCTCTTCTTTTAACTTCCACAGGATTTACTAAAACAACACAACATATATAATGGGGTAAACAAATTATTAACTATCAGCAGCAGTAGACACCTTCCCCTAGAGAATCAGGGATGAGCAGTATGATCTGAAAAATTACACTACTGAAGTAATAGCATCTAGCAAAACCAACCAAACAAGCATTTTTTTCTTTTTAAAAAAAACACATGGTTTAATAAAACAACACAACACAAATGATAGGGGTAACAGGGGTAAACAAATGATTAACTATTAGCAGCAGCAGACAATACCTCCCCCTAGAGAACCAGGGATCAGCAGTGTGATCTGAAAAGCAGCTATACTGAAGTAATAGTATCTAGCAAAACAAACCCCCAAAAATATTTTTTCTTATTTCTTTTTCATAAAACACCATGGGGATTAATAAAATAACATGACACACAGAACAGGGGTAACAGGAGTAAACAAATTAACTCTCAGCAACAGCAAACAACACCTCTCCCTAGAAAATCAGGGATCAACAGTATGATCTAAAAAAGTACTACTAAAACCAACCAAAAACATTTTCTTTTTCTTTTTTTTTAAAAACCAAAGGGATCAAAATGACAGGGGTAAGAGGGGTAATTTAATATTAAGTATATCAAAAAATGACAGAACACCATGTCCCAGATATTCAAACTGCGCCCAAAAAGTGCGCAATAGCAGGAGCAAGCACAAGTCTATTGCGCCCATGTGCAAGAGATGCGATATTCAAAAATGGAGGAGGCCAAATTGCGCCTACAGCCAATGACTGAATATCGCACCACCTGCGCCATAGCGCAACTAGGGAGGGGAAGCTGAGCAGATCTGATGCGCCATAGTGCAACAAGGGATGTTCAGCTAAGCAGTCCAGAGGCGCCATAGCACAACCAGGGAGCCCCCCAGCTGCAGAGCAATGTAACTGCACAATCAGGGAGGTAGGGGCCCACCACCCATGCCACAAATGGGCACAGGAACACACAGCAGAACAGACATCATCCCCCCACACCTCAAGCACAGCACAACTGGGGGAGGGCTGGAATAACCACTGGCCCATGGAGACAAGCAAACAACCCACAGCCTGGCCATGGTGCCCCATCACACCTACCGGAAAGCTATGACTGGCACACAAGGAGGGCAGACCACCCCGTGCCACACCATCCCTCCAGTGCAGAGCACACCCTGCACCATGACCCACAGACACCACCCCCATGAGCAGTGACCACCACTGCAGGAAACCCCATGCATGCCACCACCCCCACTTTGTCAATGCAACCCTGTGCACCACAGAACCATGCAAGCCAGCCCCACCATGAGCACCCATCAGTGGGTTGCAGCACATGGCAATGCAACAACGGCAGACACAGTGCCACCACGCACAGTCCCCCCGAGGTACTGCTGAGAGACTGACCATGAGTCGGCACAAGAGGTACCCCACATGGGACAGGGTGTGCCCTTGACACCACCACCAGTGGTACAACACCCTGCACAGTATTCCAGTGACACACCCTGACCCACCACTGGCCACAACAGCCAGCACAGACACCCACAGTGGTGCGTGGAAGCATGCACCACACTGGATGCCACACAGGGTGTGGACAGACACCCACCCATACCCAAGGGCACACCAACACAGGGATGCAGTGGTGGGGCAACCAAGCCCCCATTGTGGGCCCATGTAAGCCATGCACACACAACCTGCAGTCCACCATGGCACTGGAGTGCCAGCCACCCTGTGCAGGCACTGTGGACCCGTACACCACCAGTAGTCGCCCGGAGCACAAGCCACAGACAGTGGGGCACATCCCCCTGCAACACACACAAGGCACAGCATGGAGGTGGGACAATGACTGTGGTGCCCACAGTGCCACCCGAACCAGGTATGCACCACACCAGTGACAGGGGCAACCCAGCAAAGTGATGGGTACAGTGTCCACCCTGCAGGGACTGCTACCACTGACATGCCAGTGGACCATGCAGGTCACAGACAGGCATGTGTGTTGGCTGCACAGGCCATGGACGGGCCAATGGCTGCACCATGGACACAGTGCATGCGCCATGGACCACTGCACACAGTCATCCAGTGCACAGGGAACAACACACACAACACAGACACTGACTGATATCTACCCCCACACCATAGTCACCGCCACACGGACACACACACACATACCCATGACTGCACCACCCCTGATGCCATGCACACCACTGCAGCTGAGCACCTATAGCCCTCTGCAAATCAGAGACCACCACAGTATTCATATCAAAATCAAATGTATTGAAAATATAAAGTGAACTATGTACAAGAATAAAAACTTTATACAAGCTTCGGGGACACAAACAAGTTGGGGTGGGTGGGGAAGGGATGGACAAATGGGCTGGGGGAGTGAGGGTGGGTTCTGAGGGGTTGGGGAAGTAGTGGACCGAAGGATTTCTATCGGGACTGCTGTTCCTGACTCCAGAACCTCTGGCCTCTATGCCTCCGCAGCACCGCCATCGTGTCCAGCCTCCTTAGGATGTCGAGGGACTCGAGGGACAGCTGTAGGAGCTCCCGTAAGGTGTCCCGAATGTTCCTGAGATGATGTGTACCTAGGACAAGGGAGCACAGTCAATAGGTGTGAATGCATAACCCCATACAGCCCACCCACTGTGCATGGCATACGGCCATGGAACATACCACTGTGATTGTGTGTCACCACCCGTAGTGATCACGTCCACAGGACCTGCCCACCCAGGTGCATACAGCCACGTGGAACGCTGCACACACCCACAGGCCAAGTCACGCACAGCACCACCGTGGCTGTTTAGTGACATGACTATGTGGTGCAAAGGCAGTGTCACAGCCATGCACCTGGTGCATGCATGGACCACCAGTGATGCATACCCAGACATACATTGCCACTGGACAGTGTTGACTGTAACAAGTTGCATGCATGGCAGTGGTGTCGATGAATGGTGGCCATGCCCCGCTGCCCACCCTGTCACACAGCATGCAATACTAATCATGGATGTATGGCATTCACCCTCATCGGGCCGGTCAGGTGGGCGATCATGTCCCTCGCCCCACCTGGCTGCATTGTCCTCCCCCCTCTGCCACTCTGCCCGCAATCTGCGGAGTTAGTCTGGGCCTGTGGGGAAAAAAGGAGAGAATAACATCAGTACATTCCTGAAGCAAAGTCCCCCTGCCCCAAGGTGTGTGCCCTCCCACCAAGCCAGACCCACCCACACCACACCCTGTGAACACCGCCACTGCCAACCCCATATGGTCCCTCCCCTATGTGCTGGACACATACAACACTGTGACCCATATGGATGATAAAAGTGTGTTGACGGAACCCCTACCTGGACATGGCACCATGCCCCTCCTGGCACGTGCCCACAGTCGGGCCAGTAGCTCTGGCTCCCTCCTCCGCAGGTCACCATAGTGGTGCCTGCACTGCTCTGCACTACGTCCCTGTCCAGTGGCCTCTTCCAGGGCAGTGGCCACCTCCTGCCACACCTGGTTCCTGGCCCTGTCAAGGGGAGCCTCCCCAAAGAGAGGCCCATGGTGTGGCTCCACATTGGCCACCAGATTGGCCAGCTCAATTGCTGTCCACTGTGCTGCCCATCTGCGTGCCATCCTAGCAGGTATAGTAGGCAATATGACACTCTGCAGTGTGACTCCCCACGTGCAGATGCTGTGCGGTACAGCACTGCCATTCCCTATCACTCTGTTACTGAACAGCATGATAGAGGTGCACCCATACCTGATGCACGGTGCCAAGGGGGCAAAGGTCGGGCACAGGGTCAAGGGTCTCTGGCGCAAGGCCACGCACAGCGCCATCAGATGACAATGCATGTAGCATGATTGGCTGCCTGTGTGCCAGCACCATAGCAGACTATCGAGCAGCTGGGCCATTGCGCCTATGATGGCCCAGTGCCATGTAGTGACCATCGCTATAGCGCCACTGGCACAATGGTGGCCATGCCCTGCATTGCCTACCGCACACAGCACATCATCAGTGCGGCAGATGCCTGCGTCAGCAACCCAGGCATGCACAGTGATGTGTACTACGCATGTCACAGGACTGCGCCATTGGCTCAGCACGTTCAACACAATTGCGCAAAGCGCAACAGCACAATATTCAGCCGTCATATGCAAATCATCTAATCAGCATTCAATGGTGCAGCACTGCAATTTGTATCTACTTAAAGTTGCGCCTCGCCTCATTTGCATGGATTGCACTATAAAAGTGTGACAATGTGCTGCAGTGGCCATAGTCGGTTACTGCAGTTTATTGGTGAGTTGCAAGCTGTTTGGGAGTGTGGACTGTGGATTCAGGGACATGCATGGGACTGCACAGTCACAGGTAACAACTGCCATTCTTACAGGCTACGTAATGACTGAGCACTTTGTTGGAGAGGAGGAAAACAGTGGTGGGAGGAGGAGGAGGAGACCGAACTTTACAAAGGCTGAAACCGAGGCCCTGTTCGAGGCCTACCTGGATCAGGAGCCACTGCTCAGTGGACGGCGGGAAACCCCTCAGGCCCATGCTGCTGCATGGGAGGAGGTGGCATGTGCCATGAACCTGCATGGCAGCCACCAGCACTCCATGCAGAAGTGTAAGAAGAAGATGGGCATGGACAGGAGAAGGGTGAAGGAGAAGGTGGCTGCCATCAGGGCAGCACATGCTGCAACAGGTGGGGGACAGCTGGAGGTGGTACAGCTGACCCCAGCAGAGGACACGCTTGCTGCAAGCATGTAGCACAGTGCCATTGAGGGTGTTCCGGGTGGTGGCTTCCAGACGGGTGGTGGCCCATCACTGCATGGTAAGTCATGGTCTGTCTATGGGGGGGCAGGGTAGGTCACATGCAGTAACGCAACCTTGCTTTCCCTTACAGATCCTGAGCATCTGCATGGGTCAGCCGTGGTGGGCCTGTCCACTGCAGACAGTCGGATGGAGTCGGAGGTGGGACCATCCACCTCTACAGGTATATGTGGATCATTGCAACAGTGAGGCCGCCTGGCTGTCCACATTGATGTCATTGTGACAGGTGTGGAGGAAGCTCTGCCTGTCTCCCAGCATGTTGGCATCCACGGATGCCAGCACGCTGTGACTGTGGCCGGGGCAGAGTCCAGCACCAGTGATGATGACACGACCATCATGGGCAGTGACACGTGAGCGCCACAGGAAGGACACACAGCACGGCAATTTGCACCCATGGCTGTAGGTGGTGCAGCCATGGAGGCCTGCATGTCAGCACAGTCCCAGGCTGTGCCTGTCAGCACCAGTGGGGCAGCACTGGTGTCTGTTCAGGACAGTGGGACTGTTGCGGCCACTGCGGTGGCACCACTGAGCCCTGGGGTGCGGCAACCAGAGGGGCAGCATCAGCATTCACCCACTGGGCTTGGGGGTACAAGGTTCAGTGGTGACATCTGTGCACCACCTGTGGACATGCCCAGATCTGGTCCTGGTGCACAGCACCCACCCTCAAGGGGTGCTGAACATCAGGGCCTTGCACACCCTGAGGGACAGGATGCCAAGGAGGCTGATGACCTCTTGGATGAGCACACCCGCCTACTGTGAGCATCAGTCCAGCAGCAGATGCGGCTTTCAACGTCTGTGGATGCACTGCGTGTGGTTCTGGAGTGAGCAGAGGAGCGTCGCAGCAGGGACACCGCACTGATCCTGGCAGGGATGGACCATTTGCTGGAGGATGTGACCGCTGCCATTGACAGGCATGCACAGGCATTTGTTGCTGTCATGGCCACAATGGGCACACAGTCAGGTGCCCATGCATCGCGGACACCACGCAGTGCACTATCCACCTCCCATTCCCGTTGTTGTGCGACTCCCACCCTGTCAATGCTGGGTTCAGCTGTGGGCATCCCGAGCACTCCTGGTGCAGGCATGTTCAGTGTGCTGCAGACCCCTGCACAAGCACGGTCACGTTCATGCAGTGGAACCCCTGGGGGACTATCAGTGCCACCCATTGAGGCCAGTGGTCAGCCTGCCAGTGCTGGCGGGTCTCGGTGGGGTCACCCATGCATCCGTGGTGGCCGTGGCACTGTGTCATGTGACTGACCTGTCTCCCAGTGCGGCTACTGTCTGGTGCTGCCCTGTGTGCATTGTGTGTGTCAGTGGGTAGTGCATGGGTGGGTACCCTGCCCTGCATGTGGACACACAGTCCACCTGCACACCCTCCCGGCTGCTGTCCGCAGTTGTGTGTGCATGATGATGCCTGCATTGTGCTGTACACCAATGTGCAATGGTGCTCAGCATCTGATACACACACATGGACAGGCAGTGGGCGTGGTGGCCTGTGGGCATGTGTGTTGCTAGGGTGTGCATTCTGGGTCGGTGTGCCTTCTGCCCTCTGTGCACGTTTGTTGCATTGTGTGTGTGCATGTGTGTGTGTTCTTCGGCATGGCATGTTAATCCTCACCCATTCCTTGTTGTGTGTGTGCCTCTGTGCCCTGCCACTTCCCTTGATGGCATGCACCCCCAGTGTGTGTCCATGCGTGTTTGTGGGTTGTGCCTTGGCCACTGGTGGTTGCACATGGCCCCATGACTTACCTGAGTTGGCTGAAGTGCTCCTCCGTGATGGTGTCCCGGGTGCAGCTGTGCCAGCTGGAGCAGTTGGGGGTCCCATCGGCCAAGGGGGGGGCTGCCCATCACCATCATCACCGGTGTCCCAATTGTCCCCATCACTGTCCCTCTCTTCTACCTGTACAGCTATCCCACATTCATTGGCCATGTTGTGCAGGATGCAACAGGCCAGGAATAGCCCGCAGGCCTTTGAGGGAATGTACTGTAGGGCACCGCCAGAGGTGTTCAGGCAATGGAAATGTGCCTTCAGCATCCCGAACACTTGCTCAATGACATTACATGTGGTGGTGTGTGCCTCATTTTAGCATTGCTGCAATGGGGTCGCGGGCTGCCGGTAGGGTGTGAGCAGCCAGGGACGGAGTGGGTATCCACTGTCACCTGTGTGTGTAGAGGGCAGAGGTTAGTTTGGTGATCAGCATCGCCCTGTCCCAGGCCATGTAGGCCACTACCCATGCCACCTCTGGCCATGCTCCCCCAGGCCCTATGATTGTCCATGTGGTTTGCATACTCACCCACTGGGTGTCCAGTGGGGATGTCCCCACTCTCGAATCTGTGGCACAGTGCTGACTGGTGCCAGATGAAAGAATCATGTGCTCCCCCAGGGTGCGTGGCACAGACATTGATGATGCACCCCCTGGTATCACACACCACCTGGCAGTTGATGCTGGCATAGCCCTTGTGATTTATGTATGCGGCCCCCTCGGGGCCAGGTGGTGTGCATATGGCCATGTAGGTACAGTCTATTGCCCCTAGCATGCCAGGAATATGTGCTACCCTGTGGAACTCCTGTATGTTTGCCGTGCGCTCTGCCGCTGTGCTGGGGAAATGGATGTACTCCTCAGCATGTGGCAGCAGTGCGCTGAGGAATTGGGTGAGGTGGCATGATGTGGCTGACTGGGTTATGCCTGTGGTGTCCCCAGTTGGTCTCTGGAAGGTACCCATGGTGAGCAAGCACATGCAGGCTGTTACCTTGGTCTCCACTGACAGGGCATGGCTCCGTTGTGTGGGTGCCTGCATCATATCACTGCACAGCTCACAGAGCTGCCTCAGAATTGCCCTGTTCAGGAGGTACCGGACCACAATCTCAGTATCAGTGTACAGCTCAAAGCTGGTGCGGGCTCGGTACTGCCTGTTGGGAGCATACTGCCGATGGGCCCTTCCATGGCCATGCCCCCCCTGCTGCCCACCTTCTCACCCCCCTCATTATGGCCTCCATGTGGAAGGTGGCACTGGCCATGTCCATGGCTTGTGTCCACCCCCCCGGCAGCTGTTGCTGTATTCCCCCGCTGTCCTGGCTGCTACCTCCCTTGCACCAGGTACACCTGCCTGTGCTGGCCTCTGTGCTGTGTGGCTCCCCACGCCTTCCCTGTGCCTGGCTGTTCAGTGTGACCTTTCCCTGGCCTGCCCTGTTTGTGCCTCCTGCCCTGTCTGTCTGCCTCTGCCTCTGACACATGTGGCTTCCCTGTAGCATTCTTACACCTCTTCCTTGCTCCTTTTTATTTTCTGGCTCATTTCCGCTATGGCGCAACTTCCGCTTGCTCCACTATTGCGCATGGGGCAAGTCTTTCAATATCGCACTGCACCATTTATGCATGGTTCCTCCCCCTTTGGTTGCGCATGCCTTCATTATCATTGCACTGTTGCTCAGCATGATTTCAGGGTGCAACTGCCTCCTGCTGAATATCGCAGAATGGCACAATTTCCGACTTGCGCAGGTGCAACCCTATTGCGCACGGCTCAACTCTTTTGAATATCTGGGCCTATTACTTTAAGAAAAATATAACTAAAAAATAATGAAAACTGATGCAGAAAGACACTGACAAAATACTTCACTTAAATACACCAAATTGAACCACAGAAATAAAAGTGAGATATTACAGACTATTGATCAAAAATAATGCACAAGAAGGAGTGAGAAAACCAAAATATAACAGAGATCTCCTGCTTAATCAACAAGCTCCAGATTTTTCTGGGCTGCCTTGCTTTATAGCTACCTCCCCACACCACTGCTTCCTAGACAGACAAAACAGAAACCACTACTTTAAAGTAAATAATCAGTGAAAAAATAGACAAGAAGAAAAAAAGAAAAAAAAAGAAATCTAGTAGCACAAAGCCCCCTAGAAAATTTGTGAACAATGTGCACTCAGAAAGCTCAGTTTAAATGGCATTCAGACTTTTCTTTCTTTGACAGGCACACACAAATTCTCTCTTAATCTGTCTTCAGAAGACTGCACTGAAGATATCCTCATTGTGGCATACAGCTCATTTCAGCAACATGTGACCTCCAGTCCCATAGTACATTGCAAACTTTTCCTTTGTACTAAACTTTACCGATGAAGTTCCAACTTTGCATTTTGCAATGCTATCATTGCATTGTGAATTGGAACTTTGCAAGGTAAATTAACTTCATGAAATTAGGTGAATTTTTGAATTAATTCACAAAGCAAAGTTTTCCAACTATGCACATCACTACTGAGGAGCACAATGCCACACATTCACTATGGAACTTTTATTTACCCTAGTGCTGCATTTCTCTACTTTTGATGTTTCAACCCTAAACGTTTCCTAAACATGGGTCTTTTTGTAATTAATATCTTATATGAATATATAGTTATTGTACAAATAAACACTTAATATAGAATTCCAAGCTAAAATATGCATAATGTGAAGTTTTACATTGTTTTTAGCATATAAAAGATGTTTAAAATAATATATCTATCTTAGCTAGGAACTGAACTACCAACTACATGACACCTGAACATATTCCTTTTAGAGTCTGTTCATCCTTTAAATGTACTAAGCTCTAATTTCAGCAAAAGTATGTCATTTCTTCAGTGTTTTGAGGCTTAAATCTAGGACAGTAGAACTAGCATGATGCAAAATGTGCCATTGTACTGGCAAAATGCACCTTAACAGATATTCAAGAAGGCAAGAAGGAATGGCCTGGGTAGTCTTCAGTGAAATATTTAATTACCAGCAGCATCTACAGAAAAGAAAAATAACACCTAGGCAATTACAGTGCTGAATAAAGCAACTCTCTGGGTTAGACATAGTAGCAGATTAGTGGCTGACTTGCATTTAAATACATTATTAACCAACTAGAGAGACTGGGTTAAACTTTCTTCCCTGAAGAGTTGGCTGGATAATTATTTTTTTTTATACAGTAAGAACATTATTGTTTTCAGAGCACTGTATTCAACACAAGGTGATGTGGAATGGCCACCATGGAGGCCAAGTAAAGACCATAATATGCTTCAATGTATTTTCATTTGGTTCATACTAAAGTTAATATTAATTTGCCTAGTAATACAAGTGATCCTGCAGAAGGATAGAGTTTTATTTTCTATAGTAGCTTTCATAGAAAGTATCAAAAATGGTTTATAAAATAAGCAAAACATGGCAATAAATAAGCAGTATTATGATATATGTTGATTTAGTTGATGAATACTCTGAGCTTACAACAAAAAACAGTAGCAGTATTAATGCGCTCTAGGCAGAGCCACGATGGCTGTAGTTATGCATGATGTGCATACATGCACATTGCAGCTGTGATAGGTGTACATGGAATGACTGCCAGCCATCCTGGGCATAGCAGGCTCTTTTGTGCATGCGCATTGCAGCCTTGATACTTGCACATATGCACAGAGTTCACGGTGGCCATCTTGGGCACAGTAGGCACTGCTGCACATGTGCATTGCTGTGTGGAAGTGATAGCTAACAATACTGCACCCCACATACTTATAATAGTGCCGTAGGACTGCTGCAGACAGTGGACTGATTTGCAGACTGAGTGTGCTTCAACTCCAAATTTGTTCTTTGGTCAGAATACAATGAGTTGTTTTTTCAGCTGATCACAAGACAGCTGCAGAGTGCTTCCCCTGCAGCCATAAAAATGCAATACTTTTGTGCTGAATATTTGCTACTACACAGTTGGTACAATATAGTACTGTATGTAAAGTTTGACTGTTGTAGCACCTGACATAGAAAATATAGGACAATTGTGGATAAAACATGGAAAAGGAATGTTTGAAGTGAGATTTGAAAAAATGGTGTAGTCAGTTTTGTGGAGGTGAAGAGCAAGATTATTCTAAGCATGAATCGCAGAGAGGCTGAAAAAGGGACCACCAATAAAGATATGGGGCTCAATTTTTCAAAGAGCCCCTTTGACCAATGCAAACTACAGCAAACAGCAGCTTGTGACAGAGGCCAATGTACCAAGGACCCTGCACTGGATTTTCTGAAAGGACGGGTCACAGTTTCCAACACCTCAGATTTGCCCTAACCACTCCCATGTGTCAAACAAATTTTGCATGGGAAGGATTGGACGGAGGTGGAGGTGCAAACTATCACCAGGCACCCACTGACACCCCAAGACATGAGAGATCCAACAGGGTGCCATTGCAGTTCAACCCCACCAGAGCTCTTACCACAGAGATGTGCCACAAATCATCCCTGCCAGTCTCCCACACCAACAGCATATGTCAGGGCCAGAGGGGAGATGCTGTACAACTCCAATGACCATACCCTGCAGAACTGATGCACAACAGGGCTGTTAGCCTGTTTGGAACACTGACTATAGCTAGGCTGCCATGGTACCCAACAGAAAGAACAGTGCTCACTGGTTATCAATCCATATCACCACAGGGACCAGTGCTCACCTCTTGCATCCATGTGCTCCCCCAGTGCCCTCTGCATCCTCACCACAGGCGATACAAGCATCCACAATTCTTTTCTTTTGCAGGCACAGTGAACAGCAGGGTGCAGCTGTATAGTGTCTTTATGGTGGCTACTATATCCTGATCCATGGGTTGTCATGTCATGGTAGACTTGGCAGCTGGACAGGTGCAGTACATATCACCAACTGTAGTTGATAGGCGGAAACTATCAGGGTGGATGCAAAGAAGTACCATATTATAACTTTCCAAATGTACACTGACAGGTATGTTCAGTGACCCCACATACAGTGGTACAGCTGGGACAATGTCAGAACAGGACCAGTGTGAACAGATAGTAGTAAGCCATGTGTTGCATTGTGCATGGCTGACTACTAGCAGCATCTGCAGAAGTACATATGGATAGAACCCAGGTTAAACCAACTTTAAGACTACTGCCCATTTCCCCATGAGTGACTCTGCCAGAGGGACCCAGGAATAGATGGTGACAAGTCTGCATGCCACACACAGGTGGATGGTGAGTATTGCATCAAGTGCATTGGCGTGTGTGGTGGTATCCCATCCTATGACATGTCATCTGATGCACATCTGCATGGATCCATGCCAAGCTTGTCATGCAGCACACCACAATCATCAGGTCTGGCTGTCTGACCCTTTGCCCATCAGGTCAGGATACTGTCATATCATCCACCACAGATGACATTCTGCCTCAGCATACTGTTAGTTGGGACAATGAGGCCACCACTGTCACATCAGCACCATCTGCATTGGGTAGGCCACTACTGTTCCCAAGTCAGCTGTGGCTAAGTCAGCCCCTTGGACAAGTCTGCAATGTGCACTGCAGTTGGTGCACCAGCCATTAGACCATACACTGGATGGTCTACACTATGCCTGGACTTGCATGCTTCCAATATCCCAGTTAAGGAGATGGTGCAGCTGGGTCATGGTGTACCTCCTTTATGCCATGGCACTGCTGAGTTTCTAATGGAAATCTGGGGCAAGCCACTTTGATGCAGATGAACCCCAGTATGCCGCAAGCACCATTCAAAAATTGGGAATGTTTCAAGGTGCAGCACAGTGAGCCCCTTGACTCTTGTCTCACTGATGCAAGCACCTTGTGTCATTTCCAACCCTTTGAAAATTGAGCCCATGGAGTTAAAGAACATTTATTTATTTATTTAAGTGTTTCACCAGGAAGGCATACTGAGTGGAGATACCACTCAATTCCAGATGCGTCCTGGGGGAAGGGGGAAGAGAACCAGAATACAGACAATAAATAATAATATTTCAGTGTACAGAATTGTGCTTGGGGCATACAAGATTTTAGGATTGTCTAAGGGACATAGATCATATGACAGTAGATTAACAGTAGATTAACAGGGCTCCCAGGAATGAGAGCCCCAGGTAAGCTTAACAAGTAACTAGAAGTAACAATGGTTATACAGTAGACAATGTGGTATTGCTGAGGCACCTATGATAATTGAACCCTAAATGCTGTTCAGGATGACTATATAACTGTGGTGAGGCCAGCAGTGGGAGGGTTTGGTGGATGCCTAGCCATGTTCAAGGTTGCGTGCATAGCAAACGGATGCATGCCTGGCTGCTATGTTCTGCACCAGCAGAATGAAACAAGAAGGGAAAAAGATGAGGAGCAAAGAAAGCAAGAAGAGTATGGGGATATTATTAGAGTGGGATGATGGAGTCAGACCATGAATAATTGTGAAGACAGTAAGAGCAATTTGTAAGTTTCTGAAATTCAATATCAAGCAATCAATCATTTATTTATAAAAAGTGCAGTTCCAATTTGATCAAAGCACTTGTACAACTAAGTAATGCATAAAAGCATCGATAAAATACAATACAAACTGATTATGGTTATAATAAAAAATTGCCAAACAAAACATCACATAGCAAGTCAAACAAAGTCAGAAAAAGCTAATTCAAAGAGATGGGTTTTAAGCACTGTTTTAAAACTCTCAATGGTCAGATATTCTTTAACCCAATGAGGTAGAGAATTTCACATGGTAGGGGCCATAAAAGCAAAAACACAGGCCCCTGAGGTCTTAAGTTGGACCCTGGAAACCTCTAGCAATCCCTCATAGGAGGAGTGGAGCGATTAGAGGGGGTAGAAGGGATAAAGAAGATCTTGCAAGTACCACAGTCTCTGGCCATGAAAGGCACTAAGGGTCAGCAACCCGACATTGAAGGTGATCCACCACAGAATAGGCAGCCAGTGCAGGGCACGAAGCACAGGTGTGACATGGCAAGATCTTGGTAAACCAATCAACAGCCTGGCTGCTGTGTTCTACACCAGCTGCAAACTGCAGATATAAACCCCCAGTAGCCCTAGGTACAGAGAATTGCAGTAGTCAAGGTGGGAGGTCACAAAGGCGTGGAGCAAAGTATGGATGTCATCAACAGGGACCAGGCATTTAATTCAGTTGATGTTCCTCAGATGGTAAAAGGAGGTCTTGACAACAGCCTACACCTGGGACTTAAGTGTCAGGCTGCTATCAAAAACAATGCCAAGATTTCACGCATAATCTGAGTTACAGTAGTCAGCTGGCTCCCCCCAAGCCAAAGCTTGGATGGTTGTCCAGCTGACAGCCCAACACACTGATGACCTGTGTCCACAACCAACACCTTAGTTTTATCTGGGTTCAACCCCAGCCAGTTGGCACTGATCCAGTCCTGGATCTCAGAGAGGCAGTTATTAAAGACTGACGCAGCCCCACCCTACTCAGGCACAAAGGACATGTATAGCTGAGTATCATCTGCATAGCAGTGAAAATTCAGCCCATACCACCTAATAATGTCTCCCAACAGCAGCATATACACTGCAAGGAGCATGGGAGACAATACAGAGCACTGTGGAACCCCACAAGACAGGGGGAGAGGGGGGTAGATGAATAAATCCCTACACCACTCTCTGAGTCCTGCCCATGACACGTTTACATTTTCAAGGTGACATGTTCATATTTTCTGATATAGGTCTGAATACAAACAGCAATGTTTTGGACATGAAAGAGAGAAAAATGCTCAACCCAGAATCACAGAGTTGCTACCATCACTGAGGATATACTGCCCTGATGCAAACCCTGTGAAACAAGCATTTGTCAATGGCAAACATGTTTGTTTGTATGCTGTTACAAGTTAGAACAAACAGTATATTGAGGCTGCAGACAGACCTTTCTTCCCCAGTAGTCAGTCTCATAGACTTTGGCTTTTACTGGGCTAAGGGGTATAGAGTTCAAAAAAATAGTAAGAATAAAGACAAGAAACAGAAAGATGAGATCAAATGAATTCAGCTTGTAAGTGCTTTAAGGTATTATTATCACCACCATCCATGTCAATAAATATATTGAAGTTGCTGATGATTCATGTCAGATGATATTTTTTCAAGGCAAATGTGGACTATAAAACACAAAAAGCTTAAATTTCATATTATTTCACTTTATTTTCAAATATGGTCCCAATTGGACCAATCAATAGGGACCATTAATAAATCCATAAAGGAGTCCGACTCACCCGTTCAGCAGCTACAGAAATTCCATTTTTTTAAAACCATTCCTTCTTTAATTTTCTAATAAACAGAAAAAATAAAAATTAACATAAATTACTGTGTGATAAGTTATAAAATAATTACAATTTGATTGCCTAAATACTGTATTATAAAAAATGATCCATAGGAGATATATATATATATGCCACAACTATTGGGGGGAGGCAAAAAAGTAGTCCCTGTGTGGTGCAAATAAGTGTTTCATCAGTAGTGGATCTGGGTGATCCTGCCATAATTGGGATGGGTTTAAGTTGTAGGTAATGGTTATCTGGTTGATCCTCCCATACTTTTAAAATAAGTGTTATCTGGTTCATCCTGCTGTTGGGAGTGGGAACCCCTTGGCAGACAATGTTAGCAGCTAGGATGGCAGTGGACATCGTGTCATGCAGTGGAGACCAGCTTTTTTGGATGCTGTGTACCCCTGGAGGCAGGACATGCAATGACATCCATAGGTCAAGCCCAACATCAGTCCTGCCTCCAAAAAGCAAGTTGCCGGCTGTTCATGGATCTCCCAGCCCCCACCAGGGGTCATTAAGTAGCCAGACAGTCACCGCTCCTAGAGAAGGAGACCCGTCCTTTGGATGCTCAATACTTCTCTGCTCGACTGGCCTTCTGACTCCCAGGTCCATTCCTGAACCCGGGATGTCAGTGTCTCAAGTGGATACCCTGCCTTTTACATAAGTTTATGTAAAAGAAGCTGCCAACTGAAGTGAGAGGAGAACAAGTACAGAGCAAGGCAGTTGGTGACTTCAGAAAGGTAGAAGCAAGGCAGAGTGAGTGTTGCTATCTCAAAGGTCACTCTGCCTTGAGTCTATCTTTCTGAAGCCGATGACTGCCTCACTCTGTGCTTGTTCTCTTTTCGCTTCAGTCAGCAGCTTCCTTGGGAGAAATCTATGTAAAAAAATATAAAACACACAGCTTACTGTAGTTTTGACTAGAGAGGGACCTACTTTAAACATGTGACTGCATGTCACTTTTGGTGACTGAGCATGCTCAGTCATGCTATGTTTCAGTAATAAAAGTGAAAGTAATCTGAGTTACAGTAGTCAGTGCTCCCTAGTCGCTCTTCTCCCTGTTGAGAGGGCTGCTTCTTTCTCAGAAGAGTAATGAAATTAAACAGAAAAACAAAACCCATTTTTTAATTTTTTAACTGAGTTACACTTATTTAAACTTCTGCCATTAAGTCATTTACAAGTAGTGACAGCACTTGGTCATGCTACATTATAGCAGTAGAAGTGAAAGCCCTTGTACATGAAGGTACTGTGAAAATGGCAGGATTAACCAGATAAGACTTTTAAATGGCACATTATTGAAAAAGTATGCCAAAATTAAACACATCTTGTGTACATTGGGGGACGTGTATATTAATATAGTTGAGCCTGTGGGTAGCAGTCTGAATGCTCCAGCTGTATTTCTGTGGCTTCCTATCTGCAGCAGGTGTGGAGTGATCGCACTACTGGTGAGAAGATTTTGAGGTCTGGAAAGTACAGTAGTTCAGACGTGTGATCCTTCTGGGAGGTGTGTGGTCATTGTGGAATAATACACCATCATGTGACATGTTTCATCCAATCAGCAGACTGGATTTTAAGTGATTTTTCTTACCCATTTTATAAAAGATAGATAACCCACTCTAGGGCACACCCTAGAGTGGGTTATCTAATATTTTATTATATATATAAATATATATATATATATATATATATATATATATGTGTGTGTGTTTATGCCTGTTATCAGCTTTGCAGAACAGTTCAAACAGCCTCTATAAACCTCTAATTATTATCACTTATAAATATATCAAAATATTTCATTGAAACACAGCAAAACATTCTTGTACTCTTCAGAGCAAACAATAATTTTTTATGTTATTTATAAACTTATTTGCTATTTTCTTTTTTAATTTAACTTCTGCGCTAATGAGATTTGCAACTCCAAATAAATGTTTATGAACTCTACATTACATACCTGCCAATACACACTTAAAGCACCGTAAAACTGTTTAAACTGTATCTTTCAGTCACCCACTGAAACCAGAGGAAACAAAAGAAAATTATGTCAGCCCAAACTTGGTGAAAATCACTGCTTAAAAGCAGTTCTAACATGTGCTAGTATTGCATTGAAGTTCCTTCCTGGCATTACATTAATGTATTCACAGAGGTGCATGGAGGTTCTTTCACAAAATATTCTTTAGTTAAATGAAAAGAGGCAGAAGATGAAAACAGTCCAACTTGTAAGTTTGACTACAAAGGAATGTGACGATGCCAATTGGACATCCCGAGTGATCATGTGTTGTGGTGATCCACATCCAGTTGAAACCTAGCTGGTCATTGTTTTCCTTTTTTAACTTTTAAATAACTCCAGATTTGATTGTGAGACAGCACTTAAATAACTTTAAATATATAACAGGTTGAACTACTTCTTACAGACATGGGTTTCCAACATGTTCAAAATTTGAGCTCACTCGCCATGTCATAGTGAAGTGGAATTAGATTGCGTTGCTAAGCACCACCTCTAACAGCCCATCAAAAAGGTTGAAAAGTCCCTTTATAAAACAAAAGGTGAGGGTCCTGAACTTCAGAAGGGCAGATTTTATAATGATGGGTGAATGCCTCAGGGATAACGTAGCGGGGAGGGGGGATGAATTGGGTGGGGTGTAGGACAGTGGGAGAAACCAAAAATGTCCATAGTGAAGGTAACAAACCTCTGTGTCAAGCAAAGGAGCAAAAGAAAAAGGAAAAAGAGACTGTGGCAGTTCTTGAAAGAGGTGGCAGAAAGGTAAAAGCTAAGAGGGCAGCATTCAGAAGATACAAAGAGATGCAGAGGGAGGAGGATAGGGCGGTGTATCAGTGGAAACAGAGGGAAACAGGGAGAGCAATAAGGAGTGCAATGGCACAGACTGAAGAGAGAATAGCCAAGGCAATAACAAAAGGGGACAAGACATTTTTTAGGTATGTCAGTGAAAAAAGGAAGACCAGGGGTGGAGTTGTAAGATTAAGAAAGGAAGGGGGAACTGTGAAGAGGAGGAACAAGAAAAGGCAGACATTCCAAACAAATACTTCTGTTCAGTGTTCACAGAGGAAAGAGACAAGAAGGGGTCACAAAAATGTAACAGGAGCTTTGAAGGGAGGCAGGGGGGAGGGGTGGACCCTAGTCCATTTTCAAAGGAAAGAGTCCTGAAGGCACTTGCAAATCTGTAAGTGCACAAAGCAATGGAGCCAGATGAGGTCCACCTAAGGGTATGGGGGGAGCTCAGGGAGGTACTGGCTGCACCTCTGATGGCCCTGTTTAACAGCTCATTGGAAACAGGAATGGTCCTGGAGGACTGGAGTAGGGCAAATGCAGTCCCACTTCACAAAATTGGTAGCAGGGAAAAAGGGTGCCAATTATAAACCAGTCAACCTGACTTTGGTGATAGGAAAGGTAATCAAATCACTGCTGAAAAAAAGGATTTCAACATGGATTCTTGGGTGGAAGGTCATGTCAAATGAATCTGATTGAGTTCTTTGAGTGGGTGACCAAGGAACTAGACCAAAGTGGAGTGGTGGATGTAGCCTATATAGATTTCAATAAGCATTCAACAACAATCCATATTGAAGATTAGTAATCAAGCTGGGTAGCTTAGGAGTGGGTCTAAGGGTATTAAACTGGTAAGAAATTTGTTAAGGGATAGGCGGCAGAGGGTGCTGGCGAATGGAGTTCACTCAGAGGAAAGGAGTGTGACTAGTGGGGTGCCTCAAGGATTAGTGCTGGGACCAGTGCTCTTTAATGTCTTTATAAGTGATATTGCTGAGATGCTGGAATGGTAAGTCTGACTCTTTGCAGATAACACCAAACTCTGCAAGGGATTGGACACTTCTGGGTGGAAAGGATGAGCAGTGACCTGAGAAAACTCAAGGAGTGCTCAAGGGAATGGCATCTGGGTTTCAATGTGAAAACGTGAAAACTAATGTACTTGGGGCACAGAAACCTAGGGCAGAGTACAAAATGGAGGGAGGGGGTGGTTCTGACAACACCAAGCAGGAAAAAGACCTGGGAGTGATAATATTGGATGACCTAAAGGTGAACAAGCAGTGCAACAAGGCAGTAGGGAGGGCAAGTGGGATACTGGGGTGCCTAGGGAGGGGCATCATCAGCAGAAAGATGGTGGTGGTGTGGCCTCTGTGTAGACCGCTGGTAAGACCCCACTTAGAGTACTGTGTCCAGTTCTGAAGACCACATCTCAGAAAGGGCATAGACAGAGTGGAAGTGGTCCAGCGGAGGGCAACTAAAATGGTGGAGGGTCTGCATCAAAAGCCCTATGAGGAGAGATTAAAGGATCTAAATATGTACACCATGGAAGGGAGGAGAGAGGGGCTGTAATAAAGACCTTTAAATACCCATTGGGGTAAATAAGGTACAAGAGAGAAGTATTTTTCAGAGAAAAGGTGATCAAGGACAAGGGGACATGACAAGAAGCTGGGGGGGGTAGATTCAGGAGAGATGTGAGGAAGTACTTCTTCACAGAAAGAGTGGAGGATTCCTGGAACAGTCTCCCAACAAAGGTGGTGTGGCTGAAAACAGTGGTGGGGTTCAAGAATGCAAGAAATAGGCATTGTGGAATCTTAACGAAAGGTAAGGGGGGAGAATGGGCCAGAGATCAAGTAAGATCTGCTGTGATACTAGGGGCAGTGAAAAATGAGCAGACTAGGTGGGTCAAGAGGTTCTTATCTGCTGGGAAATTCTGTTTCTATGCTTCTAAAAATGCTCACTATCTATTACAATGTATCCCTGATCTCAGTTACACTAAGGTCACTATTCTTCTCTTACAGTATGATCTCAGAAAAAAAAAAAACAACTTCCATGCAGATCGGGTACATTTATGCTGAAAACAACAATCACCATAAAAAATTCCCCATTTGTTAAATTACAGCCCCCAGTCAAATTCCTCATTAAAAGCAGATTCTGTATATTTTGTCTTACGCCTAATGATCCAAAAAAGTTCCCATTTCAGCAATCTCTTTTTCTTAGTTAAACATTATCAAATATTTTAACCTTTTCTAGTCCAAAAAATCTCAGTATGGAGAACCTATGGCTCCTTTACACAAAATAATTTGCTAAGGGTGATGAAACATCTCCCCAACGAATTGAGGTTTTATGTTTTGTAATCCTCTTCTTCAGCAATTGTGATGTTTGCCCCACATATGTCCTATGACATGGAAATTTTATGGCATAAATGACATTCTCTGTTTTATAGGTAATCAATACATAATGTGTACAGAAAATAACTGCCTACTCCATATGGGTCATACTTATAAAAAGATGGTTGGACTACTACTGTGGAAGTACTTTTTTTTTTCCTTCATAGTGAGGAACTTGCCTTTTCATTATTATTCATTTTTCAATAATAAGTCAAAAGGCAGGCACAAAACATGAAGATACTGTGGGAAGTTGAGGGACAAAGGAAGTAAGGGTCATACTGTCTTCATGAAGTTATGGTAAGCGGAAACAAGCATGGAGTAGGGACCCTTCTTTGAAACCCTATGAGACTCCCCTCAAATCCCCCAACATTTTTTGCCTGTTCTTAGACCCTGCCACACCTGGCCCACTTTAAACCCTTGCAAGGCTGTGAGCTAAGCACTCTAGTAACACAAAAAATTAAGTCCTGCAGTTAATGAAATCATTAGTGGAAATACATTAGTTTTGACTATAAACTCATCAGTATTTTTTTTTCGGGGGATGGTATTGCATGCACCAAGCACCACATGGAAAATTCTTTAATCGTAAAGGTCTTCTGAGAATGTACTCGGTTTCTCCCTCAGATAGTATAGGTGCTCTGTCCTTACAAATCTAATTTTCAAATTTTTATTCTTTTTTGCAATAATCCATTGCCTAATTTTAAACATCCTGGGCCCCATATTCAAAAGTCCCAGGCTGCATTGCACAAATGCCTGCACCGCTCAACTGAGATGTGCTGCCACAAAATAATGACATATTCAGAAGATGTGTTATGAGATGCGACTGTACATGTCCAGCTGAATATCCTGAACATGTTCCGTTGCGCAGTGGGAGATGTGTGGCGTGGCAGGTGAGCTGATCCCTATGCAGAACATGGGGAAATGCACGATAGGTGGCCACATGCATGGGCACAAGCTTGCAATATTCAGGTGGGATATGTAAATGGTCTCATTGAACATTCTGAGCCCATTCCCCTCATGCACAGCTCATTACTAGAATGTATGCAGGCCATTTGCATACCCCCAGGCATGCTCAGTTACAGATTTGCAGGGTTGCCCCACCGCCCCACAAAGGTGAACAGGAGGTACTGCTGCCTAGCAGGCAGTTGTGCTGGAATGTTTGTGTGTGGGTGGGTGGACTGTACTGGCCTGGGTACAGTGCTCTTACCAGTATGCTTTTGAAAATGAGCTGTTTACACTTCATGTTGCTCTCCTGGTGAATCTTTTCTAAATAAAATAAAATAGCCATGTGCAGGTTTGGACTAGGGTACAGGGGGGCCAACCTAGACAGTGGCAAGAGGAGCCCACTTGGACAAACAACAGGGGAGGGCAGAGGTTGACACAGTCTGATCGGTATACCAAATGCATGTGATACACCAGCTCTGTGCGCAGAGTACAGTCACCTTCAGTGCCCCATGCCCCACCGTATGAGAGGAACATGGTGATAACTGCAAGAAATGGCATTGTGCAGAGGGTGATGAGGTACCTGAGTGGGTGGGTCCCACCTGTTTGCACCTATGGTGTACCACAATGGGTGTGTGCCAAAGGTCAGTTCCTGGCCTGTGCCAGCCTGCCACATGCACCACCAGGCTACCTGGATAACATTGCCCCAGACATCACCCCAGGTGCATGCCACCACTGGGAGGTGCCCTGCAGGCCACATGGGTGCAGGCCACGGTCTCTGGTACATGTGCTGCAGTGAGGCCATCTGCTCCATTGGTGTGCTGGGGGGGCACCCGACACTTAATGGCATGAGGCAGCTGGGTAACTACAACCCAGGTGCGGTGTAGGGGATGGCTCTCTGGGCAGTATCCATGGTGTGCCAGCACCTGTGGCTTTGGCTACTTCCATCCTCGCATGACTGCTGCTCATGGGTGCCTGGAGCACATCCTGGTGCACCTCCAAGGGCTGTCTCAGGGTAGTCTGTCTACAGTTCCACAGCCTTCCTGTGGTGGCTGGCTGATTTAGGCCATCCTTTTGTCTGCCTATCTTTGTGTGGCATATTTCTGGGATGCAAAGCAGATGTGCTGCACATTTTGGCTGAATATTCAGATGCATGGCATATTCATGTACTCGCCCCCTTTTTTTGTGCTGCATATATTATTTCTGCACAATCACACATTCAGAAATGCATGACACATCTCTGCCTTTTAAATATCACACTTCCAGGCAATTTCTGGGATGCGCCACCCATCAGCATTTTGGGCTGCATATCTCCTTTGAAAATGTGGGCCCCTTTCTGCAAGAATAATTGATTGTGATATTTTACAAATGTTATTTATGCAATTTTTTATCTCACCTAAATAAACTGAATAGGTGGTACTGAAAGCTGACTAGTTTTCCACAATATTTTTGGGGCTGTCTCTTAGTAAAATCTATGTAACATTTCTAACTCTTTTCTTTGCTTAATTTAATATCCTATTGGTCTAGCCTCTCTCTTTAAAACAGTCACTTGCCTCATCTTCTGATTTCAAATAATCTGCTTCTAATGTACTATTTTTCTTTATCTGTAATAGATGGCCATAAGGTATATTTTATTTGAGGGATTCTTTCCAAAAGCTACAGACACGTAAAATAATATTGTGTGCAGTGTCTGTCCAATAATGTTTTATTATTAATAATTTCCCTTTTATTACTGATACAAATTACAGGAACAAAAAATGGGCTAACATCACTAATCCAAAGAAAAAAACATGCTTAATGCTGAAGTCAGATAAAAATATTTATCATTAAAACAATAAGAGCAGCACTCACCCTACCACAAAAGACCAATGTTTCACACAAGCATGCACTTTTGGAAAAAGCACACATTAGTGTGAAATGTTGGTCTTTTGTGGTAGGGTGAATGCTGCTGTTATCCTTTTTACTAATAAATGTTTTTAACTGACTTCAACGTGAAGTATTTTTTTTTTATTTGGATTAGTGCTGTTAGTCCATTTTTTGATCCTTTAATTACTATCCTTATTTGGCTCAAGCATCTAGCTCTAGTTGCCACCACTTGATAACAGTCTAGAAAGGATACCATGACTGGTTTACTCACCATTTTGAATGTCAAACTAATTCTTGTTGTATTCAGATTGTTAAAGAAACCAGCTAATAAATTTTGGCTGCCTTCCCAAATCAGAAACAAATAATCATTGTACCTCTTGAATATTTATATCTGCGGAAATCTGAATGTTCTGTCTTGATTGAAAATATAATCATTTCCTAATACTGTCATGTAGATATTCATGTAAGATGGGATCACTGAATGCCCCATCATGGTACCCTTATTTGCCAGTTGAATTTCACTTCAAACCGAATGACATTATTTTCCAGTACAAAATGAACTAGCACAACTAAAAATGAGTTAATAGGTAATTCTTTGTCTCTTTTTTTCCATTAACCATTATCTAAAGCTTCCAGATCATTAATGTGTGAGATATACATATATAGATAAATGAAGCCAATTGTAAAAAGTAATATATTGTTAAGATCCAAAATCAAGCCTTAAACTCCTCAAGGGCAGCTAAGATATGCCTGGTATCCTTTACATAACTGTTACCATGGGTAACAAACTCCTTTAATGTAAAAGTCTACCTATGTAGACAAGCACTCAGTAATCAAGCTCACTCCAAATATTAAAGGCCACCCTGATGGATTTAAAGCATTTTTATGTACAGTATCTTGGGTAACACATAAAACTGCAAAATCCTAGGATTTGAATCAGTAGTACCTGTTTGGACCAGCTGTCAATTTTTCCATCTCTCTCAGCCTCTTCCAATAGGGACATTACCTCATTTTATAAATCTTGGATGGGATTGGTAATCAAAGGAAGATAGTTATTATTATCCTCCAACTGTTTTAAACATTCTGCCTGATAGTGTTAGCAGTTTAAAATGAAAAAATGCCTCCCGTTTTATTAGCCCCTTTAGGTACAACATTATTATCACCTTCTAGGGATTGTAACGCTGTCATATCCTCTTTAGTCAAATTAAAAAGGAATTATTTTGGATCTTTTTCTTGTCTGTCTATAATTTTCTCAATGCCCTTCCACGCTGCCTTAATGAAGTTTTCAATATGAGTGGAAACAGGTCTTGCAGGGATAAATGTAAACGTAACATTTACTACTTTTTTGAGTTCCTGTTTCTTATATCATATAGCCCCAGTTTTTTTTTTCTGGCAGTGTTTCATAATGGTCTTTTAACCTAAAATTTCTGAAAAGTCTGTGGCAATCAAGTCTAAATTCAAATGTATAAATTTTTCTGACAGACAGAAACTCAGGGCTGGATTCACAAAGCATTCAGAAGGTGCAAAACTTTCCCTATGTCCTCCAAACTGCTGTAGCTATGGGGAAAAAAGGGGTGATTGCTCTAAGTGCTATTCACAAAACCCTCCACAACTGTGGAAAACAACACTGTGGACTGTGGAAAAAAGTGCAGCTGCAGAAGTCCCTGAGGAAAAAAAGGTGTGAGATAAGTAAGGCACATCCCCTGAAAGGCTATTCTCAGCCAGTTTTTTCCACAGTTGTGGAAAAAATGTTGCACACAGTGGACTGAGGTGTAACTCTCCCTCAGCAAACTGCAGTAGTGCCCCAACAGTTGGAATCAATTAAGGTGGAGGTGAGGCATAGGTAATAGCATCCCAGATAGTATAGCAGTGTCTGATGTTACAGCAACAAAAGCACACATTGCCATGATATGGCAACAGGCAACAACCACCATACCCAGTGTAGACCATGACGGAGCCCTACAGGCAGTACAGCCTGACCAGCCTGCAGCAAGTGCTACCCCTGCAGGCAACAGGAACACCCCAGGGAGGGATGACCAGCGGTGACAGTCGGCAACTCTGGTGCAATGATATTGCTGGTACCTGTGGTGTTGCAATGGTTCTAGTTGAGGGACTGGTTGCTGGTCTCTTTGTGGGTGCTGTCAGCCTCATACTATGGCAGCAATGTTAATGTCTGCTGCTTCAGCTACTTGGTTGTACTATTGCTATGCCACCTCAGCCATTTCCACAGCTGTGGATCAACAGCACTTGTGGGATTCTCTCAGCTGTAGGACTTTTTGTGGAATTCCTGCAGTTGTGGGATTTTCTTTGAGAATATCATGCAACTGCATTTCCACAGTGCTGCAGGCTTTTTTTTCCTGCAGCTGCAGGATTTGGGGCCTTTTTTGTGAATCCTGACCCATGTTCCTTATTAATTACTGATGCGTCTGCAACTATCAACTTTCTTATGGAGAGATTAAGCAGTACTATTTCTCCCCTCACTGCTGCCTTGTTTTGTAATCATTGGCTAGTATTTCTTTTTCCTTTTCCATCTTCATCAGTTCTTACTCCCTTTGTGTTTCCTGTCCTACTTGTACTTGATTCTTTTCATTGATCTCTGTAACATTATAGGTATTATTAGAAGTTGGCCCCATAAGGGTACCTGCCTCTTCTGTCCATCTGTCTTCTTAAAAAATCTCTCTGGCCAATTTTTGTCATTCTTTGCTACTGTTATTGGAATCTAAAGAACTCTGATTCCACAAGGAAGACACTAGTAAAGCTAAAGTGTTTTTTGCGTATTTCATCTACAGTATAAACCTTTTTATCTTTATAGTCCATATTATCCCTTTTGAATTTTCTCATTTTATACTGTCTTAAATTATCACCAAATATTTTTTGACTCTTTCATATTTTATCTGTTTTCTTCTACTCCTCTAAATAAAATTTCTCTTTCAACTTTTCAGGTACAGTATAAACCTTTTTATCTTTATAGTCCATATTATCCCTTTTGAATGTTCTCATTTTATACGGTCTTAAATTATCAACAAATATTTTTAGACTCTTTTATATTTATCTGTTTTCTTCTACTCATCTAAATAACATTTCTCTTTCAACTTTTCATTGATTTCATTTATCTCAGTAGCAATATTGTTTAGTTTAGTGGCTATTGCCTCAATAAGTAACAACATAAATTTAATACAGCACTTAGAACATATTCTATTCCATCTATCTTTAAACCCAGGGCAGTGGAATCCCAAACTGGGGTCCACCAAAACCCTGAGTCCCTTTGGTATTCTTTGTTGTTTAAAATACTGTCCTAAAGTCACCAAATTCCATTCTTACCTGCATTCTTTTTCCTTTAACTGTTCTAGTTTATTAAATAAAGTATTAATACCTCCACCATTAGTCAGTTGTCTCTTACTAGTGATTAGTCCCATAATCCATTCCTCTACAGTTTGATTAATAAAAGTTAGTGTTGTTCAGTGAGGGTATCATGCCGTTCAAAGCTCTCCATCATTGTCCAGCTTTGATTAAATCCTTCTTCTATTGAAAATTCAAATAGTAAATAGGCTGGACTCAGATAAACAATATCAGTTCAACCATTTATATGAAAAAAAATGACCCTGGAGCAATGGTCTTGTGAAAACTGAATGAAAACAGCACAAAGAGACTGATGCAAGAAGACTGTATATAAATAACTGTACAAGAAACAGAAAGGTAAGGTGAAACTCAACTCAGCTTGTAAGTTCTTTAAGATTTTATCACCACCACCATACACATCAATAAATATTTTGAAGTTGCTGATATTTAATGCCAAAAGACAGTATTTCAAGGCAGATATGGGCTATAAAGCAAATTTTAATTATATATTATTTCACGTTATTTAAATATGGAAAACAAGTGGACCCAGAGAAATCAATATATTTATTTATTATTATTTTACTTTAGAACAGAATAAAGAACATCTTTATAACTTCAGTGTTTCATCATATTTTTTAAAGGCTTTTGTTTTCTGTGTGTAAATTCAGTGCTAGTGAAAAGTGCTGGATTGACAACACTGGGACCTGAAGTCCTCTGTTTATCCATTAGACAGATATACCACAGTTGATCACAGTGCAAGCTTATTTTATTTGCACTTCAATAAAGTTGATACAGAAGCAAAAGAAACAGCAAGTGGAAAACAGGTTATCACAAGCAACATTTAGAAAACATATAGCAAAAAAGAAACATTAATTATACAAAGCACAGCATATACGATTCTACTTATTATCTTATGCACATATGTATCTATATTGATTATGCTTATATTTTCATTTCCAACACAGTGCAAGCTTCCCCACACTCCCTCACCAATGTGCCCCAACTCTGCCATGGAAAGACCACCATGTAGGAGATAGGGTAGTTCAGATCCAATGCCCATTCAATCCTTGGCCTCTCTTGTGAGACTGCCAAACAAGGTACCAATTAGTGCCCACTGTGTTTGTAGTTTTATGACTTGGACTCCTGCCAACTGAGAACTGGACTGAGACAACCAAAGTTCATTCCTCATAAGCAGGGCCACTGGAAAATTGCAGAAAAGGCTACCCCAAATTGTGGAGCATTTTGCAAAAATTGAGGGAAATTGTGGGGGTTCTACTATAGACACTGAGTGCTTCACAATAAATCTTTTAATGTTTTATGCAGCATATATTAGTCAGTATAAATTGCTAAATGAATACACTGACACCTGAATATGTTTAAAACATAAAGAAAAGTTTATGTTCCTAAAAAGAATACTAAACTGATAAGCTATCCTAAGCGCTGCCTATCTTCCAAAATTTAAAAGCATCTGCTTCATACAGTGTTAAATAGATTCTATAAAAGTGAGCCACAGTAAATCAATATTAAATAAAGCCAAAAAAAATATATTTTTTTGTTTCTGGCTGTAGAATAATGCAGCCTAATCAACAGCTGTTTACAGTGCTCTGCCAGCTATTCACCCACTTTGGTATGAGAAAAAATAAGCAGATAAAGTGGTGAATAACTGAGTTTTAGTAAAGTGTTTAATGGTCATAATTTGTAGTGTAGCTACTGTACACTATTTTTGAAATCACATATTTAAACATTAAATCTGGGGGTTACTGGTGCTGGCAGGATAATCTAGAGGATAGTGTAACAAACTGTGAATGAACTGACAACATCTAGCAGGCCTGGATTTGATTCCCACAGCCTCCACTTTATACTGTGCAAGTCTGAGTAAGTCACTTAACCTTCTCAGTGCTCCTGGGTTGTACCTAAAATGAGGCACTTGTGCCTAGTGGGCCTTACGCGGTTACCAAAGAATACCAGTATATTTTTACTGCATCATACAGTAGTCAGGGTACCCTGTAATTTACCTTTGTTTTACTCAGGCTGCAATGATTTTGTTTAGTTAAAGATAAATGTTCAGATGCATTTTGTGTTTTATAAGCTTGTTTTTAGACTTTATTCAGGTTTTTAATGTAGTCTTTGCATGTGAGCATCTAGGGGGTAGTTGCTAAGAGAGAGATCACTGTTAGCAACTAGCTTAGTCAAGTTTAAAATCAGCAGGGCCATCCAAAAATCCTCAGCTGTTTGAATCAAAACTAATCTGAATGAAAGTATGCTCACAAGGAAATACTTGTCCTGTCATTTAGAAAAAGGCTTCATAGTTAGCACCCCATTTAAGTGAATGGGATAATTTGTACCTTTTATCCCATCTTTTGTTTCAGTCTGTGTGGCAACAAAAAGTTTTCTGATAGACCGCTTCAACACAGAAAAAATGTTAAAGTGTACTTATGCTTGGCCAGTGGATTTTGAAACCAAACAAGACAAGGATTCAAAAAAAATCAGTGTCACATAAACCCCTTGCCCTACTTTGCACTGCAATGTTTTGGCCAAACCCAAGTCTGCATGCAAAAGTGTCAATATATTTGAGAATATTTTATTAAAAATGTTAATTCTTTTTACACAGTTCAATATGAAAACTCAGAACTTGCAAGAAATTGCGGAACGTGTCAGATTTTGCAAAAAATGGTGAAAATTGCAGATTCCGCAAAAAAATTGTGGGCACAATATTCCAGTGGCCCTGCTCATAAGCCACTGAGCAGCACTCAGGTGATAATGACTTTTGACCAGTACTGGAGTATGCTTGATTTGAACCAGTGACCTAGAGGTAAAAGGCTCTGTAATCTGTTACCAATCCACTGAGCCATCCAGTTCCATCTAATTTCATTGTTTTTTGACATTTGACCCCATATTTCTGGTACATTGCAAACTTTGGAAAAAAAAATAATGCTACTGTAAACCAACTCATTGGCAGCACAGTTCACTAAGCCAAAGTTATGAGTACAAGTTCAAAGTGCATGAAGAAGGCATTAACCAAACTTACCTTGTTTTCAGTCAGTTTGCAGTCAGCATTGATATCAGCAAGACTTGTCAGTGGACAGAGGATTGCAGTGATGGACTGGATAGGTAATTAGGTGTGTGTGTGTGTGTGTGTTTTAAGATGGGGTTGGGTGGGGGTCAGAGGGACAGGGGAGCAGAACATGTGGATGCATGGTTTTCTTTGTTTCAGGTTAACTAGAGCAGAGGGAGAGTGTGGAATGGGGTTTTTGAATATGAAACTGGATCTGGGAAAGGAGGGTGGGGGTGGGTGAACATACAGAGGGAGGGAGCAGGAGGTATTTGTTAAACATACACTGGCACAGTGGCACGGTTTCCATCTACGACAATGACATCCTGGGTTCAGGAATGGATCCAGGAAGTCAGAGGGCTGGCTAGGGGGAGAAGGATTGAGTGGCCTTGGGCCAGCTCTCCTACTCTGGTGGGAGGGGGAGTTGTGTGTCCAGTGCATGTCAGACCCCTAGCAGAGGCTGGGAGTCTCACAGCGATGAGCACCTTGATGCCTTAGAAAGCGTGTGAACGCTGGTGTCATTGCACGTCACGCCTCCTCCTTCAGGGGAAAATCAACAGCTGTCACTATGATGACCTGCCATTTTCCCATGCCCGATTGTCCACCCTGGAACTCCCAACAGATGACCTATCCCATCATCTGTTGTATCGAGCTGGGTCTGCACCCCACCCTGAGGGGTAAGCCAGGTAGGCAATGCCAGTTGGGATACCTGCTGGCATCCTTCTTCCATCATTGTGTGGTTATGCTGGTGAGGTTGCCCCACCCTGGGTGCAGTCCAGGGGGTATTGGCTGTAGGGTAAGTTCTGAAGGGAATGAGGACGGGGTCCAGGGGTCAGCGAGGGCTGAGGAATAAGGAGGCACCAAAAAGCATACTAAATAAAAAAAAAAACATACACTGTGGGCAGGGATCAGAAGAAGAGGGTGGTAGAACATGCCAAGAGAGGGAGCAGGAGGGGTGTTTAAAAATTAAAACAGGGGTCAAGAGCAGAGGGGTGGGAGAACACACAGATGGAAGGAGTGGTAGGGGTCTGTTAAATGTATATGGCAGCTGTATCAGAAGGTGGAGTTGGAAGAACGCATCAAAGGGGCTGCTGCTGGTGCTACAGAGCTGGATCAGGTAGGAAAGGGAACAGTGAATTGCTGCCCGATCACATCTATATGAAAGGATGCAGCTGCACTATGATAGATGTGGCTGCATCCTTTGATATGTGAGAAGTTTCTGCCCATCAGCAAGTGAAGCCGCATCAGCAACAGTCTTGTCAGGGTCCGGTGTTGGTTTACACACCTCTTGCAGGCTCAACTGCATTAGCTGCTTACAGCACACACCTCACTGCCCCTGCACTGCTGGAGTGACACCATTATGTTTGCTTTGCACATACATGCAAAGTAAACATAAAAAAAAATCACACACAAAGGTGGGACATTTTTGTTTCATTACTGATTAAATACAAATACAGTGTGGCTACCACTACTAAGATGAAAGGCTGACTGACACCACAATAATACAAATAGTAATTCAGCACAAGGCCTCTCAGAAAGGATGCTGGTGTTAACCATGAGAACATCAGGCACCTAGCACCTCTTTTTTCAGCACCCATTAATTGATGTGATTAATTCCATTACAAAATTTAATTTTCAAACTGTTACACCTTTGGAGGTTAAGGAGTTTAGTCAGAAAAGTAACCTTAGGCCATTCCAGGGATATGACAGAATTGATTTTTGATTCCTTAAACTTGGAATTGATTCGTTGCCTCATCCACTATCTATTTTATTTAATCGGTCTATGTGCTCAGGCATTTTTCCCAATTCTTGGAAAACCAACATAAACATAAAGCCTATATTCAAAAGTGGTGCTGTATCTACCGCAGAAAATTATAGACCCATTTCTTTGCTGTCCCCACTGAGAAACATTTTAGGAAGAATCATCTTTAATCAGTCAATGGCTTTCCTCAAAAAACATGGTCTTCTTTCTCATTCTCAGCATGGATTTAAAGCTAAACGTATCACAGAGATGGCCTTGATTGGGTTCACCAGCTGTATTCAGAGCTCCCTTGATAAGGGGGCACTGTTGCAGCTGTGTTTGTAAACCTCACCAAGGCCTTTGACTTAGTTGATCATGAGTCGTTTATTAATTCCATATCTTTTATTTTTCTAGGAATGTTACCAACTAGTTCTCTGATTATTTGCAAAACAGGACACATGCTACTGAAATCCAAGGTACAAGATCTGAACAGAGCTATTGTATGTGGGGTGCCCCAGGGTTCAGTCCTGGGGCCCTTGATATTTTCCCAGTACCTTAACTCTGCCTCTGACATATGTAACACATCTTTTATGATTTTGTATGTCAATGACACCATCATCTATAGTTCAAGTAATAATGCCCAGGATGTCATCAGTTCAGTTGAGACTGATTTTCTCCTCTTCCAATCTTGATTATTATCCCCAAAATGGTGCTAAATGCTAAAAAAAGAAAGTTTATGATTTTTGCCAGCCCAAAAAAGAAAAATGATACAGTGATTTCCTTAGTGGATATTCAGGGTGAACTGTTTGCATTACTTTATAACTTTAAATATTTAGGAATTACCCTGCATTCAGGCCTTGCATTTGAAATGCATATTACCAACATTATTAAAGTAATGTGTCAGAGGCTGGGTTGTATCTATAGAGTGAAATAGTTCTTAACTTCTGATTCCAAAAGGACTCTTACCCATACTGTAGCTTCATATTTGGATTACTTGATTATGGTTTGTCAATTTTTTCTGCAACAAGTGATAGGACTATTTCAAAATTAAAGAGCTATTGATACGTCAAAGAAAACTTTAAAAAACATGATATTTAGGTACAATTCAGCTTGCATTCCATATATATTCTATAGATTTCTCCTCCCCATTATTTATTACATAGGAAATTTGCATGAATACATGATCTTTATACCTAAGGGTTCATCTGGCTTTGGATCTTACTCCCTACTTCAAGTCATAATCCTGTGTTGTGACATCACAGTTTGCTGCCATAGGAGTAACTGTGATGTCACAAGTAGTACATTATGACCTCAGGTAGTGAGAAGGTAACAGGAATAGATAAACTCTTCAGGAGCAAAACTCATGTTTTCATGCAGATTACCTCAGTAATAAATAATGGGGAGGAGGAGTACAGAACTAATGTGACATAAAAGCCGAACTGTGTCAAAATATTATGTTTTGTTGAAGTTCTCCTGAAGGTGTCAGCTGCTCTTTAAACTCTGCATGTAATAGTTCACTCAGATTCATGACCGGTCTTCCTTTTAAGACACATCATTGTACTTTGTATAACATTTCCAATTGTCCTTCTCTCAATAACAGAGTTAAGATTAGTTTGGGTACAATGTTTAAATTTAAAGTGTTAAAGGGCTTTCTTCCCACCTTATACTTTGAACTTTTTCCTAAAGGTTCTAATGTATTAAGTACTAGGTCCCAGAGCAGATTTGATTTTAAACTCCCTCTCTGTAAAAAAAGGTTTTGGCCAGAAATCATAGTTTTACCATGCTCAGCATTTTTTCAATTCTATACCTAGTGCATTTCTGGACTGTATATTGGCTTGCACTTTTAAAAAATGACTGAAATTACGGCTGGAGTCTTTAAATGATTGCTCCTGTAATTCAATGTAAGTGTGTAACTTTTGTGCTTGTGTTTATTCAGTTGTATTAAGTTGCTGTTTTTATTGTTTTTTGTACACTTGACACTTGTGAAAATGGGCAGTAATGCTCATCTTGCCTTCAAGTATAAAAAATAAAAAATGAAAAACAAAAAATGAAATGAAATAAAGGCTTACTGATTTAGACAGCAGAAAATCAGTAGGACTAGTTGAAATATAAACAATACTGTTTGAGGAAGTGTATGATAGTATAGCTGGGCCAATCAAACTCCTATTCATTTTTTTGGTTTTCATTTTTTATTATGTTGATTATGCACATGCGCAAGAAACATGCTGCGTCAGCTTTCTCCACAAGCAGGTTGTGGAGGCATGGCACTGTTGTGCCCAATGCCCCCACAGCCTGCAAATGCTTGTCCCCCATCCCCCAATGCCGTGGCACTGTGCTGCTGATACTAGTTCAGCCAGCATGCCACAACCTTCTAAAAAAGTAGCCGCTGCAATCAGGGACCGCCTTGCCATTGCAGCAGAAGCCATCTGCTGCAATGAGGGAGTGACCCGTCATTGCAGAGTAGGATGTGAAACCCCTGATATTGTTTGTGAACATGGCGGTGGGTTGCCGCCATGTTCACAAACAATATAACCCTCTCCCCCCACCATGTTTACTTGCCGATGGGGGCCCTAATCCCCATCAGCTTTGTTGCCACCGTGTTTCTGTTGTTGCTGATGGAGGATCCCACTCCCTGTTGGCATTCTGTAACCCTCCCTTTTGTTCCTGCCAACAGGGTGCCCAAGCCTCGTTGATGTAATGATACCCCCCATTTTGTTCCTGCCGATGGGGGTACCCAATCCCCATCGGCATAATGATACACCCCCGGTTTTGTTCCTGCTGATGGGGGTGCCCAGTCCCCCTCTGGCTACTGCTTGCCCCCCAAATGAAAGTCTCTGCTAGCACACTAGGAGCCCACCCCAGCGTGCCAGATGCCCCTGTGAAGGGAAAAATGGTCCTGCAATGTCTTTTGTTTTTTTTTCTCCTGAAAAAAAGGAAACTGTCCCTCTGTGATAGCCCTGCCTCCCACCCACAACCTGCACTCCACCCACTGCACCCTGCCTCCCCACACCCTCTCACCTCATACTTACCTCTGGAGCTTGGCACGATGATCTTCGATGGACCAGGAACACGTCTGCACTCTTCAAAGCCGTCCGCGAACTGAGGAAATGCTGCTAAGCTGTATAATGTAATAAATAGGTTTTTTTCAACTTTAGTGCATATCTCAGGCATTTTGGGGAATTGTTTCACCAAATTTTCAACATGGGGTTTTTGGGACCCCTCCTCATGAATTCTTGAACTGTCATGTTGTTAATCGGCTCAGAAAGGTGGTTTCGCAGTCACTGTGTGGAATCATCCTTCAGGGTTGATTAACAAAATGACAGTGCCAGTGTTCATGAGGTGGGCTCTCAAAAAGCCTATGTTGCAAATTTGGTGGAAAAAATCCCCAAAAATTACTGTTTTACGAGCATACATTGCGCAGTTGCTATGTACGCTTGTAACTTCACAAATTTACAATATTTTCACTCCAGATTTTCAACTTTGGCATTTTGTCACACCTCCTTGTGAGCAGTATAGTTGTCATTGTTCACATCCTGGCCGAAATGTGTTTTCGCACTTCTGGCGCAGAATAGCACAGTTGCTGTGGGAAATCAGTGTTCAGGGCAGATTAAGAAAATGACAGTGACACTGTTCATGAGTAGAGGTCCTAAAATGCCTATGTTGAAAATTTGGTAACAATACTCCATATAATGACTGTGTTACGAGCATGCGTTGCTCAGTCGGCACGCACGCTCATAACTTCACAAATTTATATTATTTTCACTCTAGATTTTCAACATTGCCATTTTCCTAGACCTGCTTATGAACAGTGCAGCTGTCATTTGTCCCATCCTGGCTGAAATGTGTTTTCACGCTTCTGGCACAGAATAGAGCGGGTCGCTGTGGGAAATCACTGTTTGTGACAGATTAAGAAAATGACAATGATACTGTTCATGAGCAGAGGTCCTAAAATGCCTATGTTGAAAATTTGGTGATGATAGCCCATCAATTGACTGTGTTACAAGTGTGTGTTGCGCACTTTCCATGCACCCTTGTAATATTGTCACACCAGATTTTCAACAGTGCCATTTTTTCACACCTCCTTATAAGCAGTACAGCTGTCATTTTTCACATCCTGACTGAAATGTGTTTTCACAGTTCCAGTGCAGAATAACGTGGTCACTGTGGGAAGTTAGTGTTCGGGACAGATTAAGAAAATGACAGTGCACTGTTCATGAGTGGAGGTCGTAAAATCCCTATGTTGAAAATTTGGTGACGAAACTCAATAACATGACTATGTTACAAGCGTGCATTGAACTGTTTCCATGCACCCTTGTAACTTCACAAATTTGAAATACTGTCATGCCACATTTTCAGTGGCATTTTTTCACAACTCCTTATGAACACTACAGCTGTCATTTTTCACATCCTGGCTAAAATATGTTTTTGCACTCCTGTCGGACAACAGCATGGTCAATCTGGGAAATCAGTGTTTGGGACAGATTAAGATCGAACGAGTGAGAGGGGGGAGTGACCGAGCTCAACTGAGCTCTGTCGGGACTGCTGTGGATTTGTTTGTGGGCAGACAAAGACCCCCAACACAAGAGCCCAGTACAAAAGGGCGGCCTGCAGCACTGGGAGAAACAGAATGAGAGAGCAGGTGAGGGAGGGGGAGTGAGCGAACTCACCGAAGCGCTGTCAGGACTGCTGCAGATTTCTTTGTGGGCAGAAAAAGGCATCAATACAGGAAGGGGCCCAGTATAAAAGGGCAGCCTGCAGTGGTGGGAGAAACAGTAAGAGCGAGTGAGACAAGGGGACTTAGTGAGCTCAACGGAGCTCTTTCAGTGCTGATGGGATTTCTTTGTGGGCAGAAAAAGGCGCCAATGCAGGCAGGAGCCCTGTACAAAAGGGCAGCTTGCAGCACCAGGACAAACAGAATGAGCGATAAGAGAAGGAGACTGACCTCAATGGAGCTCTGCCAGGACAGCTGCAGATTTCTTTGTGGACAGACAAAAGTGCCAACACAGCCAGGAGCCCCATACAAAAGCGCAATCTGTGGCGCCAAGAGAAACAGAACAAGCAAGTGACAGAGCAGTAGTGAGCGAGCTCAATGGAGCTCTAGTGTGACTGCTGCAGATTTCTTTGTGGGCAGAAAATGCAGCAATGCAGACAGGAGCCCAGTACAAAAGGCCAGCTTGCAGCGACGGCAGAAACGGAATGCAACAGTGACATAGGGGGAGTGAGCGAGCTCAGTGGAGCTGTGTCGGGACTGCTTCAGATTTCCTTCTGGCCAGATAAAGCCACCAATGTAGGCAGGAGCCCAGTACAAAAGGGCAGCCTGCAGCACCAGGAGACACAGAATGAGCGAGTGAGGGAGGGGGAGTCAATGAGCTCAACAGGGCTCTGTTGGGACTGCTGCAGATTTGTTTGTGGGCAGAAAAAGGCAGCAATGCATGCAGGGGCCCAGTACAAAAGGGCAGCCTGCAGTGGCAGGAAAACCAGAATGAGTGAGTTAGTGAGCTCAACAGAGCTGTATTGTAACTGCTGCAAATTTCTTTGTGGGCATAAGAAGGCAGCAACGCAGGCAGGAGCCCAGTAGAAAAGGGCAGCCTGCAGCGCTGGCAGAACAGAATGAGCGAGTGAGAGAAGGGGAGTGAGTGATCTCAACGCAGCTTTGTCGGGACTGCTGCAGATTTTTTTGGGGGCAGAAAAAGGCGCCAATAGAGGCAGGAGCCCAGTACAAAAGGGCAGCCTGCAGCACCAGGAGAACCAGACTGAGTGAGTGAGACGGGGGAGTAAGCGACCTCAATGGAGCTCTGTCGGGAAAGCTGTGGATTTCTTTGTGGTAGAAAAAGTCACCAACACAGGCAGGAGCCCAGTACAAAAGGGCAGCCTGCAGTGCCAGAAGAAACAGAATGAACGAGTAAGAGAGGGGGAGTGAGCCACCTCAATGGAGCTCTGTTGGGACAGCTGCAGATTTCTTCCTCAGCAGAACAAGGTGCCAATGCAGGGAGCAGCCTGCAGCACCGGGACAAACAGACTGAGCCAGTAAAAGAGGGCCACTGAGCAAGCTCAACAGACAACACAGTCAACATTCGGCATTGACAAAGGCTCGTTTTGTTTTTATACTTGAAGGCAATATGAGCATTACTGCCCATTTTCACAAGTGTCAAGTGTACAGAAAACAACAACATAATACAACTGAATAAATACAAGCACAAAAGTTACACACACACATTGAATGACAGGAACAATCATTTAAAGACTCCAACCATAATAAAAGTCCGGCACACAGTTCATTATTTGATTTAATTCTGGCTATCAAACACATCACTTCGCATATGCTGGTGTTGTCTTCTATGATCTCAGTGACCATTGTGCCATAGCCTGTGTGAGGTCAGTCCCCAAAATAATTTCCTTCTCCAGGTACACTTTTAGGAGAAACCACTGGTACTTTGACCCAAACACCTTCATTACTGACCTTCAGCACTCTACCAGGCAGGACCTTTACCTAGCTCACAAGTTGGATGAAGCCTACCAAGCCTTTCATTCTGTTGTCATTGGAGCTATTAACAAACATGCTCCCTTAGTTAGATTTCATACTAAAAAGAGATTCTGTGCCTGGTTTTTACTGTCAGGCTTAAAGCTGCACTGCTCCATAGGGATTCCCTCTGAAAGAAGGCAAGAAAAAGCAAACAACCCACTGATTGGGCAGCCTTTAGAGCTGTCAGAAATCAGTGTACCAGGCAAATTAGAGCTGAGAAAGCTAGATTCTACTGGTCTGAGCTTGACTCTGCTTCAAACAGTTCAGCCAAAGTTTGGAGAACCTTAAAAGATATAAAAGGCCACAGCTCGGCCTCCTCACTTCCCTCAAAAATGTGTACCAGTGACTCTTCCACCACAGACAAGCACAAAACTCTATATCTGTTTAATAACCATTTTGCCACCACTGGGTTAACACTTGACACTTCACCAGCCAGCAACCTTAGGTCCCAGTTATGTGTCCAAAATCCCACCTACCTAACTTCAGCCTCCACTGGGCAGGAAGCAGTCTTCACCTTCAGCCCTGTCTCGGTGAAGCAGGTAAAAGATTTACTTCTGAGCTTAGACACCAGAAAGAGTGCAGGAGTTGACCAACTAGAACCTTACTACCTAAAATTGGCATATTATGTATTGGCTGTTCCAATTACTCACCTTTTTAACTTGTCCCTTGTCCAGGGTGCTATTCCCTCAAGCTGGAAAACCACCCATGTTATTTCCTTGTTTAACTCTGGCAACCCAAGTGATTTAAATAACTATTGACCAATATTCCTACTTCCCAATCTGTCCAAAATGCTTGAAAAGATTGCCAACGCACACCCTAGGCAGCACATCGAGAGCTCTAACATCCTTAACCCAGTACAGTCTGGATTTTGGACATGCCACAGCACTATTTCTGTGCTTGCCAAGGTTTATAATGACTAGCTAAATGTGCTGGATGCAAATAATCATGTGTGTGCTTTGTTCCTTGACTTGAGCAAAACATTCAACATAGTGGATCATGATCTGCTCTTGGTCACTCTTAGAAACATAGGCCTGGACAGCATGGTTTTGAACTGGATCTCAAACTACCCTACGGGATGGCAACAACAAATAAAGGCTGACTGGGACTCCCCCCCCGAAATCTCTTCTAAGAGGCATGCCCCAAGGGTCTATTCTAGGCCTGTACTATTTGCCTTATATACTAATAACATTGACTCAGGAATTCAATCAGCAAATTTACACTTGTTTGCTGATGATACCATTCTTTACATTAATAGGCCTATCCTGGAATTTGCCTGCAGGGATCTCCAGCTTGATTTCCTCCTTTTGCAGAAGAATCTTTTATACTTAAAGTTGTTTCTAAATGCAAAAAAAAAAAAAGAAAACAGGCTATGCTCCTGTCTCCCTCATTCTACATGTCTAAACCAAGCTCTAAACCAGGCTTTGTTCCTCATATAACCACTCTGCTCAGTGAGTCTGTGGAATTTGTGAAGAAATTTAAGTATCTAGGTGTATGGATTGACTTTAAACTATCCTTTGTCAACCACATCGAAGAACTCCTGAAAAAACTAAAGCAGAGACTTAGCCGGCCCGGTGGCGCTGAGGGTTGAGGCACTGGACGCCACACCTCGTGCCACGCTGGCGACCCATGTTTGGGAACGGGCACAGGTTGCCGGGGGTCGGCGGGGCGGAGATCGATAGAGCCGCCCGAGGACCGCTCTCCGCCTCCGGGTGGGGATTTGTGGGCCGGTGTTTGTCTGACCCCTAGCGGAGGCTGGGGGGACCGACAGCACGTAGCCGCAAGACTAGGGGAGGGCGGGACGTGGCTGACGCTTGACTAGTGCATGCACGGGAGCATGCGCACACTCAGTCGCTGGCGTCATTGCACGCCATGGCCCGTTGGGGGGGACAAGAAAAAATGGGCCCGGCAGCACGACGTCGTTCCCTGGTGCCATTCCTGGAGGACGCTTCCTGGCATGGATCCGTTGTGGTGGGTTGAGTCGCCCTCACCACCCTGCCGCTGGCGGGTAAGTCAAGGGTGCGGAAGGAGGGGTCTCATGTCTGGGAATGGCACCGGGGGAATGGCAGAGTGCGGGGGGGTAGCCGGAGCTCCGAGAAAAATAACATCCAAAAAAAAAAAAAAAGCAGAGACTTAGTCTCTTCTTTAGGATTAAGCATCTGCTAACCCAGGAATCAAAAATTAGGTTAGTCCAAACTATCTTTATGCTGTTATTGGACTATGCTGATTTCCTGTATGGCCAGAGCCCAAGCACTGCCTTGTTAAAACTAGATACAGTTTATCATAGAGCTCTTAGATTTGTTACAACTGCACTGTACTCCACCCACCACTGCACTCTCTACAAATTCATAGGCTGGAACTCACTTAGTTTTAGACATCAAAGAAATGCTCTCTACTGGACTTTCAGAGCCATTATTAACAAGCTCCCCTGTTATATTTCAGATTGTCTGCCTCTATGTGTTGCGGCTTGTTACTCCTTGAGAAGCTACTCCTGGATCTCTCTTATCATCCCTAAGGTTAGAACTCACTATGGTACAGCTGTAATAAGTCATGCTCTCCCTGTTCTCTGGAACAATGTACAAAAAAACCCTGAAACTTGCTATCCCTGTGAAGCTGTTCTTTTTCAAAGTTCTATTTGAACGCATCTACAAGGAGAGATGTAAGTGCTTCTGTTGATGACCATCTGCCTAGACATACCTCTTTCTGCCTTCCCCCTATGTTGTGGCAATGTTACATGTGATAAGGTCCCTGTCTTATCCCCCCTTCTGGCTACTGTACTCTAGTGTGACTCCTTCCCCCCAAGCTCATTACACGGACCCTATTTGAGCCACATTGTACATATGTATATAGGTTATGTTGAATATTTTAGCCACATTGTTCATATGTATATAGGTTATGTTGAATATTCAGAATACTGTATTTGTTGATATTATTTTGCATTGCGTATTTTGCTCTGTCTCTGTGTAACATTGTCATTTTAAAACTGCATTGTATACTTGATCTACCCAGGTCCACCTTATAAATGAGTTCTCTCAATGGTGTTTCACCTGGTAAAATAAAGATTGATTGACTGATTGATTTGAAAAAATCATTAAATATAGGTCAAGTGCTAGAGATTTGGAGAACAGCTACTAGGACTTTTACTCATAAAAAAATGACGCTAACCATCACAGGGCAGTTACAGACCTCTGTGTCATACCTCAGGGTTGGCAAAGTCATGGAATCCTTTGTTATGGATTAGGAAATGGTGCATTTAGAAAGAGACAGAACTTCTGACCATTCACAGCATGATTTTGAGAGGAGCAGGTTATGCCTTACAAAACCTACTGATTTTATATGAACCAGTTTGTAGCTGGCTGGATGCTAGCATACCAGTGCATGTGGTGTTACTTGATTTCAGCTAGGGTTTTGACATAGTCCACCATGAAGGCATACTATATAAGTAAGATGAAAAGGGGTTGCCAAATAAGACAATTAAATGGATTTCAAACAAGTCTTGGACAGAACACAAAGTGTCTTGCATGACAGATTTTCCTCAAAAGCATGAAAAGTGACAATCAGAGGCCCATGGGATCAATGCTGGGACACATTTTGTTTTTATATATATATATATATATATATATATATATATATATATATATATATATATATATATATATATATATATATATATATATATATATATCATATATATATATATGTGTGTGTGTGTGTGTGTGTGTGTGTATGTATGTATGTAAGTATGTATCTGTAGAGCGAGATAGAGAGATCTATTCAATGATGGCAGAAAAAGACCATTAGTCCATCCTGTCTGTCCAAAAGCCCTAAGAAACCCAGAACCTGCTATCCATACAGGGTACTAACCCACCTCCATGCTCCCCATCCTACCACTACCACCCTCAGAAACCATTAAACCCTTCATTCAGTCCCAGCCATGTTTGAAACCATTGATTATTTTTGTACCCACCACAGCTCCACCACCCTTTCTGTAAACTAAAGCTTCCTCCTTAAATCACCCCCAGTCAGTTTCCACTCATGTCTCCATATTCTTGATCCATTGCTTAAGCTAAATAGTTCCTTGCAGTTTATTTTTGTCAGGAGGTCTAAACCTCACTCTCAGGTTCTTGGCAATAATGGGTATGCAAGGAATCACAGGCATGTTGCATAAGAGTAATAAAGCTTGTTTATTACTACCAAAAGGATAATCACAGTTGCCCTAAGCAGTTCTTACCAATATGAACTGGAAGCCAATGCTAAGCATTCCTTATACCTCGAGGATTCTCTGTGTCTCTTGGGGTTTCCGAGGTAGAAGATGTAATGTCTTACATTATATACCTATGATAATTACCATGGTTACTGTAAGACAGAAACATTTCTAGAGATTAGCCCTATTGGCTAAATTAGAGGTGGCTCCTCAGTCCAAGATAACATTATATAATTTTGTAATAGTCATCACTTTGTAGAAACAAAGAAATACAGTTTGTGCATAGCCATGTAATAATACAGATCATCAGAAAATGGCAATGCTGACTCATATATCATAATCATTACAAGGTCACAGGTATCCTAACATCTTGTAAGCAAGAAATATGTATTACATATTAGAAAGTAAAGTGTATAACAATAATATGCATACATATCCTGACATCTACTCTTATATGGTAGATGCCCTTAGCCCTATATGTTAGTATAACATATACTTAAATGCCACCTGTCTACGGTGTACCTCTAGGGGTACCAGTAAGGGGACCTCATGTAATATTCCCCCCTTGTTGCCTCAAAAGGGGCAACACAGCAAAAGTAAGGAAGTGGATAGGGAGCAGGGGTCATTTACAGACCAGATGCCCGAGCCCTGTAAAGGAACTACAGCTGCTCACGGTGTTGGCATAATGTGCGCCATAGGCAGCAAAGCATAATAATTAGAAAAAATATCAAAAATGCTTGTATAACAACAAAACATTTAAATGTAATCTCTAACAAAGTGTTAGTAAGTGCACAATTCATATCACCACCATTAATAAGTGCAAGGACAGCTTCATTAGCTTTAGAAATATTATTGCTGATGTGAATGAGATGGGTGTCTTTCCTTTCTAAAAGTGATTTCAATGTCAAGGTGAGGGGGTCAATGTGTACATTAAAGTAAGGAAAATACTCGGAAAGTGTAAGCAGATAATCAGGGTTACCATCAATTATGTCAGCGTCCATGATAGGGATGGGTGTATTAACTGTGTGCCCAATAACTGACTTCTGATGGGGCACAAAGCAAAAGTTGGGACTATCAATAGAACATGTCTTAAGTCTGTAAGTGTAACTTTTAAAATTTGTAGCTACACAATACTCACTATCTGAATTATATTGCATTTCAACAGTAGGCAGCCTCCATTTTTGCAACCGTACAGGGCAAGTATAAGTTTGTTTGGAAATCCATGTTAACAGGTGGTAAACCTCCTCCCGATAAGACTGGTAGAGTTTAAAGTTGTCTGGAGCTGATGTGGAGTCCTGGTATTCTGTGCCATTAGTGGTGATGTCATCGTCCATAGAAAAGGACCAATCGATACTGTCTGGGGAAAAGCCACATACAGGTTTAATAACATCAAATACATCACAGCGACACAAATAAATATAGCCTTTCTTCGCACAGCAGTCCATATGTGGGGTGACCCAGGTGTCCAGAAGAGGATGAAAAACCAATAGAGGAGGTAAGTTGAGGCATTCTCTGTAGATGTCTTCGTCAAGAAGCCCAATGGAGTGTACAGATGCAAGCTTATCAAATAAAGCTGTAGTATGATCAAAAGGTGGTAAAGAGACAGTAAAAGAAACATACATAGTATCCTTAGTGGATCATTTCTTAGTAGTAAAACAAGGACTAGTATTAGGGTCCCTGGTCACAAAACTCAAATTCCTAGCTGTAGAAAGTGGAATAGTTAAAGTCTGCAAAATACACAGAGAAACACAGCTAGATGATTTGCACTGAGGACAATACCATTTAGAAATATGTCTATCATGTATGATATAATAATAATAATACTTTATTTATAGTGCACGTTTCAAATACCAAGGTGCAGTACAGTTAAAACAATTGACGCAGTTAAAACAAAATCATCATCATATAAAATACACAGTACAGATCAACAGTCATCACTACCATATGCTTTTATCCAAAGAAATGATTTTAGGGCCAGTTTAAAGCACCCCATGGTTGTGCACTCCCTAATCCAACAGGGTAGAGAATTCCAGAAGGACGGGGCCGCAAACATTAAAGTACGGGCCCTGGCAGATTTTAAAGTCACCCTCGGAATCTCCAGCAACCCCTCGTCAGCCGATCGGAGTGGTCACACAGGGTCATAAGGAATCAGAAGCTCTTTCAGGTAGTCAGGGCCCAGTTTGTGTAGGGCTTTATATGTCAGTAACCTGACTTTGAAGGTGATCCACCACTGAACTGGCAGCCAGTGCAGTTCCTGCAGCACCGGTGTGATAAGGGAAGTTCTAGGAGTCCCCATCAACAACTGGGCTGCAGAATTCTGCACCAGCTGCAAGCCCCCAGGAGGCCCAAAGTAAAGTGAGTTGAAGTAATCTAAACGTGAGGTCACAAAGGCATGGATTAATGTAGGCAAGTTGCCGGACAGAACAAGGTGCTTGATCCTAGTGATGTTTCTCAGATGGTAAAAAGATGACTTTACGGCAGCTGACACCCGAGTCCAACGTGTCAGCCCCGTGTCCAAAATCACCCCTAGGTCTAGCACCTGCTTAAAGACCTGAAGCTCAGCATCCCCAAGAAACAGTCCTAGGGGGCAGCCTACCTCCAGGCCCCATATCCGGTGACCTGGATCCAAAACCATCACCTCTGTCTTACCAGAGTTCAACTTCAGCCAACTGGACCTCATCCAATCCTGGATTTCCTTGAGGCAGTTGTTAAATACTGAGACTGCTCCTTCCTGGTCGGGGGCAAAAGACAGGTATAGCTGGGTATCATCGGCATAACAATGAAACCTCAGCCCGTACTGTCTCACAATGTCTCTGAAGGGAAGCATGTACACTGCAAACAACATGGGGACAACACTGAGCCATGAGGGACCCCATAAGACAGAGAGATAGGGTCCAAGGAAAAAACCCTAACACTACCCTCTGAGTTCTTCCAGTTAGATAGGAAGTAAACAATCTGTGGACCAAGCCAGAAAGTCCACAGATAAATCTCAAGTGCTCAAGCAGAACCCCATGGTCAATGGTGTCAAAAGCTGATGACAGATCTTAAAGTACCAAGATGGACCGTTTTCTCTGGTCTCTCACCATCAGAAGATCATTGAGCACCTGAACCAGTGCAGTCTTGGTACTATGCCTCTTTCGAAAACCTGATTGGAGAGGTTCGTAGATACTATGGATGGTCAAATGGTTCTCCAGTTGAGCAGCCATTACTTTCTCGATTAACTTCCCCACAAAGGGGAGATTCAAGATGGGCCTGTAGTTTGCAAGAGAGTCTGGGTCCAGAGAAGCTTTCTTCAACAAAGCTGTCACCACTGCCTCTTTCAAGGAGCAGGGATATTCACCCAAGTTAAGGAAGCACCAGACTATCTGTGCCAGAACCGGGCTGATAGAATCACCACAACCCATAATCAGGGATGTAGGGCCCGGGTCTAAACTACAGAATGTAGGGCGCATCCCCTGGACAATCCACATAACATCCATGATTTCTGGATGGTCGAAGGTACTTCAGAAAAATGGAGGGATAGTGACCAGGCCCTGATCCTCAGCAACTCGCATAGAATGTGTCAAGTGGATCTCCGACCTAATGTCATCCACCTTATCAGTGAAGAACCGAGCAAGCTCATCACACTGTAATTGTGAAAAGGCTCTTCGGAGCTGCAGACAGGCTGGGTTGCACAGCCTGTCCACAGTTCTGAAAAGCTGAGCTAGTCTATTCTGAGTGGCAGAAATTTCCTTGGACAGGAACTCTGCCTTCTTATGAGAGATTTCTGACTGATAGAACCTATAGTGTTCTAACAGTCTAAGATGGTCAGCATATAAGCCAGATTTCTGCCAACAGCATTCTAACCTGCATCCTAGTTGCTGCAGCTCCCTCAAGACTCCATCAAACCACGGAGCCCGAGGGTGAAGGGAGAGAGGATGCACACGTATTGGTGCAATAGAATCCAGGGCTGAGGTAACGGCATTGTTATATGCCAAGACCAAAGCATCTGGATCATTGCAATGCACAGGAAATTGTGATAGGTCAAGCACCGCAGCAAGGCCATTGGAAGTAACATTCCGTAAAGGTCGGTACTTGACCATCTCCACAGGGGTTGGCCTACAAGGGGGGGGTGGGTCAAAATTGAACCTCACCATGTAGTAATCAGACCATCTGACTGGTTCCACCCCCATGTCAGAGGCCTCAATCTCCAGTAGGAAGAACAGGTCAAGAGAATGGCCACACTTATGAGAGGCAGTGGTAACCACCTGTGTCAGGCCCAGTGAATTCATCAACTGGAGGAAGTGTTGTCTAAATTGTGAGAGTTAGTCGTTGATCCAGGCATTGAAGTCACCTAGGACCATCAGCCTGGGTGACTCAAATGCCATATCAACGATGAAGTCTGCCACTTCCTTAAGGAATTGCTTCCCATCTCTGGGTGGACAGTAGATGAGAGCAATTCTATATCTCACACCTGCTACTACAACACATTCAAATGAACTGGCCTCCTCAACTGGAACACTGTTGCACTCCAATTCACTCTTGAAACAGACCGCAACTCCCCCCACCGTGGTCCAACCTCAGGCGATGTATCACTGCATACCTGGCTGGAATTGTGGTCTCAAATATTGGGCCCGCATTATCATTCAGCCAGGTTTCGGTGATACAAGCCAGATCTGCTTACCCAACAAGATCCGAAATCACTGCAGTCTTGTTCCTGACAGATCTGGCATTGCATAACAGCGTCCGGGTTGAACAGAACTCTTGGGCTGCCCCGACCACCTGCCCATCACCAACGATGGTGCCCTTGGGTATGGGGACCAAACAAGATGGCCCATGCTGTAGACTCCACTTTGCTCCAGGATGTCTTCAGGGCTTAACAACCATGATGAGAGCATCCCGCTCTTCCAGCCTCCGCTGTTCACACCCTGTTCATGGATTCAAGATCACAGAAAAGATTATTGATTGTAGTAATAAGGTAAGAGCCATAGGCTGAGCATAATATCTCAAGTGCAATGTATTGCTTATCTGCTTTTTTATGATTCTGTGCAATGAGAGCGTTGATCTTATTTTTGGAATCTGAGAGTGCCTTAGCAATATCGTACATGTTATATACAGTATATCTTTCTTCCTGACTAAGGTCATCCACACCATGCAATAAAGGGGGCATAATATTTACCAAACTAGTCTAGAATTTCTGTGAATGTAATTTGGTAGCACCAATGTCAGCTTTATTCCAAATAGACATGGCTGTACCAAAAAGACCTGTGCCTGTGGCATCAGTGACATCAGAATTGTCAATTGCACGTTTATTACATTTATGACTTTAGTCATCAGGATTAGGTTTTCTACTGAAATTACCTCTATGCTCAGTGGAATGTACTCCAGCAATAGGGTCTTGAGTATGAATTTGAAAAGCTGCTAAGCTATCAAGTAATAAAGTACTGTAAAACAGTGAAGTGTTAGTAGTATGACACGTACCAAATTCTGTCGTATTCCAGTAAGTCAAGTTGAACAAAACAGGTATATGCATAAATTGCAAATTATTGATAAGTGTACCAGGTAAAGCAGTGGCTGTGAGACCACTACGAGGACCAGGGGTGTGTTTTGAACATTCCAAAAGCTGTTTGTCCATAAGGGGCAACACAGATAAATACATGGCAGTTGAGGCCATGTTGTGTACAGCACAAAATGTCCTGGCAGAGTCTTTAGACAAGGAATTACAATATGAGGGATCAGTTAAGGCAGTAATATTGTATAAACCAGAATGTCTAAGAGAAGTTTGAAGCAAGGACAAAGAACCATTTGGGGATAATTTTGTGTTGGACTAACCATGGAAAGTTCCCTTGGAAAGCTTGGTCACAGGGAAAATGTGTCCTTGCGACATGGTTGCCATTCAATTTGTAGGGTAGATTTATCAGGAGCAACAACTGAGGCAGTGAGGTAAGCATCTGAACCTTCCTGGACAGTAATCAAATTGTTGGGTATATTAATGGAGACTCCCTATGGGATAGTTGCAGGTGTATCAAGGTGAGGAAGGAGGTGCTTTACCATGCCTTGGATGCAGGGGATAACTCCTGAGATGAGGAGAAAATGGAACAAGATAGCCATCTTGTCAGTATCTGGAAAGGAAAATCAAACATTACTGAATTAGTACTATTCCGTCCAATGGGGTGAGGAAAAGTAATTACACTCCTTTATACAGTTTCAGCTGGTTTGCGTGTAACCATTTGTCAGTCAGTTTGTTGTTATGCATGAGTCTAATCTGATAGACTGCTGGACTGAGCTTGTTGACAATGGAATAGGGTCTTTCCCACTTATTGGAGAAGGAATGTGTGGGATATGTAAATCTGAGGACCATTACCTGATCCCCAGTCTGCCAATCTACTTCTTGAGCGTGTTTGTCAAACTGTATCTTGGACTGTTGCTGGGCCTTGCCCATGCAGTTAGCAGCATACAAATAAGCGTGTATGAGGTCTTGTCTGAGTTTTTCCACATATTGGTCTATAGACACATGGTCTGTAGTGGGGTTGTGTAGGTCAAACAACAAGTGTTCAGGTAATCTCATATTTCTACCAGTCATCACCTCAAAGGGTGTCAACTGGGTAGTGGCTGAGGGTGTACTCCTAATTGCCATAAGGAGTAACGGCAGTAGGGAATCCCAATCCTTGGGATTATCCTCAATGAATTTGGAAAGCATTTGCCTAATCCAGCTGTTGTCTCTCTCTACTTGACCTGAGGATTATGGGTGGTAGGGTATGTGGAACTTCTGATGAATTCCAAGGAGTTCAAGTGCTTCTTTCATCAACTCACCTGTAAAACTGGTTCCTTTGAGTCTACCTTGAGAGGTAGGTCCCACCTGGAGAAAATCTGTTCCACCAGGATTTGGCAGTGGTTTTAGCAGTACATGTCTTGGCAGGGAATGTTTCAACCCACTTAGAAAAGAGGTCAGTCACCACAAGGGCATATTTGTTGTTCCTGCTGGTATTGGTCAAGGGACCAATGAAATCAATCTGTATGGCATGCCAAGGGCCAGAATGCCTTGTGGTAATAGTTTGGCATTTTGTTTGGTAGGAATAGGGTTATTTTGCACACAAACAAGGCAATTGTCTATGTACTGTTTAACATCTTTGGTGACACCAGGCCACCAAGCAGTGGTCTTAGGCCTCTGGAGTGTATTCTCCACTCCTTGGTGTCCACCAGGGGGGGTATCATGCACTTGGTGCAAAATAAATTGGGCCTAAGATGATGGGGAACCACCCACAACTTGGTGGGGGTGTCATCTGGTTGATACCAGATGAGCTTATCATCAGGAGACAGATGTAACTTACCTTCATGCCTTTGGTAGGGATTATGGGTAGGTAGATTTTTCTCAGTACCCTTGTCAAGGAATCTGAACACATCTTTGAGTTCAGAGTCAGCATGCTGGGCTTCAGATAGGTCCAAGGAGGAACAGGGTTCATGTTTCTTCCTGACTGCAGCAATGTGCACGGCCAATCTGGCCTCTGGATGGTTTATCATCCAGGTGTCCCCCCTTGGGCCCCTTCCTTTGCAAGGGTGTCAGCAGTGTCATTGAAGGCATGATAGGGATCATGTATGGAGTGGGCCTTAACTTTGTGCACATAGATTTTGTGTGCAAACTTTTGTGCCAGTGAATGAATGTATATTACCAGTTCCTTGTGTTTCACTGGGCTGCCATCAGAGGAGGTAAAGGAGTTCTTCTGCCAGAAAGGAAGAAATTCTGTAAGAAAGCAACAACCCCAGTTAGAGTCTGTAAAAATGATGGCTTCCTCTGTTCCATGCCAGATGAACTCGAGGGCACAGGCCACCACTGCCATCTCAGCATACTGTGATGATGCCACACTGCAACGCTTGGAAATTTTCACAGTGTTACCATAAGGGTAAATGACTAATATGCCCATCCCTGCAATCTGTTCTCCCTGGTAGTAGGAAGCTGAGCCATCTGTAAAGACTCGACACAATGAGGTGTTCTCAAGTAGTTGTGGTGTAGCGGGGAGGAAAGGACCCGGATCTGGGAGATCAGGTGGTTGCAGTGTACAGTCATGGGGTTCTCCTTGGAAAAGGCAGCCTTGCGCCAACATGGATGGCATTTTGGTTGGGTGGACCTTGATATCTCTATCCTGGAGGATGAGGGACCAATGTGTCAGTCTGATAGTGGAGACTGACCCATCCTTCATTATCTGATAGCAAAAAGGTAGTTGGGGTATGGTTTGTGTTGATCAAGGGAGAGTATCCAATGATATACAGAAAGTGCTTGACAACCCAGTAAGTGGCCAGAAAGTTCCTTTCACAAAGGCTGTACTTCTGTTCCAATGGGGTTAAGAGCTGGGATGCATATGCAACAGGTCTCAGGGTGCCATGGACCTTCTGGGCCAACACGGCAGAGGTACCACATTCCAGATGGAATGGCAGTGCTGGATTGGGGTTGACCAGAGCTGGGACTGAGGCTAAGGCCTGTTTCAATGACATCACAGCTTGGGTATGAATGGGGCCCCAATTCCAGGAAATGTCGTTCTTCAGTAGATCATACAGAGGAGCAGCTTTCTGAGAAAAATCACAAATAAAATCCCTGGAATAATTCACCATACCTAGAAACCTTCTAAGAGTGGCCATGCTGGTGGGCAGTGACAAATCTTGCAATCCTTGTACTTCTTCCAGGTAGAACTTTAGCCTTGGTATGTTATCCTCAGACCCAGAAAGAGTACTTCTTTCTGACATTGTTATGCTTTTGCAGGGTTACATTTGAGGCCTGCCCTCTGGATGAGGGTCAATAGTTCATCCAAGAGATCCAGGTGTTATTCCTGTGTGGCTGTAGCCTGTAACAGGTCATCCACATACTGCAAGAGACATTGGCGAGTAGAGAAACCCTCAAGGGCATCCATCATGTGTAAATGAAACAGGGAAGGGCTGTTACGGAATCCCTGTGGTAAGCAGGTCCACATGTACTGCCTGCCCTCAAAGGTGAAGGCAAACTTTTATTGACTCTTGGGGGCCAATGGCAATGACCAGAAACCATTGGAGATGTTCAGGGCACTAAACCATCATTGGTCAGGGCTTAGTAGTCTTAGCATGTCTGGTGCTGATGCCACATTTGGGACACAACTGGGGGTGACCTGGTTTAGTCTCCTGTAGTCAATAGTAAGCCTCCAGGCACCTGTGGGTTTTTTCACAGGCCACACTGGGGAATTTGCAATGGAAACACATGTCCTAATTACCCTTGCTTAAAGAGTGATTTTATTGGTTCCCTAAGAGAAGGCAAGGCCTCAGGTGGGAAGCGGTATTGCCATTGCCTCTCGTGTGCTAGGCCTGTCACTTCAATGACATTGTGCGTCCTGCCACAATCACGCTTGTTGGTGGCAATTGCCTCCAGATGCCTTTGTAGAATGGGAAGGAGCTTTGGAAAAAGCTCATGGTTCTTGAACAAATCTATGACATCATACTCTTTGTTGTTCGCAGAGATTGTTGCAACCATATGCGAGTCAGGGATCATGATGGTGTAATATTGTCCCTGAATCTGTATCAATAACATGTTGGCTAGGTCTACCACACAGCCGTGTGGCACCAGGAAGTAAATTCCATTTATATTAGGATGGTCATGCAGTACCATCAGCTGAAAGGTATGATAGACCTTCAGATGTCCCACTGTCACAGGTAGTGGTAGGGAATGGTATGCAGGCAACCTAGTTCTGTCTACCCAAGACATATTGATCCTCTGTCTGGTGGACCAAGGAGATGTGTCCGGGTGGTCATCATGTAATACAGACACGGCCGTGCCTGTATCCAATAGCACTTTTAGTAGGTGGCCCCCGACCTCGGCCTCGGTGCAGGGCCTTCCATTTGTATCCAAGATCAGCTTGTTTACAATACAGACTGGGGCCTGTAATTGTCAATCTGTACCAGTAGGAGCATGGGGGAGCTCTTGGAAGAGAGTCTGGGCCTGGTTCCTGTGAACCACTTCACCATGCTTCACTGATGCTATATAAGGTACTGCTTCTAGGTTCAGGCCTGCATGGGCCTGAGGGCCTATACTTCCAGTGTCCCTGCGGCCTGTGGAGGCCTGTTCTCCTGGTTGTATGACTGCAAGGGCCCATAAAGGAACAGCATCCATTATGGAGCGCACTTGCCTGAGAAGTTCTCAGAATTTCCAGTTCTCATTGGCTATTTCCCTATATGAAGGACCTGATCTTTGTGGTTTACCCTTATTATTCTCATGGTGTTTCTTGTTTTTGTGATTGTTCTGGTTCCCACCCCAGGATTGTTGCTGTTGTTGTTGGGCCTGCTGGGAGTGTTGGTTATATGTGGGGAGGGTCTGTTTCTCTTGGGCCGGTCCCTCTACCGTGTACTGCATGGTGTTCTCCAGAGTGGCTTCAACAGCAGCTACTTTCTTGGAACCTGAATAATGGATATAGAGTTGATAAACTCTCTGTTTTCCAAAGAATATTGGCAAACCTCTCCATGGTGGGATAGGTGGTTGGCTCTACCTTCTCTCTTACTGCAGGGATCATGTTCCTGAGGAACAGGGTCTTATACTTAATGAGGTCCATGTCAGCGGCCTCTCCAGCAAGGTGCTTCCCTGCCCGGTAGGCCATCCAAAGCCTCTGGTGAAAAGTCACTGGACTTTCCTTCGCATTCTGTTTTTGGGTATGCGAGCATCACTCCTACTACACCTGGGCTGTGTGCAGAAATTAGTTCAGCAGCCTCTTCAAAGGTGGTGTGGCCATCCTGGCGGATGGCATCGGGGAGTTTTGCCCCCAGTCCAGGATCAATGGTCTGGCATAGGATCTGGACCTGGTAGTCTGCAGCAAGACTAAGCATTTCACATTTAGCATGCACCTTTTCCAAGTGGCAACTGAGGTTGTCAGATGAACTTATCTGACCAATGCTGTCAGCTATTTGCTGAACAGAGTAGGCCATTTGTAGGGGATTATTGGGATGATCAGGCAGAGGTAGATTACCCCGGGCACCATCTAGGGCTGCCTGAGCTGCAGTTTTAGCCACAGTATGAAACATGCCCTCCTGAGTACCAGCCTCTTGTAGAAGCTGCCTAATCTGGGTTCTAAGAGCCCATTTATTTCTCTCAGAGATGAGCACGTTGCATACGGCATTCTCAATCATCGTCTCTATCTCCTGCTTGCCTTCCACATTAATACCGGCTACTAGTGGTGCCATCAGGACTAGGTCTAGGCCTGCTCCCTCCCATCATGGGGGTCGCCATGTTGGTGTCGCCCATGATGTGCGTCATGCTGATGATGTAGGGTATGGGTGTTATGTGACAGGGTCTGCCATGTTGTTGATGGTGGGGAGGGGTATCTGGGCCATAGTAGGGGTGTGACTGGGTGTTGTAATGTGAAATGTCATCATCTGACTCCTCCCTGCCAGATGACATCAACAAGATGGAGGCTACGCCTCCCATCACCCTGACGTGACCAGCCAGCACCTCTCGCTGATGGTGCAGTTTCACCATTTTGTTTTCACATTCCTCATGACTCACTTTTTCAACATTCATATGCAACTCATCTTGCATCGGATTCTGTAACACTCTATATGCGGTGCTTAATTTGTGATTGTCCCTAGTAGCTACTTCTAAGTCATTACGTACCTGATTTATCTAGCCCTGTATCTCTCCCAACTCCTCACTCAGTCGCTCATTCATTCTACTTAACAAGTCATTCATTTGCAAAGCCTGCCCCTCATCCTGCCTCAAACTTTCACACTCCTGCTTCAACAAACAAAGTTCCTGCTCTCCTGCCTGTGCAGAATGATGCAAAATGGAATCCTTTTCATTTCTCAGAGTTTGGAGTTCTGACTCCAAATCATGTTCTCATCTCACACATTCAGTTACCTGCAACCCCATCTCCTTCTTAAGAGATGAGATGTGCAGTTCAAGAGTTCGAAACCTCACTTCGGAGGCTTCTACAGCAGCGTAGAGAGCCATGACCAACAGCCCTATAGCTTCTCACTTTCTGGCTGTTTCTCTCATCTCTGTGTACTAAGTTGAAATCCCCAGTACAGGGTTTTCATATTGACTTGCATCCCACATGAAGTCAGATGATCCTCCATGGGAGGCAAGGAAGTTTGAGACGTCGAGCCTCAGTTCTGCGCAGATATTTGATACAGTGGCCATTGTGTAGGAGGGAACGAAAAATCAAACTGTGAAAATGGTGCCATGCTGTGTATCAATCCACAACAGGTGCACTTATCCACAATCGGGCTAATGTGCACTTGTAAGCCTGCAATTCAAAACTGCCATGTGATGGGTCGAGTCGGCATCGACCACACCCAGTAAGCAGCCAGACTTTGCAAGTGATTACAAAGTGGCCGTAAGATGGGAGATGTGGTGCGGGAATGCACACCTACAGTCTCCATTGGGAAGAGAAAAGTTGTAAGCAACAAGTGAAACTTTGCAAACATCAAATATTGCCTGCTCATGGTCGCCAATTGTCAGGAGGTCTAAACCTTACTCTTAGGTTCTTGGCAATAATGGGGATGCAAGGAATCACAGACACACTGCATAAGAGTAATTAAGCTTGTTTATTACGACCAAAAGGATAATCACAGTTGCCTTAAGCAGTTCTTACCAATATGAACTGGGAGCCAATGCTAAGTGTTCCCTACATCTTGAGGATTCTCCGTGTCTCTTGAGGTCCCTGAGGTAGAAGACATAATGTCTTACATTATATACCTATGATAATTACCATGGTTACTGTAAGAGAGAAACATTTCTAGTTACAGAGATGAGCCCTATTGGCTAAATTAGAGGTGGCTCCTCAGTCCAATATATTATATAATTTTGTAGTAGTCACTTTGTAGAGACAAAGAAGTACATTTTGTGCATAGCCCCGTAATAATACAGATCATCAGAAGATGGCAATGCCGACTCATATATCATAATCATTACAAGGACACAGGTGTCCTAAAATCCTGTAAGCAAGAAATACATACATACATATACCTATACACACACATTATATATATATATATATATATACACACACACACATATACACACACACATATATATATATATATACATATACACATATACACATATAATATATATAATATATATATATATATATATATATATATATATATATATATATAAGAAAGTAAAATGTATAACAATAATGTGCATACATATCCTGACATCTACTCTTATATGGCAGATGCCCTTAGCCCTATATCTTAGGATAACATATACCTAAATGCTAGCTGTTTATGGTGTACCTCTAGGGGGTACCAATAAAGGTGTAGGGACCTTGTGTAACACCTTGTTCATTACTTTGAAGAACTTGAAGGTCTGTAACATATCTCCCCTCTCTTGTCTGGCCTCCAATGAGTACGTCTTCAGTGTCTTGAGCCAATCCTCATAAGATCTGCCCTGCTGACTCTGAATCATTTTGGTCGGCCTACAGTGCACTGTCTACAGCCAGTCCTTATCTTTCCTTATGTATGAAATCCAGAACAGGGCTCAGTAATCAAGGTGGGGCCTCAACAGTGATTTATAGACAGGTAGTCATATCTCCTTCCTTCTGCTGTCAATACCCCTTCCTCATACCTCTCAAGTGTACCACATTGCGCGTGACATTCCAGATTCTGGACCCAGTAGACTGCTTGTACCGCTGCCCTGCATTCTCCTCTTCTTTTCCGCTAGGACACCAAAAACCACGCGGCTGCACCGCGCGCACCAACGGCCGCATTAATCCCCTTTGTTTGTGCAGCTCAGAGTCCTGCCTGGCACGATGGCATTTGGGATCTCGTCATGCTGCAGCACGTCTCAGAATTGATGATGTCAGGGAGGAGGGGGGCTAGTGAGAGTCGTGGACTACTAGTACTGGCTGGGAGTCGGGACTCCAAAAGCAGTGGCACACCCCCCCAAGGCTACCCTACACCCCCACCCTCCCAAACAGAGATTAATTTAATTTGTTTTGTTTCATCACTCTCAGGTCCCCCCTCAGGTCCGCTGCCCCACTATAAGCAGCCTGACTCCACTGAGGGGGAACCATAGTGTCAGGAGGAGCATTTCTGGAGGACACTGAGCAAGAAGGACCACTGCCAGCAGCTGTACCAATCGCCGTTCGCCGTGCAGCAGTGCCTGGAAGGAACTGGAAGAGGAAGCCGCCCTCCCCGAAACAGGCTGAGGCTGTGAAGCAGAAATGGAGGAACTTGGAGAAGCCAGGTACCGCGCCACCAACTGAGCGAGCATCCCAACTTCTGAGCAAGCAGCTCAAGTTGCAACAGACAAGTAAGTTACCAGCTGCAGAGGTTGGTAAGCAGCAGCCTCGGGCTATTGCTGTGCTTGTGCTGGGGGAGCAGAAGAGTGGAGTGACAGAGGTGTGTGGTGATAGAAGTATTTCTTACACTGGATGGGCAAGATGTGATGTGCTATTATTCTGGGGGACTACAGCAAACAGACTCAGACCCATGGTGGTGGAATTCACAGGAGTGGAGGGAGGGAATGGGAAACCAGATTGGATTGCGCAAGTACGTTAGGCACGGTCTGAGCAGAAGGAGCATGGAGGAAGTAAAGGCAAGCTTTTCTTGCTCCAGGGCACAAAGTTAAGGAACGGACAGAGGCAGTAACCTTCTCTGAGGTACTACAATGGCCACACCCCAAAGAGAGGACACAGTTTCACTTGTTCCAGTGCAATGCATGACTAAAAGGGTGGTGCAGGGAGGAAGGATTTCATTTCTTCAGGGACTGGACCCAACTTGGAGGGGATGGAGATTGTTTAAAGGAGACTGCCTTTATCCTAACAAGGAGTGCAAGGGGGTGCTGGGGAAAACATTTGCACAACACATCAGGGAAAGCTTAAGGTGGGGAGCAGCTCAGTTGGGTGCAAGGACACTAACATGACTCGGAAGGGCCCTACTGCCTCCCACCAAATGCAAAAATTGAAATGGTACATGGATGAGGGAAGGATGAGGCAAAGAGGGGGGCAAAGTGCTGGGGGGTAGCATGTGAAAACACCAGAAGTCTAGGAAACAAGCTCCCAGAATTGCCGGCACTAATGATGTAAGCAGAGCTGGAAAAAGTGAATGTCACAGAAATGTGGGCTATACCAAACCACAACTGGGACCATTCAAGAATATGCATTATTCAGGAGGGTTCGTGACTGTCAACCCACTGCACAACATCTCTACCAACAGATTCATCTGTCTGCAGGTGACCGGGGGACGGGGTCAGCAGGGTGTGAGAAATTATTCTGCCGTGGGCTGGGTTGAGTAGTGTCAAGTAATGCTGACTGCTGATGCTCTGCTGGGCAGCTGGGTTGACACTTGGGGGTGGGGGGTTCTTCTGCCATGTTTTTGGGGCTGGGGAGTTCTTGTTCTAACTTCTGCCAGGCAGTATGGTTTGCTAAAGGGCAGCCAGGGGGGTTGTTCTGTCACTGAAGGGCCAGTGCTGTAATAACAAGAAGAAAATGCACTGCGGTGCACTAGCTACATTAGTCTGTGTCCAGCTGACCATAGGGGAACAGTAAAAACATAACAAATTACACACAGTTGCCCTGTCCCTTATCCAAACAATAGTTTTAGTGTGGTAAAATTCATTTTATGTGACGCCAGTGCGCGACTCCCCGCGTGCAGTGAAAAATGAGGCGTACCACATTTTTGGTATTTGTCACACATTTTGTAGCCCTCTGTCACACATTGGCAAGTTGGGAGGTTGAGAGGTATGCCCTTCCTACATACCCCAGCATTGTTTGCCTTACTGTAGGCCTTGTTACACTGGTTTGGTTGTCTTAGGGAGTAAGTGATGATCACTCCTAGGTCTCTTTCTTTAGAGGTCATACACAGTTCCCTCCTCCCCCATTCAGTACTGTGTCCTCAGGTTCTTGTTCCCTATGTGCATGCCCTTGCATTTTTTGGCACAGAATTTCAACTGCAAAACCTTTGACCACCTCTCTACCTTTGCAAGTCTCTCTGCATCTCCCTAACCCCCTCCTCACTGTCTATCTTTCCACAGAGTTTAGTATCATCTGCAAAGAGACACATATTGATCTAAATTCCTTCTCCTATGTTGATGATAATGAAAAGGACTGGCCCTTTGACTGATCCTTGTGGTACTCCATTTGTGACCTTCCTGTCTTCTGATTTGATGCTGTTAGCCCCAAGAACCCTCTGCTGTCTCCCTTCCAACCAGATTCTTGCCCATCTAACTGTGTCCTTAACTGTACCCATATCCTCTAGTTTCTTCAGCAACCTTCTGTGAGGCACCAAGTTGAAATCCTTGCTGAAATTCAACTAGAGTCAGTCCACAGCTTGGGGGGTTGGGATGGGGTGAGTAGTGGGTGTCTGGGGGGGTTCAGATTGGAGAGGGACTGTTTTCTTTATTGCATGTTGATTTAGAAAAAAAGACACTGAGGAAATGTCTTCTTTGTAGGTTTCAAATACTATGGGTTCTGACACTGGGAACTATGCACCCCAGTGTTGGCTTAAGTTTATGGTAGTATCTGGAGTGGGAACCCCAGTATTGCCACCTATATATGGGGGAGCATGTAACATGGAGGAGAGGGGGTTGGCAAGCAATACAGGGGGTTAGCACCGAGGTCCTCTTTGATAGTACTTTTTTTATTTATGTATTGGAAAGGGGGAAAGGGTGATCTTGTGGGAGTATAAAGTAGTGGTATGTGGGATGGGTGCCCTGGTCTCTTTAAGATAGAACAGGTAGATATATAGAGATTACCAGCTCACTGCAGCAATGGAAGCTGTTAGCACATCTCCATTTGCAGCTGCAGACAACAAGAAAGTCCCACTGTTCTTACAGAGAAAATACAGGTGAATTGCTCGTCTCACTAAGTGGGGCACCTTAGATCTTTGGGGTTCCAGAAAAAGAGTTTCTGGCTTTTTTTAAACAAGCACCAGAATCTAGCTAAATGGTCCTGTTTAGCTAGGCTCAGGCATTTGCTCTTTAAAAACAAATTTTTTTTTAGGTATTTTCCATGTTTATTAGTTGGAAACTGAATAAATGCCAAGATGGCAGCCATCACAATCAATATTTTTTTCTCATAATTGATAAATCACTAATTCTGCAATCGATAAATCTCATGATCACATTTTTTATCATTTGTATCAAGAGTGTTATGCAAAAACCCTACTGATCATGCTCAGAACAGGTCTGTAAAAAACTTTAAATATTTAAATCTGTATAGCTCTGGAACCCTTTAATATTTTTTCGCAAAGCTTTTGAAAGGTACTACCTTAGCAAAGGCCACTTCTACCCTGAAAGTTTTATACTGTCTAGGATGTGCATAAGAGAAAACAAACAAACAAAAAACAATGTTAAGTATAGATAAAAAAAAACTTCAGTCTTCCAAAAATCAGGGTTCCTGAACTCTGAAACTGTACAAGATGCCAGCACAAAACTTTTCATGCCTTGAGACTCTGCCACCCTGACAAGCATGCACATTGTTTGGCTATTCCACTTAATGCCACTTATGCTATTAAGGTGCAAAAATTGGGTTTAACATTGAACACTCCACTCAGCCTTAACTATGCCAGTACTACATTGCCAGTATAAGATAGACCGATAGATAGATAGATAGATAGATAGATAGATAGATAGATAGATAGATAGATAGACAGACAGACAGGCAGGCAGGCAGGCAGGCAGACAGATAGACAGATAGATATGTATCACAAAATTAGATCATCTGAGAGGATTTATAGAGGTTTAGGTTCAATACCAGTGTGAGCTACTGTTCAGCTATGCACCTACTAATGAACAACATGTGTTCAACTAACATGTGAGAGCTTAAAGATACAGAATGTACATAGGCCATAGATGGCTGCTGGAAGCTAAAGATGCTGAGAAGGAGCAGACCAGATAAATGCTTCTGGGATATTATTTATCCTATAAATGGTATGCCATTGTTGTCATGGCAAAAATATCTTTCTATTTGTATTTATCTGGATTTTAAGCCTACAAAATTTCCAGAAAGTTTTATCATTTATCCCTTCAGTAAACATTGAAGGATTTGTTGCAGAGTACACCAGATGAGATAGAGAGACACTGGAGGAGTTTGTGGAGACTAGGACTACAGGGTTGGCAGTGTCTCAGCCTCTCTGTGGTGAAGTACAGTACTCGGGGTGGACTGGAGGCTTTAAGAGACTGTTGGTTAGCCCTTGGTGGAGGAACTGAAGGATTGAAAGAAGGCCAGAGGCAGCAAACAGAAATAGGAGACATCAAGGCAGATAGCTGAAATAAGACATATCACACCCTTGTGTTTCTGGGAGTCAGCAAAGAAGTGGTTGGGAGCTTTGCCCAGACCTTGGGACCTTGGTAGGATTTGCACATAATGGTCACAATAGTGGGACGCTGCCAAAATGAGTTAAGGGAACATTAAATTCTTACAGTATGATAAAAGTTAATATCACTGTGGTTCATATTACAATCATCAGATTATTTAGGATAACGCACATTGGCCTTATGTGCAGGAAGACATTCTCTCATCTTACCACATGTTAATCAAGAATTTTAAGTTTAGTACTTTAAAACCATAAATATCACAACTGAAGCAAGTAAATTTAAATATGAATTTACTCAGCCAGCAAACCTGCACACCAGTCAGATTACATTGTGATGTCAGTGTGCCTTACTGTTTAAAAAGGAAATGAGAACATGAGGCATTTTCAACAGGCAGTATAACCTGCTACATATGGAACACTGAAAGAGGTGACTGAGCTCACTCTCTGAATTTATTCCTGTAATCTTCCAAAATCTTTTGGAGTCCTTTTGCAGTTGGAATGGTAGTTCACTTGCATTACATAAGTGCCTGTTATAGAAGCAATCTGAAGATCTCTACTGTTCCACTCCTGACACCTGTGCCCAGTTACAAAGCTCAGAATTTGAAAGCAGAAAGGACCAGCACTAAGTTCCAGTAACAAAAGATTCCTCCTTTATTTGCACATATAAAATGTGCAAAACATAATATTACAAACACAGACCTAGTAAAGTGCAAAACATCCACAGACCTAGTAAAGCGCAGAACATCTCAAGCAGGTTTTGGCAAAATGGCTTTATCAAGGGATCATGTAGAGCATATAGAAGGGCAACTGCGTAAATTAGCAAGTTTATAAGTAAATACAACCTCCCATACCAAACATGCTTTCTACTGTGCTGGGAAGCTTAAAATTCTGATTTAAAAATAAAAAAGAATTAAATTTCAGAGATATATTCTCAAGATCTATATAGCTGAGAATTTCTTAGGTTGGGTTGAGAATTATATATTATGGTATTTTTTTTAATTTCACTGTGTATAGTGGCATGCCAAAATAAGTCCAGTACATCAAGGAGCTCATGGAAGAGCAAGAGCCTGCATTACCAGCAGACATCTACAAGGATCCAGCAGACACTGTGGGATAAGAACAACAGACCACAGTTCTTTGCTACACCCAATTTAAAGGACATGATATAGGCTCCATTTTATGGGACTAAGTGAGCTACATTGAAATCTGCTAGTTTGAACCATTGAAGCTGTCTTGCACGTGGACCCTCTTCAAAACAGATTTAAATATTGGAAGGATAGACACTAACACAAGAAGGTGAAAGGAGGTAACAGAGGAAAAGAAAAAGAACAAAATAGAAATTGAAAGTTGTTTAAAAGAAAGATGTGTACCGCAGGATTGGAGACTAGCGCATGTTGTACCAATTCATAAAAAGGGTCTAGAACAAGACTGCTGCAATTATAGACCTGTGAGTCTGACCTCATCAACAAGTAAAATCATGGGAAGCCTACTTAAAGTCATACTGATACCATTATTAAAGACAGTAGATGTGGACCAACATGGTTTCATGAAAAGACACAGCACCATATGACCAACCTTATGTGCTTTTATGAAAAAATAAGCAAAATGTTTGACAAAAAGATACCCAATGATGTCATTTTTTTTTATTTCAGTAAGGCTTTTGATTTGTTGCCACATAATGTCTTAATGGATAAAATCAGAAACCTTAACATTCACATACCTATCACAACATGGATCTGTGAATGACTTAAACATAGATGTCAAGGGGTTATAATTGAGGGCAGTATATCCAAGACTGGCAGAGTCACCAGTGGAGTGCTGCAGGGATCAGTGTTAGGATCAGTCTTGTTTCAACTATATATTTCAGATATTACTAAGGATCTGGTACACTTCTCTATAAAATATGCAGATGACATTAAAATAGGAGGCCCCTGTAACTCCAATGATGCCAGACGACATTCAAAGAGACCTTGAAAGGATCTCAATGTGGGTCACTAAGTGGGGTATGAGACCTAACCCTGATAAATGCAAAGTGATGCATATGGGCAAATCAAACCCCCAAAAAACGTATATGCTAAATAGCACTGAATTAAGCGTCACAGATAATGAAAAAGATATGGGTGTCCATATATCTGAGGACCTAGCATGTACTCATCATCTGAACTCCCCAATAAGCAAAACAAATAAAGTAATAGAGGCAATCAAGTGGAATATTAAATCAAAGAAACCCAAAATACTAATGTCCTTTTATAGGCATATGTTAGGCCTCACCTGGAGTATGCCTCACAGTTATGGTGTCCATACAAAAAGAAGGACAGCACATCCCTAGAGAGAATACAGAGGAGGTACACCAAACATATATATGATCTAAAAAATAATACCTGCAGACAAAGGAAGGAAACACTGAATCTTATGCCCTTGGAAACAAAAAGGCTTAGAGGATATGTATTACTTACAGTGTGTATGATGTAATGAATGACCCATACCCAATGTGTGAGCTAGGTACTGAATTTAAAAGTGACACCAGAGACTGCAGAAGGCAACCTTTGCAAATCAAGGGTAGGAAGTTAACATTTTCAAATAGAAAATACTTTTTCACATGTAGAATTGTCCATCCTTGGAATAGCCTACCAATTGATGTTGTAGTAAATGAGTCAGTGGAGATTTGTAAGAGAAGATTGGATAATCTAATTCTATCTGGACACAATCTGCACTACTACATTTATCTGAATAGAAGTATATATGGGCCAAACAAGCCCTTTCACTTCTTACAATACCTAGTACCTAGTATGAAAAGTGTGAACATAGTGAAGTATGTAGAAATATAGAAATGCAATGCATACAGAAATTGTTTAGTATTGTAAATTAAGATTCAAAGGATGAAATATAAAAATGCAATACAATTATGTGTACAGAAAATGTTTAGCACTGTAAATCTAGATTCAAAGGATGAAGAATATTAGATTGGGAATTAGAATATTACAGTTGTGATAGTGTAAAATCTGAAAATGAAGTGGAGTAAAAAAGATGTAAAAAGTGTAGAAACTGTAGGCAAAACAATCAGAATTGTTGTTAAAAAGTTTTTAAATGTAGCATTTAAAGTTAGAAAGTTAGGACCCACGATCCCAATACGCACCCCAATGCCTGTTGGGGGTGGGCGGATGGTCCAAGGGGCTTTCAACCCTAACACCGAATTTCTTCACTTTTGTCGCTGTGGAATAACCCTAACTAATGCATTAAATGGAGTTTTTTGCCTCTAATTTCCCTTCTTTTTGAGAATGATAATGAGAAATAGTGAATGTAATGCAGCAGCTGGAGCACAGGGCCCGAAGACATAGTAACAGGAACAGCAATGCAAACAGAAGCGCTAACAGTGGCGCACATGGTAACACAAGCGCGAATGAGAACAGAAAGGGTAACGCACATGGTGGAGTAGATGGGAATGGTCTGCCACGTGATGTGTTGTCACATAGTAACATGGTGCCTGCAAATGGAAATGTCAATGGGAATGGTGACGCAAAGTGAAACAGAAAGAGAAACACTACTGTAGACACAAATGGCAAAAAATAACAGAAACGCAAGCGCAAATGAAAACGCAAAGGATAACGCACACGATGGTGCAGACGTCAACGGTAAGTGAAACGGGTACGGAACCGCAAGCGGAAAGGGCAACAGTAACAGTAATGTAAGCGCACAGGCTGGTTTTCCCCAAAACCTGCATAGAGAAAGATAGTGAGTACAAATAATGTATGCATAATAATGAGTATCAGAGCAGTAAATGAGAACTTGGAATACTAAATACGTTATATCTCAGGAACCGTACGATGTAGAAAAAAAATTTAAAAGTCATATGATTTACAACTGTCCTGGCTAATTTTCTACTTAAGCATTTTTCCGATGAAAATTCCGAATCTCGCACCGTTTCCGAGATACGGGCCCTGAAAGGTGCGGCGAACGCCGTAATGTTATCCTATGGGAAAAAAGAGAAGTTCAGAGTACCATAACTTTGCCTCCCTGTAATATTTTTTCACTAAACCACTGAAAGGCACATCTGTGGGCTGTTGGCTGTCTTCCCTCCAAATTTCAGGAAAAAAGACTAAACCGTTATTTTGCAGCAGGGTGCCAAAGGATTCCTGTAATGCGTCAGGCGCCATAATGTTATCCTAAGGGACAAACTGTCAACTTTGGAGTGCCGTAACTTTGCCGCTGTGTAATATTTTTTCAATACAACACTGAAAGGCACATCTGTGAGATGTCATCTGCGTTCCTCAAATTTCAGCCCAAAACTCCCGACCGCTTCTTTCACAGCGGAGTGCAAAGAATGACTGTTATTTTAGCATGAGTGTCATAAAAAGTAGTGTCGCACTTGCAAAGTGTCACAAAAATTTGCGACACTTTCATGAGTGCGACACTTTTATGAAGTACTTTTCCAGAAATTTGAAAACATATTTCTGGGGTGTTTTACCCCAAAGTAAAGACATGGCTAGCATCCTCAGGGCCCGACTAGGTGAATACAAAAAGAATTAGGTTGCTAGAGAGTCTCAATTTTAAATGCCAAGCATTTTTCTGATCACTAACTGAAAACAAGATGGTGGATTTGTGACAGTAACAGGGCCATTTGCGACAGTAAAAAGTGCATTTGCAACACTGTCGTACTTTTTGTTAACTTTTCCCATTGACTTATAATGGGAAATTGTTTTTTGAATAACTTTTGAACCGTTTAATATTTTTTCATGAAATCTTCTAAAGGCACATCAGGGAACCTGGCCGCATGTTCCCTGAAGATTTTGGGCTGGTCGCCAAACCGTACGACCTGTAGGCATGACCGTAGAATTCCAGAAAAGCATAAACCTGTGCGCAGATCATGCTTAATAACTCTGCAGCTGTACATCTAATCAATACAAAACTTGGCAGATCCCAAGGCCTATGGTTCTTGATCATATATTCCAAATTTCAGGCAAATCTGTCAAACGGTTGCAAAGTTATTAAGGTGAAAATATTGGGGTTTAACATAGAAATGGCTCCTCAACCCTAACTATAGTGACACTACTGTGCCACTATATATATATATATATATATATATATATATATATATATATATATATATTATTAGGTTATAAGGGTTTCTTTGATGTATTTATGTTATATACCGTTGCACCTTAAGAGACACTTCTAATTCAGAGAGTTATAAGATGGCAGGGAGAAGAAAAGTAACTTCCCCATTAAAAGATGTGAAAGTTAAAACTAAGTTGCTGAAAAAGAAAGTAATGAGAGACCTTTCAAATGAGCAAAAGATGATATTATGTTATTTCACAACACCAAGAAATCGGATTCAATTAATAAGTGGCAATAACGTGGTTAAAATAAAGGAGACCTTATTACCCAATTGTTTATCTTCACCTATTACAGCAGGTCAGTCCCTTCCAACTAATTTTAAACATCCATTATTAGTTGAAATTAGAGAGTTAGAAAATTCAGAATCAGATAATAGAGGAATACCAAAATTGTATACACTTGAGAGCAAGAATGGAAATGAGATGGTAACATTTTTTTTTATTATTTTACTCTTTGGTAACCAGATAATTCCCACTAGGCACAAGTGCCTGTTTTCAGGGGTGACATGGGAGCAGTGGGGCATTAAGTAACTTGCTCAGAGTCACACAGTACGCAAGTGGAGGTTGTGGGAATCAAACACAGGTCTGCTGGATGTACCAAGCTCATTCACAGCTCATTACTCTAACCTCTAGGCTATACTGCCTGCCTCCTTCTAGGCTATACTGCTAGCCACATACTGTGGTTAATTCACAAAGTGAATCCTCTAACCACAATCTCTTTATGCCTGCAAGAGCAACAAGACAAGGTATGAAGCAAACAGATACAACATCTAGCAAAAAGCAAACCCGAAATTCTTCCAAGGACAAAGGTAATGGGGAATAGACTTAATACAAGAAGGCCAAAGAAAGCAAGAAGGACAAACCATAATAGGCATAGTAGATTTTTTCTCCAAAACATCAAACAAAATTGTTTTTATTGTTAATATATGGTGGGGTAGTTTGAATTGATCTTCTATATATAGTGATCAAAATTGATCACTATATATAGGAAGACTCAGTTTGGAACCACAACTAATGGCCCCACCATATATTCCCCACCTAAGGCAAATTACAGAACCAGAGAGACAAGATAGGCAAATAAGTGAAAATATAAATGCTGCTGGAAGATAGTCAAAATTGTGGTGTAGAATTGAAATGAATACAGTTTGGTCTACATGAAATAAAAATGGAGCTTAAGTGTCATAATTACTATCTAGGTTAGATGGTGTGACTGATAACCTTGCTGGTGGAAAATAAAAGGAAAAAAGCTGAACAAGCTAACGTTTGGAGCACAGTTTGACAACAGCAAAACATAAAAGACAAAAAGGATACAAATAGAAGTATTAAAATAAAAATAAATGAAAAGGTAGTGGCACAAGAGGAGGGAGAACTGTAAAACTGGTGAAGGAATTGAATAGAAATGAGTCAGAAAGGTGGTAGAAAACAAGCAAAAGTATGCTGCTTCTGTAAAAATATTCAGGAGTACCAATGAAAAAAAACAGGAAGAACAAGCACAAAATAAATACAAAAGGAGAAAAAAAAAAAGAAAAAAAAACATAATAAAAAGATCCAAGAAGCAGAAACAACCACTGAAATAGCTGAACAGGAGAATGAGATACAGAGGGTAGAACTAGTGACACCACTGACTACCCTCTTTAACAAATCATGGGATGATGGGGTGGTACCCGAGGACTGGAGGAGGGCAGATGTGATTCCCCTTCACAAAAGTGGGAGCAAGGCAGAAGCAGGAAACTACAGACCTGTTAGTTTAACCTCAGTGGTAGGGAAAATGATGGAATTACTTTTGAAGGAAAGAATTGTCAAGTATCTAGAGGCCAGAGGGGCACAGGACCCAAGGCAGCATGGATTCACAGTGGGAAGGTCATGCCAGACAAATCTGATAGATTTCTTTGACTGGGTGACCAAAGTAGTAGATCAGGGAGGGCTGTGGACATGGCCTACCTAGACTTTAGCAAGGCATTTGACACAGTCCCACACAAAAGATTAATATACAAGTTAGCCAGCCTGGGAGTGGGTCCCAAGATGACAGCCTTGGTAAAGAATTGGCTGGAGAATAGGACAGAGAGTAATAGTAAATGGAGTCCACTCTGAAGAAAGGGGGTTACTAGTGGGTACCATAGGTTCAGTATTAGACTCGGTCCTCTTCAATGTCTTTATAAACCACATTGCAGAGGGACTGGAAGGAAAGTATGTCTCTTTGCAGATGACAAAAGATCTGCAACAGAGTTGATGCACAAGGTGGGGTGGAAAGGATGAGAAGGGACTTGGCAAGGTTAGAGGAATGGTCAAATGTATGGCAGCTTAGATTCAATGCTAAGAAGTGCAAGGTAATGCACCTGGGAAACAAAAACCCAGGGGAAGAGTACACAATGGGGGGTGAGATACTAACAGCAACAAAAATGGAAAGGGACCTGTGGGTAGTCATATCAGATGACCTAAAGGTGGGCAAGCAATGTGAGAGGGCAGCAAGGAGGCGGGGGGGTACTGGGATGCATAAGGAGAAGCATCACCAGTAGAAAACAGGAAGTTATTATCCCTCTGTACAGACAGCTGGTGAGACCCCATCTGGAGTACTGCATGATGTTCTGGAGACCCAATCTCTGCAAAGACATAGACAGGATGGAAGCTGTCCAGAGGAGGGCAACTAAAATGGTGCAGGATCTGCACCGGAAGACATATGAAGAGAGACTTAAGGAGCTTAATATGTATAGCCTCGAGGAAAGGAGGGAGAGGGGGGACATGATAGAAACTTTCAAGTACCTCAAGGGAATCAGCAAAGTCCAAGAGGGTTGCATCTTTCAAAAAAAGAGGTGTGCAAGAACAAGGGGGCACAATTTGAAGATAGAGGGCGGCTCAGAGGTAATTTAAGGAAGTATTTTTTCACAGAGAGGGTTGTGGATGCATGGAACGGCCTTCCGGAGGAGGTTGTGGAGTCAAAAACTGGTGGAATTCAAGCATGCATGGGACAGTCATAAGGCAATTCTAGGGGGTTGGGGTAGGAAGAAGTAGGCTGCTGGTTAACTAGGATCTGCAGCTTATCCATTAGGTAGGGAAATGGGCAGACTGGGTGAGCCAAGTGGTCCTTATCTGCCATCAAATTCTATGTTTCTATAGAGGTTGCAGATTACCAGCAGTGTTTATGAGAGGAATACCAATGCTTAGAAATGAAGCATGTTCCAGTCTTTGCAAGGGAGCTTTGAGTAATAAATTCAGATGGTCGGTTTTAATTACTACATACAGATACAGAACCAGTGAAACAAAAGAGTCCATTTGTGTTATTTTGAATAACAGAAATAAGAACAGTGCTGAAAGTTAACTCAGACTTCTATTCAGTGGGTGTTTGTGTGGAAAATACAACTGAGCCATTGATTACAAAAACTGTAAGATAGGAATATAAAAACTAATAAAGAAATCAAAAACAAGTAAATGTCTATTAGAAGAGAACAACTACAGGCCAGAAACAATCCCCTAAGAACTAGAAACATATCACTAAATACATGAAACCAACTGAAATATCATACATCATACAGGAAAAGAATGAATTTGCACAATGGAAAGCAAGCAAGGAAAGAAACAGGAGGAAAACAGAAGACCCCCATTTTAATAACAGCATAGTTTTATGTGACTCCAATTCAGAAATTAAGCAAGAAAGTGACACAAATGTGCACAATGAAGACGAATCCACTGAGTACGAAGAAACAGTAGATAAACTGAGCTGGATTAACAAAGAAATATGGAAGACAATAAAATAAGATCAATTTGCTGAAACATTCCAGGCTTGGAAACTAAATATCAGTATCTTGCATGGAAGGAGTTACTTTTACATATGGTATAATTTTATTGCAGGAGACATGGCTTAAGGGGGAAAATGATTATGGAAGGTTATGTTTGCAATGAACAAATGGTCAACAGACAATACAGGAGGGGTAGGGGAAAAGTAGGTTTAGTAACACTGATTTCATCAGCTGTAGTATGTTCAAAGTTGTTAGAATGATTGAAGAAGGGTTATCGTATTTCCTATGTGTGATGGTGGTAAACAAAGATGACTCATAATTTGTTGTAATTAATGCATATGTAGAGGTCGAAATGTAAGATCATGATCCCATTATCCAGTTAGACTCTCTCCTTTAGAAAATGATGGCCCTTTATCCTGGTATGACAGTTTTGATTCCAGCGACTGTAATATAAAAATTAAAACTATACAAGAAATATATCATCAAAATTTGAATCTAACATATAAAATATTCCAATAAGGAAATCTAGTGATCACAACATAATTTAAAATGGAGAAAATTGAATACCATTTTAGCAGAGAATCTTTTTAAGCTCTTGAAATGGAAAGTCAGTAGAGATAGGGATGGTCGGAACACATACTCCAAGCTTTCTTGAGGTAGCCTCCATGTTCTCTGTATGGTGGACATATTTCATCATGATAAAATCAATAAACTAAATGTAAAGGAAGTGAGAGAGAGAGTGACCACTTCCCCAAGAGGTATTATTAGAATGTGACTTTCAGTTACATAGGAAACAAAGACAAAAACATATAAAAATTTCAAATAAACGTATGTCTGTTACAAACAAAAACAAAATATGCTGGACTCCCATAAATTTCAAAATTACTCAGGATATGATAATAAGCACCTTGCAGGAAATATTGCTTAACTTAAAGGTGACTATCAATGTAAATAAGGGAAGGGCAGAAGTTTTAAAGATTAATATTAAAATATATTCTGATTTGATAAGCAATATAACCAAAGAATTGTCAGAGGCAAAGAGGAAAACCTTTAGGGAACCATAATAAGAGGAATAAATGGTTTGATAAAGGTTGTGAGAAACTAAAACATTTTCTTAGGTTTGGTAGGCTAGTAAGAGGCCCACTTCAGGACAGCCTTTTTATCACTAAGAGCAGAGTACAGAATAACAATGAAATCAATAGGGTATTACTGCACCTAGGACTGCTGTTCCAGGTCAAGTCAATTCATGTACAAGTAGAACCAAAAGTTCTGGGAACCGGTACCACACTAGGACTAGCAGAGTCAATATAAATAAACTTCTGTGCTTCACAGTTCCTCAATATTCAGACAATGCATTAGTTGGAAGAACTCACCAGTCAGCTTTCTGGTGCAAGAAAAGCTTTAATGTTGTATAAATATAGCAGTAAAATCCATGTGATAAAGCTTGGTGTTCATACACTTCCAAACACTTCCTACTTCCAGCCACTCCCATGTGAAAGCAAAGCAATATCACCACCATCAGACACCTGACATGTTTTGCTCTATCTGAACTTTCACAAAGGTGATCTTTGAGAAAGCTTGGATAGAGTGATACATGTCAGGTGTCTGACGTGGTGACATTGCTTTGCTGTCACATGTGAGCTGGTGGAAGTAGGAAGTGCTTGGAAGTGTATGAACACCAAGCTTTATCACATAGATTTTACTGCTGTATTTGCACAATATTAAAGCTTTTCTGCCACCAAGAAGCTGACTGGTGAGTCCTTTCAACTAATACATTGTCTGAATATTGAGGAACTGTGAAGCACAGAAGTTTGTTTATATCAGTTCTGCTAATCGTGGCGTGGTGCTGGTCCCCAGGACTTTTGGTTCTACTTGTTGTACAGAATAATAGTAAAGGTTACAATGGAGACACAGAAGAGTGAGAGCTATGAGGAGCACTTCAAGAGGGCATAAGAGAGAGAGAGACAGAGAGAGAGAGAGAGAGAGACAAACTTTCTGGGAAATGGTGGCAACAAAAAACAGGAAACAATAGAAGACATACTTTAGTTGGCCCGTTGGCACAGGGGCAAGGTGCCTACCTGCGATGCCGGCAACCTGGGTTGGGGAGCAGATCAAGGATGTCAGAGGGTTGGCCGGGGTAGAAGGATTGAGCATCTAAAGACTGCTCTCCTTCTCCAGGGGGAGGGGTAGAGTGCTCGGTGAGATACGGACACCTAGTGGAGGCTGGGTGTACTGATCATGCTGGCACCAAGTAGTTCAGGGGGGTGGGGCAGATGCAGGACATCATTGCACATCTCTGCCCCCATATACTGGGGAAAAAATGCTGCCAGCTGCCATTGATGAAGCCTGCCTCAGCTTCTGTTAGCTCCCAGGCCAGCCCCTCGACCTAGCCCATTGTCTGTGGCACTGTAGGGGGTCTGGTGCAGCAACCCTACCCTGGCAGGTAAACCAGGGAGTATCGGGGTGCCATGGCAAATATGGGAGTGGAAGCTGAGGACTGTGACTGGGTGGAGCTACCGGGTGTCTGGCAGCAGAAAAAAAAAGAAGACATACTATGTCTGTAATAAGTAGTAAAGATTGGGAATATTTTTTTTCACAAAATAGGCAATGATGGTTTAACTTTGCATAGGTTCAACAATAAAAACAAGGTAGAAAATATTGTAGTTAGGGAGAATAAACAGCTCATTATTATGGAAACAGTAGTACTAACTGCTGTAAAAACTCACCACAAGAACAAAGCACCAGACTTTGATAACATACAAGAAGAGCTCTTCCAAGATGACCCAGAGAAATGGGCAAATTGTAGGCGCCGCTGCTCACAGTCATAACTGAAGATCTAGCGCTACCAGATAATTGGAGGAAAGAAGTCATGGTACCACTTTTTAAGAAGGTGAACCCAAGGAATCAAACAATTACAAGCCATTCACTCTTTTATACATAGTTCTGAAAATACTGACTTGAACAATTATTTTCACCCTTCTCTGGCAAGGCCCTCCTTCATGCCAGTTTCTCCAGCCCCATCACCCAGCTTCTCATGGGCTTATCTTCCAACTCTGTCTTCTACTTGTTGCACCATCTTGGCAGAGGGTGTCTGGCTAAGCCTCGTGACACATGAGCCAAGTCCTAGATTGGAGGAGTGCCATGTTGATGGTGAAGGGCCTGCAGAAAGCTGGAATTCATCTTGCATTGATGGGGCTTTCCACTTTCTCCAGTCCCATCCCTTGGGATGCAAGTGTCATGGGGTATGCATGTGCACATGACTGTGCTTAGTGTGGCAACAGTCTGTGCCTCCCTCCACTATGCCTGTCCTACTGCACTGCCACCTGTGCTCATGCAGGTGGCAGAATAGCAGTGGAGTTGGCAGCCATTCTTCTACAGAGGAGGACAGCATTCTCTGGGATGCTCAGTCCTCCTCCCTTCCTGTCCAGTTCCCAATGGCTCGTGCTCATTCCTAAATGCAAGTTGCCAGCATTGAGAGTGGTAGTGCTACTGCTGTGCCAGCAGGCAGGCTTAGTCTTGAATAATCTTGAGGGAACAGGAAGATTGGGCAGAAAGTAATAACACATTTTTGGAATTCCAATCAGGATTTAGAAAACACAAGAGAACACTAGATAATATACATAAATACATATGTAAAGAATAAAAAACAAAAATTATAAATAGCTTACCACAACATACACTGTGCATTTGAAAATGTGCATAGAGATTCATTATAGGATCTGCTAGAAAGTCTGAATATTGGCATTTATTTATTAAGAGTTATTAAGTTATTACATTAAGATAATACAACATTTATAAGAATAGGGGAAGATGGCATCTGTCAACGTTTGCTCCATCGCTATGATGGACAAAAGTGAGAATCTTATGCTATTCAGATGAAACAATTTTATATCATTGATCACATTAGATCATAAAAGAGCATTGTCCACCACAGAAGCCAACCTGAACAAATTAAAAGTATCAATAAATGAAAAGAAATCAAATGTTATTGTCTTTGGAAGAAAAACAAAGGAACTTATGGTTTGGCAAGTTGGAAGCCTAAAGTTGGAAGATGTTACCCACTATAGATTTAGTATTCAACTGTTTAGACTGTATGTGAACAAAATGTTTCTGAAGGTGAATAACCTATTGGAAATGTTACATATAATGTATGGGAGAGCCCTGTTACACCTTGTTATTTAATATTTCACATGATTGTTGTACCATTGCGGTGATGTCAGACTGTTGTTATGCCATCATGACTATGTCACCGTGATGGTATAATAAAAAAGAATTCTCACACAATGTAGTTTCCTAGCAGCACCGGTGGATCACTTGTTTTCCATTCGAATCGGTGCTCAGTGACAGTATTTAAAAAAAAGGAAAATAAGCAATTGAGATGGCTGCTTCTGTAGTAATGTCCAAACCCCCCTCCCCAACCCTTCTTGTTGGTGGCAGTAATAAAAATGAAATAAACTGTTTTTTTCTTTTTATTTTTGTTTCTCTAGATAAAATTTATAGAAACAAGCTCCTGCCACTCCTGCTGCATGACTCTGATACTGAGCAAACATCCAGCCAACTGTCTTTACCATTGGTCAATTCTTTCTTGTTTTTCTTTAAATCGCACAGTGCTCAAATGTTAGTACAATTAGTAACTACAATAAAGCTCTTCTTGTGTTTGTTTTCTAAAAGGGAATAAACATGTGTTTCATTCAACCTCACAAAGACTAGTATCATGAGGGATAAGGTAAGATTGTGATTGCTATGGAAATGAGGGCATAGTTCAAATGTAATGCTGGCATATGTTTTAACATGTAATGTATTGAACGGTTGAAGACACTGTTGCCCATACACTATAAAAGACAATGTATGTGCATCAGAGAACAACAAAGCTATTTCTTTTTTTCTTACTAATTGTCTTCCTTCCCACCCTAAGCCAGTTCTACTTTTATAGCCACTGGATTTGACTGTCAACAGAAACTTCCTGTTTGGCAGTAGGAAGGGAAGGATCATAGAGAAACATTGGTTTTGTCAACCCTAAAGGAAAAAAGTAGCTCACTCTCTCCTCCAGCTGCTGGTGGTCTGACATTGAGCAAGGAAGAAGGAAGCTACTGAAGAAGATGGGAAGTTGCTGTCCCAGAACAGGAAGGGTGAGAACTGTAAGGAGAGGAGAGAGTAAGCATACAGAGAAACAGGAGAGGGGACACAAAATAAGACATGATAGGAGTGGTGCAGTGCAATGGCTGTGGGGCGGCAGTGTTCTGGGACACATTCTGGAGGCTGTGATGCTGCCCTATTTGCAGGCACCTCTCTGGTCTGAGAGAGGAGGTTGCCTGTCTCCAGGCTGACCTGGCTACGATTCGTGAAACCTCCTCCCCTTGGCAGAGGGTGTCTGGCTAAGCCTCGTGACACATGAGCCAAGTCCTAGATTGGAGGAGTGCCATGTTGATGGTGAAGGGCCTGCAGAAAGCTGGAATTCATCTTACATTGATGGGGCTTTCCACTTTCTCCAGTCCCATCCCTTGGGATGCAAGTGTCATGGGTATGCATGTGCACATGACTGTGCTTAGTGTGGCAACAGTCTGTGCCTCCTCCACTATGCCTGTCCTACTGCACTGCCACCTGTGCTCATGCAGGTGGCAGAATAGCAGTGAGTTGGCAGCCATTCTTCTACAGAGGAGGACAGCATTCTCTGGGATGCTCAGTCCTCCTCCTTCCTGTCCAGTTCCCAATGGCTCGTGCTCATTCCTAAATGCAAGTTGCCAGCATTGAGAGTGGTAGTGCTACTGCTTTGCCAGCAGGCAGGCTTAGTCTTGAATAATCTTGAGGGAACAGGAAGATTGGGCAGAAAGTAATAACACATTTTTGGAATTCCAATCAGGATTTAGAAAACACAAGAGAACACTAGATAATATACATAAATACATATGTAAAGAATAAAAAACAAAAATTATAAATAGCTTACCACAACATACACTGTGCATTTGAAAATGTGCATAGAGATTCATTATAGGATCTGCTAGAAAGTCTGAATATTGGCATTTATTTATTAAGAGTTATTAAGTTATTACATTAAGATAATACAACATTTATAAGAATAGGGAATGGCATCTGTCAACGTTTGCTCCATCGCTATGATGGACAAAGTGAGAATCTTATGCTATTCAGATGAAACAATTTTATATCATTGATCACATTAGATCATAAAAGAGCATTGTCCACCACAGAAGCCAACCTGAACAAATTAAAAGTATCAATAAATGAAAAGAAATCAAATGTTATTGTCTTTGGAAGAAAAACAAAGGAACTTATGGTTTGGCAAGTTGGAAGCCTAAAGTTGAAGATGTTACCTCACTATAGATTTAGTATTCAACTGTTTAGACTGTATGTGAACAAAATGTTTCTGAAGGTGAATAACCTATTGGAAATGTTACATATAATGTATGGGAGAGCCCTGTTACACCTTGTTATTTAATATTTCACATGATTGTTGTACCATTGCGGTGATGTCAGACTGTTGTTATGCCATCATGACTATGTCACCGTGATGGTATAATAAAAAAGAATTCTCACACAATGTAGTTTCCCTAGCAGCACCGTGGATCACTTGTTTCTCTCCATTCGAAATCGGTGCTCAGTGACAGTATTTAAAAAAAAGGAAAATAAGCAATTGAGATGGCTGCTTCTGTAGTAATGTCCAAACCCCCCTCCCCAACCCTTCTTGTTGGTGGCAGTAATAAAAATGAAATAAACTGTTTTTTTCTTTTTAATTTTGTTTCTCTAGATAAAATTTATAGAAACAAGCTCCTGCCACTCCTGCTGCATGACTCTGATACTGAGCAAACATCCAGCCAACTGTCTTTACCATTGGTCAATTCTTTCTTGTTTTTCTTTAAATCGCACAGTGCTCAAATGTTAGTACAATTAGTAACTACAATAAAGCTCTTCTTGTGTTTGTTTTCTAAAAGGGAATAAACATGTGTTTCATTCAACCTCACAAAGACTAGTATCATGAGGGATAAGGTAAGATTGTGATTGCTATGGAAATGAGGGGCATAGTTCAAATGTAATGCTGGCATATGTTTTTAACATGTAATGTATTGAACGAAGTTGAAGACACTGTTGCCCATACACTATAAAAGACAATGTATGTGCATCAGAGAACAACAAAGCTATTTCTTTTTTTCTTACTAATTGCCTTCCTTCCCACCCTAAGCCAGTTCTACTTTTATAGCCACTGGATTTGACTGTCAACAGAAACTTCCTGTTTGGCAGTAGGAAGGGAAGGATCATAGAGAAACATTGGTTTTGTCAACCCTAAAGGAAAAAAGTAGCTCACTCTCCCCTCCAGCTGCTGGTGGTCTGACATTGAGCAAGGAAGAAGGAAGCTACTGAAGAAGATGGGAAGTTGCTGTCCCAGAACAGGAAGGGTGAGAACTGTAAGGAGAGGAGAGAGTAAGCATACAGAGAAACAGGAGAGGGGACACAAAATAAGACATGATAGGAGTGGTGCAGTGCAATGGCTGTGGGGCGGCAGTGTTCTGGGACACATTCTGGAGGCTGTGATGCTGCCCTATTTGCAGGCACCTCTCTCTGGTCTGAGAGAGGAGGTTGCCTGTCTCCAGGCTGACCTGGCTACGATTCGTGAAACCTCCTCCCCCACCCAGGGACCACCAGGGCCAATGCCACTGCCTCAGAGGTTGCCAAGAAAGAGGAGAGACTGGACCAGGGTGGGCTCAGGGATGGAGAGGGTGGTGGAACAGAGTTGCATCCCTCCAGCTGTACCTCTCCACAATTTATTCACTCTTCTGGTGGATAGTGGTTCCTCTATGGAGGCACCTGCAGTGGAAACCAAGGAGGATGCTGGGAACCTTCACAAAGAAGACCCACAGGAGGGTGGCATGGGACCCTGCAGAGGAAGGAAACAACTCCTGGTGGGGGACTCAATCATTGGGGGGTAGAAATGGGGGAGGAAGGGGAAAGGAAAGTAAGGTGCCTTCCTGGTGCCACGGCTTGGGAGGGACAGGAAGCGAATCCTCAGGATCATTGGAGGAGCTGCACAAGGGAGGGAGCTGGATGTCATTGTCCACCTAGGGACAAATGACCTCACTAGGAATGGGATCAGAGCACTGCAAGAGAAGTTTGTAGAGTTTGTAGAGTTGGGGAGGGGCCTTAGACAAGTAGCACATATGGTAGCCTTCTCAGAGGTGGTGCCTGTCTATGGCAAGGGTGATGCTAGGGCACTCCTCACTGGGGAATTCAATGAGTGGTTGGAAAACTGGTATGGAGCTCAGGGTTTTGGCTTCACTGGGGACTGGGTAGCCACCTGGAGTGATGCAGACCTATACTGGTGCGAAGGTCTGCATCTGTCCAGAGGAAGAACCAGGATCCTAGATGAGAGGTTTAAATGCTTCATTGGCAAGCATTTAAACTAGCCAAGGGGGGAGGCACTGAAAAGAAGCAGGGAAATCCCAGCCTCCCCCAACAAAACATGGTAATTAGTGAGGTAAACACCAAGGTAGAGAAGTTATTAGGGAGCAGGACAGAGGTAAATGTAAAAAAAGGCAAAGGCAGTAAGGACAGGAATGGGGCTAAAAGGGGTAAGGCTATCAAAAAGTGGAGGGTGATGAGTACCAATGCCTGTAGTCTGTGAAATAAACTCCCTGAACTAGTGGCCTTGATGGAAGAGGGTTGCCTGGATAGTCACAGAAACATGGTATACAGAAAACCATGACTGGGATGTCAACATACCAGGATACACAATCTACAGGAAGGACAGGGAGGGTAAAAGAGGAGGAGGAGTAGTTCTCTATGTAAAGGAAGGGATCAAAGCAACAGAACTAAAGAGTAAACAGGGAGCAGATAAGGCACTCTGGGTCACCCTGGATACAGGAAATGGCACCACAATCTGCATGGGGGTTGTATACAGACCCACATCTCAGGGGGAGGGAATGGACAAGGAAATGACAGAAGGCTTCCTTAGAATGGCAGAAAAAGGGGAGATATGGTTGATGGGAGACCTGAATATGCCAGATGTTAACTGGAGCACCTTTGCTGAAGGCACATCCAAGAGCAGGGTCATTCTTGATGCCCTACAGGGGGCATGCCTCAGACACCTAGTTTTGGAACCCACTCGGGAGGGAGCAATCTTAGACCTGGTACTCTCAAATGGGGACGGAGAAAGAATCTCAGATTTAGAAGTGGGTAGCCATCTGGGAACAAGAGACCACCAAACAGTGTGGTTCACGATAAACACAACCATACAATCAAGCCATGCAAAAGCAATAGTATTGGACTTTAGGAAGGCTGACTTTGGGAAAATGAGAGAGTGCCTCAGAAAAGCACTAGCAAACAGGCAAGAAGGAGGGGTGGAGGAACAATGGGGAGTAATCAAAACAGCCATCACAGAGGCAACAAGCCTTTGTGTAAAGCAAATCAACAAAACACAACAAAGGAAAAAAAATGCTATGGTTCTCAAAAGAGGTGGCAGGGAAGGTTAAGTAGAAAAGGATAGCATTCAGGAAATATAAGGAAACACAGAAGGTGCAGGACAGAAAACTTTATCACTTAAAGCAGAAAGAGGCTGGGAAGGCAGTCAGAATAGCAAAGGCCCAAACCGAGGAAAGGATAGCCAATTCTGTTAAGAAGGGGGGGAAAGACCTTTTATAGGTACATTAGGGAGTGAAGAAAGACCAAAGGAGGGATACTGAGGCTTAATAAAGGGGAGGGAATGTGGGTAGAGGGTGACAGTGAGAAAGCAGGGATACTGAATGATATTTCTGCTCAGTATTCACAAAGGAAGAGGAGGGGGGAGGTACCTAAACCAAACAAGAGAAACACTCTGAAGACAGGGGTTGATACCAGTCCATTTACAGAAGAAAGGGTTCTGAAAGAACTAATAAAATTGAAGGTGGACAAAGCAATGGGGCCTGATTGGATTCACCCAAGAATTCTAAAAGAACTAAGGGTAGAACTAGTGACACCGCTGACTACTCTCTTTAACAAATCATGGGAGGATGGGGTGGTACCTGAGGACTGGAGGAGGGCAGATGTGATTCCTCTTCACAAAAGTGGGAGCAGAACAGAGGCAGAAAACTACAGACCAGTTAGTTTGACCTCAGTGGTACGGAAAATGATGGAATCACTTCTGAAGGAAAGAATTGTTGAGCACCTAGAGGCCAATGGGGCACAGGACCCAAGGCAGCATGGATTCATGATGGGAAGGTTGTATCAGATGAATCTAATAGATTTCTTTGACTGGGTTACCAAAGTAGTAGACCAGGGAGGGGCTGTGGACATGGCTTACCTAGATTTTAGCAAGGCATTTGATACAGTCCCACACAAAAGATTAATACACAAGTTAGCCAGCCTTGGAGTGGGTCCCAAGGTGGTAGCCTGCATAAAAAATTGGCTAGACAACAGGACGCAAAGGGTAGTAGTAAATGGAGTACACAGTGAAGAAAGGAGTGTTACTAGTGGGGTACCACAGGGTTCAGTACTGGGACCGGTCCTTTTTAATGTCTTTATAAGTGACATTGCAGAGGAACTGGAAGGAAAGATGTCTCTTTGCAGACCACACAAAGATCTGCAACAAGGTTGATACACAAGATGGAGTGGAAAGGATGAGAAGGGACTTGGCAAGGTTGGAGGAATGGTCAAATGTATGGCAGCTCAGATTCAATGTAAAGAAGTGCAAGGTAATGCACATGGAAACAAAACCCAGAGGAAGAGTACACAAGGGGGGAGATACTGACAACAGTAAAATGGGAAGGGACCTGGGAGTAATTATATCAGATGACCTAAAGGTGAGCAAGCAATGTGAAAAGGCAATAAGGAAGGCTGGGGGGATACTGGGATGCATAGGAAGAGGCATCAATAGTAGAAAACTGGAAGCTGTTATCCCTCTGTACAGACAGTTGGTGAGACCCCATCTGGAGTACTGCATGCAGTTCTGGAGACCCCATCTCCGCAAAGACATAGACAGAGTGGAGGCTGTCCAGAGGAGGGCAACCAAAATGGTGCAGGGTCTGCACCAGAAGACATACGAAGAAAGACTGAAGGAGCTTAATATGTATACCCTTGAGGAAAGAAGGGAGAGAGGGGACATGATAGAAACTTTTAAGTACCTCAAGGGAATCAACAAAGTCCAAGAGAGTATCATCTTTCAGAAAAAGAGATGTGCTAGAACAAGGGGACACAATTTGAAGATAAAGGGGGGATGGCTCAGAGGTAATGTGAGGAAGTATTTTTCACAGAGAGGGTTGTGGATGCTGGAACAGCCTCCTGAGGAGGTTGTGGAGTCAAGAATAGTGGGGGAATTCAAGAATGTATGGGACAGACATAAGGCAGTCCTAGTGGGGGGGGGGTTAGGAAGAAGTAAGCTGTTGGTTAACTAGGATCTGCAGCTTATCTGTTAGGTAGGAAAATGGGCAGACTAGGTGGGCCAAGTGGTCCTTATATGCAGTCCAATTCTAAGTTTCTATGTTTCACTTCTTATGGTTGCCATGACAACTTAGCTAAACCTCACCAACAGCTTCATCTGGTTCAAGGTCAGTTGACATTCATGTGTATCCTCCTCCCCCAGGTCGTGCCTGAAAATAGGCAGGATTGGTCTAGTGCACTTAGCTGGTCAAGAAGAACTAAATAAAAAATAAAAAACCTCTCAAGCTGTGCTCTTGAGATTTACCTAAGTTATCATGTCAACCACTCAAAGTAAACATAGCATTGTTGTTCACTGACGCCCATACATTATTCTCTGTATTAATGCTACATTAATACTTTAGTACTACTGCAATATTATTTTCACATTAGTATTAGTCAATAGTGCAAAATATAGCAACAAAATGTGCATAGATATGAATATTGCAACTCACATTTTGTGACATGTTAATGCTTTATTAATACTTAATTTCATGGGCAGCAGGGCAAAATGCTTTTTTTAATTATGTATCACTAGTTCAGAGTGAAATAGATTGTGTTTGGCGCAATTTTCATGATATGAGCAATATTTTCACATAATTATATAAAATTCATAAATTCCTTTTTTTCATTTGCATAATTGCACATTATAAAATATGCAGTTTTGTACATAACCCATTTTGGTCTCATAAAACATGTGTAATTTGGCAAATACTGCCTTTTAGGCAGCTGTAATCATGCATGTTTTGAACTAGCATTATTATATGTTAAAATGGCCCGTTTTACATATTTGTATTTGTTTGGCATTAGCATCAAGAAGGTCAGGTAACCAGCATTGTTGCACAATCTCATGTTAGTTGGTGTCTTCCAGCTCAATTTTGTTTTATTTACTGTGAGATTATTTAAGATTTCAGTTTGAGTTGTTTATTTATTTAGTCTGTCTGTAAGGTGCCCGGAAACTTTGGGATACGACATCAGAAAAATAAAATTGCCTTGTCTTGTGCACAATTTATTGAAACTTGGCATTGTTTGTAGTGGCTGTTTCTTTAAACAAAATCTGATCAGAGCCAACACAGCTGCTATGCATTAACATGAAACATAGTTTAAGTTTTTTTTTCTTTTGTTACAGAAGTGCCTCAAAAAATGTAATGCTTTAATTGATATAGTCTACTTTGGCTGGTTTTGTTGTTGAAGTGTGATGTGTTACAGTTTAGTGACACAACTGCAGGGCTATTTTGTCCATTATGCATAGGTTTAGGTACACCACCACCTGGCTATTGATGTTTTGCAGGGCTTGACCGCTGACTATAAATTGTGCATGCATCGATGTGTGACTACTGTTATATTGTATATGGTGATATTCACAGCTTTACAGCAGAAGAAACACAAACATACTCCCTCAGACACATTTAAAAGTATTCCTCCTTCAATTCCCCATGTACAATATTACAATAGTCATACATCAATGTATGCACACTTTACCGTCAGAGATCACGTCTTCCAAAACATTAATAACCAGCTGGTGTTGCATCTAAACCTATACATACTGGAACAGTAGCTCTGGGATTGGACCCATAAAATGCATCACTAAGTGTAATCACATCACAATATCTGAAGATTGTCTTGATACTCCCACCAGCTCCTCTGTTCTCAGTCACTGCTTCTGAGACACCCCTATCACCTGCCTTTAACAATTCTATAAGCAGGGATGTCACAAAAGTCTGTGCCCAGGTTTCCAAGGGCTACACTGCTTTTTGCATGCATTGACAGTTTGATCTCCTTGCACATCCCCACATGGTCCTTATAGTAATAACCCTAGGGGCTGTGTCTCTTTGAAGTTGTAAGTGTTCTGGCTCAGGCTGAAGTTGATAAACCAAACACAACACTCCAGTGTTTTAGGAATGAAGCATTTTGTACATTAAGATTCTAGACTGGCTGCCTCCTCCTGACCTCACTTGTAATGTATCATTGATGACAGATCAACTGGATCAGATCACCCAGCTAAATTATAGTGAGCTGTCTATGGGGGACCCAACAAAGCTGCCCACGTGGGACCCCACTGGCATCGAAAAGGATGAGCCCTGGGTTGGGGTCATCTATTTCTTCTCAGATGACGAGGAGGAGATGATCAACAACAGGGTGACAACCAGCTGAGTGTGAAATTTGACCAGTAGGCAGATGCATGGGAAATATATGCAAATGTATCACCAACACAGGCTGCTAGAATACCTCAAAAACAGCAAAAGATAAACTTTATAGAGACTTTCAATTCTCTAATGGAATGCTAGGCACACACCGGCTGCACACATGATCAAAAATGTCTTACGTTTATACATTTTGTATTTTCTAGTGCTGTGTAGAATGTGGAATTCTGCCAGATAAATTACTGCAGAATGACCAGTTCGCTGGCAGAATTTCCACTGGAATTTCACTTGCTCGCCTGCGGAATTCTGCCTACTGTGATCTGCAGAATAATATTCCACAGAACATTAATTTTCTCCACGAAAAATTATTCCACAACAATTTCCACAGAAAACATTGAGATCCACAGAATGATATTCTATGGAACAGTGATGTTTTCTGTGGAAAATCATTCCGCAACTATTTTGTGCTGTGGAATTCTGCCATTCTGTTTCTGATGGAATTTGGCAGAATTTCAGCAGAATTTTGAATATTCCACGGAATTCTGTCCCACTGGAATTTGAAAGTTCTGCACAGCACTAGTATTTTCCTTATGCTTTTGTAAATACCCTATTGAAGTGGTATTTGTTCAAAACTACCAGGGGAAGTGAGGAACTTACCCAATGAATCTTTTGAGTCCACTGAGCAGACAGGTCAGTGGAATGTGGACCACTGATAAAATTACTCCTGGAAAGGCTAAGCTAGGTGTCCTGCAGAGGGTATCTGTGAGGGTCGATCAGAGGGCTGAGCTTACACACTTGCACCTCTCCTGATGTCAGTTCTGCTACCTGTTACCAAGTCCAGTCCCAGATCTAGACTAGTGTTCAGCTATGGGACTTAGACATTTGTGCTTCTAAGTAGGGGCTAATGTGTACCCAAACACAGATTAATCTTCTTGGCTGATTTCACTCATGTTTACCTGATAGCGATATGTGCAACCTCACTGAAAAACCTAACATGTAGATGCCACATTTTGTTAGACAGTGAAATCATGAATCAATGCGCCATTGTTTTATTTAAAAAAACTGCAGATGTTATCACTCAGCTGATTATGAGTGATGCAGCTGTCCTATAGAGAAAGCACTTTTTCACACTCCAGTGAGAGCCATTCCTCTATCTTCATTCCCAGTAAGCTAAGCCTCCCTGTTCTGTCTGTCTATTCTCCCCCTTCCCTGTACATCCCCTCTTCCTCTCTGCCCTTCCTCTATCCTCACTCCCAGTAAACTAAGCCTCCCTGTTCTGTCTGACTAATCTCCCTTTCCCATACTCCCCCCCCCCCCTTCTAGTCTACTCTCCCTCTATCATGACTTGGCCTTTGCCTGGCTGCATTGTTACACTGTATTCTCATGGAGTTTGCACCTTATTTTGTCTCTCATACACTGTTCAGTTTGCCTGCTTGCTTTTCTTTTGCAACATACTATGTAAATGGTGTTTATTTTCTATTTGTAAGTTACTATGTGAACTGTGTTTATCTCTTATGCACTGTTCATCTTACCAGTTTGTTGTACTTACTATGTAGACTGTGCTTGTCTCTTAGCTGATCTGGAACCTTTGTAAAAGAACCTCTGGCTGAAAGGTATAGTAATCCGAGAAATAAATAAATAAAATAAAATAAATAAAGAAGTAATTGAGACTAGAATGGGAATTTCTTCTATGTTTGGCTGCACATAAACATGGGAAAAAGCAATTAGCAGTTCTGCATAAGTGGCACTCTCACTGGAGTGTGAAAAAGTGTTTTCTCTGTAGGACAGCTGCATCACTCATAATAGGCTGAGTGATAACATCTGCAGTTTTTTTAAAATAAAAATGGAACATTGATTCATGGTTTCACTGCCTAACAAAAAGTGGCATTTGCATGTTAGATTTTTCAGCTAAGTTGCTCATATCACTATCAGGCAAACACGAATGAAATCAGCCAAGAAGATTAGTTGAGATTTCTAAGAGATGAATCCCCCTTCTCCTTGTACAGCCATGTGGGCTGTATATGTAACAGCACTCTGTTTCATGAACACAAACATATGCAATAAAAATAAAATAGGGACTGCTACTTTATTTTACAAAACTTGCTCACCTGGCACGCCTCTGAAAGAGTCGTCAATTGTCATTGTGGAGATTTCTTTTTTTAAATCACCGTCAGACACTGATTCTGCTGATGTTTTTCTTTTTGATTTTGTCAGTGTGTGTGTTGTAAACCATATAACTGTTACATAAATAGTGTCATGTTGCACCAAAAAAAGCAAAGAATGCTTTTGCACTGTGATGCAGGAGTGGTGTTCTTTGGAGGCTGGCTAAAACTCAAAATAGTCACAGAAATACAAGTGCGGAGAACATTCAGGGTAGACTGTGACTCTACAGTGCAGCTGGGTAATGTAATGCACAAATGCAAATCCACAACCAAGGCTGTGTTTAAATAAAAACAAGTTCTGTGTGTGACACTGACACATGACTACTGTGATACGGACTCCAAGGTGAGAGTGCTAGCAACTGGACCTCACTGACATATAATAGTTAATAATAATGAATGGATACTTAAAATACAACACATTTGAAGGTAGTTTAATCTTTGATTACTTTAGACCATCCCTGTGCAGAGTCCAGCATGTCTTTAGAACTGTGATATTTGAAAGGTTCACACAAACTGTCAGGTGTGTTAGTGTAATACAATAAACTACCTATGCAGCCAAATAAAAACAGCCCTAACACAGAGCATGAGGGTGACCTACCTCTACAGCTAGATGAAAACAGCACTTGCGCAGAAAGGTGGGGGGATGAACAACCTACTTATACAGCCAGATCAAAACAGCCCCAGCACAGAATGGGGGGGGGGACTACCTATACAGCCAGATTAAAACAGCCCTAGCAGAGAACATGGGGGGAGGGTATGAAGAACCTACCCATACAGCCAGATCAAAACAGCCCTAGCAGAGAACATGGGGAGGGGGGAAGATGTGTCTGCTTCCATGACAACACCCAGTTACTCAATAACCACTAACTGTAAAGAAAATCATAACCATTCCTTTATAAACACTCACTCAAAAGCTATGGATTCTGTTTCAGATCTTCCCCCCCCATTATTTTTATGCTATTATGTGATGTAAGTGGTCCATATAAAAATAATGTGGTATTGCGTTCACTCACTCCTGGCACAGTGCTTTGCTGCTGCCCCTGAGGTGATGGGTTTAGCAGCATGCAGCATTTTTTCATGCTTATCAAATTACTTTCGAGCTGCTCTGTGTGTAGTCAAAAAAAATGTTTTGGAAGGGGTTTGAAGAATTACCTGTCTTGTTCATGATGTGGGTTTAAAAAGGCTATGTTGAAAATATGGGGTCTGAATCTGGAAAAATACCTGTAGTAAATTTATAAGAAAACTTTGAAGACTTTCAACATTGCTTCATAACTTTCTGATTTTTTGAGACATTAACTCCAAATTTTCAACATAGTCTTCTTGTCATCACACCTCATGAACCCAGTAGGTGAAAATGTTGACGTCTCAGTCAAAGCATCATTTAGCACCACAAGTGTGAAAAGACATTTTGCCCATAACTTGAGAAGTTTCTAAGGCATTAAAGTCGGGCACGAGGCAGGATAACTCAATTATTAAGACTTCTTGTGAAGTTGCTCTGACAAGTCAGCTGCTCCTTTACAAAGGAAGAGGTGGCACTGCTGAGTGGCAGAGCTTGTAGCAGGATTCCAAAGGGTTACACAGAAACACAGAATATGGTGGCAGATAAGGACCACTTAGCCCACCTAGTCTGCCCACTTCCCTACCTAATGGATAAGCTGCAGATCCCAGTTAACCAACAGCCTACTTCCTCCTACCCCCCACTAGAATTGTCTTATTTCTGTCCCATTCATTCTTGAAGTCCCACACTGTTTTTGACTCCAGACCTCCTCAGGAAGGCCGTTCCATGCATCCACAACCCTCTCTGTGAAAAAATACTTCCTCACATTACCTCTGAGACGTCCCCTCTTTATCTTCAAATTGTACCCCTTTGTTCTTACACATCTTTTTCTGAAAGATGCTACTCTCTTGGATTTTGTTGATTCCCTTGAGGTACTTGAAAGTCACTATCTTGTCCCTCCCCCCCTTTCCTCAAGGGTATACATATAAAGCTCCTTTAGTCTCTCTTCATATGTCTTCTGGTGCAGACCCTGCACCATTTTAGTTGCCCTCCACTGGACAGCCTCTATCCTGTCTATGTCCTTGCAGAGATGGGGTCTCCAGAACTGCATGCAGTACTCCAGATGGGGTCGCACCAGCTTTCTGTATAGAGGGATAACAACTTCCTGTTTTCTACTGGTGATGCCTCTCCCTATGCATCCCAGTATCCCCCCAGCCCTCCTTATTGCCTTCTCACAATGCTTGCCCACCTCTAGGTCATCTGATATGACTACCCCAGGTCCCTTTCCATTTTTGTTGTTAGCATCTCACCCCCCATTGTGTACTCTTCCCCTGGATATTTGTTTCCCAGGTGCATTACTTTGCACTTTGCATTGAATCTAAACTGCTATACATCTGACCATTCCTCCAACCTTGCCAAGCCCCTTCTCATTCTTTACACCCCTTCTTGTGTATCAACCCTGTTGTAGATATTTGTGTCTTCTGCAAAGAGACATGCATTTCTTTGCAATCCCTACGCAATGTCACTTAAAGACAGGGTTAACTTGCAGACATTCGGCTAACTCCAGTTGGCATTGTTGCTGATTCCCATTCCTTTTTTTCTCCAGGTACTGTAGTCAAGACTTGTTCAATACCTCCCACATCTGAGCTTGTAGCTCCATTTAAGCATGTGTCCCATGTGTTGAGGGACAGCATCTCACATTTTCTCATTTCAGAAATCCAATGTACCCTACATTTCAATGAGTGACAGAAGATTGTGAGGCATGGCTGGTCATGAAGCTAAGCTCACAGAATCCACAGGAAGCTTTGGGAGGTCCAATGCTTTGCTGAAAGTTGCACAGTTAACTGAGGTAGTGGTGGGATTTGAACCTAAAACCCCAACAGTCATTGACTTTGGGTTTGCCGTTTTTACACTAGAAATTGCATGGTGTACCAGCACTACAAATGACTCTTTTTTAAGTAAATGCATAGGACTTATTTTTGGATTTTTTGGGGGGAGGATTGTTTACCCTGAGTAGCCTAGCTCAGCATACCTCTCAGCTGTCACACATTACAAGGTACATCACTCAGTTTACCTCTCAGAAACCCTCTGTCCCACATGGAGAAGGCAATATTGCACATTGCACAATGTGATTTTAAAGCATAAATTCATAATAATCTATGATGTGCCATAATCAGCGAACATTATGAACATTAGTGCACTTGTTTCCATTGGGCTTTGAGCTTGCAGTCTCATGTTTGATCATATGTGACGGACAGGTATGCAGCTTAGATGCAGTATTTCCCATTCAGTAGGTTCCTGCTTTTGGCTGAATAAAAAACCCTCAGTTCATAAGGTGCAGCATAAGTTGGAGGGGGACAGATAGGAAATCTCACTTTTAAGAAATCAGGCAACACTTTCTCTGGCTATTGCACTTGTATCTGTCTTTTTTTTAAAGATAGCCCAGTGTGCATTCAAAAGAGGATTACAAAAGCAGAAGCAGTTGACACAGGACTTTGTATAGTTTCAGTTCAGAGGTGAGCCCAGAATTGCAAAGGGTTAACTGCAGACAAGACTAATCAAGAGAGATAGCTCATGTTACAGCTGCCAGAAATGCAATCAACTCCATAGTGGACAGGTTCTGTTTCATGCTACACTTTTCTGAAGAGCAGATTTCTTTATAAAAGAGCTTCGTTTTTAGAAAACACTTATATTGTGAAAATCAATGAAGTTAGCACTATGCATAAAGCTATTTATCCTATATGCCCTCAAAATGATTCAGAATGCTTAGACAGATAAGAGTCCAGATGTAGTGCAGGCAGGATGATAGGAACTGAAGAAGACAGACAGAAACAGACCACAGTTTTAAATGAGATAACCTAGACCAAAGCACTTAACATATGTCCACTCCAAAGCACTCGGGGGAATAACACAGTCATCTTATCCTGCCAGTCCCCTCTCTCTTGCTCTCTCCTAGTAATCCCAAAATGCCTGCAGGGCTCTGCCTATGCAGCCATAAAAAAGTACACTTTCCTATATATGACATTTTCCTTTACAAAATTGCATAATTTGAACAGATAGCTTTTTGTGGCAAGGGCGCTTCCAGTATTGTTTCCCATGGTTCCTGGTTGTTTCTTGCAGCTATGAATGTACAGCACATTGTTCTCAGAACTGAGGGAAGAGTGACAGTGAGAGAAATAGCACAGCATGGAACACTCACAGATAGTGTGGAGAGAATATTTGTTTTTATGCAGTGCCGCTGATACATGTTTAGTAACTGACTGGGCTGCAGGCGGGATTCAGGAACTGGATGAACTTTGAGATGCCCAAGCCAGGAATCTCCCAACTGTGCATAATACATTTATAGAACTTAATGGCTTATCAGGTCTTTCTTACAGCAAGTGTGAATGTGGGGATTCATAGGTACAGGCAAAAAGGAAGCACCACATTTTGTCAAAAGTAAATCTGTCGACATCCAGTATTGTGACAGCACAATGTCGACACTCGGTATTGTGCCATTAATAACCAATGTGTTTTCTGTGGAGGTCTGCACTCCCCAACACCCCTCAAGTGGGGGGCTCTGCCCTCCACACCCCCCACATTTAAATATAATCAGCTCCAGGTCAGAGTTGTTCCAGGGCCGGGACACAACACCAGGAGAAACTGCATCAGTGAACTGCAGACCATTACTGCGACTTTGGCTGTAATGGTCTTTTCTCATCTTTTGCAATTTTGGTTTCACTGCATTGTGGGCCACTGAGGCAGAAATATGTTTTCAACTTTGATTTTATTGCTATTGCTCCTTCTGAAAATGGGTTGTTTTCTGCTTCTTACAGTATAGCGTTAACATACATCTGGTACTGAAGTTAATATACAGTAACTTGGGAAGAGAAGACAAACTGAACCTTTTTCATATGGATGTGTTGACTGTGATTAGAGACAAATTAACAAACTGGTAAAGGTTTAAAATTTTAATGTAAAATTGTGGGTTGCATTAAACTCCCTGATCCCCATATTCAAAAGGTTAGTGCAGCTATGTGCACGCTAACCTGGATTTGCATTGACCCTTCAGGCTGGGAAATATTCAGAAGCACCCAAATCATTGTCCAAACCTGGCAACTTGATCATGTTAACCATACTGCTGTGCCTATGCACAATTAAGGGAGCCCCTAACGCATAATAACACAGTAGTGTATACAAATGGTTTCAGTGGCACTGTTTAGACAAGACAGAGGGAAAAGAGGAGGAGGGCTTGCAGCTTATATGTGCAATTCTCTGCCCTCCTACACAGTACTCCAACAGGTCTCCCCCTCCTCACACAAGCTACTGCTCCTTAAATTGTCTTTCCCTGCTATGTCACCAGCTTTCATTGCAGTTTTCTATTTCTCCCCCAAAGCCCTTCCCTCTGCCATTGTACACACCATAACGCCCATTACCTCTTTCACCCAATCTGATGAACTGCTGCTACTGAGTGACCACAACATAAACTGGCTTTTGGCACACTCCAAAACTGTCACCCATCAATTTGAGGCTTTAAACCTTGTCCAGCTGTGATCCAAACCTACAAGACAGAACCCCCACTCTGCAAATCACTCCCTTAGCTACTGGACCTTAGCATCCCAACCACTCAAATACCCAACTGCAGGTACCCTACCTGATGCTTTTAATGATCACTGTATGATGTATTGTATTAGGAAAACCCAGCCCCCAATCACCCCCCCCCATGTATCTGTGGTTCTATCCACTCAGATCACTTAATGTTCAGATACTCTTGTCGGACCGCTACCTGACTGACTGGTCCAGGGTCTTCACAGCACCAGATATAGACACTGCCCTGGCATCTTTCACCACAACTCTGCTCAAAATCTGGGATCTGCACGCACCTCCCAAAAGATGGAAGCTTCAATGTAAACACATCCCTTGGGTTACCCACACAATTTAATTACCCTTTTTAAACACAGAGACCAAGCCAGGCTTATATCCAAAGCCTCCTCAAGCCTGGCCGACCTACAAAAATATAGGGCTTTAAGAAATGCCTGCATGAAAGGTGTGCACTCTGCAAAGGCTAGTTTCTTCTAAAGTAAGCAAAATGAAACTAGGACCACCCCCCTGCTGAATTCTGGAAAACCCTGCAACCCCTCCTCAGTTCTCCCTCCCATACCGCCCCTGCATTTTCCTGCTCAGGTGACCCTGATGCCACCTCAGCGACATCCTCTATAAATCAATATTTCACCACCTGTGCTGTCCCATCAAACCCCCCTTACCCATCTCCCCCCCCCACTTTCTACTCACTCCCCTACTACTGATGGGTTCTCCTTCCCACCCATCACAATCACAGAAGTACTTCAGGTGCTGAACATTCTAAGCCCCTCAAAACAGAGCCTTGATGGCCTTGATCCAAAACTATCTGCCCCATTAATTGCCCTCCACCCACCTTTTTAATCTATCTGTTGCCCAATGTGTAGTCTCTAAAGCTTAGAAAATGGTCAAGGGTACAAAGGAGGTGATCTCTTACAAGTGAGCAATTATAAACTGCTCTCCCTCCTCCCCACTCTCTCCAAACTTCAGGAGACTCTTATCTCCAAAAAGGCTAAACTCCTTCCTGGATGACTACAGCAGTCTTAGCCCCTTTCAGTCTAGCTTCATACCCATCCATTCCACCTCCTTCTCTTTGCTTTGCCTCACTAACCACATCCATTCCACCCTGGATAAGGGATATCTCACCTTGATAATCTTTGCTGATCTTGCCAAGGCATTTGATTCGGTCTCCAACAATCTCCTTATACACAAACTATCCTCCATTGGACTCTCTCCCTCCTCCACAAATTGATTCAGTTCATATCTGTTGGACAGATACCAATACGTTCAACTAGACTACTCCACTTCTTACCCAATTCCCATTTGTGCCAGCATCTTCCAGGTTCAATCCTCGTCCCACCCTCTTCTCAGTCTTTGTAAACGATCTTCCTTCCGCCTGCTCATCCACTCATCTTCACATGTACACCAACAACACCATCATCATCTATGTCTCTGGCCCTTCCCTCATGGAGACCAACTCATCCCTGTAAGCTTCTTTCACAACCGCTTTCAAGTGGTTCGAGATTAACCTACTAAAGTGCAACACAAAAAAAAATTGTAAACATGGCCTTTGGTTCTGCCCCAAAACTAGCCAAACTCTCATCTCACCCATCTTTCATGTCCTTAGATGGCACAAAAATTGAAAATGAACAATCCTTCAAATATCTAGGGGTCTGGCTAGACCCTAAGCTAGACTTCTTTTTTTCACATTGACTCCATCCACTCCAAACTGAGGTCCAAACTGGGAGCTTTACATAGGATCAAAGATTGTCTCTCCCTCCCTATCTGCAAAGAGCTCATTACCAAGCTAATCCTCCCGTCGATAGACTATGCTGACATAGTCTTCAGCTTGGCCCCCAAATCATCTCTAGCTAAACCAGACCCCCTATACAATGCCTTCTGTCATTTTGCTTCCAGCCTCCTGTTTCATACCTATCCCTATCCCTCTCCTCTCTAGAGAATTGATGCCTAGTTCACTGTGCCACCTTTGTCGGCAAGTTCTGGTTCAATGCCCTCCCCCCATCTCTCCAACCTTCTATTCCCCCCCCCAACATCTGGCTATCATCTCTGAACCCGTGACTCTCACATCTTCTCTCTCCCCTAACCCAACTCACAATCAGGAAAGGTAGCTTTCCCCTTCAGACTTCCTGACCTTTGGAATTGCCTTCCCCAATCCATCTGCCTCCCTCCCACCCTAGCCATGCTCGAAAAGCAATTAAAACTTCACCCTCCCCTGACTTCAACCATCCCACTTCCACCACACCCTGATTCCCCCTCTGTGCCTCCCTCCCCCCCACCTCCCATCACCTTTCCTCACATCTGACT